>CM060458.1:17281666-18630000 GCA_030544415.1 Thalia dealbata
AGTAGAGACTATCTTACCACATTTTTCCAGTATTCATCTGACAAGTGGACTAATTGCAAAGGCACGTCAACCTGTATTAAAAGGAAAGTTACATATGATTCCAAGTCCTTGTATACATCATCTGAGCATAATTTAATGTTCGTAAGATTCTTATGTAGAAACCAGTAAATAAATCATGCCCTGATAAAAGCAAAGATGCAAAGAGAAAAAAAAAGAGAGTCAGCAAGTAAGAACAAGCTTAAGAATGAAAGGATCTATATCATATTCAATCAGAAGTCTTTAAAGAGGTTGCCACAGCATGGCTACGTCATAGGGGCACTAATACTTAAAAAAGAAGTGATTAATGATGCCATATGTTCATCTTTAAAAAAAAATGATGCCATATGTTCTTTTACCTTTGATTTCTTAATAAAAAAGTCCAGAACTGGTTTCACTGCCTGAGCTTGACTTGATTTTGATAAATATATCCATTTAAGTCTGGAATAAGGCTGTTTTCAATGAAATAATGCATGTAATTGATATAAAATTGACAACTGTGAGGTTGGAGGCATCCAATACTTCGGCCAAACTGATATGCACAATATCAACATATCAGACTATATTTGCTTGATTGGCTACAGAAATTACCTTTCTAAACCAACTGATAATATTCTTCAGAGGATAAAACAAAGAAAGAAGCATCTCACCTGATCACAAACAGCCCTTGCATATTTCAGATCCTCATCCCATGGGCATTCAGACCAAAAGTTTTCAAAATCTTCCTACAGACATTCAAGTATTAGTAATAACGTTCAGCTCAATTGTTCAAATGTAGATGGCAAAATATGTACCGCGTCTATTAGGATAGAGCATAATCGACTTGCAGGTATTCCTCTACGAACAACTTTACTCATTTTAGTGAAAAAAACAACCGTCTATTAGGATAGAGCATAATCGACTTGCAAGTATTCCTCTACGAACAACTTTACTCATTTTAATGAAAAAAAAAACAACTTACTCATGTTACAAAGAAAAAAACAAATAAGATAATAACCAAGGTTTTTAGTATAGCCATGAATCATTCAGAAATAAATAAATAGCTGGACAAGTTATCCGCGTCTGACAAGAGCATCTAGGAACAGGACAATTCTTTTGAATTACGGTGCCAATAACTAACTGAATGTTGATTGAGAAAACCAAAGTCTTTTCAACTGGTGGTCAACCTGCGACTACTGTGTTTTTTCACCTTGCAAACGGAACCACAAAAATTTAAACTTTAAGCAATTGACGCAAAACAGCAATACGCTAGTTCACCTACGTAATAGGAGATGAAATTGGCAGTAGGAGTACCTGGAACCAGATCTTGAGGTAGAAAGCAGTACATTCGTGCCCAGCGGCGTGGAGGAGGCGAAGGGCGACGGTGCTGTCCACACCACCGCTGAGGAGGACAGCGACCCTGAGGCGCCTCCCCGGCATCGAGCACTCGAGGTACGGCTCGAGATCCACGGCGTCAGTGTATGGGGCGCCCGCTGCGGGAAAAAGCTGCCCGGAAGGTTGCGGGGGCAGCGCGGCTGTCGGCGAAGGAGGAGATAGAGGAGGAGGAGGAGGAGGAGGAGGAGAGGGAGAAACTGAAGAAGCCACACGCGACTTTAGGAGACTTCGAACGCGAACGCGGGGAAGGAAGAAGAATGAGGAAGGAGAAGGCCCTCTGAGGAAGAAAGTACGGGGTTTCGGGAAGAGGGGGGGGAATAAGGGAGAGATGAGCGCCGCCATGGCTCGGCGCATCGCTGCCGCACCTCGTCGGCCACTGAAGAGGGGGGAATAAATAACAAAATAAGGGACGACGATGGAGAAAAAAAGATTGGGACTTGGAAGGAGCTCCGTGGGTTGGAAATAATGGTGCCTTTAGGCGGGCCTGAGGATAAGGGCTGCCCTCTAAACACAAGGCCTCGATGGATTACTAAATAGACGGCCCACAAATATGGGCTGATCCATTAGGCCCAAATCATTGTTTGAAAATTTTATAAAAAAAGTCATGCCATCCCTCAATTAAACCAGAAAATATTTATGAATGCTATTAGTATTCGAGTGTACGGATATTAAGTTGTAAAAACTAACAATAATAATAATAAATCTTTATCATTCACGGGTCAAACTCAATAATTCTATTCTATCCAAATTACTTTATCTCTTTTAAATTATTAGATTCGTACCGAGATAAATTATATTTATTTTTTAAAATAATTTATATTACTGTATTATTAAAATTATAATGTGTACTATTTTAATGTGTTTTAGATTCCCTATTTAATAGATATTTAGTGAGTTAATCTTTCAAACTTAAGCCTCTGGTAAATTCTAGCACTTCATCCAACTGTATTCTTAAGCTTAGAAAATTTTAATATTATGTTAATATTAAGTACTCTATTTTGAGTTTAAAACTTAATTATATTTTTTAAAAAATTATTATTTTATTATTTTATGAAAAATTAAAATAAAAAAACTATAGGATATGGAATGTTGTGGATGTTAAAATATCTATCTAGAGTTATATATATTTGTTTAATCCTGTAAAGAATAAGAACAGAACGCAGTCAATTCTTAGATTTCAAATTTTATCAAATATTAAAAATATTAACTATAGGTATAAAAGGATAAGAAGAGAATCAATGAATGAAGATCTAATCGAATTGGTTCATATTAAATGTGTTTAAATGGAGTTAAACGTAATCAACATTATTTTAAAGTAATGCTAATACCTCATCTTCCCTAAACATTTTCAACACAGTTTCAAATTAAGTTAAACTTCAGACTTAATTATTCTTAAAAATATAATAATAAATATACAATTAGTTATAATAATTTTACCTTTTTCTGTTTTGATGATTAAATTCAATCAAAGACAAAAGCAGAGAGCGCCCCTCCATCCAATTATAACAATATCCACCGCAAAGATTAGCTCATCCCAAGTAATAAATAACTCATCCCCCTATTTTTATCAGAAACCCACCCGATTCATCCCCCCAAATAAAACTTTCTGATGAACCCCAAAATAAATACCAGTGACTTGCCAAAAGCGACGCCTTGTGATCCCATGCAATAGCTAGTGTAGAGAGTCACGTCGAGGCCTTATCGGAACCCGTCATTTATTGCTTCAACGAATCTCCAGCGTCAAATATTTCTCAAAAGTGGTTCTGTTAACGGTTTAGATCAGGAGATGACATGAACGGAAGGCCAGATGACGCCTTTAAGGAGGTTCTCTGTTGGGGCCTTTGGAGAGAAGTTGTTCCGCAGTCTCCCCCCTCCTCACCCTATAAATATCAGCGACCCCCCGGCCGCCACTTTACCAACCCTCGTTTTCATCTTCTCCTCTCCTCCTCCCTGCGGCTCGCGCACGAGGAAGCATGTCACTCTCCTCCGTCGCCCTCGAGCCCGCCGCTCCCGTCGCCCTCCGCCTCGGTGGCGCCGGCCAGATCCGCAGGCCCCTGGGCCCTTCCACCGTCGGGTTGCTGGGCAGCAGAAGGTCGGCCGCAGCTAGGATCGTGGCGCCGGCGGCCTCCCTGACGCCCGTGGAGGAGGTTGGCCGTGGAGACGCCGTCGACAGGGTGGCCTCCCTGAGCCAGGTGGCCGCCGTGCTGGGCACGCAGTGGGGTGATGAGGGTAAGGGGAAGCTCGTCGATATTCTTGCGAAGAGTTTCGATCTCGTTGCTCGATGTCAGGTAATTTTTATTAGAGACCGTAGAGAAATATTAGTTTCCAGCATTGTTTTATTTTTGGGAAAAGAATGCATGTTATAGAATTGTTTGATCTTTTGAGTCGTGCATATCTATTCCTGTTAAAATGGCACACTGATATCGTGATTAATCTCCATCGGTTAGGTATTGATTTAATAGTGATGCCCTTGCAAATTATACAAGACTAGGAACATTAAAGAACATCCTCAGCGATTTAACCTTCTTTTATATCTTTTTAATTATTATAACCATCGTCGGAGGTGATTAAGAAGTCTAGCGAATAGATGGTAGAGATAGTTATGTGTGTGAAAATTTAGCATAATTTAGAGGGGTATATGTTCAATATTAGTTTTAAGGTGGAACTGTCAATTTGCTTCTCATGGATTTTTTTTTGCCTGATATTTATTGGGAAGATATTGGTTGCTTCCTCATGTCCAACAATTGGCACAGCACAAGTCAGTTAAACTAATCTAAGTCAAGATTTTAATTGTGGGATTCTCTTGCATCTTATAAGTTGGGGATCTTTTATAACCAACATTTGCTGGGCAAGAGGTGCCGAGCAATTAAGATTCACTTGCAAAAAATTTATTGCCAATTGTTTAACGAGTAATATTTGCCATGAAATGCTTTTGGCACGTCATTTTCTCCCCTTATATCTCTTATAATGTTATCCTTTCATTTTTCCTCTGTTTCATTGTTGAAAGTCATGAATGATCACTGATAAAAGGTGGTAAGTTGGATCCTACATATTAACTGTCAAGGTTGCAAAATCTGTATAACATATTCTTTGCAAGGGTTGTTTGATTGTGCTTCAGGTTTTCTGGTTGAAGAGGCAATAGGTCTTTGCAATACATAGTTTGGAAGGAAGAGGTGATTGGGGGTGAAAAAATGAAATAGGAAGGAAGGATTTATGAGAAACAAAGCAGAGAAAGATGATAATGATAGTGGAGAACAGCTAAAATTGTCTTTCCTTTACCTGCTTTGCTGCACTTTTAGGCCCCAATTAGGACTCCATTCAGATATGCAAATGCATAAGTTTGTTTTTTTCTTTCCCTCATCTTAAAAGGATCACTTAGGGCTATTTAAAAAACCAAATGTCCACAAAACACGGGACTTGGTCTGACCTTGATCAGGCTCCTCCCCTAACCTCAAAAAACTTTGATCTTTAATTTAATGATCCAGGTCCAGTTGGTGCTGACCAAACACCAGTTCCCACTCAGAAAGTAGGTCATAACTGATGCTCACAACAAGGTATATAATAGCATCATCTTCAGTAGCAGTTCTTATGCATCAGAGTAAAATTGTAGGGGCATCAAAAGAATTAATTGTAAATGTAAATTGTTTGGACTTACTAACTTGATCCCTGTAAACACAAAGGACATGAAGGGGAAACTTCTTTACATGTAGTCAGCTAAATGATGTTAAAGCCTTCTGTTTATTTATCTTTGATGGTGTCATTTCTTATGCAATTAATATCACAACTTGATATTATTTGCTATGTCACTTGTACCACCAACAAGCTGGTAAGTCCTGACTACCTGAGGTCCACAAAAATCTTCATTTATTTTTCACCTGATGAGTCATCCATACCAGTCCTTGTCGAGACCAGTAAAAAACCAATACACTGCCACCCATACTGAGGAGCTTTTAACCAAGTGCAAATTGACTTGGACGTTTGGGCACCAAAATCTAGATATCCCACATGAATGCTTAATATGTTGGTACTTTGAAGCTGAATTCCATGAAGCATGCTGTTGCTTTGGGGAACTTTGCTGGTCTTATAAACAAAAGATCATTCAACTTCACAGTGAGAAACAAATGCGGAATTAGAGCTCTAACTGGTTAAGGAACTACAAAAAGAGAGGTAGCTTGGTTGTTGGAAGGTTTATTGATTTGCTATGGATTGATCTGGAACTCTATTTTGACACCTCAAGCCTTTCTGTCACGGAAGAAGGTTCTGATTCATGAGTTTGTCTAAAGGAACAGTTGTACAGTTTTCAAGGGACTTAATATTTGAGATTCAGTCTGCTTCCTATTGTATTCTTCAGTGCAAAGAGTTTTGGAGTAGCTATATCCTTAAATGGTATAGTTAGTTTGTGTGGCTTGACCTCTTGAAAATTCCTTTGTGAACTTGATGTTTTGCTGCAATATCTCTTTCAAGGACCAATCAGCTATTAATTGATGTGTATGTCATCATCACTACTCTTTGTTTGCTTTCTTTGCATAACAAGTGCTTCTGATACCTCTTCTCATTTTCTGAGGCATAATTGTGGGTTGTGTAATAGTGTTCTCTTTTTCCTCCATTTGATGCCTGAGAAACAAAGTGATGTTAGTATGTTTGATGATTTATACTTTTAGTAACTTTGACAGATGTGGGTGCTTCTTATGAATGGTACACAAATATCTGTGTTTTCTACTTCACATCCTTTTTCATTCGTTGAGCTGTGAGTATACTTAATTTGCTGGTCCTAATATCACATTGTGGTACTTCTAATATTTGAGTAATTTTCCATCTTAAAGCATTTTGACACAGACATCAAGTCATTTCATTTGAATGGTAGAGTGTCGGGGCAATCTGTATGACCAATGGATATGCTCCGCTCTGCATCTAGAAATTTTCTTAATAATTTGCATCTGTTTGAAAACTTTGTGATTTATACTTGTGTACCCAACAGATCCCTTTTAGTCGGTAAGTTTGTGTGTTGTTTGATTTTGGCCCTTCTTCTCCATATTTTTTTTTGTAGATGTTGACTTATTGAACCTAAATCTCTATACGATTGCATAATTACATCAGAAACTGCAATTGATCTCATATTTGGTGCAATGTTAATTGGATACTTTGTCGGTCAAATTAAATTCTCGTTATATGCAACTTTGGAGAGTATGTCCATAACTTGTTGGTTAGTTCCATCTGCATGCTCTCATACTATTATACCTCCATTTTCCTAAATTTTCTACATATTTTATTCCAGTCTATTAGTTAACTATGATTAATGGAAAGAAGGGTAAAATAGTAAAAGGTTGTTTGCTCAATGGTAAAAGCATCTACTTAGAAACTTTTGTTTTGGTTTGCATCAGGGTGGTGCAAATGCTGGACATACCATTTACAATGCTGAGGGCAAAAAGTTTGCACTCCATCTTGTTCCTTCAGGAATCTTGAATGATGGAACTCTCTGCGTGGTTGGTAATGGAGCTGTGGTGCATCTTCCAGGGCTATTTGAAGAAATTGATAATCTGGAAGCCAATGGAGTTTCCTGCAAAGGAAGAATATTGGTGTCTGATCGCGCCCACATGTTATTTGATTTCCATCAACTTGTAGATGGACTGAGAGAAGCAGAACTTGCCAATTCCCTTATTGGAACAACAAAACGAGGCATTGGCCCTTGCTATTCAAGCAAGGTTATCCGGAATGGAATAAGGATATGTGACCTCAGACGTATGGATACCTTTGCCGAGAAGCTCGATACCTTGTTGAAGGATGCTGCTGCACGATTTAAAGGGTTTGAATATAGCGTCGACATGCTTAACAAGGAGGTTGACAGATACAAGCGATTTGCGGAGAGGTTAGAACCATTCATTGCTGATACAGTGCATGTCGTGAATGAGTCAATCTTGCAAAAGAAGAAAATATTGGTCGAAGGTGGTCAAGCAACCATGTTGGATCTTGATTTCGGCACCTACCCATTTGTGACCTCCTCCAGTCCTTCAGCTGGTGGAATATGTACCGGACTTGGGATTGCTCCAAGATGCCTGGGTGACATTATTGGTGTTGTAAGTAGCACTGTAGAATCATTTTTCTCCTCGTGTGTTTGTTCTCCTACCATTTTAATCCTTTATAATGTATGTGCAGGCGAAAGCGTACACAACGAGAGTTGGTTCCGGTCCTTTTCCAACTGAACTCCTAGGCAAAAGTGGTGACCGTCTTAGGATTGCCGGCATGGAGTTTGGAACAACCACGGGTCGTCCTCGTCGTTGTGGCTGGCTCGACATAGTTGCATTGAAGTATTGCTGCCAGATAAATGGTTTCTCTTCACTCAACCTGACCAAGCTCGATGTGCTATCAGAGCTTCCTGAAATCAGGGTCGGCGTCTCCTATAGGAAAAAGGATGGCGAAAAGGTTGAGTCATTCCCTGCCGACCTTCAACTTCTGGAGGAAATACAAGTAATTTCTTGACAAACATACCTTTAGTTTCTCTCTAGTCATAATCCCTGGATACTAATGTTTTCTTCGATGCAGGTTGATTACGAAGTGCTACCCGGATGGCAAAGCGACATTTCGTCCATCCGCAGCTACGATGACCTTCCCCGGGCTGCTCGTCGGTACGTCGAGAGGATCGAAGAGCTTATTGGCGTGCCGATTCACTACATAGGTGTGGGAGCTGGGCGTGACGCCATCATTTTGAAATAACTTCGTTCGTCGCTTAATAACTCTACCAGGCACTGCATCCCCGTCTTCACCATTGTGGTGCCTCATCAGGTCTGGCGATTCGATCGGTTCATATAAAATGATCAAGCTGTTGCAATGTTCTTCGTTCTAAGATGCCAGTGAGAACTTAATAATGGATCAGGATTGTACAACATATTTTTTCAGTTCCCTACAATGCCTGATCACATCTGTCTCTCTACTTTTAGTTTGCTTATCTTATCTTAATCCTACCACCACCACCACCGTGCGTCTCTTCAATTTTATCTTGCGAAAGTTTAACCTGGAACTAAGAATTATTTCCATCTAATTTTTTCTTGTCGTTTCGTCATCTTAATTATTCTGAGAATGCTGATCGATACTATCTTAGTTATTCTAAGTGTATGTTTAGTTTGGTTGTATTTGAAGAGTGAGAATGGATTCATTCTCAGCTTTCTAGATTCTTATTTTCACCTTGACCCATCCAAGATAATGTAGGTAGGGGTAGGTCAAGGTAATGCTGGTGATAGATTTTGCTCGGATTCCGTAAAGTGAATTTGATTTAAGATTAAAGGAAAAGAAAAGATTGTGGTATCAGAAGAATTCTGAAAGGTGGACTTGATTTAAGATCATTGATCCTTGGATCGTCCGTCGGCATGGACATTGAAGACAGCCGGGTCGAAGTTGAGTAGAGACAAAAATAAAGGGGGTTTCACCAACCCAATATGGAGGGGTTTTTATTTTGTTGTACCGATCCAACCGCAAGTAGGTGGTGATTATTCAATTGAAGGATTTAGGAGCTCCGCATTTAATTTTTCGCTCCCATACCTCCACTTTTGCATGGAAGCACCCCCACAAATTATTAAAAATTTAATTACAAATTCGCTCCTTATATTCATCCTCCAACATGAGAAAAAACTAACGACAGGATCAAAATCTTAAATAAATTTAACATATTAAGTTACCACACTGTTAAAACCTTAAAAAAGGAGTTATTATAATCTAATAATATTATAGTTAGGGATAAATATAGTAGAGATTGATGAAATAATAATAATTCTTATTTATTTAATGCAGTTGCTGATGTATATTTTATAAACTAATTAAATAAGATCCTAAATATAAGAATTCTCCGGAAATCAAATCAAATAAGTAATACGAAAACTTCAAAACGGGATGGTTATTGGATAAACTCCTATTTTTTTTATAAATAAAAATTGAACTCAGTTTACATCAATTGTATTTATTTATATTTTTCCACATTTTTATCTATTTGTTGAGTCATGAAAATTGGAAATTTTTTAAAAAAATCCGCTTATTTGTTTGACATACTTAACTTGGAAGTTACATATGTAGATAAGTGTCAAAATTTATCATGCACTATTCTCAAATACTTCATCATATATACTTTTCACCAGATTTTATCATAAAAATACCTTAGCTTAAAAAGTTACATTTGAGGATAAGTGTAAAGATGATATTTATTAATTTAATTTTTTTAAAAATAGTTAATATATATTAAAATATTTATTTGTTATATTATTTAATTAAAATATGGTGCTATAATTAACATAGCAAGGAGGTAAAAACTATAGGAAATAATTTTTTAAGTATACTGTAAAAAATTAATTTTTACACGGAATCTATTTATCTGGTTGGAGATGATAATTTATACGAAAAGAACATAATTTAAAGATTTACCAAATTATATATACATATATTACTTAAATAATAGATATAATAGACTATACATATAATAAGTACTAAAAATAGCAATTCAAATTTGTTGAGATAAAACTATGAGTATATTATATTATAAAATAATCATGATGTTAAACTCGCTGAAAAAAGCCGTGCTCATACATTATTATAAAATTAAGCTATAAAAAAATACAGCAAACACTATATTCATTATTATTTACTTATTTTAATAGATGACAACACTTATCTAAATATATAATAATTTTTATTTTTTATAATTATTTAATATTTCTAAATAAACTAAAATTTAATTCAAAAAACGTTCTAACTTGATATTTAGTTACTCCGGTCATATTAGATGAGAGGGGGTTATTTTAATAAATAAAAGAGAGTTGAGGGGATATCTGATAATTAATAATCTAAATAGTGAGACGTTATTTTTTTCTTTCGCACTTAAACCCATGAATCTTATATGAATAAAAATACGAGTATTATATATCGTCGTTTTCCACGACACTAACCACACCTCCTTGGGAAGACACGCAATCTCTTCCGTCAATAAGCCGTTGCACGAATCATAAAGCTCAGAAACCATGTAATTGTGACTTTATTCGTGTCTATGACTGCGTCGCGAGCACAGCCAGCCTGCTCTCTCTTTTATTATTCTGCGGGCCGCATAATTTACAAACGGGTGCGGCCGAGCAGCTCACAAGGCCACCGGCAGGCAGCGGGCGGAGACACCGAGAGAGAGAGAGAGACGGGGAGAGAGAGCACGCGGCGGCGGTGGCGGAAGGGGAAGAGAAAGAGGAAGGAGGAGGAGGAGGAGGAGGAGGAGGAGAAGGAGAAGAAGAAGTAGGAGGAGGAGGAGAAGGAGAAGAAGAAGTATCCTCGCAGTTTTCTCCTCTTTGGCGGCGCCTGCCTGATCCCAATTCCTCCTCGGTTGTGCCCCCCCTCACGGTCCTCCTTCCCCTCCCGTCGGATCTCGGTGATGGCGTTCCCCGCGGGGCTGGTGGTTGTTCCCCTCGGCCTCCTCTTCCTCCTCTCCGGCTTGATCGTGAATGTCATACAGGTACTGTGGATCGCTTGGTAGCTCGAGGGTTTTGATTCCATGCTTAGTCTGTTTCTTGTGGCTACTGGTAGGGAGTAGATCAGTTCTCCGAGCGTACTGTGAAAATCCAGCAGCTTTGTTTGCTCTCGTTGTTAGGATTTGGTTTTTAGCTGGTGATTGTGTGGGTGGGGGGTGTTAAGAGAAAGCGGCTGTTATCCATAAACGTCTACCTTTCTTTTTCGTTTTGTCTGCTTCTGCAGTTCTCCATTTTTGATTCAAAACCTTTTCCGGATCTCTTTTATGAAAACGAAGGCTTGATTTTTATTTCGAGACCAAAATTGTTTTTTTAACTTATAGTATATCAAAAATTTTGACTTTCTGTGGGCTTCTTCATGCCTTTTGACATACCATGGATTTCTCTCGCTGCAGGCTACCTTTTTCATTACTATACGGCCTGTCTCAAAAAGTCTCTATAGGAGGATTAACAGGGTGGTGGCCGAATTACTGTGGATCCAGCTGGTCTGGCTTGTTGACTGGTGGGCCGGAGTCAAGGTAAGATTTTGACCCTCAGGATCTTATTAAATTACTCATCTGCAAATCGTCCGGTCTTCTCAAGTAGGAAAAGATCATATGCATATAGCGATTTTGCAGGTAATAATATACATTTGTTTCCTTATACATGTTTCATAATTATTTAGGAGGCATGGTTTATAAACTTCAATAGCTACTGAAACGGTTTAGGATCTTTTCGTTGTGGTTTTGAATAATATAATTAACTTCAAATTACGATATCTTTTATAACAGTATTCAGGAGCAGATTTTACTTTATCATGTGACTGAGCTTATTAAGTTGTTCAATAATGAACGTTTACCAGCAACAACAGAACTTCAAACGTATGTTAAATTAGTGTCGTGTAATTTCAGTGAAATTGTGAAGTGAAAAGCTGTAGTTGTTTAATGATGAGTTCATCTTCTCACTCAAAGCGATGGCAAGAATCTGACGTAGGTCTTCTTCTTTGGATGGATGCAATGTTATAAGACTTGGATGTAGTAACTGATTGGTTGGAGGCTCCAATATGCCCATCAATGGAACTCTGCCAAAGCCAAAACTAGTAAAAGGGACACTGATAATTGATCTAGTGGGTCGTTATCTGAATTGCCATATTGCTTGTGACATATACCTTTTTTTCTTTTGCCCGGAATTAAGAGATCTTTCTACTATGTTGAAAATAAGATTGTTGCAACCCATGTCTCTATGTTAAGGTTTATGTGGTTTTCTTGGTTGCAGGTTGAATTATATGCTGAATCCAAAACTTTTGAGCTAATGGGTAAGAATTTAACGTCACAAAATTGTGCTTATCTAAAAATCTAAATTATTGTCGAATCACATTGTTCACTTTTGTTGTATTCAAAATATTTGCTTGGTCTGCTTGCTGAGGTATGGTGAATTTTGCAGGTAAAGAGCATGCACTTGTTATATGTAACCACAGAAGTGACATTGACTGGCTTGTGGGATGGCTTTTAGCCCAGGTTTGTGTCTGTTTATTGATTGAAAATTAGTTTGTAGTTTAAATACACTTGTTCTTTTGGTGGTCAAATTCATTCATGATAAGAAATTATAAGAAGCTTCTTCTTGTTGTCATATTTTTTCTTTTCTAGTAACTTGGTTATTTTTATTTTGTAACTTCAGCGCTCAGGCTGCCTTGGTAGTGCATTAGCAGTCATGAAGAAATCATCAAAATTCCTTCCAGTGAGTGTATCTATAAGCTGTTGGTATTTGTCTCCTATGCATCTAATGACTATCATGTCTATGATTATGTTCAAGTTGAGAATCACCTTATAAGTTAACGTTCTATGATGTGATATTGTGGTGTTATCACAAATTTTGTAGGTTATTGGCTGGTCAATGTGGTTCACTGAATACCTATTTCTGGAAAGAAGCTGGGCCAAAGATGAGAAGACACTTAAGGTGCTATTAATTTGTGTTTAAATGTATCTATGTTCCCTCTGGTAACATTTGAGTAACTCATGCAGTGGGGTTTACAACGATTGAAGGACTTCCCTAAACCATTTTGGTTGGCATTATTTGTTGAGGGAACACGCTTTACTCCAGCAAAACTTCTAGCAGCACAAGAATATGCAGCATCACAGGGTCTGCCAATCCCTAGAAATGTTCTCATTCCTCGTACCAAGGTTGCTGTATAGTTTTTGACAAATTATTTTTGCAAAGAAAGCTTCTTTCCTTGTTTGCTTTTGCTGGTCTAATCCCTGTGTCTAGCAGTCTTGAAGCTTGGTTAGATTGTCTAAAGTACTAGATGAAGTGACAGTGTGATATGCAACATCATAATGATTCACAGTATTTGTTATTTGTATCTTTAACTATGCTTTAACAGTTTAGATTGATAGATCAACAAATGCTAAAACATAGAGTTTGAATTTCAGGGTTTTGTTTCAGCGGTAAGCATCATGCGCTCTTTTGTTCCTGCTGTATATGATGTAACAGTAGCTATTCCTTCAGACCAACCTGCACCAACAATGCTTAGGCTTCTTAAAGGACAGCCTTCGGTGGTATGTAGTATGCACATTATGGCCATCTGCAACTTTTCTTTGAATTTATACTGCGATTTTAAATATTTTGTTTCACTTAAATTTTGGAGGTCAATGGAAGAACAAGAATCTCAGGTTCTATGAATCTGGAAATTGAAGTATTTTTCCTTGATGGGGCTATATTTAGTTAATAAAAGATATAGTATGCCCATGGTATGTTTCTTGGTGATCAATGCAAGATAAGTGGTATCAAGTTTCATATGGTAATTGATAAATAAGCTAATCCATGAGAAATCATGTCTAATAAGTAGAAATGGGGTTCCACGAGAGATACATGATCCATTAATTAGTCGAAGTTAAAGCATCTAACTGCTATTTGTGTTATCTACTGGAGCCATGATGATTCTTGCAACTGATGTTCTAGCAATTTCATTGTCTTGAGTATTTTTTTTAAGTGAGTTTTGAACCCATGACTTCTAGTATCGAGTATTACTATTCTAACCAAATGAACGTATATTTTGTGCACTTGTCTTAAGTATTTTGATAATTGTCTTGTAAGGACAAATCTGGATAGCACTAGGTTTTTTCCAGGTTGGTCCATGCATGCTCTGCCCTTGTTTATCTACTTTCTGTCTGTCCAGATATGAGTAAGTTAGAAGCTGTCTTATGCCAAGCAAATGCAATTAGTATTTGTTGTTGCTATATTCTATAGCAATACACAAGCTCACCATAATTTACTGTGGCTGATTAATAATCTCGATATATTCACAGAGACGCTGTATCTGCATTGATGACTGATTGCTCACCATAATTTATCCATTATAAATATTTCTGCAAAAATCCCTTAACTAAGAATAGTAGCAGTTAGATTAACTATGGTTTAATTGATTTTTAAAGTAGAATTCCTTTTTGCAATGAATTTGCATTTTTGGAATTAGGAATAATTGTCCACTTTGGAGCCCAATTCAGTCTGGAAAGATTTAGTGAATCTTTTTTATTTGGGCTGAAAAATAATAGCTGACAATACTTTTATGCTTAGCTGATAATTTCAAGCATCATATCTAGGACCTTTAATGGTCCAATGTTTAACCAATTTATGGTGTGATCTTTGTCCTTTCTTTTTCCAAACCAGCAAATTTTCTTATTCATGTCATAGGATAGGCTCTTAGCTGTTTTAATGTTATTTTGTCAACATTAATTCTTGCAGGTACATGTCTATGTGAAGCGGCGTGAAATGACCGAACTGCCTGAAACGGATGAGGGAGTGGCACAGTGGTGTAAAGACATATTTGTAGCTAAGGCATATTATACTTCAGAATCTACTGGACCTTGTTTATTTCTGTTTTCTATTGGTCTATAGGCTGAACTAGTCAAATCATATTTGTTTTTGTAATGAGTTCGTGCAATACTGTAATGGTCTTTTGTTTTGCGTTATCACCAATTTTAGTTTTTGTTTGACAGGATTCTCTACTAGATAAATACAAATCAGAGGGCACTTTTGGTGTTGAGCATAGGCAACTAGGTCGCCCTATAAAATCTTTGCTGGTAAGACTTCTTCTTTTTCTTTTCCCTTTATATTTGAATATCCCTTTATAAACCTTCAAAGAAAGTTTACAAGGAGTGCAAAGAAAAAGCAAGAAAAGTGAAGGAGATGAGAAAGAAAAAAAAGGAGGGACAGGAGAGGGTTTGTTTCAAGGCCTGGGTGGATTCGCTTCATGCAAATATTGCTATGTTTGACAAATAGTTTTCTTTAACCTTTTTCAATATAAAGTAGGTTTTTTCTCCTGGTGCATTGTGCTTTGATACACTGAGAACCTAGAAAGAGCGATAGAGGTTAACACCTCAATTGAGAGGGACATGACAAGTTGCAAACATTTTAGATTAATTATGCATGATTCGCAATGTTGGTATAATAGGATACAAGATGTGGGTCATACGCTGGCTTTTACGTTGAATTTTTTACTTCATTCTTTTCCAATGTTTTAGCTTTTGGTGAAACACATGCCGTTTAAAGCAGCTTTCTCATTCTGCCTTGGTGACAAGAAGGAAAGTCTAGTCACCAAGGCAGCCAAAATCCCTTTGTGCTTATGGAACTTCCAATGTGCAAATTATATCCAACTTTTAATTTGGTTGTGAAAACATTGCAAAATTTTGTTTTCTAATATTCTCCTGTCTGCATAAAGATATATTTATTGCTCAATTCTTTTTGTTATCTAAATAGTTGTACTTTTTACTCTGCAAATGACCATGGTCACTCAACTTGGTAAACAGGTGGTGCTGTTCTGGTCCTCTCTTCTGTCATATGCTGCATTCAGATTCTTTAAATGGACACAACTCTTGTCAACATGGAAAGGGGTCGCATTCTCCACATTAGGCATTTTACTGGTTACAGTAGTTATGCAGGTTTTTATTAGATTCTCGCAGTCCGAGCGTTCAGCAACAGCAAAAGCTGCACTTAACCAAGCAAAGGAGGCAAATTCTTAGCAGACCAGGAAGAACTAGAAAGAATTGGATGCACCTTGAATTGGATGCACCTTCTCTTCCGGTTGGGTTAGTTGCTCACATTTTGTCTAAAAATTTTAATCATGATTGGTGTCGTTGTCATTCAAGTAAAGGCACATTGAGAAATATGCACTTTTAGCTCCTTTTCTTGTAAAACCGTAGCTTCAAACCTTACTTATAATATTTTGTTGCCCTTCAGATAAATTAGGGAAATGCATTACAATTGCTTGCATTGCATGCCATTATCTCCCTTGCAGCTAATAATTGCTGATTCACTTTGAGCTTCCCTTCCATCAGCCTGTTTCAATTGAGAATTTTCATTATCATTGAGCTATTGTCACACTGCAGCCACTTGATGCCTATCACTGTTTGAGCTGACCAATCTACCTTTAAGATTGAATTGCAGAGTGTTAACATTATTGGTCAAAGTGGAGGCAGATGGGTAGAGACGGTGGTAATGGATGAGAGATCAATATCTAGTGCAAGATACTCAACTTAGGATGGAGGTAGATAGGAACAGGTTGAATGAGACAAATGCAAGTTATAAACAGGATGAATTGGGCAATCTGATATTGTAGTCATCTGCCAAAAAATTTGAAGTTTCAAGTGGTAAGAGTGGGGTTGAGTTTGTTCATAAAAAAAATTCAAGTCAGATTAGATCATTTCACTTGGCTCCTTTAAGCATTTAGATAGCATCATTTACATCACCCTTTGCCCTCCTCCAACCTCCAACTACAGGAAGATCAGATAACCTGCCCATTGCCAGTTGATCTGATTTGGTGGATTCCACTCCCAAGTTAAGTTGGATTAGAATGGAGTTCGAGTACATCTCGGCCAAGAGGATTATGTGTGGAAGTTACCATCAAAACAATCATGTACTCAAACTTTACTGTGTGAAAAAAGAAGTTGCAAAGCTTCATCACAAATGCATTAATTCAAGCTATCAAGATGTGGATGTGATCATTCGGCCGACATTTTTTTTATAGCTTTGACAGGTATGGAAAGAGGTTAAGCGGCTTGTTTTTACTGTTTGTGGTGGAATTTTCTTCGTATAAATAGATTCAATTCGCATACTGCACAGCAGAAAAATTATCAAATTACATGGGTCATACTTCAACTTATTTATGATATATTCTTTTTATTCTTATACTTTTGAGATCAATTGGGATAATAAATTAGTGGATTGACAGCTGTTTATCAAAAAAAAAATTCTTTCAATATTTCTGAAGAGTTCTACGTTTTTTTTTAAAAAATAATAATTTTAAGAGGGGTCTTCACAATTTTCTTTATAAAAAAACTAGCTCATATCTTATTTCTCATGTGCTCAGCATCTTATTGCTCATTAGCTCAAACCTCACATCTGAATGTGACAGTTCATATAGCACAATTAAGTCAAAAATAGGCTCCACATCCTGACAAAAATACACTCACTCTCACAGTAGAACTTCTTAAGTCTTAAGCATGCAAACAAGTCATGTGGTATATTGCCATCTTCTCATCAATTATATGCTTAATTTCACTGCTGAACCAAGTGGAACGAGAGAGAGAGAGAGAGAGAGAGAGAGAGAGAGAGAGAGAGAGGATGTCCATTTTGAAGAGGAGGCATCCACCATGCTGCATTATTGGCATCATATGTCCACTACTACCTAGTGAAGAAGAAACCCTAATTGGTGTGCCCACATGCCATGGAAATATAATGGAGGGGTATATATCTGATGATATGTAAGGAAAATAATATAAGAAATGAGAATGATACTGGGTTACTTTGGTCAGAATAGATGGTCCTAAGTTAGTCCTAGTATGGATTTCCTATCAACCATTTGCAGCCAATATTGAAGATCTTAAAGTTCTCATCAAGCTTCAGCTTCATCTTGGCTTTCAGTGGATGTCACATTTTTAAGGAATCTTTAATTAATGTTAGCTGGTGATCATAATTTGTCCAACCTTCAATATAGGATCATTATTAAGCAGGCGTATAGTTCAAATCTTTTCAACTCTTATAAGTATCCAATTAATCTTATGTGTTTCACTTTCAAGATTTCTTCAGCCACTCACTCACATATGGAAGTGGCAAACCAGAGGGGCTGCTAAAAGCAGGGAAAGAGAGGAAAAAAAAGAATCCCTCGATGGAAGGATGGATAGAATTCAATTAAAGAAATGGAAACCCATTACGCACATAGTTGAGTTTTTTTTTTGTCTGATTGGTGATGGTGATAGCCAATTCCATTGCACATATCTTACAGCTTGCATCAACCACACACATTGCACATTGTTCAGCGCTATATAACGAGGTCATCTTTCTCATTCCATTGCCTTCTCTACACTGCATGTCCTTAATTTTTCTTCAGTACGTTCATATGTATGCATGTATTATACATATATACACCTATTTTTAGCTAATTAGGAAGAAGAAGAAGAGGCAGCAGCTGGTAGTTGAATGAAGTCCTTGCCGGAGGTTCGATGGCCGTCAGCGGTGGTCGCTGCCATGACAATCTGCTTGATCGCTGTGATGGCTGCTGCGGTGGTGATGGCGGCGGAGGATAAACCTGAGACATATAGCCTTCCTTCGCCTTCACACTCAGCTTATTACCACCATCCACCACCACTGCATTCATCTGTGCCGGTGGTGGGGAGGCATGGCAGATGGCATCCGCCGCCGTGGAAGAGCCACCGCCGCCGCCGCCGCCGCCAAATGTCGCCTCCGTTACCTCCTCATGGTTGGTACCATCACAAGTCCCCACCGTTGTCGTTGCCGCCGCCTCCGCCTTCGGTGCATCACCGTGGATCCCCTCCACATTTACCACCATCGCCTCCCCGATCTAACCACCACAGCAAGCACTCCCCTCCGCTGCCGGTGTATCACCACAAGTCCCCTCCGCTTTTGCCACCGCTGTCTCATCATCCACCAGCCTATCATTACAAGTCTCCTCCACCACCTCTGCCTTTGCGATTCCCTTCCCCCCCTCCTCATCGCAGGTCTCCTCCATTTGTTTACAGGACTCCGTCGCTGCCGCCACCACCGAGTTATATACGCAAGTCTCCTCCTCCTCACCGTCATCAGTCTCCACCACCACCGAGTCATACACGCAAGTCTCCTCCTCCTCCTCTTCCTCAACGTCATCAGTCTCCACCACCATCGAGTCATACTCGCAAGTCTCCTCCACCTGCTCCTCCTCAACGTCATCAGTTTCCACCACCACCGAGTATTCCTAAATCGCCACCACCACCGCAGTCTTTTCATGCACCTCCATATATATACAACCAACCACCACCAACACCTTCCTTCTTGACTCCACCTCCTTATGCTTACAAATCTCCCCCGCCACCACCTTCGTCTCCTCCATCTCCATCTATTCTGAAGTCTCCACCACCACCATCTCTCTCGCCGCCGCCTCCTCCTTACATTTTGAAGCCTCCACCACCACCTTCATCTTTAACCCCACTGCTGCCACCATCATCTCCCTCACCGCCGTCTCCTCCTTACATTTTGAAATCTCCACCACCACCTTCATCTTTAACGCCACTACTGCCACCCCCGCCGCCACCATCTCTCTCGCCTCCTCCTCCTCCTCCTCACAATGCTAAATCCCCGCCTCCATCATTTTTGACACCACCTCCTCCTTACCAATCAAAACCTCCTCCACCACAACCAATAAACATGTCTCCGCCCTCTTCTCCCTTACCTCCTCCTCCTCCGCCACCTACTAATGTTTCCAAGTCTCCACCTCCTCTTATCTACATGTCTCCTCCACCACCTTCTCTTAGTCCACCTATGTCTCCACTGCCACCGCTGTACCAATCTCCTCCTCCTAGTATTTCTAAATCTCCACCACCACCATTTTACCCTCCTCAGTCTGCTAATACTCCACCTCCTCTGTCATCTCTTTTATCACCACCTTCACCTTTGAACTCTCCGTCACCACCTTCTTCTTTAACTCCACGGCCACCACCATCACGTTCACCATTGTCACCACCAAGTGAGTACAAATCTCCTCCGTCGCCTGCTAATGTTTCTAAGTCACCCCCACCACCATCTTTGTCACCGCCGGATAAATTCAAAACTCCACCTCCTCTTTTTTACAATTCACCTCCTCCACCATTTCTTTCACCACCTCCACCTTTGAACTCTCCGCCACCACCTTCTTCTTTAACTCCACGGCCACCACCGCCACTATCACCACCAAATGAGTACAAATCTCCTCCACCGCCTACTAATATTTCTAAGTCACCCCCACCACCGTCGGATAAATTCAAAACTCCACCTCCTCTTTTTTACAATTCACCTCCTCCGCCATCTCTTTCACCACCTCCACCTTTAAACTCTCCGCCACCACCTTCTTCTTTATCTCCATGGCCACCACCGCCACTATCACCACCAAATGAGTACAAACCTCCTCCGCCGCCTGCTGATATTTCTAAGTCACCCCCACCGCCATCTTTGTCACCGCCGGATAAATTCAAAACTCCACCTCCTCTTTTTTACAATTCACCTCCTCCGCCATCTCTTTCACCACCTCTACCTTTGAACTCTCCACCACCACCTTCTTCTTTAACTCCACGGCCACCACCGCCACGTTCATCATTATCACCACCAAATGACTACAAATCTCCTCCTCCGTCTGCTAATGTTTCTAAGTCACCCCCACCACCTTCTTTGTCACCACCGGATAAATTCAAAACTCCACCTCCTCTTTTTTACAATTCACCTCCTCCGCCATCTCTTTCACCACCTCTACCTTTGAACTCTCCGCCACCACCTTCTTGTTTAACTCCACAGCCACCACCGCCACGTTCACCATTATCACCACCAAATGAGTATAAATCTCCTCCACCTGCTAATGTTTCTAAGTCACCCCCACCACCATCTTTGTCACCGCCGGATAAATTTAAAACTCCACCTCCTCCCTTTTACAATTCACCTCCTCTGCCATCTCTTTCACCACCTTCACCTTTGAACTCTCCGCCACCACCTTCTTCTTTAACTCCACGGCCACCACCACCACGTTCACCTTTGTCGCCACCAAATGAGTACACACCTCCTCCGCTGCCTGCTAATGTTTCAAAGTCACCCCCACCACCATCTTTGTCATCGCCGGATAAATTCAAAACTCCACCTCCTCCCTTTTACAATTCACCTCCTCCGCCATCTCTTTCACCACCTTCACCTAAGTTTGCACCACCTTCACCTTTGAACTCTCCGCCACCACCTTCTTCTTCAACTCCACGACCACCACCACCAAGTTCACCGTTGTCACCACCAAGTTCACCATTGTCACCACCAAATGAGTACAAACATCCTCCTCCACCAATTTACCCCCCTCCACCTGGTAATGTTTCTAAGTCACCTCCACCACCATCTTTATCACCGCCGGATAAATTCAAAACTCCACCTCCTCCGCCATCTCTTTCCCCACCTTCACCTAAGTCTCCTCTAACTCCATCCACTTTGAAGTCTCCACCACCACCTTCATCTTTAACTCCATCGCCGCCGCCTCCATGTTCACCGTTGTCACCACCAAATGAGTATAAATCTCCTCCTCCACCATCTCTCTTACCTCCACCTAACAATTCAAAATCTCCACCTCCACCTTTCTACTCTCCTCCCGCTAATTGTAATGTTTCTATGTCCCCGCCACCACCATCCTCATTGTCACCTCCTCCACTGCCACCAAACACATCTCCGCCGCATTCTCCCTCAAGTCCTCCTTACACTTCTAATCCCCCACCTTCACATTCTTACTCTCCACCACCTACTAATATTTCCAAGTCTCCACTGCCACCCCCTTCTCCAACCCCTTCTATCTACAAGTCTCCTCCACCGCCACCTTCACCTAATAACAATAAAACCCCACCACCACCACCACCTCCTGGCCAATCTAAGTCTCCTCCGCCACCTCCGTCTATCTCACCACCATTATACAAATCTCCTCCTTCACCTCCTCCGCCTATTTACAATCCACCTCCACCATCTTCTCTTTCACCACCATCACCTATTACCTTCAAATCCCCACCACCTCCTATATCTATCTCACCACCGCTATCCAAATCTCCTCCTCCTCCTCCTTCGTCCCCTCCTCCTCCACCATCATCTCCGGATAAATTCAAAGCTCCACCTCCTCCTATTTACAATTCACCTCCACCACCATCTCTTTCACCACCTTCACCTAATATATACAAATCCCCACCACCACCTCTATCTATCTCACCACCGCTAAATAAATCTCCTCCCCCTCCTTTATCCCCTCCTCCACCATCATCTCCGGATACATTCAAAGCTCCACCTCCTCCTATTTACAATTCATCTCCACCATCATCTCTTTCTCCACCGCCTCTTGTCTACAGGTCTCCTCCACCACCATCTCTTTCACCAACTTCACCTAATATTAGCAAGTCCCCGCCACCACCATCTTCATCACCACCGTCAAACCACTCTCTGTCTCCTCCGCCTCTATCTATTTCGCCACCACCACCACCACCAAACCAATCTCCTCCATCTTCTCCTTCATCTCCTCCTCCTCCTCCTGTTTCCAAGTCTCCACCACCTCCCTCCTATAAGCCACCTCCACCACCACCTACCAATAAATTTCCTCCACCATCCAGTCTTTCACCTCCCTCTAATGTATATGAACCTCCACCACCACAATCAATGCCTGTACCACCTCCACCTCCTCCCTCTAAGTCACATACACCACCACCATCACCACCTCCATTTGTTTCCAAGTCTCCTCCACCACCCTCTTCGTCGCCTCCTGATAAACTTAACTCTCCACCACCACCTATCAATAAGTCTCCTCCTCCACCCAGTCTTTCACCTCCACCTAATGTATACAAACCCCCACCGCCATCGTCAATGCCTCCACCTCCATCTATGTTGCTTCCACCAACACCATCCCAACCATCACCAAATATATACGCATCTCCACCACCTCCATCTTTACAACCTCCTCCCTCCAAGTCACCTCCACCACCATCTTCATCGCCACCCTCAGCAACCCCTTCACCTTACACCTACAAATCGCCGCCGCCACCACCTCCTCAATTTATATATCCTCCACCTACATCACTACCATTATCACCACCACCACCACCACCATCTGCCCTACCTCCTCCTCCGCCTTATTTATCTAAATCACCACCTCCACCTTCCTACCCTCCAACTCCTCCAACTTCTAAATCTCCGCCACCTCCTCTCTACAAGCCACCTCTACAATCATCACCGCCGCCGCCACCTCCTCTCTACAATCCACCTCCATTATCATCACCGCCGCCGCCCTCTCCTCATATGTTTGAGTTTTCTCCTCCACCATCACCACCATTGCCAGCGTCACCATCTCCTCCTTACAAATCGACCTCCCCTCCACCTCCATCTATACCGTTACCACCCCCACCACCATCAAATAAGTATACGTCTCCTCCTCCACCACCTTTCTCACCTCCTAAATCTCCACCTCCACCTTCCAACTCTTCTCCACCGCCACCATCTCTACCCAAATCTCCACCTCCATCTTCAACACCTCCTCCGCCACCACCATCAAATAAGTATACGTCTCCTCCTCCACCACCTTCCTCACCTCCTAAATCTCCACCTCCACCTTCCTACTCTTCTCCACCGCCATCATCTCTACCCAAATCTCCACCTCCATCTTCAACACCTCCTCCGCCATCATCTCCTTATGCTTCCAAGTCTCCCCCTCCGCCATCTCCTTTGTCATCACCTTCACCTTATGTCAACAAATCCCCACCGCCACCACCAAAATTCTCACCTCCTCCTTACCAATTTAAGACTCCTCCGCCGCCATCTATACCACCGCCGCCGCCGCCGCCGCCGCCGCCAAATAAATATATATCTCCTCCTCCACCATCTTTCTCACCTCCTCCTCCTCCTTACCTATCAAGATCTCCACCTCCACCTTCCTACTCTTCTCCGACTCCCTATATTTATAAGTCTCCACCGCCACCATCTCTACCCAAATCTCCACCTCCATCTTCAACACCTCCTCCGCCATCATCTCCTTACGCTTCCAAGTCTCCCCCTCCACCATCTCCTTTGTCATCACCTTCACCTTATGTCTACAATTCCCCACCACCACCACCAATATCCTCACCTCCTCCTTACCAATTTAAGTCTCCTCCACCACCATCTATATCACCACCACCACCACCACCACCACCACCAAATAAATGTACATCGCCTCCTCCTCTTAACCTATCAAGATCTCCACCTCCACCTTCCTATTCTCCTCCTTACATTGCTAAACCTCCTCCACCGCCATCTTTATCACCTCCTGAGAAATCTAAATCTCCACCTCCTCACTATACCTTACCAACACCTCCTCCTCCTATTTCCAATTCTCCACCTCCTCCGTACCAATCCAAGCCTCCTCCACCATCTGTCCCACTTCCTCCTCCTCCCGTGCCCAAATCTCCACCAGCACCTGTTAACTCTCCACAAACTCCTTTTGCTTCTAAGTCTCCACCACCACCCTCTCCATCACCTCCAATTAAACTCATATCTCCACCTTCATCTTTATCATCTCCACCACCACCTGCGCCTTCACCACCGCCTCCTCCTCAAACCAAGTCTCCGACATCACCACCAAATTACAAGTACACATCTCCTCCTCCACCTTCACTCCCAAAGTCTCCTCCATCTCCTCGCAGCGAATGAGTTCGCCTTTGAGGCACTTCACCAGTACGTATGCATTGTATATACACACACACATATTCTGTGTGCATTAATTGATATATATTGCTATTAACTTTTGATCTCTTCTTGCAGAAGTTTGCATTTACATCAGGTGAATAAACCAATGATCAACCATCATTGTGATTATTTCAAGGGTGTTGTTTATTTTTCATTCAGCAAGCAAGGAAGAAGTTTGAGAAAAATAATGTCTCTTCAATTACTTTCGAACTCATGTAGCTTGAATTTGAAAATAATAATTCTATTTCAATTTTCACTATTTTATTTTGATATATACGTATATTTATATTTATACTTAATTGGCTGTGATTTTAGGTATAAAATTTTACTATTCTGATGAACTTATATTTTATGCATTGGATCAAGATTATATTATTAATCTATTCTAATAAGAGCGATAAGCTTTGTGAATAAGTTCTAAAATAAAAAATCATGATTTAAAAAGAATCATCACTCAATCAGATTTTCTAATTATTTATTGATGCAATATTCATGGAGTTCAAAAAATATAACAAACATCAAATTATATATATATATATATATAAATATAAGCATGCACCAAATTTATATATATATATATATATTGCCTATTGATTGGCCAAATGTGATATAGTACCTGAAATTTTAAAATATTACAGGATGTGAATTTTTTGCCATTTTAAATCTTATGTTATAATATTTAAAATAGAGGGGTATGTTTGCAATTAACCAATCCTATAAATAACTACTCTTCCTAAACGCATGGAAAAGCAGCGAACCGACGATTTTACACCACCCCATTCGAAGTAACCCTTTCTTTGCACCTGCTCCTTACTGGAAAGATCGCGGGTCCCATACTTTGCAACCAATATGGAGGCCGGGTGTGCCGGTGTGGGTTCACAAAGAGGAGGAAACACACGGCGATTAACTACCTCCACTCCCTGAATTATGGAGACGAAGAGAACCATATGGTGGGTCCCTTGTGTCGAAGACCCTCCTATCAACTGCAGAGAACAATGGGCTCCAAAACAAGCTCCAATCACGACCCAGGTATATCCTTGGGTAATCAAATAGTCCCACGAGAGATAAATAACAACTCCCGCTCTGCGACGGACTAGGAGATCCGGATAAGTTTTACGCCCACCAAACGCGGAACACCCGCTCACGTACCTTCCGCCTACTTGTGGCACCCCGCGGATGTCCAACAATAACATCGGCGGTGAGGCGTCGGGTCGCGCATCACCGACCACCAACTCTATGATT
Organism: Thalia dealbata; assembly: GCA_030544415.1. Taxonomy (NCBI): domain Eukaryota; kingdom Viridiplantae; phylum Streptophyta; class Magnoliopsida; order Zingiberales; family Marantaceae; genus Thalia; species Thalia dealbata. Next base: position 17,307,526 of record CM060458.1, read on the forward strand.
ACTATTTATTAAATTATTAAGTTCCTACTTCGGAAGAATCGTCGGGAAGAGAGTACGTGTAATGCTCTAAATTTATATAAATAATTTTGATCCATTTTCTCGGTTTTTTAGTTGGCTTTTCTTTTCTCTTCTTTTTCTTTTTCCTTTCGGGCATTCTTCGAGTTTTTGGTGGACGTCGCCCCGTCCGCAGCTGTTGGCCGAGGAGGAGGTGGAGGAGGAGGAGGAGGAGCCCAGCCGATCCCAACGCGGTAGTTGAAGGCGCTCGCGCGCGGATCCCCCCACGCGGCCCCACGAACCCTAACCCTCGCCGCCGCGGCGGCGCCCTCGCCGGGGGGTGCCTCGCGATCTTGTGGTCCACCCGCCACCGCCGCCGGCATCAGCTGCCAGAGGCGGAATCGATGAAGGGCCTCTTCAAGTCGAAGCCGAAGACTCCCGCCGATCTCGTGCGCCAGGCGCGGGACCTCCTCAACTATGTCCGCGCCCACCCGGAATCCCGCGACTCCAAGCGGGAGGAGAAGGTGAGCTCGCAATCCGCCCTCCCTTCTAGGTTTGGTGAACACCTCTCTTCTGTTTTTTTTTTCCTTCACGAAGATTTGGATCGGTATTGATTAATCTTAGATTCGGTTATAATTTGTATCTTTGGCCCGTCACGGGATAATTTACCTTTGGTCGTGCTATCTCTGATGGGAAAAAAATGGATTTGCTTTAGAGATTGCGTTCTCTTCTACAATGTGGTAAGGGATTCCATTTTGCTTAGAGTTAACTCTCTATCGTATAATGCAGATGGAACAGAAACGATATCAAAATTATGATCGGTGATGCATGTGAACCCGGATGTTCTGCATTTAGATTATTTTTTTTAATGTGATAATAATTTCTACTTTAAAGGCAATTTTGAATTTGTTTAAAAGTTTATTTTGGTCATGAAATGCTCGGGAATAAAAATGATTTAATAGTTAGAAACTTGATCTCCTCCATTTAGCGAATTACGCTTCGATCCTCTTTCCTCCACGTGGAGGATGAGATGATAATTTGTATAAAAATGATGAGGACCGAATACTCTCTTTTGTAACTTAATATCTGTAATTTTGTATGATGATTTTTCCTGCAGAGGCATTGCCTAATTGGCCGGGTTTGTGTATGTGCACCTTGACACTACAAATTTATTCTCATTCTAGCAAAAAGGAATGACGGAAGATGGTGCAAAAAGTGACAGCACTTCATTGAAGTGTTAAAATGATTAAACACACATCTTCCTCATTAGAAAGATTAATTCTCAGCTTAGTTGTTTTCTTTTATTATTATTATTTGCTTTGATGATAAGAAAGCAAGATTGCAATCTCACTGCCAGCCTTTATTATCAACAGAATATATACAAGTTACAGTTTTTTACACTGATAGAGATAGAAAAATGAGCTAAGCAGGAATTGAGGGACAAAAGGGAATCAGTAACAGGGATTACGGTCTATTTTGTAAGAAAACAATTGTCTCCTGCAGCTTTCATTGAGTGGCTTCATTTACCCCCCTGTACCGGGATTTCAATTACATTGGCAATATGAGTTTTAGCCCAAACTTTTATCTTGCAGTTTGCCTAGGGAGTTCGCAATTGGAGTATGCTTTCAAAGGTTCCTTGTATTCATAAGTTCTAATAGTGCGCAATTTTATGGAACTTCAGAAGTGCATGTTCAGAAGTTCCTTTTGCAGTTTGACAACCGTGAGCTTGCCTTCCATTATTCTCCTAACTGTTGTTATACTGGCATATAGAAGTGCTCTTGATGTTTGGTTTTGAGAGACTTTGGTACCTTAATAGGACTTAGGGATAACTATCATCCATCTGCTTACCATGGTGTAGATAGAAATTGCAGCATAGCAGCAAAGTATCTTTTGCTGTTTGTAAACAAGGGAGAAATACCTTTATTGCATGATAGAACCTTTGTTAAGTTACCTAGTTGAATAGTAAGTTTCATGTCCAGGTTTATCTTTGACTTTATCAAGTATTGAGAAGGCACCCTAGTTCCAAGAAAGAGCTAAGCTTGGGGTGACTGGATTTGAGAACTTTAGTGTCACCAGAATCAAATCAAGTTGGTGTAGCAACATATTTTTTGCATTTATATTTTTTGAAAGATAACATTGCATTCATTTCACTAATCTCTGAAACAATACAATATATCATCTAAATGGATGTATAAAGCCAACTTGAAAATATATATATATATATAGTAAAGTATAAACATAATCACCAAACACTAAAAAAACAAAAAAAAGCCACTATAACTCTCTTCAAGGTGGCTTATGAGTAGTGAAGAATGTTAGAGCAACAATTGCTTGTGTAGCTATGGCCCTTGCTGGTGTTGCACTACCCATAAAACATCTCCTATTTCTCTCTCCCCATACACTCTAATACCACACAACTAATTATTTGATCTGTAACAATTTCAGTGTCCTATCTCCCTTTGTAGCTCATGGGGTATGGGTGATGGCATATGGTTGTATTTGCAATTGCTGCAAATAGATAGACCATCCATTAATTGTATAAAGATATTGATAGAAAAGATGGTCCATTGTCTCACCTTCTCCTTTACATAAGCTACAATTTTCGTCGATCATTATGCCCGTACATATCAATCGTATTTTGTTATGCAATCTATCTTTCCTCATTAACCAGTTAAAAAAATTAATTTTCAATGGCAATCTAGGTTTCCATGAGATGCAACATTCAATATCCTTCATAGGGTTATACATATGGAGTGCACAGAGAATTTCTTAGTCTTTATCCATCATCACCAAATATGTTTATTTTCTTCACCAATTTGTATACCCTTCATGTCCCCAATAAACATCTCTATGGTTGTTTGGGAAATATTATTATTTATAACAACTGCCCAACTACTGAACAAACCATCTTCTCACCTAGCAAGTTAAGATAATGTGGCATTTGGATGTTCAACTACTTGGAAGACCTATTTGTGCCTATCTGCCATCTTCATATGATTGTGCCATAGCACAAAACCAAAATTTTATGTCAACCCCATCTCCAACTTCATAGTCTAGACTGCACGTAAATAGCTCTGTTAGCTTTGCTATAGCATGCCATGTGTTTGACTATCCTGTAGTGCCCTTGTCTATATACCAATCATTCCTTCTGAAATATTTCAATCACATAACCCTAGCCCATGTTGAAGAAATTCAGTGATCAATTTCCACAGCAAAAACCCTAATTTAGCATCATTGTGAGCACGAATAGCATTATTGTGAGCACAAATGTTGAGAACACCTAGACCACCATTTTCTCTCTTCATTATGACTACTTTCTAGTTCACAGGATTAAGTGTGCACCTCTATACCTCATTCTTACCCCATACCTCATTCTTACCTCATAAGAAGCATTTTCTGTGCTTTTCCGCCCCTTGATCACCCATTGGGGAATTTTAAAGACTGCTGAAAAGTATGAAGGAATCGAGGATAGTATTGAGTTTAATAATATAAGTCTACCTACCGTAGATAGCAAGCGAATCTTCCACCCTTCCAGATGATTGTCAATTTTAGTTACAATGGTTATCCAATCAATTTTGGTTAAAAAAATATATGCATATTTTTGCATCTATAGAAATATATTTGTTTGAAAATTGCATTAGCTCTGCATATTTTTGATGACCTTATTGTTATTTTCCACGGGTTGAATATTTAGGTTTAACTATTGTTTTTATATTCAACTCTTCTTATGCAGATGGCAGATCTATGTAAATGCATCCGGGACTTAAAGTTCATTCTTTATGGCAACAGTGAGTCGGAGCCAGTTCCTGAAGCATGTGCACAACTAACTCAGGAGTTCTTTAAAGAGGACACCCTACGCCTATTAATAGTTTGTCTACCAAAATTGAACCTAGAAGTAAGTATCAAAATGATTTACCATCGTTGATATTAAAGTTCAAAGCTTAATGTTGCAAATACTTCAAAAATATTCCACGCCACCAAATAATAATATATGAATAACCTAAAACTTGTTATTATAATATGGTTTTTGTGAAAATTTTCAGGCTCGTAAAGATGCTGCTCAAATAGTGGCAAATTTGCAAAGGCAACAAGTTCATTCCCGATTGATTGCCTGTGATTATTTGGAAGCTAACAAAGATCTCCTGAATATTTTGATTTCTGGGTAAGAATGAAATTTGAAAGCTTAAAGTTATATATTTCTTTCTTTGACATAAATATCTTATTTTTCCTATTGAAAATTTCTACTATCTTCTTGTCCACATGGATTATACTTTCAAATCTGTGCTCTACCTCTTTCGAGTTTTTCTTTTAATGTTTTTTCCTTTATGGCTAATGTTGATTTGTTTACTTTACCATTTTTAAAAGAAATTTTTGGGTTCATTGTGGTAGTTGTTATGCACACATAGGATTAATTATTGTTTAATTGAACTAAAATTTGTCTTTTCCATTACCATCTAAGTTTGTTGTTTTGGTTAGGAACACACTTGTTATGTATAGAATCCTTGCTCAGGAAATTAGTATCTTCTGCTTAGCTTATATGTGGATTTATTGTTAGTTTAATGATATCATAATAGATAGTGAAAGATTGAAGATGTTCCCATATCTCATATTTTGATTGAACTTGCAAGTTTCTGTGGCTGGATGATCTACCTTACTAAATTGATTCTTTATTCTCATTGAATTTAGTAAATAACAATATATACAATATACAAGCATTCAAAAGGAGATTTTACCTGTATAGGTACGAAGACATGGAGATTGCTTTACACTATGGACCCATGCTCAGAGAATGTATTCGACATCAGAGTATAGCAAGGTACAGAGCTTGAATGTTTGATCTCTTCTATTTATCATTCAAAAGATTCCATCTAAATGATGGCATATTAAAATCATGGCTATAAATATCTTCTTTTTTTGGATTTTCCAATTCTGTATGAAGTCAGACTATCCATATCCTTAATTTCTAAGTAGAAACATGGAATATACTTTAAAAAATTAACTTTTTTCCTTACATAGGAAAAAATTGCTTGGGTTAGACAACTTTGTTAGCTAAATTGTAGCCATCAGTTAGTGATGATAGTTAAAAATAGCTTGTTTACATGTGATGAGTCAACACGAACAAGGGAGTTGAACAGACTCCTACTTGTTATGAGGTTCTTGTTTATCACATAGGATGGCATTTGTTCATTATGGATTGAAATGTCAAAGGGAGAAAGCTGAGATCTCCATCATCTGCCTCTTAAAATGTTTTCCTTTTAATGTCCTCGCATTTACCTCTTTATCTTATCAAAAGAAACCAAATTTTATTCTAATGGAAGGTGATTTTGTCTTATCTAGCACAGACAAAAATTGTATTATATGATATAGATTCAAAAGACATTAGAACTCTCTTATTTTACAATTCCTGCTGGTCATATGAAATTTGAAGTTGATTATGTCCTGTGAAGATAAACAAGGTTAATTGAAGACTTCAAGCACCAATTCTTGGCCTGTCATTTTATTAGTTAGTAAACCTCATGTATTAAGCTATGGGTATATCAGTATGTGCTTCTATTTGATTAGTTTTCCATTAGGAATTTCTTCTTATTAACAAAGTTTGTTGTCAAGTGAGTAGTATATATTTTGCTTTCTGGGTAATACGTGATACTAGGCAACACATTATTTTTTTTGTTCATTGTACACTTCCAAATTTCTATGTCAAAAAACTGTTAAATAAATCTTGTTCTTCCTATTTTATTACTGATGTAACTCAGAAGCTATGAATCATACTTATCTCTTATTTCATTTTGCAGATATGTTTTAGAATCTGAAGAGATGAAGAAGTTCTTTGATTATATTCAGCTTCCAAATTTTGACATCGCATCAGATGCTTATGCAACTTTTAAGGTCAAGTAACTATTTCAATCCTTTTTTTCTTTTCTAGAATTGGCAAGTTTTTGTTACATAGCCAAAGTCGTCAAACTGGAAACACTGGTGATTGACGTTACTGCACTGCAGGAGCTGTTGACAAGGCACAAATCAACCGTTGCAGAATATCTTTCCAAAAATTACGAATGGGTATGTAGTATTTTCTTCTAGATATTTTTCCATTTGGGCATAGGTTTCTGGATTAAAATTTTCTTCTCTAGGAAACTTATAGTATTCATGTTGCTCGCATGGTGGTAAATGTGATGAACTATATCTACGTTTTTCAGTTATTCACAATTTAGCTTTTTGTTTAGAAGTTCTTTCACTTGATAGAACTGATTGGTGTGCATAGCCAGCTTTAAAGACATTTTGAATGATTTTTAGACACCATCTGATGTTCAGAAAATCGTTAAGTTTACTCAATTTTGTATTCCCTAGTGATGCAAAATTGTTTTATGTACTATTTGCTTTTGTCCAGTTTCAAACTTATTTTGGTTTAAAAAAAACCTTGTAGTGTAACAAGAAACCCTCGATGTCGATGCATCTCATGGAATGCTTTAACTTTTATTTGACAATATTTATTATTTGGAGTAATGCCATTATACCTTCTGGCCATGAGGGTCACGCTAGAGTGCCTAAAATGGTTTTAAATTTCATGAGCATTGCTCACGGCATTCCAGAACATAAGGTTTGCTCTTGGATGTCCCAGGATCTAATTTATCTAAATGAAGGACCAAATTGCTAAGATTTAATTTCTTCTAGTGGAGCAATGAGATCATACTGCTAAGATCTAATTTCTCTCTTGAACTGACAATTTTAGAAAACCAACGAGTAATTGTGTGCTTCTTCCCAACGACATAATGTTCAAATCAACTACAATTTACTGTTTATATGGATTAGTTTGATTTTGCTCTTAACCTGTTGCCTTCCGTTTCCAGTTTTTCTCGGAATATAATTCAAGGCTCCTATCATCTCCTATTTATATCACAAGAAGGCAAGCTATCAAGGTATTAGAACCTTCCAGGTTATGTTTCTTTTTAAAGTGTGTTTGGTAAAGGTGGGAATGCATTCCCGTTCCAATTTTGAAGTATAAAAAAATACATAAAAGTTATAGTAGACTATGGGTTCCACCATATATTATCTCATAATAAACATCCTTAAGAGTAACATGAACGTTCTTATATAATTCCAACTTCTGGTCTTCAACATTTCAGCTCCAACGGTCCTAAATAACTTAACTGTTCATTTACATTGGTTCAGTTTGATATTTCAAAAGCACATCAATTAGCCCATGCATTGAATTGTTTCATCTACATGTTGCTTCAAGAACCTAGTTCAATGATCTAATTTTCAAAACACTGCCACTAACCAATATTCTCTTTACTCAGCTTTTAGGTGATATGCTACTGGATCGATCAAATTCTGCAGTTATGGTGCGATATGTTAGCTCAAAGGACAATCTGATGGTTCTAATGAATCTTCTCAGGGTATATGCAGTTTTTTATGTGCATCTTTGAAAATTTGATTTGCTTTGCCAGTCTTCGGTAGTAGGCAGTCCGTGCATCCTCAGTACGTGATGCAAAACGTATGACTTGCGTGTTAGTTAGATAATTGAGTAACTTTAAAATACAAGAATTATATATTCAGTGATCTAATTCTGTTTGGTTGCAGAGAATTTTTTTTAGTTTTCTGTTGAATGAGCATAAAAGTATACCAACCGAACAGCTAAGGAAAAGTTACTTGATAGTAGTTTTGGTTGAAAACGAAAACATGATATTTACTGGCGACTTGTAGTTTTTAACTGGCATACATGATACAGTACAAAGTTTGAAAATTTACCAAAAATCATTTCAATTAGTTCACTGGCAAGTTTCTGTAGCTGGTGGAATAGCAGCAAGCATTGGCGACTTGTAGATTTTAACTTAAAGTGATCTTTAGGGTTAGCTCTAGCATCAATTTTTTTAAAAATGCACTTGCTCCTGTCATAACACGAATCACAGCTCCTAGCATGTGCTTATTTTGATCATTTTTCTGCTGTCAGGAATCAAGTAAAAATATTCAGATAGAAGCATTCCATGTGTTCAAGGTATAACTTGTGTCCTTTTCTTCATTGTTACCTCTTTGTTCTTAAACTAATTTAAATCTTATCAATTCTGACTTCTTTATTCACTCAAAAATTCCAGTTATTCGTTGCTAATCAAAATAAACCTCCTGAGATAACAACCATTCTGACCACCAACAAGAAAAAGCTTCTTCGTTTTCTCCAAGAGTTCAAGTTAGACAAAGGTACGTTGTAAATTTTGATTTCATTCTGTGATATTAATATGATCCCGATAGGTTTTGATATGATTTGGTATGCAATTTATCTGTTGCTTTCCGGCTTAGCAGCAAATCCTTACATTTATAATTTGTTTCGCAATATCTTCTGGAGTCATTTTGCTCGGATATCATTTTCATTTTTTTGGTTTTGCAGAAGATGAGCAGTTTGAAGGAGACAAAGCTCAAGTTATAGGAGAAATAGAAGCGCTTGGCTAAGAGAATAATCTTAATTGAATTCGTCATATGTTTTTTTCCTTTTTAAATTCTTCTACAATATATTTGTGATGTTAAAAACTTATGTTGGAACCACACAGCTGCCATGGTTTCCTGCACAACATACAGTGCTGTATATATTTTCTACAGAGAAGGCAAGCATGGTAATCCTGAGGGCCAACTAATTTATAACCATATATATATTACACACATATTTACACATAAATATAAATATGCTATCACTTTTCAGCATGTATTTGTCCGTCTGATGTTGTGTTGTGTTATGCTCTCTGTTTTGCAAATTCAACGGTGTTAAAATCATGTATACAAAGTATTTTATTTTATTTCGTTAGAGTAGTTGAATTTTATACTGAAGATTGTGAATTTTTTTTAAAAAAAGTATTAAATTTATGAATATAATAGTTATAGAATCATATAATTTTTGCATCAATTCCCCCTTTCACTTAACTCGGTTCCTCATTTTAAGAAGTTTCCTACTAAGTTCCATCTACTTTCATTTTTATGGTGCATTAGTACATATTATTAGATTCTTAGATGAAGTACTGAGCTTATACAATTCTTAATCTTTTTATTAATAATTTCTTTTTCTTTTTCTTTTTATCCTAAGAATCTTCAGAGTATGTATCGAAATATATATTCCGTCTTAATAATTTTATAAGTATAAATTATAATGGAATAAGAGATCTTAACATATGAGAATTTGAACAACCTACTTGATCTGAACATGTGTGTTCTAAATGAGCCGCCTATACTTTATTTTTTAAGAAAAAATTATTTAGAAAATTCAAACGGAGAAGATCTTCGATAAAGTTTTTATTTTAAAAAAATAATGTCTTCACAACTAAGTCTAATCGAGATATCTTAGACCCTAAATCTCAAATCTCAAATCCAACTCTGGTGCATGCTAACAACTCATCATCATTATGTCTGCCTGATCTATTATACTAAATTACTCTCTAAAGCTTTCCCCCCATCCCCTTTCCCTTTCCCCTTTGCCATTTTTTCCAACAGAAATTGTCTGCTAATTAATAAGCTTCTTTACATTGAGCCCTGCATGTTACTGACTCGGAGGGCTGCATTTGATGCCAGCTTCCCACACAAAAAAACTCAGATTCAGATCAAATTAGCCTCACACCTTCATCTGCATGTGCTTTCCATTTTATTAATAAAGACGAGCATCTGTTGTCTCACGCTCAATGCAAGATTTGAGGGAGTGCTCATATGAAACATATTAGTTTATCATTTAACTGAATTATATAAATTCATCAACTTTTGAACAGTAGCTTATTTGGTCGAACTAAGCCATAGCCAAAAGAAAAATTAAATCAAATTTTAATTAAAAGGACTAATTTGATTTTGGGACAGGAGGAGGACCATCACAAAAGGACTATTTTCACATACAAATAATGTCACCTTCCCTTCCAAGCCAAGTGCAATTTAAAGCCCCCAAGCAAGCAACCATCATTTCCTCCACCGTATACATGTATATATCATTATGTTAATACACCAACCTTCCCTCAAAACAATCATTTTTTATCCTCCCTATAAATCTCAAACTTCAAAAAGCCACACATCAATTACACCCACCAAGTCCAAAACCCTTCTCCCTTCCCTTCAAAGCCAAGCACCAAAATTAGTCACCAAACACTGCACCATTCTCTTTAATTTCTCTTCTTCTTCTTCTTCTTCCAAGCTCATTTTGAACTCTCACTCTCCACTAGTAACTATCATGCCTCCCTTATGCTTCTCCTTCTTCTTCTTCTTCTTCTTCTTCTTCTTCCTCCTCCTCCTCAACTCTACGGCGAGCTCCGCCGCTGCCCGGTGCACCACCGCCAGCTTCGGCAAGACCTTCAAGAAGTGCATCTCCCTCCCCACCCAGGGCGCCGCCCTCGCCTGGACCTACCACCCCCTCAATGCCACCCTCGACCTCGCCTTCTCCGGCTACTTCATCTCCCCCTCCGGCTGGGTCGCCTGGGGCCTCAACCCGGATTCCCCCTCCATGACCGGCACCCACGCCCTCGTCGCCTTCGCTGACCCCTCCTCCACCGGCCTCCTTCTCCTCCCCTTCGTCCTCGACCCCTCCGTCAAGCTCCAGTCCTCCCCCCTCCTCTCCCGACCCTTCGGCCTCCACCTCCTCTCCTCCTCCGCCTCCCTCCGCGGCGCCGTCCGCGACGGCGCCGCGGTCCAGATCTTCGCCACTCTCCGCCTCTCCCCCAACCGCACCCGCCTCCACCTCGTCTGGAACCGCGGCCTCTACGTCCAGGGCTACTCGCCGGCGATCCACCCCACCACCCCCTCCGACCTCGCCTCCCGCGCCACCGTCGACATCGTATCGACAGCCACCGAGTCCGCCCCGGCGACCGCCGAGGCCGCGCTGCGCGCGGTCCACGCCGCGCTAAACGCCGCCTCGTGGGGCTTCCTCCTCCCCTTCGGCGTCGCGGTCGCGCGGTACCTGCGGCAGACAGCGTCCCTGGGGCCGTCGTGGTTCTACGCGCACGCGGTGGTGCAGGTGGCCGGGTACCTGATGGGGGCCACGGGGTTCGCACTGGGGATCGTGATGGGGAAGCGGTCGCCGGGGGTGGAGTACGGGCTGCACCGGGCGCTGGGGGTCGCCGCTGTTGTGGGCGGGGGGCTGCAGGCGGCGGCGCTATTTTTCCGACCAAAGACGACGAACAAGTACCGGAAGTACTGGAAGTCGTACCACCACTTCGTCGGCTACGGGAGCATGGTGGTCGGAGTGGTGAACGTGTTCCAGGGGTTCGAGGCGATGGGGCTCCGGCGGTCGTATTGGAAGCTCGCGTACTGCTTGGGGCTGTCGACGATGGCCGGAGTGTGCATGGCGTTGGAGGTGAACTCGTGGGTCATGTTCTGCCGGAGGGCACCGGAGGAGGAGAAGGTGGGGGAGCCACAGCCGGCGGCAAAGGTGAAGGCGTAGTCTTTCGCGGTTTTCATCTCTCTATATATATATTTTGAAAAAAAATTTAATATAAATGAAAGGAATTAAAAATATCTCTAATTGATGTATTTTTTTATTTTTATTTGAGGAATTAAGATTGTTTGAATTCGTTAATTATGTGATTAATTTTAATATGATTACGACTCGAGTTCGAGTTCGAGTCACGATCGATTTGGGTTCATGCGATCGCAGCGAGCTCGCTTGGATCGCGACACCTCTCGAGCTTCCCAACAAAAATATAAACCTCCACGTGCAGGGGATCCCACGCCTATCTTTCCAGCTACCGACGGCGGGTGCGGTCTGCGAGGGCGAGCAGCGCAATTGAATGCTCCTGCCGCAAACACGCGTCGTCCATCCCACGCTCCGAATCTACATCCGACGGTCCACCGCACCCGGATCACGCTTTATTCCTCCTACGCTCACCTTTTCCCACATTCCCCACCTTTACCCACCCTCTCCACGAGTGTAGGCACGACTTGAGTAACGATGCGACGACCGGGACACCGCGGCGGTCGTCGAGGAGGTATCGTGACTTGTGTCGTGGCTTGATGGGAATCGTCGAAGCATCGGCGTAAAAAAAAAAGGGCCCACGTTTTGCTCTTTTTGGGCGCAGTATGTGGTCGGTCGTACTACTCGTGTCGTCGAGCGTGCTTTGGAGCGACTCCTCCCTCTTCTTCCTCTTCCTCCTCCTCCTCCTCCTCCTCCTCCTCTCTCTTTTGCTGCCACCGCCCACCACCTCCCTCCTCCTCCTCCATGGCTGCCTCCTCCTCCGTCTCGATTCGGCTTTCCTCTCGCTCCTCCTAGTCTTGCTCGGATCTCTGCTCCCTCCTCCCGTCAGTGCCATGGTCTCTCTTGCCGACTCCCAGTGCGGCAGGGCCCAGCGCTACCACCATGGCCGCTCCATGCGCACCGTCCGCTCATACCTCTTCCACCACCGGCCTCCTGTCGGCGCCCCACCGGTCCTTCCGTCCACTGCCGCGCTATCGGTCTCGGAGAACCTGACCGACTCCCTCGTCGACTTCAAGCTCCGCGAGCTGGCCGTCGGAGTAGGGCCGTCCTCGGCGGAGCCTATTCCGCAGCCGGAGGAGCTCCTTGATATCTCCCGAGAGTTTTCTGACTGCTCGAGTTTAAGCTCCGACATCTCCGGTGAGCTCCAGAGGCTGGCCTCCGTCACCAGATCTGAGACGCCGCAGGGCCCCGCGCCGCCGCCTGAGATTTCCGGATTTGAGGCGCTTCTCGCGTCCGGGCTCAGGTTGTCGTCGGAGATACTGGAGAGCGCGTCGGTGGAGGGTATGGAGCCGGTGGTGCGGGCTTGCGTTGAGGGCCTGGGTTCTGCTTCCACGGAGGCGAAGCGCGAAGCGGCGGCGAGGATCCGGCTCCTGGCGAAGCACCGGTCGGACTTCCGGGCGCTGATCGGGGCGTCCGGAGCGATCCCCGCGCTGGTGCCGCTGCTGCGCAGCACGGACCCAGCGGCGCAGGAGAGCGCGGCGACGGCGCTGCTGAACCTCTCACTGGAGGAGGCCAACAAGGGGCGGATTGCGGCGGCGGGCGCGATCAAGCCTCTGGTTTACGCGCTGCGGACGGGTACCGCCACTACGAAGGAAAACGCCGCGTGCGCGCTGCTGAACCTGTCGATGATCGAGGAGAACCGCGCCACGATAGGCGCGTGCGGAGCGATCCCGCCCCTGGTGGCGCTACTGGTGGGCGGCTCCACCCGGGGGAAGAAGGACGCCCTCACCACGCTCTACAAGCTCTGCTCGACGCGGCGGAACAAGGAACGCGCGGTGAGCGCGGGGGCGGCGACGCCGCTGGTGGCGATGGTGGGGGAGCCCAGCGGGGGCACGGCCGAGAAGGCAATGGTGGTACTGGGAATCCTGGCGGGGATCCCGGAGGGTCGGGAGGCGATCGTGGAGGCGGGAGGCATTCCAGCTCTGGTAGAAGCGATCGAGGTCGGCCCTGCAAGGGGCAGGGAGTTCGCGGTGCACGCCCTGCTCCTGCTCTGCGCCGACAGCGCTCGCAACCGCAGCCTCCTCGTCCGGGAGGGCGCCATCCCGCCTCTCGTCGCCCTATCCCAGTGCGGCTCCGCCAGGGCCAAGCTCAAGGTACCTCTTCCCTCACCCTCACCGCACCGCCGTTGGCGGCTTCCTCCGCCACCAAAACTAACACTTTTGCATTCGCAGGCGGAGACGCTGCTCGGATACCTGCGGGAGCAGAGGCAGGACGTGGCGAGGTAGGTAATTGAGGTTTGTTGGAGAGCAAAAAGGTAAATGAATGGCCATTTATATGCAATGAAATGATTTGCAAAGAGAACGGCAGTAGTAGTACTAGTAGTTGAAGTAGCAGTAGTTCTGCTTACTGTTCACTGACTTGGTTCTTGCAGCTTATTGTTTATTATTAGTGCAAGAGGAGTAGTAGTAGTAGTAGCAGTAGAGGAAGCAGAAGATGTATAGAGAGATGTTGGTGTGAGAACTGGGACTTCTTTGGTTTGTTCTTTTGAGCTGATGGTTTGTGTAGGATTTGGGTTGTAAGACTCTTGTTTTTTTGGTTTGGGTTTGTCATCCAAATTCTGCTGCCTTCATTAATCTTTAATCTGCTATGTATGTAAGAACTTGTTTAATTACTAATGATGATTTTGTTCAGTTATATATCTATATATGTGTATACGTATGTGTCCACTGCTCATCCTTACAAATTCAATTAAAAAGAATGGAGAGAGAGAGAGATCATCATCTCCTCAGTGCTAAGAATGCAAGAGTTTGGAAGAAAGCTTTTTTTGCGCGTGTTCAATGATTAAGAGGAGTAACGTAACCTTTTAATTTGTTTTCTACTCCAAGCATGGTTTAAAGAAAGCTTATTGGATTGATTAAATTAGGATGACCTAACTCCATTAATTGATGTCTTTTTCTTGTGGTGGTTCAAGTGGGGTTTAAACTTTAATGCTTTGTGCTACTAAATTTGGGCTCAATTAGCAATCAGGATCACTGGAGAAAGAAAGCCAAGTTGAGTAAATTAATCAGTTTTGATGCTGAAGCTACAGTTCACTTTTCTTAGCAACTTAAGCTTCATTTATTAATGCTGTTGTCGAGCATTTATATCAACAGCCAGATGCAACTCACAGTAACTCTCAATATGAGAGAGTACATGTATAATTTGCACGGTCATATAATTTACAGTAGATTCAAACATGCATCAATCTAATTGATTTAAGACCCTCTTCGATACTAAGAAATCAGTAGGGGATGGTACCTAAATCATTTTCTAATTCCTCCGTACCAAATATCAAATACATCATAAACTTAATCTTTTGTTTCATATGCCATGCATGTTGATCAATTTGGTGCCTGAAAGGATTCTTATTTTGTTGGCGTTGTCTTATCATCTCATGGATTTTAGTACAAATCACGAGGTGCATTTTGGATCATCCTAAACTTGGCAATGTGTTTGGTGGTAAGCTTAAATGGCCTACCAACTCTTAACTCTACCAAGCTCTTTGCTTTGATTACACCCACTAACCCACATGCATGAACAGTGCTTTAAGACTGATGGCTTCATACCTTCATCACATGCTGTGTTCGTTTTCCTGTATGCATTAAATGCAGGAATCATCACCTAAGCAATGAGACTTTTACTCCCCAATCCTGTACTTAATATCCTACATCAATCAATCAATCAATCTGACCGATATCATTTAACTTTTTATAATAAATTACAAGCAACTTAAACCTTATATCTAAGTTTAATGTTATTCACCGTAGATGATACATGTGCTTGAGTTTATAAGTTTAATTTTTCCACAGTTTTAACTGACTAAATCAAACAACTTTTTAGTTAGCTTCTGAATAATTTTGACATATTACATGATTAGTATTATGAATTATATATTATTTCCAGTGTTCTACACTCTATTTTTTAAAACTTAAACGGTTTATAAAATAATGTTATCATACTACTCTCTTTGATAGGGTTTAACTTCAACTAAGTGTTTGGAGGTATGATATAAATTTGTTCTGGCAATATAAGTACTGCTTCATTTTAACTCTATTCCAGCCTCTAAACACATGGTCCCAAAAAAACTTAAAAACTATGTGGGCCTTGTTGAGGCCATTACTTGATCTTTCATGATAGAAAGTTGTTTCATGAGTCTTTTCTTCAAACCCTTTTTTTTTCCCCCTTGAAGAGAAGAAAAGTGTGTGTATATATAAATTGGAGAGAGAGAGATAGATAAAAGAAATAGATGTTGGGATCATCATCTTCTGCTGAGAAAAAGTCTCCTCCCTATTCATATGAACTTTTCATGTCATGCTCCTGATGGCTAAAACTTTTCTGATTCTTTCACACCAGAACAGATTTATTAAATTATTGTTATTACTGAGAAAAGTTAGTTTGGTTCATTAGAATTTGACCTCTTGTTTCAGCTGCCCTCCTCACTTTATTGAAGGATCAAATTAGCCATTTATAACTCAAGGACAGTATGATCAGATTAGCCATTTATGATCTAAATTTTTCAGTAATTTTTCAAATCAACTTATACTGTTTATACTATTGGAATTATACATATGTATATATAATAGAATTATGAAGATAGTAATTATTTATGTTTTTTAAAAAAGAAAATAATAGGGAGCCCCCACATTTGTCGGCCACACAGATTAGGGTTAGCTTTTAATTGATTGGCATGCCTGGTTGTAGGACCGTCCCCTCGGCCTGCACTGCCCTCCTCCTCGTGCACTCACCTTTCCTAAAATAAAATAAAAGAAGAAGAAATCTTCTGCGTCTCTCCATCACGCTTCACCTTTTCTTTAATCATTACATCATGTGATGATGCAGTGAAATGGAGTTCAGGGGCTGCTCTCCCTCCACCTCCCAATTGTTCCTCCTCAAATATTAGGGGTGGCCTTAAAATGACAGGTTACAGATGAAATTGCACCGACGCCAAATTCTACTGATGACTAAAATTCTATAAGCTTGTCTTGGTTTTAAAAATCGAGTGAAAATAATTATCAAGCAACTTATATATATTTTTTAAACTTGATAATGAGTATTAAATATTTTATATATATATATATATATAAGATTTATATATTATTTTAATTATATCCTATGTTTTTTAAGAGATCATGTTATACAATAAATCTCAAATCAGATTTGATGAATTATTTTAAAAAAATCAGATACTTGTATGCTGACATGGGACGCACAGAAAGCCTCCTTAATCAAACATTCTAAAAAGGGAAGAAAAGAAAATTCATATTATTGACTTCAAGGATCTTTTAATTATAAATGTATTGATGGATTGGATTGTTCGAAGGGGAAAATATATTGAGGTCAAGCCAAAATAATATAAAAGTTAATTATTATTTAATAATGACCATGTAATCAATTATTTGACAAAATTAATATTTATTAGTCAATTAAAAAGACCTTTTAATAAAAAAAATTAAAATGATATATAAAATATAAAATATGATGAAGTATAATTTCTTCCTATCATTCTGATCAGCATACACTAATTTTAAAAAAACAAAATTGATCTAATAGGATAAAATATCTTTTAAAAAGTAAATATTTTTCAATAATTTTGAGAGATATCTAGATAAGGAGGATAGAGTCAATTAAAAAAAAATCAACAGAAATCCAACTTCACATTCACACCTCTTTTGACAGAACCTTGCTGTGAGTCATGTCCTTTTTCTAGTTCTTTAGGGGGTGTACATGTTTTGACTCATCTAGAGGCCCCCTAAATTGACCATGACAGTTGCAGATGCAGTGGTCAACCCTGAGCTTAATTATTCATCAGTCTCCAAATAATCATCGTCCTTCATCTTAGACTAGAATTTATTTGGGCAAAAAAGAAAAAGAAAGAAAGAAAATGAAATCTAGAAGACAGTGATGTTTTCCTTCATCTCATCTACCCTACGCTGATGATGCACTGTTGACTTTCTGATGCACAAAGGTCAAACCTTTGACTGACTCAGTGGAGCTGCAACTTTGACATTGCCTGAAATGTCTATTGTTTGGTCAAGTCTAATCCAATATTAATATAAAAAGAAACAAATCTAGTGTACATATATATATACTCCTCAATCAGCGGAGATGATGCAACATTTTTTTCCCACATATTAATAATAAAAAATGAGTAAAAAATTTAATTATTTTTTCTAATTTTTATATATATTAAAATCATTATATTAATTGAAAATTTATCCACCGATAAATATATAATCTAATTAAAAATAAAAAAATTAGATATTCAGTTATCATTCAATATTTAAATATTAAAATAATTTTTTTTTACTTCTTATAATAAAATAAAATAAAGGTAATTTACCACATAAATATTATATCATTACATCATTATACATAAAATTTTCTTATTTTATCTTTATTCAATCTAATAAAAATTAGTATCTTAATATCTAAAAAGTATTACTTTTTTCTTGAGACGGTTGCTTAGATAGTTTTTAATTTCTATCATTTTCATAATTATTCTAAAAGTTACATTAATTATGCAGTCATCAATTATATAATATGATTTGGAGATTAAAATTATCTGTTAGTATTGTATTATATATTACAGTGGTTTATGAAAAGATCAGTGAATTAAAACTGCTGGTATAGATTCGAAATCAAATTGAGAGAGAGTTGAGGGAAAAAAAAAGAAAGAAAGAAAAGGGATGTTGATATGCCGATGCCAAGTAGATGGATGTGACATTCCACCAAACACTCGTGTACTACCAACCAACTTTTCTCGAACCCTCTTTATTTTTTTATCATTAAATTTGTCACATCGATAATTCAGTAGACTTCTTTTATTAATTTATCTCTTTAAAAAAAATGCATCTAGTTAATATAATTTATTTTAAAAAAACAATTAATATTAATCTACAATATTCAGTATTTACACTCATTTTAATACATTTAGTTATTTTAGAATTAATAAAAAATAGAGTGTATCAAACTACGTGCTCATCTTATTAGAACTAAAAAAAATTCAATATTCTTAATTTTTAAAACTTCACGTGTGATCATGGGTTCAAGATTTTGAATGTTCTATAAATCTTGAATTATAAGTATAAAAACTTATTACTCTAACTAAATAATTATATACAGAGAAAATATTACTCTAGTTGGGGGAATGATGCCAAAAATAAATAAATAATAATAGAAAAATTATAATAAAAGCATGCAGCTATTATTGGATTAAGTTGTTGGTAGATATTGACCGTTAAGTATCCTTTTTTTAGTTTAAGTACGTTGAACGGAGGAAAAAGAAAAAAAAAAAGAGGATTTGAAGTGAAAACAATGAGCCACTTGCCGTCCCCACAGGAGAAAAATTACTCACATTAATGCTGATAAAAAGCAATGTGGATCAATGAAGTCTAGTTCAGTGTGTTAATTATAAAGATAGATATTGTTGGAAGAATAGGATGTTTTAGACAAGCAGATTATTATTTTAAAAATTATTTTATAAACTAATTTTTTTTTATTATAGAGAAAATAAATTATTTTTAAATTAAAAGGAAAATGTAGATGTTTCTGTAATTTTAAAATATAAGAAAAAGTTTTTTTTATACTTTTTTTAAATTATGATGAGTATTTTTTATATAATTTTAAAATATGTGAGAAATTTTTTGATATTTATAAACCATTAGAAGTAGTAGTCTTTTAATAATTACCTTAGACGAGTGATCTTCTTATCTTATAAAATTATTATTATTCTAAATTGCATAGTCAACTCTAGGTAGATGAAATATTAATTATAAATATATAAAAAAATCTAGAGTTACGTACCCAATTAAATTGTAGAAAAAATAAAAGATAAAAATATACTGAGAAATATTTAATTAAGTACATTTAATTTAATTAAAGTACATAGATAATTCTCTCTTATTATAGTACATGGAGTACACAGAGATGATGAGTTCAACACTCTCATATTATATTATTACTTTCTTACATTATAATTCATACATGCATGTTCTATTTATTTATGATCTAATTTGTATTCATGAATTAAAAAGATTTTCTTTTTCTTTCAAAAAAAAAAGAGCCATGAAGAGTTGAACCCAAAAGCCCTAAAATTTTTGTACTCTCCAAAGTCAAAACTGACACCAAACCAAGCCAACCCATTCATCATGTTCATCACAGCTTTGGCTTATCCATTTACCTGCTGCAACCTTCCCACCACCACCAAAGGCAAAGGAAGACATCATGAGCCCTTTTGGCTTTTCTACTTGGACCATTAAAAATAAACTATTGCACCAATTAAAAATTTCTACCATCCCCCCCTCCCCTAATTATTGGTCAGTGGTGCAGTGAGATCCTTTTTTTTGGTCCTTTTAACAAATCAGTAACGTTTCTCAATTTAGCCCCCCATAGCTTTTTTGCCTTTTATGTGACTGACCTTAAATCCTAATGAAGGTTGATTTTTTATTTATATTATATATATATATATATATATGAATTTGTTTAAGGAGTTAAAAATAAGTTCAGAGATTCTTGAATATGTCAATAATTTAAAGTACTATTAAATTGATGGACAGACAAAAGATAACTCAGTGAATGCCTAACTAGATGAAGACAATGGAAGATATTTTACTAAATTTCTTGAAAGATTATATTTTAAAAAGTACTATTCTTATTATTTCTAGTAATTTATATGTTGTCACATATAATCAAGCTATATTGAGAAAAATAAGGAAGTAAACTTCAATAAACTATGGATTTTAGGAGTTAAAAAAAGATAAAATTACCAATTTGTTTTTTTTTTGTAGTAATTAATTGAGCTGAGAGAGAGGCTTGGAGTGTGAGGTTGAGCATAAAAATGAAAACTTTGACAGAGGTGCAAAATGTGCTTCATCCGATTCCTATAAATAATGAACTGCGATGCCCCACTGCAAGATATTATTCCTTGCAAAATTTGTCACTTTTCATCTCTCTTGGAAAAGGGTAAAGTGAAAGGTGATGTACTTGTCTTGAGTCCTGAGCTTAATTTTGATCGACATCTACTGCAATTTTTTTTCTACCTTTTGATGCATTTGGTGGACAGAGAGGAAGGGGAAGAGATGAAGAGATAGAGACCAAGCTCAAGCTTTTTTAACCTCTGTGGCATCACCTTTTGGCCCCCTCTTTAATTGGGAGAGCAGGAGGAGGAGGAGGTGTGTGCGCGTGTGCGTTCTTCTTGAGCTTTTCACTTACCTTTCAGCCCTGGTTTTGCTCCTTGGATTCTGGCGGTGAAGCTTTCTGGAGCTCAAAGGTGAGGTTTTTCCTGGGGTTTGTTTTGCTCTACGGGTTTGCCTTGTTCTAGGGCTTGCTTGTTAATTGGCATGCTTCAGTTTTGTTACTTAAACAAGTTGTTCTTGCTCTGGGGATCTGGGCTTTCTTAGATCGTCTTTAGATCTTTGTGAAAGCGCCGGTTCCTGCAGATTTTTAGTATAAAGCTTGGTGTTTGCAGGCCGCAGAGGTACCAAAGTTGGAATTTTTTTTTTCTTCCTCCTTGCTTCTGCTAATTGTAAGAATCTGGTGCTGGTTCTTGAGTTCTCTGAACCAGTTTCCTGCTTCAAAGTTTTTGCTTTCGGGTTTGCCTTTTAGGTTTTTTGTTATTTTTTTTTTGCTGCTTTGCTGCAGTTCTTAAGCACAACGAATGGAGTCCTCCCAAGCGATTCCAGCGAGCTTCGATTCCCCTGTCGTGATCGGCGAGGCCGTAAAGCCGCCGAGGTCGGAGCCCGTGCTCAAGAACTCCAACAGCTTCTCCGATGAATTCAATCCCGAAGAAGTCATCGGGTTTCTTGAAGTCTTCGTCCACCAGGCTCGCGACATTCACAACATCTGCATCTACCACAAGCAAGACGTTTACGCCAAGCTTTGCCTCACCAGCAACCCCGACGCCGCGGTCTCCACGCAGACGATCAACGGCGGAGGCCGAAACCCTGTATTCAACCAGAATCTCCGCCTCAATGTCAAGAGCGTCGACTGCTCGCTGAAATGCGAGATATGGATGCTCAGCAGGGCCAAGAATTACCTCGAAGACCAGCTGCTAGGTTTTGCTCTGGTGCCCCTATCGGATGTACTGCTAGCCAACGGCAAGCTGGTCCAGGAGTTCTCCATGTCTTCCACCGATCTCTTCCACTCTCCGGCCGGTTTCGTTCAGCTGTCACTCTCTTACGTCGGCACTTCGCCGGAAGTCGTGGCAATTCCAGCACCCCCAAAGCCGTTGATCACTGACACCACTTTGCCGGATGCAGTGCACGATGACTCGATCCCCTGTGACTATGAGAAACTCGAGTTTCCTGACTTGAAGGTTGACAATGAGAACCAGCTCATGATTTCGGAGTATTTTGGGATTCAATGTTCCAGCATGGAGACTCAGAGCTCTGATAGCTTTATCACTGGAGAGAGTGGCAATTCTCCTGACGAGGAAGCCGGGGTTCGCATTGTTGAGAGCTTCTCGGCTGCTAACAGTCATGACTCCATTGGAGGCCTAAAAAATGACACTCCTGTAAGCAGTTTCTCGACTGCTGAATCACCTGCGGTGCTCCCGGCCACGCCCCAGTCAACTTCTGATCCATTGTCATCCACGGCATCTCCCAGGCCAAAAGCTAAGAGCTCAGAAGCCATGGAGGGCGAGGCTGATTCTTCTGGAGTGCCATCAGATGATGCAGTAGTTAAGCCTATCATCAACATAAACATCCCCGAGCAACCGGTTGTTCAACAGGAGATTGTCGACATGTATATGAAGAGCATGCAGCAGTTTACAGAGTCATTGGCAAAGCTGAAACTGCCTATGGATATTGACCACAGTAGCACCGCTGCTACTGCAGCAAATGGTAACTCAGAGACTACTGCAGAAAACGGTAGCTCAGGCTCCAGCAAGACCCTGTCGACACCGAAGGGGAATGGCTCCAGAGTTTTTTATGGAAGCCGGGCATTCTTCTAAACTACTAGAGCTTGCAACTTAACCGGTCAGTTTAGCACTAAGCAGTGGACAACAAACACCTTTTAGAATGTTCACATGGATTACCAGAAAGTGATATATGACTTGTTCAGATGACAACGTTTCTCTTAGTATCTTAATGTATCTATCCGATGTCGTCACACTTTATTTTCTGTCGAGTTTGTGTGGTCAGTCATTGTTCTGTTTTTCTTCCTCTGCGCTTGCTTTCCTTTCAGCATTGTGTTTCTTCCCCTCTTTTAGTTTTGAACTTATATGCACGGAGTCTAGAGGTAGATTCTGCTATATATAGATTCAAAACTCGAAAGAAGTGTCGTGTTTCCGGATATGCTATCTATGGATATATAGAAGTTAATAAGCATGTGTTTGTTAGTGCAAGTTTCATGGTTCTTCTTGTAAAAGAATCACCGAAGGTTAGGTTTTGAACCTAAGAATTTTCCTTTCTATCAACAGCATTACCAACTAAGGAAGCAAGGACGCTCGATAAATTTCATACTTCGTTAAGAAGCAAAAGTAGCTGGTTGATCAAATTGGGTTAACACTGCCGCTGAAGTCTGATTGATGTTGTTACTGCAATTGGTGTTTGTGGTGTCACATTCTGATAATATAAGAAGGAATAGTTCTCTATCATAATCTGATATGACAAGGAATAGATCTTTAATAATCTGATACGAGAAGGAATAGTTCTCTGAAAAAGATTGTTATGCGGCCTCTTCTTCCCTGCCCATGAAGTTAGTTGCAATCTGATTCAACAAGGCATAATTTTTTTAACAAATGCGATTATTATATGGCTGTTGCTTCCCTGTATTCCAGATGTTTTTTTAGCCATTACATGATTTTTTCTAGGGTCACAATTGGCTCCTGTTAGTTCAATTATCAGTATAACTATTACTTCAGATTTTGCAAAAAGCTTTTTGTTATAGCTATCATTTCTTCTTCGTCATCCAATTCAAAGTGGCCATCCTACGATGAATGATGAAACTGGATTCTCTGTCCGGCATGCTACAGTATTTAAGAAGTATGATAACAATAATCAATAAATCATTACCCTGTTTTACTTTACATATATAAATAGTGCGAAGTATTTACCAGAAGTATGATTTAGGCTTGTGTGTAAGCAATCATCATTTAAAGGCTGCTGCTTCGTTTGCTATGCAACTTCTTATCCTCATCAAACTCAAAACTCACTCAAGCAAGCTTCTTTACAACTGAATTATATCTTATATGTACTAGTTTACTAGCAAACTTCATGGTTCAGCAGTCATACATTTCATGCAAAGACTTATTACTTGTACAAGCAAGTGAACCACTTGCCATCTGCCTAATATTTGGTTTGCCTTTCCCTAACATGGCAATTCTTCTGAAAACCTTGAGAAGTCTGTTTGCATATCTCCTCTGTGAAGCCCAGCTCAGGGAGCCAATGCAGCCACTGGCATGCCCTAATGGATTCCTCCTCACAAACCCACTGCCTGCCCCCTCAGCAAACATCCTGAAGCTCCCCTTCCTCGAAGCCGTCCTCTTCGAAGAACAACTCTTCGATGTGTCATCGCCGTGGATGTTGTGTTTCAGCGACGCCAGTTCCTGCTCCAGAGCTTGGATCCTGATGCTGGTCGACTCGTACTCGGCCTTCGCGAGGCCTTCGTTGGATCTTCGAACCGTGCGGTCCTTCATCAGCAGGGAGGCTAGTGGCACTGCAGGAGTCTCCTCGATGGCTGCTGGTGGATTGGATGGGCTTCCGTCATCTAAGTTTAGATTTTTGGGGAGATGAGAGGATGAGCTTGGAATGCTGCCTGTGAAGTCTCCACAGTGGATGAATCTGAAGGACTCTGAGCAGTCCTTGAAGGCCTGCTGGGTGTGGAGTTGCTGAACAAATAGGGCTTGGATTATTAGTCTCAGTGGCATGAGCTCATCTTGAACTGCTTGAATGCAGCATTCCTGTGAGAGCTTTCGGCAGCTGATCTTGCTGCAAATTCTTGCTTTGGCTTCACTGGGTAGGTCAGGGTGTGCCTGAAAATGCAACGCACGGAATGGATTGATTGGATCAATCAGTTGCTGCAGTTTTGTTCAGAAAGAAGTTTCAGCAGAATTGAAGTATTTTGGAGAAGAACGTACCGATAAGAATGTGTTGATTGCTTTATAAAGATGGTCATGGCTCTCCCTGTCCGCCATTGGCACTCTCTCCACAAGCTCCATGAATCTACCAGCTCCAAACCTCGCATCAATGGCGATGCGGCAAAGGTACATGTCCCACAGCTCAGCAACAGCTGAGGAACCACCATATCTTTTCTGATTCTTCGACGACATACGAACGGAAACGATCCTCTCCATTGTTTTGACGGCCGGACTGCTCGCCATATCCTCCGTTTGGTCGTCAGGAAGGAGGAAGTCATCCGGCCGAGCAAAGTGCAGCAGAAACGCCACATGATCTTGGAGCTTCGATCTGATCCCGTCGCCCAAATCGAGCTCGAGAGCAATCGCGAGCAGCGCAAAGAAGAAGGTCACCGGGATGATCTCCGATTCGCCGCCGGCGGTGGGGAGCAGATCGAGGACGCCTTGCAGGACAGCGGAGACCTTGTTAATGGCAGCGTTGGCTCCGTCTTCCTCGGCCGTGTTCTGCCAGAACTTGTGTGTCTTCTTCGAGAGCACCCACTTGTTCGCGTAGAAGATGATGATCGGGATCACGTACTTCTCCTTCATCCCCTGCCGTCTCAGAGATCGGATTATTCTGGTGAAGAACTCCAGTGGCAGAGCGATAAGATCTTTGATCCAGAGGTCACGCCCGGCGATCTCTTTCACTGCTTCCGCGTTCCATGGCCGGCCAGCCATGGCGTGGAGTGTGACAACAGGGCGGTCCCGGCGCTGCTCCGGGTCGAGGATCTCCATGCACGCCATGAAGGCCAGGGACTCGACGCAGCGACTCACGATGAGGAGCTCCTCCGCCATGGGGAGCACGGCTCGGCAGGTCTGGAGCGCGATCAGCGTGTCGTCCCAGCTCTGCAGCACGACCTGGTTGAGGTACAGGTCGGCGGCCTCGCGCAGGTTGACGACGGCGGCCGCGGCGTGCTCCTCCGTCATCTCGAGGAACTCCGCGGCGCAGCGGAGGGCGGAGACGGTGAAGGGGTCGAGCGGCAGCGGGGAACCGTAGCTGAAGAGGGCGACCATCTCAAAGACCTCCGCGCCGCCTGGGAACCCCCGGGGCAGTTCGACGGCGGCCGGCGACGCGAGCAGCGCCTTCTTGAAGTAGCCACTCCGGGAGACCAGCGGCACCTGCAAGACACAAGGACGCCATTATTGACGCCATCAACGACCAGTTAGCGAGCAACCAACGAGAATTCCTTGTTGAATTCTGACCTTGTGCAGATAGAAGGTCTCCTCTTGGACCCGGACGCAAACGGTTGGTGGCAATCCAGTTTCTTGGCTCCTGCCATCAGCAGAAGATGAAGAAGAAGAAGGAGAAGGAGAAGGAGAAGGTCAGAGATTGAAGCAAAATGGGGAAGATGAGATCGGCGATGCATTGACGTACCAACCGAGGATCGCTTTCTTGAGCAAGGCTGCTGGTTTAGGACTGGAGAACGGACATGACGATAAGGGACTGGCTCGAGAGCTTGCAGAATCCATTGATGAAGGTGAATTAGACAGGAGTATTGAGGAGGCAGAAATGGATACTGAAATGAAGGAGGAGGAGGAGGAGGAGGAGAAGGAGAAGGAGAAGGAGATGCAGAGCATGCACAGAGTCTGATGCAAAGAGAGGAGGAGGAGCACGAGAACAGTGATTGAGGGCGCACGAATGGGGGTTGAATCCGAGTTTTAAGGCATGGATTTGGGTGGAAGGACTTCATCAGAATAAGTAAACTTGATTTCTCCTGCGTTTTACTAGCTGCATTGGATTCACAGCACAAGTATTCATAAAGAGAAGGGGGTATATTTCCGAAGAGTTCGAGGTAGAGGAAGAGGAACAGAGGACGACTGATCTCGAACATGTTATTTTAATTTCTCCTTCTCCCTTGGAATTTGGATCTCTTGCATCGCCGGAGAAGCCACGCCTCTTCATAAAATTTAATTAATTTTGTGCGGATCCCCACACTCTGCTTTGAGACTTCCAGTGGAATATAAAAGTTTGTATAATCTGTACAGTAAAAAGGCTATAAAAAGTTTCAATTTCTATTTTATTGTTTCAATTGGACTGCACCTGATTGTTTTGACTTTTAAGGACGGTGAATGTTGACCGAGAATGTTACTGTTTCCCTACTTCAGGTAGCAGAAGAAGAAGAAGTCTTATTAAAATATTAATTAAAAAAAAGTTAATTGAAGACCTTGAGATGTGGATAACACATTGGATTTAGGAATTTGTAAGTGGGATTTGAGTCGCACCTTCTACGCCTGTGATTTCCTGGACGTCATGTTACTAAATTTTTAATATTTTTGATGAATATAATTTGTGTCAAATTATAAAAAAATGGTTAAAAAAAAGGGTAAGAATTGATAAGTTTGGTAAATTATTGAAGTGATGGAGACTTTTATCTTTTATTATGTTACTCCTGCAAATAAAAATCCTTCTCGCAATGTCCCTCTTTCTTTGTTCATAAGAAAAATAGCGTTGTGATATGATGCTATTGTTTCTAGACCTCGTTGATCCGGCCTTTTGTTGTTTGTGCTGTTCTATGAAGAGTAACCTGTGATGAAGCTAGATATAACAGCTTCATTGACTTGCAAAGCAACAAAATGTTTGTAGGTATGGAAGTTGTCGCTCACTTGCATGTCCCCTTTCCCATGGCATTTTTGCTCATACTTGTGTCTGTCAGTCCATTGGAAAAGCTTACTCTTTTTCAAACACCAGGAGAAGAACTTTAGTTGCTATTGGGACTCATGATTTGGACACAATACAGTGTCCCTTTTTATATGAGGTAAATTGTCAGATATATGCACCTTGATTTTATATACTTTTTTGGCTGACATTTGTGTGTTAGACGTTGTTCTACTATTTACCAGATTCAGATACTTTCACCGTTAATGAAAGTAGGTTATGAGGATAGATAACAAAGATGAAAAAAAAAATCTAAATTTTCCTTCTGAAATGATGATGCTTGAAAGATGACTATAAAAGTTGCACAGTATACTAGCAGGCCAATGTAGAGAATGGCCTTCAAGTAATGTTGTAATTAGGATCTTCATATCATGTATAACATGTTGCAGTCACACAAGTGGCTTGGCCTTTTTTGCAGTCAAATGATCAAATTTTATATCTTTTTAATTATTAAAGGATGATATTTTAAATTATTGTTTAACTTTTGATATTTGGACTAATTAATATAATAGTATATTATATATTTGTGTCGATGCAATATGTAATCATATCCCCCTGTACATAGAAAAATCTCTACGTTGATGCAAGTGGCGATCACTCTGCTGAAGTTCTGCGTCAGCATACTTGCTATATAAACCTCATTCAGGTTGCTGGCTTCTCACATTAGCTAATTAAGGAATATATCTAATGTCCACAAGTTTATCTATAAGCAGTTTTAGTTCTGTATGCCGTGTCTCAGACTCCGGATGTAATTTGTTCCCTGCAGTGAAGGACTGGACCTCGTTTTGAATGTTTATCCAGCTGTTACCTGGAGTCTTCTTCAAACCTTTCTCCTTGATGATTGCTCTCAATGCATTGACTTCTTCCCAGTTTCCAGCAGCAGCATAAATGTTGGAAAGAAGTACGTAATTTGCAATGTTCATGGGCTCAAGTTCGATCAGTTTTTCACCAACTGTACTTGCAAGTTCGCTGTTCTCAAATATCCTACAAGCATTTAGAAGTGCTCTCCAGAGACTAGCATCAGGTTCCATGGGCATCAAACGAATTATCTCTTTTGCTCTATCAAGATTGCCGGCACGCCCGAGAAGATCAACCGTGCAAGCGTAATGAACGACTTCAGGAGTGATATTGTAGTCTTTATTCATGGATTGGAAGATCTCCCACCCCTTCTCAACTAGACCGGAGTGACTGCAAGCAGACAGAATAGAAACAAAAGTAGCCCTGGTAGGCTTAACACCACTATCTGACAACTGATTGAAAATGCTTACTGCATCTTCACCTTGCCCGTGAATTCCATATGCTGCAATCAGGGCATTCCAAGAGATGATGTCCCTGTTCATCAGGCTTCTGAACATAAATTCAGCACTCCTTATACTTCCGCATCTTGCGTACATTGTCAGAAGAGCATTTCCCAAAGAAGTATCCAGTGGCAAACCAAGTTCCCTTCTTAGAATATATGCATGTAAGCTTCTTCCTCGGAGAAGATCCCCCATTTGCGCACATGATGCAAGAACATTGATCATTGTAACTGCATCAGGTTTCACTTCTGATTGCATCCGGTAGAAGAGAACAAGGGCCTGATTTGGTTGTGCAGTGGAAGCATAGCTTCCAATCATTGCATTCCAAGATACTAAATCTCTGTCAGGAGAATTCCAGAATATATGAACTGCAGCTGATTCGTGTCCACACTCCATGTACATATCTCCAAGTGCAGTGCAAAGTGATGAGTTCATGTCAAGGCCATGCCTTAATACATAACCATGGATGGACCTACCGAAATTAAAATCTGACATATCTTTGCATCCTGCAAGAAGGGAGACCATAGTGAATGAATTCGGTTTAGTTGCTGTCTGCTGCATTTTCCTGAGGAGATCCCAAGCACGGCATGTGAGTCCATCATTGATTAGTCCCGCTATCAATGTGTTCCAGAATACTGCATTTGACACATCCATTCCATTAAAAATCTCTTGAGCTGATGAAATAGCATTCAAATCCACGTACATTGACAACAAGGCAGAGTCAACAGAAGTATTGCCAGTCATTCCTTTTTTTATAGCATCGGCATGCAGCTGTTCACCTCTTGCTAAACAGCCACACTGAGCACATACAGAAAGCATTGTACCAATGGTGACCAAAGATCCTCCTACACGCTCAAACTGCATTCTGCTAAATAAATCAAGTGCCTCATTGTAACGCAAGCAATTCTTGTGTGCTGATATCATAGCATTCCATGAGGCAGCATCTCTTGTTAGCCCCTTCTCAAAAACTAGACTTGCATATTTATGATGCCCGCAATTACCATACATGTCTATCAGTGCATTTGCCACAAACTTATCAAAGCATAAGCCATATTTAACAACAAGTTGGTGCACTTGCTTCCCCAGCTTTGAGCAGCCAAATCCTCCACATGATTTCAGAACAGCTAAGAATGTTACTGCATCGGGAGCCACATTTTCAACTACCATTTGGAGAAAGATGCTTAAAGCGTCAAGAAACTCTTCAGTCCGCAAACACCCTTCGATAAGAGCATTCCAACTGACAGTGTTCCTTGTTTTCATCATTCGAAACACATTGCGCGAGAGCAGTATGTCGAACCTAGAATAGAACCCAATCAAAGCAGTCCCCACATAAGGATCCAGATCGAGAATCCCATTCCTCAAGCTATAGCAATGTGCAGCTTGCCCAAGCCTGAACCCGCCCAACTCACCGCAAGCTGAGATCAAGCTAACCAGACTGACAGAACTTGGCCGCAGTCCCGCTCTCCTCATCCTAAGATAAAGCAAAATCGCATCTTCATACTGTGCGTTGGCAACGCATCCGGAGATCATGGCGTTCCACGAAACCAAATCTCTCTCACTCGTTTTCTCGAACAGCTCGGCTGCATCAGCCACGAGCCCGCACTTACAGTAGAAGTCGATGAGCGCGGTCCGGACGCGCACGTCCTCGACGAGCTCGGTCCCGAGCAAGCAGGAGTGCACCCGTCGGCCGAGCTCCACCGCCTGCAATCTCGCACACGCCTTTAGCACCACCGGCAGCGCGGCCCGGTCGCGGTGCTCGCCGGCGGCCTCCATTTGGGCGAACGTGGCCAGGATGGCCTGGTCGTTCTTAAGCCTGACGTGGTGCTTGAGGATGGAGTTCCAATCGCTGCGGCGGTGGCCGCCGGCTTCGGTTCGAGGAGACGAGGAAGGTGGTGGGATCAGGAGACGCATCGGGAGAGGTGAGGCCATGCCTCTCGGCGGCGCAGCAGGCGGTGGCCTCTGAGGCGGGCAAAAAGTAAGAGAAGAAACTGCTGCTCTTCGTAAGGGAGGATAAAAGTTTAATGGCTGATATTTTATTTTTTTAAAATATAGCTAGTTTATTGATGCTGCACTAATCTTAAAGTATATAGATTAAATAAAAATATATAACTTTCAAGCTACGTAAAAGAATAGATTTAAGACTTACTAAATGAACAAATAATTTTATAGTTTTTAAATTAAAATGAATATATATGTATATTAGTTGACATATTTTGATAAGTAAATTATATTTATTTAGAGAAGCAATAAATTTATTCTATTTTTAATTTTTTAAAAAAAATTAAATTAAACATCAAAGATATCTTTACTCTAAGAGTATATAAAATCTATTTATAGTTTATTATGATTATGATATATAAAGTTTATGTTTTAATGTTGATTCAACACTTAGTAAAATTTTAAAAATATATGGTAGACGTTTAATACTCATTAGATTAAAAGAAAAAAAGTGAATAAGTTACAGTGGTAAAACCTACGATGGTAGACTACAAGTGAATAAAAAAAGATAGACTACATTGATCAATGCATTCCATTGTTTGAATTATTTTTAGATGATATTATCCTACTGAATTATATATTTTTCTATTTTCTAAGCATCTTATAAAACAGTGCATATTACATCTCACATAATATTTTTCATAGGAAAAAAAAAATACATTGCCACACCAACCAATCTCTGCTGAGTCAGCAAAGACAAAGACAGGGGGATAAAAGAAACAAAATGATTCAAGTTGATAAAAAAAAAAGAAGCAAATGGAATCAAACCCCAATCCAAAAGCTTAGACAAATTCAAAGCATGCTATGTGACTCAACAAAATGATGGCTACAATTTATCCCAACCACTTCCATTAATATGTCTTTTTTTATCCTTTTTTTTTCCTGTACCATCTCAACAAATCAGAACTGATAATACTAATTAATGATGTGATCATACTATAATATTTTAATTTATATGGGCAGCATGTCTTTTTCCTACCTATCATCAACTCTATCTTTATTGAACAGTAGTAGAATCAGAAACCCTAATATCATAATTTAAAAAAATGCCTGTTACCCACTTCATCATTGCCATTTATAAAGTATTTATATATTCCAGGTTCATAATATTTATATGTTATTTTCAAGTGTTTGGGTTGTGAAATTTGTTAAATCCACCTTTAAAGATGAAATATTTGATTTCCCTTTTGGATTAGTTGTAACATGTATGCACTCTGAACTAAAATTGACCTTTTGATTATTATCGAGTAACTAAAGAATTTATTTTTTTTAATTCATAGTTTTTATATATTTTGAACTTAAGATAATATTAAATACTAATAACAGATGAGATTTCCATTCTTTTCTTTACCTGATAATATTGACCTGCTTTGATTAATGTAACATTTTTTTTTTCTCGATTAATAAATAATTTTATTTATAGAATACAACACTGCAATTAATAATACATTCGATGCCGGTAAACAAGCATCCTCTTACCATGCGTTTTTTTTCCCGAGTACGCTACCCTGTCATATCATTGGCGACAGCGATGGGCCCCGGCAGCGGGTCCCAGTGCTCGCCGACCACGGGGCAGGTAAGACGGCTGTGGGGGTACGAAAAAGTATGGTTCGAGCTCGAATTATTTTTCATTTGTTTTCTTTTTAGATATTTTCTTCGATGGTGGAAAAAGAGAAGTATATATATATATAAAACAAGGAACCGTAAATAATATCGATCGGATTATTCCCTAAACCACCACCATCACCCCACCACCACCACCGCCACCATCGCCCGCCCCCCTTCTACCATTACAGCGAAGCCCCTTCCACCACCGATCCTCGCTGCACTCGCCGCTTCCGGGGCCGGCGGACATGCCGTCGTCGGCGGTGGGCAACCGGCCGGAGGATCTGGCTGCTCGGCTGGGCGTGGGCGCCGCCGCCGAGCAAGGGGAGGCTCTGCTCAAGGCCGTCCGCGAGGTCAAGAACCAGATCATCGGCAACAAGACCAAGAAGCTCATCTACCTCCACCTCGGGGCCGTCCCCAAGATCGTCTCCGTCCTCGCCGCCGCCTCCGATGCGGCCGCCGGCCGCGGGGACGCCGCCGTCATCGTGCAGGCGGCCGCGGCGATCGGGAGCTTCGCCTGCGGAGTGGAGGATGGCGTCCGCGCCGTCCTTGACGCTGGCGCTGTGCCCCACCTCACCCGCATCCTTTCGTATCCCGATGAGAAGGTAAGCTGTGGTCTAGCGCTTCTTCTTTTTTTCTTTCCTTTTTTCCTTTTGATCTGCAGCCGGGAAATCTTCAATTTGCTTTAAAATCAGAAATGAGTAGGGAAATCTGATGGCTATTAGTTATCCAATTTTCTACAATTCTATTGTCATTATATTAGAGCATGTGATTGATCAAAAAACAATCACCAATTTACAAATGTTGTCACTGATATAATTTAGTATGTCACAATGTCACATAGTGTTTGTAACAATTTTTACTTTTTGTCATCAAAGGGGGTATGAAACTTACATAACCACTCATGTAATCTTAGCAGGAATTCCTCCAAGTGGGACCTCAAAAAGGTTCCCCAGTGAATGTCGATTCTGAACAGCCACATGCCGAGCTTGTTCAACAACTTGTTGGGCTTCATTTGGTCACATCAAGCATACTTTGCACAAAATTGGGAGTTCCAATATATATATTTTCTTTCTGATCCACGATCGTCCTGCCACTGGGTTTAGAATGTGAGGAGTGAGGTTGAACCTGGATTTTTTATATGTACTAGACTTTTCAAGAATGTTGATTTTCTAAACTAGAAGTTTTCCTGACATTGTCATAGTTCCAGTTACATCTAAAACATTATATACAAGTCTAGTCTGCTAAACATTAGACGTCTGATATAACAATTATAATGAATGTTGGAGATGCTAGTCTAGAGTGATGCTCACATTTTCCTAATTCCAACTGCATCCATAATGTTGTGTCAACAAATTTCAGTTATTTATCTAATTTTTCTTCCATACCACTCGGTTGATTTTATGTTTTTACAGGTAGTGGATGCAGGTGCTCGTTCTCTGAAAATGATATTTCAGTCAAAGTTGGCCCCAAAGTATGATTTTCTTCAGGATAAGAATTTGAAGTTTATTCTTTCACTGTTAGAGAGTGAGAACGAAAATGTTACTGAACTTGCTGCTTGTATCATAGCGCACTCTTGCAAAACAAATGAAGAGCAGAAGGCACTGTGTGATGCAGGGGTCCTGCAAAAACTTGTCAGTTTGCTTGGTGGATCTTCAACTCAAAAGGATGCTTGTTTGAATTCCATTGAAGCAGTCGTCAAGAACAACCCTGAAGTGTCTTCTGGCTTTGCTTGCATTGGCTATGGCAAAGCTCTGAAGGCAGTGGCAAAATTAATACATGACCGTTCTCCACAAACAAGATTTCTAGCCTGCAATTGCTTTATAGCTCTTGCACATGCCTCTCCTTCCTATGTGGAAGAGTTTCAAATCAAAACCAAGTTAGTCTTAGCATTAGTTGAGCTTCTTGAAGAACCTGGCCAAGTTGGAGATGAGGCCCCATTCTCATTGAGAAATCTAATTGCAGACAATGAGGAGTTACATAAACAGGCACTTTCTATTAATGCCGTTGAGAAGCTTTGCAGCTTTTTGCATGTGAGTTTGATTGATGCAAGGCGCCTCCAAGGACTATTGCTTGCTCTGGCTGAGCTTTCATCAAAGTTAGAGAAATGTCGATGTCAGCTTATGTCACCACAGGTCTTTTTCCTTGACATGAATATTGAGCAGCATGTACATATATTCTCCATGGGGCTTTTCTAATGATTCATTTAATACTTGAGAGTGAATTTAGTCAATTTTGATTGTACTATATATGTGTATTGCCGTTGCTATTACCTAGTGTCTTTTAGTGAGGTTATAAATATTAATTATGACTTGCGAAACTGAATTATCCGTGTCCTTTTCAGTTGGTTACAATGAAAACTTTCAGATGATTAGGACGAGAACTATAAAAACCATTGGATCTTTTGGTCCTTCATCACAAGTGTCAGCAAATGACCTTATGAGTTGTCTTCTACTGAGCTGATTAGATGCTCTTTGCTTCTATTTGTTATCTGACTATCTCTTATAAAAAAGTTTTTCTCCTGACATTTTTCAATCACCTTCTATTTTCTTTAAGTCATGGACCTCGACTCTAGGCCTCAGTTGTTGGGTTGAAAATATATCAGCAGCTCAATAATGCTGCAAAACATTGATGGACTTGTCACCTCTACCATGGAGTGTCTACCACTGCTTAACAGCTCACATGATTGTGATACAAACACCTTGACTGAACCCCTTACTCTGATTAGTTCATCGAATATGAAGGATATTGTGAATTATTAAGCCATTGAAATTAGTCATGTGGGGAAAACCATTCAACTCATGAATTTTTTTGTTTCATTTGTATCCATAAACTGATTTAAGAAGGAATTGCTTGTTAGTAGATTACAGGTGTAACATCTTTTGATGCATCATCTAGTTGAAAGATATTAACAGACTTCATAATTGCTATCAACTGTTCCACTTTGTTTTACCATTGTTACTTGGCACCCACAAGGCCTCTAAAACATAATAACCTTTTAGACCAGAACTTCTTAAATGCATTTCCTTTATCTGTTAAGTGCTGTAGTTTATGTCAGGTACTGCCCTTGTGGACTTCTTAGGGGCTTACACCAAGTCTCTTGCCTGAAATATCTGTGCAGGTACTGAATTTAATTGTTGATGCTTTGAAACATGATTGTATGGATGTTCGTGTTGCTGCATGTGATTGTATAAGGAACATCACTCGATCACTGAAGGTTCTGAATGTTGCAAACCACTTTTCTATTCATATGCATTTCAAGATGTCAGCATCTTATTGTTAGGTATTTGGTTACAGAACATAAGTGTAGGCTGTCTTTCCAGTGAGGCAGTTATCGTTAGTCTGCTCCAGCTTCTGGATGACCCATCTACATCTGTACAGGTGAGAATGCCTGCATTCAAGATAAAGGTTTACTTTCTACTTGCCAGATAGTCCATAAGGTTTGGATTCTCATTAAACTAATTTTCTAGAAGAGGTTCTGTTTGAGTTCCTTTTTAATGTTTAAGCTAATTTGTAAGCTTAAGCAGCTATTTCTTGTCAATTTGTATCTTGTTTTTCCATATATTTTCCAAGTTTTTGTATACTTAAGTTATTAACTCTACTGATGCTGCATCCAGTAATTGTTCTGTGTTAGCAGCTTGATTTGGTGCGCCTAAACTAGGTGGCCTCTAGGTTTTCCAGTTGTATCATTAGAATGATAAGCATTTAATTTCCTAATGATCATCAGTAGGTCTTAAAAAACCACTTCAAAGATGTAACTAAACCAAATTATGATATTTAATTGGCTTGAATAAGTGATCATTATTCCATTATCATATGAATTTGTGACATCTCCTCATACACCTCCCTTTTGATGTCTCATGTTTCTGACTGAATGAACCAATGATTCCATGTCAAGAATGGGTATTGTTGCTTCTGAGCCATTGAAAAGTTTGCAAGACTTAATTTATCAATTTTCTGAGTGCTTGCTTGCCTGAAATTTTCATGGTATGCCGATGCCTAATTTTTTGCTTCCTTAGTAGGAGTTTGATAGTTTGAGACTGCTTTAGTTCTCCTGTTACTAAGGACAATCATAATGCCATTTTGTTATTTTTGCCAATGCTGGCTGTTTCCAGTGTTGCTATTTCTGTGGGCTTTGATTGCAGTGCTAGATGTCCTTGATTATTATGTGACTTTCTTTTTGAAACAATGAACAAGCAGTGAAGGTAGGACTTACCCTTCAATCTTTGATCTTTGCTGTTAACTGCAAACCAACCTAGGCTAGCTTACACACTTTCAATTGGGTGAATGCCTAGACAAACTGCCTGGCCCCAAGATGATCAACAATATCCAAGGCTCTTGAATTAGACCATTTTCTGAAACATTGGTATCCATTCTTTTAGAATACACAAACTATCCTTCTGTTTTTTTTAGTAAAAGAGAGGTAAGTGCTGTCTGATTCTTGAATAGGTTCTTGTTCTGACCATCATGATATATCAAGCTATCTGCCTGTTCGCTGTCATGAACATCCTTATCTGTTTGCTTCTTGCATATCTGATACATTATAATAATTCAAATTAATTGTGCAAGTATCGCGTTGTTCCAAATAAAAACTTGCCTGCATTTGCAATAAGTTGTAAATTTAAGGGATTGTGTAAAGGTAAGCTGTTACTCTTTTGTAGATTGCCACACTTGGTGCTCTTTGCAATGTTGTTGTTAACTGTGCAACACGAAAGTCTGTCTTAATCCGAAGTGGGGGCATTTCACAACTAGTCCAGCTATCAAAATCAATGGATTCAACACTCAGAGTAAAGTCTGTTTGGGTTTTGAGGAATTTACTTTTCCTTGCTGACCTAACTGACAAGGAATGTATTCTTAAGGAGCTAACGCTACATACTCTATCTAGCCTGTTACGTGGTAAGCAAGTATTTTGGCTTCTTACATCATGCTATGCCTTGTTTATTAGGGTAAATAACCTGATACCTATCATGCAGATTCTGAAAGTTCTGTCCAGCAGCACGCCTTGGCATTAGTAAATAATCTTGTTGATGGATGTGACTCTATAAGGTGTTTGTTTGCAGAAGACAATATTGTTCTAGATACCGTAATGGGACAATTGAGAACTGCATCGTCTGTAGGAGTGTGCATTGAGGTTGGTATTCAATCTGTTGTCTTTGTCCACTTTTAGACCTGAAATTTATTTTGCAGTCGTAATTTTGCTATTCTATAATGCTCAATATTTTTATTTTTGTTTATTTTTCTACCTTTAGATATGGCATATTTTTGATTCCTTCTATTCTCCAGTATTCACTTTTTTATCATCATCTCATGGATCTGCTAGGAACATTGGTCACAGAACATTTCCTCTATAATATGAATCCTCTATCTTAAACCCGAGCAATAATAATCATTAGCTTGAAGCAGCAAAGAGCCATACTTTTTGGATGGTATTTCTGACTAACGCTGCATATAGATTTTTTTAGCCACTTTTAATGTCAATATCAAGGATAAGAAGACCTGCTATGTCTATACCATGCAAGTAGAGTTTGGATTTCTCTAGCTTACTTTTCATAGACTAAAATATTAGACATTTTTTTCCAAGAAAATTGATTTCTAGGTCTCTCTCTGTTTTTGGTCTGGCGAACTGAAAGATTATATTATAATGTTTAATCAACACAAGTTTTAACCAGAAGATGATGCAGATTAGTTTTGGTCAGAGATGGCCTAGATGAAATAGTATGCATGTAGTGATTAAGATACGTGTAATTTTTTCTTTTGGTTGACACTGTGATTAACCTTAGATATGACGATGTAACTGCCTTCCAGGGAATGAAGTTTCTCTCCAACATTGCAGCCCAGAGTGAATGCGAAAAAGATACAGTGATGAATTATCTTCTTTCCTCCCATGAGGATACTCACGTCCCCTCGCTTGCAGTCAACTTCCTACAGAGCAAGGAGAGTTTGCTACGAGCTGCTTGTCTCTGGTGCTTAGCAAACCTCACAAACCTAAACAGTGATGGCGCCTCCCGAAGGGCGACAAGACTCCGAGAGACGGGAATACTCTTTCAGCTGAAATCCATGCTTAATGATCCTTACTTGGATTGCAAGGTCTAATACTAATTGCTCATGTACCCAAAGTTACTTTGCTTAACACATTTTTGAAAGCTAACCTTTGGAAGGTCCTAATGTCAGCTTCGCGCAAGAACGGTTCTCGAGCAGTGTACGGAGTTTGACACCATGCAACCGTAAACATGATGTAGTCGCACTCTTGTACTTCTTGTAGCAGTGGCCGATTAATGTTGCATTATCCCCTATAAAAGTTTTGCACCATAAGCTCTCCTAAAAGGTATTGCACTTTGGTTTAGACTTGTCGATAAGCTGGTGTTGAACTGGTATTATGAACTTGCATGTACAAATATGAACCCGTATTGCTTTCATCTGGCAGGTTGAAATGTGCAGAGCAATGTAATATTCGAACTGGTTGTCCAACAACAAATCACGCCTTTTCTCAATCGAAGTCTTGATTGACGTTCTCTTTATGGTGCATCTACTCGTTCGGAATTTGTTCGACTTTTTATGGTGCTTCTTTTATGTTAAAATGTTGGTACTTATACATTTTGTAGCAAAATGCTCTGTTATGAGCGACGTCCCTGACTTCCTCTGTGCATTATTAGTTCTGTCAGTCGGAACTTTGATTCAGCTATATATATTATTGTATCTCCTTTTTTCTTTTTCCGGATAAGATAATTATTCCAATTTTTGATCCGCAAATGCTGGTTGATCAAATTCTGCTGCTGTTTGTTAAAACCAATCGCATGTAAAATGCATGTGATATTTTTTCTAAAAATAAAAATGCTTCATTGCAGACTAAAGGGGCTCTCCTCTTATATATATATATCTGTTCAATAAATTTATCTATTAATAGGTATGTGTGGAGTAGTTTTCAAGCTCAACAACCTCAATTGGTGTTTTAATATTATCATCTTTTCCATACATGTCGACAAGAAAATATATATATATATATATATAATATTTAAAAAACAGTTTAAAAGTTAAAAGTTGGACTAAATATTAATTTCAAACCTTTTCTAATACCGAGAGTAAAAGAATTATTAACGAAGGTGACTCCTTTAAAAATCCAAAATTTCTTGGCTTCAACCGGAAAGCAAAGAACAGCATCAGTTTAGTTCACCGGTTCGAACGCTCAGTGCAACGCATTCTGTTTCCCATCTCTGCGGCGTCATGTTCTCCGCCGCCGCTTCACTTGTTCAACCTCTTCAGCCCTGAACTCCATGAGGCCGGTTCGGTTCAATTCCCGAGCTGATGCGCCGCTCCATTCTACGTCGACTCTCCTCCTCCGCGCTTCAATCTTGCATCTCATCTCCGATCTCCCACTTCCAACCGCCTTCACTTCCTCTCAGCAATGACCTCGCCCTCAGTACCTACGCCAAACCCCGGCTTCATCCGCCCTTCCCACCCGTCGATGAACCCGCCGACGAGCAGCACGTCTCCGCTTACCAACGCCTCGTCCGTCGGTACACCGGCTCTCGCGACCCCTGCGACGCGGAAAGCCTCCACCTTGCGTGCATCAAAAACGGCTTCGCCGGCGATCTGTTTCTCTCCAACAACTTGGTCAACCTCTATGCCAAAGCTGGCGACTTGGCGGGCGCGCGCGAGTTGTTCGATCAAATGCCTGAGAGGAACGCCATTTCTTGGACCTGCCTTATTTCCGGGTACACCCAGGCGGGTTTCTGCGACGAAGCATGTCGACTATTCCGCTCGATGGTTCGGTCGGGGATTGAGCTTACTAACTTAACTTTTGCTAGCGTTCTTCGAGCGTGCAGTGACTCTGGTCCTGACCGGCTGTTTCTCGGAACCCAAATACACGGGCTTATCTCTAAAAGCTTGCATTGGACAGACACATCGGTGTGCAATGCACTGATGTGCATGTACGGTGGTTGCCGTTTGGATTCTGCTCTGGATGCCCTGCGGGTGTTTGAGTGGACATCAGACAAGAATCTGATATCATGGAACGGGATCATCTCAGTACTTTCAGCTAGAGGGGATGCCAGTACTGCCTTTGAGCGGTTCTCAGCGATGCAGACCGGAAGTTCAGGATGCAGTTTGAGACCCACCGAATTCACATATGGAAGTTTGATAGCGGCAACTTATTGCTGCTCCTATGGTGGAAGTATTCTTGAGCAATTGCTTGCAAACGTCTCCAAGTCTGGTTTCTCAAAAAATCTTTACGTGGGTAGTTCTTTAGTTAGTGCATTTGCCCGATTGGGATCTTTTGACAAAGCTAAGGAAATATTTGTACAAATGGAAGAGAGGA
Organism: Thalia dealbata; assembly: GCA_030544415.1. Classification (NCBI taxonomy): domain Eukaryota; kingdom Viridiplantae; phylum Streptophyta; class Magnoliopsida; order Zingiberales; family Marantaceae; genus Thalia; species Thalia dealbata. Next base: position 17,347,906 of record CM060458.1, read on the forward strand.
ATGCTGTTTCGATAAATGGTTTGATGGTAGGGCTGAACAAGTCGAAGCTTTATGAAGAAGCAGTCGATGTGTACCGAGAAGCAAGAGGATTGGTTATCACCAATGTTGACACCTATGTCGTATTGCTGAATTCACTATCTGAGTTTTCAAATTTAGAGGAAGGAAGAAGAAAGGGAAGGGAGCTCCATGGTCATGTTATTAGAAATGGTATAATAGCCGCAAAAGTTGCTATTGGGAATGGACTAATTACCATGTATGCAAAGTGTGGTGCAATTGATGCAGCTGTTAAGGTTTTTGACCAGCTGCGCATCAAAGATCAAATTTCTTGGAATACCATGATCTCTGGTCTAGATCAGAATGGGCTTTCTGAAAAGACATTGACGAGCTTCCATCTGATGCTAAGAAATGGTGTAATACCCTCCAACTTTTCAATAATCAGTACACTAAGTTCTTGCTCAATGCTGAGGCTTTTAAGTGCCGGTGTACAGCTTCATTGTATTGCAGCCAAACTAGGACTTGACGTGGATGTTTCTGTCTCAAATGCCCTACTTGCGATGTATGGAGAATGTGATCGAATGTTTGACTGCCAGAGAGTTTTCAGCTATATGACTAAGTATGATCAGATCTCTTGGAACAGTATGATTGGAGCATTGGCCAATAATGATGCATTCCTTACTGAATCAATGAGGACTTTTGTAAAGATGACACAGGGTGGGTGGCGCCTGAACCAAGTTACAATAATAAATGTTTTTGCTTCTATCTCAGCACTATCAGATCTTGAGATGACCAGGCAAGTCCATACTCTAGTGCTGAAATATGGAATGCCCAGAGACATTATCGTAGAGAACACCCTCTTATCAAGTTATGCAAAGTCCGGAGATATGGATTCTTGCGAACGTGTCTTCCTTAAAATGGCTGATACGAGGGACGATGTGTCATGGAACTCAATGATCTCTGGATATATCCAAAATGGACTCATTCAGAAAGCCATGGATTTTGTGTGGTTCATGATATACAATGGACCAAAGATGGACAATTTCACTGTTTCCATTCTTCTAAGTGCTTTTGCTTCTGCAGCAGCACTGGAACGTGGGATGGAAATGCATGCTTTTGGAATACGATCTTATTCCGAAATTGATGTAGTAGTTGGGAGTGCGCTGGTTGATATGTATGCTAAGAGTGGAAGAATAGATTATGCTTCAAGGGTTTTCGAGTCCATGATGTTGAGAAATGAATTCACCTGGAATTCCATGATTTCAGGTTATGCTAGGCATGGAATTGCAGATGAGGCTCTAAGGCTTTTTAGGGAAATGCAGAGTTGCGGTCAACGACCAGATCTTGTTACCTTCGTTGGTGTTTTATCTGCCTGTAGTCATGCAGGGTTAGTGAAAGAAGGTTTGGAGCATTTTGAATCCATGAAGAACCATGGTTTAGTTCCTCAGATTGAACACTACTCATGTGTGGTTGATCTTTTAGGCCGAACAAATGAGCTTGATGAAATGGAGGACTTTATCAAGAGAATGCCTTTGATGCCAAATAATGTGATATGGAGGACTGTATTAGTTGCTTGTTGCAGATCAAAAGATGGTGCTAAAAGATATATATCAAAACAAGCATCCGAGAGGCTTTTGGAGATGGAACCTGAAAATCCAGTTAATTATGTGCTCATTTCTAACATGTATGCATCCAGAGAGAGGTGGGAGGATGTAGCAAAAGCTAGAAAAGTTATGAGAGGACTACCAGTAAAGAAAGAAGCAGGTTGTAGTTGGGTCACATTACAGGATGGACTTCATGTTTTTGTTGCTGGAGACAGATCACATCCGAACACAAAAGAGATCTATGAAAAGCTAAATGAACTGATTCAGAAGATAAGAAATATAGGATATGTTCCTCGAGCAGAGTTTGCATTATATGATATCGAGTTGGAGACAAAGGAAGAGTTGTTAAGTCATCACAGTGAGAAGCTTGCAGTTGCATTTGTGCTAACTCGCTCTTCCCGTGTCCCGATACGAATTATTAAGAACCTTCGGGTTTGCGGGGACTGCCACTCAGCATTCTGCTATATTTCTAAGGTTGTTGGACAAAAAATTACGTTACGTGATCCTAACAGATTCCATCATTTTGAGAATGGTAGATGTTCATGTGGAGGATTTTGGTAGAGACATGACCTACGAGGATTTTGATGTTCTCTTGCTCTGCTTTGAGACCTTACAACCAATTGTTCACTCGCCATTTCGTATTTATTGGAACCTCTGATTCTCTTGGTGCCCAATACCAAGATGCATGAGGAAATTGAATTCTACTTGGACTTAATCCTCTCTTCTTTTCCCCTCAATTTCAAGAGTTTTGGAACCCAGTGTGGCAGAATTTAATGTTTTATCCCCATCGATTCTCAAAATGCTCCATGTTGATAGCTTTTCATTATACAAGAATATTACATTAACCAGAGATTTGGTGGAACTGGAGGTAGTAGATATAACCAGACAAGTTAACATTGACCAGCAAGCATCAACGAGGAAAAGTGAGATATATATGTAGTCTGATGAAGAGAGGCTTACTGAGCTGCACTTTTTTATAGAAGTCATGAATCAATGTCAAAAAATTTCTTCTATTTGTAGTTGTATATTGATTTGCTTTCTCCCTGGATATTGTAGTTGGAATGCTCTGATTACCCAAAGAGATCTTTACATAGATTTTAACGAAAATAAAAGCTTATTTCTGAATCATATATAGCTTTTATGAACGTGACTGTGAATCTTATTAGTTGTACCCTGTAAGCAATCTTCTCATTCACAATTGATATCCTCTGTAGCTTTTCCCGAACATCCAGTAGACTTTATGGTTCTTAAAACATATAGAATATCCAGTAGTGTGTCAAAAAAAATTTCAGAAGACTTTATGGTTCTTAAAAGGGTTCCTCTTGATTTTAGTGCAGAATGCAACGGTATCGATCCTTAATTTGATGAGTATTACCAGTGCTCCTGGTCTTTTATCGCAGCACACAGCGTCCGTATAATTCAGGCGATGGAATGATAGATCTCACCCAGTATTAGGGAGCAATGGTGGACCAAGAGCATCATCCCTCTGCACTTGCTTCAAGCACCTGAGTTCTGATGATGGAGAGAAATATGACCAAAGGTCCAGTTTTGCATCTTTTGGTAATGAAAAAAGTTATGTTTGTACTCATGTGAAGATGTTTTCTCATAATGTTCCTGTGATATTTGTCGAAAGAGACAACAACAAGATCCAGCCTGCTTGCTGTGATAGTTTTATGGTTCACCTGCGGGCAACGAATGTTAGTATCCCTATTACTCGCATAAGAGCTAAGCTGTTTGAGATTGTACTTGTACGTTGATGAATGAATTCTTGTTAGATCTTGGTTGATAAAGATTTCTTCAAGATCATTTTTTTGCTACAGAAGCTCAAGTGATCATGTTTATAGCTTCATCTATGTCATTTGATGATCTGTGAGATCAAGTTCTGATGTTGATCCTTATCAAACTTCATTGAATAAATTTCAGTTTCAATCACCTGAAAAGATGTAGAATGTGGGTTCTCCCAGCTCGCTTTTCGCTGCAGACTGCAGCACAACCCCGACCCCACCTCCAAAGCACAAAACAACTCCACATCGCAACAAAAGTGCGCGTTTTCTCACGCCTGGTTTCAACTTTGAAGGACTACTCTTTAAGTTTCAATGGCATGTGGATTGATCTCGCATCCTCTTCCTCCTCCTCCTTTGATGTCCGATGAACCGCCGACCGTCATCATTTAAATATTCACAGCTCCAGTTGTGAGCGTACTCGAACGGAGATCCCCCTTCATCATTAGCTCTGTGTGCAATTTCCCCACCTAGATAGTGGCTGCTGCCTGCTGCATGCAGTGCTTTTAAAGTGAAGACCTCCTTGCTAATTAAGTCTTTCTTTTTCCCAAGTAGATTAAAGTTTAACATGACCTGCACAAGATCTAGTAGCTTAGTAGGTGGTTATGTTACTGATTCGTATTACTCAAGGTCAAATTACGGCATATATTTCTAGTAGTTGAAGGAGTGGGAAAGACCGGGGAATTCAATCCATTCAAAATATATACAAAAAGGAGCAGGAGATGGATTCTGACATCGCCTTCCAAAGCAAAAGTGACAGAGGGAGAGAAAGTGAGCACTCAACAGAAAAGCAAACCCAAGAACAAAACAAAACAAGTCTGCTTCTTTCGCAGCAATACATCAGAGAATTCAGTTCTTTTCATCATCAAAGCCCTCCTCAATCCCCCCCCGCCCTCCAAAAGTTTTTAAACAAAAGAAAAAGACTGATCCAATCCACACACAGATTCAATTGCTTCATGTTTTACATGGTAAAAAAAAACACACCCCACAACAAACACTCTGATCAGCTCTAAAAAAAAGTAGCTTCAGTCAAACATAAAACAAGGATCTCCCTCTCCTCTCACGAGACCATAAAGTCCTGGGAAAAGAAGAACAATTACAGCATCAGTTCTCCAGTATATCCTACATAGAATAATACTGAACCTGCTGGATACATAAGAGAAGAAAAAAAAAGAGACACACAAGAGAGAATGTATATAGAATGGATAAGAAATCAATATCTCCTAAGACTTGGTCTTCTCACTCTTAAATCAATCCTCGAAACCTTAAAAAAAAGAGGATGAGTAGGGCGTATATTCTACACGTCAAACTAAACCATCCATGAGATCCAAGTTAAAGAGAGATCCCGTGGAGCGCATACACGAAGAAGAGGTCGAGGTCCGGCGAAGTGAAGAACGGGACTGCCGGCGGTGAGTTTTCATTGCGCTGCGGGACGGCGAGCCGCCGCTTCTTCGGCGCTGGCGGGCAGCTGAGGGCGTCGGGAATGCGAGATCTCTTGGCCTTAGGGGTGGAGAGCCCAGCTGAATTATCCGTGGGGGTTCTGTCAAGTAAATGAATTGTATTACAATTCTTCTCCTCCTCCTCCTCCTCCCTGAAATGCTCTGACGATGATGGCTCGGAGGTACAGCAGCCGTCGGTTGCTGCATTTGGCTGCTTCTTGAAGAGAATTTTAGGCTTGCAGTAGGTGGAAGTCCTCCTTCGTCTTCCTCTAAAAGATGGAGCCATTTGAAGTAACGCCTGGAAATAATTGGCAATTACATATCAAGATCTCAATTGTATGTGTCAAATGAAGAGAACACTTTGAACTCAACGATCATGCTAAAAAGCCTTCTTTCCTTCTTTTTAGAGAAAAAAAGAATAATTAAGATGATCGCTGAAGATTTTAATTTGAACTGCAAACACATAAGAAAATTAATGAAACACATCTAAGGAAGAAGAAGGGATTGAATACCTGGGAATTAAAAGACTGGACCGCCAAGAAGAGTTAAAGAGAGAAGAGGGAGAGCTGCTGAGTGATGATCATGTCGATAGATATATCTGTAGATCACCGCATATAGCTGTGGAATAGTAATAATACATGATGTAGAAAAAGCCAAAGCGTAAACCCTAGAAGAAACCTACTTCTTCTTCATCTATTTGTGTCATGACAGTTGACAAGGCCCTGCAGTTGGGGGTGGTGTCTGCAGTTGACCTAAAACCTAAAACCTTGGAGGGGGAGAGAATATAATGGAGAGGTAAGGGTATCCTATGCATGGGGGCACACAGAGAAAATAAGGCATCTTTTTTTCTCTTTTTTGCTGATGGATATGTAACCTATATTCACCCATCCAAAAAAGAAATATTAACATAAAATTTATATTTAATTAAAAATATAGTATACGATTCTCGAATAAAATTAAACTAGTATTAAAGCGGAGTATTTGGTTTGAGCATAATATTAAAAAATTGTTCTAAGTTAAATTATGTTAAATATTTATAAAATTATTGAGGTAAACAGAGTTAGTTAGGTTATTTTTTTTTATTTAAAAAAATTTAAGTTAGACTCCATAAATTTAATGTGACATGAGTCCATGTTTACATGAGACAAACATGATATTCAATTTTAAATTATGAAAAATATATTACTTAATTATGAGTTTATAATCATCCAAAAGGACGAGCCGTGTCTAGCATAGCCCCCACTTGTAATTTAGACTCATATCATTCATGAGTGGCATAATCCACTTTATGTTTTTTTAAATGATTAGGTTTCTAATTTACAAAAAGATGTAAATTTTTTTTTATTAATATGAAAAAAAATATTGCGAAAAATACTTAAAATCTAAATAGTCCTACTAGTTAATAGATTAACCGATTTAGTATAAATACAACACTCATGTGTGTGTGTGTATACAGTTAAAGATAGATTAGATTATACAGTTAAAGATTAATGAAAGAAATATAAATGGGTGATGCTGCCCATACATTACTCAGACTCACTAAAGATTTTTCTTGGCCCACATCATTAGTTCCTTTTCCGTCGAAGTGGAGGCCCGACCTTCCTCCTCTTCTCTTTCTCTGGAGCACTCCTTTCTTCCCCCTTCCCCTCTCTTCGTGTGCTCCTTCCTCTTCAATCAGAGCGAGCTACAGCAGTGATTATACACTCAAACTCCCGACCGGTGTTTGGCATGCCAAGTTCACTCCCTCGGCTGCATCTAAAAAGAGATGAGAGGAAACATTGAAACACATGGTGAAAAGTCTCGGAGAGCCGACACCGCCACCAGCGCTTTAAAATTAGAAATAAAAAAAATGGTTCAGAAGAAAGGAGCGTCGGTGGGTAATATAAATAATAATAAGTCTCAAGTGTTTAATAAGAAATGGAAATCTAAGGCTAATAATTTAACCATCCGTTTACATTATTAATAATATGCGACGGCCAGTGAGCGATCCCAATCAATCGCCACCTCCTCCTCTCGCCAACCTGTCACCCCCGCATCGCCATCTCCCTTGCCTTATTAATCCAACCAACACGTTTCGCACCCCCCTGGATGATTCGTTAGGGCCGCTCAACCCGCCTTTTCATTGGTGGGTCCTTTGTGGGCTCCGGTTCGTGGCCCAATCGTGAAAGATGGTGACCGACGGGTACCTTCACTCGGAGTGGTAATTTGTTTTCCCGATTCTTTCCGGCCGATCCGGTGGCGGATCGTCTCCAGTGCGGTGCTACCGCCGGAAGCGTGCAATTCCACAATCTTAGCCGTCCGCGGTTGCCTCCGACGGCGGATGTGCCGCCTAGCGGGATTTCGGTCGGACGGGATCCGGCCGCTCTCGCCTTCCTCGCCACGCATCACGCACATGACAAAATTTGCGATTGACCGGCGGGAGCCTTGCTGTCCCCGAGAATGACGAGATCTCCAGCTCCCCGCCTCGTCGTTGGACTCCCAGTGACCCCTCGCCAATGGGAAGGTTGGTGCGGTCGCGGGTGCGCCTGTTGGATCGTGCGGATTTATTTTGTGGAGTCCTTTGGCCGACCAGATGGAGGATCTTCTCCGACTCGGGTTACGCCTGGAACATGCAATTCCAGCATCAGAGCCGTCGGTGGCTACGAATACGGTGGGTCCCACGCCAAGTTCGAAACCCCCGCCGGTTCGGATCTAGGTTGGACGGGATCCGACTGCTCTTCCCCGTCTTCGTCTTATCAAAAATATATATATTATAAAGAAAAATTACCCAGGTCAGACGCTTTTGTTTTCTTTTAACCTCCGCTCTCGCCGTCGAGGGTGATGATGAACTTTTCATGAGCAGTCGTCCGTGGTAAGCTGCTGCTGGTCGCGGTGGACGATGGAGTAGTAGAAGCGTCCTTCTCCATATTAAGCAAATATTGTAATCAACTCGCGTTGTTAAAGCGTCGCTTTCGCCCGCTCCCACCTTCTCCCCTCCTCTCTCTTTTATTTGCTTTTTTTGCGGGCGGAACACAGTCGGTGGTCGTAGACCTCTCTGCTCAGCGATCTCCCTTCTCACTCCCCTCCTCTTCTCTTGTGTCGGCAGGAGTAGTAGTTGGAGAGGCGCAGAGGAGGGGTCGTCTCTGTGCAGCGATCCGCTGTTTAAAGGTGAGATTTTGGTTGCAGTTTGTGAAGGAATTTGTGTTTTTTTCATAGGATGGGCCGTTCTTGAGATGGATCTGCACACTACTCGGCAGATCTTGAAGGTCGACATTCGTTCGGGCTATTAATTGCTTGTGCATTTGATAGGGATAAACTGTCGATCTGATTCCATGCGTTGCTTTAAGCTAAGATCTGATACCATTTGAGCTGTTGGTTACTCGGATCTGATCAAAACCAGTACTTTCTGGCTGATAAGCTTGCTATGGAGACTGACGGAGAGAAAGGAGGGGTATGTTTGTGCATCTTAAATTGAATTCTTTTAGTTGTCCTTCGAGCTGAAATGTAGCATAATATTCCTGTGGAAGTTTCCGTCTTTTATGGATTCATCATCCTTCCAATTGGTACTAATTGGTTTTTTGGACTGATATTGACCGGATGAAGAAACCTCCGAAGAACACTGGCGGCCAAGTGTGCCAGATCTGCGGTGATAGTCTCGGCACGACTGTGGACGGTGATCTTTTTGTTGCCTGCGATGTTTGTGCATTTCCGGTCTGCAGGCCGTGCTATGAGTATGAGAGGAAGGATGGGAACCAGTCGTGTCCTCAGTGCAAGACCAAGTACAAGAGACACAAAGGTTTTACATTAGATCTGACCTCATGAATCTTTCAGTGTGCTTTGTATACGAACGGATGTTGGATCTGTTTCCATGTTTTAAAATTGTATAAATGAAGATCAAATCAGGAATCTTAATCATATGTTTGCTTTCTTGTTATATAGGAAGCCCTCCTATTCGTGGAGAGGAGGCTGATGAGGGTGATGCTGATGACGTGAGTGACTTTAATTATCCAACTGGCAATCAGGATCAGAAACCAAAGATTGCTGAACGCATGCTTGGTTGGCATCATGAGCAAGGGGAAGATGTTGGTCCTCCGAAGTATGACAGTGGTGAGATCCCTCGGAATCACATCCCATTGCTCACTCATAGCCAGGGGGTATGTCTTTTGATTTGATTCTATCATTCATTTCATTGTCTCCATTGCTTGGTGAAAAACTGCAGGAGTTAAATTATTTTATTGATCTCTGCAGCTCTCCGGGGAACTTCCAATGTCCTCGCCTGATCATATGATGTCCCCAGGAGGAGGTGGAAAGCGTGTGCACCCACTTCCATTCCGGTCACGTATGTGATTTTTGTTGGTTTGCATTTATTACTTTATTGTTATTTTTTTGTTTATGCCACTATTGCTGATTGATATGTTCAAGTTGTTTCCCTTTCTTTTTGTTCAGCTAATACATCCAGAGAATTCGGTAATGTTGCTTGGAAAGAGAGAGTTGATGGATGGAAGATGAAGCAAGAGAAAAATGGAGCGCCAATGACTAATGTTACTAGTCATCCTCCTTCGGAAAGGGGGGGTGCTGATATTGACGCAACTACTGATTACAATATGGACGATGCTTTACTGTAAGTTCTCAATTTTCTCTGTGTATTGCATATTATTTCACTTTTCATAAGATAATTCGCATGAGACATGTAATGATGTTTTCCTTTTATTTTCTCCATACGAAACGTAGACAATCCGGAGTATCAGTCAGACATGTAACCAAACAGATAACAGAAAAGAAGCAACCCTATTTTATTTTCATAATCTTAACAACTAGTTTGTTTTCATTCTGTATAAGTTGGAAATATGCTATTAAATTTCTCATTAACACTAGTGCTTGAGACTCTTCTAATTGCCACATTATATCTTTATCATCATAGTACAAAGCATTCACTCTTTCTCTTATGCCCTGAAATTCCCTGAAATTGTAACCTGAACTTTCTTAATGGATCTGTCATTGCTTTAAATGCAGGAATGATGAAGCTCGCCAACCTCTTTCTAGGAAAGTATCTATACCATCATCCAGGATAAACCCATACAGGATGGTTATTGTGTTACGACTTGTTATTCTCTGTATTTTCCTTCACTATCGTATCACAAATCCTGTTCGTAATGCCATTGTTCTATGGTTGCTATCTGTAATATGTGAGATATGGTTTGCTATATCTTGGATATTGGATCAGTTCCCCAAGTGGTTTCCTGTGAACCGTGAAACTTACCTTGACAGATTGGCAATAAGGTAACTAGTTCATATTTTCTGAATATTAATCTCATGTTTTCTAATTCTGAATCAAAGTAGATTGCATATTCTTATATGCTTAGACTGGTTATTAATGAAAATTCACGTCAAACAACAGATATGATAGAGAAGGTGAACCATCTGAGCTTGCTGCTGTTGACATCTTTGTCAGTACTGTTGATCCTTTAAAAGAGCCTCCACTCGTCACAGCCAACACTGTGCTATCAATTCTTGCTGTAGACTACCCTGTCGACAAGGTCTCTTGTTATGTCTCTGATGATGGTGCTGCTATGCTCACGTTTGAAGCACTATCTGAAACTTCAGAGTTTGCAAGAAAATGGGTTCCTTTCTGCAAGAAATATAGTATTGAACCTCGGGCACCTGAATGGTACTTCTCACAGAAGATTGACTACCTAAAGGACAAGGTTCAGCCTTCATTCGTTAAAGATCGCAGAGCAATGAAGGTGCTTTGTCTTTGGATTGTTTCAACTTAGATTTTTCGTTTATGTTTTGCAATTCTTCTCAACTTCAATTTCAATGCAGAGGGAATATGAGGAATTTAAAATCCGTATCAACGGTCTTGTTGCAAAGGCACAAAAAGTTCCAGATGAGGGATGGATCATGCAGGATGGCACACCATGGCCTGGGAATAACACCAGAGATCACCCTGGAATGATCCAGGTTGGTGGAGTTCTGTTAGGAATCATCTAAGAAATCTGAAAAACATTCCTGAAAAAGAATCATATAATGTCTTAGACATTCCCTTATTAAGGATGCTCATTCATCTCAAGAAATCACGATGTGTTCATTGTGATTTCTTAACGTTAAGTAAAATGGATGGGTCATGGCTGCTACTGCTGCATGTTTGTTTAACATAATCTTTTCTGCCTAGGCTCATCTTTCCCCATTTACTTTTTCAGGTTTTCTTGGGCCATAGTGGAGGGCTTGACACTGAAGGTAATGAGCTGCCCCGATTAGTCTATGTTTCTCGTGAGAAACGTCCAGGATTCCAACATCACAAGAAGGCTGGTGCTATGAATTCTCTCGTAAGTACATTTTTATGCATCTGATATTTTCTCCCTCTTGGTAAATATTAAGGTTCCTGGGCATGATGTATCTTTTTCTTCTGTTAATATCTACTATACTTTCCTGTAGGTGCGTGTGTCAGCAGTCCTTACCAATGGACCCTTTATGTTGAATCTTGATTGTGATCACTACATAAACAACAGCAAGGCTTTGAGGGAGGCAATGTGCTTTCTTATGGATCCAAATCTTGGCAGACAAGTTTGCTATGTACAGTTTCCACAGAGGTTTGATGGTATTGATAAGAATGATCGTTATGCCAATCGCAATACAGTGTTTTTTGATGTAAGTCAAATATGCTTTAATGCTTATATAATTTCCTGCATAATGCTTTATTGTTGATAATTGGTAGATAAGACAGCATCATTTAAGAAAGACAACAAATGGTTTTGATAAATACATCCAAAACATGATAAAAATGCACATAATTATGGTCTTGTTGTGCAAAGTTCTAAATCATTTCGGGGAAGACTTCATGATGGTTACACTAGGAGCTAACCTTTTCGTAATGGTTAGGCCATTGTTAAAAGTTGGAACAAGGAATAATTTATCACTTCATGTGTTAATGTACTTGTGGTTTTTAATATCTGAAAGTCTACCAAGTGGAGATTTGAGCATCATTTCCTAAGGATTGGCTTAGTTGGTCACATGCTATTTGACCGAAACACAAGTCCAAATTTTGCAGTACTATTATTATGGATAATCCAAAATCCAAAGGTAGAAAAGATCTTAGACATCTTGGACTGCAGGGGGTCTGCATTTAGATTTTACTGTCTCCTTGGATATATGATTCTCTTCTTAGCTCCATTTTCCTTTCTTGTAAACTATCTACATGATAAAACTTTCAACTGAAGTTATTTAGGTCAATTCACAATCAGAAACATGAGTTTACTATCTGCTTCATCATTGTCTCAAAACTTTTTCCTCTGTTGTTTGTCTTTACAGATCAATTTAAGAGGTCTTGATGGTATCCAAGGACCGGTTTATGTGGGTACTGGATGTGTCTTCAACCGAACTGCACTGTATGGTTATGAACCTCCTATCAAGAATAAACATAAAAAGAAGAGCTTCTTCTCTTTTTGCTGTGGTGGTTCTCGGAAGAAGAGCTCTAAATCAAGCAAGAAGGGTTCAGAAAAGAAAAAATCAAGCAAGCATGTGGATAATACTGTGCCGATATTTAATCTAGAAGATATTGAAGAGGGTGTTGAAGGTAATTTATCTTTACATGAAGCTTAATCAATACCAATCATTATACAAATCATGACAAATTTATGAAGTAGGAAGTTTTTGGCGATATTTTTTTGATATTCCACTTCAATGCGTTTTACCTAAGATCCCAGTATCTGACGAGGAATATGTGAAAAAGAAATCTGGTTTGACCAGTTCCAAATATCTGAAATATTGCTTTTGTAGTCTCAATCGTGTCTCATCTAAATACATCATCTATCTATTGACATGAAACTTGATGTATTCTTTATAGTCTGAAGAGTTCTCGTAATTCCTTTTGTTATTTGGTAGCCTTAAACTAGTGCAACAAAATGCACCACATATCCTTTGTTATCTGCTCAAGCATATTCTTCTTTTTTCTGATGTTGGGAAAATGTAGGTGCTGGATTTGATGATGAGAAGTCGCTGCTAATGTCACAAATGAGTTTGGAGAAAAGGTTTGGCCAGTCAGCTGTCTTTGTTGCCTCTACATTGATGGAACATGGCGGCGTTCCTCAATCTGCAACTCCTGAGTCTCTTTTGAAGGAAGCCATCCATGTCATCAGCTGTGGTTATGAGGACAAGACAGAATGGGGAACTGAGGTATGTTACCTTTCCAGTTCGCTATCATGTCTCAACTTCTTCTGAATGCCAAAGCTTAGTAGAATGCAGTAAGTTGGATTAGAAGTACCCTCTTCACAACTCTTTACAATTTCGAATACAACTTCCGAAGATTAGAGTAGAGTTCAGAAATGAAGCATCTAAATACCAATTTTTTGAACAAAAATGCTGCATATTTAGTAGAATGTTGTCTTTTGTTGCAGATTGGATGGATTTATGGTTCTGTGACTGAGGATATTCTCACTGGATTTAAGATGCATGCTCGGGGTTGGAAGTCGATCTACTGCATGCCTAAGCGGCCGGCATTCAAGGGATCTGCACCTATCAACCTTTCAGATCGTCTGAACCAAGTGCTTCGGTGGGCACTGGGATCCGTTGAAATTCTCTTTAGTCGTCACTGCCCAATATGGTACGGTTATGGAGGACGATTGAAATTCTTGGAAAGATTTGCATACATCAACACCACCATCTACCCGCTCACCTCGCTTCCCCTCCTCTTGTATTGTACACTGCCGGCTATTTGTTTACTCACAGGAAAATTCATCATCCCTCAGGTACAAACTTCCATCTTTTTCAAGTTCTTGCTACCTGTGCGGGTCAGCATGCTTAAGCATTTTTGGTGGATGCCTCTCCTTTACCTTCTGTGTCAAGCCCTGAGATGTATTCTTCTTCATGTAGCACGCATTTAGTCGAACATTTTGAGATTTTGCAAAGTTTTCCGCCAGCTAGAAATTTGCTAGATGAGACTAAGCGTGTGTTTACTCCCTCACAACTCGTTACTAACCAACTTAATGCAATTGCAGATTAGCAACGTTGCAAGTATCTGGTTCATCTCTCTCTTTATTTCCATTTTCGCCACCGGTATTTTGGAAATGAGGTGGAGTGGTGTTGGCATCGATGAATGGTGGAGAAATGAACAGTTTTGGGTCATCGGTGGTGTGTCCGCCCACCTATTCGCCGTCTTCCAGGGTCTCCTCAAAGTTCTTGCTGGTATTGACACCAACTTCACTGTTACGTCCAAAGCTTCTGATGAAGATGGTGACTTTGCTGAGCTCTACATGTTCAAGTGGACGACCCTTTTGATACCACCCACCACCCTTCTCATAGTCAACCTCGTCGGTGTCGTTGCTGGCATCTCCTACGCCATTAACAGCGGGTACCAATCATGGGGTCCTCTCTTCGGAAAGCTCTTCTTCGCCTTCTGGGTGATCGTTCACTTGTACCCCTTCCTCAAGGGTCTCATGGGGAGGCAGAACCGCACTCCTACCATCGTCGTCGTATGGTCCATCCTTCTTGCTTCAATCTTCTCCTTGTTATGGGTCCGAGTTGATCCTTTCACCACCCGGGTTACCGGACCAGATGTGCAGAAATGTGGCATCAACTGCTAGAGAAATCAATGAATCAATCGCTCAGTATGTGAATCAATCCTTAGTTTGTAAACTTGATATCTGTGTATGTCCAATATATGAAGATACATGTCTCCTGTTGGATCTCGTAAATTATCATTTTTACTATTCTTTAGTTTTCCTTTTTATTTTTTTTTGGCAGTAGCTCCTGTAGCTGTTGAGACTCAAAAGTGTATTTTGCAAAGTATAAGCTGCACTGTTGCTTGATGAACAATAATTACATGAGTTGAATGCAAAGGCTTATTTATTGATGTCACTACTTTTGTCTCCCATCCCTGTGTGTACGTGGCTTATTTATCTTCTTCTGGGTCTTTCTTCAATGTTACTACCAGCTTTTTGTGTGTCTCAATGTCTCAATTCAACATATATGAAGCTTTTGTAAAGGATGAAATATGAATTCATTTCAAATTATCTCATACAAAACACAGCAGTTGCCGAACATTTGCCTAATGAAGACCTCCATGCCATTTATTTTACATCACCTTAAAAATGCACATGTGTGCCTTCCTTATCTCATCCTCCCATATCCGCTGCTGATGCCAATAGAAGTTACGGAGAATCTACCAATTCCTCAATTGAACAGTTTACTAGTTGAATGGGAAAGTAGCAGTAGTTCTGACATAATTCTCATAACAAATGAAGAGCAAATGAACTGTTTTTTTATAAATTGATCAATTCAATGAGAAAAATAGAGAACCAATTTATTATGTGGTGGGCTGGTTAACCCTATTTAATTTTCTTCTTAAAAGAAATCTATTTATTGATTATATAGATAAAACACATTACATAATATATCTGATTAGGTTAAAAATATCTAATCAAGTTATCAAGGGTTTAAGTTCAATTGTTCCAATAATATCATCATTGTTAAGTACTTTGTCTGCTGTTTATTATTACTCCACTAATATTATAAGAATTTTAGATAATATATTATAGAAATTCTTATAAAGGTGAGTTGACCTATTTGATTGAAGATGATCAATTCAATAACGAAAACTTCATTCATGTTGTGATATTTTGAAACTTTGACCTAACTATTAAAAAGATTCAGATAGTGTTAGGAATCACAGCAGCAAATCTTCAACATGTTTCTCATTGAGAAAATGAAGGAAAAAAAGGGACAAAAATTATAAGAAAACGCATCTTCTATTTTTCTTCATTTTGAGGTTTTTTTACCTAACATTATGCCGAAGAGGCAAAGGAAGAAGGTAAGACCTCTCTCTAAATATATATATATCTCCTTGGAGCTTCTCAAGTCCATACCATGATGATGGAAGGAGGCCAAACAATTGGTTTGAGTGAAAACTAATCCTTTCTTGTCCCTCTTCCTTCCTTCACCTAAACAAGCAATCCCATTTTTTTCCCCACGCATTATAAATATATCCCCCCTGAATCATGCACTGTGTCACCTCATTTCTAAGAAGCAAGTCTTGATACATCACACCATTTTTAACCCCCCCCCCCCCCCCCCCTCTCTCTCTCTCTCTTTCTATATATCTTTTTCTCTCTATAGAGCAATGCCTCAAGAAAAGTTTCTTTTGCTCTTCATTCTCACATTCTTGTTATTCCTCAATCCTTCTCTCTCTGGCCATACTTTAACATCACCATCTACTCTTGCTGATGAAGTAGTTTTAAATGGGGGCTCTAATTCTAACAAAGTAGTCTTCAGTGTGGAGCATTTTGGAGCAATAGGTCATGGCAATGATGATACTAAGGTAAATAAATATGCTGCTTTTTTGAGTTAAAATAGTCAAACCTTGCAAAGTTTAGAAACAGAGGTTCACCTGATGGAAAAAACGAAAAAGAAGAATAACTTGTGTTATGCACTTGAGCATATGATTTCCTTCTCAACTCATAAGCTCAAATTGGACTATTTTTTTTGAACCTGGTATTATCAAAAGGTGTTCTACTTGTGGAAAAAAAACTCTAATTGTTAGGCATTTTAGCATTAGTTTTCCTTATCAATTCTTGGTTCCAAATATGACTTTTTCTTTCTGAAGATGGACAAAATTACTGTATTCTAAAAGTAAATTTAAAACAATAGAGAGAAAGAGAGATAGCAGAAACCTGTAATCTTCTTATGCATTTGAGAAAATAAAAATCCTTCTAAATTCTTAATATATCCAAAGTAAACCAATTTTATTAACCAAAAACAGGTATTTGTGCATAGAAATAAGTGCTTCTCAGTTAGGAGGAAACCGGTTCTTGATTCAAAATAATTAGACTAACTTTTTAAAGATGTGAAGAAAAGGTATTGATTCTTTTAAAAAAATATATAATTTTGATATATTAATCCTGGAACAGTATAACTTGGTTTTAAAAGAAACGATTTGCTTAATTAACTTTTGTATTACGAAATAATATGCAGGCATTTGAGGCAGCTTGGGAGAAGGCATGTTCCACAACTTCACCATCTATTCTTTTGGTGCCAAAGCACAAAACCTACAAAATAAAGCCAGTGGAATTCAAAGGCCCTTGCGGAGCTCCAGTTACTGTACTTGTATGTTTAATTACTTCCATCCATTATATAGGCATATAGTTAATTTATATTTATCCATTAACCAAAAGCATGTCTTAGTTTATCTAATCTTTTGATATATCTATACGTCATGTATGTCTGTCTGTGTGTTTTAGATAAAGGGAAGATTGGAAGCTCCTTCAAAGTTGTGGTATGCTGCTGATGCTGAAGGCAGAGAATCATGGATCAAGTTCAACACCATCACGAACTTGGCAGTAGGAGGTGGTGGCACCCTTGATGGGAAAGGCCAAGTTTGGTGGAAAAACTCCTGCAAGACTGATCCTTCCCTGGTATATAACATTTCTACACCATTCATCTACATATCAATCAGCTTCTACTTCACGATTAAAAAAAAAATTCAAACAGGATTTGTTCTATAGGTCGTACCACTGTGTACTTGAGGGTAGAGGAGAAAAGACAACTGAAATCAACTTCTAGTTTCTTAGTTCACATCAACTAACGATAACCCACTAAACTTTTACCTTTTTAGTGATAAAAATTATATATTCAAAATCTTATTGGAGCTCAAGGCAGCTTTAACTTATTTGCAAAATGCTGCTTGATTGATAAATATTAGAGTGTTTGCTAACTGTTTTTGTTTCTTCTTGCAGCCTTGTCATCACGCACCCACGGTATATATCAAGCTAAATCTACTCCTTAGGACATGAAGTAAACCTATTTCTTCAATGAATGTTAATGAAAAATGCAGGCCTTGCTGTTCCGCAAATGCAATAACTTGGTGCTGGAGAACATCAGAGTGGAAGATGGGCAGCAGATCCATGTCTGGTTCAGGAACTGCACCAATGTATATGCTTCTAAAATTTCCATCTCTTCCCCTCATGACAGTCCTAACACCGATGGCATTCACGTCGCCGATACCGAGAACATCATCATAAAGGATAGCATCATCAAAACGGGTATTATATTCAGCTATGATGCACCGATACTTCTATCTGTCTCACGCATCCTATTTAGTTTAATATCGATACTCTCGGTAGTATGGATTTAGTTAATAATATATTCAGTTTCGATCTCTCCAACTTTTTAAATAACGTGAAGCTCGATTTGACTCGATTCTCACGCACCTCTATGCAGGAGATGATTGCATATCGATAGTTTCGGGGACTCGAGGACTAATTGCTACAGGAATAGAATGCGGACCGGGTCATGGTATCAGGTTGGTATTACTGGATCTCTTCCTTCCTCCTTCCTTCCGTTCATCTGATGATTGAGTCTGATATGGCATGATCTCCAGCATTGGGAGTCTGGGGGCCAACAATAGCAGTGCGCAGGTATCAGATGTGCTGGTGGATACCCTCAAGCTGAAGGGCACCAGCAATGGAGTCAGAATCAAAACTTGGCAGGTAATGAGCAAGTTATCAGTTTCATCCATTGCCGCAAGATCAAAACTTGGATGAACCTTTTGCTGTGTTAATGCTGATGAATAGGGCGGGAGAGGCTACGTCAGTAACATCACCTTTCAAAATGTAAAGATGGATAGCGTAAGACTACCTATAATTATCGATCAAAGCTACTGCGATCAGCGTGATCCTTGCCATGAAGGGGTACACATATCGATCTCCATAACTGCTCTTTCCTTTCTACTACTAAAACTGAGAGAATTTAGCACCTGACCATGAGTTGGATGAACGCAACGAATGCGCAGAAATCGGCAGTGGCAGTGAGCAACGTGCACTACAAGAACATAAAAGGGACGAGCGCCTCCAGCGCGGCCATCACCTTCAACTGCAGCAGAACCGTTCCCTGCAATCGCATTCTGCTGGAGAACGTCGACTTGGAAGGAGAAGGAGAAGGAAAAGGAGAAGAGGAAGATCTCGTCACGAGCGTTTGCAGCAACGTCAGCTGGAAACGGATCGGACACGTCGCTCCTACTCCTTGCGTTTGAAAAAAAAAAAAAGAGGAAGAGACAGATGGAAAGATTCATGTTTCAGGAACCGAGCTTATCAGAAAAATAGATAGTAATAGTTCTGCAAAAAAAAGTTGTTCTTGCTGCAAAATATTAACTAACTTGTATATTTTACCGATGAATGGAATGGATTATAATCAGTGTAAAATGCAATTATTGAATGGAAGGTTTAATTTTATAAGGATTATTTTTAAAACTGATTTGAAAATGGAAATAAGAAAAGTATACTGCGGCGGATGGGAGGGAGAGATAGATTGAGGAGGAGGAACAGCAATGGATCATGTGATGGGAGAAGTAATGAATCAGTATGGGCGCAATTAATTGGTTGTTGTTGTTGGTTTGGTGAATGTGTACTGCTTCGTGGTGGTTGAGAAGGCACGGGCGGTGACTCAATCACCCTTCATAACTTACAAGTTGAAGGAAGGCATATGATGTGCATCCTTTGAGCCTCCCTCCCTCCCATGCCGAGTATGGCATCCCTTCCCTTTCTTATAAACGCAGTGCTCTTTTTTTCTAAGTATTGAACCGTTCGTAACTAAAGCTTAATTATTTTAATCAGAGATATAACTATAACTAGAGCATGGTTATTTTAAATGTTTGTTTAAATATCTAATTTCTATTGTGAAATATTAAATTGTTGAACATAACGACCCATACTCTCAATTAAATAGCAAAAATTAGATCATTTAATATAGTTTTAAGATACTCTCAATTAAATAGCAAAAATTAGATCATTTAATATAGTTTTAAGAAGTAAAGCTATTGATTCTAAGTGCATTGATGAGCATGCTAAGAGTAGAGAAAAAATATTATCTTATTAGCACCAATAAAACTCCTTCATTACGATCGTTCATGAGTCGGAACTCAACTATTTTACTAGTCATTCTTATAAACATATATTTTTTAGGTAGTCATAAATGTGCTCTTTTATAATTTATCGGACTTCTTATTATCGGACTTCTTATTTGATTGATGCATATTAAGATTTTTGTTTTAAATGTTATGCTCAACTTTTACATTCTGTACATTCCTCTGATTAAAGTAATTAAGCTCTGTACGAGAGAGGATTATGTTAAGTTTTTTAAAAAATCTTTAAGAAAAAGAGGTGCAAGTACACGAGGAAAGTTAAGAGGTGAGGGGGTGTAAGCCCAATTAGGTGAGACAAGTACGAGGGGTGTAATTGTACTTAGTTACCCGAATAAATTATTCGATCCTAATTCTCATAATATGAAAAATTGGAGGGCTTAAAATGTAAAGTCATATTAATCTTTTCTTGGACATATAAATAAATGCGAACGGTTGATCAGCAGCAGCAGCCGCCGCCGCGGCAGCCGCAGCAGCAGCAGCAGCTTCGTCTCCTCCGACGGCAGCACCGCGACAGCAAAACATTAAAAGAGCCCTACGCACAACGTATAAGAAAAGGCGGAGTACGCACACCTCCATCTTCATGCCTCCTCCGTGAATGCAACCTCACGAGCTCATTCTTCCATCTCCATTCTTCTCTCCCAGAATAAGAACAAAGTCTCTGACAAAAAAAATTTCAAAAAAGAAATCCGATTATTTTTGGTGTTTGGCCTCTGTTCCAGTTCGCACAAGACCAAAAGCTGAGGAGGGGTTTTCGATCGATCGAGGAGGCGTTGCTCGGAGAGATGGTGTTCTGGGAAGGGCGCGTGAGCGACGAGTCGATGGTCACGCTCGCTCCCATCGTAGTCTACTGGCTCTACGCCGGGTTCTACCAGCTCCTGCCGGCGGCTGCGATGGACCGGTACCGACTGCACACGAGGAAGGAGGCGGAGGGGAAGAACTCGGTGGCACTGCCGACGGTGGTGAAGGGCGTCCTGCTCCAGCAGCTCGTCCAGGCCACTCTCTCGCAAGTCCTCCTCCTGGTGAGAAGATGACTCTTTTCGTTTTCGTTTATATAATATATTTCATGCTGTGCTTATAAACTCGAATCCACTTCCAAGATGACCCTCTGAATAAAATTGCATAAATTCAAATAATCTATTGCATAAAATATATTTTTTTCGAAGCATTTATCAACCATGTATACAGAAAGATACAGCACCAATTGGTGCCAGAGACCTTAGAACATGAACTGCCAAGTACAGCATCATTGAAAGTTGATTGCATCGACTTGGTACGACCTCACTAACGATGGATAGCAGAATGTTCAGTTGAAAAATCCATCCGAGTGCATGTACCTTTTTGATTCGGTTTTGTAATTTATTTGTCAGAACTTTTCTTTCTTCAAAATTATGTATGCCAGATTACTTCCAAGTTCAGTTCGCCGGCGGCGGTTGTTCGGCCATCGGTTCCGGTTCAAATCCTGCAGATTGTTGCGGCAATGCTGGTGCTCGATACCTGGCAGTACTTCGGGCACCGCTACATGCACCAGAACAAGTTCCTCTACCGCCACATCCACTCGCACCACCACCGCCTCATCGTCCCCTGCGCCGTCGGCGCCCTCTACAACCACCCGCTCGAGGGCCTCCTCCTCGACACCCTCGGCGGCGGCGTCGCCTTCCTGGCCTCCGGAATGACCTCCCGCACCGCCGTCCTCTTCTTCTGCCTCTCCGTCGTCAAGACCGTCGACGACCACTGCGGCCTCTGCCTGCCGGGCAACGTCTTCCACGTCCTCGCCCGGAACAACACCGCCTACCATGACATCCACCACCAGCCGCAGGGGTTCAAGTACAACTTCTCCCAGCCCTTCTTCTCGATCTGGGACCGCCTGCTGGGGACGCATATGCCCTACAGCTTGGTCGCCCGAGCCGAGGGCGGCTTCGAGGCCCGACCGGCCTTGGCCTTGAAGGAGTAGGAGATACCGAATCCTCATCTCCCTGCTGCTCGACGACGAGATTTGCCTCTTGTGGATTTGTAGTTAGTCCGGTCAGTGTATCAGTGTAATAATCTGGCAACTCGTTGTTCGAACTGAAAGCTGAAGAATGGCGGATGATATTATATTATGATCTCAACAGAGATTACAAAGAATGTAAGGAAGGGGCTTCGTAGATTTGGGAATAAAGAAAAAATTAACAATCCTGGGAATAGAATTCTATGATTTCCTTGAGATTGAGGTGGAGCAGAGTGGCGGCGGAGGAGGAAGAGCGCTGCTCATCGTCGTCCGCTAACCAGAGCATGTGCTCGAAGAGGATGGCGTCGACGTCGACAAAGACGGCGCCTTTCCGATTCTCGTTGCCACCGGCGGACTCCATCAGGATGCGGAAGGGGTCGCGATCGAGGACGAAGGGGTCGACGAGGAAGACGCGGCGCTCCTTTCCGACCACCACACGCACGGCGCCGGGCGGCGGGGGGTCCGTGGAGTCGGCTACAGGAGGGAGAGGGCGGTAGGCGAGGGGGGAGAGGCAGGAGGGGCGGCGGAGGAAGGCGCAGCAGCCGGCGGTGGAGGGATGGATGGGCGACTCCATCGATGAATTGAGCAATTGAGGAAGGAGGGGGAGGAGGAGATGGGAAGACTTCTTCTCTTCCCCTAAAAATAAATCTTTTGGAGAAGAGAAGATGCAGTTAACGGTCGAATTTTATTTTAAAAGATAAGTTGATATTTTAATCGTCTTATTTCGGAGGGGAGTGGTAATATTTTATTTAAAAAATAAATAAATAATTATGAAAATGTAGTTTTTTTAAAAAAGGAGATGAATGTTGGGCAGAAATTATTAATTCTGGTAGGAATAATTTCTGCAAGTAGGTAAATTTTAGTCAGAGTATTTAATTAACGAGTTATTAATTAATTATTAACTAACGAGTCATTGTTATATGTATAACAAAAAATATTGGGTTTGTGTTTGGCAGCAGCCAAGTTGTTGTTGTGGGTAGCCACTCGTTGATTCTACAGCTAATATGCCTTTCTATTCTGCTACGCACTCAATCCAATTAGGTCGATCTTTTATATTTCATAGATGTTAAAATATTATGTATCATCCGCCTAATTTATATCATATCATTATTTTTTTAAAAAATATATTATAAATACATGTACATCCTTTAATTTATATAAATCACCTTATATTTAATATTATTAATTATTTTAATATTATCTATGTAATTTAATTTATGGCATCCTTATTTAATTTAAACTATTTTATACCTTTGAAAATTTTAAACTAACCGAGTTGTTACACCTTGACCTTTATGTTACACTTCTAATTAAACTATTAAAATATAATATTATCGATACCATCAGTTATCACCGATTCTAAAATATGTTAGAAAAATAGGAAACAACATGCATCTTTATTATTGACACTATTTTTTTTTCTTTTTTATACCAAATTACTTCGTAAGTTTATTAGATTTATATAATAAAATATTTTAACTATTTTTAAAACATCTTATTTTTAGTATTACTGAACTTAAGTTGAGCACTATCATTATCTCTTAAAAGTGTACTCTTTTTTAAATTATTAGGCTTATTGGATCGATATACCTTAGGCTAGTCTTGCTGACTTGAGTCTGTCTTATATTTTTATGATTTTGAGTTCAAATAATGTGCTCCACTTTGACTTATCGTCATGTATTTTGAATCAGATAATTATAGCTTAAATGCATCCTCAATTTTAGTATCATACTCTCAATCAAATTTCATCAGAATCACAAGGGGGATCGTGTGAATTTGATGATAATGTGCAACGTAATGTCCCCAGATACTGTAAGCCTTTGCCCTGATTAATTAAGTGATGGGTTGAGACTGATTAAATCACTTTGTCACATATTTGTCACATACTTGATAAGCCACCATTAATCGGTTCTAAGCGGCCCTGCCTAAAATAGCTTCCATATTTGCCAAGGGTTGCAAATTGTTGCTAATAACAGGTAAACATCTCATTCTTATAAAACGAAGGTATTTGGACAACGATAGCATGAACAAAAAGAAGCTTTAACAACTGATAAGCATAGTCATTTTAGCATAAAAGTATCCAATAAAAGTGATGAATCAGTATACCATTTAATAATATTTTGATGGCGTTCTTCCTTCTTCTTTTTTGCGTTATGTTCATGATTTTTGGTGTTTTAATCAGTTAAGAAGTCGGTAATAATCCAATTATTTAAACATACTTCCTTCGTGTCAAGCAGGTAGGTTTTAAAATACAGTTAAATAAGATACCAAAATATTCTACGTAGGCATTTCAACACTTGCTATAAAATATGAATTCCGAATATTTTCTTTTCCCATTGTGAATTTAATCAGGAAGAAAATTAGTAACATAATCGAAGGCAAGAAAATATTCAAGTCTACGTGATATTAAATGAAAGATTTTTTAACATGTATTTTTACGATATTGGTAAAAAAGACATTTGCTTTTAACAAAGTAATAAATCCTGAAGCATTAAAAGAAATGCCAATTAAATTTTTAATTGCTTGACCTTCGAGGTTTGAGGGTTTTAGGCAATCAATTAATATTCAAATTAATTTGTACAAACATCCAAATAATTAATTCATTCACATATTTCTCAAAGAATTAAGAAGCATATATTAACCTGCAGTACTAATATTATCACTCTCTTTTTTAATAAAATAAATTTTTAGCTCAAATATAACTTGTTTAATAACATTAAGACAACAATATATTCTCTACTC
Organism: Thalia dealbata; assembly: GCA_030544415.1. Lineage (NCBI taxonomy): Eukaryota > Viridiplantae > Streptophyta > Magnoliopsida > Zingiberales > Marantaceae > Thalia > Thalia dealbata. The sequence goes on from CM060458.1 coordinate 17,372,340, forward strand.
AGTGGCACATAATTTTGAGGAAAAAAATTAATAATTAAAATTTAAGAAAAATCATTCTTCTTGATCCATCTGTAGTCTTAATCTTCAGATCATCAAAAGAAAATATTCTCAAATATTTTTCCTACTTATGAACAATCACTTAACTTAATTAACCTGTAATTAATTAATTCTCAGGAAATGCAGATCTTTCTTCGTTTTCCTCCATTATGAAGTTTTTTAACATAATGAATGCAAAAGAGGCAAGAAGATGACACCAACCCCTATAAAATATTCATCTCCTTGAAGCTCCTCAAGTCCATACATGACACAAACTACTACTCCTCTCTTGACCCTCCCCTGATATCTCCAAGCAGTCCACCCTTTTTACCTTTTTTCTAAACCAGTCTGTCTTCAAGAAAATGGCTAAAGAAAAGTTTCTTTTAGTCTTCGTTCTCTCATTCTTGTTCCACAACCTCTCTCTCTCTAGGAGGTATTTTTCACCATCACCATCTTCTCTTGATTGGGAGTCCCCTCAAAATGTCTTCAATGTGGATCAATTTGGAGCCAGAGGTGATGGCAGTGATGATAGCAAGGTAATAATAATACATTGAATTATAGGACATTTATTTTTTTAACTTTAACAAAGAAAAAAAAAACTAAACTACTTGGTGTTATAAAATAATCCACACAGGCATTTGAGGCAGCTTGGAAGGAAGCATGCTCTTCAACATCACCATCCCTTCTCCTGGCGGCAAAGGACAAGAGCTACTTACTGAAGCCAGTGGAATTCAGAGGCCCTTGCAATGCTTCGGTTACAGTTTCGGTATGATTAATTTCCCCCAATCAATGAATTCATTTATACAATACTGTTGATATTTACGATGTTTTAAAAAAAATGCAGATAGAGGGAAGATTGGAAGCTCCCTCAGAGCTGTGGAATACTGAAGAAAACCGTTCGTGGATAATGTTCAACACCACTGAGAACTTGGTGGTCAGAGGTGGTGGCATCCTTGATGGAAAAGGCCAAGTTTGGTGGGAAAAATCCTGCAAAATTGATGAGTCCATGGTATATATACATTTACTTACGTACCTTGTTCTAGTAGCTAATACTACTCGTCGCTAATTAACTTCTTCTTCCTCCTCTCTTGCAGCCTTGTCGCGATGCACCCACGGTAAGCATGCGTGCAGATGGAATCCCCACCCTGATACTTAATCTCTTCTTATAATTAGTATTCGATGGTGGGTAGGCGTTGCTGTTTCGCAGAAGCAACAACTTGGTGGTGGAGGACATCACGGTGCAAGACGGGCAGCAGATCCACGTCTGGTTCAGGAGATGCAACAACGTCGAGGTTTCCCGGATCCAGATCCATTCGCCGGACGAGAGCCCCAACACCGACGGAATCCACGTTACCGATACCACAAACATTCTCATCAAAGACAGCATCATCGGATCAGGTAATTTATCTAACTCTCATCAGATAAAGATGAGATGCAGCACATCTTATCTCTACATATCCGTATGCGTATCGTTCGCCCAGGAGATGACTGCATATCGATCGTTTCGGGGACTCGAGGGCTGCTCGCTACGGGAATAGAATGCGGACCGGGGCACGGAATCAGGTTTGCATCCTCCTCGTCCTCGTCCTCGTTCTCGTTCTCGTTCTTCCTGGGAGGTAGTTTTGATGAGCGTGCTTGGTTGATGATCATCAGCGTTGGGAGTTTGGGATCAAACCAAACCAGCGCGAACGTATCGGACGTGGTGGTGGATAACATCAAGCTGAAGGGAACCACCAACGGAGTCAGGATCAAGACTTGGCAGGTGGGAATGCATATGGGTTTTATTTGGGGGGTTTCATGAGGTCTAATAATTCGTCGGATGGATTATGGATAGGGAGGAAGGGGTTACGCCAGGAACATTACTTTCCAAAATGTGGTGATGGAAAACGTCACCCGGCCTGTAATTATTAATCAAAACTACTGCGACCAAAAGGAGCCTTGCAGTGAACAGGTATATATATTCCCTCCTCCCTCTTTTGATCATGGAATGCTATAAGTTTTATATATATGTACGCAACGCATAGCAGGAGGCGGCTGTGGAGGTGAGCGATGTGCACTACAAGAACATTACGGGGACGAGCGCATCCAAAGTGGCCATCACCTTCAACTGCAGCCGGACGATTCCCTGCACCGGCGTATCGTTGGAGAGCATCGACTTGGTGGGAGAGAAGGATCCGGTCAGCAGCGTCTGCTCCAATGTCAACTGGGAGGGGCTTGGAAATGTTAACCCCACTCCTTGTGCTTGAATGAGGAGGATGTGGGATGTATAGAGAAATAATTTTTCTCCTCACAATGAGTCATTTAGGCTGCTCATAATAAAAATGGATTGTGGTAATAATTTTAATTTTTGCCACACTTTAAATTTTAGTTTCTGTTACGCGAGTTAAGTTTTTTTATATAAATTTAGTAAATCTTAAATTAATTATTACTCTAATTAGCTGAACGTAATTATATGATTACCTTGCCACTCTGATCAAGAAATTTAGTGTTTTTAGTGCTTAAATTATGATAAAAGGAGGAGGATGTATTCTTATAATTCTAATTAGATGAACGTAACCATACATAATCAAGAAATCTAATGCTTAAGCTAAGGAGAATTCTTCGAAGAATGAGAGCCTCATAATAAAATTGGATTGTGATCGTATCTTTCGCCACACTTGAATTCGACTCTTTGGAAATAGATGAGAGAATTAAGTTACTAACTACAATTCCACCAGAAAAGACCCACTATTTTCAGTGGGGGTTATAGGGAGATTTAAAAATCTTATGCGGTTAAAGCAAATCATAGAGACGTAATCTTCTGGCCAACCATTTCACGTCTTAAATACTTGAACATTGAGACGTAATATGCTCGGAAAAATTGTTAACTTGAACAGTAGCATTTCATGAATGAGAAAATTCTGACCCCAAGCACAAAAATCCTAAAACAATACACATGATTGTGCAGCCAATAACAAAGTAAACCAAGTTCTTGAACTCTTGTCCTGTTTAAGCATAAGCGATAAAACTGAAAGCAAACTCTAGGGAGAGAAGTGACTCAAAATGGTCCAAATTTAAGCTTCGATCCTCTCGGCGTTCTCGATGAGAAGTGTCTTGGTGGGCTTCGCAAGCAAGTCGGTGTACTCTTGGAAAGGAGATCTGCTGAAACGAGTCTCCGTCCAGAAGTCAGGTGTGAGGAATCCGTAGGTCTTCATCAGACACTCAAAGGTAGCCTATAAAAGAAACCATAATTCCTCATTTAACACGTACAACGGATCAAATAAAAGATTCTGACGCCTACTGACTAAATTCTAAGAAGACAATTAACCTTGAGGATCCTCAACCACAATACTAAATGGTCAATCTATAAAATGAAAACAAGCTTCATAAAGGAAAACTCATTGAGCAAAATAGACGCTGCACTTGTGTAGTTTTACAAAGTTCATGAATGGTAAGAATTCATTTAATATTTTCAATCAAGAAAGTATCTCCATAGAAAGTTAATGACCATCATATCCTGTGTGCCATGATAACAAAAAACCCACATGCGAAATCTAAATAAATAGAGGAGTGGGCATTAGCAGAGATGCTAGGATTTACTTATATGATATAGTTCAGCTTTGGGCCTTAACAGAGATGTCAATTGAGGAGAGAGAATTTAGATACACAAATTTAGCATGTACACGGAAATGTACCTAAGATCAAACTCATAAGGAATGGTTTTTATGGACTTTGCATTAACTAACATGAGCATCTATCAGTAAGCCAGGTTGAAGCACAACGCTGATATATAGACTTTGCCACAACATCAACATGGATGAGATGCTAGGCCTCAGTTTGTTGTACCTTGAGGGCAGAACTATACGATTCTATTAACAATTGTCAAACAAAATGCACTCTTGATAGATACTCTAGAATGATAGTACATAAACATGACAAAATTAACAGCTATGTTTTAAGTAACAGCATCCAAGATATAAATACAATTGAATCAACATTTTTTTTCACTTATTCACAGGATTTCTAGTCATAATTTTAATCCTTCATCAGAGAGAAGACCTAGTTACGTGATAAAATACCAATGAAACAACATCACAGTTTGATAAGGGCAAAAGGCATGGATAATTAATTTTAGCTTACATATAAACCACCAACATTGAGTTATTGCTTTAACCATTAAGCCCTCAAGACAATGACAATAACAAAATTGATTAGCTATACCAGTTGTTGCATTCCAATCCTCAATTGCGAATAATAAAAAAATAAATTCTTAAAAACAAAGTTTTTTTCCTAAAATCAGCATCAAGAACATAATACTATAACATATTATGTAATAAAAAACAGTCCAGCCAAATTTCATGGCACGAAGTAAGAAAATTAAAGAGCCAAGAAATACTGACCTTCACAAAATTTCCAAGAGTCTTGGTCGAGCCACGAGACGAGGTGAATACATCCTCAATTCCAGCAAACTGTAGCACCTTCTTCGGCACACGGGCAGCCACAATTCCCGCTCCCCTAGGGGCAGGCACCATGCGGACGGTAACCGAGCCACACTTCCCGGTGACTTTGCAAGGGACAGTGTGGGGCTTTCCGATCTTGTTCCCCCAGTACCCCCTCCTGACGGGGATCACCGAGAGCTTGGCCAGAATAATAGCCCCACGGATGGCGGTGGCCACCTCCTTGGCGCACTTGACTCCAAGGCCGACGTGCCCGTCGGAGTCACCGACGACAACGAAAGCCTTGAAGCGGGTGCGCTGCCCGGCGCGGGTCTGCTTCTGCACGGGCATGATCTTCATAACCTCATCCTTGAGGCGGCCGCCGAGGAGGGTGTCGATAATCTGGTACTCCTTGACGGGGAGCGAGTGGAGGTAGATCTGCTCGAGGCTGGTGATTTTTCCCTCCTTGACGAGGCGACCGAGCTTGGTGACGGGCACCCACTTTTCCTCCTCCTCGCGCCGGCCACCGCGCCTGCCGCGGCCACGGTCACCGCGGCCCCGGTCGCCACGCCCGCGTCCAAATCCGCGGCCGAAGCCTCCACGATCACCGCCGCGCTCTGCCATGATGGATGAGGAGGGGAGATAGGAGAACGGAGGCGGAAGAGAGCAAGAGTTGATGCAGGTTTGGATGAAGCGACGGGTTTTATAGTGGAGGCAGGGAATGCGCACCCTAGGGTTTCATCTTAGTGGGTAGAAGCACCGCAGGTGCGATTACCGCTACTACCTGGTCTGGTCGATCCGAGTTAACCAGGTGGGATTTGGTTCAAACTCATGCTTGACCAAACCAGCTCTGGTTTGAACCCGTGGCTCTTATTAGCTGTTTTACCCAGATACATAATCTGGGCATCGCCAGCACGGGCTCGACCCGCCTGCTCCGAGTCCGCCCACTCTGGCTTATGCGTAGCACTATTCTGATAGTGGATCTTATCAGATCCATAATATTATAATCCGATAGCACGAAATGTCATTACCTACATAAAAATGACCGCCCAAACATGATCCATTTACACCTCTAGTATTACCTTATTTTATCACGATAAACTTTGTAGCTTATTTAATAACATTGGAAAAAATAATAAACGAACCTAATTGATATGGCGAGTCTACTATCAATTAATTAAATTAAAAATGAATTTTATTTATGATTATTCATTCTGATTTTATATGTACATATATAATTTTATAAGTCAGTAACGTAATTAGGAAAAGTCACATGTGGAAAAAAAAAAAAAATGGACGGCTATCACGAGTAAAATTGTAGTTAAATTTATGTTTGAACACTCGGCAGTGACATACTACAGTAGCATCTCTAGGTCAAGATTACTAGAATTGACCCAACACAAGCATCAATTTTGCACACTGAGATCTGAAGCAAACCTCAAAGGATGAATCAAGTGGATGTGGCTGGATCCTTGGCAAACATTCATCCCTGGGAATGCAGTTAATCCTCCGCTCATTCGCACAGCAAAGCAAGACGTTCAATTCAGATGAACGGCTGCATCATGGCATTAGAGGATCATTCTTCCACTACTGTCGGTTTTCTTTGCCTTCTTTTTCTGATAGAGAAAACAAAATTATTGATTCTCCGGTTCCAAGATGGTTGATCTTCCGCAGTCAAAGCAGGCAGACAATGAAGTACCTTGGCAGACATCAACAACCGTTCCTTGACGCCTGCAGGGAAAAAACATGTGATCATTGCTCCATTTATTTTATTTCAGCACTGAGTGATTCAATCTTAGCAATAGTGCTACATCACCGAGAGCACTGAAGCATTAAACATACAGCCAGATGTTGCCACCTTTGGCAAACATAAAAAGTGAAACCCAACTGTATTGTTAAATGTGTATGGCCTAATTCAAATTAACGAGTGCTACATGGACCTAGATGTACGCAACTCTTACCAACCATATCAAAAAATTTCTTACTCTCTTTGGTTTTACCTCTCTTATTGATTGTTTAACAGTACGTGCTAGACCATCTTGCTCTAGCATGCATATACCGTATCAACCTCGAGCAAAAAGAAAGGAGAAGGGAGAGACCAAAATGATAACCTGACGAATGGAAGGAAATACCAACCACCCTTTTCATAAAGTGGAAGAACCTCGTGACGGCACCCTTCATATTAAATTCTGCCGGTTAGAAAATAAATAAAAATGGAAAACCACACAACCCTAACTGAATTTTAATGGAAAATATTAAACGAACAATTGTTCTTAACCATTCAGAGATCCTATTGTACTTGAATTATCAAGAAGCTACAAACCGTATATCAATCAAGCATATAGTTGTTAATTTCTGACGTATATATATGAAGTCTTAAGTTGAAAGGGAGCCAGAGTACCGACCAGTTATGTTTGGACTTCATCCTGCCATCTGCCCCAGTTCCCAGATGAAGGTCTCTTTCTCTTTGATCTCGGTCCGGTAGTAGAGTTTTCAACTCCTTGGACAGCCCGGGAGCTTCCCTGTTCAGAAAATGGATTCTTAAACTTCGGCTTCAATGGAGGTTTTGGATCATTGAAGAAACTGGAGGAAAAATTCGAGGATGAAATCTTGTTGTCCTCCTTCAAAGTCTTAAGAGATGCGTGTGCACTCTGCGTCTCAGGAATGTTATCACTTGGTTCCACAGATTCTTTTACTGCAACAAAGCCTGTCTTAATTCTTGTCTCGCCCACTGAGGAACTACTATATATAGCATTTAGTTCACAAGTCAAACTACTATTACCTTTCGGACGTTTCTCATAGACAATTCTGAATTTTTCTAGAGATATATTATCTTTTCTTCTATGCTTTGAACTTCCATCTCCTGCAAGTATCAAAAAGTCATTATTTTCACAGTGCTCCAGACAAGCGGATGCCCTTCAAGTGAACCATTAAAAAGGAGACAGTGATAATTGTAGATAAACAAAAGTTACAGGTAAAATAAAACAGCATAAAAATTACTAAGAAAGAACAAAGACAACTGATATACAGTTAAAACATGAAAGAAGTGCCTACCTAACGAAGAATCCAAATCTTGATCAGCCTGCCTTGTGGCTTCAGATCTTGGAGAGCTGGATGCAACATTATTGTTTATTTGACCACTATGTATAACTAGTTTGGCATTTCTTGCAATCTCAACTTTGTTTGCACTTCTAGAACATTCTCCATGAGGAAGACCTTTTAACGTTCTGCTCTTTATTTTGATATTGGGTACCATATCAGTCGTATTCCTTGCAGCAGCTTCCTTGGCCATGTTCTGGTCACAAGGATCAAGTTCATTTGTACATAATTTTACAGCATTAGAATTGGGACTTCCAAATGTAGAAGCTGAAAGTATATTTGGGCTAGTAATCCCATTTCTAGAATTATACTTGGATGACCCTGACTCATTATGTCCTTTAATATTAGGATGTGTCAGCCCTGTTTTATCAATTAACTTAATCTGACGCCTACTCCTCTCTGCTTGTTTCTCGTTCGAGACAATTTTCCCACGTTCCTTTGTTGATTCATCTTGGATGCCATTAAGTGAGAACTTTATGGTCTTGCTATAATTATTCTTAAGAACAATAGGTCTTTTTGGCTCATCCTCCAAGTGAGGAGACATCGAATTTATTTCTTGCTGAAATGGCAAACCGGCAGCTGCCCTCAAACTTGCAATCAGATCATAGTCAGCAATATCTTTCCTCTTCCAAAGTTCTCGCACCGCATCGTCTATATTCTTAACCTGGCCACCATAATAATCAAGGTCAGGAATCTTAGCTTACAAATTAAATGAAAAGTAAATACTCAAAACTTGAGCAAATGGCAAAGACACCTGGTAACAATCACCACGACAGGCAGCACAGTTGTATTGTAGATTTTGATCTGTTTGGTATCGCTGATACTTCTCATCACTTAATGACATGGAAAAGTAATCGTTAAAAGCATGTGTTAAGTTTGATCAAGGTGACAAATTTTTCAAAAAACAAACTTGGGGTATTAGGAAAAGACACTATCTTACTTTTCTGTCTTTGGGATGAGCAAACTCAAGCCTAATACGTGGACTACATATACTGGGAAAATATTTTTTTCCACTAATAACACTGGTACAGTTTAACTTTGCAGTCACCCAGTCAAACTTAGCAACATGAATAAATTTATATGACAAGACGGGCAAATTCCCCCAAAGAACCAGAAAACAGAGAACTAAACCAATTTTAACTGTAAATTACAGATGACATAAGAAATCAATTCCAATCAATTTAGCATCAGATGCTTTCCATGTTGGCAGCAACATTGAAAACACTTGATTGCATTAAACAAAGGAAAATTTTTGTCAGAGCTAATATAATAATTAAACGATTAATCATCAGATCTCAAAAGTTCACGCATGCAATTATCACCTTCCAAGAGTTATCATATATGAAACCAGCAAGGAAGTTAACTTATTAGGCTCTACAATGGAACCCTTATTGGTTGGTATATTCACGAACATATTCAAACCAAATGCCGGTTTAGACAGTAGCACAAGTAATCATGGAAGCTAAAGATTAGTCATCAGATGAAAAAAAAAAGTCTATCCTAGGGAGTGAAAAAATTATCCAAGATACTCCTAGACCAGAAGTCTCATACGCAGAAGACAAGTCTTAGTTTATGGGACCAACCATTTTATGAAAGTAAGCATACCAAATTAGGCGGTACTTTTTATAGAAGGTATATCAACAAGCATGATGCTTGACATATTGATAAGAAAATATGTTTGGAACTGATTATAATAAAATGGCAGTATGGAGTGTGAAAATACAATGTCAAACCCTATATAAGAATTTGAAGCATGTCTATTAATCTTCCTGCAACATAAACTAAGGTAAAAAAAAAGGAATGAGGCAACATAGAAATGCATTGTTCTTCCTGCAAGATTATGCTAGCATGCGAAGTACCTGATGCCATCACATCCACAGTGGACCCATTTTTCACAAACATCGCAGCAAACCATAGGTGTAGCTTCAGAATCTCTATAGACCTGCAAAATTTATATCTTTTATATGGACATGAAAGCAAATGTATAGATCAAAATTAACATGAAATTAAGAAATCAAGTCAAGAACTTCAACGACAATATATTATGCAATGTACATCAATTAATAGAAAATCAAGAAAAAGCTTAAAGTAGATGGAGGGTCTAAGTGCCAGTAGAACACAAAAAATTAGTTAATCATTCGATTCCATTAATGGCATTAATAAATTTAAATGAACTCCACTTTGATCAAGAAATCAGTTTAAGGTGGAAAGTGGAAATCAAAACATTTAGTTTGTCGAAGGTACAAACGGCAAGATAAGCAATCCTTCAATAAAGACACAAGATCAAAGGAAGAGAAAAGATCGTCCACAAAAAAAATGCTCTCCGATCATTTGAAAAATCTGCAAAAGAAATTGTTTTGGATAATCCTAAATTTGTTCACCGCAATAGCACAATGCATACATAATTTGCCGCTAGAAATATGTCCTCATAAATTTTGCTTCATCTGGTAGCAACACCTTCAGAGTGTTTCCTTCATTCCCCTAATCTTATTAAGATAACTCTGAACAATTTCATAGCATAAACATTATTCTTCAAAACTTCTTGGATCTAGATTGGGATGTATTAATGTATGTAGTCAATTGACCTGAAAAATATAACAAAAGGTGTACAATTTTCAAATTGTTAATACAAACTTCGCAGGGGCTTGAGATGAGGTAGACATCTAATCTGAGGAAAAAATCTTGCCCCTCAAAAGTAAACACTCATAAATAAGGGAGGTCACATAATAATATTGATAACTATCAGTGAATCAAATATGATGGAAGAAAATCTTGCAGTATAATTGCATATAAATTTATTCCTTAAGGAAATTGCATTTAACAAGAATATCAATCAATTGATTTCCAAATGGATTTTTTTCCATGTGTTCGGAAATTTGAAATATCAATAAAATGAAATGTAAAATAAAATTTAAAAAAGAATAAAAATGCAATGGAGTTTCCTCTTTCCACAAGTCCCTCATAAACTGACCAGAGGATTCATCTGCCTTTCTAAATAAAATATGAAGGCAAAAGCTTTTAATCATGAATCCTATAAGATTATTGAGAATTTGATCATATAGAATCCAGGAATAATCAACTAGGAGACATCTCATGGCCACTTTCAGATAATTGTTGCAACTTGAAATTTCAAAACCACATACTTCAAAGCATTCTACAGTTGTGTCGACTATTTGCATAAATTTTGAGGATCATCAAAAGGCGGAATAGCAATGCATGCAACATGAAATACAGACATGATAACTGATAAACCAAAATTTAAGTAGCATGTAAAAATGTCCAATTCCTGAGGAAGTGAAAAGGTTTGTGTTCGGACAGTACCTTTAAACATTTCAAATTGGTGATATATGGTATCATTTCATATTGATGAAATGAATGCAATGTTTCATTTGAAAATAATAATAGTAGGGTAGTACCTTTAAACAAATTGGACAGTAATTTCCTTTCACAAACAATCTGCCACAGGCATCACAACAGGTATAGCATAAAAACCACCTGTAAAACATTAGGTCAGATTATGATAGAAGCATCACGTACCATGACTGGCGTGTGGATTTGTGGTTCAACAATGAAGTTCAGTAAAATATTCAAAAACAACTCATGCAGCAACTAAATGATACTGTATATGTCTAAAAATGACAAGTACCTTGTGCTAGGGCCACTTCCAGGGACAATGGAACTACAGCTATAACATCTTGTATGCTTGGAGCACAAGTAAGGTCCACGACCCACATTCTGCAAGTTTAATTGTTTCACAGTTACTACTTTACACAGGAAAAAATATGCACTAGACAGAAATTAGCCAAATAACACATACCTTGTGTGGCGGATGCTGACAGTAACAATGATAAGCGTCATCACACCTTTTGCAGTACATCAGTTTATTGGGATCACCAGTTCTTCGGCAGACCTGTGGAATAAAGAAAGAAACAGGGAATCATAGAGAAGTATCGAGATGGAAAATTAATAGGAAATATGACAATGATAAGCAAACAATTGCACAATGTTGCACTTAATTCTCCTACACGTTTTACGGCCAAATGGGAATGGAACAAAAGCAACCAACATGTTGAGATGAACCAATAGATAGCATAAGATGGATTAACTGATGCAAATTTAGTTCTGGAGTGATATGAGGCACAGTAAAGAATCAAGGTCAACATGTTTTACTAGTCAAGAAAATGATGCACCACCAAACAGCAGACAGTGTGCACCCAATAACACATCCCAAATAACTTCCATGCACTCTATCATTTATTTTTTCTATATAAACAAATGCACATACAACGAATATAAATTCATTGTCACAGCAGAAGCAAGATTCTTAAAATGATGTTTGATTCTTTATCTAAGTATGTTATAGCAACCAAAATTTAATTGATTATACCACCAATCCAACAATAGCAGCACACTGATCCTCCATACTATAAACTATTAAAAAGGATATGGAACATTTATAGAAAACTGAATTATGCAATCCACATCCATAATAATTAAATTGCATTTACCAAACTAAGTTTGAGCATGACACACTGAGTGAGAGCCAAAGTGCCTGTAAATTCCTCTTTCATTATGTTTACGGAAAAGAGGGTCAAGCCCATGAGCACAAATGTTCTATGCAACTTAGAACAGGAAAATAAAGTACCTCACAAATGCGACAAGAAGGGCAAGACCATGAACTCCAATTGAATAGATCTGTGGGAGAAAAAATGTCTGATCATAAGGAACTTGGGCAAAAGCGTTTCTATTGTACCAAAAGCTGTGAATGGAAACCTCTATGTTCTGCCACTAGTTTCATGCAACTCCTGTGATACTTCTTGTTGCACAATTTACATGGCAGCATTTTTGAAGCTTTGTCACTTTCTTCACTTTCTCCAGAAAAACATATGTGACACACGACCTTGTCAGTGGTAATGGCATGATCTTCTCTAGGTCCTGTGTTAGTTGCCTCTCCTAGTACATCCTGGGACAAAAAAGAGAAGTTTTGCCTACTTTTTTCACTTTAATTAGAACGAAAGTACATAAAAGGACAATTTGCTGTTTGGTTGATGAAGTGGATATATATTGTACCAATTAAATAAAAGATGAGATAAACGAACTCTCAGTGAAATAACAAGTACGATGGCTAGTCCATGAAGTAAATGAGTATTATGCCATTAAACAAAGGATGAGATAAATGAACCTTCTGGCATCATGCTCAAAGATAGGACGAGAGCCATAATAATTCAACAAATTGTGACTGGATATCAAGAATTAGAAGAGATGCCAGGATTATTGAACAAGACTAAGAGTTGACTAAAGGAAGACCATAAATGTTTTTTTCAAGCTTTTCTCTAGCAGTGTGTGCTGTTTTTTTTTTTTTTGGAAGCCAAAATAAGAAATAAATTCTCTTCTCACCGTAATTAAGGAAAAAAAAAGCAGATATCATGTACAAGACAAACTAAACAAAACAGTATAAACCAATTCAGCTAACTGAAGCAATTGTATAGGAATTGCAACCACATGATAGTGACTATCAAATCACAGGCGTGTATAAAACACTAGTCTAAAAGTAATTAACTTATGCAAATGACAAGTCACAATGTAACCAGCATATTGCTATTGTGTTTGAGGAATATAAATCCTCAAGAAATAATTTTAAAATATTTGTCAGGCATGTCCGTGCACATTCAAGGAGGCAAGGAATATCGAGGTATAAACTTCACCCTTTGTTCTACACGCTGGACAGGACCAGGAATGTAAATAACTTTCCATTTAATTTCATGTACCAAATAAAATGTTTCTCCCTGATGGTTCAAAGAATCTCGTATTTTTTTAATAAAAAAAATACTCAAAAGAGGATGCATGATCGAAAGAACGCAACTGTGGTAAAATTCTAGAAACCGTGAAGTGGGTATATAGTTGTGCATTCTAGATTATGAAGAGGCAACGTAGCATCACTCCAAATTAACGAAGCAACAAGATAAAAATCCATTTTTTCAGACACGCCTACAGAAATAAAACCCCGGAAGGGATGGAAGACATCAACTTACCGTAGCACCGCCATCCTCCGAACTCCGGACGAAGCCCTCCGTCGGCAGAGAAGCAACTAGCTTCTGGCGCTTCCGCCCCGCACGCTGCACGTCGTCGTCCATGGCACCTCCGCCCCTGCCGCTGCCTCCATCGTCCACCACCACACGGGGAACCCAAACCTGGACGGCACCGTCCTCCCCGGCAGCGGGCCGGAAAGTCCACGAGTCCCGCAAGAACTCCTCGAGCGCGCCGATCTCCTCCAAGAAGGCCCCGCGGCGGAGCCCCGGGCGGAACCCGAGCTCGCAGTAGCAAATCCGCCGGCTGCGAGCCAAAAGGCAACAAATCACACATCTAACGACCTCAAACGGGGGGCGAGCAAGGAGAGGGACGGGGAGAGCAGTACCAGGTGAGGGGGCAAGCGACATGGAAGGCCATGGAGGCGGGGCGCGCGAGCGACGCGGTGGATTTGAAGGCGATCGGATTTGAACGAGGAAGAAAAGGGCGGGTGGAGGAGGGTGGGGCGAGGAGTAAAATAATAGTAAGCGCGGGGGGTGCAAAATAAAAGGGCGGAATAAAAAGAGGGCGGGGGGAGGAGGGCGGCGGAAGGCGATGCAGGAGATTGGGATTTTTTGGGGGGACGGCGGAGAGAAACCGATATAATCTACATGTGTGCGTTATATTCATGCGTTATAAATAGGACGGCGATATATATTTGCATTATGTTTAGGATTATTTTCTGTTTAGCCCTTTTTTTTTTTTTTATTTTGGCCACTAAATTTTATTTTATCCTCTTGGAATTTATAGGATAATCGAAGTAGTGTGACTCCGCTTCTCTATCTTTTATAAATATTTACATTATATTTAGGATTTTTTTTTTTCATCAAACATTTGGGGATTAGTTTGGGTATGGTGATCTTATGATTTTTTTTATTTTTCCATCAATTTAATCCCTATAGTTTATTTTATCTTAGTTTCATCACATTATATAGGTTTTTTATGTGGAATCTTAGTTATAATTTTATAATTTGATTAAGATTTAAGGTAAGAATCTCTTATTACCCCATCCCCATTAGAGTTTGTGTTTATAGAACTAGATTGGATATTATTTTATTTAAAAAATCATACTATTTATTTATTTATTTATAGTGTTTATTATGGGTTTAATACTCACTTAATTAAAAAAAATGTGATGAAACTGAAATCAATTTTATTCAATTTTTTTCCTCAAATCTCTGTCAAGTTCAGTTTTTTGTGAGTTTTTCCTTAGTTGAGGTTTTTTTAAAACTTAATGAAAGCTCTTTAAGAAAAAGTAATTCAGGTCAACCCATTGACAACTCTTAGTTTTGGTCCAAAAAAATTTAGCAGAAGGTCCTGCCTTTCACTTGGTCTAGAAACTGCAATATATTAAGGCAGATAATAAACCTCATACAATACAGAGAAAAAGTAGAAGAGGAAAAATTCTTTACTGCTTCCATGTCACGCATTGCAACAACTTCAAAACTCACAGTAAAACCTGTCAACTTGTTAAAAACAAGAAGCGTTTTGCACATCAACTGCGAGCCCATGTTCAAAACGTACGGAGATGGTAAGCAAGCATCTCAGGTTCATTTCTTGCTTCATTACTCCATGCTCCTCTGCTTGAGGCTTCATCAGCAACTGTACGATGTTAAGTGAAGGCTGCAGCTTCTCTTACCTTCATCAGCATCTTGTCTAATGCTCTTTGATTCTTTCGCAACTGAGAAGGTCTTTTTCTCTCTTTCTATCTCCGCTTCAGCTGAACTTTTGTTCCTTTTTTGCATCTCTTCCTCCATCTTCCTCCTCTATCTGCTTCTTTGAAATTTTTTGCCTGCAGCACGTTACTTTGTTTTGCTGACATATACAGAAGTACTAATGCTACAAAATATCACATCCTTTTGGATTATATTAAATTGGCTCTTGATAGTGATGTTGGCTTTTCTGAGGGACGCTAAGAATTTGGTAGCCAACAATGGATGGTTTCTTTTAGATAAGGTGATCCGTTTTTGCCGCAACTCCTTTTTGTCTGTACTTGCCTTTTTAATGGGCAGTGCTTGTTGGCCAACAACTCCAATGTGATGAAAAACAAAGGGATTTGACATGCAATTTTTTGCAATTGGATGAAGTGCACGTATAATTTTCCCTTAAGTGGGTGCAAGATACCTATTAGATATGGAAAATACAGCAAGTATAGAAAGCACAGTATGCAACCATCCATGATTTCTTTCTTTGGTTTGACAATTTAATCGATCAATTGTGTATAACCACATTGGTGAAATAGAAATAACATACTGCAGAATCATGTGCGAAGGTAGGAAATTTACCTCACCGTGATGGAATTCTGTTTTTACTAGGATTTACGGTTTACCAAACAAAATACAGATACTTATTCTTCCATTGTTCTCTACCTGATTCTGCAAATTCTAGCTCATCTTATACAAAGAATGTTTAAGATGATGATCTTCGTGTTGCTAATGGCCTTTGTAAGTTGTAACACAAGGTGTTCCAAGTTGCAGTCATCATTTCCACGTAATGGAGCGTGGGAGGTTTTCAACAGAAAGCAGCAGCATTTGCTCCCACGAGACAAGATTTGGATCATCTCCTTTTTATATTACTAGAGGAAGCCAAGAGAGTGGTTCCTGATTAGCAAGTTGAAGAAATAGCTCGAAATAGGAAGTCAAGTATGGAAGTTTGCTCACCTCGATGTAGCAGTCTTGTCGAAGAATAGTCTGGTTTTGTGCATTTACCATCACAGAACAAGAGAAGCTTCCCTGTTTGAAAAATATTGCATTTGTGGTCAGAGATGACTCCAACAAATGGACGTACAACGGACTGTTTACAAGAAATACGATAACTATGCATTTCAGTTGTAGTAACAAGGAATTCTAGATGACGCAGATAGCCATAAAAGGACATCATGTGTTGCTTACAATCTAAAAACGATATAACGTTCTTCTCCTTTGCAACCTCCCATTTTTCTAATTTTCATTTTTGCCAAAATAAAATGTTAGCATTTTCAGGGCTCCCAAAAGTAGTTGAGACGTGTTTCAGAATACCACAGTATAATGATGTAATCACATACATCTTGCAAGCTACCTACAGAAGCTAATAAGAGGAGCAAAGGTATTTGCAGTACCAAAAGCTGCACTGTAAGCTAGTTATGTTCAAAACTTAATACTCGTCTAACAATTAATAACTTGAGCACCTCACTGGATATGATTGTAGGGTCAAGCAATATGGGAAATGTGATCAATGAAACAGACAACATAATCCAGACTCACAGAGCATATGAAAGAAAAAAGAAAGAAAGAAAACAGACAGTGCACACGAATGCATAACACAAAGGAATCTGATTCAGTTCTTGTAGTTATCATCTTCAATTCTTCATCAGTTTATAGTTAAAGGCACCTACTGCCGTTATTAAGGTATGTTTGGTATAGGATAATATTTAGTTGGAATATGATTCCAACAAAAGTTATCTAGGCAATGCTTGATATGGAGTAATATTGGCTAAAATGCAATTCCAATTAAATATTATTTATAACGATAACTAAGTTTTAGTTGGAATGTGATTCCAATCAATATTACCTCGTACCAAACATACCCTTAACGTAATTCAATTCCCTACTTTACACCCCCTAATAAAACCAAAACAATAATTCTCCCAAATTATAGTTTAAAGACACTTTTGTAAAATATAATAATGAGAAAATATCCAAAAAATTGGATACATCAGCCTTTTACCGCTAAACATGGAGATGAGAAAAATGGTGGCATTTGATATCAAGATTTGGTACAATGCCAACCGGTAGCAAAAGAAATTACAATCACCAATATTGTTAAAAAGAAAAATGTCTTATTCCAATCTTATGGACTAAGTGGAAATAAGTTGAGAAATTTGCAGAAAGTTTACATATAGTGGCAACATATCCAGAACAATCTGGAGGTATCAAACAGTAATACAGGTGATGAAGCCAGCTCCTTCAGATTCATGGTCACAACATAGAAACGAAGAAACTAGATGCAGCTAATTTCATTAAGAGCTCAAAAGGTCTACTTAAACATTTCTAGAAAAAATTACAGAGTTCAGAGACATTTAACTATGTAAATTCAGTTATATTGATTATTCTATTCCCCTAAGAAGTGTTGCATTTAAAGACATTTCTTTCTTTTAGCAGTCTTCCAATTCGATTCGACAATAGAAATCTATTTATATATTTTCCTCTGTCTCACGTTACATAAATATAACTGGATTATTCATAATTGAAGATATGTTACCCATTTTCAGAGGAACTTCCAGAATTGCTGACATGTTAGCCACTTTTCTTCAGAAGAAAATCCAGCGTTTCTTACCTAGGTGGCATAATTCTCTTCCAAATGCCTACCGTTGAACTAGCATGTATTACCAGATTTAATCAGAATCAATTTTCAAGTTTGCACATTGGAGATCTCTGAAGTATAGCAAAACCAGGCATGATAATTAAAGCTGACCTCGTTTCAATAATCATGAACGCTGAATTAGGTCCTCTTATTTAATTTCTTTTGTAAAATTTACAAGCATCATATATCTAGAGAGCATCTCTACAACAGATCATTCTTTGCTTAAGATAGGCGATCACCGAAGTATAGGGCTCGTTGACCCAAAGCAAGAATGACACATAAAAGTGACTTTCCAACATTTTCCCTACACCAAATTGTGAACTTTGTCCTCCTATTTAATTTTAGCTATAAAATTCATCAAGAATCACAGAAAAAACCCTGGCGAGAGTTGTCAAAATAGCTTCATTCCTAATGTTCGACATCATTGACCCAAGTACATGTGCAAGAAAGGACCGTAATGACTAGCTCTTTCCCCAACAAATAACAAGGGCATGGCGACTGTAGGGTGTTGGAGTTTCAGCATAGTGAAGTTAACAATTTTGACTTTGAGACACCAATCCTTCCTGAGATTCACCGTTCATCATTTGTGTTCATTTTAACAGAAAGTTCATCTTCGGTGAGCTTGTTTTTTTTTTTTGGAAGTTATACTGCATAAGGAAAATATGGTTGTAATTGCTATTTAAAAATCGTAATTTCACCAACCTGAACAGGGATATAGAGAAAGAAGAATCGAAGCATGCCCTGAACCTCTGCGATGGTCTCGAACGGAATGGATCCTCTCCTGTAATCCTCAATCAAGTAGACGATGTCGTGGATCACCCGGAACCCATCGAGCAGCAGCTCGGCGTCGACATACGAGACCCCGCGAGCCGCAACGCGTCCGCCGTCCGACTCGGCGGACCCCAGTCGCCGGCCACGGTAGCCGATCGCGGCGTCGAGGGAGTCGTAGGCTAGGGAGAAGTAGTTGGGGTTGCGGACCTTGACGGAGACGCGCATGGAGACGTTGAGGTAGATGACCGGGGAGGTGGAGAGGTGGACGTGGTCGAGGCTGACGCGGGAGACGCGGAGGTCGGGGTCGGCGGGCCAGACGAGGAAGAGGGCGGCGGCGAGGACGGCGCCGGCGAGGGCGAGGGTGGAGAGGAGGGGGAGGCGGCAGCGGAGGCAAGGGTGGGAAGGGCTCCGAGGAGGAGGGCGAGGGTAGGGAGAGAGGAGAGGGCGGGAGTCTTCGGGTTGGTCCGCTGCAACAGAGACACGGTTCGCCATGGATGGAGGACGATGGATCTCGAGCAAGCGATCATCTCATGATGCGGCCTTCTCTTCTTTCTTCTTCTCCTTCGTCTACTGTTGCTTAACACGGAAATTACATTAAGATGCCTCATTAGTTGATAAATTCCATATTCGTCCATATATCGGTTTATACTTAATTTTAACCTTTCCCTATTGGGCTTTAAAAATCTACTCCAATATGCCACCAAAGCTGCAGCATACAATAAAAACAGAAATCTACTATAAAGCGTTCGGCACTATAATTTTTATACATTAATTTTGGTTAAAAACTACTTAAAGCAAAAGAGTTATTTACCATATCAATTTCATCACCTTTCAATCAATAGTTTTATTATTAAAAAAAACATTGATGGTGTGTCTTAAAGATGACCATTAATTGAGCAACACTAGCCAAGATTGAAAGAAAACAAGAAGGCTCTCAATTCAACCTCTCACTGTTGCAACCTCTGGATTGTAAAAGACCTGACTTTATAAAAAATGGAAATTATATAAAAAAATTCCAATGTTATGTTAAAACTCGTACCTTCTCACATGGATGCACGTGCGATTTAAATAATTTTAAAAAAGGAAAATTATTATCACTAGAAGTTGCCAAATCATCAAGGTGGACACATTAACATGAGACAAGCTTTAACACCAAATACAAAGATTAAAGAACGCATTAATGAAGCAGCCAGCAGGTGGCGCTTCAGTGAACGCATGTGTAAAGGTACTCGTTCGCTTACACTCGTCAGATCTAAAACTCAGCTGCCGTAGCATACAATCTTGAATGGAAACCCTGCTCTTTAAATTAAAGAAGCAGAGGGAACACACAGAAAACTATAGAAAAATAATAACAATTTCTTTGGGGGGAAAAAAAAGACTGCGACCTTCAACAAACATTTCTTTGGTGGGTAATCTGCTTTCTGGCCTGTCTTAGGTGTTAAAAGTTGTTAACTGCTGGAAATAACCCCAAATCAGAAGCACTCCATAATGGGGATCACCTCAATCCTATAACAGCAAAGAAAGCATTTGTTACAGGTCTACTGACCTTACTAAAGCGACCCAAATACCTGGTTTCGTAAATCACCAGCATCATAAACCCCATCCATGACCAACACCATACATATCTGTGTAGTGTGCAGCATGATCATGACCGTGGCCATGCTCATGTCCATAATAATGGTGATGGTGGTCGTGGTCGTGATCTTGGTCGTGGTGATCATGATCATGATGGCCATCAGTTGCTTCTTTGAGCAATCTCTCAATGTGCTCCGGCAGAGGCTCTTCATTTGTCTCCTTAGGCAGCTTTGGTAAGGACGATATGAACTGAACAATCTGAGTTGATATTTCCTCTGGTGCATCTTCCTAAAGTATGAGGAAAATACGAATTAGAGGCTCTAGGAGCAAAAATTTAGCATCCATGTATAGTTTTTAGAAGATAAATTGAGTTTCATCATCAAGGAGAAGTTGAAAGACTTCAGAGCCAAACAAATTAACTTTTCAATAAACGAACAGGTGATGCTGTTCTTCTATAGAGAAAGAAAGATTAAAGTATGTATTGAGACTGTGTAAAACAGTAGCTGAATATTTCTACATTGGAGATAGCTAGGAACTCAGTTAATTTCTCATAAGCAATTACATAACAATAGGATTTCTCACAGAAGTGTAAAGTGAAAGGGCAAGGATAAAAGATACATGCTGTAATCAAGTGGTTCATGCCTAAAGCAGGAGAAGTGGTGCACCAACATTTAATTCGAACGTGGATATTGACAATTTGATCTAACAGTTGTAACAAAGAAAAAACATCCATGTGAGGCACTATAGAATCTTACACTTCAGTTTCACAGTTACAATCAAAACATCATCTATCATTACTTTATGATGGTTTGATCAGATTGGTCATTCCTTGTGTTTCATCTAATAACTATATGGATATCTTTTTTAATGTGTACTGTTGATGTTGCTATATTGGGTTGCCAATAATCACGTTTCATATCCTGGCTTGTACAACTAAAACCTTGGATATTGAACTTAGTATCTTATGGATAACCTATGCCAATCCTCCACAGTGGCTGCTGATGTGTATGTTTATAGAAAAATTAATTAGAACCAAGTTCTTCTTGATTTACATTACGCATCTTTTGTCCTAATCAGCAACAAGATCATTCTCACTATCCATTATCAATAAGATTCCATCTTACCTGATTTGTCAGAACACCATCTCTCTCTTCTGACATTTCATATAAAAGTAGAAGTCACGTGGAAGATAAAACAGAACCTTTCACCATGTATGTGCTCATGTTCCACAAAAGTCAGATTTCCACCTATATATTCTATATGAACATTACCAATGAAAATCTAAACCAAAACTCTGGAATAGTGATTTTGCATCAAATTCAATGGACTGACACCAAAAGGTCTTTGTAAAAAATACAAAATTTTTAGGTGGACAGAAGCAGCCATCAGGCTCGATCTTGGTCACTTTACCACAACTCGATGCCAGACGCTTTTAACCTATAATTATGTTATTGAAGATTCTTATGAAGATTGTCCCCACTGATGCTAGTACCTACATAATGCAAAATGGTATATGCCTTTTGGCTTCACCCTTTCTTATTAGGTAAGAAATGCATGTTTGAATGATACTAAATTGGCACAGCTGAACTACGGTTTAATCCATATTTATCTAAGAAAATATCCTAATATACAGAGAATGTACTAAATATCACATCCAGCAGAGGTGTGCAGCTGTTAGCTGTACTTTTAGCTTATATGAGATGATGAAGCAGACGAATTATCTTAGAGAAGCAAACATGCTGGTATTAAAAAAAGGAGAACTTAATCCTAAAAGTCAACACAATTAAAGGTAATCTACTCTCCCATAGTGTTGAAGCTAATGCTACTATAGTTTGATAGTAAGCTTTTATACCTCTAACCATGCCGATTCCTGAGAGGAAAAAAAATCATTTTTCTAATGGAAAAGGTAAACTCATGGAATTGATGGAAGAGGGCCTTCTCGATATATTCAGCTAAATTCAACTTTCATATTAGTTTTCAAAAAAACAAAGTTGTTTATCAAAAATGTCAAACAACTAGTTACCCCATGAAAACAACCCCATAGCTATCAAACCCTGAAACATTCCGAGCAATGGAATAAACAACCTGTGTCCCCTAAACTGGCATGTAATTTGCTTATGTACGTATATAAAAGCCTTTATGAACCAAATTTCTAAAATTTCAATTCTAAAACTTGATGAAGAAAATAAATTTTTTGTAGATATATGGAAAGGCTTTTTAATCCAAATTTACAAACCAAACTCACATGGATATATGAAGGCTATCCTCAAGATTGAACCATAAAATCCAAATGTTAGTACGTCACTGATTTCATGCTGTTGAGAAAAATTATTCGACAAATAGATGTTTAAAAATAGATACAATAAGACTCCATAAGGATGAAGAAACCTACGGGGAAGAGAAATTTGCAATTAAAAAATGCATTATGCAAGCCATGTAAAGAGATGTAATAGAACATGCGTGGATTTAGTGGAATATTCTTGCTCCATAGCCAAAGATATGAAGAAAGACTTTCTTGAATAGTAAAATCATTATGAGAAATTGATATTGACATGATAGTATGCTATGTGCTGAGGTAATACTTCAATTCAATTTATAGATAAGTCAATAAACAACAATGAATTAGTAACAGTTGAAGCTTTCTAAGGATAGCAGAAGTGCACTGGACATATAAATTTTTGTGAGAGAAGTTATACAATTCATACATTGACCAACCAGAATCATAGTTGAATATATTTATAGGAGACGCAGTAGCAAGACATGTTGTGATATTACGTTTCAGATAAAGAATAAGCTTCTCATACCTGAGGCCATCGACCTCCTGAATGATAAACAAACTGTCCAGCAGCAGCGGTAGATATTTGCTTGCCCTCATCAATCCATCTATCTGACCACATGTTGGACCAGAGCACTTGAAGAGGCAGATCCTTCACGGCTTCCAACCGCATCCACTCTTCCAAATCAAAGGTATAATTTAATGCCTTTCCGGTTGCTACAGTTGCCCTCCTCCCCTCCTCCCCTTTGAGAAGAAGTCTATAAGCTTCTGCCGCTGACTCATCCATGGACCTCGAACAACACAGTCTGAGCAACCAGCCGAACATAACCCTCGACCTCAGCAGTAGCGGGCCAAGCACCGGCGTGCCTATGATTCTCGAAGGGAATGCTGCAGATTCCGATGAAGAGTCGATCAGTGTCACGCTTCTGACCGATCCTGGGTTCCACGAAGCCCAATTCAGGGCCGCCGGCGAGACGGAATCATGGAGAACCAGATGAACCGGCGCCAACCCCATCGAATCAATGACTTGTCCGATGAACCGTCCTATCTCGGCCGGGCCGTAATCGGAGCTCGCATCACCATCATTTCCAGAAACCCTAACTCCAATCTGATCGTAGGGCATCTCGCCAGTCTCGACGAGCCGATCGAATGCCCAAAAAATCCCCTTTTCCTTGATCTCATTGTACACGTCCACGATCCAACCCAAGGGCCCGCCCCACCTTCGATCACCATCGGGCAAAGGATCGGAGAAGCCAGAGCCGGGGAGATCGACGGCGATAGCTCGGAGGCCGCCAGAAGCGAGGGAGGGGAGGACGCGGCGGAAGGAGAAGGAGCTACAGCCGAGCCCGTGAAGGAGCAGCACGGCGTCGCCCTCTGGAGGGCCGGCCTCGACGGCAAAGACCTGAAGGGTGGCGGCGGCAAAGTGGGCCTTGATGAGCTTGCCGCGGGCGTGGTGAAGGCGGAGATTTTCGGGGAGGGAGAGGAACCAGGAGCGATCGACGTCAGACGGGGGTGAGGGGGACGGGAGGAGGAAGGCGATGAGGGAGACGAAGAGGGAGAGGTAGGTCCAGAAGGCGAAGGCGGAGCCCGTGGAGGAGCGGCGGACGCTGCGCGGGGGGATTGAGGAGGGAGGGCCGTTGGGTGGAGGCGGGGCCGGGGCGAAGGAGGGCTTGGGGCCTTCGATCTCGGAGGAGGTCTCCGCCATGAGGGGAGGACGAAGAGCTCAAGAGTGCCCTGAGAGTGGAGCGTCCACTGAGCAACAGCGGCTTTGTTTTGGCATCCTCTTTGTAATTTTCCATTTATACCCTTAAAGATACGCGTGTGTATATCTATATAATATATATATAATCCTTCGTGGACAATAAGCCGTTTTTAAAATAAAAAATTATTTATTAGTCAACGAGAAAACTACCGCCCATTAATTAGCACTAAACGCTTAATTACATCAATAATTTTTATAATTTTTAATAGTAATAATAGAAGTATATAAATGTAAGTTTTAAATAAATCATCTATAAAGGTTATTGAAATGTCTCATATCCAGAAAATATGAAGGTCATTAAAATGTCTCCTGTTAAAAAATAAGTTGATGAAACTAAACTGAGAGCTTTGCGCCTCACCCAACTCGGCTCGCTGGTGGCGAGCCTGATGAATAACACTAAAATTTGCTATAGCTTGAACTCGAGATTAGGATTTTGGAAAAAAAAAATTTAAACACCTACCACTACTCCATACCATACTGATAATAATTTTATAAAATAATTATATAAGTAATTTGTGAGTTGTGTTATTTCATTCCATTGAGCTAAAAATTTACGGCTCGATATGGTAAGCCTATGATAGTGGGCTGTGGGTTTTATGGCCAGATTGCATGTCTAGGCATGAGTGCACATCTCGATGATATGTATACGAACCTTGAATCTATCAACCTTGCGCACGTCTTTGGCTTGCTATATTGCTTCGTGAATCTCAGGTTAGTGTGCTTATGTGCATGCCTTTGGCGTATCCTATATGTCACGCCTCATACCTTTCCATAGGGTACGTGACAGACCACAGTGAACTCCACATATAACCCCGCTTACCTCCAGAACTATATAGGAATCCACTAAGCATACATGATGTATATCCCCTAATATGCACACGCCTCGACTTAAGATGCGTGCAAGCAAGTTGGTCTCGATCTTCCGTCGTAGGAGAAATCCTTAAGGCGGGGAGTTGTGACTTTGACGAAGGGGAAGCTAGCCACGATTTAGGAATGCGACCGCAATCGCTAAATCACTCCTCAGTTGGTTATCAACCGTGTCAAACACGACTGACCTGTTCATGAAGAACGGCACGAACAATTCAAGATAATTGAAAGAGCAACAATGGAAGGATCACTCAAGAAATTGGATTTCAAGTTTGTAGCAAAAGCATTACAAAAGTGGTGGCTAAAGTAAAAATCAAAGTCCCCTTCAAGATGGCATGCTCCACCAAATACTAAAATAGAAAAAATAAATATATAAATATTCTCCTCTTGTAAGCCACGAATTTTAGAAAATAAATATCTCTTGACGAGGATTTGAATAAATATTTGATAAATATTTGATGAAGATTTGATTCTTGAATAAATCTTCTTCTTTGATTTGCTCTTGAATAAATATTTGATGAAGATTTGATTCTTAAATAAATCTTCTTCCTTGATTTTCTCTTAAATAAATATTTGATGAAGATTTAATTCTTAAATCAATATTCCTTCAATTACTTATGCAACTTCCATATGAGTAATTTCTCTATGTGTTTCCTTGCATGTAGTGACAAGTAAACAATAACAATTAGGCAATATCATTTATTCTGTAATTAAGTAATTAATTTGCCCAAGAAAAGAATTCACTTGTCCTAAGTATCGTACACGGGCTCGTGTCATTGGGCCTTGTATGCTAACCGAGTCTTGCACGGGTGAATCAGTGATGTCCTCATCATACTCTCCTTCTTGAAAAGGAGTCGACCTCGACTCTAGCTCATCTTTATTACCCAAGTATGGAGATAAATCAGCCACATTAAATGTATTACTCACTCCATAATCCTTAGGTAGTTCCAGTTCGTAGGCATTATCATTGATCTTTGTAAGAACTCTGAATGAACCGTCACCTCGTGGCATTAGCTTGGACTTGCGCTGTTCTGGAAATCGATCTTTGCTCAAATGCAACCAAACCAAATCTCCTTCTTCAAAAATAACTTTCTTTCTACCTTTGTCTGCATGCTTCTTATATTGTATTTGCATCTCCTCAATATTTGTTTTGGTCATCTGATGTCATCAAGATTGCCTCTTTTTGATGGTGGTAGATGTAGTAAATCAATTGGAGCAGCAGGCTTAAATCCATAGACGACCTCGAATGGGCAAAACTTTGTAATAGAATTCAAAACTCGGTTGTAGGCAAACTCAATATGTGGTAAGCACTCCTCCCACATCTTCAGGTTCTTTTTGAGTATCGCCCGTAGCATGGTACCAAGTGTGCGGTTGACGACCTCGGTTTGTCCGTCCGTTTGGAAATGACATATAGTTGAAAATAACAGTTTTATCCCGAGCTTACTCCAAAGCGTCCTCCAAAAGTGGCTTAAGAATTTCACATCCCGATCTGAGACAATTATCCTCGGCACTCCATGTAGATGAACGATCTCCCTGAAAAATAAATCGGCAACATGAGTAGCATCATCGCTCTTATGACAAGGTATGAAATGAGCCATCTTAGAAAACCTATCAACAACAACAAATATACTATCTCTCCCCTTCTTAGTCTTTGGTAAACCCAACACAAAATCCATTGAAATATCCTCTCAAGGTACTTTCGGAATAGGAAGAGGGGTATATAAACCATGTGGGTTTAAGCGAGACTTAGCTGTTTGACAAGTGGTGCATCTCCCCACATAACGCTCGACGTCGCGCCTCATCTTTGGCCAATAAAAGTGTGTGGCCAATACGTCCTCAGTCTTATGTATCCTAAAATGTCCCATCAAACCACTTTCATACGCTTCCTGCAATATTAGAAGACGAATAGAACTTGTAGTAACACAGAGCTTGTTAGCTCTAAATGAATAGCCATCATTTAATACATACTTATCCGAACATCTCGCTTCTTTACATTTAGTGTAAATGTATTTGAAATCCAAGTCAGTAGCATATAATTCTTTTAACCTTTTCAAACTGAGAATTTTACAATCAAGTTGGGACAACAATATGTAACGTCTAGATAAAGTATCTACAACTAGATTATCTTTTCCTTTCTTATATTTCACAACATATGAAAAAGTTTCAATAAATTCAATCTACTTCGCATGTCTACAATTCAACTTACTTTAACTATGAATATATTTTAACGATTCATGGTCTGAATGTATGATAAATTCTTTTGGCCAAAGATAATGTTGCCATGTTTCTAACACTCTAACAAATGCATATAATTTCTTGTCATATATTGAGTTGTTTAAGGTTGGACCATTAAGCTTTTCACTAAAGTAAGCAATGGGTTTCCTATCTTGCATAAGAACACCTCCAATTCCAATACCACTAGCATCACATTCTATCTTAAAAATTTTATTAAAATCAGGAAGTTGTAAAAGTGGTGCATTGGTTAACTTATCTTTAAGCAAATTGAAGACATCTTCTTGTGTCTTTTCCCACTTGAAAGGTATGTTCTTCTTTGTTAATGCATTGAGTGGAGCGGCGAGTGAGCTGAAATCCTTTGCGAATCGACGATAGAAGCTTGTCAGTCAATGAAAACTCCGCACTTGCGTGACTGTTGTAGGTGTTGGCCATGCTCGAATAGTTTTCACATTTTCCTCATCCACCTCAATACCCTGCGTAGTCACAACAAAACCAAGAAATACGACTCGATCCGTGCAAAAGGTGCACTTCTTGAGGTTAGCAAACAAACGTGTCTCTCTCAAAGCAATCAAAACTTGGCGCATATGTGCTAAATGTTCATCCAAAGACTTGCTATAGATTAATATATTATCAAAGTAAACTACCACAAATTTTCCAATAAAAGTTTTAAACACTTCATTCATTAAGCGCATGAACGTACTAGGTGCATTAGTAAGACCAAATGACATAACCAATCACTCATATAATCTAAATTTAGTCTTAAAAGTAGTTTTTCATTTATCACCTAGCTTCATTCTAATTTGGTGGTAACCACTACGCAAATCAATCTTAGAAAAGATAGCAGAACCACACAATTCATCAAGCATATCATCTAATCGAGGAATAAGATGATGATAACGTACTGTAATATTGTTAATAGCTCGACAATCTATGCACATCCTCCATGATCCATCTTTCTTTGACACAAGTAAAACTGGTATAGCACACAGACTTAAACTTTCACGCACATACCATTTATCTAGAAACTCTTGCACTTGGTGTTGAATTTCTTTTGTCTCCTCAGGATTGGTATGGTATGGGGGTCGGTTATGCAGGAATGCTCCTGGAATCAAATCGATTTGATGCTCAATCCCCCGCAATGGTGGCAACCCTGCAGGTATCTCATCTGAAAAGACATCAGCAAACTCCTGCATCAAAGAAACAATCGAAATAGGCAAAGAAGAGGGTAAAGAATTAGTAGAAAAGAGAGCGTCCTTGCATACAAGTGCAAAACACTCTTGGGGATTGGTTTCTAATTCTCGCATCTCACTTTTGGTGGCTAATAGAACCTGTCCTTTGATCGGTATTTCTCTTTTATTCTCACATTTTTCTTTCTTTTCTCTCAATTTGGGCTGATGACTCTCACTTCCCATTTTGTGAATGACATTCTTCTCTTTTTCTTTTCTCTCACATTCAGCCCTATCTAAATTATCTTTAAGAAGTTCTTCTGGTGTCATTGGAACCAATATGACCTTCTTATCTTTGTGCATAAAGGAGTACTTATTGGAACGCTCATAATGTGTAGCATCCTTATCATATTGCCATAGTATCCCAAGTAGTAATGCACAAGCTTGCATTGGCACCACATCACAATCCACAAAGTCAGAATATGTACCAACAGAAAAATGAACACATACCATCATTGTTACCTTCAACTTTCCACAAGAATTGAGCCATTGAATGTAGTATGGCTGCGGGTGTAATCTTGTGGTTAGGCCAAGCTTTCCAACCATCTCTGAACTTGCAATATTATTACAGCTTCCACCATCAATTATGATCTTACAAGAGTGCTCCTTGATCACAAATTTAGATTGGAATAAATTATCATGCTGCCCGTTTTCTGCCTTCTCCATCTAGGAGCTAAGAACACGGCGAACAACAAGGCTTGCATGACTTGTATCAAAAGTGATCTCTTCTGGTTCTGACCCCAAAATAAGTTGAGACTCCTCGTGATCAGATCCACCTCCCTCTTCTACCTCACTAGCCGATGTGTACTCACCATCTTTCCGAATGATAAGGGTACGTTGATTTGGACAATCATGCATATAATGTCATTTCCCCTTACACTTGAAGCACTCTATCTCCCTTGTTCTTCAGTAGATACAACTGAGGATAAACTTTTTGTAGGGGCAATAGTGGTCTTTTTTGAATCGATAGGTTTGGATGTTGGTGAAGTAAAATGACTTCCCGAATTCCCTTGGCCAATTGGTGCAGCAGTCCTGCTAGAATGACCAACACTCTTCTGTTGCTGATTGGCATCCCTCCAAGGTATGGAAGAACTAGGATAACTACGACTGGCTTTGTATGGCTGCTTCCTCCTTTGAACTTGCCTTTCAACTTTACATGCATAATGAAATAGTCGATCCAAAGAATTATAGTTCTGAAAATTAAGTATATCTTATATCTCTCCATTCAATCCTCCCAAGAATCTAGCCATCTTTGCATTATCATCTTCTTGCACATTAGCATGTAGCATTCCCACCTGCAACTCTTGATAGTATTCTTGCACAGATTTGTTTCCTTGATTCATTCTTTGAAATTTATTAAGTAATTCTCTCTCAAAATATGAAGGCACGAACCTGGACCTCATCAAGTGCTTCAAATCATCCCAAGTATGAGGACCTCCATTTCTTTGTCCAATTTGACTCCACCAAATAGAAGCATAATCAATAAATTCAGTAGTGGTCGCACGTACTTTATACTCTTCTGGGTAATGATGACAACTGAATTTTTGCTCAACTAATAATTTCCAATCAAAATATGCTTCTGGATTAAACTTTTCATCAAAACTAGGAATAGTGAATTTAATTTTACCCAATGCATCATTTCTTCTTTCTTCATTACGGTGACGTGTATGACCTCCATCACCTCCCACTCCTCGTGCGGGGCGACGCTGATATAATTCCAAGGCAACTTCATCATCAACCACATAATTATCATTTAACTCTTCATCAGCAGCTTCTTAAAATGCAGCGTTTAAATTTTCTCTTGGTTCGAATGGGGCGGCGGCAGCAGCAGTATTATTATTAGCTTCAACTCATCCTTGAGGAACTCGAGGTGGTGGGTGTCGTCGTGGAGGAGTTTGCTCCACTTGATCAAGTCGTGCTTCAATTTCACCAAGACGATTCTCCAACCCGTTCAGGCGCACAAGTACTTGATCGGATAGTATTTGCTCGAAGGTGTTTGTAACATGAGCCATCAAAGCCTGAGAGCGTGGAGACAATGATATCGCCGATGATTGGGACCCATTTTCCCCGTCATAAGAAACATCACGAGGATTTCTCGATCCTGACATTATTAGTAAAGACAAAAGAGAAATTCTACCAAACTAGTAAATTATTTATGAAAACCTCACAATCCTCACAAACCTTACCACCTGAAGCTCTAGCCCTTCTCAAAAATTGCTCGCGTATTTGCTGGTTCGTGATAACTTTCAACAAGGAGTGAATAAACTGATTGCAAAGTGCTAGAACACGGTGATCAAGGCTAATTTATGGAGATCTAGATAGGGATATCTTTGTAGCAAAGAGAAAGAAACAATAATTTAAGAAATTGCTAAGTTGACTGAATCAAGCAAGGTAGAAGGTGTCAAAAGGAAGAATAAGTGCAAGGATAATTAAAATTCAAAAATATATATATATATTTTGTTTATTTATTATTATTATTTTCCTTCGAACCTTCCTCTCTCTATTGTTTTTTTCTTTTCTTCTCGCCGAAAGCTTCCTCCTCCTTTTTTTTTTCTTGCCGCACACTTCCTCCTATATTTTCTCCTTTTTTCTCTCTCTCTCTGTTTTTTCAAGATTTCAGCTGACTTTCCTTTATTTTTGTTGCTTAGCCTAACACTTTCTCCTTTTTCTTCTCTATCTCTCTCTTTTTTTTCCCAAGATTTCAGTTGAATTTTTCTTTTTTTTTCTTCTCCCCCTCTTTTGGCGAAACACCCCTTTCTACTCCTTTTTTTATTTTATTTTTTGCAATAAGGATAAAATAAATAAAGCAAAGGATTTAGCAACTAGATACAACTAAAAGAACCGAATATAGGGAGTTCAAAAAAAAGATAATAGAAAAAAAAGACAAGAGGATTTTTTTTTTTATGCAGGGAAAATAAAAGATAATCTACTAAAGGATAGATGAATTCCTATCGACAACGAAGGCTCTGATACCACTTGATATGCACACGCCTCAACTTAAGATGCGTGCAAGAATGTTGGTCCCGATCTTCCGTCGTAGGAGAAATCCTTAAGGCGGGAAGTTGTGACTTTGACGAAGGGGAAGCTAACCACGATCTAGGAACGCGACCAGCAACCTCGCAATCGCTAAACCACTCATCAGTTGGTTATCAACCGTGTCAAACATGACTGACCTATTCACGAAGAACGACACGAACAATTCAAGAGAATTGAAAGAGCAACAACGGAAGGATCACTCAAGAAATTGGACTTCAAGTTTGTAGTAAAAGCATTACAAAAGTGGTGGCCAAAGCAAAAATCAAAGTCCCCTTCAAGAGGGCATGCTCCACCAAATATATAGACAAAATAATGGAAGTTTTTTCATATTTTGTTTCACTAAAATAGGAAAAATATAAATCTCCTCCTCTTGTAAGCCACAAATTTTGGAAAATAAATATCCCATGATGAAGATTTTTATAAATATTTGATGATTATTTGATCTTAAATAAATCTTTCTTGATTTGCTCTTGAATAAATATTTGATTCTTGAATAAATCTTCTTCCTTGATTTGCTCTTGAATAAATATTTGATGAAGATTTGATTCTTGAATAAATCTTCTTCCTTGATTTCCTCTTGAATAAATATTTGATGAAGATTTAAGTCTTGAATCAATATTCCTTCAATTACTCATGGAACTTCCATATGACTAATTCCTCCATGTGTTTCCTTGCATGTAGTTAAATTAATTTGTTCCGTAATTAAATAATTAATTTGCCAAAGAAAAGAATTCACCTGTTGTCCTAAGCGTCGTGCACGGGCTCGTGTCATTGGGCATTGTATGCTAACCGAGTCTTGCACGGGTGAATCAGTGATGTCCTCATCATCCCCTTTATTTATGAAAGGGGAGAATCTAGATAACAGATAAATATAACTCTAAAAGCATATATTCGTAAAATTAGGTATTTACTACAGTGACACACTTATTTACAAATAATTTACAATCAAAATGAGGCATATGTTTAAGGTTATACAAAATATATAGTTAGTGGATCTTTATATACATACAAAACAAAGGTAGAATTATCCTACCTTTTAGAAATCAAATGTCTAGCTATATGCTGCGATATCTATTAGTCTTTCTCTTACTGTGATCCTGAAAAATAAAAATGAGTTCTCCTACGGGTGGAGTAACGTCGTACCCAGTGAGTTGGATAAAAAATAATATAAAACTGAGAACATAAAATAACAAAGTCTCGATAATAAGATAATCTGGCTATTCGTGTACAATAGCCAATTAAAAAGAGCAAACAAGAATCACATGAGACTATATCTGGGGGCTGGCTTAATCAAATACACTTGTTGTAGATAACTGTCACATAAGGGGGAGGAATCATGTAAACCCCTACCCCTTAAAAAAAAAAAAACTTGGTCCGGTTCATTTGAACCGGACTGACCCGGTTCGCCCGGGTTAAAGGTAGCATCGCGGGCGAGAAGTGCCGAGGGCTCTTCCCACTCGCGATGCCCTCTTCCTCGTGCTCGCCTCCCTCACCCGCAGTAGAGCAGCGCCGGCACCCTTTCCATTTCGCCCGCCGATCGCCGCCCGCCGTCCGCCGTCCGCCGCCCGCGGCCCGCCGTCTGCCCTCGATAGAGCTCCGCCACGACATGGAGAGCCCGACGAAAGTCCCTTATCGCGCGCCCCCTTCTTCCCCTGCGCTCTTCTCTTCGCGAGGGCAGCAGTCCGCTGCCCTCCCACCGCGTCCACCGTTCGCTACCCATTTCCCTCCGCCGCGACTAGGAGAGCTCGGTGGAGGTCGTCCCCTTCTTCCTAACTCGCGATCCCTCTCCCTCACCCTCACGATAGCGCCCTCTGCGTCTCCCACCGCAGCGGAGCGAACGCGACCACCGTCCGCCATCTGCCTTCCTCCTTCAGCTATTCGTCGTGCACTGCTCTGCGTCGTGGGAAGGGGAGATCGGCGGAAGTATCCCTGCTGCGCGCGACTCTTCCTCCCCGTTGCCCCTCTTCGTGAGCAGGGCCACACCATCGGTCGCCCCACCTCGCAGCTGCTGATCCGCCGCTCCGTTCATTAGGGGCGAACAACAACATCCTCCAGCGAGCTTGGGAGGCGACGACTCTCCAAGACCTGGCCACCGTGTTGATTGATTTGGTCGACGCGGCTGGGAGATCCACCAACGAGTTGATGAAGGGCAGAACTACATATTTCCCTCCTTCCATCGCTTGATTTGATTCCATCTTGCATTCGCAAGATCGTAGGTGAGTGGATTCCAGCCCCATTGTTCCTTCCCGTTGGTCCTTCGAGGCGGCCGTCGTTAATGCCGCCTGCAGATGGTTCAACGACCGTCGCCACCTTGCCTCTCGGTTCTTACGAGCGTGTTATGCTGCAGGGCACTCCCTGCATCTGCGTGCGGGATCGTCGTCGTCTTCGCCGAAGTGTGGTTCGAGCATGAGATTGCGAGTGCTCCGGCGAGGAAGTGAGCTAGGGATTCGGCGAGGAAATGTATCAACATCGCCCCTTTCCTCTTAATCACGTGTTAGTGGTTAATAAATCATGCTTAATGTTATTAAGCATGTTTACCGTTAATTAAGTATGAAAAGTCGATTAGTTTTATATATTTGATGGATTAAGATAATCTTATTTAAGAATGAATTATTAGTCAACTAATTATGGTAATATGGTGAGGTTGAATCGATTAACTAGACTTGGGTTTAGGCCCAACTCGAATTGGACCAACCAGAGGGATTTAACTGGATCGAACCGACCCAGCTGGGGCTTGGGTCGGACCTGAGTTAGACTGAATAAGTTAAGAGGTGGTCAACCCAGGTCAATGTTGACCGGTCAGCGTTGACTAGGTCAATATTGACCCTAAAATCCAATTTAATCTTCATGAGCCCAAATTTGAGCCGACTGGATTGGGCTGATAACTTGAATTGGGTTGGGTAATGATAAATTAAAATTTTCTTAATAGTCAACATAATTAATTTTAGTTGACTAGGTAAATTTTCACTAAATTTTGACTTAAATCAAATTGGACTAAATTGGATTAGATGATTATTAAATTGAGTAAACTTAATTTAGATGCTTAATTAGGTTAATTAAGATTTAATAATTTTATTAATTATTGATGGATTTTTAATTGGACCCTTGGGTGACTTGGGCTAGATCATATATTTGAATTTAAATGGGTATAAGTTTGATAAAATTTATTTAGGTTTAATTAAATCAATTTAACATTGTAATTAATTTAATTATAAAATAAAAATTCAGTTAATTAATAATTAAATGATGAGACATAATTAATTATCAACTTCTATGTTTAGATTGGGTTAATTAAATATAGTAATTACTTTAATTAGAGCTTATTAATTAAGTATGTGCTCCAAAATTTAACATGGGCTCGTAAATTTAAATGTAGGCTTATTAAGCGGTAATTATCTAGGATAATTGTATAAGTTAGATTGATAAATTTATATTTTATTTATTTTAGGGAAAAATAAATTAAATTTTATTTTAAGTAATTGTGTTATTTATGACTACTTTTGATACGTGATCTGAGTAGTTTCATCGGGGGATTTATCTCTACGTGGGTTGGTTCTGAAGAGCGGATCTCTAACCCAGGTGCGTTGGCTCATCGAAGTTTGGGTTTATTCAAGCTAGGGAATTCCTGCTGAGGTTTTCTTAGGAAATTCTTGGATGCCCCTAAATATGATAAAAATGTAATGTTTGTTAAGATTATGATCGTATGCATGTTAGTATAATTTATTTTGTCTAACATGAATGACCTGCTATGTATCTAACATGTTTAAAATTCTTATCCTACATGTTATATTATTTTCTATGCTATGTGCTAAGATACTGGGAGCTGGTAGGAAAAGGGACCGTATAAACTCCGAGGTCCTATTAGACCGAAAATACGGAGTAAGTCCCTACTCGAAAACTTATACCCGCACGGATGTTGTTTAGGCGACCGCGTGATAGTCCTGAGATGGCTAATGGGGATGAGCCCTACCATGGACTTAGCATCGATTGAGTCGAGGTTGCCACAGTCCATCGTGCGGATGTGTGTCAATCTCAGTCGACATCGACTGTTATTGGACTGGGAAGGTGATTCCCTATGCGATGCCTTGGACAGTGGATCCGTAGACCACACGACTATCATCCATGACGTTCTGCAGACAGTCGGATGAGTAGTTCGGATCTTAGGGTTGTTATTTTTTATCGGTTAGCTATGGCCGATGAGTCTTGTTGATGGTGACCTTATTTTCGGGCGGTGTGTAGTACTACACGAGTCACCGTTGCCCCTACGAAGTCCGGGGAGGATGTAAGGGCACGACAGTTTCGCTAGGGGAGGCATCGAGGGCGACTAGCGAGACGGTGGAGAGTGATCAAGGGTCACCCGTCATCTCCGCCAACATCAGTGCAGCGGGCAAAGGTAGAGACAGAGATAAAAAGGTACTGATGGGCTTATGAATGCCCTTAGCCTGGGTATTCATTAAGCATAGGCTGACAGCTCGAGTCTTGAAACTTCAAAGTCTTATTATAACGTAGGTGACATATGTTGATGACATTGACATTAGATACAACTTAGGTGACATCTAGTGAAATACACGTTTATATTTATTTATGCTACTTTACTACCTTTTATGTCCTGATTTACACAAATCAAATGAAAAATGATGATTAACAACCAAAGGCATCCTAGAGTACTCCTCCTAGCCTTTGATTTCCTTATTCGGTTTAGAGCTATAATTTTGCACTAGGCCGCAAGGCTGAGCACACCGCGTTCAATGTGTGTGCAGGTTGTTAGATGATCGACCATGATATTTGATGAAGATGAGGGCCATCAATGGATTTACTTTTAATTATTGATGTCGTTATTATAGAATTGTAGTATGTATATCAGGACTGTGTTAGTAAAGATTCATAGATGATTTAATTGCATATTCCGTTGTGTTGATTATGTGTATGGATAATATTTAATACCAAATGCCTTGTATTGGTCCTTTAGGCTCATACGGCGGTTGCCACGTATCCGACAGGTGGGTCGGGGCATGGCAAATCATGTACCAGATCAAAATAGGAGCAGAAAAATAGAGAAACAAAGTCCCATTTCCCCCTGAGTTGCCCACTGGACCTCACTACCTAATATCCATAGCTAGTCGAGAGTAAAACCAGTCAGGAGTATCCCAGTCTCCCATCTTGACCTCGAGTACTATTTCTCATGCCTCTCTCAATAGGTGGCCTATGAGAGTTCTAATAATGTAATATCCTATCATTGTAGTGAAAGTGCCTGTAGCACTATCCAGTATAATATCATGCTAGTCATATGCATTCATAAGTAAAATAGTATCACAAATAATTAAACAGATGCATATGCTAGATTGGAGTCAACAAAAAAATAGTATCATTCTTATAATGAATCAAGTAATTAAGAGTAATGAATAGTTTATATCGTCAAGCATGGATATCAAGGATTATTCACAACTCATTTATAATTATAATTAGTAATATTAACTAGCATGAGAGCAAAATGATAACAATTGTAATAATCAAAGGGATATGGTTTTCCTAGACTAAATATTGAGAATTATCCCGTCTATTTTGCCCAGAGAATAAACACTCACCTATTTCTATTATCGTAAGTACGTCTTAATTCGTATCACAATCGTTAGTATCCTCGTGCTTGCTTATCGAATTTTCTGTGAATATTTTAATTAATTTTAATTGTCAATCTCGTAAGAATTTTGCAAATCCATCTTCACCAACACTCTTAGAATGATCTCTAGATTCACCCTAAATTTTATCTCGAGTTCGCCGGAGATCCGTCAGAGACTCGTCGGAAAGTTAGTCGGAACCCTCGCTGGCAAAGTTCTTCAATCAGTACCAATATTGGTACCAATCGAAAGCTCTCTTTATGAGGATTCTAAAAATCTTATTTGCCCCAATTTTTAGAGTTCATCGATGTCCAATTTCACTGGAGAAGCTCACGGAGGCGAAACCCTAATTTTTTGGATTTTCCATTCGTCGGCGTCCAACTGGCAACCAATAACCCTCAACTTTGGTACCAATGGATAGCTCTCATCGAGAAAAAGCCATAAGTATCAAGTTTGCAAAGTTTCGTGGCCGGAATGGCTAGTAATTATCGGAGCAAGCTCCGGCGACTGAGTTTTCGCCCGTCGATGCCAAACCTCAATTTTCTCCCTCAAATAATCACCAAAACTTTAAATTGATGCCTCTATTATGTTCTCCTTACTCACCTGATCTCGTGGTTTAAATCCTGTCAAAAAATTCTATCAGAGGTGGTTGGAGCGTCGTCGACAAGGTGAGGGGACGAAGCTGCCGCGTGAAGAAAGAAGAGGAGAGAGAAAGTTACGGGTGGAAGAGGAAGAAGAAGATAGTAAGTTAAATGGGTTTGGTAATGGGTCAGGTTTTATCACTTAACCCGATTATCACTAACCCGGTTCACCCTCTAGTTTAATGAAATCAAATCTGGATCGTCCGTTTTAAATGATTTAATCTCGTTCGTCTATTTAGATCAATTTTTGATTCAATGATTTGACCAATAAAATGATGTCCAAATTATGATCTGTCTGTACCGTTGGATTCCTTATCAAAAGTTCTATCTGATGGTATAATTTTCACATTAAAATCTCCAAAAATTCACGTAATTTTATAAATAAGTCATTCCTATTATTTTTTTTATAAAATCTTTAAAATAATCATTATTACACCATTACTCTTGTTGCAAAAATATGAATCTCACACTATGTATCTTCAGTGCTTGAAGAACCTTAGATTGATGTGGTCTACATGTTCGTTCTTGACGTATTTGTGAATCCATGTTGGGTGTTATGGTGCACCCGCCTAAGCATGCATGATGTGTCGTGGGAACTAAGATATGTCCAAGGATCTATCCTCTCCCCTTTTTTCAGGGCATGACACTCTATGACTCACATGCTCCAATCAATATCCTAAATGTTTTGTACCTAGTGATCAATATCCTAGGCTGCCTCAATAATGAATGCAACACTCCACTTTCTCCAATCAGAAACTTAGGCACCCACGTCCTAACAATCAATGCTCTTATGTGCTCTATGCACTCCGATCATAACCCTAGATGCCTTACGCTCGTTGATGAATGTCTGTGCGTATTCTATGCATATTGCACTATGATTAGAATCCTAAGTGGTGCAACCTAACGATCGATAATTACAGGCATTTCACGTACTTTAATTCATACCGTAGGTGTCTCGTGCAGTTGTTATTCATGCTATCATGCATTTCGTGCTACCTTCACACCACATGCTTAGGTGCACTGAGCATGCCTCACCCAAGCATCATATTATCTTAATCTCGTTGTATCCTACGCGCATGCATACTTATTGTCCTCTCATAGCCTTTTGTCTTGATCATATTTTGTGCAAATCTCACGCTGTCAACATTGGCTATGACGAGCTGTATTTATATGGGCCTCAAAAATTAAAAGGCATAATTTAATTGGATAATGATAGCTATCTACATACCTGATCTAATAATTAGATTTAAATGAGACCAACTTGAGTGGTAAAAAATACCAGTATAATTAAAAAAGTAGAAATTTTACTAGGAGTCTAATAAACGTTATTAATCACATGGGATAAGGCACCGTGACATGGAAGCTTAGGAAGATATCATTATTTAATAAATATTATTAAGATACGTCTATATTGATCTTTCTTTATTTAGTCAGCATAGAAATTATATTAAAATAATTTCTGCATGTAGTTATTATTTCGAATACCTCCATCTAAAATTTAATGATAAAGTAAGTCTTATCTTAATTTATAATATTCATACTAATACTTATATTACAGTGAACTTCTATATCATATTGAATAATAATTATAAATAAGAAATTAATATCTCTAACATTAAAAAAGTAATACCAAACTTTGAAATAAAATATCAGAAAAATATTAAAAATAATAGAAAAGAGGTTTATAATGAGGGAAGAATAATAAAGATGGCTATGTTTATTATCAATCAGGTTGGATAGGATAAGTCCCCCAGACGTCAAATCTAAGAAGAAATCATTAAATTTAATGATGCGAACATTTTACCTGCATGCTTCCACGTGTTTTCTTAACATAAAATCGGGTCCAATCACCGGTCAGCTCGATTTATAGTTAACTAAATGCATCTGACACGTGCACCGAGACTTGAATTCTTCCCCGGAGATGGGTGGGTTGGGTCGAACGCTATTCTTAAAGTCCAAGTCATCGCGTGGCAGAAACTGTGCCTGCAGATTTTGAATCAAACGGTAAAAAACCACGTGCAACCGGTCAAGGTTCATTTGTATCCGATTAAAAAGTATATTAAATAATGATGAGGTTTGATCTTCGAGTTTTGTTTTCTAAACTCCAGGAAATTATAAACTAATAAGCAAAAGTCAGTAAGGAGGAGGAGAAGAGGTGGAGTGGTTGGACTCAGTAAGCGTCAAAGAGAGGAGGCGGCTTCTACTTCTTTCCTTCTCGATTCCTTCCCTGTGAATAAAGGCAGAGAGCGAGGAAAGGCACGGGAAATTACTGGCCCCCTTGACCCCTATAAATTCCTCCTCCTTTCTCCGCTCCCACCCCACCCCCTCATCGTACGTTCGTCCACAGCAGCAGGCCCGACCGACGATTACCATGTCGAAGCAGACGACCTCCGTGTCCGTGAAAGGCACCGTCGTCCTCATGAGGAAGAACGTCCTCGACTTCACCGACTTCGCCGCCTCCCTCCTCGACGGCGTCAAGGAGCTCCTCGGCCACCGCGTCTCTCTCCAGCTCGTCAGCTCCACCGTCGGCGACCCCGGGGTGGTCGGGGA
The DNA here is from genome assembly GCA_030544415.1 of Thalia dealbata. Lineage (NCBI taxonomy): Eukaryota > Viridiplantae > Streptophyta > Magnoliopsida > Zingiberales > Marantaceae > Thalia > Thalia dealbata. The sequence continues at coordinate 17,412,850 of CM060458.1, forward strand.
GCCAGCGTACCTGGAGGACTTCGTCGGGAATCTCCCGTCGGTCGCGGCCGGGGAGTCCACCTTCGACGTGACGTTCCGCTGGAAGCGGGAGCACGGCGTCCCCGGCGCCGTCATCGTCGAGAACCACCACTCGTCGGAGTTCTACCTCAAGAGCGTCACCCTGGACGACTTCCCCGGCACCGGCCGGATTCACTTCGTCTGCAACTCCTGGGTCTATCACCATGACAAGTACAACTACCAGCGCGTCTTCTTCGCCAACACCGTGAGTACTGGGCTATTAATTAACTATTGGTAGTCTTGGATAAAACAACCCACTTTTATTTGGAGTTCTTGCTTGTCGTTCACCATGGCAACAGTGGAGAACGGACAAATCTGCTGTAAAAAAAAAAATCAAACTCGTTTCCTTCCCTGCGATTGCTGCAGTCCTACCTCCCTGGGGAAACGCCGGCGCCTCTAAGACCCTACAGAGAGGCAGAGCTCCAAAACTTGAGGGGCAACGGCGTCACCGGGCAGCTCCAAGAATGGCACCGGGTCTACGACTACGCCTTCTACAACGATCTCGGCGACCCCGACAGCAGACCCGAGCTCGCCCGTCCCGTCCTCGGTGGTTCGTCGGAGTACCCTTACCCTCGCCGTGGCAGAACCTCTCGCCCACCTACCAAGTCAGGTAATCACTAAATAATCGGTGATCATCTCTGTTTGCTGGGGATTGAGCTCTCTTTTCCTGATGCATATTCGTTAATTGCATGTTGCAGATCCTAAGTCTGAGAGCAGACTCGGTCCGCTCCAGAGTTTGGATATCTACGTTCCCCGGGATGAGCGATTCGGGCACCTCAAGATGGCCGATTTCCTCACCTACGCCCTGAAAGCGCTGGTCCAGGGAGTTGCTCCGGCGCTCCGAGCCGTCATCGATGAGACCCCGAACGAGTTCGACTCCTTTGAGGATGTCCTGAAGCTCTACGAGGGAGGGCTTCCGGTGCCGAACAGCCCGGAGCTGGACGAGATCCGGGAACGGATCCCGTTCGAGATGCTCAAGGAGTTGCTCCGGACTGAGAAAGGCCAGCATTTCCTGAAGCTCCCGGTGCCTCAAGTAATACAAGGTACGTAGACGATCGATCGGTTTCTGGAGCTTAAGGACATTAATTTCATGTTTCTTATCGATCTCTCTTTTAACGGTGTGCAGTTGATAAAACTGCGTGGAGAACGGACGAGGAGTTCGCTCGGGAGATGCTTGCCGGCGTTAATCCTGTCATCATCCGGCGGCTCGAGGAGTTCCCTCCGGCAAGCAAACTTGATACAGGGAAGTATGGCGACCAAACGAGCACAATTACGGCGGCCCACATTGAGCACAACCTCGAAGGATTAACCGTTGATGAGGTAGAACTGACAACTCCTGTTTTTTCGTCTTCTTCTTCTTCATTTCGTCATCAGTTGGTTTATTATGTTGATTTGTGTTTCATTTTTTGTTCGTAACAGGCAATGAGAAGCAAGAAGCTGTTCATCTTAGATCACCATGACTCCCTCATGCCCTACGTGAGCCGGATCAACTCCACCGCCAACAAGATCTACGCCACCCGAACCCTCCTCTTCTTGAGGGAGGACTCGACCCTGAAGCCCCTAGCAATCGAGCTCAGCCTTCCCGGCGGCGACCACCTCGGTGCCGTCAGCGAAGTCTACACCCCGGCCGCCCCCGGCACCGTCGGGGACTCCCTCTGGCAGCTCGCCAAGGCCTACGCCACCGTGAACGACTCCGGAGTCCACCAACTTATCAGCCACTGGTACTTATCCATCCTTCCTCTGAATTCGATCTCTCCATCTCTGTTGATGGCTTCTTGATTCGTTATCCTCCATGGCGTCCAGGCTCAACACCCACGCGACGATGGAGCCCTTCGTCGTCGCGACGAATCGCCACCTGAGCGCGCTTCACCCCATGAACAAGCTCCTCGTCCCCCATTTCCGGGACACTATGAACATCAACGCGTTTGCCCGGCAGATCCTCATCAACGCCGGCGGGATCCTCGAGTCGACCGTCTTCCCTGCGCGGTTCGCCATGGAGATGTCCTCCGCCGTCTATAAGAGCTGGAACTTCGTCGAGCAGGCCCTGCCTGCCGACCTCATAAAACGGTAACAGCCCCGGCGCCGCCCAATTTCTCTCGCTCTTGTTTCCCCTTTTGCGCTGCCATTGAGATTAACGGACTCTGTTCTGAATCAGGGGAGTCGCCGTCGAGGGGGCGAACAACGAGCTCCGGCTGCTGATCCCCGACTACCCGTACGCCGTCGACGGGCTCGCGATATGGAACGCCATCGAGGCCTGGGTGGAGGAGTACTGCGCCATCTACTACCCCGACGACGCGACGCTCAGGGCGGACGAGGAGCTGCAGGCGTGGTGGGCGGAGGTCCGGAACGTCGGGCACGGGGACAAGAAGGACGAGGCCTGGTGGCCGGAGATGCGGACGGTGGCGGAGCTGACGCAGACCTGCACGACCATCATCTGGGTGGCCTCGGCGCTGCACGCCGCCGTCAACTTCGGGCAGTACCCCTACGCGGGCTACCTTCCGAACCGGCCGACGATAAGCCGGCGGTTCATGCCAGCGCCGGGGACGCCGGAGTACGCGGAACTGGAGCGCGACCCGGACACGGCCTTCCTCCGGACGATCACCAGCCAGCTGCAGACCATCCTAGGCGTGTCGCTGATAGAGATCCTCTCGACGCACTCCACTGACGAGGTGTACCTCGGGCAGCGGGACACGACGGAGTGGACGACGGACGAGCGGGCGAAGGCGGCGTTCGGGAAGTTCGGGGCAGTGCTGCGGCGGATCGAGCAGGAGATAGCGGGGAGGAACGGGGACACTGGGCTGAGGAACCGGAGGGGGGCGGTGGAGGTGCCTTACATGCTGCTGTTCCCGACGAGCGAGCCGGGGGTCACGGCGAAGGGGATCCCGAACAGCGTCTCCATCTGAGGGGAGGATTGAGGAAGAGGGCACCGGAAGATGCCGCAGCGTGCGTCGATCGATCACCTTCGTCGTCGTCGTCGAATAAATTACCTCCCTCAGCAATGCATTGAATAAAATCAGTAAACGATGTAGGATTTGGTTCATCACTATTCCCCGTGCTCAGTAATCATTAGCAAACAGTACAAAATATATTATTTTATAATATAATCTTAATATAACTACTGCTCTTCCCAATATTTTAATATTAAAAATTTCTATTAAGTAATAAAGACTAGTAGGTTATGTTGTTTACATCATATAATAGAGAGACTGTCTCACCTTTGTATATAACCTATAGGTCAATTGAAGATTAAACTAATGAATAAAATCTTTGTATGTGATCTATGGGTCAGTTAAAGATTAAACTAATGAATTTAAATAGTAGAACTATTTATTTATGCATGTGTTATTGGATTTTATTTGTCTTGCATGAGTGAAGACCCTGCTCATATAGCACGTAGCCATCTGCAAATCTACCTTCTATGTTGCTTCTCCACCCCCCTTACCATGAGACTGGGATGACGTCCAAAGCTTCCCGACGGCTGCATCCCTCGACGACTTCCCAAAACTCTACCTTCTCTTCTCCCTCCTATCCTTGCTTCTGGCACCGTCGTAGCAGGTGAAGTCCCTCGAATTCCTATTCTCCCGCTTTCCACTGCCCAAGAGACCACACAGCCACCATGTTGCTCGCCCTATTCCGAACCCTATAAGGATCAAAGGAGCTTAGCAATGGTGACTTTGCCACTAAAGAAGGAACTAACAGGAAGTGCCATTACCGATGGGCCGAGTTGAGAGGGAGGGGATTCAAGCTTCCAAAAACTCAAGAATGAATCGAAGCAAAAAAATTAAGGGACAAGAGATGGAAAGATGGGAAGGGGACTGGAGATGGAAAGATGGGATCTTCTTGAAAAAGAAAAGCCTGCAAACCCCTTACGAAGAAGAGAAGTAGGGCATTAGTGTAAGGATCAAACACAACAAGACATCCACAGGAACAATCACAGAGGAAAGAATTTTCAAAATGCAGAGAAGATGATCATTCCCTATATTTTCCATTCAAGTGAATATATATACAATGTATATTAAACATTGTAACTGTCAACAATCTGAAGTGTAAACGAAGTGAAGTAAATAGATACAAAATGTACTGTATTGAATAGAAGCAAAAATATTGAATGTAAACAGTTGAACATGAATGTAAACAGCTGAACAAGCTTATTGTTAACAATCTCCCTCCTAAGCTTGTTGCTTGTTCTTCAACTGTTGAAGTCCCAACATAGTTCGAAACTCTACAAACTTCTGTCGTCCCAAAGCCTTGGTGAAAATATCAGTTTTTTGTTCACATGAGTTGATATAAATTACCTCAACTTGACCTTTCTCTACACATTCACGAACAAAGTGATAACGTGTATCAATGTGCTTAGATCGGCTATGATACACCGGATTCTTGCTTAGAGCAATGGCTGACATATTATCCACAAATATAGAAACCTTTTGCACAGGTTCTCCAAACAAATCAAATAAGAACCGAGCCAGCCATATCCCTTGACAAGTAGCTCCTGTTAATGCAATATATTCAGCTTCACAAGAGCTTAAAGTAATAATTTTCTGTTTTGATAAAGCCCAGCTGATAGATTTATTTCCAAGCAAGAATATCATTCCACTTGTGCTTCTCTTATCTTCATTGCAACTAACATGATCACTGTCACTATAACCCTTTAACAGACATTGAGTTTGATCTCCCTTGTGATAAACAAGACTATAATCCATTGTTCCTTTCAAATACCGAAGCACCCTCTTAGCTGCATTCAAGTGTTCAATGTTTGGAGCATCCATATACCTGCTAAGAACTCCAACAGAATACATTAGATCAGGTCTAGTATTGGTTAAATATCTAAGACTACCAATTAATCTTCTGTATTCTATTTTATCAACACTTGAAACATTTCCAGCCTGCTGAAATTGTAGTCTTTCCTCCATAGGAGTATGTGCTGGATTTGCATGCAACATGCCGAATTCATTTAGGATCTTCTGTGCATATAATGACTGCCCCAAAGTAATCTTGCAATCAGATTGATGTATCTCCATGTCAAGGTAGAAATGTAATAGGCCTAAATAAGTTATCTCGAATTCTTGCTGCATTTGATTTTTAAACACTTGAATCTGTTGTACATTGGTGCCAGTGATCAGTAAGTCATCTACATAAATACCCACCACCAATAACTATTTATTTGACATCTTAGTGTAGATTGTAGGCTCTTGTGAATTCTTACCGAAACCAAGTGCTATCAGAGATCTATCAAGCTGCAAATTCCAAGCTCTTGGAGCTTGTTTGAGGTTATACAAAGCCTTTTTCAATCTTAGAACTTTGTCTTCTTTGTCCTTCAGAACAAAACCTTCAGGTTGTTGAACATAAACCTCTTCTTCAAGAACACCATTCAGAAAGGCTGATTTTACATTCATCTGATGTATTTGCCAACTCCTTTGTGCAGCAACAACAATGATGAGCCGAATTAATTTAAGTCTTGCCACTGGTGCAAAGATTTCTTCATAGTCAATTCCTTCTTGTTGCACATAACCTTTTGCAACAAGCCTGGCCGTGTGTTTAATTACTTTACCTTGAGTATTCCTCTTCAACTTGAATATCCATTTTAGACCAATTAATTTTTGGTCTGATGGAAGAACAGATATTGTCCAAGTTTGATTTTTCACTATCTGTTCATACTCCTCTTCCATTGCTTTTCTCCAGGCTTCGACGTTTACTGCCTCCTTGAAGCTAGTTGGTTCACCTTCTAAAACCTGCACAAGTAACATCTGATCAGTAGGTTCATATGCTTGATCAGTAGGTGCACTGATCTCCTTGGTAGCTCGGTAAATGCTACTCAATGCACGAGTTTTTCTGGGTATCTCAAATGAATCATCAATATTACTCCCTCCACAAGTGAATTGGTGAGGAGAATCCAGAGAAAAAGGTATAGGATCTGTTCTAAGTGTTACTGATGTGGACTGCTCAGCTGAATCAACTTGCGTATCAAATTGTGTATCAAGTTGATTTTGTTGTTGTAGAGGTGATGTACCAGGATTATATAAGTGTTGTTCGGTAGAAGGACTCATTGGTGTATCTGCATCACTAGAAACACCAAATATATCAGAAATATCAGAATTAACATGATTCACAACATTGTAAGGATTCTGCTGTTGAAACTGAACAAAACTAGAAGCATAATCAGTATCATGATACTGTTCACCGTGCCACTTTGGCTTCATACCTTCTTCAAAAACACAATCCCTGCTTACAATAATAGATTTTATTTTTGGATCAAAAAATCTGTATGCCTTTGAACCAGGTTCATATCCAACAAACACTACTTGTTTGCTTCGATCAGCAAGCTTATTCAGGTGTGTGCCAAGAATTTTTACATGAGATTGGCACCCAAACACTCTCAAATGTGATATGTTTGGTTTCCTACGAGTCCACCTTTCATATGGAATTACATTTTTCAAACTTTTAGAGAATGACCTATTCAACAAGTAAATATTTGTATTCACAGCTTCTCCCCAGAAGACTAATGGCACCTCCATTGCCTTCAGCAAGGATCTAGTTATGGACATTACAGTCTTATTCCTTCTCTCTACAACTCCATTCTGTTGTGGAGTATAAGGAGCTATGAGGTACCTTTTGACACCTTGCTGTTGACAGAATATGTTGAATTCTTTTGAGTTAAACTCCCCACCTCTATCTGATCTGAAGGCTTTTATTAGTTCACCACTTTCTGATTCAGCTAAGGTCTTAAATTTCTTGAAACTTCAATTGTATCAGACTTCTATTTCAGTATAAATACCCACATGTATCTTGAAAAATCATCAACAATAAGAAAGAAGTAATTGCTCCCTCCTAAAGATGAAGGAATTATTGGACCACACAAGTCCCAATGTATCAATTCTAAGACTTTCTTAGCTCTAAAAGTTGATGAATCAGGAAATGCAGATTTGATTAACTTTGTAGCAACACACTCTTGACAGGTTCTTGAGCTAAAGAAATTTTAGGAAGCCCTTTCACCAAAAATTTATCAAACATGAACTTTAAAGCTTGATAGTTCAAATATCCATATCTTTGATGCCATAATCTACTGTTAACATTAATAGTTGTCAGCAAACATTCACCAGAAATGTTAAGCTTCAGCAGATACATTCTGTTTGTAGCTTTTTTCATATCTATCAATTTCCTCCCTTCTTTATCAGTGATAATCATATGACCATTTTTTATAACAATTGTATATCCCAGCTCATCTAACCGTCCAATACTTAAGATGTTTGATTTCAAATTTGGAACAAACAAAATATTTAAAATGAGATTGGTGTTACCTTCTTCTGCTGAAAGAAAAATTGAGCCTTTTCCAGCAATTTTGGCTGATGTGCCATCACCAAATTTGACATTTCCCATTACCGATTCATCCAACTTATGAAAATAATTCCTATTTCCTGTCATATGACTTGTAGCACCAGTATCCAAGTACTAAACATTAAGAACATCAATTTCTGAATTTGTACCTTGCAGGAGTAGTTCAACATTGACCTCCTCCTCTTCAACAGCCATCAATACAGTATGTTGGGATAAAGCTTCCTGTTGAGTTTTGTTATCTGATTGTTCGACTAGATAAATTGCCTCTTTCTTTTTGCACTCTGAAGCAAAGTGACCAAGAACCTTGCAATTAAAGCATATGATATTAGACTTATCTCTTTTGTGTTTCTCCTGATACATTGTAGTGCTACTGTTGGCACCTCCATCGGTAGGCCTGGCAACATAGCCCCTTCCACGTCCACGACTTCTTCCTTTGCTATCGGTGTTGTATCCATGTCCACGACCTCGTGAATTAACAAAATTCTTCCTTGATCTTGCTTCCCATTCGGCTCGGGTTAGCAGTACCTGGTTATCAGTTATTGGCAAGGAAGATTGAAGTTTAACTTCATAGGTTTTAAAAGCACTTACAACATACTCTACTGTCATGGTTGAGATATCTCCAAACTGTTCCAAGTTACAAGCAACTGGATCAAATTTGGATGGCACGAATCGAATAAGTTTCTTAACTATTCACTTTTCCTTCACTCTTTGGCCTATGTTCCTCATCGCGGTAACAATAGAAGAAAGGCGATTAACAAATTCATCAATCAATTCAGAATTTAACATGTGCAGTTTTTCAAATTCTCCACAAAGCTGATTTATTTTAGCATTCTGAAAATTTTCATTTCCAACATGAATACTTTTTAGCACATCCCAAGTTTCCTTAGCTGTTTTCTTATCAGCAACTAGGATTAACAGATCATCACATAAAGCTTGATGGATATAGGAAAATGCTAACTTATCTTTGCGTTTATCCATCGGTTGGACATCTTCTATATCTTGTTCAATTGCTTCCCATACTCTTTGCGCATCCAAGAAGGAGCGAACTCGAATTGCCCGCATGGCAAAGTTTCCACCTTTGTGCAACATCGGACATGAACCAAGGCTGCCTCCTCCTCCACTTGAAGAGGCCCTGTTTCTTCCCAACTCAACAATGCCGGCAGTAGACTCCTTTTCACTTGTTGGTGACACTATCTGTGTTTTCTTCATGGCTTCAAGATCCCTTTACTTGGTGATCTTAAGTTGCAGGTTTTATGTGGGAAGCAATCAAGGATACTCGTGTGTTTGATTTTACCGAACTGAGTTCACTGTTTGGCTCTAATACCAAATATAAGGATCAAACACAGCAAGACATCCACAGGAACAATCACAGAGGAAAGAATTTTCAAAATGCAGAGAAGATGATCAGTCCCTATATTTTCCATTCAAGTGAATATATATACAATGTATATTAAACATTGTAACTGTCAACAATCTGAAGTGTAAACGAAGTGAAGTAAATAGATACAAAATGTACTGTATTGAATAGAAGCAAAAACATTGAATGTAAACAGTTGAACATGAATGTAAACAGCTGAACAAGCTTATTGTTAACAATTAGAAGATACAAGAAGTGAATAATCTCCATTAAAGTAAAGCTTTCTCGCTCACGATCACAGGTGGAAAATTCATTACACAACAAAAGGTGCAAAGCACGGAGGAGAAATAAATTGGGTATCCTAATTGAAAAACTTGAAAGCCGAGCAAGCCTCAAATGATTAAATAATATAAGAGAGGTTGCTCCTTCGGGTGAGTTTGAATCGAACATGAGGTTGTCCGAAGCTGGTGCTGAATGAAATCGAGAATGCATCGAGGTAAGATGCTCCTGCCTTCGGTGTTGCTTGGCCTGGGCAAAGAAGGAGTGTAGGGATCTGTGGATGAAACATCGTTCGCCATTGTCAGAGTCCGAAGACAACACATACAATGTTCGATCTCAATGGGCAAAGAAGGAGCGCAGGAGAGCTGATTGCCGAAGGTCCCGAGCATCACCAGTAGAATGAGGCAACGTCACCAGTAGAATGAGGCATCATGTCACGGGGACCATTCTTTGTTGTGCCTTTTCTTGAACCAGCAGCTCGTGCAGCGTAGGCAGAGGGGATGCCGTTTCCTACAAGCCTAACCCTTACCCCTTTGGCAAGTGGGTTAGAAGAACATAGGAGACTTTATAAAAGAGAAGAGTATTTTATTCAAGTAATCAAGGAAGAGATTTTCTTCTAAGCTGAGAGGATCAAATAAAGGAGATCCCTGGTTGCACACTACAGCTCGATGTTACTCCTTGCTATGACTAGCTTTATATATTATTGGATGTCTCTATTTAGGGGGTTATTTGTGGCATACGACCGGGACAAAGGGCGATCCATACTCCTTTCCCTTATTTCACGGGCATCCACTCGAGCTCCAAGACGCCCTCGTCTTCTTCTGTATCAGATAGTCTACCATTCGTCTTGCCCAAGTATGTTAGGTGGTGGGGCACTTCAGTTTTGCCTTTAGTGGTCCTCTCCACTCCATTATTTATGTTGGCACTATCTGATAGAAAGGTTCTGCAAGTGGACGTCTACTTAGAACTAGGTTAGTGTGATAACCCTTCGTCCTCCGTGGTAGTAACACTTTTGGGAGTTCGTAGGGCTTGAATGTTAAAAATTAGAAATTAAACTTAATTTTTATATTTTTAGTATATTTATTTATCTTTTTAGTTTAGTTCATATTTATCTTTTTGATTTAGTCAATTGTTATATTTTAATATGTGGTTTAGATTTTTTCTTGGTCATTAAGTTAGAGTTTTACTTAGGGTTTATTTTCCTATAAAAGGGTTATGTAAGATATCGTCATTCTCCTTTTCTTATCCATATCTAAGCTAATCTTTCTCAACTATAAGACTTAGGCACAAGGTAACTCTTAGCTCCCAAGGTGTATGAGATATTATAGAAAACGACTACAATCAACCAAGATATATGACAATACTCTCTCGAAGAGAAAGAGAATGTGTGGAGAAAAAAAGGAAAAAAAATCAGCAAGCTCTCGTCATCATCTATCTAGGCTTAGATGACAACATGCTCCACAAGATTGCGAATGAGACTACATCAAAGCAAGCATGGGAGACTCTTCGAAACTCCATTGTAGGAGTTTAGAAGGTGAAGAGAGTTCGAATTCAAACTCTATTCAAGACTATTTTTTAAGAATTTCAATACTTGTAAATCAAATGATAAAATTTGGAGAATCAATGCCAGATTCTTGTGTGGTGACAAAAATTCTTCATTCACTTGATGCAAGATTCAATCATATTGTGGTGGCGATTGAAGAATATAAAGACATCGAAGCCATGACGATTGAAAAATTAAATGGGTCTTTAAAAGCACATGAAGTGATGATGATTCGAGGCAAGTAACAAGAACCTGAACAAGTTCTTCAAGCCAAGAACCTGGAAGTCTAGAGGAGATAATTCAAATAGAGATCGTGGTCGAGGTCAAGGTTGAAATAGGAGTTGTGGTCCTAGAATAACAAATTATGAGCACTCATCAAATTTTCAAAGAAATCAATTTTCTACAACAAAGTTTGCAAGAGGGTGAGGAAGAGGTAATTACTTGAGAAATTCTAATCAAGTTCAGTGTTATTCTTGTCATAAATGTAAACCCCTACCACACCTATATAAAAAAATATAATAAAAAAAATGAATCAGACCGGTTCAACCAAACCGGTCAGACGACTGATTCGGATGAACTGGCCTCCCTCGGATACAGGAGCCATCGCGAGCGAGAAGAGCCGAAGGCTCTGCCCTAATACCCCCAACTTTCTCCCATCACCTCGCGAGCCACTTGCAGTGGAGCAAGCGCCGACAAAATAGCTGGCGCACCTTCCACCACATTCGTCGTTCCCCGTCGCAGCACAGGAGACTCGTCCGAAGCAACTGGGCGATGCCTCCTCCTGCTGCGCGCACTCCTTTTTCTTCTATTTCCTCTCTTCGCGAGCGAACCCATGTCGTTCACCTTTCGCTCCATCTTCACTGATTCACCGTGTCCTCCACTAGGGCTCGAGTTGCTTGAACTATTTACAAGCACGAGAGCCAACAATTACCTCTGAATCCGACCGCATTAGGTGGCAACATAGTTGCTGTAGCCTGCTTGATCCCCCTCACTTCGACGATGAGCGAATCTATGGTTTCCTTCATCTCGCCGCTCGAATCAACCCCTTTTCTCAGTGTTGCGAGTTTGTGAGGTTTGTATCTTTATTCCTCCTATTTCGATCGGATGATTTCGCAACCTATCGGGAACCGCTCGCCGTGGTTTGTCCAACAATGTCCACGGAGCTCTGCTGCTTTTCTCCGATGGTCACTCTGGATATAGGCTGCCCACTGCTTCCACGCGCACGGAGGGTTGGAACTCTCACCATCGAGTTCACCGACAATTTTTCCGTTCGCAGCAATATCATGAGTCCGGCGGGGTTTGCGGCGGAGGTACCAATTTGATCCCCTCCTCTTAATGTTGTATTAGCGCTAAACAAGTATGCTTAATGTTAATTAACCATGTTGAGTAGATATGTTAGTTTAATCTTATTTAATTAATGTTTTGAGTAAGACACCCACTTAATATTAAATAATTAGGTGATTGGTTAAGGTGCATGATAAATAAAATGGGTTGGACCAGGTTGATTGTCATGCCCCGATCCACCTATCGGCACGTGGCAACCGCCGTATGAGTCTCCAAATCCATACAAGGCATTTAGAATAACACAAAATGATTAATGCTATACATGTTAAAATATCACACAACATCACGGCTAATACCCTTATAGACCTGGATGTTACGATTCTGGTTGACTAACACTCATCAACAACCATCGTGTCTATCCAGAGCTACCTGCGCATGTAAGACAAATGCGCTGAGTCTTGCGGCCGAGTGGCTACAAAGAACGGTCTTAAGAGAATTAGGCCATCAAGTCCGAACCGTCCATATACATTGCATGTATTTCAATATTAACATCCAATAAATAAACATCGAAATGACAAAATTTGCAGAATAATAGGAATTAAATACAACAAAAAAATAAAAATAAAAGCACACAAATATGATTTATAAGAAGTAAAAGAAATATTAAATCTACTCTCTATGTTTTCTACATCCATATCCTTTGTCACTACGTTGTCATCTATGTCCACTTTCTATCACAGGCTGCCAACCTATGCTCTAGAGTAAGCCTTGGTCAGGGACTACCCTTAAGCCCATCAGTGCTTGTCTAGGTCTCTGCCTATGCCCATCACACTGATGTTAGCAGAGAGGGTAGGTAACCGTGGATCCCTCTCTTCTAGTCTCGATAGCCGTTTATCCCGATCCGCACTACCGAGACTAATGCATTGGTGTAACCTCCCTGTAGGCACACCAAACACAACACACTGCCCCTATGGGCAGGGTCACCTTTCAACAATACTCCTTCGGCTACGGCTAACCGGAATTCCTACACACGTATCAAACCCTAGGAACTGAACTACCGTCGGTATGCCTGCAGAGCATCTAGGACGGTTGTCGTTGTCGACAGATCCACTGTCCACGGGTATGGAGAGAATTCGCCACCCAACACTCACACGAGTGCCGAGATGACTATATCTCCCATTTGCCCAAAATCGGACTATCGCGGTAGTGACCATTCGCTACACGCGCGGGAATACAGTGTAAAATATTTCCTAGTCCTATTGTAGGACTACAGTGTCACTAAATATGTTTGAGATTTCTATGTCTGACATCTCTTCAGTGCATGCAAGGCATTTAATTATTTAATAGGTGACACACAAGTATAATTTCAATTGATCATCATGCACTATTTAATAAGTTTCACCAGCAAGCATATGCGCATGTAGTAATAACATTAAGAAATTCATTGAGCAGAATATTCATAAAATAAGTACAAGCAACATACATAGAATAGTTATAGGACTTATAAATAATTATTTACTTGCCTACTCAAGGGTTCAATGTAACGAACTTGAATTGTAGAATAAATCGTCAAATCAATCAAGAGGTAATTTACCGATGTCACTCACGTCACTGTTCAACTCGGAACGATGCCCTACAATATGTGCATAATACTATTTTATTGTTAAAATTTCTACAACTGCTCATATGTCACTCCTAATACAATCCGTCTAAGGAATTTTAATTAAATCTCAATTTAATCATATTTTAAAGTCAGTAACTATTTTGATGTGGCTGAGAGAGAGGAGGAAAAATATAGAAAGAAAAGATCAAGGGAAAGTAAGAGGGGAACCATCTTCGGCAGCATAAACAAAATGAAAATAAAAATATAACAAGGAAAGAAGAAAGCAAAAATCTCAGCTGAAGAGGAGAAAAGAAGCAATTAGTTTAAAAGTGGAGAGAGAGGAAAGAAGCCTCCTCTCCTTCGGCCGCATAACAAAAAATAAAACATAATATATCAAAGAAGAAGAACACGGATCCCTTTAGGTAAAGAAGAGAGGGAGGTGATTAATTAGAGGAGAGGAAAGAAGAAAGGGACTTCCTCAGCAGAGAATGAATATAAATAAATAAATAAAATAAAGAAAGAAAACTTCTTCTCTGTCGGCAGCAGGAACCCAAAAAGCAAATATAAAATAGCTCTTCAATATAATGGAGGAAAAGAGTAGGAGTCTCTCGGCGGCAGCAAGGAAGAGAGAAAGAAAAATTAATTTATAAGGGAGAAAAGGGCTTTGGCAGTTAGGATTTAATGCTAAATAAAATATTTGTTTGCTGGAAAGGGCTTCAGCAGCAGCAAAGAGAAGAAAGAAAGAAAGAAAAAGAAAAAAATAATAATAATTAGAGAGGGGAAGAAGAGAGGTTCGACAGTAAGCTTCCATTTACTAAATTAATTGCTTCCATTGATAAATAAATCCTTTGCTCCCTTTTCTTCTTTGCAGGAAATTTCTTTTGGCAGAGGGAACCAGAAGGGGAGCAGAAGGAAGGAAGAGCAAAAAGGAGAAGGAAACAAAAGCAACGGAAAAAGGGAATACTCTAACAGTAGACACCTATCAATTACATTAATCTATCAAGTATAGCATAGAGGAGGTTTGTTTCTTTTACCTTCTATGGAGAACCTTGAGAGGAAGATCATGATGGAACTCTTGCGCTTCCAAACCAAAGGTCATCCAACTACGGCAAGGTTATGGTAGCTTGCGGCTAGAGGAAGCCTCAACCCTCAAGTAAGAAAGCATAAAAAGGGCACGATGTGAGAGGTAAATTTCTAATTTTACCCCATCGCTTAAAACCAATTCTTAGTCTTGCCTCTTTTTTTTAATAAGATACACACTTTAGTCAATCTAGGTTTACTATAATCAAAGTTCACCAATTTTAACTCATATATTTAAATTAGGCATTTTGGTAACTTGAGCCAGTGTATTAGATTTAATTAAAATAAGGAATAAACAATCTAATTAATTCAAATTAAGAGGATTTATTTACTCAATTAAAGCAGATTAATAATGTGTAAAGTATGAACTCGATTTATCATGAACTTTGTTGACTTGGTGTGATTGAAATCAGATTTAAAATTGAGCCGAGTAAACTGGGTCAAATGGGTTAGCTCAATTCGTGGGCTTAGTTAACCTAAGTGAATTGTAGGTGAACCTGATTTGAACTTGGGTCTCGACCTAAGTTGAACCAAATCTGCATAATATGAAACCCAGTCGAGTTCATTCGACTAAGTTTTAAATTAATGGTTAATTGAATCATTTTAGGAGGGTCAAAACAATCAATTCAGGTTGACTAGATCAATGTTAACCATTAATCAAGTTTGACCCTTAAGTTAAATTGGGTTAAAATTAACCCAATAAGAATTGGGCCTCAAATTAATTGGATCAAATAAAGTAGATTAGTTGAGTTGAGTTACTTAAACTAGTTAATTAAAATAACAGGATGGACTTAATTCGCTTGGGCTTTAGAGTAAATTGAGCCAATGCATGAGTTTGGGTTTAATAAGAGGTATTGAAATAATTTAGGCTTAACTAAATAGACTTAGGGCTAGTAGTTGAATTTTAATCAGAATGATTAAATTGAATTAGCTTGTATTTGATCAATTAAATAAAATTAGTTATTTGATTTTATGATTACATTAGCTAGATGAAATATAGTAATTTGATAATAATCTTATTATTTGTTGGGCTATGAAATGGGAACTTAAGCTCATAAATTGGACTTGGGCTTAGTGTGGACATGAGCTTGTTAATTAGACATGGGCTAAATAATGTGAATTGAACCTTAATTAAGTTGGTCTATTTGGTTTGGGTTACATTACATATTGGGTTAGATAACTAATTTAGATATGACTATACTAAATGAATACTTAGATTTTCTATTAACTAATTTCTATTCTATTAGCATTAGAAAATTATATTAAATCTATTTAAAATAATTTTATTATTTAGAATTTTTGTTTGATACGTGAACCGAGTAAGTTATTGGACTAGCTGATATTCGAGATTGGGCTGGTTCTGAAGATCAAACTACTTGATCAGGTGAGTTGATTTATCGAAGTAGGATCTATTCAAACTAATAAATTTCTAATGAGATTTTTTAAGAAAAGTCTTAGATGTCTTGAACATAATAAAATGCTATGCATATTAAATACTAATGTCATGCTCCGTACCTTCCCCTAAGACACCTGGCAGACCGCAGTGAACTCATATACAATCTCGTTTATCCCCTGAAATTATATGTGAACCCAATAAGCGTACCTGATGTATATCCTCTCTATTTATGGAAGGAGAGAACTTGAATAACAGATCAATATAACTCTAAAAGCATATATTCTTAAAATTAGATCTTCACTACAGTGACACACACTTATATACAAGTAATTTACAATCAAAAGGGGTACATGTCCGAGGTTATACAAAATACCTAATCGGTGGATCTTTCTTATACACACAAAACAAAGGTAGATTTGTCCTACCTTATATACAGATGCATATGCTAGTTTGGAAGTCAACAAAAGCATAATATTATGCTTATAATGAATCAAGTAACAAGAACAATGAACAACTTATGTCATTAAGCATGGATATCAAGAATCATTCACAAATCATTTATAATCATTATCAGGATTATATTAACTAGCAAGAGAGTCCAAAGAAATACCAAACATATCTAATCAAAGGGATATAGTTCTCCTGGACTAAACATTGAGAACTATCCAGTTTATTCTGCTCAGAGAATAAACACTTACCTGATCCTATCGTCGTAAGCACGTTTTAATTTGTATCGCGATTGTTCATATCCTCGTGCTTGCTTATCACATTTCCTGTGAATATTTCAACGAATTTAATTCTCAATCTCTCGAGTTCGCTGGAGACTCGCCGGAAAGTTCGCCGCAACCCTCGCCGGGGAAGTTCTTCGATCAGCACCAATATTGGTACCAATCGAAAGCTCTCTTCATGAGGATTCTAAAAATCATATTTGCCCCAATTTTTATAGATCATACGCGCTCAATTTCACCGTTTAAATTCATTTGGGCGAAATCCTTAATTTAGGGTTTTTAGCTCGTCGACGGCCAACCGACAGCCAACAGCCCTCAACTCTGGTACCAATGGATAGCTCTCGTTGAGGAGAAGCCTTAGGTACCAAGTTTGTGAAGTTATGCAGCCGGAATGGCCGGCAATCGTCGGAGCAAACTCTGGCGATAAAGGTTTCGCCGCCGCCGCTTCTCTCCCCTTTTCCTCCTCAAATCTCAACCAAAACTTGAAATTTATAGTTCTAATGTGTTCTCCTAGCTCACCTGATGTCATTCTTGAAATCTTGTCGAAAATTTTGATCAAAAAGCCCTCCAAACGTCGTCGACAAAGTTAGCCTATTCGTCGTTGTTACTGTGCGCGAAGGAGGAAGGAGAGATGAAAATTCAAGCGAGTGCAGGGGAAGAAAATATCGATTTTTATAAATTAATTAATTAAAATCTTAAATCTTAGGTTAAATCTGGACCGTCCATTTGGATGAATCCTTGATTCAACGATTTGACCAATTAAACGATATCCAAATTATGATCCGTCTGCGCCGTTGGATTCCTTATCAAAAATCCTATTTGGTGGAATAATTTTCACATCAAAATTCCATACTTCACAAATTCATATAATTTTACAAATAAGTTCTTCATATTATTATATTACAAACTTATCCTTAATGCTAAAATAAAAATCTCACAACTAAACTATTGTGCATGCTAGTATGGGTTATTTTATCTAGAATGATCGGTATGTTATATACACCACGCTAGTATTTAGCATGTTTTATTATCTTTTCCTGCATGTTGTTATTATTTTATTATGTTATAATGTGATGTACCAATACCATGCAAACGAAGATAAAAAATAATAATTTAAATGATTAAACAAATATACATAAGAGATAGCATCAAGAATCAACACCAGATACTCCTGATATAGACTTGGATGACATGAGATGCTAGAACCTCTAAGGGAACATTACTTGATTTTAAATGAAAAAAGAGTGTCCTTCATACACCCTAAACGACCACAACAAACTATTGATGGTCAAAAATTGATGCTCCTCATCGCACCACTCCCGAAGCTATACATAACTTAGATACTGAGAGCTGGTTGAAAAATGGACCAGATAAACTCTAAGGTCATATTTCAAAATATCCCATCAAACCACCTTCATGCACTTCTTGTAATAATAGAAGACGAACTGAACTTATAGGAACACAGAGCTTGTTAGCTCTAAATAAATAGCCATCATTCAATACATATTTATCCCAACATCTCCCTTCCTCACATTTAGTGTAAATGTCTTTGAAATCCAAGTCAGTAGCATATAATTCTTTTAACCTTTCCAAAGCGAAAATTTCAAAATCAAGTTGGGACAACAACATGTAACGTATAGATAAAGCATCGACAACTAAATTATCAATTCCCTTCTTATATTTCACAACATATGGAAAAACTTCAATAAATTTAATCCATTTAGCATGTCTACAATTCAACTTACTTTGGCTATGAATATGCTTCAAGGATTTATGATCTGAATGTATGATAAATTCTTTTGGCTACAGATAATATTGTTATGTTTCTAACACTCTAACTAATGCATATAATTTATTATCTTGTCATATGTTGAGTAGTTTAAGATTGGACCACTAAGCTTTTCGCTAAAGTAAGCAATGAGTTTCTTATCTTACATAAGAACACCTCCAATTCTAATACCACTAGCATAACATTCTATCTCAAAAGTTTTATTAAAATCAAGAAGTTGTAAAAGTGGTGCATTGGTTAACTTATCTTTTAGCAAATTAAAGGTATCTTATTATGCCTTTTTCCACTTGAAAGATACGTTCTTTTTTGTCAACGCATTGAGTGGAGCGGCGAGTGAGCTGAAATCCTTTACGAATCGACGATAAAAGCTTGCCAGTCCATAAAAACTCTGCATTTGCGTGACTGTTGTGGGTGTTGGCCATACTCGAATAGCTTTTACCTTTTCCTCATCCACCTTAATTCCCTGTGTAGTTACAACAGAACTAAAAAACACGACTAGATTCGTGCAAAAGGTGCACTTTTCGAGGTTAGCAAACAAGCGCGTTTTTCTCAAAACAATCAACACTTGAGGAATAGGATGACGATAACGTACCGTAATATTATTGATAGCTCAACAATCTATACACATCTTCCATAATCTATATTTCTTTGGCACAAGTAAAACAAGAACAACACACGGACTTAAACTTTCATGCATATACTCTTTATCGAGAAGCTCTTGTACTTGGCCCTGAATTTCTTTTGTTTCCTCGGGATTGGTACGGTATTGGGGACGGTTAGGCAAAGATGCTCCTAGAATCAAATCGATTTGATGCTCAATTCCCCGCAATGGTAGCAATCTTATAGGTATCTCATCTGAAAATACATCAGCAAACTCCTGCATCAAAGAAACAATCGAAACAGGTAAAGAAGAGGGTAAAGATTAGTAGAAAAGAGAGCGTTCTTCCATACAAGCACAAAACACTCTTAGGGATTGGTTTCTAATTCTCGCATCTCACTTTTGATGGCTAATAAAACCTGTCCCTTGATCGGTATTTCTATTTTCTTCTCACATTTTTCTTTCTTTTCTCTCAATTTGGGCTGATGACTCTCACTTCCCATTTTGTATATGTCACTCAATTCTTTTTCTTTTCTCTCACATTTAGCCATATCTAAATCATCTTTGAGAAGTTCTTCCAATGTCATTGGAACCAATAAGACCTTCTTATCTTTGTGCATAAAGGAGTACTTGTTGGAACATCCATAATGTATAGCATCCTTATCATATTGCCATGGTCTTCCAAGTAATAATGTACAAGATTGCATTGGCACCACATCATAATCGACAAAGTCTGAATAGGTACCAACAAAAAAATATACACGTACCATCATTGTTACCTTCAATTTTCCACAAGCATTGAGTCATTGAATGTAGTATGGCTGCGGGTGTAATCGTGTGGTTAGGCCAAGCTTTCCAACCATCTCTGAACTTGCAATGTTATTGCAGCTTCCACCATTAATTATGATCTTGCAAGAGTGCTCCTTGATCTCAAATTTCGATTGGAACAAATTGTGGCACTGCCCGTTTTCTACCTTCTCCATCTAGGAGCTAAGAACATAATGAACAATGAGGCTTATATGACTTATATCAAAGGTGATTTCTTCTGGTTCTGACCCCAAAACACGTTGAGACGCCTCGTGGTCAGATATGCCTTCCTCTTCTACATCATTGGCTGATGTGTAATCACCATCTTCTCAAATGATAAGGGCACACTGATTTAGACAATCACGCATATAATGCCCTTTTTCCTTACATTTGAAGCACTCAATCTCTCTTGTTCTTCCTATAGAGATAACTAAGGATGAATTTTTTGTATAAGCAGCAGTGGTCTTTTTTGAATCACTAGGTTTGGACGTCGGTGATGTAAAACGGCTTTCTGAATTTTCTTTGCTAATTAGTGCAGCAGCCCTACTAGAATGACCAACACTCTTATGTTGCTGATTGGTGTCCCTCCAAGGCATGGAGGAACTAGGATAGCTACGACCAGATTTGTATGGCTGCCTTCTCCTTTGAATTTGTCTTTCAGCTTTGCATGCATAATGAAATAGTTGATTAAAGAGTTGTAGTTCTGAAAATTAAGTATATCTTGTATCTCTCCATTTAATCCTCCCAAGAATTTAGTTATCTTTGCATTATCATCTTCTTGCACATTAGCACGTAGCATACCCACCTGCAACTCTTGATAATATTCTTCCACATATCTGTTTCCTTAATTTATTCTTTGGAGTTTATTAAGTAATTCTCTCTCACAATATGAAGGCACGAACCTGAACCTCATCAAGCGCTTCAAATCATCCAAAGTATGAGGATCTTCATTTCTTTATCGAATTTGACTCCACCAAATAGAAGCATAACCAATAAATTCAGTAGTGGCCTCACGTATTCTATGCTCTTCTAGGTAATGATAACAGTTGAACTTTTGTTCAACTAATAATTCCCAATCAAGATAGGCTTCTGGATTAAACTTTTCATCAAAACTAGAAATAGTGAATTTAATTTTACCCAATGCATTATTTCTTCTGTCTTCATTACGGTGACGTGCATGACCTCCATCACCTCCCACTCCTCGAAGATGACGTGCGAGGCGGCGCTGATACAATTCCAAGGCAACTTTATCATCAGCCACATAATTATCATTTAACTCTTCATCGGCAACCTCTTGAAATACAGCGTTCAAATTTCCTCTTGGTTTGAATGAAGTGGCAGCAGCAGCATTAGCTTTAACTCATCCTCGAGGAACTCGAGGTGGTGGGTGTCGTCGTGGAGGAGTTTGCTCCACTTGTTCAAGTCACGCTTCAATTACATCGAGACGATTCTCGAACTCATTCAAGCGCATAAATACTTGATCGGATAGTATTCGTTCGAATGTGTCTGTAATATGAGCCATCAAAGCCTGAGAACGTGGAGACAATGATATCGCCGATGATTAGGATACATCTTCCCCGTCATAAGAAGCAACACGAGGACTTCTCGATCCTGACATTGTTAGTAAAGACAAAAGAGAAATTCTACCAAACTAATAAATTATTTATGAAATATTGTCCAACAAAGGTGGTTGAGAACAAGACACCATTTGAGGCGTGGTCCGGCGGTAGAAAGCCATCGGTGAATCACTTGAAAGTGTTTGAATCTGTTTGCTATGTGCATGTTTCAAAAGAAATGAGAAATAAGCTTAAAAATAAAGGTGAGAAATGTATGTTTGTTGGCTATAGCACAAAATTAAAAGGCTATAGGCTCTTTAGTTTGAAGAGAAATAAGGTAATTAAAAGTCGAGATATGATCTTTAATGAGAAAGATAAGTGGGATTAGAAAAAAAAAGTGTTGAAAGTGTGCTGGTGTTGATACATGAAGAGGATCCAAGAGAAAAATCAAGCAGTGCAAGTGAAAGTAGCCATGAAGAAGAAGAAGAGCAACCATCGTAAACCTTATTTTCTATAATAAAAAAATAATAATAAATAATAAATAAAATTAGATTCATAATTAAATAAGAAATAGAAAAATAATAAATATTTGATTTAAGTGAAAAATAGAAAATGTTTATTTTTATTAAAAGAAAAAAAACAATTTATCTGCCGCTGCGCGTGCGGTGTACGCGCAGCGAGCGGAGGAGGTTTCACGCCCTGACCCATCTGCCGAGCACGTGGCAACCGCCGTATGAACCCAAAGGACCCATACAATATATTTAATGATATACATAATTCATATACATTAACAATGCAACGGATAATATAATTAAATCATTTAACTAAACTCTACTAACACAGTCCCGATATACCTACTACAATACTATGGTCAAAAAAATAGTAGATAACTATGTTCATCAATAATCTCGTCTCCATTAGCTATTCTGACTGGTCGTCTAGTAGACCTGCACACATTTGAACGTCGTGTGCTCAACCTTGCGGCTTTGTGCTTGTGACTATAACCGCAGTAGAATAACTCAAGTAGCAAAAAGAGAGATTCTAGCATATCCATAAATCATTTCATAATATCAAACAAAACATGTGAAGTCAGCAAAATAAAACATGAAGCTTCATGAGAAAAACATGTAGTATAAATGTGTAACTCAGCTATAAATATGAAGTGTGTTTATAGGTCCTAGAATGCTACATGTTTTTAGGTCATTGGTTTGGTTTCATCCTTGCTAGCCATCTCAGGACTATCACGGTGGCGACTCGACGACACACGTGCGGGTATAGTGCATTCATCACAAGTTCTCTGGCAAAAAGCCAATTCATACCTTATTCCACCCTTTATATCCAAGATGATTTCAACCTCTTTGGGTGGTATAGGTTTATGAGCATTAAAGCTCGTATCTATAACTTAGGAGATCATATATGGTGCATTATCAATGTTTCATATATAAGTATGTCAATGTCATATATCTGTAAGTGATGCTTGTTGATGTCTATGTATGTATCAACCTAGAGTGTAACATGATAGTCTCTAGGTGTAACTGTAATATGTTATTATTTTTCATCACATCAACACAGCAGATAATAAGCAAGAGAATAACCCTAACACATATTTGTATAATAGAAGACATGAGACAGCAAGCATATCCCAATAATACTATAAATAGGCTATCCTAACATACAAAGCATGAATTATGAATAATTAAATATTAATTTCTAAGCAGGAAAATATTTATCTCCTAAAGTTTCGCCAACTTGATATTAGTCTATTGTAGTGAACCGCCGCACCTGGATAAGTAGAACGGTCTTCAGAACCAACCGTACATCAGCTTGCACATCATTTAATTATTTCGAGGTATTTACCTATTACAAACAACATTACCTTTAGATATGACTTTTAATATTATCTATCATTAATCTTATTACAAGATACCAAATCCACCATCTTTACCCTTTTGTTCACCTAACCCATCCTAAGTTAATTAATTATTCAACTAGATTTAATTAATCCAAACTAACTTAATTGATCAATCTTATTAAACTTTCAAACTTTATTTCCTCACAATCTCCAAGCAACTATTCAATCCCCAACTTCCTTTTAAGCGCAATTAAAATTTCACATCATCAATACTCCAAATTAATCATTTCCTACTTTCATTAATCATCCATAAGGCACTAGCTAAGTGGGAGCTAGTTATCATCCATAAGGCACTATCATGTTGCCCTAAGTTTGATTACCCATTCCATCGTAATTATTGTACTACATGTATGCTCATAATCAAGGGGAAGAAAAAAGGAAAGAAAAGAGATGGTAATAGGGGAGAAGGAGGGAGGTGGGGGAGATGCTCATAATCAAATTAGGCACAACATCCATCAAGAACAGAGCATGCAACATTGAGATCAAAGAGAGAGGGAATTAGCAAAATTGACCTTAGCGTGGATCGATCTAAATGTTGGAGCAGTCACCGACAATGGATCTATGAGAGGTCCTATCGAGCCAACACTCTATGTCAAGTATGGTGAAACCAGTATGTCACGCCCCGACCCATCTGTCGAGCACGTGACAACCGCCGTATGAGCCCAAAGAACCCATACAAGGCATTTATTAATTTACACAACTTACATACATTAACAATACAGTGGATAATACAAATAAATAAATTAATTCAACTCTACTAACACAGTCCCGATATACCTACTACAGTACTATGGTCACAAAATAGTAGATGACTATGCTCGCCGATAACCTCATCTCTGGTAGCTATCCTGATCGGACGTCTATTAGACCTGCACACATTTGAACGTCGTGTGCTCAGCCGTAAGCGGCTGAGTGCTTATGGCTCTAACCGCAGTAGAATAACTCAAGTGTGTTTATTTCACAAGATTATTATCACTAAAAATATCATCTCATTCCAATATCGTGATCTGGGCAGCCAACCTATGCTTAGGAGATCTCCTGATCAGGGAGTTCCCATAAGCCCATCAGTATCCTCTCTGTCTATATCTTTACCTATGCCCGTCACACTGATGTTGGCAGAGAGGTCGGGTGACCGTGATCCCTCTCCGGTGGTCCACTAGGCGAATTACCCTAGCTCCGCGACCTAGCGACTTGTCACTCCATGCATCCTCCCCAGACAATCCATGGAGCAACTCCTGTAGTACTACAGACAAGGGTCATCGCACCTAAGTATACACATCGGCCACGGCTAGCCGGTAATAAATCCCAAGATCTGGACTACTCATCAGAACGTCTGAAGAACGTTTGGAATGATAGTCGTGAGGTCCATAGATCCATTGTCCAAGGCTATGCGGAAGGATTCACCGTACCAATTCACAAACAGCGATGCCTGCTAGGAGGTGTGCATCCTAGCCGTCGCCGGAATGCTACAACCTCGGCTACATGTTTGCTAGGTCATTGGTTTGGTTTTATCCTTCCTAGTCATCTTAGAACTATCACAGTGACGACTTAGCGACACCATGTGGGTATAGTGAATACATCACAACATTCTCTGGCATTAAGCCGATCCATACCTAATTCCACCCTTTATGTCCAAGATGATTTCAACCTCTTTGGGTGGTATAGGTTTATGAGCATTAAAGCTCGTATCCGTAATCTAGAAGATCCAATATGGTGCATCGACAATGTTTTCATACAAAAGTATGTCAATGTTATATGTCTCAAAGTGATACTAATTGATGTCTATAAATAAGTCAAGACTAAAGTGTAACATGATAGTCACTAGATGTAACTGTTACATGCTATTATTTTTCATCACATCAACATAGCAGGTAATGAGCAAGAGCATAGTCCAAGCATATATTGGAACGACAGTAGACATAAGATAACAAGCATGTCATATTAAAAATTATAAATAAGTTATTCTAACATATAAGCATGAATCATGAGTAATTAAACATCAAAGTCTAATCAGGAAAAATATTCATATCCTAAAGTTTTCACCAACTTTAGTGAACTGGCGCAGCTGGATGTGGTAGTTCGTTCTTCGGAACCAACCGTATAATAGTTTGCACGTCGTTTAATTATTTCGAGGTATTTACCTATTACAAACAATATTACCTTTAGATATGACATTTAATACCGTCTATCATTAATCTTATTACAAGATACCAAATCCATCATCTTTACCCTTTTGTTCACCTAACCCATCCTAAGTTAATTAATTATTCAACTAGATTTAATTAATCCAAACTAACTTAATTGATCAATCTTATTAAACTTTCAAACTTTATTTCCTCACAATCTCCAAGCAACTATTCAATCCCCAACTTCCTTTTAAGCGCAATTAAAATTTTACATCATCAATACTCCAAACTAATCATTTCCTACTTTCATTAATCATCCATAAGGCACTAGCTAATTGGGAGCTAGTTATCATGCCTTAGTGTTACCCTAAGTTCGATTACTCATTCCATCGTAATTACCATTCAAAAACCATCGGCAACATTGCCTCATAAGGAAGGAATCAGCAACATTGCCCCTCGAATCGCCGACGACAGTGAACTGAAAGGAAGGGAGGAACCGGCAGCGAATCACCGATGGCGGGGTCTGTGAGGTGCGGAGCTCCAATTGATCGTCGGCCTAGCCTATCAAAGGGGCAAAGCCACGAGAGCCGGAGGTCAATGGATCCGGAGTGGCCTAGCGTATCAAAGGGGCAAAGCCATGAAGGATGCGGATGGATCCATTGTCACCTTGGTGCGATGGCACTCAACAGAGAGTTTGCAGGATCCATGAAAACGAGAGCAGGCGGCGGGAGTAGAAAGGGGTCCGAGTAAGCAAGCCGGATACGCAGGCTCTATGACGCTCCCGGTTGGTCGGAGAGTTGGAGCGGTGAGTGATCCAGAGTAGCGGTTCCGGTTGGTTGGAGAGTTGGAGCGGTGAGCGATCCAGAGTAGCGGTTTGCGAAGAGGAACGAGCACCATCGTGATTTGGGGGCGGAGGTGCAATTAGGTCTATGAATATTGGTGGAGGAACGGGCACCGTCACCATTTGGGGCGGAGGTGTTCGTCGCCAATGGATTCGGCACCGCAGGTGGGAGAGCGAAGGAAGTGTTCGTCGCCGATGGATTCGGCACCACAGGCGCGAGAGCGAAGTGGGGTGGGATGAGGGCGCCGTCACGCTCATCCAGCTTTAGGGTATGCTCACGTGCATTGCAAGTGGGCCAATCAAATAATATTTTCGACCCTTTTATTTCATCCTATTCATGTTGATGCCCCTATTTCCTATTTTAATCCCATGATTTCATCCAATTTATATTATCATAATTCACATTTCACCCTTTTATTCAAGAGATGGTATTTTATCCTTTTTGCACCACATCCTTCCAATTAGGTCTATGAATATTGGTGGAGGAACGGGCACCGTCACCATTTGGGGCGGAGGTGTTCGTCGCCAATGGATTCGGCACCGCAGGTGGGAGAGCGAAGGAAGTGTTCGTCGCCGATGGATTCGGCACCGCAGGCGCGAGAGCGAAGTGGGGTGGGATGAGGGCGCCGTCACGCTCATCCAGCTTTAGGGTATGCTCACGTGCATTGCAAGTGGGCCAATCAAATAATATTTTCGACCCTTTTATTTCATCCTATTCACGTTGATGCCCCTATTTCCTATTTTAATCCCATGATTTCATCCAATTTATATTATCATAATTCACATTTCACCCTTTTATTCAAGAGATGGTATTTTATCCTTTTTGCACCACATCCTTCCAACTATTTACAAAACTACCTTTATACAAAACCCCTTCCACATTAAATTAATTTTTTTTTCTTCCTCTAAAAAAAAACTTGGGATTTACACGGTATGCTTATTGTCTCTCTTTATATTGATGATTTGATATTTACTGAAAATAATGAGAAAATGATGCATGAGTTCAAGAATGACATGATGAGAAAATATGAGATGAATGATTTAGATTTACTACCTTATTTTTTGGGTTTTGAAGTTGATCAAAGGGATGATGGTGTTTCTATTTCTCAAAAGAAGTATACCCAAAATATTCTCTCTAAGTTCAAGATGGAATAGTACAATCCGATAATGATACCATTATTGGTAAAAGAGAAATTGGTGAAAGATGATGGTAGTAGTAATGCCGATGCAACAGATTATAGGAGTTTGGTTGGAAGCTTGTTGTATCTTACCACTACTAGACCCGATATCATGTATGCCTCGAGTTTGTTGTCTCGATTTATGTATCAATCGAGTAAAATGTACTATGGAGTTGCAAAGAGAATGTTGCGGTACATATAAGGTACCAAAGATTATAATCTGATGTTGATGTGGAGTTGTTTGGATTTTAGCTTCGATGCCACACTGACCGACCATCATCATCTGCATTATCTCCTAGCCTTGGTGTTTCTCTATAGAGAATGAGGCGGTCGATGCTAGGAGGTGTTGCGGGGTGGATTTGCAAGCAGGAGAGAAGAGGGAAGAAGCGTTGTTGAGGAGGCCGTCGGGCGGGCGTAGAAGAGAGAGCAGGAGGAAGGGAAAGAAGCATTGTAGTGTAGAGGAGGGCCACCGGGTGGATTTGTAGAGGAGAGGGCGCGTTGGTGTCAGGGGGACTGGTGGGCACGAGTGAGCGAGCGGGTTCCCAAAGAGTGAGTTTTTTATTTTCTTATTATTAAAAATATTTGCACAAAATTATTTTAACATCGGTATTAAAATATTTTAATAGGTCAGTACAGTTAAAAGCTCCACAAAACATAAACATAGTCATTCATCAAGGAACGGGATGATGCTGATGCATTTGCAAATTTAAAAAAAAAACATAAGAAGATGAATTATAATAATGGGGCACACGAGGCATCGAATATCGTAAGAGAATAAAAAAAACATAGGAAGATGAATTATAATAATGGTGCACATGAGGTACTAAATACTATGCAAATGCACGATCATGGAGCTCGAGCAGACACTTAATAAATGCTATCAATACACATGAGGCTAAATATACTACAATTATCTTCGAGGACCCGCGCCAATTCGCCTCTTTTTTCTCTTAAAGAAAACGTGGATTGTTTCGTTAAAATAAAATTAAAGCTGAACGGATAAGAAATAATACATCGAATCATAGGATTCGAATAGATCTGTTTGTTTCCATGATTTATGTCGTCCGGTACCATCCTAATTAATTTACTATTCTCAAGTGGGTACCATCCGGTACCGTCCGTCCGTGTTAGACCAGACAATTTTTATCGGTTTGAAGATAATTAATTATTGGATTAGTTTTGTCTTACTTTAAATTTTACTTTTTTATTCGATTTATTAATTAAAGTAAGTTTAGTATTAAAATTTTATATAAAAAATCATAGATTCAATATTCGTAGGTTTTTAAAAAAATAATTTTAGTAAATAGGATTACTCCTATTGGCATAATCATAATGATAAAATCATTATAAATTAATCTAATCAGAGCATATTAGGTATACCCGTCATTTTGCGCACGTGCTTATATTTTTTTTTAATTCAAGACATATTAATTTTAAAGTTAATAATAATAATAATTCTAATAATTTCAATAACAAATGCTGTCGGATAATGAGAACGATGGTTTTTTAATTTATTTGTTTTTTTGCTATCTCGAGGTAATAATTTATTTAGAGATATTGATGACTCAACGTCCACTAGGAATGTAAAACAGGCCGGGCCGCCCGAGCTCGATCCAATCAATAGGCGTGTCGTGCTCGGCACGGTCCGCCCAAGTAGGCGTGTCGTGTCGGGCTTCTATTCTGGGCCCATGGGCCGGACGCGGCACGGCACAAAGTACGATATATATAATATTATATAAATAAATTTATTAATTTTAAGTTGGTGCAGTGGTAACTAATAGTATTTTCTGAGTGAATCAACGTCCACCAAACTTCATCATGGTACTGAAAGATTTAATATATGAGCATGGAATTTAATCATCGTCGGATCTACTTCGTCTTCCACGTTTTACTTTTTTTTTATCTAAAAATATTTCACGATAAGCCACAGCAGCTCTAAAATATCACGTGCAGAACAGAGCTGCTGTGATGCATCATTTCATGTGTCGGTCTTGATCGAGAAAAAAAAACATTATTTTTATCTTTTGAAATATGAATGCGTTGAATCGAAATATTTCATCCCCATAACTCGGTTATTTAAATTAACCGATTCGCTCGTCCGTCTCCTCTATAAATACCTCTTCATTTCTCCCCAGCTTCTCCGTCACTCCATCGCTTCTTCTTCTTCTTAGATTTTTTCTTCTTCTTCCGCCTCAAGATGCTGCACAACCTAATCAACACCATCACGGGGAAGCACCACGGCGATGCAGCGCGGGCGGCAGAGGCGACGGTCAAGGTGAAGGCGACGGTGATCCTGATGAAGAAGAACGTGCTCGACCTGGGCGACTTCCACGCCTCCCTGCTCGACGGCGTCCCCGAGTTCCTCGGCAAGGGCGTCTCCTTCCAACTCGTCAGTGCCACCGTCCCCGATCCCAGTACGCCGCTGTCTCTCTCACGAGTTGGATCGTCACCCCGCTAACCCAAAAAAAGAAAAAGGAATTGGTTCGTGAACGATCCGCCGAGTCCACTCACCGAGTCGACTCGTGAGTACGAATCGAACGTTCGGAAAAATATATATGATGATTATAAAAAAATGGAACATTTATTATCTCTGTCCCTGCTAATATTTGCTGCTCTGCTAAATGTTACCTACCCACAATGATGATGCAGAGAAGGAGCAGCGGGGGAAGGTTCGGCCGGCGGCGTACTTGGAGGAGTGGGTCACGACGCTCACGTCGGTGGCGGCCGGCGAGTCCAAGTTCTATGTCCACTTCGAGTGGAGCGAGAGCCAGGGGGTCCCTGGAGCCCTCATTGTCAAGAACAACCACCACTCAGAGTTCTTCCTCAAGATCGTCACCCTCGAGGGCCTCCCTGAGGCCGCCGGCAAGTCCCCAATCCACTTCGTCTGCAACTCCTGGGTCTACCCCGTCGGCAAGTACACTTATGACCGCATCTTCTTCACCAACGACGTGAGCTTTTTGATATCATCGATGCTGTTCATTCATCGATTACGATGAAATCCAACCTGTGCGGCTGTAAAGATATGGTCATCTTGATCCGCAGACGTATATTTTGAGTGAAATGCCGGCGCTCCTGAGGGGGTACAGAGAAGACGAGCTCTCCAATATCAGAGGAGACGACGTCACCAGCGAGCTCAAGGACCATCATCGCGTGTACACCTATGATTATTATAACGATCTCGGCCAGCCAGACAAAGGCCCCAACTATGTCCGCCCCATCCTCGGCGGATCCCAAGAGCTCCCTTACCCTCGCCGAGGACGCATCGGCCGTCCTCCGACGAAGAAAGGTGAGCTAGTTAGTCGATCGTGTGCTGCGCATTCAAAACGAAGCCTCTGATTCGTCTGCTACTTGCGGACAAATCCCAAGTCGGAGAGCAGACTACCGCTGATTAATTTGGACATCTACGTGCCCCGGGACGAGCGATTCGGGCACCTGAAGATGTCCGACTTCCTCGAGTACGTCGTCAAGGTGCTGACGCAGTCCCTCCTCCCCACCCTGAACACCGTGTTTGACCTAATGCCAATGGAGTTTGACTCCTTCCAGGACGTGCTCAACATGTACGAGGGCAGCCTCCGGCTCTCGGAGAGCCCCGAGCTCGACGCCATCCGCAACCAGGTCCCCTTCGAGATGCTCCGGGAGCTCATTTGCACCGACGGCGAGCACATCCTCAAGCTCCCTATTCCTCAGGTCATCAAAGGTCCGTCCATTTGGCTTTGATCACATCGTATCAGGTTTGATGACTATAGAAAAAAGATTTAGTCCATCGACATCGTTGCAGAGGATAAATTTGATCGATGAGGAGTTTGGGAGAGAAATGCTCGCGGGTGTGAATCCTGTCATGATAAGGCATCTTGAGGTTTGCTGATTAAGATTCCCCCAACTTCCTCTTACCAGTAAACTTGATGATCCATCATCATTGTCGTTGTAAATTTATAGGAGTTCCCTCCAACTAGTAAACTCGATCCGAAGCTCTACGGCAACCACACAAGCTTGATCACCGCAGCTCACATCGAGCACAATCTCGAAGGCAGAACAGTTCACCAGGTTAATTTGCATATTCCATCTCTAGAGCTTCCGAGCTCAACAATGGATGCTAATGGCGTCGTTCGTTCCTCTTCTTGCTTGCAGGCATTGAAGGACAACAAGCTCTTCATCTTGGATCACCATGACGCACTCATCCCCTACCTCAACTGCATCAACTAGGGGTCCAATAGGATATACTTGACCCGGACCGTGCTGCTCCTCAGGAATGATGGCACCCTAAAACCGCTCGCCATCGAACTTATCCTCCTGCATCCCAAGGGCGAGCAGTGTGGCGCTCTCAACCATGTCTTCACTTTGACTGAGGAAGGCGTCGAGAGTTCCATATGGCAGCTCACGAAGGCCTACGCCGCCGTCAATGACTCCGGCTTCCACCAACTCATCTGCCACTGGTTCGCTCATCTCATAAAAACTCGATGTTGAGGTTGCAGTTTTGCTCTCCTTGTGTATCCACCACTTGTTCGACGATTTGCAGGCTAAACATATACGTGATCATGGAGCCCTTCGTGATCGCCACCAATCGGTAGCTCCGCGTCGTCCACCCTGTTCACAAACTCCTCAGCTCGCACTACCGTGACACCATGAACATCAACGTACTAGCGCGGCAGACTCTCATCAATGCTGGCGGCATCCTCGAATCCACCATTTTCCCAGGCAAGTATGCGATGGAAATATCGGCCGTCGTCTACAAGGTTTGGAAATTGAACGAGCAAGGGTTGCCCGATGATCTCCTCAAGAGGTAGTAGTTCGAACTTGGCCCTCTTTTGCTCGATTTGCAGTTGCAGAGTAAGGGATTTGATTTGGTGTTCGACGATTGATTACAGTGGCATCGCGGTGATAGATCCCGCGAGCCCACACAATGTGTTAGGAAATTAAGCTTGTTTTGGTATAATTCAGTTATAGTTTGTATTAGGAATAAATCTGTAGTAGGAAAGTTTTGTTTTTGATACAAGTTTTGATTACAATTTCTATTGATACATTGTAGGGAGAAGATGGAGTTTCCAATTCTTCTCATCTATTTTTTTTCTTTCAAGTTTGTAATTGCAACTTTGCTATTTAATACATTGAACTAGAGAAAGCAGTTTAGTTATTTCTCTACGCAAGTTTAAATTCTTCCTTTGCAATCAGCAGTGGTTCCTCTGTTCTTGTGGTGTGCTTCTGTTTACTTCTTCCCAACAATTGGTATCAGAGCAAGTTCGCTCAAGTGATGCTGAAGAAGATGTCGATGCAGACGCTGACGTCTGAAAAGAAGCCAATGATTGGCACGTCCGGAGATGCAGTGCTCAGAATCTCCTCAGCAGTAGGAGGGAGTCACAATTCATGTCTGTTGCTGATCAAAGGTGGCAACTATGCTATGTGGGCTGTGCGTATGAGATCCTTCCTTGATGCGCAGGGTGCGTGGGATGTGATCGAGCCGGAAGGAGGAGCTGTGCAGGTGGACGTGAAGAAGGATAAGGTAGCTTTATCTATCATCCATCAATCGCTGAGTGATGAAATCTTGACTCTTGTTGTAAACCCCAACATTTCAATAGGGATTAATAATAATGATAATAATAATAAAAGAAGGGATTAATTTATAAATAACAATAAATCATGGGTTAAATAATGAAAGAATGGTAGCATTGTAAATTTTATTATTATGCATGTGGTATGATAATTATGATGGGATGGGTAATCAAACTTGTGTCAACACTAAGGCATGATTAGCTTCCACTTAGCTAGTCATTAATATGTTGTACATGTTGTAAGTAAATAAAAGTATGAAATAATTAATTTAGATTCTAAATGATATGAAATTTTGATTGGGGAATTAAGATATGAGTGCTTAGAGATTATAATTAAGGTTTATAGATTAAATAAAGTTGATCAATTAGATTAAGTGAAACTAAGTAAATTTAATTGAATAATTAATTAACCTAGGATGGGTTAGGTAAGTAAAATAGTAAAAATGGTGGATTTGATATCTTGTAAATAAGATTAATGATAGATAATATTAAAGGTCACATCTAAAGGTAATGATTTTTGTAATAGGTAAATACTTTGAAATAATTAAATGATGTGCAAGCTGATGTACGGTTGATTCTGAAGACCGTTCTACTTATTCAGGTGCGTCGGTTCACTGCAATAGACTAATCTCAAGTTGGTGAAACTTTAGGAGATAAATATTTTGCTGCTAGAAAATTATTATTTAATTATTCATGATTCATGCTTTGTATATTAGAATAGCCTATTTATATGATTAATATGATATGCTTGTTGTCTTATATCTACGATTATTCAAATATGTGCTAGGTTATTCTCTTGCATAAATATTTTACTGTTTAGAAATCAATATTTAATTATTTATGATTCATCCTTTGTATGTTAGAATAGTCTATTTGTATCAGTAATGTGATATGCTTGTTGTCTTATTGCTATTGTTATTCAAATATATGTTAGGTTATTCTCTCGCTCATTATCTGCTATATTGATGTGATGAAAAATAATAATATGTTACAGTTCTTCTAGAACCTATTATGTTACACTATAGTGTGACATATTCATAGACATCGATAAGCATCACTTATAGACATGTGACATTGACATGCAATCTTTGACGATTCACCGTTATGATCTCCTAAGTTACGGATACGAGCTTTAATTCTCATAAACCTATACCACCCAAAGAGGTTGAAATCATCTTGGATATAAAGGGTGATGATAAGATATGAATTAGCTTATTGCTAGAGAACGTTGTGATGTATTCACTATAACCGCATGGTGCCACTAAGTCATCACCATGATAGTCCTAAGATGACTAGGATGGATGAAACCAAACCAATGAGCTAGCAAACATATCGCCGAGGTTATAGCATTCCGGTGACGACTAGGATGCATGCCTCCTGGTAGGCATAGCTGCTTGTAAATTGGTACGGTGACTCCTTCCGCATAGCCTTGGATGGTGGATCTATGGACCTCACGGCTATTATTCCAGACGTTCTGCAGACGTTCTGATGAGTAGTCCAGATCCTGGGGTTTATTACCGGCTAGCCGTGGCCGATGCGTATACATAGGTGCGGTGATCCTTGGTGTAGTACTACACGAGTTGCTCCATGGATTGTCTGGGGAAGACGTATGGAGTGACAGGTCGCTAGGTCGCGGAGATGAAGTGATTCGCCTAGTGGACCACCGGAGAGGGATTCACGGTCACCCGACCTCTCCGCCAACATCAATATGACGGGCATAGGTAGAGACATAGACAGTGGACACTGATTGGCTTATAGGAACTCCCTGATCAGGAGATCCCCTAAGCATAGGCTGGCTGCCCAGATCATAATATTTGAATGTGATGATATTTTTAGTGATAATAATCTTGTGAAATAAACATACTTTATATTTATAGTTGAGCTACACACTTATACTACATGTTCTTCTTATAATGCTTTATGTTTTATTTGTTGATTTTACATGCTTTGTTTGAGATTATGAAATGATGTTATGGACATGCTAGAATCTCCTTGTTTGCTACTTGAGTTATTCTACTGCGGTTAGAGCTATAAGCACTCAGCCGCTTGCGGCTGAGCACACGACGTTCAAATGTGTGCAGGTCTACTAGACGACCGGTCAGGATAGCTAATGGAGGCGAGATTATCGACGAACCTAGTTATCTACTAATTTTGTGATCATAGTATTGTAGTAGGTATATCGGGACTTTGTTAGTAGGGTTTAGTTAGATGATTTGATTGTATTATCCACTGCATTGTTAATGTATATGAATTGTGTATATCATTAAATGCCTTATATGGGTCCCTTGGGGCTCATACGGCGGTTGCCACGTGCTCGACAGATGGGTAGGGGCGTGACACTTGTTGCTGAGAAAAGAACAGCAAAAGAGGCTTGGGTTGCTTTGAAAAATCTCCATGTAGGAGATGAGAAATTTAGAGATGCAAAAGGTAGTCAATTGCAAGGTGAGTTTGAAAAACTGCAGATGACAAACTCAGAAACAATTGATGAATATATTATCCGACTATCTTCGGTTGTAATTGAGATGAGAAATTTAGGACTGAAGGTGAAGGAGCAAAGGATTGTGGAGAAGCTGCTTCGGTCCATCCCCTCCAAGTTTCATCCTATTGTACGTAATCTAGAACAGTTTGGTGATCTGAAAACCATGACTGTTGATTATTTAGTAGGAGCCTTGAAGACTTATGAAGTAAGAATCGCACCTTCCAGTCAAGCTGAGGAGAATCAAATGTATTGGTCTCGTGCAGATTTGGAGGCCAAACACCGCAGAGATCTTTCAAGCAATTGGCGTGGAAGAGGTCAAGGGAGAGCAAGAGGTTTTGCTCATGGTAGAGGAAGATTCGGTGGCAATGCTAGTGGAGGACGTGGCAGAGGTAGATACACCTCCAATTCTGCACAAGAGAGGCCTAAGAAAGACAAGACACACATCAAGTATTTTAGTTGTCAAAAGTTTGGGCACTATGCTTCAGAATGCAAGAAAGAAGAAAATATTTATTTGGCCGAGACAAATGAAGATAAGGAGGTTCATGAGCATCATGCAATTCTGATGGCAATTGAAGATGGAGGTGGTAAGGGTGATACACTCTTACAATGTATCAATTCTCATAATACTATTTTTGATACAATCTTTGATACATGGTACTTAGATTCGGGTGCTACTAGCCATATGACTGGAAATTTAGCATGTTTACATGATATGAATAATACTTGCTGTGGACAAGTGAAGTTTTGTGATGGTTCACTTATTAGCATAGCAGGCAAGGAAAGTGTGCATTTTTCTGATAACAATGGTGAAGAGAGGGTTATAACTAGTGTTCTCTACATTTCAAGCTTGAAGACTAACATACTTAGTCTTGGACAGTTAGATGAACGTGGTTTTACTACCATAATTAAGCATGGAAAGTTAAATATCTATGACAAAGAAGGAAAAAGTTTTGTTTCTGTAAAAAGAGCTGACAATAGATTGTTTCTGTTTCATATTCAAATATCAGATAAATGCATGCTAGTTAAAAGTAATGGAGGTAGTTGGTTGTGACACAAAAGGTTCGGGCACTTAAACTTTCAAGCATTGAAAATCATGTCTGATCAGAATTTAGTAAAAGGCTTACCACATATTCATTTGAATGAAAATGTTTGTCAAGAGTGTGTTGCAACAAAGCAAACCAGATCGATTTTCCAGTCATCAAATTTCAGAACTACTAATGTTTTGGAATTGGTTCATGGAGATCTGTGTGGACCTATTGTTCCATCTACTTTAGGTGGAAATAGTTACTTCCTGTTATTAGTTGATGACTACTCTAGATATATGTGGGTGACAATGTTGAAATCAAAAGATGAAGCATTTGCTGCATTCAAAAAATTCAAATTTATGGTTGAATCAGATTGTGGTAAGCAGCTGAAAAGTTTTAGAACATATAGAGGAGGAGAATTCAACTCAAGGGAGTTCAAAGAATTCTATGAGCAGCAAGGTATCAAAAGATTTCTTACAGCACCTTACTCTCCATAGCAAAATGGAGTAGTTGATAGAAAGAATAGAACAGTAATGGCAATGGCTAGAAGTCTGCTGAAATCCATGAATGTGTCATTTAAATTTTGGGGAGAAGCTGTTAACACAGCTGTGTATCTTCTAAACAGATCCTTCACAAGTAGTTTGAAAGGTGTAACTCCCTATGAAGCGTAGACAGAAAGGAGACCAAGTATTTCACATCTAAAAGTGTTCAGTTGTAGAGCTCATGTAAAAACTTTGGGTGTTCATCTGAAAAGGTTGGATGATAGAAGCAAAGCTATGATTTTTATTGGCTATGAGTGTGGTTCTAAGGCTTACCATTTCTTTGATCCTGAAAAAAAATCAGTTACGGTAAGTAGAGATTGTGTATTTGAAGAGGAAGTGAAATGGGACTGGTCTCAAAGTGCAACTAGTGGAGTTTCAGACTATGTCAAAAAAGTGCAGCAACAAATGGAAGTATCAGAAGGGAGTAGTAATCAGTATCAGGACCGACTGGTTTATGATCAATTCAGTATGTATAAATCTGATTTGGTGCCACCAAACAAACTATTTTCTGAAGGTGAACAATCATTTAGGATGTCTCGAAATCAGATCACTCCAATTGCCTTCAAATTGGATGATACGGACAGTAGCACTACTTCACAACAAAGAGTATCAAAGTGTGATACTACTAGTGATACCTTTCCTGATACTTTTGCTGATACTATTGATGCTTCTACTGAACCAGCTGCAGGGAGAAGATTTAGATCTATAAAAGGCTTTTACAGGAGTACAGATGAAGCTGAACCCCTGCAAGAAGAAGTATGGTTGGCACAAAATTCAGATCAGGAGCCACTGAATTTTCAAGAGGCAGCCAAACATGAGGTTTGGAGGAAAGCTATGAAGGAAGAATATGATCAGATTCTGAAAAATTAGACCTGATTTCCTACTGTTCTTCCAAAGGGCAGTAAAGCCATAGGACTGAAATGGGTGTTCAAAGTAAAAAGAGACACACAAGGAGCAATTTTAAAGCACAAAGCAAGGTTAGTTGCAAAGGGATATTTGCAGCAGCCAATGGTGGATTATGATAAAGTATTTGCTCCAGTTGTAAGGATTGAAACCATTCGGTTGTTGATTGCAGTGACAGCTCAACAAGGATGGGAACTACATCAAATGGATGTCAAGTCTGCATTCTTGAATGGCACAATAGAAGAAGTGTATGTGAAACAACCGGATGGGTTTGTTCTACAAGGTAAGGAGGAGAAAATGTTTAAACTTAAGAAGACATTGTATGGTCTTAAGCAAACATCTAGAGCTTGGAATATGAAGCTAGACAAGTCCTTGTTATCACTGGGTTTCAAAAGAAATTTACAAGATCCTGCTGTATACACAAAATTAGTTGAGGGTAAGAGGTTAATTGTTGGTGTATATGTGGATGATCTACTGATTACAAGATCAAGTGTGAAGATTAATCAGCATTTCAAAGTACAAATGCACAAGGAGTTTGAGATGACTGATTTGAGACTTCTATATCACTATCTTGGTATGGAGATTATGCAATTAAAGGATAGAATCACCTTATCTCAGTCATTATATGCTAAAAACATCTTGAAACAGATGGGTATGTTTGATTGCAACTTGGTACATACACCAATGGAGGAAAGACTGGTATTTCAGCAAGCGAAGGAGGTAGATGTGACTGAATATCATAGGCTCGTTGGAAGCTTAAGGTATTTAACTCAAACAAGACCAGATTTGATGCATTCGGTAGGAATTCTGAGCAGATATATGCAATCACCAACAATGGCTCATTTAATTGCTGCAAAGAGAGTATTAAGATACCTTAAAGGAACAATTGGATATGGATTAGTTTACTGCAAAGGAGATCACATCAGTAATGCCTTGATACATGGTTATAGTGATAGTGATCATGCAGGTTGTGTTGAAGATAGAAAAAGTACAAGTGGTATGGTTTTCTTCTTTGGTGGAAGTGTAATCAGTTGGGGTTCATCTAAACAAAAGATTGTTGCTTTGAGTTCTTGTGAAGCTGAGTATGTTGCCTTGACGGGAGCTGCGTGCCAAGGAGTTTGGTTGACACGTTTTTTGTCAACTTTGCTAGAAGAGCAAGTGAAACCAGTAACAATATATGTTGATAACATGTCGGCTTTGGCACTTAGTAAGAATCCAATGCATCACAATCGCACCAAACACATTGATACACAGTTTCATTTTATCAGGGATTGTATTGAAACAAATCAAATTGTGGTTAAGCACGTAAGTACAGGTGAGCAAAAAGTCGATATTTTTACAAAAGCTTTGGATTGGAAAAAGTTCGTGGAGATGAGAACGATGCTAGGACTTCAAGAGCTTAAGCACAAACAAGCTTAGGAGGGTGAATGTTAGGAAATTAAGCTTGTTTTGGTATAATTCAGTTATAGTTTGTATTAGGAATAAATATGTAGTACTTATAATAGCATTTAAAAATTTATATCAACAAGCATGAATATCAAAAATTGTTCACAATTCCTTTATAATCATAATCAGAAGTTATATTAACTAGCGGGAGAGTCAAAGAATATTAAATATAGATAATTAAAAGGATATAGTTCTCCTGGACTAAATATTGAGAACTATCCCGTTTATTTTGCCCAAAGAATAAATTCTCACCTGATCCTATCGTCATAATCGCGTTCTAACTTGTATTGTGATCGTTCGTATCCTTGTGTTTGCTTAACGAATTTTCTGTAAATATTTTAATAAATTTTAATTCTCAATCTAGTAACAATTTCTCAAATTTGTCTCCACCAATATTGTTAGAATGATCTTAAAATTCATCCTAATTTCATCTAAATTTCACCGGAGATACCGGAAAGTTTTTTGAAACCCTCGCCGGCGAAGTTCTCCGACTAGTACCAATATTAGGACTAATCAAAATTCATTAGGAATCCAAAAATTATATTTGTCCTAATTTTTAGAACTCACTAGTGCCCAATTTTACCGAAGTTCACGTCGGTGGAACCCTAACTTTTAGGCTTTCTATTCGCCAGTGGCAAAGCGGTAGCCAATAGCTCTCAACTCAGGTATTGATACAAGTTTTTGATACAAGTTTTGATTACAAATTCTATTGATACATTGTAGGGAGAAGATTGAAGTAGTTTACAATTCTTCTCATCTATTTTTTTTCTTCCAAGTTTGTAATTGCAACTTTGCTATTTAATACATTGAACTAGAGAAAGCAGTTTAGTTGCTTCTAGATGCAAGTTTAAATTCTTCCTTTGCAATCAGCGGTGGTTCCACTGTTCTTGCGGTGTGCTTCTGTTTACTTCTTCCCAACACAATGTTCGGCTGTTGATCGAGGACTACCCCTTCACCGTCGATGGCCTCGCGATATGGTCAGCGATCGAGAGCTGGGTGATCGAGTATTGCGCCATTTACTACCCTAATGATACGGCCATTCGAGACGATGTCGAGCTGCAAGCGTGGTGGAAGGAGGTGCACGAGGTCGGCCATGGCGACAAGAAGGATGAGGACTGGTGGCCCAAGATGCACATGGTAGCGGAGCTGACGAAGACTTGCACCACTCTCATATGGGTGGCCTCCGCGCTCCATGTGGCAGTCAACTTCAGGCAGTACCCCTACACCAGCTACCTCCCGAACCGACCCACAATAAGCCGGCGGTGGATGCCGGAACCGGGAACCGCCGAGTACGAGGAGTTGAAGAAAACCCCAGACCTCGTTTACCTGAAGACCATTACAAGCCAATTTCAGACCATTCTCGAGGTGTCTCTGATCGAGATCCTGTCGAGGCACTCCTCCAACGAGGTGTACCTCGGGCAACGAGATACGCCGGAGTGGACCTCCGACGGAAAAGCTTTGGAGGCATTTGGACGATTCAGCCAAAAGCTGATCGAGGTTGAGAACCAAATCCTAAGCATGAACCAGGATCCAAGCCTGAAGAATCGAATTGGGCCTGTCAAGATGCCCTACACCTTGTTGTACCCTGAGATATCCAACTTTACTCGTGTCGGCGGGCTCACCGGACGAGGTGTCCCAAACAGCGTCTCCATCTGAGCTGTGTGAATTCCCGTGTGTCTCTGTCTTGTTTGCAGTTCCAGTCATCTCTATTCCTTCCTCTTCTCATCCATGGACTTTCTAATAATAAGCTTTCTGAATATGAGGTTAGCCTTTTCATTCATAATCAATGCATTGTCGGCTTTTCTCTCGAAAAAGGAGTTTGCCAAAACTGAATGGATCAGAATTGTATTTTTATTTACACTCTTCACTTTGGAAGATGTTTCATCCAAAAGTTTGTTTGTGCTAGTAAATTTAAACAAACTCTTCTAGTTATAGAACAGTACCAATGAGATAAGATAAAAATCACATCAACTCTTGAGGGTGAAGAAGCCATAATACTATGGTGCAAGAGCTTACAAAAATTACAATTTTAGACATACCAAAATTACTCAATGTGATAAAGTTATCCTCTTATGCTCTTATGTTTAGAATACTTCAAAATATTATCAATTGTCATATTTCTGCCTATTATGTTTAGAAAACTTTAAAATATTATCAATTGTCATATTTTATTTTAATTATTTGATTTCTTATTTTTTATTCCTAAGATTCCATTTATGATATATATATTTTTTCTTTATAACTAGCTCATACGGTTCACTACGATCTAGAATGCATAGAGAGGCATCAAACCATAAGCAGAGAGTACATCAACTTAAGATTCACTAGGTGTTTGAATGTGCACTTGCATTTTGTTGTTGTATCGTGCTCGTGTCTAAGCCTCGTCATGGCATGCCCTTCGTTAGGACATCCTCTTTGGATGTCATGGCTAAGGCCCCAATGCGCGAGACCATTTTATGCATATCTCATTTTTATAGGTTTGACATGAGTGTTTCTTGAAACGATAGTTTATGCTTGTTAGCTGTGTAATTCTAATAAATTATTATAAATTGACTAAGCTTTAGATTCTATAGTATATATATTTTTTGTGTCCAATAATAGTGGTAATTAGTTAATAGTCAGTCGTCATATCTATTGATAAATTGAGTGAGAGTACATTATAACGAATCTCCTCCATATTATATTAACAATGACCACTCAGATAGGAGTGGTGGAGATTTTGAGTTAGACAAAACTGATGATAGAGGATTATGAGAACATGGACTACCAATTTAGTTGAGATAATGACCACTCAGATAGAAGTGGAGGCTACATGAGTAGGTTTGAGTTTTAGTTAGTACATGAGAAAGAAGGATGAAGGTTTAGTTGATTGTTGGTAGAAGGGTAATTTATATCATGCTACCAATGGGTGGCATGGACCTAGCCCGCTATTGTAGATATGTCGTGCCAAACCACAACATTATGGTTTAATAGTATAAAATAGTATGATTTATATATTTAATTCTATAAAATTATTAACAATAATACATGGAGTAATGGTAATTATTTTAGTTTCTTAGTTACAACACTCATTTTATTACTATGGTTTAGGCCTATTATGAGTTGGTCATCTTGAGTGAGACAAGGTATCCTATGGCCCACTATTGGCACAAGCACAAGCATGTTGGGTGAGGCCCAATAGCTTCCATGATATGCGAGGCACAACCCATCTCATGCCCGTCTAGCCCAGAGTGATGCATGCCAAGGGCTTATGGGTGGCATGGGCCCAATCTGCTATCATAGGTGTGTTGTGTCAAGTCATAATATTGTACTCACAGGTAGCATGGCCCGTTAGATATACCTATCCGTTTCCTTCATATGAGCGAATTTCGGCTTAAAGTTATAGCTCTACTATCTTATTATTATATATCAAACAGTAGAAGAACTAGAATAATATAATAATAAGTAGGCATGCTTATCGGGCCGTGCCGCCCACGGCACTATGTATATAACGTGCCGTGCTGGGCCACATTTTGCAGCCC
Organism: Thalia dealbata; assembly: GCA_030544415.1. NCBI lineage: Eukaryota > Viridiplantae > Streptophyta > Magnoliopsida > Zingiberales > Marantaceae > Thalia > Thalia dealbata. The sequence continues at coordinate 17,455,781 of CM060458.1, forward strand.
GCGTGCCGTGTTTGGCACGGTCCGCTGTCGTGCCGTGCTTAGCACGGCCCGCCTAAAGCCCATAGCTTGTAGACAGTCCACATATACTGTTAAATAGAAAAAATAGACAGCTTTCTTTCAAGATTTGGCAATGTGGGACTAAAACTTCTATCATTAAATTTTTTTATATATTTTATTCAAACTCATTATTACTGAAAAGTTAACGTTCAAAATTTTATTAAATACACCGACGTTTCCTCTCCCCCTTCCAACGGTTAAATTTTTTCATATTCTATTAAAATTACCATATTATCCTTTGAATATATTGATTCTAGGAATAAAGCTACAACTAATGGCTAATAAAGGTTGTATTATTCACAAGAATTTTCCAACACCACAAACATCATCTCGCCACACTAAAGATAAATTATGCACGCATATTTAGTACAATTTGTGCCATCATTTCTCCCAATACACAGAAATGTTTGACGCAGAATCCGAGGGTTTGATGCACGCACACTTGTTTAACTCCATTATAAACACTTTACAACGTAAACACACAGCCCTCAGTTCTTTAGCATAACTGTGTGTGTCATGCCTTGGTTCCACCTCACATGCATCAAATTTGTGCAATGATTAAACAAATCATTCATTTGTTAAGAAGGGAATTTACTAACCTGCTAAAATAAGCTTTGCCCAAAGGAGAGCAGAAAATTATATTACTGGTCTCTGCTGGCATTTCCCCTAATACACAGAGTTCCTCGGGGGATTACATGGAGTCTTTGGACTCTTGAAAAGCACTGATGGCTCTGCCAAAAGCTGCAATATTTAGAAAGGCAGGCCTGGTTCAACATTAAACTGGGAGGTAGTGATCTACTCAGAATCCTGCGAGAGAATCCAAGGAATTCATACAGAAACTGTAGCATATACAAGTAACCTCTGAATACAACCAGCTCGGAAACAGGATAACCATCTTATACAAATCAAGGGTCAATCTGGGCGACAAGCACGCAATTAACTTTACAATCACCCAGTTTTGAAAACAAAAGAAAAAAGGCAACTTAAATGCTGGCACCTCCACAACCCTTGAGAAATGCCTGTCAGACGAGCAGTCATAGTAGTTATAAGTTAATTTGATTAATTTTCAGACAATTCAAATTTGATAGCTCCATAGTGCGTGTAATACCAGCTTGGTCGCGGCCACCGACTGGCGCTGCCTTTCTTTTTTCTCGCATTGACATTCACCACACCAGCTAGGGAAATCCTTTTGGTATTTCTTCATCTCTCTGAATACTGAACTGTAGAAGAGTAGACGCAAAGATAAATTGTTGCAAGATGAACATATATCCTTATTATTAAGAGATTGCGATGCAAAAAAGAGCAATGGAAGATTTAAATCGTAAAAGATATTCCAAACTATACTTGCAATTAAAGAAGTTGGCCTCAGTGCTTCTCTAACAACAATGTAAATTAATTGTTGGATTTTACAAAGACAAGAGGAAAGAACTTCTGAAACACACTACTGGGACAAAAGAAATAATCGAGTCTAATAGCGTCCTTCTATATGACGGAGTTGCTATTCGTGAAGAGATTGAGAACTGCACTGCATCCCGTATACAGATATTAAGTATAATCCGATCAGAAAACAGGTTAACTATATGATCACAAGTAGTTTTCAGGCTAAGTAATTTACACTCCATGGTAATCAAAGGATGCTTATTGTCTTCATTATATTGAAACAAAAAAAGCCATGTATCTAGAAGAATAAAAAACATAAATGTACCTTCTACACCACAGAAGCATATTGATCCTATGTCCAGAAGTTGTCGGACGAGCACCATGCCGATGACGGCCATGATGAAGAACAGCTTGACCAGGAGTATGAGAGTAATCTAAGATTTCCTGATATTAAGACAATATTTTAAGAATGAGAATATCAAACTGGAATATGATATTGAATTAACAAAAAGCCCATTTGCTGATGCCTTATCTGACAATAATGAGGCATGTTTGACAATAATACAGACAATTCTGTAAGAAGGAATATGCACAGTACTAATAGACATAATGAACCTCTGCTCGGGTCGCTGAGTTCACATGCTTGTCGCATCGAACACCCCGGAAAAATAAATCACCACCAGAAAAATCTTTTCCCAAGCACACATTTAAGGTGACCTCAGAATCATCCACATGGAACCCTGCACCAAGCAAAATGGGAGACTTTAAAAAATAGTGTGAACTACGTCAGTACGGTAAAATAGAGAACAAAGGGAAAAAAAGGACCTATGTCTGAGGAAACTAAAACCAGGAAAGAAATGTGACAAACAAAGAGGAAATTGTACAATTACCATGAGAGGAAGGATACAGGACATTTTTAAACATTAGGAATTGATCCTTGGCACTGTCGGCAGTCTTATGCATTAAAACTATGGTTTTCTAAATTGGTACTTCAGCATTATCCATATCTTCATTATCATTTATGTGCCCACAAGAGGTACTTCATTACTTCCAAATACGAGAAGATTCTTCAGTTTGCACCTGCACTCTATTCATTTAAAATATTATCTAATTTTATCTTATCTATATTATATTCTTTTTATACCTCCTCTGCTACAATAATCAAGTTTCCCACAGGAATAACAGCTACATTGATCTAGCCAACCCAGGGTCCCACCAGGAAACTGCAGCACAGTGTGAGGAATGCTCAAGCACAAATTGAAGACAATGAATCCATCACTTGCAACTGGCATCGAGGCATGAATCGGAATACTTCAGAAGAAGAAAACTAGAAAGATACTACGAACTACATATCAATTTAATATAACTTATTATCTGAAATTGGTATATGGACTAATCCTTGTACATATTGTAGTTACCTAATTCAAGATCCTTGTCCTTTCCATATTCGACGACAAAACCATGATGTGAGTCGAGAGTTGATCCTCCAACCTCAGGATAAAATACTGCAGCCCAGAAGATAAAAAGACCTCAAGAAATTTTTTTTTTTAAAAGGTAGGCCTTAAGAAATATTGATAATATAAATGTGATCACCAGAGATCGGTACCCTATTCAAAAAAGAAAGCACGAACATCACCTCTAGCTATGGGTGATATGAATTCTTCCATTAGTTTGTTGAGCATGGATTCCAGGCCAAAGTCGTCAAGCACACAACCGTACTTATTCATCGTATTGGGTCGCATTATTTTAAGCTTGACTGCATTTACCCACTTTTCAAAATTTTCCACCTAAGATATAATCAAAACATCATTTGGTGTTTAATAAAATCATGTATATCGAGAAATGGTAAAAGAAGTAAGTCTTACCTCATCTATTAATAGCTCACAGAATCTCGGTTCAAACATATCAAAAGTAAAAATTCCAGGTGAGGGTTCAGAAAGAATCTTCCTAAAGCTCTCCTCTGTGTTGTCATTGATTGCTTTAATAAAAGATGGAACAAAGAATTCTGATGGATGAAGATTGTACACCTCTTTATGCAAAGGCTGTCCAAGCAAAAATAATGTTGTCACATAGATATCATAGTTTATCTGACACCAGCAACCAATTATGCAACTTGTAATCCAGCCACCAAAGTGAAAACATCTTTAAAAGGAAGCAAATAAATCAAGCTAAGGAGTATCAAACATCAGATTACAAAGGTCAAGAAACACCTATGTTAATTATAGGTCTATCTGCGTATTTTGCAGAACAGAAATTGGAAGGACAGGTACGAATCTTGTAACAAATTATAAATTTGAGGCTATATATTAGACAAAACTTCACTTTATTTTGTTGAATAAATATGCCATACTTGAGTAACAAGCACTGATTTTTCCTTTATGCCCCATGGTTATAGCACTCCAGAATCTTGTAAAGTAAAATAATTCATTATACGAAAATCAAGTACAAGAAATTTTATGAGGTGAAAGAAGTAGAATGATCCTGCAAACAACTGAAGATCATAACGGAGATCATATAGATGTCAAAAACAGGGGAAAGGAGATACATATATTAATTTTTCAATAGCGAGAAAAGAAGATTTACATCATCGAAATAATTTCTATGTAGCCTCTTATGAAATGTCATTTTTATAGAAGTAAAATCTCAGAAATATATCCAAATATTAATTTCTCTTGCTCTCTGCTCTCGCTCTTAATTTCTTCTCATACTAATCTCTGCTCTCAACTCATTTGACCTCTTCCCAGTTCTTAATTTTCTCGGTCTTAATTTCTTTTAATTTCTTTTCGTGCTCTCAACTCATTTGACATTTTCGGAGTTCTTAATTTTCTCGCTATTAATTTCTTTTAATTTCTTTTCGTGCTCTCAACTCATTTGACCTCTTCTAAGCTCTTAATTTTCTCGCTTTTAATTTCTTCTCATACGAGTTATTAATTTTATTTACATTCGTTCCTAATTTTATCTTACCTTACCATTCTTATCTATTTATATTCGTACATTTATTTTTATTTTTTATTATATTTGTATTCGGTAATTTCATCTTACTATTCGTACATTTATTTTTATTTTTTATTATGACGAATAATAATAGTTCTAATTATCAAATTTTTTTAAGTTCACAAGAAATTGATTCGAATATTTCTACTAATATTTCTTTTATGCAGGATAATCCATCTTTAAATCCTACGACATCAATGGCTAATCAATCGGATGATGCTGCAATTGCAATCAACATGGAATCAAATTCTATAATCGGAATCACCCCGCCATCAAATTCTACTTCTAGAAAAAAAGTAGCGAGGTATGGGGAGATTTTGACTTATTAATGCTTGATAATGTTGAAAAAGCTAGGTGTAAAAAATGTAAAAAAATATTTTCTGCTAATTCAAAATTAGGAACGGGCCATTTAAGGAGACTCAGCAAATTTTAAATATAAATTCAGGTAATCTAACCATATTTAGATATAACATTGACACTACACGAAAAGAATTAGTAAAATTTATAATTAAAAATGAATTGCCTTTTTCATTTACAGAAAGTCCTAATTTTATTAGTTTAATTCAATCTGCATTTTATCCTTATTATAAATGTATTAGTAGACATACTGTTCGAACTGATATATTAAAATTATTTTACGAGTATAAAAATAATATTTCTAATGAATTTAAGGATAATATTTCATTATTCATTAACTTCAGATGTTTGGACTAATCAACATAATAGTATGTCGTATATGTGCATTACTTTTCATTGGATAGATAATAAATTTTATTTACATAAGAGAATTATTAGTTTTAAAGTATTTGAACACCTTCATACCGGACATGCTATTTATAAAACTATCAATGCATGTGTTCATGAATATAATATAGAAAATAAATTTTTTTCTATTAGTTTTGACAATGCTAGTAATAATGATGTGGCAGTCAATTTATTAGCTCAATCTTTATCTCCTATTTCTGATGGATTATTTTTTCATATTAGATGTGCATGTCATATTCTTAATTTATGTGTTCAGGATGGTTTAAAAATATTTGATGATCATATAAAGAAAATTAGAAATATTATTAAATATATTAAAAGTTCTAGTTCTAGATTACAAGAATTCAAAAAAATTTGTAATATTCATCGTAAACCATTTAAAAAATTAAAATTAGATGTTACAACTAGATGGAATTCGACCTATGACATGTTATAGTGTGCTCTGCCTTATAAGGATATTTTTTCTATCTATTATAATGAAAAAATACCAGAAAATATTATTACTGATGCAGATTGGAATTTTATTTCATTTATATATTCAATTTTAAAATTATTTAGAGATGCTTCTAATTGCTTTTCAGGTATTCATTATACTACTGTTAATCAATTTCTTATGCAAATAGTTAATATTAGTTCTTTTTTTCATAATTATAGAAATATCCTATTTATTGTTTTGGTGCAATTTTAGATCCTAGAATTAAATTATATGGACTTTACCCATTAATAGATGAATATTATGATAATATGTTATTAACCGATAATGTATTTGATTTTAAAAATTTCTGCTAAAGATGTCGATTAATTTCAAATCCGATGGTGGATTGATGTTATTAACCGATAATGTATTTGATTTTAAAAATTTCTCTGTGTTATGACATGTTATAGTGTGCTCTGCCTTATAAGAATATTTTTTCTATCTATTATAATGAAAAAATACCAGAAAATATTATTACTTATATTCAATTTTAAAATTATTTAGAGATGCTTCTAATTGCTTTTCAGGTATTCATTATACTACTGTTAATCAATTTCTTATGCAAATAGTTAATTTCAAATCCGATGGTGGATTGATGTTATTAACCGATAATGTATTTGATTTTAAAAATTTCTCTGTGTTATGTATGCTTTCTCTGTTATTGTTAGATGATGGTGATGAGGATATTGTAGCTATATAATAGTTTAGATTTGGGTTTGAATTGTTGAGTTTTAATGAAGTGAGTTGGTTCTGTGTTGTTGTTGAGTTTGTATGTTGCTGATGAGTTTTGATAGGGTGGTATGGTGCTGAATCTTCATGAATGTTGCTAAGTTTTTGTTATGGGTTGTTGTTGTGTGTTTCAAGGGTTGTTTGATTGTTGATGATGTGTGTGTGTTTCAGCTAGGTATTATTGTGGCCGTATGATTCATATCTCCCCCACCTCCCTCTTCCTACCAGATTATGATCCATTTTATTCATTTAGTATTTTGTGTTATTTTTTTTATTTATTTGTAAGCATGTGGGTAATATAATAATTATGTCATAATGGGTAATCGAACGCAGGTCAACACTAGGACATATTTGCAATGTCCCACTTTGTTAGTTATTAGATATGACAACTAGATAAAATTAGAGTCATTAGTTGAACTATGGATGACTTAGAATTTTAATTAGCTCACAATAGAATGGGAACTTGGGTGATCAAGTGGTAGAGTAATGGTGAATTAGTTAGGGTAGATTATGTCGAATAAACTAAATCGAGTTGAACAACATTTAACTAAATTGGGTTGAGATGAGTTTAAAGAAAATAAAGAAAGGAGGTTAGTTTAGCTCATTAAAAATAAAATAGATAATACATAATATTAGAGATAATCTCTAAAGGTGATGATGTTTGTAATAGGTAGGTCATCTCAAAATATTTAACGACGTGCAAGCTATTTTACGGTTGGTTCTGAAGGACGAACTACAACATCCAGGTGCGCCGGTTCACTACAGTAGACTATTCTCAAGTTGGCGAAACTTGAGGAGATAAATACTTTACTGCATAGAAATTAATATTTAATCATTTATGATTCATGCTTTGTATGTTAGAATAGCCTATTTATATGATTAATATGATATGCTTGTTGTCTTATTTCTACTGTTATCCAAATATGTGCTAGGTTATTTTCTCGTTCATTATCTACTAGATTGATGTGATGAAAAGTAATACAATATTGCAGTTACTTTTAGAACCTATTATGTTACACTATAGGTGACATATTCATAGACATCGACAAACATCACTATTAGACATGTGACATTGACATACTTACGTATGTAATTATTGACGATGCACCGTTTTGAAATCATCTTTAAGTTACGGATACAAGCTTTAGTGCTCATAAACCTATACTACCCAAAGATGTTGAAATCATCTTGGACATAAAAGGGTGAGGATAAGATATGAATTAGTTTATTGCCAGAGAACGTTGTGATGTATTCACTATACCCGCATGGTGCCGCTAAGTCGTCACCGTGATAGTCCTAAGATGGCTAGGATGGACGAAACCAAACCAATGACCTAGCAAATATGTCGCCGAGGTTATAGCATTCCGGCGACGGCTAGGATGCATGCCTCCTGGCAGGCATAGCTGCTTGTAAATTGGTACGGTGACTCCTTCCGCATAGCCTTGGACAGTGGATCTATGGACCTCACGGCTATCATTCCAGACGTTCTGCAAACGTTCTAAAGAGTAGTCCAGATCCTGGGGTTTATTATCGGTTAGCCGTGGTCGATGCGTTTACATAGGTGCGGTGACCCTTGGTGTAGTACTACACGAGTTGCTCCATGGATTGTCTGGGGAAGACGCATGGAGTGACAGGTCGCTAGGTTGCGGAGATGAAGTGATTCGCCTAGTGGACCACTGGAGAGGGATTCACGGTCACCCGACCTCTCTGCCAACATCAGTGTGTCGGGCATAGGTAGAGACATAGACAGTGGACACTGATGGGTTTATGGGAACTCCCTGATCAGGAGATCCCCTAAGCATAGGCTGGCTGCCCAGATCACAATATTTGAATGTGATGATATTTTTAGTGACAATAATCTTGTGAAATAAACACACTTCATATTTGTAGTTGAGCTACACACTTATATTGTATGTTCTTCTTAAAATGCTTCATGTTTTATTTGTTGATTTAACATGCTTTGTTTGAGATTATGAAATGATGTTATGAACATGCTAGAATCTCATTGTTTGCTACTTGAGTTATTCTACTGCGGTTAGAGCCATAAGCACTCAGCCGCTTGCGGCTGAGCACACAACGTTCAAATGTGTGCAGGTCTACTAGATGACCGGTCAGGATAGCTAATGGAGGCAAGACTATCGACGAACCTAGTTATCTACTATTTTTGTGACCATAGTATTGTAGTAGGTATATCGGGACTGTGTTAGTAGAGTTTAGTTAGATGATTTGATTGTATTATCCGCTGCATTGTTAATGTATATGAATTATGTATATATCATTAAATGCCTTGTATGGGTCCCTTGGGGCTCATACGGCGGTTGCCACGTGCTCGACAGATAGGTCGGGGCGTGACAAAAATCATGAAAGTAGTTGGAATCCTAATGGAATTAATAACTATAATATTTTAGATTGGTGGATAACAAATGGAAAATCTTTTCCTATAATGTCAATAATAGCTCGTGATTTTTTATGCGTGCCCATATCTACGGTGGCATCCGAATCTTGTTTTAGTGCAGGTGGAAGAGTTTTAGATGAAAAAAGGAGTCGTTTGAATAATTTAAGTGTTGAAGCTTGTATTTGTATGAAAGATTGGTTGGATGTAGAGGATAAACTTCAAAATAAAAATAATTATGATACGTGCTTGACCGAATCTGACGAGGAAGGAGCTTCAACTTCAATAGAAAATAATCTGGATCAATGATGAATAATTTAAAAAATAAGTAAAAAATATATTGGAAGGTAATTTTTATTTTTAAAGTTGATTTGTTATTTATTTTTTAACTATCTAACTTAAATTTAGAACTACGGAGACCTGATTCTTCTAATCTCAATTAGAAGATACGTAGGCAGCCCAAAATCTAATTTTGGGCTCGGTCTTTTTATTTTTTTTTGCAGATTTTAATATTGGAGCAGAGATTTTATAGGAGGAGGAACCTCTTTCTTTTTGCAGATTTTAATATTGAAGCATAGGAGGAGGAGTTGATCAAGTTTAATTTAAGTTAAAAATGTTAATTTTGTAAGATAATGATTGATTTGTTCTTTGAAGTATTGAGATGTTTTATAAATTATATTATATATTTTAAAAAAAAATTATATACTTTAATAAAATTAAAATGTAATTATTTTTTTAAGATTCGAGTACAAGATGAATTTTCTAGAAAAAAAAGTGTTTGATAACTTTTATTAGCTTGGCTTTTTTTAGTCTGGCTTTTTTTTAGTCCCACATCATGTAATTCAGGGGGAAACATTGCATATTTAAGACAATACTTTCACTAGCACTAGTGTACTTGTATGGGCGGGCCGGGCTTGGCCCGGCATGCATTAATGTGTGCCATGTGTCGTGTTGGGCTGAATAATTATTGTTGCGTGCTGGGCCTAGCCCGGCACGTTACCACTTCGTGCCGGGCCTAGCCGGGCACGCCAAAAGGCGTGACTAAGCGGGCTCGTGCCTGGGCTGGCACGAGCACGGCCCATTATCATGCCTAATAATAAGTGTCATATATCTGTCATATAAGTTGTACAAAATTTCTGTATCGCTAAAATATGTTATTTAAAATATTTCTATTGGCAACAAAAAAAAAACCATTAGATAGGATTTTTGATGTGAAATTTAACGACGTAGACGAATCATAATTTGAATGTTGTTTGGTTAGTCAAATTGGTGAATAAAGAATTGATCTAAATTGATGATCCAAATTAAGTCCCAGATCTGATCTTAGTAAACCCAAAGTGAATCGAGGTTAATAAGTTAGTAGTAGGTAGGTAGGTGACAAAATCTCATCCATTATCCCACTCCTTCCTCTCCCTCTCTCATGCGCCACTATCTCTCCTCCCATTCCTACTTAGCTTATCAACCCAAATCTAAACCAATTAAATTAAACCCAAATTAGCTTATCAACCCAAATCCATTACCAAACCCAACTCAAATTCTTAGCCCAGCTATTTCACTAAGCCACCTTAGTTAATCCAAGATGTTCGTGCTCGGGTCGGCCCGAGCACGGCTCGATCAGCTGGTTGCTCCGCCCGGGGCCGCTGAATAATCGAAAAAATTCTTGTGTGTCTGACCTGTGGAAGCAAAATGTATTAATCATTCTGTCATTTAATATTTTTAACAATTATATATATACTATTCGTACCGTGTCGTGTCAGCCCACGGGCCTAGGCCTTGCGGCCCGGTCCAACACTATTACTGTATCGAGCGATCCGACCCGTTTTACATGCCTATTCAAATAGGATATATTCATATGGAAAAGCTGATATAAATGTTGTGGATATTCTCTAAAAATATATAAATATTCTACAAAGGAGTCCAATGAAATCAAAAGTTAATGTTCAATTTTGAATTAAAGACGTTAAAAATGATCAAACCACCTGACAATTTGTTTAAATATCTAAATCCAACTCAACCCAACGTATATAAATTCAATCCATTAAATCATTGATCGACTGTAATTAGTATACCCAAGTCTCTTATACTAATCCAAATCAATCCATGCCCAATCCGAACTTAACAGGCAATCCAATTTAAATCAAACTCCACTCGTCACCCAATTCAATCCAACTCCGTCCTCTTGAAGGATAAGTATGTAGATTTGAGTATGATTTTTATTCATGCCCTTCAAGAAAGAAGATGAATAAGATTTACTTTTCATAGCTAAATTTGTAATGTAGCATAATATCCACGACCTATTTATATTAGACTGTAAGTGAAAAATCTTAATTTTATAAATTTCACTGGCGATGAGATTTTGGGCTCAAATTAGATGTTCAAAATCTTGATATTTAGAGTAATTGATGGGGAGGAGAGTGTGTTGTAAGAAGATTTCTGTTGAATTTTTTTCATCATAAATATTTATTTTGAGATTAATGATGAAGATAGATGTGACAAATTATTATCTGAATATAAATTAAAAATATTAAAATGTTCTTAGAAAAGTTGGTAAATATGTGTCGGCATGCTTGACCACTAAATTACCCATGAATACTTTAATCCAATAATAATTTTGCTGAAAAGTTTACTGAGACCCTCACTGACGAGGTTCTTTAATGAGCATTAATAATAGTGCCGATGGATCATTTTTTCTTATCAGGATTTTAAATATCTTATTTGCCTCGTAATTGCATCAATGAGTTTCTACTTCTACTTGGAGATTTGAGCTGGACAATAGAATATTATTTATATTGAAAACTCTCAATTTGCACCCGCCGTGAGCTGGGGGTACCAGTTTAAGATAAAGAGGATATAAAGTCTAAGTTATAATACTGATTTCTAAATAAATTCCTAATCCATCGCCCAGAGCCTTTATTTATAGCTAATATTGGTGGCTAGGGTTGAAATTATTTCCCTCGTATGACCGACTATAATCTCATATAATATTATTTAAATTAAAAATAAGAAAATCTATCTTCTGGAGATGCCTGAGATTAATTCTTAGCTTAGTTATACTAAATACTTGTGATTAAGACTTGTGATGAGAAGGTGTAATTCTTCGCTTACTTATACTAAATTGTTGTGACTAAGACTTGTGATGAGAAGGTGCTATCTCTCCATGCATTTAATTATATACTTCCACTCGGATGTTAAGAAATGTGATGCACAAGCATTTCCAGGGTGCGTTATTTTATGTGATATTCTATAAATAAATAAATACTAAGCGTGCCTAATTTGCGTGCTGCATAGGAAAAAATAATACGCTCGTTCACCGAGTTGTCATGTGAATCAAAGTTGAGAAAAGTGAGAAAGTAGTATAATCATTGACTGAGCCCTCTCTGCTATACTTATTGACTAACCTGGCATGTGAATTAACTCGAGCAAAGTGAAACAAATATTCTACTTATTGACTAAGTGAAGAAATAGTATACTTATTGACTAAGCTGGTTAAACTAATGGCATCCTGTGAAGCAGCTGCTATTAAGCAATCTTTATGATAGTAATAGAGTAGAGTAGGGAAGAAGGTAGCGAGGTAAATGTACATGTTTAATCAGTGATGAAATTTCATATCCAAGACTCTGAACGCATCACTGCATCTGCAGATCTCAACGAAGAACACAGCTCATCTCCCCTATAAATACCTCGCCGTTTCTCCCCCACCTTCTTCGTCATCCATCGCTTCTTCTTCTTCTTCTTCCTCTTCAGGATGTTTCACAACGTGGTGGACACCTTAAGGGGGAGGTCCTGCGGTGGATCAGATGCAACGGTGAAGGTGCCGGCCACGGTGGTTCTGATGAAGAAGAACGTGCTCAGCCTGCAAGGCCTTCATGACACCGTGCTCGACGGCGTCCACGAGATCGTCGGCAAGGGCATCTCCTTCCAGCTCGTCAGCGCCACCGTCCCCGAATCCAGTACGCCCCCTCTCCCTCCTCATCCCCGACTCTCTCAGGAGTTACTTCAAATGGATTAACTGTACCGACGACGACCGATCGATCGCAGTGTCGTTTTTTCTAGAATCAAAAAGTTCTCCAATACATGCCACTATTCTGCTTTCCTGCTCTGCTAATTCCCATATATCCACGATGATGATGATGCAGATGGTAAGGGGGGAAAAATCGGGCCGCCGGCGTACTTGAGGGAATGGTACAAGTCCCTCACGTCGCTGACGGCCGGCGAGTCCAAATTCCACGTCCACTTCGAGTGGAGCGCGAGCCAGGGGGCCCCTGGCGCCCTCATCGTCAAGAACTTCCACCACTCTGAGTTCTTCCTCAAGACCGTCACCCTCGACGGCCTCCCCGCCGCCGTCGCCGGCAAGTCGCGGATCCAATTCGTCTGCAACTCCTGGGTCTACCCCGCAAAAAAGTACACTCACGATCGCATCTTCTTCGCCAATGACGTGAGCTTTTGATCTACTTCATGCTGTTCATTAATTGATTTCAACAAATCCAACCGGTAGGGCCGTAAAGATACGACCATCTTTATCTACAGACGTATCTTCCGAATCAAATGCCGGAGCTCCTGAAGAAGTACAGGGAAGACGAGCTCTCCCATCTCAGAGGAGACAACATCACCGGCAAGTTAAAGGAGTATCATCGCGTTTACGCATATGATTACTATAATGATCTCGGCCGACCCGACGACGGTCCGGACTTTGTACGCCCCATCCTCGGCGGAACCCAAGAGTATCCTTACCCTCGCCGAGGACGCACCGGTCGTCCTCCGTCAAGTAGAGGTGAGCTAGTCGATTATGCGCTGGGAATTCAGAACGAAGCCTCTAATTCGTTTGCTGCTTGCCGGCAGATGTCAGGACGGAGAGCAGACTGCCGGATTCTAAACTGGATATCTACGTGCCCCGGGACGAACGATTCGGGCACGTGAAGATGTCTGACTTCCTTGCGTACCAGATCAAGGCGCTGGCGCATGGCCTCATCCCCACCCTAAAGACGACGTTCAGCCTGACGCCGATGGAGTTCGACAACTTCGAGGACGTGGAAAAACTGTACGATGGCAGCTTCCGGCTACCGAAGTGCTTCCAGATCAACGAACTCTGCAAAAAGATCCCCTTCGAGATGCTCCGGGAGCTCATTCGCACCGACGGCGAGGGCATGTTCAAGCTCCCTACTCCTCAGGTCATCGAAGGTTCGTCCATTTGGGTTTGATTACATCGATCAAGTTTGACGATTATAGAAAAAGTATTTAGTTCATCATCGTTGTTGCAGTGGATAAACAAGCTTGGAAGAAAGATGAGGAGTTTGCGAGACAAATGCTCGCGGGTGCGAATCCTCTCGTGATAAGGCTTCTTGAGGTCTGCTGATTGAGATTCGCTCAACTTTCTCTTACTAGTAAACTTGATGATCCATCATCATTGTCGCTGTAAATTTACAGGAGTTCCCTCCAGCTAGTAAACTCGATGTCAATCTCTACGGCGACCACACCAGCTCGATCACCGAAGCTCACATCTTGAACGATCTCGAAGGCAGAACAGTTGACGAGGTTAATTTGCTTACTCCATCCAAGCCTCTCCAGAGCTTCCGAGCTCAACAACGGATGCTAATGGCGTCGTTCGTCCCTCTTCTTGCTTGCTTGCTTGCAGGCGTTGCTTGAGAAAAGGCTCTTCATCTTGGATTACCATGACGCACTCATCCCCTACCTCCACCGCATTAACTCGGGGTCCAACAAGGTATACGCGACCCGGACCGTGCTCTTCCTCAAGAGAGATGGCACCCTGAAGCCGCTCGCCATCGAACTTAGCCTCCCGGAAGATGCCGAGCAGAGTGGCGCTATCAACCGCGTCTTCACCCCAGCTCCGAGCGGCGTGCAGTCGTATATGTGGCAGCTCGCCAAGGCCTATGTCGCCACCAATGACTGCGGCTACCACCAACTCATCTGCCACTGGTTCGCTTATCTCACAAAACTCGATGCTGAGGTTTTAGTTTTCCTCTTCTTGTGTGCCCACCACTTGTTCGACGATTTGCAGGCTGAACACGCACGCGATCATGGAGCCCTTCGTGATCGCCACCAATCGGCAGCTCAGCGTTGTCCACCCAATTCACAAACTCCTCAGCCCGCACTACCGTGACACCATGAACATCAACGCCCTAGCGCGGCAGACACTCATCAACGCCGATGGCGTCATCGAATCCACCGTCTTCCCCGGCAAGTACGCTATGGAGATGTCGGCCGCCGTCTACAAAGACTGGAAATTGACCGAGCAAGGATTGCCGGATGATCTCCGCAAGAGGTAGTAATTCGACCCTGGCCATCTTTTGATCGATCGTAGGGATTTTGATTTGGTGTTCGACGATTGATTACAGAGGCATCGCGGCGGAAGACCCCACGAGCCCAAACAATCTCCGGTTGTTGATCGAGGACTATCCCTTCGCCGTCGACGGTCTCGATATATGGTCAGCGATCGAGAGCTGGGTGACCGAGTACTGCGGCATTTACTACCCTGATGATGCAACCATCCAAGAGGATGTCGAGCTGCAAGCGTGGTGGAAGGAGGTGCGCGAGGTCGGCCATGGCGACAAGACGAACGAGGACTGGTGGCCCACAATGCAAACGGTAGCGGAGCTGACGAAAACTTGCACCACTCTCATATGGGTGGCCTCCGCACTACACGCGGCAGTCAACTTCGGGCAACACGCCTACGCCGGCTACCTCCCGAACCGACCGACCATTACCCGGCGGTGGATGCCGGAAGAGGATACCGCCGACTACGAGAAGTTGAAAAAAAACCCAGACCGATTTTTCCTCAACACCGTCACAAGCCATTACCAGACCGTTCTTGCGGTGACTCTGATGTCCATCCTATCGAAGCACTCCTCCGACGAGGTCTACCTCGGCCAACGAGATACGACGGAGTGGACCACCGACGGAAAGGCGTTGCAGGCATTTAAAAGATTCCGCCAAAAGCTAATCGAGATTGAGAAACAGATCGAAATCAGGAACAAGGATCCAACCTTAAAGAATCGAAATGGGCTGGCCAATATACCCTACACCTTGTTGTACCCCGACACATCTCAACCTTCTCCCGGTGGAATCACTGGAAGAGGTATCCCAAACAGCGTCTCCATTTGAGCTCTGTGAGTTCCGGCATGTCCGTCTTGTTTGCAGTTGCAGTCATCTCTATTCCTTCATCTTCTCATCCTGTTTTGTTTTTTAGATGGTCTTTCTAATAGTAAGCCTACTGAATGTTTACTTTTCATTCATAATAAATGCAATGGAATTGCTTGGCTTTTCTGCTGAAAGAAATATTTTACTTTGCCAAACTGAATGAATCGGAATTAAATTTTAAATATAGAGTAAATTTGTGATAAATAATAGGTAAATTAAGTTTATGATATGTTTAATACATGAATCAGATTACAATTAACTATTATCTAAACATGCCCACTCGATTAAATCTCTACCGTACGATCGCGGACGTTGCACGGTGGATCGGTGGTCCACAATTTGAACGGGAAGGTTCTCGACCCAATTAGAGGCTTCTCGATTCCGTCCGCCGCAAGCTTAAAAGGCATTAACGGTCTCCTCCTTCGATCGCCATGGATCTGCTGAAGCGCGAGCTGCAGAGGAAGAGGCAGCTGCTACGAGACGACTTCGGCGGCCGGAAGCTTCTCCGGCGTTCCGAGATCGATCGCAGGGAGATCGAGCGGCTCCGCCTCCGAGAGGCTCAGCTACTCCCATCCAAATCTCGCGTCAGTAACGGCACAGCTCCCGTACCCTCCTCCCTCGACGAGCTCTCCGATTCCCTTCCCGGAGATGCCGCGGCTGGGGGGGCGGACCTCCCGAGAGACGAGGTGATCCGCCGCCTCCGGATCCTGACGCAGCCCGCCACCCTCTTCGGCGAGGACGACGCTGCCCGGATCCGCCGCCTCCAGGCCTTCATCGAGTCTGGGCCCATCGAGGTCGAGGAGGAGATGGCCGACGGCCAGACCAATGATTTCCTCAGGGACATTTACGATCTCCGCCGGCGGCAGAAGGGTGAGGTGATCCCGGCACGGGCCGAGAAGAACGGCACAGCTGGAGATGGCCACGGAGGCGAGGAGCCCGGTGCGATGGGTGCAGGGGATCCGGTTGACTGGGACTTGAAGAGGATGGAGGGCGATTTCGAGGATCTGTGCGACGAGGACAAGATTCTTGTCTTCTTCATGAGGCTGTTGAATGAATGGGGAAAAGAGGTGGAGGAGATGCCGGAGGCGGAGAAGCGTAAGGCCAAGGGAAAATTCACGGTCGCCACCTTCAATCAATGTGCCCGATACTTGAATCCATTATTGAAGATGTGCAAGAACAAGGTATGCGCCTAGATTTTGCATTCTCAATGATTTGTGGCTAGATTTACGAAGAATTGGGTTGAATGATTTTTAGCTTTAGGTTTCAAGCCATGTAATTTATGCATTTTTGTTTGAGGAAATGTTGAAAATTGAAGGTGTTATGCTAAAATCTGCTCAAGGAACCGACTTTGGAAAAAGCTTAAGCTCACAAATAAAAAGTCTTTGATAAAATAAACCCGAGAACAAAAAGATCTTTTTTGGCTCGATTTTGTATCTTAGCTGGTTAGAGGTTTACAATATATTTTTGACATTGTTTAGATCAACTTATCATTACCTTATGTAAAAATGTGAATTGTGTCAATAATTTGGATAAACTTATGACTTCTGTTTATGTATTGTATGTCATGCTTTGGATATAAACCCAAAAATGCACCAATATCACCGTATGTAAAAATGTGCATTGTGTAAATAGTTTGGATAAACTTATCACCTCTGTTTATGTATCGTATGTTATGCTTTGAAGATAAACCCAAAAATGCACCATTTGATATTGAAGATCTCCTCTTGGCTGATATCCTGCTATGATCACAAATTATTTACTTGCTGTAGGTATTGGGGTTCTTAACTTTCTTTGTCTACTGTTAGGAGGAAGATGTAATGAACATACAGATGTCAACTTGATGAGGAGACTTACAACTTTGAGAAAGCCTTCTGCCAGCCCTTGGCAATTCTACATGAATTGTCAGTAAAGCTGGTATTTGTTCATTCACTAATTCGTTTCTGTTATTATTATCATTGGATTAAATTTGACTCTTCCTTCCGAGTCAGTGGGGTTTACAACATATACTGAAAGTGTTGAGATCTACGTAGGGAATGATTCATTTGTTTCTTATTACATTTCCACAAAGTATATATCCACAGACATTGATGGGATAACATACACAGGGCAAGTCTATTTGTGGAATTAATTCATTTGATTCTTTCTGGGATAACTTGCTGGGTAGTCGACAGATTTCTTAATCAAAAAATGATTTTTTTGATCTAAGCATATCATGAGACCTAAATTGGCAAATAACTAAAAATGTGATCTTCTTTGAGTTAACTGCAAGTTTCAAAATCAGACAGCATCAAGTTCTGCTCATGGTTTGTCAATCCTCCACAGACTCTCCTGCCAGACGTTCGCCAGGCCCTGGTCAAGGTGGTGGAGAACTGCAGGAAACGCGACTACTTGGCCGCCATGGACGAGTACATCAAGCTGGCCATCGGCAACTCGCCCTGGCCGATCGGCGTGACGATGGTCGGAATCCACGAGCGGTCAGCGCGCGAGAAGATCTCCACCGCCAACTCCGTCGCCCACATCATGAACGACGAGACGACGCGCAAGTACCTGCAGTCGGTGAAGCGGCTGATGACCTTCTGCCAGCGCCGGCACCCGACTGACCCGTCCCGCTCGGTGGAGTTCAATAGCTTGGCGAACGGGAGCGACCTCCAGGCTCTGCTGGCGGAGGAGACGGCGGCGAGGATTAAGAACCCGGTGGCGGTGCCCAATGAAGAGAGGTCGAGACTTGTATCAGCTACTTAGGGCGTCGTCAGTGGAGCTTGCTTCAAAGATTTATGTTTTATGCGTTTTGTAATTGGAGGACTTGTACTGGACGGAGGATTTTTTTTAAAAAAAAAATGGATTTCAATTACCGCATTACAATTTCAATTAAACCGGACACTATTTTTTATTTAGGAAACTATTTAGTTTCAAGAAGTAAAAGTTACAAATTGCAGGGCATGACACACCTTCCCCTTCCCAAGAAAAACGGACTCTCTCCTCCTCGTACTGCAAAAATAAAAATGGGATTTAGAATGCCCCACGCTAAGTGCCAAAAATTTTCACCGAGAGAACCAGCGCCTTTACAGAACCAATTTTTGTATACATAAACAAACATATATAACTCCGAGCGTTAGATGTCTCAAATAAATAAATCCTCTTGAGTTGAAATTGTTCAGTCCAAGACAACGTGCCCTCCATCTGTTAACTATAACCGCAAACCTAAGCACAAAACTCGATGATCTGAAACAAAAACTTAACCGATCAACCACACAAGATGGGCTGAAATCGATGCAGGTATATAAATATGACTACACACACGATGATTTCAGAATAATTCAGACATCAGGGATGAAGTTAACCGCCCTCTGTTATTGCATTTGTTGGTTACCTGAGTAGAGGAAGAACACATTATCCACAAAGAAAGAAGATAATATAAAAGCAATGATGTCATCCACGGGTAAATTCAGGATTGGACCTACATTCATGCATGCAGTCCTTGCAACTCGCTTGCGGTCCGCTTCGACTTGTGCTTTGATTTCTTTTCCCGCTTCTTAATTCTGCAGAAAATCTCAGTATGTGAAGAAAAGGTTGACATCGAAAATAATGGAACTTATAGGACATGGACAAGGGAGTACTCTTCCGGGTTTGGATCCCAACAGTTCTTTAGCTTCCGATCGATGTGCCTCATGTCCTTTGCTGTGGGTGTTTCGTGCTTAGCAACCTGGGCAACAAGTGGAGGACATCAATGTAATAAACAACGCACCCTATGAATCAAATGCAAGAAACGATATTGCTTCTCGAAGAAGAATAATCCTCGAAAGGACTCGAAGTTGAACGACTAACCAACAGAGAGTGATCGATATCGTGAAGCTAACAAAAGTGATTGACAAGATAGAGGACAAATTTCAATTGGAAGATTGAGCCTGGAGAAACTGTTGTTATTATATTCCTTTGCAATAAGAAATGGAGAGAAAGGACTCCAATGAATTCATTAGATTCTATGGCCTGTATAAGCCTATTTCAGAATAAAACAGACTTTGGATCATAAAGTAAATTGATAACACTGTCAGTCTTTCATCCTAAAATATGTAAAATTCATCTACATAAAAGAAACCCCATGATAATTACTAGCATTCAGACGAGCTTTTCACAATGCAGTTTTGAGAGAATAGTCAATAATTTGCAGGGCCAAGCGAATATGGCACGAGGTGACAGTCTTGCAAATAAAGGCGTTGAAAGCTAAGTATGTGCACTACTACATTGTGAAGTTGACTTCCAAATGTGCACTCGATAACCAAACTACTCATGAGATGATAAAATTTTGAAACTTCAATGGAAATTACCAATGCATCGATGGAATTCAGATGTTCAAGAAGCTCAGAAGCTGAGTGGGCAGAGTGCTGTCGAGACAGTAAGATATTCAAGTATCTGCAATATTTACTCAACATGGAAAATATGTCATTATTTGAACAAAAAATTGAAATAAAATTCTCTTTCAATGTAATAAAGACAGTGCAGCAAGTCACGATTCATTTAGGTATCACACCTTTCAAAATCGATGCCTCCATGCATCTGATTTGACCTGCGCAAGGCAGCCAGTGCCAACTGCAAAACAGAAAATAGGTTCTCTAGAACATATAACATCCCAAAATCTGCAGTAGCAGAATAGTAGATTAATGCATATAGGAGAGAATATGCTTACATTTGGAAAATGAATTTGGTAGGAACGTGAAATGGTTCAGAATTAGAACATTGTGTAAATCACTTTTAATATCTTATCATGTCAAGTGAAAAGGTTTTTGGAATATAGCTAAGCATAACAGGCTACTGGCTCCAGTATGTCTTCAGGAAATAATGATTTACCTGTAGCAGCAACTCTAGTTTATGTATGATTTGTTTGGATAAGTACAAGTGTCATTCTGTTGTATTTTGAAATTTGAACAGGAGGATATAAACAGGCAGGATAATTTATAGAAAAAGAAGCATAATACATACTGTCAATTGTACACAAAGTATATACTTCTCTGGTTAGAGCAATTGGGTTCTATACGGGAAGTTGTGGGTTCAATACATACTATCAATTATTTCAAATACATGGTGGTTTGGTGCAACTTGTAACCATATAAAGACATAACTAGTAGAAGGATATCTATGATGATTTGCCAGACACTATATTTATGAGGTTTCATACTGGAGTATCCTGGAGTAATGAGCTTTGACATATGATTCTTCAGAAGGCTAGTTTGAAGAGAACTATGATGAAGAATGCAGATTTTATAAAGGGCATTAATGCTTCACTTGATTTTTCAGAAAAAAGGACTACCCTAGCATGAAACTGAAAAATGCAAAGCACCTGCCCAGGAGGATAGAGAAGTGGCGCATCAGTCAGCATTATCCTGTCTGCCTCCAAAATTGCAGTTGGTAGCAACTCCTTCGAATGATTTTGAAAGAATTAGTGGAAAAACTTAAATGCAAACGGATGCAGATCAGCATCAAGCACACACTATACATAATAACCTTTGACGGTCGAAACAAGATAGCTACAAAAGTTTTATGCACTAACAACATAATTACAGTTTTACATTACAATAAGCCTCACAAAACAAGATTTGTTTTAGTAAATTATTGTTGGTTAAAATGTAAAATTGACAGGCTAAATCCCGTAATGTTATAATATAAGGAACTAACGAACCACTGCCACTATTTGATTGAGAAAAAACTACAAAAAAACAAATTATCATGTAACGTAGAGGAAAAGAACACTTGGAGTAAATTGAGAGAACTACAAATTTGAAAAGACAAAGAGAAATTAGTTTTTGTTGTTCCGGATTAGTTACTAATCATAAGGTATGTTACATGTACGATGATCTCTAAGGAAATTGGTGGTAAAGGACAAACACTTTTTGGTGTTGCTTTTAGAGGTGCTTAATTATATGATGTAGATTTTTCAGCAAATGTTAAAACTTCAGCACATAATCACCAGATATAAAGTTAAAATTAAATGACAAAATGATAATCAATTAACACGATTGATGATAGTTTAAAGCAGAAGGGAGCACCTTGAACTTATCTTGCCCCTCGTCCCTTATGTGGAAGGATTCCTTAACAGCCAAGACACAGTGTTAGTAATTAACAAGCATTCTAGCCAGTTTTGCACTAAAATGAAAGCCTAGCCAAGAAAAACGTCAACGTCCTATTATTTCTGAAGTTTCTTAAAACATTTTTTCCTCAAAAACATACTTATAATTGTATTAACAAAAGAAAGTAAATATTACCTGGATGTCCTCAAGGAAACCTTCAAGTGATCGGTATGGAGCATAAACAATTAAATCAAAATCAAGACTCTGAGATTGGTGAATGCCAGAAGAGGAAGGAAATAAGTAAGACAAACATAATATGGGGCCTGAAATGTATATTTTCAAGCAAATACATACCTGGTAGACGGCCATTTCATTGTTGAGGATAATCTGATGATCTTGCTGAATTCCCTTCCCAAGTTCCTCAGCTGATACATGATTTTCTTCTACTTTGCAGGAAGCATATATGCAAGTTAGCCTGTTCATACAAGGAATAAGGAATTTGAACTATACAACTAGAAAAACTTTTGAACTTTTTGTAGCAAAAGTATAAACAACAAAGGAAATATAAACCTGTTGGAGAATAAAAATGCATAAGATTTTCAAAAATACAAGCGTTCAAAGTTAACAACCAAGCCTTGCATGCATCAACAGATTGTTTACGAAAAGAATAAAAATGGAAATTGTCTGCTAAACAATGTTATAATTGAATTTCTTACATTATATGTTTCGGGTGGTGCTCCATTATAGACCACTGCAAATAGAATCTTTTGAAGTAGATGATTGCTGTTGCCTGATTATACAATCAGCAAAAAGCTTAGATCTTATATCACAAGCATAGTGCAAATGTAGGAAAATAGTTACCTGAATCTTGTGAGGAAATTTAAATGCCATACAAACTTCTTGAATCTTTTGCTCGTAGAAAATCCTCAAAAATTTTTCCTCCTCACGATTAAGAGGCTTGGGGAGTGACCTCTCAGCTGCAGGAACATGATTTAAGTTCGCATCACAGAAGCATGAATGGTTACAGAAAAAAAATTGCTACAGAAACACATAGAAGGTAGGATAAAATTGATCAGAAACGAGACACACCAAATTATTACCATTATCTTTCTGATCAAATATAGGTTCCGGATATGAGACTGACCCATCAACATGAACTTCCAATCGTGTTAATCCAAACTGCATGAAAATTCAAGCACAGGCTTATACTAACCAGAATATCAAAATTGATAGCAAATCAGAAAACCAGGGGCTGAATTTTTAAGAAGACAAAATTTTTTGTTTCTTTTTAAATTTTGCTAAGACTGATAACAGCAACACAGTAAAAGAGCAAATCTATAAGAATGACAGTCCCAGGTCCTAGCAAAAGAGATGCACAGCGCCATTGGGTTAGAGAAATATTTAGCGACAATTCTACCACTAGAAATATTCATACAGCTTACTTGAAAGTACCTGTTCAAGCAACTTCGCGGCTCTTTGGTTTGCAACATCACGCTTTTCCCACTGCGGCCAGAAGACAAAATTGTAAGGACTAATTGGGATAATATTCTAAGATAAAATGAAAATAACAGGTCTGGAAAAAATCAACTGAATAATTCATCTTAGAATTCAGCTCAAAGATTGGAACTTTCCTGAAACCTTCAACCTAATGCTAAAGCGAAGAAAACAATACGAAATAATATAAGATGAAACACAGCATTACCAGTTCCTCAGGTGAAAAGATCCACCTTGAGCGATGGGTAGAGTTCTGGAAGTCCACCATTCCGGCCCCCAACGTGGACGGTATCCCAAAACTCCACCTTCTATATCAGCAGAAATAGGGGTTTCAATGAGTCGCCAATATCAATTCAGGGAACAGAAGCTGCTGAGGGTTCAGAAAAAGGGTTTTCGAGGGTAAAGCGTTAACAGCAAACCCCGGAAGGCTCCACTCCTTATCAGAGACCTCTCGCAACTCTGCGAGGGTGAAAGGCAGTCTACCGATGACGAGGTATATTATCCGCCGGCGACGGAGGACAAAAGGCGGCGGCGACCGGGCGGAAGAAGGCTGGGTTGGGGATCGCCGGGGGGTGGCGGGCGTCGGAGGACGGGGAAATCCGAGAGGAGGAGAACCGTCGAGTAGACCGGACCGAAGCGTTCCCTAATAAGCCAGTAATGGTCCGGACTGAACCGGGCTGATCATAATCTGGCCGGGATGTTCCGGTTCTGATTGGAATTGGGCCGGCCTTTAACATACTTTTTATATTCTCAATTTAATTAATTAACCTTTAAAATGTTTTGCTTAGCTCAGCTTAGCTCTCAATAATTTAATACAATATTTTATTTGTTTTTTTTCTTAAATCCTTATCAATATAAAAATATTTTGGGTAGACTCATCCTTTTTTATAAAAAAATTAAGACCAAAAATTCTAATTAAGATAAAATATCTTAAACTATCTAGAATAATTTATTTTTTCATAATTTTATATTATAATTAGAGTCATCTTTTGAAAGAGAAACATTCGGTGAAATTTATATTCAATTATATTGATCCATTTGGCGTATTATATTTGTAAGGATGAGGTGTATTCAATATCAGAATAAAAGGAAAGAAGAGTCTAAAAATTAATTTCTCAATCTAATAAAGTAGCAAAATTATTTATTTATTTATTATTTATTATTCATACTATAATAAATCCTGTTGCGCTCAAAAAAATCTAAAGTAAAATACTATAAATTTAATAGAAAATAAATTTTATAATAATATAAATCCTTTAGTTACTAGTTTAACTTATTTAGTTAATATATTATTTTTTATTTAATTTGTTCTAATTCATGATACAGTATTATTTAAATATCTTGAATTAATAATTATTTTTTATATTATTAAATAAGTTGTATTAAACTAAATTTTACCTAAGATAGTGTAATTATATCATTTTATATATTATATCAGAAAAGCATTGTCAAATGTGTTAAAATAAATAATTTAAAAAATAAAACTTAAATATAAAAATGACATGGAATTGATATAAATATGAGATTTTGAATGTTAAAATAATAAGTAGGAAAAGTAAGAGTAACTGATTGGAATTTATTAACTTTATTTTTTCTATATTACTGTATAAATTGAGTCATCACTAATTTTTCTCAGGTAGAACTCAGATCTAAACCTCACCTTTTTTTTTATAGAAATTAGAAATAATGTAAGATTTGAAAAAAAAAGTGGATATATGATTAATTAAAGAGAGTTGATAATAAGAGGAGAAAGGAGATCTGCACAAGGCAACACCAAAAGAAAAATACTCATCCACCTGGTCAACGCCCCAAAATTCATCCTGCTGACTTGCTGACATGGGCACACGTGGCACAAAAACAGTAATATGGAGCACACCGCAGACACAGCGGCTGCCATTCTAGAAGAACGCAGCTTATAACTCAAAACCTTTGACTTTGAACCCAGCGAGTCAAACAAAACATTTCCAATGGAATGGAATCATTTAGAACTACGGTCTAATAAATGACGTGACTCATTGTCTATTAATTGTCTTCTCCTCCACGGAATCAAAGCAGAAGAATTGAAGGGAGAAGACAAAGGAAATGGAAGTTGTGCCGATCAAGTTCTACAGAGGCATCAACTCCTACTGGAAGAGGAGGAGGTACCAGCAGCTCGATCCCCGCTCCTCCTCCTCCTACTCGTCGCCGTCGGGGAAGAGATCGCGGAAGGCGGCGGCGCGGTTCGGGTCCGGCGGGCGGCGTGGTGGGAGCGGTGGGTGGTTCCTGCGGCTCCGTCGGCGGCTGAGCTTCCGGATCAAGTTTGGGATCCCTTCGCCGGGGAAGCTGTTCGCGCGGATCCGCGACGCCTACGTCGACTGCATGCTGGCTATGGCCGGGAAGACGCCGGCCCTCACCGCCGCCGCCGGGCCGCAGATATGGTCGCGGAGGGTCCCGAAGGGCCGGCCGGAGAAGGTGAGCTCGTCGGCGGTGGAGCGGAGGTTGATGTTCGAGATCTACAACTCGCTGGTGCTCGCCGGAGAGATCTAGGTCGAGAAAAGTATGTGTTGATAGTGATGTGCGTGCAGCATGGAAATCATGTTGAAGAATGGGGTGATGTTGTTAAGCATACTCACCTGCAACTTAAAAGGATGGAACAAGTGTGTGGAGTTAAAACAAAAAATCTGATTAATCTTATAAGAATGGTATGAATTTTTTTTTCTAGTTAACTTAATTAATTCATCGCCTCAATCTTATAAGAACTTTTGACAGCAGTCTTAGTATCTTTATTGCAATAGATTTTATTATGGTCGCAGGTTATTTTTGAGGATGATATATTTAGTTAAGCGTCAGAGATCGTAGGTTATATAAGTATGCTTTGTATGTTCTAATATTCTTCTAACTCAATCTAGTACTATCCCGAGTTAAAACATTCAAATTATGAGAATAAAACTACTGTGAAATCAGGTGAGAGATAATTTGGTTAAATCACTTCTATAGTAAATTCTTTCTATCAAAGTATAGTAGATGCATCGAGGAGTACAACTTAATGTCACAATAAAGAAGTCGATAATACAAGCCTTGAAGATTAAAGTATAGAAGCAAAGGGAGCACGAAATAGTAATAAGCAAGGAAAATATAATTTTTATTTCAAGCATCGAGAAGAATCCTCAACACCGATCGTTGGCCACTTAAATCTTTGATTATAAGTACTCAACACTCTTCACTCGGTTGAGCTCTCGATATTATTTTCTTCAGCTTTTATTCAATGATCTTGCTAACTATCTTTGAGATTTTATAAAGCCTCAACAACCATGAGGTGCAAAAGGATGTGACAGTTTATTTTGGTTGTACCCTTTTACTTAGGTGTATTTTAGGTTGATATCTAAATTTATCAATTATCATGTAGGTGGCATCTAAGTTTATACCATCTGCCCATATTGTACTGCAGTAGTCCTATTTTATGTATAGTAGGTCATGCATCTGTCATCCTGATACTACAACATTCTATACTACAACATGTTTTGTTTTGAGCACTGTGATAACTTTAGGGTGCCAAGAGAGGTATCTTCATCTCTAATAGAATGAATCTTTGTGGGGGTATAATAGTATATATTCTTTAATTATTCACCAATAACACCTAAAGTCAAGCTGAGCATGAACCGTGACATTCAAAATATTGAATTATTGCGACCGGACAACATGTTTTTTTCCTGCAATAATTCACATAAAGGTATTAAAAAATAGCAAGTAGGACAAAGGAGATAAAGATGGGCGAGTTGGTCCACATATTAGTCTGAAAAGATATGGGGTTTGAATCCTATTCTTCACAATTAATAAATTAGTTTAAATAAGCTATATTATTTTCCTTCAATTTTTTTGAAAATATCTGTACATGGCATGAATTTTCAACTCCCAAAAGACCACATGGCATCTTCCCATTCCCTTATCCTTCTCTGATGCCTTTGAAATAAATCTTCCATATAAACAAGAAAAATAATTTGAAAAAAGCCAAAATAAATTTAAAGAAATTGAACTCATGTGCTCATATCCAGTCAAAGTGTTTGACTAAAATGTTACTTGGAAAAGTTGTGTGTGAATTGCTTGAGTTTAAGTTGGACTAGCAGAGTATAGGAGGATATTTTTTTAATTTTATTTATTTTTAAAATTATATTTATTATTAATTTTATAGGGAAAAGTTTTTTTTAAAAGTTCAGTGAGTATTAAATTTAGACACATCAACTTATTTAATATGAAGAGTTATAAGGTATAATTTATACTTAAAAGAATTAAAATTTTATTATATTATATTTATAGGTTGCTGATAACTACCCCTTCTATATCCTTTTTCATATTTATAGATATAATATTTTTATCAATTAGTACCGTATAGGATACCTAATTATCATTATGATGATACAGTAATGATATAAAAATGTTATCCTGATGCAGGGATGATATAAAAAAAAAATATGATAGAGATATCAAAATATAATTAAAAAAATATTGACACGTACACAAATGATTAGAGTAATTGAAGTTTATAAGGGAGGATCATGAGTTTTTAGATTCAATAAGTTCTAAAAAAGAAATATAATTCTCTAGAATTTGATAAGCATTGATCTGTATATTTTTTTTAATCGGTCCCAATGGTGTTATATTAAATATATATATTGGTCTTAGAATCAAGAACAACTTCTTACTTAAAATGCAGTCATCATCTTATTTTGGGAGGAAGTGATCGCCCAGGTTCGCAGCGAGCGCTCTCAAGCCGCCTTGCTGCGTTCACATCGTTCCACAACGGCGATTTCCTCCTCCAGCAGTTATTGCGGCAATCTCCTTCCGCCTGCCATGGAGATCTCCTTCCAACCCATCAATCATTTATTTCACCAGATTCCCATTTGAATCAGCTTGTTAACCACGTGTTTGACAAAATGCCTCTTCCAATGATATGTGAGTGCGGACTCATCAAGAACAGTATAAAATGGGAGGTCAACTCGCTGCCGCTGCCACCGTCTGCAAAGAGATTCTTGCTTTCCGAAACCTAATACTCTTTCCAATCTCCAAAAGGAGGTCCCTTTTTCTTTTTTTGAAATTGTAGAGGTCAGCTATGGCCTGGAAGGATGAGGAAGCGGCAAATGGATCGACTAGGGTGGATGCTGGAAGCTCCGGCCTTGACTCCGGCCATGCCCGCCTCCACGAGCTCGGTTACAAGCAGGAGCTCAAGCGCGACCTCTCGTAATTTACCCTTCGGCTTGAATTCTTTTCTCTTTTTTTTTTTTGCAACTTGGATTTGTTAAATCATCACGAGTGATACCGTTTGGGGTGGGGGAGGGATTTTGCAGAGTGCTGTCCAACTTCGCCTTCTCGTTTTCGATCATATCGGTGCTCACCGGGATCACCACGCTGTACAACACCGGGCTCAAGTATGGGGGAACCGTCACCGTCACATTCGGGTGGTTCATTGCCGGGTTCTTCACCATGTTCGTCGGGCTCTCTATGGGGGAGATCTGCTCGTCGTTCCCGACCTCCGGCGGGCTGTACTACTGGAGCGCGAGGCTGTCCGGGAAGGAATGGGCGCCGTTTGCCTCCTGGATGACTGGCTGGTACTAAGACCGCTGCTTTGCTTCGGAATTCAAAGTTCAATCTTCTTTGGTGGTAATTGTGCCTGGTTTTGATTATGGAAAGGATTCTCCAATTTGAGATTTTTGTGGTGGTTTTGAGTTAATATATTGAATCCATGAATTCTGTAATGGGTAGTTTGCAAAGGCAATTTAGCTTGTCTTTTCATGGTAGACGAATATGGGGGAACTCCGGAGCAAGAGGCTCCTGCAAATAGCGGCAAGGCTGTTTCCATGGTTCCAAGCATTTCCTCTAAGGTTAAAATTCTTGGTTATTTGTTCCTCAACACTAGAGATTTTTCCCATGGATTGGACATGATCTAGCACTAGGGGCCTTCACCATTGAGTTCAAAGTTGAAGTGTATTTTATCTATGTTTTCTGCTTGAAATTCTGGAGCACGGAGAGTTTGTGAGAATGCCTCTGACATGAGAGGATTTTAACAGCGCCCATATCTCGGTCAATTCATAAATGGAATTTAAAATAAGATTTTAAAGTTATTTTGCAATTTCTTGTGTACACGGTTGGAGAGAAGATTGTAAAATCTGGAATTTGGTGGAATTCGTCACTTCTATGTTTCTTAAATTATAACTGAGTTACTTACAGAATAACAGATACTTCGATACTTAAATGTTTGAAATTATTTTCGTCATCTTTCAGTTTATGCCATACAAGTAAAGCGTTAACACTCCTATTCGACTTCATGCAGGTTTAATATTGTTGGCCAGGTAATTCAAATAAATTCCTAGGTCTGGTTTCAGTTTATTCTTCACAATGATCATGGCTCTTATGATGATGACTAAGGGCCTTGAACCATCTAGGTCCTGATCAGTTCAACAGTTTTTATTCAAAAGATTAAGACCTATGTCAAATCAAAACCTGGGATGTTTAGTGTCTCTCACGTATTTGGTTTGTTTTTGAAAAGATAGTTATGGGCAAAATATAGACCGATTGAAATAACGGGTCCATTCCAACAAAACACTGATTTTTATTTCTTGATAGCAATTTAGAACATTTTGTCCTGCAGTGGGCAGTCACAACCAGTATAGACTTCTCTCTGGCTCAATTAATTCAAGTCATTATCCTACTAAGTACTGGTGGGAAAAATGGAGGAGGATACTCGGCTTCCAAATATTTGGTCATTGCTTTTCATGGGGGACTTCTTCTGATTCATGCCATAATAAACAGCCTTCCTATCACTTTATTGTCAATATTTGGACAAATTGCTGCTTTATGGAATCTAATTGGTATGTGTTATTGTCTTTATTGTTTTTCTCGAAAAGAATTGGTTTTTTGTTTTGTTTGTTTTCCTGTGTCTTGTATGCATTTGGAGATTTTAATCAATACAATGGATGGTTTTCCTCAGGTGTGTTTGTTCTTATGATCATCATACCCATTGTGGCCACTGAAAGAGCAAGTGCCAAGTATGTATTCACCCATTTTAACACCGAGAATGATGCTGGAATCCACAGCAAACTATACATCTTTGTTATAGGGCTGCTGATGAGCCAATACACACTGTCAGGATATGATGCCTCTGCTCATATGGTACGAATATTTCACATAATTTTCGAGCTCATTTCATGTTTGCATTATGACTGAAGTGGATGTTTTCGCACTTAGTTTAAAAAAGTGAAAATTTGACCCTTTTCTAATTGCACACCCATGTGATAGCCAGTTTCAAGGCTTCTATATCTACAAATTTGTTTAAATTTTCTTTTGTTTTTTTTCCCAGTGACAATGATTTTACCAAGGTTAGCATCATACTGTCCATTTGTCACCTGTGTTCTTTTTCATCATTGTAGTTAGAGCATTATCTTCATCATTACCTTAACAACGTTAACATTAGAAATTGATGATCAAAAGTGAAGCAGTACCCTCGCGAACCGCAGGGAGCAGAGTGTTATAAAGAAAGAGTCAACTTTATTGACTGTGCAAAACCATTAATTTGCATATGCACTTATTTGTAAAATTTCATATGAAATCGACACGACTTGTAGTAGTGCAAGATTGCACTACTACCTCTTTATGACCTGGTCAGTTTATTACCTGGCGAACATCCCCTTTGCCTTTTTGACACATTATCGATCATAACATTACTGTTATTGATAGATCTAAGTATCACAGTTTACTACCATCTGATGTCCGAATAACGCAGCATGTTTTTTTATTTTCCCAAATAACTCAACATTGATCAGAGGTTTACATTGGTTATATGACTGATTGGTTGACTAATATCCAAGATCAAGTTCCTAAAAGTGAAGGCAAGCTCAAACTGAAGCTTACAAGCACAAAGCATCATTTTCTCTTATTTCTGATAATTAGGTCGATTAATATGTTTTGAGCTACTAATTTTGTTACCAGACAGAGGAAACTAAAAGTGCAGATAAGAATGGACCCAAAGGAATAATCACTTCAATCGGCGTCTCAATCATCGTTGGTTGGGGATACATTGTTGGAATTACATTTGCAGTCACCAACATCCCCTATCTCTTGAGCACTAACAATGATGCTGGGGGCTATGCAATTGCTGAAGTGTTCTACCTTGCCTTCAAGAACAGATATGGCTCTGGTGTGGGGGGCATTATTTGCTTGGGAATTGTTGCCATTGCTATATTCTTCTGTGGCATGAGTTCAGTGACAAGCAATTCTAGGTAAACAGCATCTAATTAATTTATTACATTTTTTCTTTTCTTTTTCTTTTTTTTCTTATGAGCAAAGATTGACTGTTCGAATTCTCAGTTTAAGAACTCGAAGAATGCTTGCATTGTCATTTTTACCCTAAAAGGTGCAGATTTAACAATGTTAACTAAAGCTACAGTTATCAAGTCATTTGAAGCCAGCTTTTGTCATTAAAGATATATGAGTTTCTACCAACCAAACGAACCAAGGACATAGAGAACTCAATATATTTAGTACTTTTCCGTGATATTCAATATCTAAAACATCACCACTGTTCGACCTTTTTCTTTGCTGATGTCCGAAATTAGAGTTTTGAACTGATACTTTGAATTTGCTTGATCGAAATGTAGGATGGCGTATGCCTTTTCGCGTGATGGAGCAATGCCCTTATCGTCATTTTGGCACAAAGTGAACGAGCAAGAAGTTCCAATCAATGCAGTTTGGCTTTCTGCTTTTATGTCCTTCTGCATGGCACTGACGGTACCGTCCTTCTCCCTATTTCTTTCTATTTTATCGAACTTTTCAGAAGGGTGAACTGTTGGTACATAGAACTTCAGCGCACTACAAATTGCTTCCATCGACTTCAGGTTCAATTATTGGCTAAAATTAGAAACATGGAAATAAGAAAACTAAATTATCAAAATTTGGCATCTTCTTCATAAGAACTTGAATCTTTTTTCTGAAAATTATGAAATGCTATCAAATATCATTGTGTGTGTTCAAACACGTAGTTATCAAAGTCAGCATCTCAATCTGCATGAACCTTCATCTCCTTTCAGATAAAATACTCTCTGTAGAAGTTGGTATGAATTAAAAGCTGTCGCATCTTATAAGCTTTTCAACTGGTCTTAAAGAATTAAAACAACAGAAAGCTTGTCTCTCTTGCAAATTTTTTTCCTTCTTCCATTAACTTTTATGATCAGTAATTCCCTAAGTTGAGATTACATTAAGTTACCTACGTATATGTAGGACTAATTAGCTGTTAGTTTTATCTTTACCACTTGTTGAATCGATGTCTCTTCTTGTTTGCACGCAGTCTCTTGGAAGTCTGGTGGCGTTCCAGGCGATGGTGTCGATAGCCACCATCGGCCTCTACATCGCCTACGCGCTGCCCATCTTCTTCCGGGTCACCCTAGCGCGCAAGACCTTCGTCCGGGGGCCCTTCAACCTCGGCCGGTACGGCGTCTTCGTCGGCTGGGTGGCCGTTCTCTGGGTGGTCACCATCACGGTCCTCTTCTCCCTGCCGGTCTCCTACCCCGTGACCAAGGACACCCTCAATTACACCCCAGTCGCCGTCGGCGGCCTCCTCTTCCTCACGGTCGGTTCATGGTTGCTGAGCGCGAGGCACTGGTTCAAGGGTCCAATTACCAACATCACTGCTACTGCTGTTGCTGCCGCCGCTTAGTCCAAGCTCTTGTGGGTTCATGATGAAGTGATGAGTGAAAAGGTTTCAAGACAAATAATACAAGTGCTGTGGAATTAATTCTGTCCTCGCTAAGCATGTACTTGGACACAGCAAAAGCCACTGCCTCTGTCTTAATCATTCTTCTTCATGGAATATTACAGAAAGCAAAAGAAAAGAAAAGTTGATTCAACTTGCAAATTTGCAGCTTCTTACGACATGTTTCTTCCAAAAGTTAGTCACTACTCAAACAACATTTGCATTATGTTTAAATAACACCTCGGTACTTATTGTATAAGTGGTGGATGAATGGTTTAAGATTTATCATTATTATTGTTGTGACAGGTGTTTATATAATAGAGTCAACTGCAATGGCTTTTTAACTAGTTAAAATAATAAAGTTGAAAAATATATAAATACATAGTGCATTAAGTTTCAGCTAATATAGATGTGATGTGTTTAGGTTAAATTAATAGTGATCTCATAAGTACATAAAAACAAATGAAAGAATAGATTTAGAAGAATTAAGTTGAAATATTAGGAAAACTAAACTTATAAATCCTATAAATTGAAAAAAACAGGGGAAAAAAATCAAATATTGAATTGGACCTGGGTTGGGTTCATTAAGGATTTGAAATGAGTTCACTATTTTGGGCCTTTACATTTTATTATTAAATAGATATTGTAATGAAAAATGAGTCATTAGTAAATAAAATTGAAAAATACATAATCAAGAATAACATTTATCCACTAATTAAACCTTAATTATGTAAAAAAAATTCTTATATAAAAAAATCCAAAAATCTCAATTTCAAAATAAAAATAAAAATCTCTGATAACCTTTTTAGCTGTTATTGATACTAAAACTAGTAAACAATTGCATGCTTTATCAACAATTTTTATTCTCCCGAAGACACCATCCCCACACCTTTAAATATTGGAAATAATAATGTAAGTAGATTGTGAGTATAAAATTCATTATTATAGTTGAATCTCTTTAAAGCCGGAAAGTTGGAAGGAAAAAAATAATTACAATCTTCCAAATTGGGCGGCTGTCCAATCTGGGAGCGCCCCCCATCCATATGAAGATTCCTGCAGGGAAGAGGAAGGAATGGGATTCATATCATTCAAAACAAGTGGTAAATCTTTTTTGATCAGGTAGCAGTAGAGATGCATATCATCTGAAGATTCGTGCTGGCCTCCGATGATGGTGCCGTGTGCAGAAGACCAACCCACCCCAAAAGGGAAAGATTGGAGAACAAAATGTTTTTAATAATGGAAAAGTAAGAAGAAAAGAACAAAAAAAAGGAGGATTAATTCCACCTGATCCACACCACCCCCTGACCACCACCGTCAAATTAAGGCAATATTCCATTTGAATGAATGAAACACATTCACTGCTGCCCTCCGAGTTCTGCAACTTCTTCTTCTTCTTCTTCTTCTTCTTCTT
This sequence comes from Thalia dealbata, assembly GCA_030544415.1. Taxonomy (NCBI): domain Eukaryota; kingdom Viridiplantae; phylum Streptophyta; class Magnoliopsida; order Zingiberales; family Marantaceae; genus Thalia; species Thalia dealbata. The sequence continues at coordinate 17,490,413 of CM060458.1, forward strand.
CTTCTTCAACTGATATATATATATATTATGAATTAGTCCCATGTCTAGGATAAGGTGCTCACTGCCTTCTTAATCTATTTCTCTCTATCCCTATCGCTATCTCTACCTCTATGACTCCATCTCTATCTCTTCTGTGCTGGCTTGTGTGTGATTATGGAGATTGAAAAAAATATGTGATCGTGTAGGAAGGAAGGGAATATTACTTCTGCCGCCTTCTCACGGTCATCTGCATCTCATCATCTCTTCAACTTTAAAAAGCTAAAGAAGAACCTGGTATTTTCTGATTACTTATTTGACTAATACCTCCTGGAAACTTCTATAAATAGGACGAGATGGAGGATGCACGTTTGCAAGCCGGTCTATTTCCACCTCTCCAAGAACATATAGATAGATTAAGAAACTTCTTTTGCGTTATCTCTGAAGGTTCTTATTCTCTTTCTCAGTTTTATTTTAAGCTGAGAGCAATTGGCAGCAATCAGTTGGTCCAAAATCTGAGGAGAAGGTGATCATGTTGGTGATGATGGTGAGATATATATGTATGTAAAAGGTGTTGACAGAAGATAGAGAGCACAGATGATGACATGCATGAGTCCTGTGCATCTCACTCCTTTGTGCTCTCTATGCTTCTGTCATCACCCCCTCACACACTACTTACTCCTCCCCTTTTCTTCTCCTCTATTAATTCCTTACATATCTGCTTATACTTCCATTTTTTTAAAATTTTACACACATATCGAGAGAGAGAAAAAACGTTAGGGTTCAATATATACAGGTTTTGTTTTTATTTTTCTTGGTTGGTTTGTTTTATGTTGGTTTTATGGTGCGGAGGAAAATTAAGGAAGTTAACTGAATCAAACTAAATAAAAAAATAACAGAATTACATTTTTTATGTTGGTTTTATTTTGATCTCCTTTATTTTTATAGAATTAAATTGTTTTTAATTAATTTTGATGATTCTTTGTTTGTTCATTACTACTTTTTCATGTTCTTGTTGGACAAACTAATAAATTAATACCATCTATCTTTATGGCATCATTGCCATGAACCCCATTCATATGCGGATGATATAACATTCCTATTTATCTCTAGTTAATTAATTAGAATGTGCAAAAATGCATTATAAATATTGCAACTTCACTAGTGTTTAATTTGATTTTTTTCCTCCTTTTTTTTTAAATCTCCAGTAGTACCCTCTTCTCTTGACAGTGATATTGTTTATTAGTGTATCATGATATGCAATATGCTATTAATAAATTAATCAATAGTGGCAATTTTTTATAATAGGTATAATTAATTGTATCATAGAAATTATACTGATGGCATTAAAAAGGACAATTTTTTATGTATGATATGTATTCCCTTGGAAGACATAAAAGACAGTGTTATCACTTGTTCTAAAACAATTATATCCACCTTTCCAATAAAGGAGAACCAATTAATTTCTTCCCCCTCATCCAATCAACTTACAAATATAAAAAATTAAAAAACTTTCCATCCCATTTTCATCCAAATTTCTTCGCCGAGCGAGGATTTAAGAATTTGAAAACAACGAAAAAGACATTTAAGCCATTCCCTGGGTGAGAAAAATGTTTTAAAAATTGTTTGAATATATTGATTCTAGGAATAAAGCTACAACTAATGGCTAATAAAGGTTGTATTATTCACAAGAATTTTCCAACACCACAAACATCATCTCGCCACACTAAAGATAAATTATGCACGCACATTTAGTACAATTTGTGCCATCATTTCTCCCAATACACAGAAATGTTTGACGCAGAATCCGAAGGTTTGATGCACGCACACTTGTTTAACTCCATTAGAAACACTTTACAACGTAAACACACAGCCCTCAGTTCTTTAGCATAACTGTGTGTGTCATGCCTTGGTTCCACCTCACATGCATCAAATTTGTGCAATGATTAAACAAATCATTCATTTGTTAAGAAGGGAATTTACTAACCTGCTAAAATAAGCTTTGCCCAAAGGAGAGCAGAAAATTATATATCTACTGGTCTCTGCTGGCATTTCCCCTAATACACAGAGTTCCTCGGGGGATTACATGGAGTCTTTGGACTCTTGAAAGGCACTGATGGCTCTGCCAAAAGCTGTAATATTTAGAAAGGCAGGCCTGGTTCAACATTAAGCTGAGAGGTAGTGATCTACTCAGAATCCTGCGAGAGAATCCAAGGAATTCATACAGAAACTGTAGCATATACAAGTAACCTCTGAATACAACCAGCTCGGTAACTGGACAACCATCTTATACAAATCAAGGGTCAATCTGGGCGACAAGCACGCAATTAACTTTACAATCACCCAGTTTTGAGAACAAAAGAAAAAAGGCACCTTAAATGCTGGCACCTCCACAACCCTTGAGAAATGCCTGTCAGACGAGCAGTCATAGTAGTTATAAGTTAATTTGATTAATTTTCAGACAATTCAAATTTGATAGCTCCATAGTGCGTGTAATACCAGCTTGGTCGCGGCCACCGACTGGCGCTGCCTTTCTTTTTTCTCGCATTGACATTCACCACACCAGCTAGGGAAATCCTTTTGGTATTTCTTCATCTCTCTGAATACTGAACTGTAGAAGAGTAGACACAGAGATAAATTGTTGCAAGATGAACATATATCCTTATTATTAAGAGATTGCGATGCAAAAAAGAGAAATGGAAGATTTAAATCGTAAAAGATATTCCAAACTATACTTGCAATTAAAGAAGGTGGCCTCAGTGCTTCTCTAACAACAATGTAAATTAATTGTTGGATTTTACAAAGACAAGAGGAAAGAACTTCTGAAACACACTACTGGGACAAAAGAAATAATTGAGTCTAATAGCGTCCTTCCATACGACGGAGTTGCTATTCGTGAAGAGATTGAGAACTGCACTGCATCCCGTATACAGATATTAAGTATAATCCGATCAGAAAACAGGTGAACTATATGATCACAAGTAGTTTTCAGGCTAAGTAATTTACACTCCATGGTAATCAAAGGATGCTTATTGTCTTCATTATATTGAAACAAAAAAAGCCATGTATCTAGAAGAATAAAAAACATAAATGTACCTTCTACACCACAGAAGCATATTGATCCTATGTCCAGAAGTTGTCGGACGAGCACCATGCCGGTGACGGCCATGATGAAGAACAGCTTGACCAGGAGTATGCGAGTAATCTAAGATTTCCTGATATTAAGACAATATTTTAAGAATGAGAATATCAAAATGGAATATGATATTGAATTAACAAAAGCCCATTTGCTGATTCCTTATCTGACAATAATGAGGCATGTTTGACAATAATACAGACAATTCCGTAAGAAGGAATATGCACAGTACTAATAGACATAATGAACCTCTGCTCGGGTCGCTGAGTTCACATGCTTGTCGCATCGAACACCCCGGAAAAATAAATCACCACCAGAAAAATCTTTTCCCAAGCACACATTTAAGGTGACCTCAGAATCATCCACATGGAACCCTGCACCAAGCAAAATGGGAGACTTTAAAAAATAGTGTGAACTACGTCAGTACGGTAAGATAGAGAACAAAGGGAAAAAAAGGACCTATGTCTGATGAAACTAAAACCAGGAAAGAAATGTGACAAACAAAAAGGAAATTGTACAATTACCATGAGAGGAAGGATACAGGACATTTTTAAACATTAGGAATTGATCCTTGGCACTGTCGGCAGTCTTATGCATTAAAACTATGGTTTTCTAAATTGGTACTTCAGCATTATCCATATCTTCATTATCATTTATGTGCCCACAAGAGGTACTTCATTACTTCCAAATACGAGAAGATTCTTCAGTTTGCACCTGCACTCTATTCATTTAAAATATTATCTAATTTTATCTTATCTATATCATATTCTTTTTATACCTCCTCTGCTACAATAATCAAGTTTCCCACAGGAATAACAGCTACATTGATCTAGCCAACCCAGGGTCCCACCAGGAAACTGCAGCACAGTGTGAGGAATGCTCAAGCACAAATTGAAGACAATAAATCCATCACTTGCAACTGGCATCGAGGCATGAATCGGAATACTTCAGAAGAAGAAAACTAGAAAGATACTATGAACTACATATCAATTTAGTATAACTTATTATCTGAAATTGGTATATGGACTAATCCTTGTACATATTGTAGTTACCTAATTCAAGATCCTTGTCCTTTCCATATTCGACGACAAAACCATGATGTGAGTCGAGAGTTGATCCTCCAACCTCAGGATAAAATACTGCAGCCCAGAAGATAAAAATACCTCAAGAATTTTTTTTTAAAGGTAGGCCTTAAGAAATATTGATAATATAAATGTGATCACCAGAGATCGGTACCCTATTCAAAAAAGAAAGCATGAACATCACCTCTAGCTATGGGTGATATGAATTCTTCCATTAGTTTGTTGAGCATGGATTCCAGGCCAAAGTCGTCAAGCACACAACCGTACTTATTCATCGTATTGGGTCGCATTATTTTAAGCTTGACAGCATTTACCCACTTTTCAAAATTTTCCACCTAAGATATAATCAAAACATCATTTGGTGTTTAACAAAATCATGTATATCGAGAAATGGTAAAAGAAGTAAGTCTTACCTCATCTATTAATAGCTCACAGAATCTCGGTTCAAACATATCAAAAGTAAAAATTCCAGGTGAGGGTTCAGAAAGAATCTTCCTAAAGCTCTCCTCTGTGTTGTCATTGATTGCTTTAATAAAAGATGGAACAAAGAATTCTGATGGATGAAGATTGTACACCTCTTTATGCAAAGGCTGTCCAAGCAAAAATAATGTTGTCACATAGATATGATAGTTTATCTGACACCAGCAACCAATTATGCAACTTGTAATCCAGCCACCAAAGTGAAAACATCTTTAAAAGGAAGCAAATAAATCAAGCTAAGGAGTATCAAACATCAGATTACAAAGGTCAAGAAACACATATGTTAATTATAGGTCTATCTGCGTATTTTGCAGAACAGAAATTGGAAGGACAGGTACGAATCTTGTAACAAAAATTATAAATTTCAGGCTATATGTTAGACAAAACTTCACTTTATTTTGTTGAATAAATATGCCATACTTGAGTAACAAGCACTGATTTTTTCTTTATGCGCCATGGTTATAGCACTCCAGAATCTTGTAAAGTAAAATAATTCATTATACGAAAATCAAGTACAAGAAATTTTATGAGGTGAAAGAAGTAGAATGATCCTGCAAACAACTAAAGATCATAACGGAGATCATATAAATGTCAAAAACAGGGGAAAGGAGATACATATATTAATTTTTCAATAGCGAGAAAAGAAGATTTACATCATCGAAATAATTTCTATGTAGCCTCTTATGAAATGTCATTTTTATAGCAAGTAAAATCTCAGAAATATATCCAAATATTAATTGAACAGATTTCTCCTTCTTAAATCATTCATACTGAAAAGGAAAATTAGGTAAAAAAATTTGTAAGAAACAGGACTCTAAGAATGAAAAGTTAAGGAGATCAGCAGTTAAAATGGCAAACCTGATAAGCTGATATTAGCTTCTGCCTGTAATCTTTATGTCTCCGTACCTGATATAGCAAATAGGTACTCTGTATTAATGAGGTTTACTACTTACCAAACCCAAAGCAGACCAGAAATGACAATAACAAAAGATGTTAATGAAAACAGAAAGATTCCCTATACCCTAAGCAATGGCAATATGATGCAACTACCACCTTTTTATCTTTACCGTGGAACTGATAGATCAACCAAATCATTTATTGAGAAGCTCTCTGATAAAGTATGTTCTGTAATGGTCTAGTCGTTGTACTTTTTCCTAGCGTCCTAGAGTTACCAGAAATATTTTTTATGAACATCTATATAATAGTAAAATAAAAAAGAAGGAATTAGAAATTATTTAAAGAAATCCTATAGCTGCGATAACAGCGATTTGGATCTTTCATCATCCTCCATTTCTGCACACATGGGGAAGGGTAAAGATTCAGTTTATCCATCATACACATCTATCGGTATATTTACGACATGCAACAACATCCATATGGCACCAGTCATCAACATTGTTTAAATTTATCTTAGGATATGTTTCTAAATCTAAGATTTTAGATTGTAAAAAATAAGGATTTAAAGTATTCACGACATCAATTCAGCAACTAAACATATTTAACATTTATAAGACCCAAAACAAAATTTCTCTGATACAATAAATAAAAATCACAATTCCTCACTATTTTTTCATTAATGTGTGGATTAATATATTGCTTTATGGTCATTTATCTAGGCATAAAAAAACAAAATTGCTTCTTTCTTGAAAGATAGCTACCTAAGACTTGAATTTTTTGATGGAATGCTCAACCGCAAGTGATTTTACAGTACAAAAATCATCACCTAAATATCATCGAGCAATTATCGAGATTAATCTTGTGAGAACGAAATCATTCAACTCCTGTTCTGTCAGATGAATTACTGCAGAGCACATGACATGACGCTCAATTTAATATCTCGAAATGCATCGGAAATGTACTTGGCATGCAAGGGTATTTCCGTTATTTCAATCAGAGAGGAATCTTTAAAGTAAAATAAATTATAAAACCCGGAATCCGATCAACGGAAACCCTAAATTCAAAAAACCCCAATTTTTAAGAACCAAAAGGAAAGGGGAAAAAACTGACGAAGAAGAGTAGCAGCTCTCACCCGGTCCCGATCGCCCTCGGGCAAGTACCGCGAGAGGATTTCCTTCATGTACTGCACCTTCGTGTCGCGCGACACCTCCAGCATGCTCGGGGGGAGGTGCCGCTCCAGCGAGCTGAAGATGGCCGGGTCGAACTCCGACTGCACGTCATCGTACCGCTCCGGTTTATGCTCCGTGTTCGGGTTCAGCCTCAGCCGCCGGTCTCCGTAAGTCGGCCTAGACGGCGGCCCCGGCGCCGGCGCCGGCGCCGGCGCCGGCGCCGGCAGGGGCGCCACCGACCCGTTACCCTTTCCGTTCCCGTGGCTGTTGCCCGGCGGGGACGCCTCCCTCCGCTCGACCGCGCCCTCCAGCGACATGGCTCCTCCGCTCCGGCGCCCCGGTTGGGAGGGACAGGGCGATCACTTCCCGGAGGCCATCCGCTCCGCGTAGAAGTCGGAGAGAGCGTTCAGGGTTAGGTTTTCAAGGCGAGTTAGGGTTAGGGTTTGGAGTGGGGTTGGAGAGAGAAGAGGGAGAGGAAGGGGAGGAGGGCGTTGTGGTGCTCGCTCGACGTCCTTGCGACATGGAGTGTGGGGAATTAAATAACGACACTGCCGAGGCGAGTAAATTACGGGACTGCCATCGAGGAGGGGAGAGGAGAATGAGTCGTTGCCTACTGCTGCAAATTAGGGTTTCTTTTGGAAGGGACGGGGGAGGTCGGATCCGCTACGCATGGAGAAACAGCGGTGGGATGTTTCGGTGCCTACTATAACTCGACACGTGCTTTTAGATTTTTTTTTTGGTTTAAAGATGTGATATTAGATACTGTTGAATTGGATGATAAAGATATTAAGAGTTGAAAAATCCAAGTCTTAACTCTACGGTTGCTTTTTATAATATAACGAACGGTCTCGATGAAATTTTTTTTAAATTATATTTACTTTTCTACTATATCTAATCTAATCTAACTATGGGTATTATGTTATTAAAAAATTATCACATGTGATGTAATAAGACTTTATTAAAAATATATTTAGGATAATTATATCTTCCCTCTTATTTTTTAAAAATATAAACAAAAATTATATATTTTATCATTATGTTAATTTATAATTTTAAAATATAAAAATATATTTTTATATTCCTAAAATATAAGTTGTAGTTTTAAAATATTAAATAGAATATTTTTAAGTTTTAAAGAGTAATTAAACTAGTGTGACAGTGATATCTGCTTATTTAATCTTAAAGTATTTATTAAAAAAATATAGTTAGATTGATTGAGTTATTAGAAAGGAATAAAGAAATATTAATATAAATAATATGGAAAATTATAGAATTATAAAAAATAATAATTTATGTATATAATGATAATAGAGTGTATGTATCTTATTTAAGATGAGAGGACATGTAGACCACTTGAGTAATAAATAAGGTATGAAATAATTCTTATTTTACATCTTAAAATAATAATATTTATTAGACTAGATAGAAATAAAATAACTCATATTTAACTTATAGTATTACTACTCTAAATATTTAGATAAAATATATTATTTATTATTGTGATAGCACATGATATATTAGTTAGTGATGCTTAAATATTTTGTATCGTTGAATAAGTAATTTATTTTATCTATTAAAAAATAAGATATATAATTATTTTAAATTAGAAATGGGATGTTAATATAATTATGATAGATTTTGACTTTAACCTATTAATTAATTAGGCTGATGTAATAAGCTGGACAAAATTGGAATTTTTGGTTTTCTTGCAGCTACTCTTTTTTTAAAAAAAGAAAAATAAAATATCAATCAGGTGTGGAAAAGAAAAAAAAGGGATGGAAATCGTCAAGAAACACATCGGAAGCCCCGGCAAACTACCAACCAAATGGCGAAGAATATGAAGCAGAGCAGGGCGTCGACGACGGCCACAATCTTCAACTGCCGCCACCATATCCGCCGGCCGCGCTGCTGCAACATCAGCCTCTCGCTCAGGCTCCTGCTCAAGCAAGCCGCATCGCCGGCCTCTGGCCCCTCCAATCCGTCAATCTTCAGCACCCTGTCCGAGAAGCTGTCGACATCCTCCCCAGCTCCGCCGCCGCCGCCGCCGTTGTCATTCGACGGCCACGTCCCGCTCCCCCCGTTCGTGCTCCCCTGGGACAGCTCCGCCTTCATGGACGCGTTCCCGTCGCCGTCGGGGCGCACCCTGATGACCCAGTGCACCAGCTTCTCCTCCACCTTCTCCTTCCTCGGCGCGTTGTGGTAGGCGTCCCGGAGGCGCTCGAGGAAGGAACGTATCTCGGCGTTCCTGGTGCCGGCGTCGTTGCCGATGGCGAAGTAGGTGTGCCCCTCCCGCATCAGGAAGCCGAAGGTCCGGCTGTCCTCCGTGTGGGTGTGCCACGCGTGGTACCGCTTCGCCTTCTCCAGCCAGCTCTCCGCCAGCGGCTCCAGGTCGTCGCCGCCCCCGTTGTAGGAGTAGACGACCTTCGTCTCGTCGGAGACGCTGAAGAAGATGATGCTGCCGGCGGGCGACGGCGACGAACGATCCATCGAAGCTGTCATGAGAGGAGGCGAGGCGTTGGGAGAAACGCGCCGGCCGGCGGTGATGGCGGTGGGGATTGGAGGAGCTGGCGGATCGAGGACGGGGGAATCTCTAATTAAGAACCGGTTGTGGCCGCAAAGAGATCAAATTGGGTGGGAGAGCGAGCAAAATGAGATCGATCGGCGACGGAGGGCGAGGCGATCGAACTGGCGGGGCGCCTTAAGCTTCGGCCGCGAATGACCGTTGAAAAGAAAGTCAAAGTAGTCAATACGTTGACGACCTGAATCAGGCGGTAGGCGGTTGACATTGATTAGTCCAAAAGTCCAACCTAATTTTAATTACTCGATTGAATTAGCTAAAAGTATATTATTAATTACTGAAAGAGTATTTTAATCCAAATAAATTTGAAATATAAAATAATACATTGCTCATCCCACTGCCCAAACCCTCGCCCTCGCTCTCTGGTTCCTCCGCTCGCGTTGGACTCCGTTTCTGCCTTCGCCGTCCCGATCTGATTCCTATTCCCTCTTTGGCCGGCTCATCCGATCTTCTGCCCGATCGACGGCTTCATCCTCGTTTTCTTGTCGCTTGCTTTCTGCACCGCCAAACCCTCCAACAGCCGATCTTCGCTTCGAAGGTGTCTTCCATCCGTTGCTTGTCCTCAGGTATCCTTTTCTTGTTGTTTCTCTTCAACGGCGCACTTTAGATGAGGGCGGAGCAGGAATCGTGCACTCTATCCACATTCAGTGTTTTTGTTCCGGCTTTTTCGTAGGGCATTTGGTGAGTCCCAGTAAAGGGCTGGTATTCACAGAGGAAACTCATAGACAATTGGGGTTGGACTTCCTCAATTAAACGTACCGTATGTCAGAGTGGAGTTTAAAAGTCGATATCTTTTGAAACAATTTGTATAATTGCTATTGATGCCTGGAACTGAAATAACTAATTATATACTAATTACGCAGTGTTCATGGTCATTCACACTGGACCTTCACTTCCTCTGTATCTTGATGAATGATATATATATCTATATATTGGACCTGAAAGGTATGCATTTTGCATTTTAAGGATGGTAAATAGATATTATAGCATTGCATCCCAATGTGTTAGTTTCTATGATAGCAAGCAGCCAATGTAGACGCTTTAACTCATAGATAATCCCGTAGCGTCTATTTTTATGTTTCATGACAAAATAAGTGAATGGATCTACAATGAGCATTCATTAACTGTTTGATTCTTTTTTCTGCGAGCGATCCATCAACTGTTTGGCACACAGTGAAATGCGCTCAGACACTCTTGTCTCCAATTCTATTCCATCTTTTATTTGCTTCCTGATACGGCCTTATATATTTCCTTCTCTCAGAAGTTGAAGACCTCAAGCTTTATGATCTAAAAAGCTAAGCAACCGGTGGGATGATGAACATGTGGAGGATGAAAATTTAAGAGATTCCTAGGAAGATGAATATGAAGGTCCTGTAGAGTTATAAGTATTCGTTTTCTTACACAACAATTTCTTACCGAGCACACAAGAGAAGCTGAATTTTATTGTGTCTGCGCATTCATCATTTGTGCACTAACTAGCTTTGAGATGGACAATTGAATGGTGCAGTCTTCGCAATTGGCTGATTGCCAGTTCTACTTTGATATTATGGTCTTATTTACAGATTGCAATTTATGATGTGGTTTGACTGATGCAGGCACCTGAGCTGGAGGGAGAAATGGAAACTTCTGCTCCAAACCCAGTCCCCAAAGGTGCTGGGAGAAACATAAGCTACCTGGAGGGAAGAGACAAAAGCGAATTTCTTGCAGGCACTATAGTGCTAAGAAACTTTGCCAACAAAGGTTGGAAGTACGATTCTATTTCCATGTGGCTTGCACTAGTGATCGACAACTCTTAGCAGACTTGTCGAAGAAGCTGATTACAAATCAACTACAGAGTTTTTTTTAGAACTTTAATCAACTACCGAGTTGTTTGGCAAGAAAGACGAGGAGACATTCGAGAACTCTATTCCCAAGTTAGAGAAAGACCACCAGGATTATGCTGAGCTCCTCTCCCAGAATTTACTCTCCTATGAGGTACAAGGTATTACGTATTTTACAAAATGACTAAAAAATATCGAAACACTATTTTCTCATACTGACATGCTTTGCCTTTAATTCCCTTTCAGAATAGCTTCGATTACCTTACCGTTCTTAAAGCGATTGTGAAGGTTGGCATGACCTCACTAGAAGCAGCAGAAGCGAATGAAATATTTGGTTTCATTACAGCAGTCGCAAACAAAAAGATCAAGAGAAAAAGAAACAAATGAGGCCAAGAAGAAGCGTGGTAAATATCTGAATGCCGTAACCATAGAAACATTAGTGTTGCTACCTGGGCTATAATTGAATGGCACCCATGGCAACCATTACCCCGCCTTTGCGGCATCATATGGTTGCACCTCTGTTTCCTACAGGGTGAGCATTCCAAAACGTTTGCCCTTGAAGCCTCTGACACAGCCAGCAGATTAACAGCCTGCAATCCTTGCTCTGTTGCTGCACTGAAGCCAGGATGTTCTCCAGCAACCACACAGTGTGACATACCCCCAATAAGTTTTCCGCTCCCTCGAGGGTAGGACGTGCCTCCACCTCAGAGGCGTGACGTAATGTGAGTGACCTTCATTCCTTGCACTCTCTTCTGGCATCAAAGCCCTCTTCTCCTTAAACCTGTCAATGTGTCCAGCGCACACCAAAAAGCCAGCCCTTCCTCCGCATTACCCGAATGTTGGAGTGAAACTGAACCTGTCCCCATCATTAGCAGCTACAGCATCATGAAACACCAGCGCTTTTATCTACCATTGTTTCCCCTCCATGGTTTCCTGGCATAACATCTAACGCTTTAACATTGATGCACATTTTCCAGATAAATAAAAGGTCAGGCCGGCGAGGATTATGAATTTGCTTCAGAGCCATCCATTTGCAGGCAATTCTTCAGCTCACCACTTCCTCCCAGCTGCATGTTAACTGATCCCAACTTGATATGTTCTCAGCCAACAACCTAGTAATAGCATTTAGCATTGATGCATCACCAATCCTGCCCATCGCAGCATTACGTTGATCGCCCTGGACATTTCCCCAGTTTCTGCTACTTGCCTATTGTAAGAATTTTTAGACATGTTAGCAGTTGTATCATTTTAATATCCTATTTTTCATATTTTTAGAAATATATTAGTTTAAGAAGTAATGTGTATTGCAGCATTATGTCATAGCCCATAGAACAATTAATTAGTTTCCTAGTCATCATTTTATATTGTATTATATATGATACTATTTTTACTAAAGAAGTATTTAATTAGAATTAGATTTTATGTGAAAAGTATCTTAAAAATAATTTATAACTTATGTACAAGTGCCAAGTTAAATTTCTATTCTTTGATGTATGCATAAAGGATAATATTAATTTCAAGAAGTTAGAATTCACTGTTTATTGGCATAATTAATTATGGCATATTTAATTGGTGTTCTTTTTATATTGTGGAAACAGGTAAGCATGCATGGAAGTCGGCTTGCATGCAAATGCATTGAAGTGGACCTCAAGGCAGGTCAAATACTTTGCAAAACTTGTCACAAAGTCAACTAAAATATAATATTCTTTAAAAATAATCAAACGCTGCCATCAATAAAGGTTTTAGCCCGGCCTACTCAAAGATTCAAATCTGCTAAAAATTGAGTTGAGTAAAGATACCATATTCGAGCTGAGCTTATCCTTTGTACCAAAACTAGATTGGTCAAAAACTAATCCAATCTCAACCACAGATTTTAATGATTTTTTGTTAAAAAGTAGGTGATACTTCACTTGGAAAGTTGATAGTTTCCTATAAAATTTAATTTTTTTTGCTTGATAAAAATTATGAGACTCATGGAATAAATACAAATATAATATCAGCTAGTAAATTTTACTGAAGAGAGAAGTTAAACTATTAATCATATTCATCTATCAACCAGGAGTTCAAGATCACTATGCGTGTTTGCTTGATAAAACTTATTACCAAAGTATATAAGTCTAAATCAGTTCATTCATAGATGAGTTAGCTAGGGTGACTAAGGGCAACATATCAGGTGAAACAAAACTGTTCTAATTAATTGCTTTGGAATGGCCAAGTTTGGTATCCCCATCAAACTCTTAAATTATTGAGAACCTTGGTGGAATAATTTGTTTTCCTCTTCTTCTTTTTTTGCTTACTTTCAATTAATGTTCATATCTCATATGAGCGACTTGTAAAAATTACTGTATATTGGACAAATCTGTGCTTAGTTAGACTTTGTTTTCAATTAGCTGTCTTGTATTATCATGATTAATTAGGAAGAGAGAGTAAAAAAATTGCATTTATCTCCACTTGGATGATACCCTATCAATATTAATAAGATATGTAATTAGGTTGTGGATTCACATGAGTGCATGCTTGTGGCTTAAAAAAAGGCAAGCTTTGGATTGCATGAAGTGGCAATGCAAGGAATGTAGCTAGCATTCATGCAATGCATCGTGCTGTTGAAAGATATATGAAGGGAATAAAGTGGCAATTGGAATGTCAACATCCCCCTCTCCTCTCATTGGGTGTAGTAGTAGCAGTGTGGGGAGGAAAAACCATCATTTTTTTTTTCCTTTTCTTTTAAAGTCCCACATGATGATACATACATACATACACCTGGCCATGATTCTTCCATGGAAACAAAAAGGAAAATTCATGGTGAGGTATGCTATGAATATATTTGGTTGAGTTAAAATTTGTCAGGTAGAATGTCATATTTCTCAACTATTTAAAAATTTGACCATGAAATATTATAGTGAGGTGGTCAATATCCGCATGCTATTCCAAATAATTGATCGAAAGAAAATTTTAAAACCACATGTATTTGAATCAGCCCCAAACAGCACGTCATGACCTAATTAATTAATTCAATATCTTCCCTCTCCCTCACTCTCTTTATATATATATACCTCCTGGCAATTCAATCTCCTTTGAGAGCTGATCAAAAGAGGTTTCATCGCCGGTGAAGGAAGATGAGGAGGCAAACAGCAGGTTCACCCCAAAAGCTGCTTCTCTGGGCTTCCACGGCGTGCTTGCTGATTCCCTGCTTCCTTGTGGCGGTGATGAAGCCAAAGCTCGCCCCAGCAGTCATCTCCCCAAGTAATTCTTTAACTTCAAAACCTTATATTTGTCTCTTCGGAGGGAGAGACGACATATCCCATCAGATCAAATGGCTTCTTTCTCTTCTTCTTCTTCTTCTTCTTCTTCTTCTTCTTCTTCTTTTTAACTTTATTTGACCTCTCTCTCTCTCTCTCTCTCTGTGATCAATCAGCAGCAAGCTTGCAGGTCTCCTTGACGACGAACATAAGGATACACGTTGTGGAGGAGGAGGAGGAGAAGAGCAACGGCGGCGCTGATCCCTCCGGTGATTACTCTCGAGCTTTAATTAATCAAATTATCGTTTCTTTTACAAGTACAAGTACAAATATTATGTACAATATCAAAAGAGCAAAACTTTTATCATATGAATAATAAGTTTATATATACTTAGCAAATGAACTATATGAGATATTTAGGTAACTTATTTCTCTTAGTATTATTATTACTTGTGCATATATATATATATAGTATAAGAAGGGAAGGAATTCTCTTGATCAACAAGGAATTGATAAAATAATGAAGGTCAACCATATGCATATATATATATATATTATAAATAAGTACTCTTTAATATAAACCGTGCATATTTTACACATATAAAAATAACTTTAAATTGAAAAAACAAATAGGGACCATATGTAGATTTTATGATTGTACTATTTAATCAATGTATTTAATTGATAGGTCTAGGATAAATTAGACTATATATATATATTAAATAGTGCCTATAGAAAATTAAATAAAAATATTTTTTTAATTTTATGGGTATTCAAGCCACTCTAGCTAATAAAATTAGTTAAATAAAAAAGTTAATCATATAATTATAATATCTAATTAAGTGATTATTTGTTTAAGATTGATATGAAGTTTTTTTTATTTTATATCAGTGAAATATTCAAGAGCAGTAAAGTTTTATTGGAAATGTTTGGAAATGATTTTTAAAAAAAAAGGTTAGGTACTGAGCTTACATCCTTGTTTTATTTGAGTTTACATACATGAGACAATATCTTCCTTTCTCTTATCAATTATTTCGGCTTAACAAAAAATAAATAGAAAAAATTTAAAATTGTTGATGGAGAATTGAATATATAATTACAATAAGCAATGGATGAATTGATTCAAGAGTTGGGTGTAGGTTGCAATCTCTTGCCCCCCTCACTCATCCATATGGCGGCAATTAAGAGAGTTGTCAATTCTTGTATATGGTAGGAGGAATGTATGCTGTCAGTGATGATTAATCCATCAAATTAAGTTAAATGAATCAAATCCATGTTGTCTTCAATTCTCACCAGGAGCATTATTCATTGATGTATGATACTTCAACTAGCTCCCTTCCATCACTTTTACCTGAATAAATTAAATATATGATCCATGTGTTTAATACTGAAAAAAAGAATATGATATATATGATGATGTTAAAAAAAAGTTGATAGTCTTTTTTTATATTCCTATAATTTTTGTAATTGTAGGTATAAATGAAATGGAGATGATGCCAATAGGTGTAGATGGTGAGGAACAAGCAAGGTCAAGGTCAACCAATAAAGGTACTTTATAAAATTATAAATACAAGGTTACAAAAGAAACAAATTTTAAAAAAGTAGTTTTTTTTTTCTTCTCTCCTTCTAAAACATCATTATCTTGTATCTTAATGCTCCATAACTTCATTTGAAAGATACTAAGAAGCTACCTTTTCATTTTTCCTTAAAAAAATTATAAGATATAAATATAAAACTATAATACTACATTTAACTTTATAGAAATTAAGAGCTAGAGCTAGTCCTATAATAAGAGCTAAGGAGGTTAGATCATGGATTTGACCTCTTTTTTTTATGATGATATCTAAAGCAGTGAAATCAAACACTTGTAAATACAAGGAGAAAAGAAAAGAGAGAACTTACTTTAAGTGTCAGAAAATGAGTTATTTAATATTAGAGTAGCTATTTTATCCTCTCTGACTTCATTTGAAAGATACTTAGATGCTACCCCCCCCCCCCCCCCTTTTTAATTTTTTAATGTTTAATGTATGTGGCTTCATTTGATCAGATACGGACATGATACATATGCCATCGCCATCGCATGTCCAAGAAGAAAATACAAGTGCTGATACTAAATTTACAGGTTGGTATTTTCCATTAATTTGTTTGGAGTTCTCAACCTAAAAGTCCACAAGGAAAATTATTATTATTTTGCAAAGGCAACTCAACTCTAAAAATAAGTTATATATTATCACAAGGACAAATACATTTCATTATTACCACCCTATTCAGTAGTTTTCTGTACTTTTTTTCCAAAACATGTACATATCTTTTATCCTAATAAGAATGCAAAATCTTGCTCAAGTGATCCATGTTTTTGATGATGATATTAATAATGCAGAGGTTGAAATGCCAAGGTCAACCATTGACAAGGAGGCCTCTAAACAGAATGATGAGATTTCCCCTCCAGTAAACACTGAAGTTTTATCAAATCTAACAAAAGGTTAAGAATGAACTCTATTTTATTTTAATGTATAATCTTCTTCTTAGTCGACTTCTACTGACAAGCATTTGGTGCTTCTTCTTTCTTTAACAGAAGTTAATTTGGTAGCAGAGCTGCCCCAAGTAGAACAGAAATTAGAAAATAATACACAACCTGGTAAGTGCAAATGCTGTGTTCATCTAAGCACAAGAGTGCAGAATCAAACTGTTTCTTTTTCTATCGTATCATTTTACAGACTGAGTTGTGTTTGAATCGGAATTCAATCATTTTTACGATCAATTAGGATTCATTATATCAGATTTTGATTGATATTTTACTACATTCTTTCGGTGAACTGGATGCAGAGAGTGTTGCAGAGAAGAGCGAGATAACCTGCGATTTCTCCGAGCGCAGATCCGACACTTGCATCGTCCATGGCGACGCCAGAGTTCACGGGCCTTCCTCCTCCATCATCCTGGCCGACGGAGCGCAGGAGCGTTCGTGGCAGCTCCGTCCGTACTCCAGGAAATGGGAATCCTCGGTGATGCGAATCATCCGAGAGGTCGCGCTCAAGGAAATCCCAAAGACGTCTCCCGGCGTCCCTGAGTGCCAAGTCAGGCACGCAGTCCCCGCCGTCGTCTTCTCCACAGGAGGCTTCCTCGGCAACTTCTTCCACGACTTCACCGACGTCCTCATCCCCCTCTTCGCCACCTCCCGCCGGTTCCACGGCCAAGTCCAGTTCTTGATCACCAATTTCAACTACGGCTGGATCACGAAGTACGAATCGATCCTCAAAAGGTTGTCTTTCTACCCGGTCATCGACCTCGATCGCGACCAGAACGTACACTGCTTCCGGGACGTCCATGTGGGTCTCTTGAGCCACCGGGAGCTCGGAATCGATCCCTCGAAAGCCCCCGACGGCGTCTCCATGGCCGACTTCAGGGAGTTCCTGCGGTCGACCTTCTCCCTCAAGCGGAGGGCCGTCCGAGTCGGGGGCCGGCGGCCGCGGCTACTGATGATAAACAGGAAGGGCTCGCGGTCGCTGACGAACCGGAAGGAGGTGGCGGCGCTGGCGAAGAGCCTGGGCTTCAAGGTCCTGGCGGCGGGCCCGGAGGAGACGAAGAACGTCTCCCGGTTCGCGCGGCTGGTGAACTCCTGCGACGTCATGGCGGGAGTCCACGGCGCAGGGCTCACGAACATGGTCTTCCTGCCGCGCGGGGCGGCGCTGGTGCAGGTGGTGCCGTGGGGCGGGTTGTCGTACGCGTGCAGGCACGACTTCGGGGAGCCGGCGGCGGCAATGAACGTGAGCTACTGGGAGTACGAGATCGGGGCGGAGGAAAGCTCGTTGATCCGGCAGTACCCGAGGAATCACCCGGTTTTTACCAACCCGATGTCGATCCACGAGCAGGGGTGGGACGCGCTGTGGGCGGTGTTCTTGCACAAGCAGAGCGTCGGGATCGACGTGAGGAGGTTTAGGGGCGTGTTGGAGCAAGTGCTGCAGGGCCTCCCACGTTAAAATTAATTTTACTAGGGTCTTAGAATTTCGATTCATTTTGTGCGGTGTTTGTTTTTGTCATCTTGTTTATTCACTGTTCTTCTTCTTTTCTTTGGGGGGAGGGTGTAAATAAATTTGGGGGTTGGGTCTTCATTGAAAGAGGATTAATGATTCATGTATTTTACTGGGTAGAAGGTGATTCTTGTGAATGATAAACTCGGCAAAAAGGTTGCTAGAGTTAGAAGTTGAGATCTGTAAAGAAATTATATTTGAAACAGTAATAAAGCCAAGTCAAGGAAAAGATGTTCATGAAGTATAAACTTTACTCTCTTAAGATGTCAAGAATGAAGCAAAGCAAGTGAAGCTGCAGAAGATACAGCAGGAGCAGGCAGCTGGTTCGAGGTTCCAGCTTTCCTCTCTCTTAAAAAAAAAAGTGAAGCTGCAGTCGTTGTGCGCTTGCTTTGCATCCTGTAAGTGTTAGCTTCGACTGGTGGATCCTGATTGATACTACACAGTTAGCCTTCCCATTTCATTCATTAGATCACCATCCAAACCATGCTGCAGATTCTCCAAAGAACTCTCCAAGCGCTTGAAGGCTCCCAAATTCCCTCGGATAAGCTTTCCAGACTTCTAACTTCAATTTTCATCCGATCAGCCAAGCAAGACATCTTCTTGGCACTCATCTCCATCTGAGAACCTCCTGCAGTGGATAAACAATCATTAGAAGTCGAGTAAATATGAGAGATTGATCTCATCCTTGTGAAACAACTAATCAAAAGACAATGAGTTCAAAGCTATAACTAGATTATCATGACATACAAGTTCAAGCTAAGATATCATACAAGGTAGTCACAGCATTGTTTATTTTTATTCTCCAACTCCTGTATTTTGAACAGGAGCTACATATTATGATGATAGCATAGTGGTCTTTTGTCATTGTATATATGTAATCTTTTTTTTTCCTGAAATTAAGGTTGTTACCTGTTGTATCGTGGCACAAACTTTTGCCTGACTTTGGAAGACACATCTCCTAACTGTTTTCAAGTTGCAGATATTGCAAATATTAGATCTAGATGCAATAAATTGCAATGAGATCGTAACAGGCTTGTAGGAATGGAGAAATACTAAAAACTTAAAACAAGGTGTAAGCCTAGTAGAAAATTTCATTGTTCTGTTGAGTATATCATATATGAATTGCAAGTATTACAGAAATACTTCTTATGCATTTATTCATGTAATTGTGGTGTGTAAATTCCATGCGGTCCATTACAGGATTGCATAAATGCTTCACTAGCACCTATTTTTCTGAAACTGCGATGCTTCATAGCGCTTGAAAATAACAGTTTTGAAGTGATAATCTATAGCAACACGAGACAAAAAAACACATACAAGAAACTCCAGAAGAATGAAAGAGGTGTTCCCAGTGCAGAAGCGTCCATTATAAGCAGTGCTAGCCTTGCAAACGAAAAAAAAAGTTTTTTGTTTTCATGACATAAACCCTATTCACACAGCTAGTTTCCTAGTATTTTATTATTTTTTTAACAGGAGTAAACTTCAAAGCAGAATCATTCATCTAACTTAGCAAGCATTCCTTGTATTTAAGTCTTCTGTGATAGACTAAGAACCATCTTCCCCTTCTCGAAGTCAGCTTCCGTCCCGAAATCATGAAGAAGAACAACCCAACTATATATAGTAGAGATGATTGAAACTGCAGAGTATCAAAATGACATTTGTTTGGAAACCTCATCCATCTTCCCCAGAGACGAAGCCACGGGGCTCTCCACCTTCCGTCCCAGACGAGCGCGCAAGGAAGGATGAATCTTGAATCGGGAAAATGAAGTGCCAATACGACGAATAAGGAATGGGATCGACGAGGCCGTACCTTGAACATCTCAGGGACGCTTGGGCGTTGAGAAGTCGAGCGAAGTGTGCCCTTCTCCTTTCCCTCGACATCTCCCTGGCGAGTGGCGATGCTGCTGAACGAGCAAAAGAGAGTAAAAATTACAGGTTCGGAAGAAAAATTAGTAATTGCACTTTGCCTAAATATAATATAAATATAATATTTTCGAACGATTCATTTTCTTAAAACTTAGATATTTATGTTAGATTTTATTTTCTTAAAAAAAAGAATTTGGTTTTTTTAATGAATATATTTTATTATTAAATAAATTTAAATGAACGGTTCCAAACTAGTTATAAATGGTGCATCCAATATGGACTGTTTGATTTGGATGTGGTTCAGTTGGGCCGTAGACCGTTAAACCGGCAGTGCAAAACCCTAACCCTCTCCGATTGCTCGAACCAACGGAGGAGTCAAAGAGATGAGCTCTCTCCTCCTCCGATCGGCCTGCCGCCGCGGCTTCCTCCTCCCCGCCACTGCATCCCCCGGATTCCTCCGCCGCTTCTCCAAGGCAGCGCCTGTTAATTCGGAGGATGAGGGTCTGGAGCCCATCGACCAGCGGGAGCTCCCCGCCGACTACGACCCCGCCACCTTTGACCCGGCGGCGCCCTCTAGGGGCCCGCCGTCGGACCGCGTATGGCGCCTCGTCGACGAGGTAGCCGCACTCTCCCTCGTGGAGACAGCCGAGCTCTCGTGCATCCTCCGGGAGCGGCTGGGCGTGGAGCCCACGCCAATCGGTATCGGTAACGCCGGGGCAGGCGGGGCTGGGGGTGCGGGCGCAGCGGTGGACGGGAAGGAGGAGGTGAAGAAGCAGGAGAAGACGGTGTTCGAGCTGAAGTTGGAGTCTTACGACGCCGCGGCTAAGATCAAGGTGATCAAAGAGATCAGAGGGTTCACGGACTTGGGACTGAAGGAGGCGAAGGAGTTGGTGGAGAAAGCGCCGGCAGTGATCAAGAAAGGGCTCTCCAAAGAGGAGGCCGAGCAGCTCATCGAGAAAATGAAGGCCGTTGGCGCAAAGGTCGTTATGGAGTGACAGAGAAAGTGAGTTCCTTTCACTCTTCTTTTGCTCAATATCATCTGTTTCTTATCAAGAAAAACTGGGCCTTATGGATTTGATGCCAAGTTTCATTTTCTTTTATCTCTTCACAACATAATGTATTCCTGGTAGATATTGATTTGATGCCAAGTTTCATTTTCTTTTTTCTCTTCACAACATAATGTATTCCTGGTGGATCCAATTGAGGGAATTTGATGGAGAAAGGAGTGGGCTTGAGCATGGGAAGGTATGGAAGTAAGGGAAGATATTTCCTTTGCTCTTCTTGTGCTTGTTTCCATGCCGTGAAGCAAAAACAGTGAGGCTTTACGAAAATATATTCCAATGAGTTGGCTTTTAATATGAAATTTAAATATTGAAGAGCATACAAATGCAACCGGTCCATTTCTCAGCTGACAATTTATCCTCCTTTATGAGGGGTGGAATGCTTTGTAGTCTTATTCATTTTGTCAATTTATGCTCATGTTGGTTTAAGAGTAGTTTTATGTATGAAATAAAGCTGGATTGGAGTTTGGAGCCGGTTTATGATGGTTCATCAAGTTCGTTTTGAATTCCATCGAGTAAGGTTCTCACCAGTTTAGGTCATGAAGTGGTTCACCCTGCTAATGCCAAGTCACAATGAGTATACTAAAGGCTCACATGGTTTTGTTTTAATTATTTTCCTATGTGATAAAATGGACTTTTTTTATGCAGTAGTTGATTGTGGCAAGTTTTCTGATGGTTCAGAAAGAGTGGAAGATGTTATCATGGATGGGTAAAACATCTTATGTATTATTTAATCTTATAGGCGTTTGGTTGGCATGGGGTAATTAGCAGGGGTATTGGGAGATCTATTTGATCCAAATCCACTCTCTCATTTGTACTTAAAATGAGAGTGATCTCCAAATCCATCCATTATTCTCCCATACAGACAAGGTCATAGATGAGCTAATATTCTTAGGATTTCACAAGCTAGAGGGTTAGGCTTTACCTTGCAACTATTTAGGCTCTAGCAATTTACAACTCACAAGCATAGGTGACTACATATTCTTGAGCACAAATACTGAATAACTTCATTCACACTATGTCTATTCTATGGAACTGGTGTCCATTATGTCAGTAGCTTGTGCTTACTTCGAGATTTTTTTTCCACCTCTATTGCCCCTTTTGTTGGGCCTGTTTTATATTACTTAATATTCTATTTACAGAGCCCCGATGATATCAAAAGTTATTTTCCAGTTCTTTTGCAGTATAATCAGCAATTCTTTTCACTTGTGAGAAGTTAGATAATTAGGACTTTTATGCATTAAAATGGATTGAATGCTAATAATCCATGTGCTGTGCGTCATGAAAACCTGCTTTGCTGACAAATAATACTTGTTTATCACAATAATCCGTGTAAAAATTTCCCATCACTGGTCCAGTCTACTTATCATAATAATACTTGTTTGATAACTCTTTCAATTTTTCTTTTTTCGATCTTGTGTTTTCCCAGGAAGCTACACGGCTATGCTCTTTTGGAGTGAAATGTCGCTTTTGTAATGACCTGATAAATTAGAAGTGTTTTAATAATTTAATATTAGTTTCAGATCATATATAATGAACTATGCTGGCAGTACTTGTGTTAGAAATAGTAAGCATGAGGCAAGTCATGGTTGTGCCCTATTGTTAATGGCAGGTGTACACTTCCTACTTGATAGGGGATGTGCATGGCAGGTGGAGACACATTTCTCAATTGTTAATGCCTCTAGTAGTTTTGGAATTTTCAATTCTATACTGATAAAATGACATAATTGAGAATTTATAGTTGGATATATTATCACCTATTAGAATTTCTGTTAAATTTTAAAATGATAAAAATTATTTTTTATTGATATGATGATATCATTTAATATAATATTATTTTAGTATCGTATAATAATATTATGATATTAAATTTTATTTTAAAAAATTATGTGTTTTAATAAATTGAATAATGAATGGACGAAAGTTTTACTATTAGAAAAGCTAATATAATTATTCCATTATAATTTATAATCTCATAGTGAATAGATAAGTATAAATTAATTTTCGCACAGAAAATGTATCCTCTAATCCGATCGTTCTTCTGATCTGGTAAGATTGGGGTTCAATACTCATTTATTTTAAAAAAATATAAATTGATTTTTACCTCAATGTTCATCAACCTTTTGTAGAATAATAAATGTAAATATATAAATCAGATAAGGAGGAGGAAAAATAAGAAATATTTATATATTTCTAGTGCTTTGAATGGAATTATCTGGGGATGAAATTGAGATATATATAAAAAATTAAGGATCAAGTTATAAAAGTTCAAGCGTGATGCAAAATTCAAGTTCAAACTTTTAAACTGCCCGTGCTTTTTAATTTTTGAGAGGAAGCGCAGTCTCCCAAGATCGATCGCAGGTCGCAGCTGCTGCGTTCGAATCGAATCTGCTCTCTCCCTACCTTTCCTTCCTCTCCGCGATGCGTCTCGTCGATGGCAGGTCCCTTCTCTCTCTTCTGCTCCTTATCTCGCGAGTGCCTGCCCGACGCCAACGTGGACCTCAGTAGCTCCAACTTCGATAGCGTCCTCAAGGAGTCGCCGGCGAGCTTTTGCCGTTGTCGAATTCTACGCTCACTGGTGAGGCTTCCATTGTCATTCCGTTCCCCGTTTCCGCTCCGTCTGATGAGAGTCCCGTCGGGCATTTGGGGGCTAAAAAGGAATAAAAGCAGTCTCCATACGTGTATAGTATGATATTTTTGCACGCATGCTTCTTCACTCGATTTTGTTCAGTCACTGAAATTATATAAACGATTTAGTGGCTTTAGCAGTTCTCCGTTGGGTTGACTTTTTACCCAGACCATTGGGATTGTTAGGGTTCAAGTGCCTGCAAACAATAGGTTGAATGCAATTCTGAGTTCACCTAATGAGGCAAAGTAAATTGGTGATGCATGGCCCCAAAAATATCCACGAGCAGTCTTCTTAAACGAAAATTGTTCTCACCTAGCTGTAAGCTTTGCCTGTACACCTGGAATCAATACTCTCTTTCATAGTATCAGAAGCAATATGGCTTTTATGTGAAAGGTTTCTAAGAATTATGAAACTTCATAGTTAAACGACAATCCAGGTCCTCAGGATGAGGTTTGAGGATGAGCCGGAATTGATTTAAATTGGTATGCTCCAAGGTTACTCCATTTTGACTAATTCAGGAAAGTTGTCTCGTATGAGCCCTTGACATATGAAAACCATCAACAGTTCTGAAAAACCTTTCAGTGATCTGGAAAATCTATGTAATTCGAATAATGTTATGTACTTCCACTGTGATGCTTTCCTCACTTTGACTCACACTGTTTGCCTTTAACTAATCATCATCTGCTCACTATAGCTATATCATTGTGGCATGCTTGTTAGTTATTATGTTCATAGTTGTCGGTATGCCAATGTTCAGCACAAGATGCATTGGACTTGCTTTGCGTATATATGTTTTTTCACTCGACTCTTGTGGTCATTTGCACTGCATATTGTATATATCACTTCCGTACCAGTTGTTTGTCTAACATTCCTTGACCTAATACCTTAATGACTGAACAGGTGTCCTGCTTGCAGAAGTTATAAGGTACTTAAACTTAATAGTTCTAGTCGCATGTTCAAGTTTTCTTCAGTTGCTGCTTCCAATGATGCTTGAGCCGCAATCATGCAGCCCCATTATGAGAAGGTTGCAAGGCTTTTCAATGGGTCAGATGCAATGCATCCTGGGATTGTTCTTATGGTACGAATTGATTGTGCAACGAAGGTAATTTAATCTCCAGCTCAGAAATTCATTTTTTTTCAGCTGCATCATGCTGTGGTTTCTTCAAGCTGTTGCATGAATATTGATTTTCTCATGTCTCAAGCACAATCCACTATTTATTTTCTTTAAGGTGGCATGTGCTTCAGCTGTTCAACCTCATGCCTTATAGATATGCTGCTTCGTTTAACATCGAGATGTACATAAAAATGAATATTAGAAATATTTTCTATAAGAGACTCAATATTTTGGTATTGATACTCTATGTCCTGATGACCAATCAGAGTATTTTTCCAGAATTGAAGATGTAATAAGAAGAATTTCCTATTCAATTTTATTGGCTGCTGCAAACTTCACTCAGTTGCTTAATAGGCTTACATATAAACATGTAGTACTGTGCCATGAAATTGTGGTTTTTCTTTTTGATCGTTTGGATGATCTAGCTTCAAGTTATTATTTTCAACTTCTGGTCTTTTTTAACAATTGAAATATATTCTGAGAAACTTAATGATTAGTTCCTTCATACTTTCTCTTTGACAACACAGATAAATATAAATCTTTGTGATAGATTTTCAGTCAGTTACTATCCCACGTTATTGTGGGGCCTTCCAGTTAAATTTGTCGATGGTAAATGGGATCCTAATCAAGAAAACAGCGAGATACAATCAATTGAGGATGGAAGGACAGCAGATCTGCTACTTGGCTGGATAAACAAAAAAATCAGCAGGCAAGTTCACTGTTTAAATTTGACTGGCCAATACTTTTGTTGATCCTATTAATAGCAGTAATTTTTTAAACTATCCCTTAGTATCTCCTAAGAAGACACATTCATAACTTTTACTTGCAATTTTAGTTTGATACATATACAACTTAATATTTTTTAAAAATCCATTATGAAGATCTCGCATTCTTGATCCAATAGGGATGCTCAAGATTCTTTGGATTAATGATGATAGGCTTATGTTCATTATCATATATAGGGATTGTATTCTTTTTGTTAGAAGTACTAGGCATGTGGCATAGCACTAGGAAATCATTAATTTGGTATTCTCCTAGATTAATCTCATTGCTTGCTTTTTTCAGAGTTTCCTCCAGGAGTAGTTTACTCTTGGGATTATTTACATTATCACCTGTCTCCTTTCGTTTTCTTTCATTGGCTAGTGTTTCTATCATAGGTGGTATTTTGATCCCTATATAATCAGCTATTGTAATGATTTGCAAATCAAATGACTAATACTATTCTTGCTCCCTCTCCTACCGATTATTTGACATGGTAATAAAGATATCCTCTTCTTTTGTTCCTGAAGCAACTAATCCAAAACCGTTTCACCTCTCTGTGCTTAGAATTGCATTGGCTAGTAGTTTTTTGGATTTCTCTAGCTTGGAGTAAAGGAATTTCACCAACATCAGATCTGCAAATTGTTCTTGATGCTGTAAAATAAGATTCTCTTTAATTCTGCAACAGATCCCCGTGTATTAAAGCACTACCGGGTGGCCACACTACAGTACTGTCATTCCAGTTCCCATGCTATAATGTTAGCTTCTTCTGTTTATATAATTCAAGTTCACGTCTCTATTTCTCATGAGAGTTTTTTTTTATGTCACGGTATAGATTTTGCATGCTACATCTCGTATTCCTGTGATGGACAACTCCTATATCTCGTTGGTTGAACTATAACTTCCATTTATCATATTATTTTCTTCAACTCCTCCCAATTAGTGCCTGGAGATTGTCTTATCTTACAAAAAGTAGACAACTTAGGATATCATTATTTTCCTCAACTCTTCTGAATTTGTGCCAGGAGATTCTCTTATCATACAATAAGTGGTCAGGACTTAGTATATTTTCTCTAGGCTGGACCATGGCTGTCGTACTAAAGTTTACTTGGTAGCGATGTCTTGCACAACCAAAATAGCCAATCTAAAACAGGAAAATAAATATTTCACATAGTCCTGTTATTACTGAGGCCAGATTGTCTGTCAAAAACTGCATTTATATTTGAATGAAGACCTCAGCTTGACAAGGCAAATACCCTTTACTTTAGTGCAGTAGATTATGTCCCTACAGGTATGTTCAGACAAGGGTAAAAGGAGAAGCACATTTGAGAATTCTTTTGTTTGATTTTTTTAAAGAAAATTGACTTTATTTTTTATGTTGGCCAGTCTAAGTGAATTTTGTTTTCACATTCTGTATCATCTTCTTGCATGCTCATAATTACGTATTGTTGCTTGTATAAAAAAATAGTTCTATTATGTCCAAAATAGCAAAGTTATTTAACTGTTTCCAAATCAGGGAATGGCCATCAGTAGTTGGTACGGTAGTAACATTATTTCTTACACTGTAAGTATTAGAATTATCTGGCGTTAGCTAATTGTCATTGGTAGGTAAATATGTTTCTGTTCTGCACAGCTCATTCAGTTTTGATGATGGTAAATATGAAAACGAAAATTTGCTCCCACAGAATGTCTCTGATCTAGAACAGGTGGACCTTGTTAAAATGATTTCTTTTTAGCAGATTTTTCAAGCGATTTATGATGTTGAGGAAACAACAGCAGTAGTTTTGAGATAATCGTGCAGCGCAAAGTTGAGTTTATTTTTCCTGGATCTACATTAAAAAAAAAATCAAATTGAAACAGTTCTGCAAGATAGAGAACTTTTTCCCTTAATGCAATTTGCAGATGATCAATTCAAGTACTCAAGCACCACTTATAAAATTCCTCCAGCTGTTGGTGGCACATCATCCTTCGATGAGTTAAAGATTAAATATATCATCAAGGAAATATTTTATAAGATCTTCATGACTACTTATCAGTGACTTTGTTTTAGGTGTCGGAAAGGAATTGCTGAGTCACTTATAAGCTTTGATGATTTGTGGCCTTCAGGTCCACCCTCAGTTAGTTCACAGGAGTCCCCTGTTTTGCAGGAAGAAGACATTCTTAAATCAATTTGTGGCAAGGACATTCCTCGTTATTATTGGGTGAGCATAAATATTGTTCATTTTCTGGTTCAGGTTTTCTTCTCACGAACACATGAAACTATCATAATCATAATTGAATCAATTCATTACGATATTTTTATCACATGCATATGACTTTAAATGGGCTCGCAAACTATAAGGAGATAAAAGGATTCCTAGGAGGATAATAAGTAAATTACACCTATTATAAGACAAAATTCAAACTAAGATAATCATTCACCAAAATGACTCAAAGATAAATAAGATAAAAGTTAATTACTAATGAATATGATCTAGTTTTGGTGATACTTTTTTGCCTTTATAGTCTACTTCTGTTGAACCGTGATTCCTACTGCTTATTAACTTTTCTAGTATGTTTTAACTATTTTTAATTGCTGGAACTTTATTGTTCTTTAGATGGTCTAGCTCCAAATTATGTTTGATTTACACACCTCTAAATTCAGTAAAGTATGGCAACTGCAGTTCTTGAACGGCTTGCCTTTTTTATTATGAATTTACACTTCAACGAGATGAATCATTTTAGAAGATGAAAACAACTTGCTTCCTCAACCTTAGGAAGAACTGGATCAATACACAGGTGATAGGAAAAGCACAATTTAGTAGCTTCCCTAAATTTCAGCCTTCTATCCTGCAGACCTTCTGTCGTAGGAGCAAAAATGAAACAAGGGGCTTCATGTAATTTCAACTGTTACCCTTTCTGCTGTATCATTGTTATTGTGCTTTACGTGTATCCATGGAACAAAATTTTTAACTATATATATGTTTGGGATAACTGGAAGGTTGGTCCATCCAGGTCACGATCAGAACAATCTGTGAGACTTAGTGTGAATAGAAAGATTGGTTATGAAATCTGTTCGTGCTGAAAATATAATGACATCTTTGAAACCCACGACCTAACCTATGCAAATTTTTCTTTTGCACTTAAGATCAGATCTTTAGCTCGTGGTTTGGTGTAAATAGTTAAAAGGAAAAAGCTTACTACATATAAGAAAGACTAGGGCATGACCAAATTAATAAAGGAAACCGTTGCCAATCTGGAAAGCAAAATATGTTTTTGGCAATTTGTCTTCTAAATACTTTTGGCATGATTATGCCCCTCTGGTTAGAACAATTAATTCTATACGGGAGGTGGTGGGTTCAATGCCCACTAAGTTCTATAAAAAAAATACTTTTGGCATGATTAATCTCTTCAAAAGGATCCCTAACCCATAGAAGGTTTTGCTTCTGCACTTAAGTGCTTCTAGCTGTTGATCATCTTTTGGTTCAGTAGGAACAAATCTCACCACATACAAGAGTGATTGATTTTTATTAACAAATTACTTGCACTCTGGTGGTCTGCTTTTTCGAGACACAAAATGGGGAACATCAAGATTATGGATGTACCATCACCTTGCAGGCTCCTATCATGGAATCTAATCAGAAGCTTCCAGTTTATAAAATGCACATTAAAATTTACAATGTATTTGAAGAGTAACTGATTCCTTACAAGTTCCAGCTACTAGGGTAATATCACTTTTGTTTGAGTTTTTGACCATGCTGATTTAGCATCCTCATATATATGAAATAGAAATGTTATTGCTGTAACATATTCATGATTGATGGCAGTTAGAACTTCATGGATATCTCTTTCATTAGTTTTCTGATAGCATTTTGTATATACTATTAGATAAAACAGAATATGAAACTAAGGGTTTAGTTTATACAATTCATTGTTCCAGCTGCGGCCTATGGGTTCTATTCCACTCCCTATCTGTTAGAGTTCGAGATGGAGAGAGTCAATCTTTATTCACGGCAATCTGTGATTTTGTCCAGAACTTCTTTGTATGCGATGACTGCCGAAGGCATTTTCATGAAATGTCTTCACGGTAAAACAACTTTTATCAATCTGCTGCTTCTCTACATTTTATCTCTGACTATTTAAAAAGCGTACAATGTCTCAGAACCATTTAACTCAAGTCGAGCCTTGGGCATTTAGCTGTGGAGAGCTCATAATAAAGTCAATGAAAGGCTCATGAGAGAGGAGAAAGACATGGGCACAAGTGATCCGATGTTTCCCGAGATAATGTGGCCTCCAAAACAGCTCTGCTCGCCATGTTATGTTTCTTCAAACAGGACTAGTAGCGGAAACAAGGAAATAGATTGAAATGAAGATGAGATTTACAAGCTACTAGTCACTTACTATGGGAGAAATCTTGTAGCTTCTTACAAAGACACGACCCTGAGCAACAGCAAGAGTGATGAGTCTGAAAGCATCTCGAGTTCAACAAGGACAGTGCCCATCGAATCTGCATTGGTTATTGCAGTTGCAAGTTGCATCTCTGGAGCATTGGCTTGCTTTTGGAGAGCCCAGCAGAAGAGGAGGAAGTACTCACACTAACCCCATCCTTCAAAGGAGATTTAACTATTCCATCTAGTGTTTGAACCCAGCAGCATTAATTCGCTCAAGTCATTCATTCTTTTTTGCTAGAAAGGGTGACCATTTCACCGACCTATGTTACATTTCAGGAAAAGGAAAAGTTTGGAGAAATGAGTTCTGCATCCTGGAAACCCCAGCCATCGTCATAATTTGACAAAATGCAATTAAAGGAGGGAGTTATTGTTTTCTTTCTTCTTCTTTTTTTTGTTTCCTTCAGTGGCAATGAAGTGTACAAT
Organism: Thalia dealbata; assembly: GCA_030544415.1. Classification (NCBI taxonomy): domain Eukaryota; kingdom Viridiplantae; phylum Streptophyta; class Magnoliopsida; order Zingiberales; family Marantaceae; genus Thalia; species Thalia dealbata. The sequence goes on from CM060458.1 coordinate 17,521,100, forward strand.
TTTTACCACAATTCTAGTTTTGGAAACAGAAACCCAGCTCATACCTATCAAGAGGAAAGGCATGTTTAGTACTTAGAGAACCATACAGTCTCAGTATAATCCATCTATGGGTCTTAAATTTTGTCTCAGTCCAGTAGATACTGTAATGATTGAACAGAAGAAGATCGTTGAAATTAAAATTATTTTGGGTGTTAATTTTGATTTAGTGTCAAAGATATGAATAAGAAAAAGAAAGATTTTTTTTTGAAAGATAGCATTGCATTCATTTCACCAATCTGAAATGATACAATATATCATCCAAAAGGATGCATCAAAAAAATAAAAGTATATGTATATAGTATATGGTATATAGTATATAGTTAGTATACACAGTGTCATCAAAATATTTTAAAAAACTAAAGCACCAAAGAAGTAAAAAAAAACTCCTCAAACCCATTATAAGCCTCTTCAAGGTGGCTTATGATTAGTGAAGAAAGTGAGAGCTACAACTGCTTGGGTAGCCAAAACCCTTGTTGGTATTGCACTACCAATAAAACATCTTTTGTTTCGCTCTCTCCAAACACTCCAATGCCATATAGCTAATTGTTTGATTTGGAGCAAGGTTAGTGCCCTGTCATCCTTTGCCTCCCATGGTGTGTGAGTGATGGCATATGGTTTCATTTGCAATAGATCCAAGTAAGTAGACCAACCATTTAATGTATAAGGACACTGATAAAAAAGATGGTCCCTTGTCTCCACTTCTCCTTTACATAGGCTACAAGATTCATCAACCATTATACCCTTACATATTAATCGCATTTTTGTATGCAATTTATCTTTCCTCATTAACCAGTTGAAGAAATTTATTTTCAATGGAAGTCTCGGCTTCCATAAGATGCAGTCTTCAACATCTTTAATTCCAGTCCTTCATAATGTTATACATTGAATGCACAGTGAACATCTTAGACTTTGTCCACCGCCACCAAATATGCTTATTACCTTCACCAATTTGTATATCTTTCATATCCTCAAGAAAACTTTCCATGGCTGTTTGGGACCCATTTGCATTTACAACAACTGCCCAACCACTAAATGAACCATCCTCCCATCTAGCAAGTTGGGATAATGAGGCATTTGAATGTTGCACCTTGCTGAAAATTTCTTTATGCCTATTTGCCATTGTCATATAGCTGTGCCATGGCTCCAACCAAAATTTTATGTCAGCCCCATCTCCAACTTCATAGTCCAGGCTACACATAAAGAACCCTCTTAGCTTTGCTATAGCGCGCCATGTGTTAGACCATCCTGCGGTGCCCTTGTCCATATACCAATCCTTCCTTTTGAAGTACTTCCAACGCACAACTCTGGCCCATGTTGAAGAGCTTCCAATGATTAGCTTCCATAACCAAGAGCCCAATCTAGCATCATTATGAACACGAATGTCTAGAACACCTAGGCCCCCATTTTCACGTTTCATTATGGCCACTTTCCAGTTCACGGGGTTTAGAGTGCCTTTCTGCTCCTCATTTTTACCCCATAAGAAGCATCTTCTGCGCTTATCTATTTCTCTGATCACCCATTTAGGAATTTTAAAAACTGTTGAGAAATACGAAGGGATTGAGGAGAGTACTGAGTTTACTAAAATGAGTCTACCTCCCTTAGATAACAACCGACCTTTCCACCCTACTAGATGATTGTCAATTTTGGTTATGATGGATCTCCAATCATCTCTCTTTAAATTACCCTCTCTCAAAGGCATACCCAAATACTTAATGGGAAAAGCACCTGCTGGGCATCCCAAAATTTCAGCGGATCTTTTAGAGATTGTCTCTCTTCCTTGTATATCAATTACTGTAGATTTATCAAGATTAATTTTTAAACCTGATGCTACATGAAAACAATCAATGAGTAGCCTCAAATTTTGTATGTACTCCTCTTTACCTTGTAAAAAGAGGACAATATCATCTGCAAAACCTACATACATGACTCCGCCCCCCCGAACCTGATTTAGCACTCCCTTAATAAGTCCCATCTAATCAGCCCTCTTAATCATTCTAGAGAAGAATTCCATAACTAGGACAAAAATATATGGAGATAATGGATTTCCTTGTCTTAACCCTCTTCGATGAGTGAATGAGTTGCTTGCAATACCAATTATAATTACTGCAGAATCAGCCTTAGTGATCAACTCCATTATCCATTGAGTCTATACCGGTGGAAATTGATTAGCCTTTAAAACGCTCTCAACAAAGTCCCAAGATACTGTGTCGAAAGCCTTTTCAATATCAAGCTTAATAAATAGACTATCCTCATTCGACTTTCTGCATGCATTTATTATTTCAGTCACTGCCATGAAGGCATCAGCTGCTGACCTACCTTGAACAAAAGCACTCTGTGTTTCTGAAATGAGGTCGGGCATATATTTCTTGAGTCTATCTGCTAAAACTTTAGATATCAACTTTCTCATGCTATGTTCAAGGCTAATTGGCCTAAAATCCCCGGTCAAATTTGCACCTTGCTTCTTTGAAATTAGGACAATATGGCTTATGGATATCCTTCGTGTATCCACCTCTCATTCCTTAAACTTCTGAAAAATCTGCATAATATTTCCTTTTACCTCATCCCAAACCGCCATGTAAAACTCAGGAATAAGACCATCTGGACCTGGAGCTTTCATCTTCCCCATATTGTTGATTGCATCATTCACTTCTTTCTCACTGAAATCCTCCTGCAAGCTGTACAATGATATACTTTGGGGTTGATAGAACTCCTCCCATCTTATTAACAGTTTCTGATGGGGTTGCACCCCCAAAAGTTGCTTGTAATGGTTATAAAAAGCCTCTACAATCTGTTTTTGATCCAAAATTTCATTCCCATTTAAATTCAGTAAACTAATATGGTTTCTTCTTCGCTTAACACTAGCATATGTATGAAAGAACTTTGTATTTTGGTCTCCATCTTTACACCATCTAATTTTAGCCCGTTATTTCCAAAACAACTCCTCAGCTACATAACACCCATCTAATTTTTGCTTTAGGTCTCTCCATTCATCAAGTTCTTGTTGTACAATAAGCCCCTCCTCGGCTTTGAGTGAGAGGATGTTTATCTTTTCCTCCAAATCATTTCGAAATTTTCTTTTCATGATAGTTAATTTTGCACTCCATCTTTTGAGCACCTTTCTCAGATTCTTGGTCTTTACAATCCAAAGCTTCAATAGATCTTCTGAATAGGTGGATTCTGTATTTTCTGCCCAACCCTTTTAAAAAGTTTCTTTGAAAGTTTCTTGCTTCAGCAAATATCTTTCAAATTTGAAGTGAGATGGTGGTCTATGAGTTGAAATGGAGCTGAAAATTAATGGAGAGTGGTCAGATAACCGCATATTTCCTGCTGAACATGTGCCAAGGTGAAGCTGATCCTGTGCAGGTACATTTAACATTACTCTGTCTAGCTTTGCAAAAGCTGGTGGATGCTGATGATTTGTCCAAGTGAATGCCCTTCCTGTGGTCGGTATCTCCATCAGTCTTAGAACATTTATAAGCCTAGAAAATTTTGTGGAGTTTCCTGGGTGACCAATACAATTATGCCTCTCGGTTGAATCTTTTGTTAAGTTGAAATCCCCTCCTATAATAGTTACTTTATCTTGGCTAGCTACCTCCTCTAGCTCTTGCCATAAGCATTCCCTGCCTTCATGCCGTGGAGGACCATAAAAGTTTGCAACTTTAAGAAACATTTGACTTATCTTGCATTTTAGCTCCACCGATATATGAACTTCACCAATATGAGATGCTGTTAGGTCCCAAAAATCATTGTGCCATCCAATCAAAAGACCACCGCTCATGCCTGCAGATTCCTTGGCAATAAAAGAGAATGCACTTGACCCTGTAATGCTCCTTATTATTGAGTCTGTGCATGTCGTTAGCTTGGTCTCTTGCAAGGCAAAAATTCTGATCTTCTCATCATTCAACATGTTATTTATCATTCTTCTTTTCCCCATTCTATTAAGGCCTCTGACGTTCCAAAATAAAATTCTGAAGTTAAATTTATCCATGATCAAAGCTTTAGTACCTCGGCTGCCATTCCCTTCGGCTCAAAGCCCAAAGTTATGATCTTTGTCAATAGTTATGCGTCTGCAAACATCTCATTCACCAATGTCTTCCTCTTTGGCCCCAAGTATCCATCTTCGCTATTTATGCTCCCTTCAATTTTTTCATGTGGGGCCTGATTATTTTGACTACTTTGTGGCCCCTTCTTAGCAAGCCGAGCACTGCGTCGAACTCCCATATCATTTGGAAGTGTTTTCTTTTTAGTTATAGTCACCAGATACTTGAGTTTATCAATCCATTTAACCTTCCTTTTATAATTTTTCCCTTTCCATCTTCCTTTGTTGATATCCATCATACTGGCACTCCCCAATGTAAGTAAGAGAGTTTCATTCTGCTGTTGAGTTTTACAGTTTTGCATCTTGTCAGTAGGATGAGTAAAAACTTGGGCAGCACCAAAGAGACTTTGTATCTTACCCCACTCCTGTACAAACCCGCTGTAAAAGTGAGTAGAAGGTTGCATAAGGCTGAGACTTATCATATCTTTCCCTGCTTGCTTAATATAAACCATGCCACAATGCCAATCTAATTGAATATTAAGTTTTTGCACATCCATTTGAGTTTCCCAATTCGTGGTCCTTTGCAATCTGAGCTCTACTGTCCCGATTTCGTGTGCAGAATCCTTTCTATAGTGTATCAGGTCCCTCTTTAACCTTCTAAAAACTGTTGGCACACTAATAATTTGGCTTATGGGCATATCCTCATTTGTAGAGTATACTTCATCCGCATGATAGGCTATCCCATCCCTCCCGAGGACCGGAAGGCAGAGGCCCAATGGGCGTGCACTCCCTGCGCGAGGGTTTGCAATAGCAATCATAGCCTCATTTGAAGTAAGATCCTCCTCCTCGGGGCTGATGCCCTCATGGTGTAATTTTGAGGATTTGCCTTGGTTGTATATAGCATGCCAGTGTCCTCAGTTGTTTGCACCTGGTTCTTAGTTGCATCATGACAGTCAGTTTGCTGAACCTTGGGCAGATCTAGTACAGATGTCTGCTATCCCTCCATTTGTTCCCTTTCCCTTTGAGCTTCCAGATCTATATCCTCATTCTGCCATCCACCTTTAATTACTATCATATATGTCCTTCCCTCCAAGAATGGAGTGACATAGCTGGGGAGAATTCTTGATGCTGGCTTTCTGATGATTACCCTGCAATTCTGTGCATTCCTCCATAAAATAGAGTCCATGTCCACTTCCTCTAATTCTGCAAAAGAGGAAACAACTTTTGTTATTGCTTCTATGTGCCACATGGCTATTGGCAAGCCTTCTAAGGTAATCCTCATCCTTTCTTTCTTGCTAAAATTGATGCATCCATGTTCTATAGACCAATCTTCTATTTTAAGTGTGAAATGATTGAAATGAATAACCATGGACTTCAATAAATATTTCTTGTAGTACCCTTGACCAAAAGCAGGAGTGGTGATAAGATATCTTCCCTCTCCCATACTAGCTTGTTTCCACAGATGCTGATGCGATCTAACATCTTGAAACAAAGCTGCTAACACACCTGCAATGTTTATATCTGTTCCTCTAGAACCCACCATCTTAACCAGTATGCACTGCTCCTTCAAAAACATTAATCTCCTTCGTGTAGCCCAAGATTGTGAGTCTGCAAATTTCTTGTCAAAACTGGTTGCAGATAGATCAATCTTTGCACCCTTTTTCAAATTCTGATTATTGACCCAACAATGCTTTCCTTCATGCCCTTTCTGCATACACAAATAACATTGCTTTAAAGACCTACAATGTTCTGCTTTGTGACCCTTCCCTAAGCATCTGAAGCATCTGTTTTGATCTCTCAGATTATTGATAGGGATACTCCTGTGAGCGTGACTGTCCTTACGTTGTTTTAAGACTTGGTGGCTCATAGCACTTCTGTTTTGCAGCACTTCTGCATATGACAATTTGGGCAGGATGCCCTGTTCCTTACTGCCAGCAGAAGTCTCGTGTAATGTCTGCTGCTTTCTATCTGCACTGTTGTTCTACAGTTGCTGTCCCCTTCTAATTCTCCATTGCAAAGCTGGTTCCTTGGCTGCAGCAGCTGCATTACCTCTTTGATATTTTTTGAACAATCTTGCAGATTGTCTTTCCCCTGCCTTGTTGAACAACTTGCTAGAATTTTGCCCCATTTTTTCTCCTGGCCATTTAGAAGTAGTACTGTTTTGTCTCTTGTATATGAGCTTCTTTCTTAACAATTGTTGTTGTTCCTTCTTCCTCCTTTTACTAGAAACCCTTTGACATCCTTCATCATCCGAGTTTGAAGGAGTGCTCAGTGATCCCTGAACAGCTTTGGTTCTCCAAATTGTCTTTGTTGAAAGCTGATGCTGCATTGATTTTTTCCTTACTGTCATGTTACCAAAGCCATATTTTGTCAAGTTCCTTACAGCTGGTGCTTGTATCTCCTTTGCCAAGCTTCTTCTCTTTTGAAGCAATTTCAAGTGCAATCCCTGGATATAGTGAATCATATTGTACCTAGATTGTCTAGAACTCAATCCCTCCATACAGTCAGGGTTTGCTGCTAACCATTCGGAAATCCCTTTCCTACTGATCAAATCATTGCTGTCTAGCGACTTCAGCCATTTATAAGCAGACGTCCATGCTTTGGAATCCATCAAAAGGTCAGATGCTTGATTCAAAAGCAAGGCAGTGATTTGAAGAGATTCCGAATCCACCTGGAATTGCAAGGGCAGATTTGAGTAGGTTCTTAACTGGAGGAATTGTGCAGGGCGGATTTTGAGTAGGAAACGGATTTCTGAAGCAATTGATATGAGGGCTGACGGAGGCGGAAGGGATACCAACTGCTGGAAGAGAGGCTTGAGGCGAACTGGAGGTGGTGGGAGCGAACGCAGAAGAGAGTCTGCTGGATACCAAGAAAACAATGCGAAAGGCGGATTTTGAAGCAGATTATACGAAGGGCTAATGGTGGGGGAAGGGACACCAAGAGCTGAGACAAGGTACTGGAGGAGAGCGAAGCGAGTGAGGAAGGAGAAGGTGGCGGAGGAAACACCAAAGTTCTGCGAGAAAAAAGCTATGACGAAGTACTGAAAAGAGGGAAAGCGAGCAGGGAACCCTAGGCTGCTGGGTGGAAGCTTTCCCTATTAGGGGCTAAGGAAAGCTACTGTCGGCGACCGGAACCCTAGAAGAGAGATGGGCGACTGTCGGAGAGAGAGGAGACCAACGGTCGTCGCCATAGTCCCGTTCCGTAATAGATTATAATTTTTTGTATAAAAAAAAAAGATTGAATGAGGAAAACGTTCGAAAGATTTAAAAAAAAGCTTAAAATATTAATATTCATTAAAATTATATTTATAATAACTATTTAATATATTTAAAAAATGGCATTATAATATTGAGATCATACATATAATTTAATTTAGGATGTAATTTCAAAATTTTAGTCCATAAATAAGATTAATTTGATATGATATTAACCAACCGGTGGGTAATAATTAAATTTTTACCCACTAAAATTAATTAATTCACTACTTTTATCAAACCGTTCTCCATGCCCTGCCACTAACTGCTACTTGGGCGCCCGTCGTCCATGGCGATCGCGGGACTAAAAGGCCGGCCTGCTTCTCCACCACCACCCGTCCACCGCCATCCATGGACAAGGCCTCCCTCTCCGGCAGCAGCCACCCGCAGCCCCGGCGCCGGGAGATGGGCATCTCCTGCATGCTCAACGCCGAGGTCGGCGCCGTCCTCGCGGTGATCCGCCGCCCGTCCGACCTCATCCCCTCCTCCACCTCCGTTCCCACACCCGACGACGGCCCGACCAACCCCCAACTCCTCCACTCCCTCAAGTCCCTCCGCGCCCTCCTCTTCCACCCCCGGCAGTGGGGCGAGTGGCGCGCCACCGACCCTTCCATCTACCTCAACCCCTTCCTCGACGTCATCCAGAGCGAAGACGTCCCCGCCGCCGCCACCGGCATCGCCCTCTCCGCTATCCTCAAGATCCTCAAGCTCGACGTCTTCGATGAGCACACCCCAGGCGCCCACGACGCCATCCACTCCGTCGTCTTCGCCATCACCAACAGCCGCCTCGAGCAGACTGACGGCGCCTCCGAGGACGCCATCCTCATGCGCGTGCTCCAGGTGCTCACCATGGCCGTGCGCACCCGCGCCTCCGTCCTCCTCTCCGACCACGCCATCTGCACCATCGTCAATACCTGCTTCCAGGTGGTGCAGCAGTCGGCGCAGCGGAGCGACCTCCTCCAGCGCAGCGCCCGCCACTCCATGCACGAGCTCATCCAGGCCATCTTCGTCCGCCTCCCCGACGTCCGCCCGCTCACGGAGGGCTCCGACGCCGACGACCCCACCGCAACCTCCAGCTACGGCGCCCGCTGCATGATCGACATCTTTCACTTCCTCTGCTCGCTCCTCAACATTGGCGAGCTCATCGACATGGTCGACGGCATCGGCTCCATCAGCTCCGACGAGGACGTCCAGCTCTTCGCCCTCGTCCTCATCAACTCCGCCGTCGAATTGGCCGGCGACGCCATCGGCAAGCACCCGAAGCTTCTCCGCATCATCCAAGACGATCTCTTCCACCACCTCATCCATTACGCCAACCATTCTGGCCCTCTTGTTCTCTCCATGATCTGCAGCACCGTTCTCCATTTCTACAACATCTTGCGAAGGTATGATTAATTAATTCACAAGATCAATCACCTCGTCGTCGTAGAGAAATCAAGAAAGCGGAGCACCGATTCATCTCAGACCGCATGCAGGTGTCTCCGACTTCAACTCGAAGCATTCTTCACCTACGTGCTCCTGCGGATCGGAGGAGGAAGCGGCGGACCGCAGCTTCAAGAAGTCGCCATTGAAGGGATCGCCGGATTCTGCCACCAACCCAACTTCGTCATCGAAACCTACGTCAACTACGACTGCGACCCGGTCTGCCGCAACGTGTTCGAAGAAATGACCAAGTTGCTCTGCAGGGTCGCGTACCCCGTCTCCGTCCCAATGTCCTCGATGCAAATCCAGGCCTTCGAGGCCCTCGTCACCATCATCACCACCATCGCCGACAACATCGATGTGGACAACCCGCCCGACCGCAACGCCTACAACATCGACGTCTCCGACTACAGGCCATTCTGGGTCGAGAAGTGCGACACCGCCGAGAACACCGAGACGTGGGTCGACTTCGTCCGGATGAGGAAGATGAAGAAGAAGAAGGTGATGATCGCGGCGAACCACTACAACAGAGACGACAAGAAAGGTCTGGATTTCCTGAAGCTTTCCAATTTGGTGCCGAGTCCTCCCGACGCGAAGAGCTTCGCTTACTTCTTCCGCTACACGCCGGGCCTCGACAAGACGCACATCGGCGACTTCCTTGGTGACCCCGACGAGTTCAATCTCCAGGTGTTGAGGGAATTCACGGGCACCTTCGACTTCTCCGGTGTCATGCTCGAAGCTGCACTCCGCGCCTACCTCGAGACCTTCCGGTTGCCCGGCGAGTCACAGAAGATTCACCGGATCATCGAGGCCTTCTCCGATCGGTTCTACGAGCAGCAATCTAACGAGATCTTCGTGTGCAAGGACGCCGTCTTGATCTTGTGCTACTCATTGATCATGCTTAACACCGACCAGCACAATCCGCAGGTGAAGAGGAAGATGACGGAGGAGGAGTTCATCAGGAACAACAGAGAGATCAACGGCGGCAAGGATCTACCGCGAGAGTACCTCTCCGAGCTCTTCCACTCCATCTCCAGTAACGCTATCGTGCTCTGCGGCGCAACAGGGCAGCCCAACGAGCTGAGCTCAGCTCAGTGGGGCGACCTCATCAAGGCGTCGAGGGTGGCCGAGCCGTTCATCTCCTGCGACTACAAGCACAAGCTGAGCCGGGAGGCGTTCATCGCCATCGCGGGGCCCTCGGTGGCGGCGATCGCCGCCATCTTCGAGCACATCGACGACGAGGAGATCCTCCACGAGAGCCTCGAAGGCCTGATCTCCATTGCCAGGATCGCACAGTATGGGCTGGAGGACACCCTCGACGAGCTCCTCTGGTGCTTCTGCAAGTTCACCAATCTACTGAATCCGTACTCCACGCTGGAGGAGACGCTCCTCACCTTCAGCAACGAGGTGAAGCCGAGAATGGCGACTCTAGCGTTCTTCACCATCGTCAACAAGTTCGGGGAATCGGTCCGGGGCGCGTGGAAGAACGTGGTGGAGTGCGTGCTCAAGCTCAAGAGGCTGAAGTTGCTGCCATCGTCGGTGATCGAGCAGGACAACTTCGATCCCAGGGCGGTGAGCAAGTCGGATTCCGGCGTCATCTTCCCGTCGTCCCATCACGGCGGGGTCCTCAACCGGTCGGCGGCGTCAGGGCTCATGGGTCGGTTCTCGCAGTTCTTGTCCTTGGAGCACAGCGACTCGATGATCAGCATCGGGAGCGAGCTCGAGAACAACCTCAAGATCATCCAGCAATGCCAGATCGGGGATATCTTCACCAAGAGCCCGAAACTGCCGGACGACACCCTGGGTGACCTCTGCCGGACCATCACTTTCGCTGCCGCCGGCAAAGGCCATAAGTTCAGCACCTCGATGGAAGAAGACGACGTCGTCAGCTTCTGCTGGGACCTCCTCATCGCCATCACCTCCGCCAACACGCACCGGTTCACGGCGTTCTGGCCGCAAGTGCACGAGAACCTCGCCGCCATCTCGCAATTCACACTCTTGTCGGCAGGGCCCTTCGTGGAGAGGGCCATCATCGGGCTCTTCAAGATCGCCAAAAAGGTCATCACGTCGCCGTCTCGATTGGACAGGGTCCCGGAGGAGCTCATCTTCAAGTCGATCAACCTCATCAGCAAGCTCGAGAAGGAGATCCTCGACATGTACTCCAAGCTGATCGCCGAGTACGCGATAGAGATACTCGACGGCTATAGCCAGCACCTGCAGACCGCCTCGGGGTGGCGGACCCTCGTGAACTTCCTCACCATCGCCGGCCGCCACCCGGAGACGTTCGACCAGGGGGTGGGCGTGCTGATCAAGCTGATGAGCGAAGGCTGCACGCTCAACCGAGTCAGCTACTCGTTCTGCATCGAGGCGGCATTCGGGTTCGCGGCGCTCAAGATCAGCCCGCTGGAGAAGAGTTCCAAGATGCTGAGTCTGATGGGCGATTCCGTGCGGCTGCTGGTCCAGTGGCACAAGCAGGGGTTCTCCGATCCAGGGAGCGGCAGCAGCGTCACGGCGGAGGAGGCGCAGCGGGGCGGCGGCGTTGGGATGGGGAGCACGATCGGGCTGTTCATGAAGCTGGTGGAGCTCCTGCGGAAGACGAGCCTGGTGCGGCGGGAGGAGCTGCGGAACCAGTCGATCGCGGAGCTGCGGAAGTGCTTCGCGGCGTCGAAGGAGCTGGACTTCTCGCCGGCGAACTGCCTGTCGTGCTTCAACCTGGTGATCTTCGCGATGGTGGACGATCTGCACGAGAAGATGGTGGAGTACTCGCAGAGGGACAACTGGGAGAGGGAGATGCTGAGCATGGAGACGTCGCTGCGGCTGGCGATGGAGATGCTGGTGGACGTGTACCTGCAGCAGCTGGTGCCGCTGTCGAGGAGTCCGGGGTTCAGGACATTCTGGCTGGGGCTGCTGAGGAGGATGGACACCTGCATGAAGGCGGACCTCGGGGAGCACATCACGGTGATGCAGGTGGTGGTGCCGGTGCTGCTGAAGAAGATGATCATAACGATGAAGCAGACGGGGGTGCTGGTGGAGGAGGAGGGGAACGAGCTCTGGGACATCACCAACATACAGATACAGTGGATCGCACCCTCCGTCAAGGATGAAATATTTCCGGAGGTCTACTGACCTTCCTCTAATTTTATAATGTAATACACCACCCAACCAGCATATATATATTAATCAACACAGAAATATATATTTATATAGATATAGATGTAGAAGGGAGAGAGAGATTTAATAATATACATGTCGTTCATCAAATTAGGAGTTTAGGAACTACCCTGCAAATTAATGAATCATTCATTCATTTTCTTTCAAGGCACCTTTTTTCTTTCTTTCTTGTTCATCATCGTTCTTAGTAGTCTAGGTTTAATTTTAGATGAACTGAAATAAATATAGATAATTTTGAAAATATCATTTTTTAAAAAAATCATATTTAGGAAAATGTTTTTATTTTCCTAGCACACAATTCTCTCAAAAATCCTAGCGTCAGAATTAGATGATTCCAGATGTGTTAGAAAGATAAGAGAATTATTTGTTCTCTATTCTGCTCATCTTCTAATTTGGGAGGCATCATGGCCTAAAAACTGCTAGAACATGAAGGGTATTTTAGGAAGGTTATTTTAAGAAGATTATTTCTGGATTGGTGCTATTTTTGGAACATGAAGGGTATTTTAGGAAAGTTATTTTAAGAAGATTATTTCTGGATTGGTGTTATTTTTGGGGTAATTATTTTTGTATAGACTCGGGATATCTAAGCTTAGATAGCAGTTGAGAGAAGTAGGAATTCATGTTAAAAGTTTAGGTTAAAATAACTGCTATCTAAGCTTAGAAATCTCTAATATTTATATCTCGAGCCTGTAAAAAATAACTATCCTAAAAATCTAATTCCGGAGTTGGATGAAAGAGTTACACTTAAAACAAGCAGCAGTGCGCAATAACTATTTTTAGAACTGTGACAGCTATTTTTAGACTCCATCGTCTGTCTCCACACCAAACACTTTGAACTTTGCTGTGCTTGACTGCTTGGTGCATTCCAGTGTTCCATAGGTACTGCTGTTCATAGTGTTTAAGTGCATTCACCTTTGCAAGGAACGCTAGTGCAGTGACCAGAAGCATGCCACCCATTGAAGCCATGCTCCAGAACCATGACAATGGAGATTCCTGAATCTTCTTTCGACTCGAACAAATAGTCCACAAACTGGCCTGCACAGGATGGACCGCGGACCTGCCAAATCATTGCACATCATGAAGCTTAATCCAGGAACCCTAATGCTTGAGTGCAAGCTTAGAGAAAGTAAACTGAACATGGAATATGTTTTCTGCTGTAAATGTTCAAAACAGCTCTGATTTGCTGACGGAAATAATTTTACCAATCATACTAGCCTGTCTAGAATTCATCCATTGTTGCCGTAAGCATGCAAGGATTCAATAAATCAAGGTAACCCTGTAAAATCCTGCTGCTGATAGTTATATCACTAGGAAATATGGTGTGTGCATGTGCATTGATCAAGGTACATACACTGCATTGATCAAGGATTCAATATGTTTTTTAAAAAATATAAAGTGCTCAGAGCTCATGAAAATAATAATAAATAAATAAATTTAATTTTGTTTACTTGGATGGATTATAATTTCCAACCAAATTTTTTTAAAAAAATACATGCAGGGGACTTCACCAAACCTGTTCTGATTAGGTTTCTGGGGCCATCAACAAAACATAGCTCAACTGGGCTAAAAATGAAACAAGAAGCGGAGAAAGTGGAGCAGAAGGTGCTTTACTGAACAAACCAATCTTTTATGCTGTAGCAAGGTGGGAATTGTAAAGTTAACTGAGGCCTTTCTGAAATCCTTTAACCTTTTCTAAAGAAACTATGCTTACTCAAAAGCCTGTGGGATATGATTGCTTAAATAAGAAATAGATTCATTAAAAAGATGCTAGTAACATAGAAGTACCATACCACATAATTCTTGCAATAAATTTACAGCTATAAAAGATGTAAACTTTCACAATAAGTAATAATGCGTCTTACCACTTTTGCTAAGAACGTGACAGTTGCAGCTTCAGTTGTGTCAAAATATATTTGATTCTTTGATTGACCAACGATTTGCGTATATTAAGTTTGATCTCAAGGGTACTTTGAGAATAATGATATATCTCGATCAAAATACTAAGTATATGAAAAGATCAAACTATATAAACCACAAAAAAAGAGAAATATGAAGTTGAAATTAAAGGAACAGGTTGTGCCATATTAAGTTAAAGAGATACCAATGCTTTAAAAAAATTACCTATTGGAAATTCAGTCTATTAAAACTACAATATGGAATTAAAGTTTCTGAAAAAAAAAATTTCTTCTTTAGTTGTTCCTTCACTTTAATTTTTAAAATTTTTCATAGCACACTTACCAGTCCATCTAAATCATATAGTTAGGTATAATCGGGTCAATACAAGTATAACACGAGCCACCATAAATGCATCATGTTTTTGCCACTTCCCATAGGCCATAACCAACTCAAGGGTACATCCATAATTATATTTACTTTCCGTTCTAATGTAATTTGCCAAAAAAGATTTGATTGGGATGCCTAGACCCACCGTTCAAATTAATTTATTTGATAAAGATTTGATCACCGTTTAAATTAATTTATTTGATAAAGATTTGATTGAGTGCTGTCTATTACTATCTAGATTAATTTATTTGATAAATTAACGTGGGTTTTTATAAGGAGACACAAATTCCTATGCAATTCGTTTTTCCTATCACAGCAGGCACAAATCAAATCAAAAGAACAATTCATTCTAGTATGTCCTTGATAGACATGCTTATCAGATCGTGCCTGACACAGCATAATATGCACAACGTGACTGTCCGACCGTGCCTAGCACAATACGATCACAACCCACAACCTATTATATGGTTATAATACTTATCAGGTCGTGCCACCTGCAGGTGATGTGAGCCCAGCTTATCTCAAGTCGTGTCTGGCACGGTCCGTGCCAATCAAGTCGTGCCTAGCACGGTACTATATGCACAACGTATCATACTGAGCCACATTTTGGAGCTCACATGCCATACTTAACACGACACACTGTTAGGCCATACCTAGCATGGTACGACACAACCCATAGTTCATTATATGGTCATACTAGATACGGAAGGTGTAATGGAATGCATTGTCTTTTAAATAGAAAGTAAGCAACTTTTCTTCAAAACTTCTATAATATGGACAGAAAAACTTTATACTTCTTCGAGCATTTAATATTTAAAATTAATATTCTTAAATTCTATTAAAGGATATTTTAGTTATTTTTATATTTATTATTTTATTATAATATCACTTAAATTCCTATAAATACTCTTTTATTTCTATTCTTAGATTCTTGAATGGATTGGAACATAGTACTAATAATGATTATGATAATATGTAATTAACATTACTAAATTTAAAATAAAATTATTATTTATCAAATAATATTTTTAATATACTTAATCATTATAATATTTTAGATCACTAGAGAATTTTATAAAATTCTTCTAATCTTAATTTAGAAGATTTATAGTGAGTAGAAATTTTATAAAATAATAGTTGATTCTATACTTTAACGAAATTAAAATTTATATATTTTAATAAAAATATAAAAGTAATTAATGTTTTTCTATTTTTTATATAAAAGTCGTGGTGGAGTGAGGTGTCACACCAGACACCAGCGGGTTCCTGTTCCTTCCGATAGGGAAGAAGGGACTGAGGTGTGCGGCGCGTCGGTGGCACACCGACGACGCTAGCCTTGCAGTCGGAAGAGACGAAGTTTATCGAAGGGAATCTCTATTAAACTTCTCTCCTCTTGGTTTACAGAAGGAAGCGGAAAAACTAACTATGCTTCCGGTGAATATAATAATATATATATAACAATGAACGGAGGCGTCCCGTTACCACCTTTAAATATTCAGTTACGATAGTAACAATTCCCCCCAGCTGAGTCCGTCGATGTCCTCAGCGACTCTTGCCGGAGGTAAGCTTGAATCTGACGCTGGAAACCATCAAGATCTGTCTCCTTCTCCCAGCTGGCTTCTTCGAGAGGGTCGCCCACCTAATGGATCAAATATTCAACCACGCCCTGAGGTTGAAACGTGCGACGCCCCAAAATCTGATGGATCCGCCGAACTGAATTGTTGGGAAGAGAGAGAGGCCGAACCGTGGGGCAGCGCTGGCCAGAGTTATCCGAGAAGAACGGCTTCAGAAAGCTCACATGAAAGGTGGGATGCATCCGAACCTTGGGAGGAAGCCGTAATCGGTAGGCAACGGCGCCAATCCGCGCCAGGATTTCGGAAGGCCCTTCGAATCGAGGAAGCAAGCCTTTATGGAGGTGCTTCCCCTATTTTCG
This sequence comes from Thalia dealbata, assembly GCA_030544415.1. Taxonomy (NCBI): domain Eukaryota; kingdom Viridiplantae; phylum Streptophyta; class Magnoliopsida; order Zingiberales; family Marantaceae; genus Thalia; species Thalia dealbata. The sequence continues at coordinate 17,537,241 of CM060458.1, forward strand.
GTGCCAGAACTGGGGTGGAAGTTTGAGGAGGACCATGTCACTGACGGCGAATTCCTGGGGTCTGCGAGTGCGATCGGCGTGTTTCTTAATGCGCTGAGATGCTTTCTCCAAGCTTTCAGAGACCTCGTCCAATTGATCTTGACGATTGAGAGCAAATTTAGTCGCAGCAGGGCATCGTTCGTCGGTGGAGGCGCGACTGATCTCCGCAGGATGTAGAGGCGCCCGTCCATAGACGATTTCGAAGGGAGATTGCGTCGTTGCCGAACTGCGATGTGTATTGTAACTAAACTGTGCCACATCGAGCAGATCGACCCAGTTGTCCTGCTTGGTGGTGACGAAGTGGCGTAAGTATTCCTCCAAGAGCGCATTGGTCTGCTCCGGCTGGTCGTCGGTCTGAGGATGGTTGGCGGTAGAGAACTTAAGTTTAGAACCCAACAACAGAAAGAGCGACATCCAAAAGTTCCCCATGAAGCGACGATCCCGGTCGCTGACGATATCCTCCGGAAGGCCGAAATACTTGACAATGTGACGTAAAAACAAGTCGGCCGTCTGCTCCGCAGAAACCTGCTCCTTCGTCGGGATGAAAACTGTGAATTTACTGAATCTGTCCACGACGACCAGTACCACAGAAACATCTCGGATGCGGGGGAAGGAGGTAATGAAATCCAGGGAGATCGACTGCCATGGGCGGGAAGGCAAGGGTAGTGGTTGCAGGAGTCCGACAGCTTTGTTGCATTCGACTTTGTTCCGCTGGCACGTGGGGCAAGTTTTGACAAACGTCTCCACGTCGTCGTGCATCTGAGGCCAGAAGAAGGAGCGACTGAGGAGCGCCAATGTTCGCTCTGTGTCGGGGTATCCCGCCCACGTGGTATCATGACACTCGGAGATTAAGTCGTGCTTCAGATCGGTGGAAAAGGGGACGTATGTCTGTCCGCTGCGGACCAGCACGGTCCCATCGGTGTGCTTCCAATAGCGTCGTGTCTCGCCCTCCTCGATCAGTCCTCCTCAATCAGTTGAAGCAGTCATTGGTACGCTGCGTCGGTTTCCCCAGCCAAGCGGAGACGTTTGGATAGCTCTCCATGGGCACGGGTGGTGAGGACGTTGAGGCGGCGACTCAATGCATCTGCCGCCTGGTTTCTCCGGCCAGCTTTGTAACTCTAGACAAAATAATAATCGGCAAGCTGTTCCTGCCAATGAATTTGTCGGGCGGATAACTTTTTATGTGTTTGGAAGAATGTGTTAGCGATGTTGTCGGTGCGGACGGTGAATGGGTGGCTCAACAAATAAACTCGCCAGATGCGAAGGCAGTGGAGGACGACAAGCATCTCCTTTTCGTGGGCACTGTAACGTTGCTCCGCAGCATTCAATTTCCGACTCTTGTAGGCGACAGGATGGCCGTTCTGGGTCAGGATGCCGCCCATTGCCTTGTCGGAGGCATCGGTAACAACCTCGAAAGGGTGTTCGAAATTGGGCAATGCCAACACAGGCTCTTCTATCATTTTCTGCTTGAGGAGATGAAACGCTGTGTCGCACGCTGGCGTCCAGGACCATGGTTGATTTTTCCGCAGCAGGTCGGTGAGAGGCACGGCGATGGTGGAATATCCTTGAACGAACCGCCAGTAGTAATTGGTCAGTCCGAGGAAGGAGTGAAGTTCTGACGGGTTCTTCGAACAGGGCCACCTGCGAATAGCGTCCACCTTGCGTTCTTCCATATGAACGCGGCCGTGACCGATGCGATGGCCAAGAAAAAGAATCTCTGATTGGCCAAATTCGTACATGTCCCTGCGAATAAAAAGTTGATGTTTCCGGAGTTCCAAGAACACCCGACGAAGGTGATCCACATGTTCCTCCTCGATGTTAGAATAAACAACAATGTCGTCTAAATAGACGACAACAAATTTATCCAGAAATTGATAAAAAAAACTTCGGTCATTAGATTATAGAACGTGGTAGGGGCGTTCGTGAGACCGAAAGACATGACGAGGAATTTGAAGGCGCCATATCTGGTAACGCACGTCGTCTTTTCTTCGTCGCCTTTGACGATGCGAACCTGCCAGTATCCGGATCGCAAATCCAGTTTCGAAAAGATCTTGGCGTGATGGAGGCGGTCGAAAAGATCAGCGACAAGTGGAATTGGATATCTGTTTCTCACCGTGACTTTGTTTAAAGCACGGTAATCCACACACATCCGCATACTACCGTCTTTCTTCCGCTGGAACAAGATGGGAGCTTCGAAGGGTGCCTTGGAGGGACTTATCAAGCCTGCTTCGGTTAGTTCCTGTAATTGTTTTCGTAACTCCGCCAGTTCTATGGGTGCAATGCGGTACGGAGCACGCGCGAGAGGACAGGCGCCTGGAAGTAATTCTATCTGATGGTCCGTGGATCGCCGTGGGGGTAAGGACTTCGGTAATTCTGCAAGCATCCGATTGCGGAAATCGTCTATTACTTGTACGACGGCCGCCGGAACAGCACCTGCAGACGGCACCGCATCGTCTTCCCGGATGGTGGCGATGAAGGTTTCTTCTTGTCGACGCAGCCCCTTCTCGAGTTGTATGGCGGAAAGAAAATTTATCGTCGGCGAGGAGGGTTCCCGAGGTTTTGCAAGAACCGCCTTCTCGAACCCGGGTTGATTTCTATCCATCACCATTACTCCTCTGAGGTGTGGCGCCACCATTGTCTGGGAATGAAGAAGGAATTCGGTTCCCAGTATGATGTCAAAGTCGTCGAGGGGAACGATGGTAAAATTCAGTTCTCCTTTCCAATTTCCCATCGAAACCGACACCCGGCGGACGACCCCAACGACTTTGTTGGGGAGAGCGTTCACCGTCTTTATTTTGTAGTTGCTCTCCTCCATCTGTAAACCCAGTCCGCGGCTGAATTCTTCGTTCGTGAAGTTGTGCGTGGCTCCCGTATCAACCATAGCCGCACAACGTTTCTCCCGTACCTGCAGGGAGACATATAACAATCTAGAATCTGGTCCCCTTTGTACTGCGTTCATCCGTAGCAATGGAGTTGCCCGGGTTATGGTGGGTTCGTCCATCGTTGGTTCTTCGTCCTCCACTCTTATTGTCGCCAGGTCTTCACGACGGGAGTGGGTCGTTGCGGTATGTTCTTCTCGTTTCCCTCTATTCGGGTTGTTGGCAAATCTGTTGCCAGTATATCCAGAATTTGTATTCGCGCCGTACCCTGTCTTCTCTGGTCATCTGGGTAGCGACGTCCCGCTCGCACCGTGAGGCGTCCCTGGTCGGGAGTTGGACGACCTCGCTTCAGCCTGGGAGTTTGTGTTATTGGAGCACCAATCGAACAAACCTTCCGCTGTTTCGATGGCCTCCTGTAAGTCGGAAATTCCTTTCCGCATCAACTCGTTGCGCGTCCACAGCTGAAGACCCCGTAGGAAGGCAAAGAGCTAATCTGCCTCAGCCATATATCCAAGGTCCAGGACAATACTGTTGAAGTCTTGGATGTATTCGCGAATGGTCCTCGTCTGATGGAGCTTCTGCAACTGTTCGTGCGCCAGCCAGGCCGCGTTCACCGGTAAAAATTACCGACGGATCTCCCTTGTCATCGTTGCCCAGTCGAGGATGGCTGCACCCTTACCCTTGCGATGGGGGTCGCTGCGTACCCGTCACCATTTTTTCGCATCGCCGAGGAGGAAGGCCGCCGCTGTGGTCACCTTATCCTCCTCGTCCATTCGAGATGCTTGAAAGAACTGCTCCATATCCCAGAGGAAGTTCTCAACTATCTTTGCGTCTCGCTCACCTGAGAACGTAGTTGGATCAGGGATGCGAACACTGCTCCGGGAGGGTTGTCGAGGTTCCTGGGATTGTCGAGACGCTATTCGTAGCGTCGCCCCCTCCGTTGAAAGCTCGGGTTCATCGATGCCTCCTTCCGAAAAGTGCACCCGCGACCCCCCTGCTTCTTGCAACTGATCTCCCCTGTTTCAGGTTTTACCCAGCTCTGAGAGGATGCCCGTAATTGCCATCTGCAACTCTTCGAGACGTCCTTGCAGCGCCTTGAAATTTTCATCGCTTCTGATCTGGGAGGTTTGCACCGTTTCTCCCATCGATTCCATCCTCTTTTCTAGGTCCCTGAATTCCTTCTTCGTAACCATGTTGGTGGGTGGCGAGGAGAGAGCTTCGGTCGTTCTTCGACGTATGGTCCAAAGAGCAAGGCTCTGATACCAATTGTCACACCAGCGGGTTCCTGTTCCTTCCGATGGGGAAGAAGGGACCGAGGTGTGCGACGCGTCGGCGGCACACCGGTGACGCTAGCCTTGCAGTCAGAAGAGACGAAGTTTATCGAAGGGAATCTCTATTAAACTTCTCTCCTCTTGGTTTACAGAAGGAAGCAGAAAAACTAACTATGCTTCCAGTGAATATAATAATATATATATAACAATGAACGGAGGCGTCTCGTGGTAACTGGACGCCACCTTTAAATATTCAGTTACGATGGTAACATAAGGAGTCAAATATTATTTTTAGTCTAACATCTTAGAATTCATTGAAAAATGTTACATATTTAAGATAATATTTCACTAACACTCTTGTATCTATGTGAGTGGGCCTGGACTGGCCCAATATGATATTGCTGCATATCGCGTGCTGTGTTAGCCAAACATTAGTTCTGAATATTATGAAGTTAAAGTCAAGCTACAAGTAGATTTTGATTCCTTCTAACTGGAAGATTCTATTCCCTTACCAGGCTTACTTGCTGACCGCCTAATTAAAATTAGCCTCGAACTCTTAGCAATTAGTATCTGACAACAATGTAGGAAACATGTTCTGACAAGTTATGAAAAAAGAAACAAGCTCCTGGCACGAATGATGTATAAGTTAATCTCTAGATGTCTAAGCTGTAATCCTATCCAAATCGTAAGCATCCTGATAGTTTTTATCCTAATATGTTCAGAAGTCACACCTCAGCAGCCATTAACTTGCGAACATTGTCCGCATGAAGATTGGGTTCCTCCTTTTCCACCTTAGAAGGATAGTATACAGGTAGATGGACCACCTCAAAGATCCTTCACGAACTGACCAAGAAGCAAAAGCGCATGGCGAACCTGAAAGTATTTTAGAAATAGAAAGCAACGAACGAAGCTGTAGGTTCAGAAACATATGACAGTTGAAAATAAAATAGTTCAGGACAGAATGCCCCGAGCTAATTGACTTCAGAGTATTTTGTACTAATAGCAAAGATCAATTTATCTATGCTAAATATGCAACATCAGTTCCTCACCCCAGATATGGAGTCCCATGCTGGACTAAATCTCTTGTGATGATATCTGAGAATTACTAGAAGCACTGGTACTTTTGCAAGAAAAGCACATGATTTAAACGGAAGAAGATAATCGCCATTTGTGGTTGTACCCTCCCTCAGGAATCGAGAAAAAGAATAGGACACATGAAATAACTTAATAGAAGCAAAATAAAGGCGTACGATTATTGTGATGGTAGGTGGAATCACTAATTTGCAATGAACAAATAAGCATAAAAGGGTAACAATCACATTGAACGATAACCTTAATCAAGAAACAAAAAAGAACTTCCAGATAGAAAATGTGCATCTGCACGAAAGAGGAAAAGAGCCACCGCAGTTCTCCGATTGGAATTACATAAAAGCCAGGAGTCAGAAGGATTGAAGAAGTATTAAAAAAATGTATATTTCAGATAATAAAAATAGCATGAAATGGCAGTTAATTTAAACCTGGAAAGAGCATCATCATTGGACAAGGGTTATTCCGATGGACCTCTTGAATTCTTTCTGCAACGATTCCTGCACGCAAAAAGATGGTTGAGGAAAGGATACATTCATTCAGAGAAATAGAGATTGATTCTCTGACATTCATGAAACTCATAGCTTACACGTCCGATGTGTTGCTAAATCTCCTTAGTTTCTTTTGATTATTTTGAAAGATGGCATGCTTGTTGCAGATTAGGTTACAAGATACATGTTTTTCTTCTACATTAAGATTTCAGCTAATTTCATGGCTCCTTTATTTCTAAAAATAAAAACACTTTAAACCTTAATCAGGTATCTCATTCATTTTACTGGAGGCTAAACACTTGAGAAATGCCTTCTGTTGAATCCTCCACCTCAGTTATATATGAAGATGGATAATAAATCTGATGTCTCCGGTAACCAAAAAGGCTAATGTGTAGTGCTGACAAAGAGCAACCAGTGGATCCGGCAAGGCTGGAAGAACTTGGAAAAGTCTAAGTACTTCCTAAATTTAATTTAAAATTGGGCACAGAATAAGGATACGGAAAGCTGAGAAACCAAATAAAGTGAGACGCAATATAATTTTCAGTAAAGGTGTCAACTTGGTTGCGAGTCTTGCAACTAAACATCACATGCCCACATAATCGTGGGAGCTAATTTACCTGAAACACCTTTAAAATCAACCAAGCACTTGCTGGCGCCTGGAAGCATAGTTAATAAACAGTCACCACTTCATAAAGTTAGGCTCAATTCAGAAACAAAAACAGAGGGGAGAAAAGAAAGGAGACCACATTAGAAAGAATACTAGTATGAGATTTTGTCCTGCAGGAAAATCAGATGAAAGGGTGTATAATCTTAGTGCATAAGAATATAATATAAACCAACAAATTCCAAAAATATCCACAACAATATTCACAATAGGTGAGCCAATGGATGCCAGGGATTTGTAGGTTGAAGCATACATACATTAAGGAGGCATATAAAGGTACAACATAAAACAAAAAGGGAATAGTTTATAAGTGGGGGAGTCAGTTACCTGATAAGACCAACTAGTGAAAGTTTAGCTACTGATCTCTTCAGCAATAAAACCCAAAGTTGTTTTTGGGCCAAAATAGGACGACATGTTAGAACAAACTTACCGTATATGTAATACCTATTTCTAATATTGTCCACATATAACTTTGACATACCTTGGCAACAAAATTCGGAAATGATAATGATATATGATAGTGAATATCCAGATATGTATTATATGTGATTAGAAACAATAACCCACGGCCTCTCTGACACATCAACTATCACTCGTATCTCCCGAGTATGATTGAAATAAATGGAGAAAACTACATACCACAGGGTTTTTATATAATAATTACACTTAAATACAATCTCCATTGGGTCAACACAGAATAATGATATTTGCTAACGTCATCTCAGAACTCAGAACAAAAAAGCAAGTGGTTTACCTGATGAACTTGATATATCGAAACCTTTGTCCAAGGACTACAGCATATCTACTGCCAAACTTCTGTATGCGAGACTGACATTTTTCCTCACTTGCGAGCAGAGACAGAAGGCAAGAATTGTAAATCCTTTTACTTAATTATTGATTCGATAACCTGTCCAAAGACAATCAAGAAGTAGTTCCAATGGACCTGTTAAATGACTACGAAAGTAAACTGTAAAACAGCTACTTCTCAAACTAATGATCTATGATTCTCAAAGTTCTTCTAAGAATTAATTTACATAACCTTGCCCTGCTCCTGGGATATACCAAATTCATGCAGTAGTAGATTGGCCTTAATTCTAACGTGAAATAATGAGTCTAATGAGGTAGATGGCTTTTGATTTAGACGTCATCGCAAATGAAGACGCAGGCAACAACTCACTCTCTTTTCTTTCTTTTTGAGCGAGTGGATGAGTTGTCCATCTTTAGGCTACTTGTGTTAGATTACATCAATCAAGCGTCATTTCGTTTAATATTGCTGGGTGTGATGTGAGTTTATGTGGCCATCTTCATGCGTTCATCGATCGACCGAGCATCACCAGACTCCATCCATGAACTAGATCAGTTTTATATATGCTTCAAAAAGGCAGGCACAGGTCATGGTTCAGCAGCAAAAGTTTTGGGCCCATCCAACTCCAAGATCCACAATCTAATAACCCTCACCGGCCTAATTAGAGAATGGGTATGATCTTTATACAAAGAGATTAAAAGGTTATCGAGAGAGAGCATCCGATCTCATATGAGAAAAAAGTCAATTAAGCCGTACTGATAGGTAATACTCTGCCTCACATCTCGCACCCAAAAGATGATTGAAATAAGGAAAAGTGAAACTCGAAGATCGTAATTTAAGAACCTTGAATTGGTTGTTCCATGCATTTTAGTTTTCAGCTAATATGTTCGCGAGGGCAGGCTTCCTCTCATGCTATTTATACTGTAAAGTTCCTTATGCCCAATCGTGCTTATTTTGTCATTTTGTAGCAAGTTTTGAAACCTCAAAATTTGTACCTTCATCCTAAGTTGTGGCAGGAAAGGACGACATCGATGGTTCTCATTTACAAAACTTTTACTTAAGCATTAATGATGCTCCATAAAGCGACTTACCGCTTGATTCGTCACATATGTAGAATCTTCTCATCGGAAGGAATCAAATCAACTTGTAGCTTGATTTGTTGCAGCTGTAGAAATCTTTTTAGTTAGAAAGAATTAAATCAACTACCTTATAAATTAATTAATGAGACTAGGTGAAAAATAATATTAACTTCATACTCCAAATTTTTATTAGCTAATGAACTAATATTTCTCATTAAAAGTATCACCTCTAGTCTTTTTTGCCAGCTAGGCAAAAGGGGCCATTTGACATAAATAAGTGAACCAAATTAGATAGCTGATATGTGGCATTTCACCTCTATCTAATTTAAGGAAAATCTACTCTGTTTATTTTTTTAATTTAAATATCTCATGATAATTTTATTGGGTATATATATATAATATAAATAAGACGTGCATGTAGGCCATTCGATGGAAACAGGGCGAACCAAAACGTATCAACTAAGAGTTAATTTAATTTTCTAACAGCTGCTATTTGATTAACTGATTAGAGGATTTCTGATAATGATTCCAATTATTCTATTTAGAATCGTAGCTGCCATTTGATTTGATTCGGATCTCTTCTGATTAGATAATCTCCGAAGATTTCTTGCTTTGGAACCGCAACGGGCCTCTACCATTTGAAGACATGACGTATGCTTAGGAGAGGCCCTCTATCTTATTATGTTTAGTCATATGTTCTATTCTATATTCTATTCTATTTTCTTGTTATTGCATCAGTGAAAAATAGACAGTTACTGCAGAAGACGCCTCCTCTACAAATAAGGGAAGATCTCCTCATCCGCCGCTGCCTACTCCTCCAAATCTATCTCAGTTTCTTCGGCATACGGGCTCTAAAAGGAGGCCCAGCACAGCACGTAGGCTCCAAAAGGTGGTCCAGCACGGCATGCGAGCTCTAAAAGGTGACCTAGCACGACATGCGGGTTCCAAAAGGTGGCCCAACATGGCATTTGGGCTCCAAAAGGTGACCTAATGGGGCATGCAGGCTTCAAAAGTTGGCCTAGCACGACATGTTGTGCATATGTCTCGTGCCAGGCACGACCCAATTGGGCACGGGCCGTGTTAGGCACGGCCCAAGATGGGTCGAGCTCGTGCCGCCCGCGGGCAACACCACCCGATAAACATGCCTAGGAATAGCAAGCAATCAAAGGCCATAGAGTCACCACCACAGCAGGAACCTACAACCATGACACAAGATAAAAAGGGTATGATCTTTATACAGAGAGAGATTAAGAGGTTCTTGAGAGAGAGCATCCAATCTTGTATAAGACATTAGGTTGGCTCAGAAAAGAATCAATCATGCTATACTGAATGATAATACTCTGCCTCACATCTTGCACCCAAAAGATTATTGAAATAAAGTAAAGCGGAACTTGAATATTGTAATTTAAGAGCCTTGAATTAGTTGCTCCATGCATTTTAGTTTTCAGCTAACCCGCAGGTTGTCCTAAAACTATTCGCGAGGGCAAGCTTCCTCTCATGTTTTTATACTTTAAAGTTTCTGATGCCCAATCGTGCTCATTCCGTCATTTTGTAGCAAGTTTTGAAACCTCAAATTTTGTATATGCATTCGTAGTTGTGGCACGAAACGACGACATCAAGGGTTCTCAATTATAAAGCATTACTAAGCATTAATGATCCTCCATAAAGCTGCTTGCTGCTTGATTTGTCGTAGTTACAGAATCTTCTAGTCAGAAGGAATAAAATCGACTTACATCTTGATTTGTTGTAGCTGTAGAAATCTTTTTAGTTAGAAGGAATTAAATTGACTACCTTATAAATTAATTAATGAGACTAGGTGAAAAATAATATTAACTACATTTCCAAAGTTTTTGTTAGCTAAGGAACTAAAGATTCTCAAAAAGGTATCACCTCTAGTCTTCCTTGCCAACTAGATAGAAGGGGTCATTCGATGGAAATAGATGAACCAAATGGGATAGCGGAGTCGTGGCATTTCACCTCTATCTAATTTAAGGAAAATGTACTCTCTTTATTTTTTTTATTTAAATAAGACATGTATGCAGGCCATTCGACGAAAACAGGGTGAACCAAAATGTATCAACTAAGAGTCGATTTAATTTCTGACAACTGCTATTTGATTTGCTGATTAGAGGATTTTTGATAGTGATTCCAAATAGAATAATTGGAATCGTACCTACCATTCGATTTAATTCTCATCACTTCTGATTAGAAGATTTTAAAAAATTTCTTACTTTGGAATCACAACAACCCTTTATATTACTTTTTGCTTTATTTTCTTGTTCTATTTCTAGTAAGACCCTAAAGACTGCCCGGAAGACATGTCACATGCTTAGGAGAGCTCCTCTATCTTTCTATGTTCCGTCCTATGTTATGTTCTATATTCTATTCTATTTTCTTGTTCTTTTTTCTTGTTATTGCATTAGCAAAAAAGATGCACACGGGCTCCTCTGCAAATACATGAACATCTCCCCATCTGCCGCTACCCACTCCTCCAAATCCACCTCAGTTCCTTCAGCACGCGGGCTACAAATGATGGCCCAGCACGACACGCGGGTTCCAAAAGGTAGTCCAGCATGGCATGTAGGCTCCAAAAGGTAGCCCAGTGCAGCACGCGGGCTCCAAAAGTTAGGCTAGTCCGGCATGATGTGCACATAGTCCCGTGCCAGGAATGGGCCATGCTAGGCACGGCCCAAGATGGGTCATGCTTGTGTCGCCCGTGGGCGGCACCACCCGATAAGCATGCTTAGGAATAGCAAGCAATCAAAGGTCATAGAGTCACCACCACAGCAGGAACCTGCAACCACAACACAAGATAAAAAGGGTATGATCTTTATGCAAAGATAGATTAAGAGGTTCTAGAGAGAGAGCATCTGATCTTGTATAAAACATTGGGTTGGCTGAGAAAAGAGTCGATCATGCTGTACTGAATAATAATACTTTGCCTCATATCTCGTACCCAAAAGATGATCGAAAAAAGGAAAAGTGGGACTCAAAGATCATAATTTAAGAATCTTGAATTGGTTGTTCCATGTATTTTAGTTTTCACCTAACACGAATCTTATCCTAAAACCATTCACGAGAGTAGGCTTCCTCTCATGTTATGTATACTGTAAAGTTCCTGACGCTCGATCGTGCTCATTCTGTCATTTTGTAGCAAGATTTAAAACCTTAAAATTTGTATCTCCATCCGTAGTTGTGGCACGAAACGACGACATCGAGGGTTCTCATTCACAATGCTTTTACTAAGCATTAATGATGCTCCATAAAGTGACTTACTGCTTGATTTATCGAATCTTCTGGTGAGAAGGAATCAAATTGACTTGCAACTTGATTTGTCACAGCTATAGAAATATTTTTAGTTAGAAGGATTAAATCGACTGCCTTATAAATTAATTAATGAGACTTGATGAAAAATAATATTAACTTCATACCTCAAGTTTTTGTTAGCTAAGGAATTAATGTTTCTTATAAAGTTATCATCTCTAGTCTTCTTTGCCGACAAGGCAAAATGGGTCATTCGACGGAGACAGCTGAACCAAATGAAATAGCTGAGTTGTGGCATTTCACCTCTATCTAATTTAAGAAAAATATACTGTTTATTTTTTAATTTAAATGTAAACCCCAATCTTTACCGCAGGAGTAGAGGTGATGATATGACACCGCGGACGACCCGCCTCTTCGCATGCCCGCGATGTGTGAATCCTCTTCGCACACCGCGGACGACCCGTGCCTTCTCCTTCTCTTCGCACGCCGATCCGCTCCGGATCTCTTGCCGAGAGATCGACGCCGGAGGTGTTGGGTGTTTTTGGTTGAAATCATGCTATCTCCCCCACCTCCCTCTTTCTATCCTATTAGGACTCTTTTTACTTATGAAGTATTTTGTATTCTTTTCTTCTTTTACTTGTGAGCATGTATGTAATATAATAATTATGTCTTAATGGGTAATTGAACTTAGGTCAACACTAAGGTATGATGATTAGCTTCCACTTAGCTAGTAATGATATGTTATAAGTAAATGGAAGTAGAAAATGATTAATTTAGATTAGAAATGTTGTGAAATGTTAATTGAGTTTTTAAGAAAATTGAGACCTGATTAGTTGGAGATTATGATTGAGGTTAATAAATTAAATGAGGTTGATCAATTAGGATTAGTTTGGATTAAGTAAATCTAGTTGAATAATTATTTAACTTGGGATGAGTTAGGTGAGCAAAATAGTAAAGATGGGGTATTTGGTATCTTGTAGATAAAATTAATGATAGATAATATTAAAGGTCATATCTAAAGGTAATGCTACTTGTAATAGGTAGATACCTTGATATAATTAGACGACGTTCAAGCTAACATACGGTTGGTTCTGAAGATCGATCTACATATCCAGGTGCATCGGTTCACTACAGTAGACTATTCTCAAGTTGGCGAAACTTGAGGAGATAAATGTTTTACTGCTTAGAAATTAATATTTAATCATTCATGATTCATGCTTTGTATGTTAGAATAGCCTATTTATATGATTAATATGATATGCTTGTTGTTTTACTTCTACAATTATTCAAATATGTGTTAGATTATTCTCTTGCATAAATATTTTAGTGTTTAAAAAATTAATATTTAATTATTTATGATTCATCATTTGTAGGTTAGAATAGTCTATTTATATCATTAATGCGATATGTTGGTTGTCTTATTGCTACTCTTATTCAAATATATGCTAGGTTATTCTCTCGCTGATTATCTATTAGGTTGATGTGAGGAAAAGTAATAAAATATTACAGTTACTTCTAGAACTTATTATGTTATACTATAGTGTGACATATTCATAAACATAGACAAGCATCACTTATAGACATGTGACATTGACATACTTACATACGTAATTCTTGACGATGCACCGTTTTGATCTCCTAAGTTACGGATACAAGCTCTAATGCTCATAAACCTATATCACCCAAAGATGTTGAAATCATTTTGGACATAAAAGGGTGAGGATAAGATATGAATTAGTTTATTGCCAGAGAACATTGTGATGTATTCACTATACCCGCATGGTGCCGCTAAGTCGTCACCGTGATAGTCCTAAGATGGCTAGGATGGATGAAACCAAACCAATGACCTAGCAAATATGTCGCCGAGGTTATAGCATTCCGGCGACGACTAGGATGCACGCCTCCTGGCAGGAATAGCTGCTTGTAAATTGGTACGGTGACTCCTTCTGCATAGCCTTGGACAGTGGATCTATGGACCTCACGACTATTAATCCAGACGTTCTGATGAGTAATCCAGATCCTGGGGTTTATTACCGGCTAGCCGTGGCCGATGCGTTTACATAGGTGCGGTGACCCTTGGTGTAGTACTACATGAGTTGCTCCATGGATTGTCTGGGGAAGACGCATGGAGTGACAGGTCGCTAGGTCGCGGAGATGAAGTGATTCGCCTAGTGGACCACCGGAGAGGGATTCACGGTCACCCGACCTCTCTGCCAACATCAGTGTGACGGGCATAGGTAGAGACATAGACAGTGGACACTGATGGGCTTATGGGAACTCCCTGATCAGGAGATCCCCTAAGCATAGGCTGGCTACCCAGATCACAATATTTGAATGTGATGATATTCTTAGTGATAATAATCTTGTGAAATACACACACTTCATATTTATGTTTGAGCTACACACTTATATTAGATGTTCTTCTTATATGCTTCATGTTTTATTTGTTGATTTTACATGCTTTGTTGAGATTATGAAATGATGTTATGGACATGCTAGAATCTCCTTGTTTGCTACTTGAGTTATTCTACTACGGTTAGAGCCATAAGCACTCAGCCGCTTGCGGCTGAGCACACGACGTTCAAATGTGTGCAGGTCTACTAGATGACCGGTCAGGATAGCTAATGGAGGCGAGATTATCGACGAACCTAGTTATTTACTAATTTTGTGACCATAGTATTGTAGTAGGTATATCGGGACTGTGTTAGTAGAGTTTAGTTAGATGATTTGATTGTATTATCCGTTGCATTGTTAATGTGTATGAATTGTGTATATCATTAAATGCCTTGTATGGGTCCCTTGGGGCTCATACGGCGGTTGCCACGTGCTCGACAGATGGGTCGGGGCGTGACATTAAATATATGAAGATAATTTTATTGGGTATATATATAGTGTAAATAAGACATGCATGCAGGTCATTCGACCGAAACAAGGCAAAATAAACGTAAAAACTAAGAATCAATTTGATTTCTGACAGCTGCTATTTCATTCTCTGATTAGAAGATTTCTGATAGCCGCAGCTCGAATTCAATTTAATTCCGTGATTAGAAGATTTCAGAAGATTTCTTGCTTTAGAATCTCAACGGCCCTCTATCTTACTTTCTTATTCTCCTGTAAAACCCCTAAAGACTGCTCCTTGAAGACATGTCGCATGCTTAGGAGCGACTCTCTATCTTACTATGTTCTGTCCTATGTTATATTCTACTTTTTATTCTATTTTTTATTATATTTTATTTTTATTACATAAGAGAAAAATAGGTAGTTGCTGCTGAAGACGCCTCCTCTACAAATGTGTGAATATCTCCCCACCTGCCGCTGTCAACTCCTCCAAATCCATCTCAGTTCCTTCGGCACGTGGGCTTTAAAAGGTGGCCCAACACAATAAGTAGACTCCAAAATGTGGCCCAGAATGGAACGTAGGTATCAAAAGGTGGTCCAGCATGGCATGCGGGCTCCAAAAGGTGGCCCAACATGGCATGCAGACTCCAAAAGGTGGCCCAACACGGCATGTTGTGCACATAGTATCATGCTAGGCATGACCCGATTCGGTACAGGCAGTGCCTAGCTCGTGCTGTCCGCGGGCAGCACAGCTCGATAAACATGCTTAGGAATAGCAAGCAATCCATAGCAGGAACCTGCAATCACGGTATAAGAGAGAAAAGTTATGATCTTTATGTAGTGAGGGATTAAGAGGTTCTGGAGAGAGAGCATCCAATCTTGTATGAGACATTGGGTTGGCTGAGAAAAAAGTCAATCACGCTGTACTAAATAATAATATTTTGCCTCACATATCGTGCCCAAAAGATAATTGAAATAAGGAAAAGCGGAACTCGAATATTGTAATTTAAGAACCTTGAATTAGTTGTTTCGTACATTTTAGTTTTCAGGTAACGTGCAGGTTGTCCTAAAACTGTTCGCGAGGGCAGTCTTCCTCTCGTGCTATTTATACTGTAAAGTTCCTGATGCCCGATCGTGCTCATTTTGTCATTTTGTAGCAAGTTTTGAAACCTCAAAATTTATACCTTCATCCTTAGTTGTGGCACGAAAGGACGACATCGAGGGTTCTCATTTACAAAACTTTTACTAAGCTTAATGATGCTCCATAAAGCGACTTGTCGCTTGATTTATAGCAGTTGTAGAATCTTCTAGTCAGAAGGAATCAAATGGACTTACAGCTTGATTTGTCACAGATATAGAAATCTCTTTGGTTAGAAGGAATTCAATTGACTCCCTTATAAATTAATTAATGAGACTTGGTGAAAAATAATATTAATTTCATACCCTAAGTTTTTGTTAGCTAAGGAACTAATGTTTCTTATAAAGTTATCACCTCTAGTCTTCTTTGCCAACTAGGCAGAAGGGGCCATTCGACGGAAATAGGTGAACCAAATGAGATAGCTGAGCTGTGGCATTTCACCTAAGACATGTATGCAGGCCATTCGACCAAAATAGGGCGAACCAAACGTATCAACTAAGAGTCGATTTGATTTTTGATAGCTGCTATTTGATTCGCTGATTAAAAGATTTCTGACAACAATTACAAATGGAATCACTGTTGGAATTCGATTTGATTTCGATATCTTCTGATTAGAAGATTTCAGAAGATTTCTTACTTTAGAATCGCAGCGGTCCTTTATCTTACTTTCTTATTCTATTTCTTGTAAGACCCTAAAGACTACCCCTTGAAGACATGATGCATGCTTAGGAGCGGCCTTCTATCTTACTATATTATGTCCTATGTTCTGTTATATTTTCTTATTTTATTTTATTTTTATTGCATTAGTGAAAAATAGGCAATTGTTGCTTAAGATGCCTCCTCTGCAAATACACAAATATCTCCCCACCTGCCACTGCCCACTCCATCAAATCCTCCTTAGTTCCTTCGGTACGTGGGCTCCAAAAAGTAGCCTAACACAGCAAGCAGGCTCCAAAAGATGGCCAAGCATGGTATGTGGGCTGTAAAAGATTGCCCAGCATGGCATGCAGGCCCCAAAAGGTGGCCTAACATAGCATACAGGCTCTAAAAGGTGGTCCAATACGGCATGTTGTATATAAAGTGTCATGCCAGGTACGATTCGATTGGGCACGAGTCAGGCGCGTGCTCCCCGTGGGCAGCACTGCCCGATAACTATACCTCGGAATAGCAAGCAATCCACAGCAGGAACCTGCAACCATGGTACAAGAGAAAAAGGGTCTAATCTTTATGCAATGAGAGATTAAGAGGTTCTAGAGAGAGAGCATCTGATATTGTATGAGACATTAAGTTGGCTGAGAAAAGAGTCAATTACATTGTACTAAATGATAATACTTTGCCTCACATCTCGCACCCAAAAGATGATTGAAATAAGCAAAAGTGGAACTCAAATATTGTAATTTAAGAACCTTGAATTGGTTATTACATGCATTTTACTTTTCAGTTAACACGTAGGTTTTCCTAAAACTATTCGTAAGGGCAGGCTTCCTCTCATGTTATTTATGTTGTAAAGTTCCTAATGCCCGACCGTGCTCATTCTGTCATTTTGTAGCAAGTTTTAAAACTTCAAAATTTGTATCTCTATCGGTAATTATGGCACGAAACGACGACATCGAGGATTCTCATTTACAAAGCTTTTACGAAGCATTAATGATGCTCTATAAAGTGACTTGCCGCTTTATTTATCACAGTTGTAGAATCTTCTAGTTAGAAGGAATCAAATCAACTTATAGCTTAATTTGTCCCATCTATAGAAATCCTTTTAGTGAGAAGGAATTAAATCGATTGTCTTGTAAATTAATTAATGAGACTAGGTAAAAATAATATTAACTTCATACCCTAAGTTTTTGTGGATGATATGGATTGCATAGGGATTCGTGCATGCTGTTCTGTAGCTATAAATTTACAACTTCCTCGTAAATTTATAGCACATCCTGATAAATTAAGTAGCCCAAAAAAACTGATATTAATTTATCAAATAAGTTAATCTAAATAATAATAGACGCAGATACTTTAGGCATCCCAATTAAATCTTTATCGAATAAATTAATTTGAATAGTAATAGACGGTAGGTTTAGGCATTCAAAACAAATATTTGTAAGCATTTAAGTTAAATAGTGGGATGCGTGTGTTTGAATATATAATAATCATTTCATTTGGAAGAATCTTTTCATAATAAGAGAAAAGTCCAGCACAGTATGTTATGCACATAGTATCATATCAGGCACAACCCGTGAGCGGCACAGTTTGATAAGCATGCCTAAGTATGATCATATAATGGGTTGTGGTCATGTCGTGCTAGGCACGGCCCGAAAGCATGTTGTACCTAGCATGCGGGCTTCAAAATATGGCTCAGTACGGCACATTGTGCACATAGTGTTATGCTAGGCACGGCCCGTCCGAGCACGAGCCTTGTTAGTCATGACCTGAGATGGGCTAAGCTTGTGCCGCCCACGGGCGATACGACCCAATAAGCATATCTATCAAGAAGGAAATGTGAGTATTTTTTTAATAAATATTTAACAGAATGAATCGTCCTTTTAATTTATTCGTGTATGCTGTGATGGGAAAAGGACGATAGGAATTCATGTCTGCCATCTTGCATCCTTAAATTTACAACTACATCATAAATTTTTGGCATAGTCTGTTAAATTAAGCAGCCCTAAAAAAACTCACATTAATTTATCAAAATACTTAATCTAAATAGTAGTCGACAACCCTAAAAAACTCACATTAATTTATTAAAAAAGTTAATCTAAATAGTAATAGACGAGAAGTACTTTAGGCATCTCGATCGAATCTTTATTAAATAAATTAATTTCAATAGACGGCGGGTTTACGCATCCCCATCAAATCTTTGTAAGCATTTAATTAAAAAGTGGGATGCGTACTTTTAAATCTCTAATAATAAGTACATTTGGGAGAACTTTTTTTGCAATAAGGGAAGGTAACTGTTCTACCCTCAAAAACTTTTTTACCTTCTAGGAAATTACATTAGAATGAAAATTATTTTTTGCAATGATATAATTATGTACCTACCCTTGAGCCGGTTATGGCCCATGGGAAGTGGCAAAAACATGATGCATCTACGGTGGCTTGTGCTATACTTGTATTGACCAATATCACATATGACTATCTCTACCTAGCTATATGATTAGATGCAAAATTTTAAAAAGTTGAAGTGGAGGAACAACTGACGAAGAAATTTTTTTTTTTCGGAAACTTTAATTCAATATTGTAGTTTTAATAGATTGGATTTTTAGTAGGTAATTTTTTTAAATCATCGGTATCTCTTTTACTTAATATGGCACAACTATTCATTTAATTTCAGCTTCATATACTTAGTATTTTGATCGAGATATGTGATTATTCTCAAGGTACCATCGAGTCCATATTGATTGGTGAGATTAAACTAAATATACGCAAATCGTTGGTCAATCAAGGAATCAAATATATTTTCACACAACCTGAAGCTGCAACTATCAATTGCTGACATAGAAGTTTATTTAAAATCTTCTGCACCAGGCATCAAGTTCTCCTACATTAGGCAAAGGAACATAGAAGTTCTTGGCAAAAGTTGCTGTGATGGTTTGCATCTTTTATAGCTGCAAATTTGTTGCGAGAACCATGTAGTACTTCTATGCCACTAGTATTTCTTCAATGAATTTGTTTCTTATTTAAGCAATCATATCATGCATGCTATTCTTGATTGATTCTTGAAGTTTAATTTTAAGTTATTCTAATTGTAGAGTAGAAATTTAATAAGATAATAGTTGATTTTTTTATTACGGTGAATAGGATAGATATTTTATAAAGAATACTGTATATTTTTTTAAAAATTATATATTTTAATTAAATAAAAATTTATATATTTTAATAAAAATATAAAAGTAATTAACACTTAGCTTAGGATATTTTTTTTATTTTTTATAAAAAAATAGGTGACTAGTTAGGAGTCAAGGGTTACTTTTAGTCTTACATCTTAGAATTTATTGAAAAATATTGTATAATTAAGACAATGTTTCACAAGCACTGGTAGGGGTGCTTAACGAGTTGTGCCGCCCGCGGGCGGCCCGAGCCCGGTCCGAAGACTGAGCGTGTCGTGCTGGGCTGCTCTCCTCGGCCCGTGGGCCTGGGGTGGCACGACACGAGGCCCGATATATGTATATATTAATTATATAAATAAAATTATTATTTTAAGTTATTGTAGTAGCAAGAAATAGTATTTCACGGCACGCCTCTGGCACGAGTACGACCCATTATCATGCCTAAGTACGAGTGTACTTATGTGGGCGGGTCTAGTCCGACACAACTTGTTGCATCCTGCATGTCGTGTTGGGCCAAATGAGTGGACTGACATACCGTACCTAGCATGGCATGATGCACTTTTATATCGAGTCTAAATGACGTTCCACTAGTGGATCGTGCCAAGACTAGCATAAGTACGATTTATTATTATGCCTAGATAGACCCAACCCATATTTTTGAGAGTTTGATCGATTAGATTTGGATTCAACCCAAATCATAATCCCAAGATAAAGTGACTTTATATTTTTTTTAGAATTTTTTTAAAATTTAGGGATAATTTATTTTTATTTTTAATTTATAGATGGATATTAAATATCAGAACAATAGATTCAAAACTCATAAGGTTCAAAAAAATATGATAAAATTTATTTTTATTTTTTAATTTATAGATGGATATTAAATATCAGTATAGCATGGTTCAAAACTCATTATATTTAAAAAAATTAATAATCTCTAGTTAATATATCATACTTCTAAACTTAACTTAAGGATGTATCCAGCTAATACTTGCTCGAATAGATAATATCAGTAAGAGTTTTACATAGTAAACTTTTTCCTTTTATTTTTATTATTTCTTACTTCCAAACTTCCTAGATAATTAAAGTTGAAAACACCATGTAATATTTATTTTTCCTGCTATGTAAGTCTCCGTTGATTTAAATATTTTCAATCTCAATATCTTCTGTGTTAATTAATTACCTTATTTTTATCATATGCATAACCCCATAAGCATCAGTTAATAAACCATAACAAAATAATAATAATAAAATTAAATATTTTACTCGTATGAGAAAGTAATCTTCAAAACACATACTACATACAAACTATATAAAGAAGAATCATCATGTGGTTGCACCACCACCATATGAGAGCCAAAACATCACACCTAATAAAAAGGACAATATTTTGGGTCATACTTGAGGGTGAAGAAAGACAATATTTTATTGTTTCATGTAGTCAATAAAAAACAAATATATATAGTTATAGTTTCAGAAATATTTGATCTTTTGGGTTTTAATTGATAGTTTTTTTTGAATAATTTTATAGAAAAGAATCATCCCTACTATATATTTCCAGCCAAAATGATTGGGTAATAATATATATGTGTATTATTAGTCTCATCCTACATGGAAGGAAGAGGCCCTGAAGAGTTGAATTATTAGATAGAATATTTTGCAGCATTGTGGCGCCAATTTTGTCCAATAATTTGGTGTCAGCTGTATCATATCAACCTCACAAAATTACAAAAACTCGAGTCATGATGTTTGCATGCATGCCCAACAACTTGTTTCCATAAAATGATTCAGGAGCTTAAAATAAAATAAAGAGACAAGCATTGTTAGGAGGGGAGCAGGAAGAGGGAAAATGAATGGATTGGTGCTTTGGGAAGTGAGGGGAAAAATGTCCTTTAGGCCGTATGGAATTAATAACAACGGAGGAACAAAATGTTTAATCGAATTGAATGAAAAGGGAATATAATAATGGAAGAGAACAATAACAATAATAATAATAATAATGTTGTTCAATCAATATGCCAACAGCATGAATTTGCCAGATGAAGCTTTCAATCAATTAGCTGTTTG
Source organism: Thalia dealbata (assembly GCA_030544415.1). Taxonomy (NCBI): domain Eukaryota; kingdom Viridiplantae; phylum Streptophyta; class Magnoliopsida; order Zingiberales; family Marantaceae; genus Thalia; species Thalia dealbata. The sequence continues at coordinate 17,558,683 of CM060458.1, forward strand.
ATGGATTCCGAGTCACTGGCACTGCTCATTCCTCACACCCTTCTCCACATGCTTCATCTCCATTTCATCCATCCACACTGTTTACTATTAGAAATAATTAGATCATCTATGGTCAGTTACTTTTATCTACTAGTTTAAATAAAATACCCTCGAGAGCAGAGGAGAACTGACAGAGGGAGCGAATGAGCTGATGAATTAAAAAGAAAAGATGCAGAGGTAGAGGATGATTAAAAGAAGAAGAGGAGCTCAGCAGCTTGCTGTCCAATTAATGCCGTGTGGCTTACGGAAGGAAGGAAGACATGCTGCTGCTGCAGCAGCAGCATCAGCATCAGCAGCAGGAGTAGGTTATTAAGTTCCTCGGAACATATGATCCATCGATGCGAATGAAGTTTAGGGAAAATATTATATTTATTTCAAAGTAAATGTAAAAAACATGATCAGCAATATTCATATTGAGTAAGGCAGTATTTTTAGGTACCTGATTTGTTTATTTCCTAAAATACTTCCATTTCCATATCAATTATGATTTCTTTTTATATATTCTAAGATATTAACATAGGATCTTAAACTTATAATTTCCTAAGCCAAAAAAAAAAAAATTTAGCCACCGACAACAAAAAAGATGATAATTTTGACTAATATAGTAAAATAAAAAAGTGATTAATTATGGTCAAATCACAAGTACTATTTGTATGGTACAACTACAACCCCCTCGAACACATGTCCTTCCTACTCCCCTGACTTCTTCTTCTTCTTCCCCTCCACACTTCAACCTCATCATCGCCCACAACGCATTTGTCTTCCTATTAACAACTCCTCGTTAAGCATCGAAGAACTAACCTGAGACTGAGACGACTCCTCACCGATCAAATTGAGGAGCAAGCAGCAGCAGGCCAAGAAGGATGACAGGAGACTTAGGAGAGAGAGAGAGATCAGGAGTGTCGTGGAAGATTACTAGATAATTAATTGAGGTTCTAGTTTTGATGTTAAGCATCCAAATGTTTTAATGTGCCAAGCCATATGGAGCTGGAATATAATAATTTGATCAGTGCTGCTTCAACTCACACATGCACAGTATGGAAATGAATGGGACAGACACAGGGAGAGAGAGAGAGAGAGGGCATCAATGAATGGATGAATGAAATGAATTATTATTTTGATGATGCGATTTAATAATCTCATCTCAAGGATGTGGGTGTGTCAAATCACATCATCTCCCTTCTTCCTCCTCTCCTCCTCCTCCTGTAAACTTTTGTTTTGGCCGTTGGATGGCTTTTCACAGCCAGAATGTTGTAGCAGTGCAGCAGCAGCTGCAGCTGCAGCAGAGGAGGAGCCTCCTCCTACTCCTTCTCCTCCTCCTCCTCTTCCTCCTCTCAATATATAATGAGGACAATACATAATGAGGTGGTGCAGCACAAAGCATGTGTGTGTTTTGTGCTACTTCAGGAAGAAGAGAGAAGAAGACACCCCCCTTCTTCTCCTTCTCCTCCTCCTCACTTCCCCCCTTTTCCCAACCCAAGTTTTAGGAATCACAACAACTGCTTCCTCCAGACACACATAAACACACACCCACACACACACTCTCTCTCTCTAACCTTCTCTTTCTCTTTCTCAGTGGCCAGAGAAAGTGGTTTCTTTTCTTCTTCTTTTTTCAGAGAGCACACCCCTCCTGAGTGGAGAAAGAGGGGAGAAGAAACATCATGAATAAAGTTGAAGAATTTAAGCTGCTCAAAATCCAGGTACCGTTTTCTTTCCACCAAGTTTCTCTTTCCATTTATGCTTCTTTTCTGTCTCTTTTTTTAGAATGGAATAATGGGGAAGGGGAAAGAAATGAAGGTTTTTGAGGGGATTTTATCTGGTTGAGTGGATGTTGCAGACTGTGATCCTCAAAGTCCACATACATTGTGATGGATGCAAGCAGGATGTGAAGAAGCTTCTTCAGAGAATTGAAGGTGGTTTTTTCTTTTCTTTTCTTTTCTTCCTTTTGTGTGTTTTTTGTGTCTTCGTTTGCCCCTTTTGTCACGAGATCAAGAAAGGAGGAGGAAAAAAGTGCTTCTCTCCTATTTTGGCTTCTGATGAGATTTGGATGAAGTTTTCTTCACTGCTGTGCTTTGAAATTTTCCTTTATTTTTAGGGAAAGAAGGGGGAAAGGAGAAGGGAGGAGGGAGGGAGGGAATATTTACTTGTGCCCATCAAGATTTGACATTTATCTTCTCAAGCTTTTCTGGGGCACAGTGTTGTTTGTGTAAAAAGAAAGAATTATTTTACCATGAGGAATATACTCGTCTCAAGAGGGAGTTGGTAATCATGGTGGTTCTCCAACAAATAAATACTATTCCTCTTGAGGCTTCTCTTTTGTTTTTTCCATGGCTGCTGGTTTCTCCTTCTTCTTCTTCTTCTTTTTCTGCTTCCTTTCTGTAAGATTTTGAGTGCCATCTGCAAATCAAGAGGGGTTTTTGCCCTTGTTCCTTGATTGTAGATTTGCTTTGAATAGACTGAGAAGCTCAGCGGAAATTAAAAGCAATCTAGTTTTCTTTGGCTCTTGATTCAGGAGTGTACACAGTGAGCATAGATGCAGAGCAGCAGAAGGTCACAGTCTCAGGAGATGTGGACTTCAACACCCTGATCAAGAAACTGGCAAGATCAGGCAAGCATGCTGAGCTCTGGTCTCAAAAATCAAACAGCTGCAGCAACAACAACAATAAGCCCAACCAGCAGCACCAGCAGCAGAATCAAGCAAAAGACGGAAGCAAGAAGAAGAGCAGCAAGGTCAACAGCAGCAGCAACAACCAATCCCTAATCCAGGGCCTGAAGGCATTGAAGAACCAGCACAGCAACAATGAGCCCTTCATCCTGGAAGATGAAGACTTCGACGACGATGATGATTTTGATGATGAGGAGGACGGGGAGGAAGAAGATGATGACCTGGGGTTCCTCAGTGAGAGGATGAAGCAACTCAACCTAAATGCTGCTGCTGCTGCAGCAGCAGCAGCAGCCAGTAGCAAGAAAAATGTGAACAATGGAGGAGCGAAGAAGGGAGGAGGAGGTGGAAACCCGAACCAAGGCATGGGATTGAAGGGGCCAAATGCTGGCTCTAATCTTCACAAAAACAACAACAATTTTGTGATGGCCAGTGGTGCCCCCTTAGTTGGGGCGAACGGCAATCTTGGTGCTGCAGTGGAGGGCAGCAAGGTGGGAAACAATGGCTTCATAGGGCTGGCAGCTCAGCAGCAGCATGGTGCAAACTTTTCCCCAATGTTCCCCCCAGTGGTAAATCCTAATGGTGCCAATGGTGGTGGATTTGGGGGGCTCAGCCACCCTCAGCAGCCACCTAATCTGATGATGAACATGAGAACAGGGGGAGGGGGAGGAGGAGGAGGTCTGAACAATAACAACATTAACAACATCAACAACAGTATGCTGATGATGAATGAGAGTAGGTACATGCAGCCACAAGTGATGTACAACAGGTCACCTCAAATCCCCCCCTACACTGGCTACTACTGCCCCTACCCCTACTACTACCAAAGTCCTTATCTCAACTACCACTCTGAGGCCGGGGGAGGAGGAGGAGGCGGCCATGGCCATGGAGACCATCTTTTCAGTGACGAGAACAGCAACAGCAGCAGCAACAACAGCTGTGTGGTAATGTGATGCTCGTGTCATGTGTTCTCTTTCTTACTCTTTACTATAATATGCAGCGTTTCTGGTCCATTTGGCTTATCTTTTCTGTTATTAGCAAGAAGGAAGGAAGGTGGAGAAGAAGAAGAAGAAAAAAAAAAGTTCGGTTGTGCAAGTGTTTGACACTGATGGCATGCAGACTCAGAAATATTTATTTCATTGAGTTATTAACACAATGCCATCACCTTGTCCTGTCCATCTGTCTGTATTAATGCTGACTACTATGTTTAATTTAATGGGATTGGGAGTTTGTGCTGCTGCTTTGTGCATTGCCCCCTCTCTCTTTTGAGATGCATTTTGAATTGATTGTTCAAGGAGGGGGCGGGAGTCAAACTTGGGTTTACTGGCAGACTTTGTCCCCATGCTTTTAGTACAAGGGATATGATGACAGGTGGGATGGCCTTGCAGCAGGCCATGTGACTTTGTGCTGCTTACTGGGGACAAATGAATGATAAAATCAAAGTTAAGTGGATAAGGTGATGAGAGGGGGCCCTTAAACGAGCAAACTGATGTTTGTTTTAAAAGTTTCATGACCTCAAAGCATGCTTCAAGTCCTCTTCTCTACTTCTCTGTTGCCCATGAATTTAAGAAGAAAAAAAAAGTATGGACAACCAACTTCTTGAAGGATTACAAGCTTAGGGCTGACCTAATATGCATGCATCCTGTGTTTCTTGTCCTAATCCACATTATTCGACTACCTGAGCATGAATGGGGGAGGGGGGGGGGGGGGGGGGGGGGGGGACTGCTCTCCAGGAACATCTCTAATGGAAAAAAAGACTCATCGATTCTAAGTTCTAAATTGAGTATTGATTGTAAAGAATAAGTTGACCTAGTAAATGAACTTTGACTCGCAAATGGTTTTCACCAGTTGAATGGTATGCTCAATTTTTTTCTTAAAAAATAAAGAAAGTATTTTTTTTTCAATTAACAAGTATACCTTTTGTAACTAAGAATGAGGGGGGTTTCAAGAGCACCTCAACATATTATTGAGAAACAAAATTACCTGTATTCTTTTTTAATATGAGAAGGAAAAGAGCTCATGATGAGTCGGTGGCATTAATAGGGTGCTGCTACCAGAAAGCTAAATGCAGGCATGACATAAATGTTTTTGTTTCCTAGAGAGAACCCTTCCCCTCCCTCACTGAAGCGAAAACAAAAAAAAGGAGGTAACGAAATCATTGAAGAAAGAGAACTTTTTGAAGGCGTACTTTGCAGAAAGATGATGAATGCTTTTGTTGCTTTGCTTCTTTTTTTTCCCTCTCCACAGTCAACAAGTTACACAGGGAAAGAAAAGGTTGCCAAACCATGCAACGCTTCTGAGGAAAAGCCACCCCAAGGAGGGAAAGGAATACAAAGACAATGCAGAAGCAGCAGCAGCAGCCAGCAAGCCAGCCATGTGAGAGGAGGAAGAAGGAGATGAAGAAGAAGGAGGAGAAGATGATGATGATGATGATGATGGCGATGGGAGGAGACGTAAGTTTTGAAGACACACAGAAACAAGGAGCAGAGGAACCTGCAAAGATAAAGAGGAGGAGGAGGAAGTCCAAAGCACTACAAACCACAAAACCTCTTTGCTCGACTCCCCCAGCCTTTTTTGGTACAAGTTATATGATGGGGCAGGTAACAACTTAGGATGCCCTCCCTTTTTCTTTTTCTTTTTCTTTTTTCCTTTTGCCCTTTATGTTTGAATGCTAGTGTTGCTTTAATGTTGAGTTAGGAACAATAGGAAGTAGGAATCATCATAATTAGGTATTCAACTTATCTGATTCCTTCCAGTTAAGTTCAGATATTTTACTCTGAAGTACTAAACATTCAGGCATTCATTATCGATGGCAACCATTGAGGGAATGAAGCCAAAAGGAGCTCTTCCTGCTTGTCCTCACTGGATGAGCGAGTGAGTGAGAAAGAAGAAGAAGGAAGCTTGAGAATGGAAAGCAGGCAGTGAATGCTAACAAAGGCTTCTGGATTTTGACCTGTGTGCAGTGTGTGCACCATGGAGGACAGGAGGGCACTCATGTTATGTAGGTGTGCCCCACCCCTCCCAAACCCAGCAGTAGTAGTACCCCACAGAAGTTTGGTACATTGCCTTTCATGCGCTAATCAGGAGGAGGTTTTTTATTTTTATTTTTTTTAGGTTGTGCTGTGGTGTTCCTGAGAAAAGTTCAGGGGGCCTCGCTCATGTGGAGATGCAGTTGCAACTTGCAGGAATAGAAAGAATTATCAGAAGCAAAGGAGAATCTTGATGCTACATGGACTGGAGAATTCAATTCTTGGAGATGCCTCCGTCTTCTCAAGGACTAAATCAACTTCACCTTCATGGTACCAAAAAAAAAAAAAACTTTAGTTAGATATAAGTTTGCATTAGAAAAACAAGCACACCAGCTAGAATTTTAACCCGACAAGTAGCAAGGAGAGTCTCAACCAGGTAGATTCTTACTTGATGACTATAACAACACAATCTGGAATGGGCCATATATTCTTGATCTTGGGTTATGAGGAGGCCTTCAAGAGTAGTAATAATCTGGAAACAGTTGAAGAATCCATGTAGCTTAATATATAAATAAAATAAATTTTAAATACAGGTTAAAATTTGATTAAAATAGCAGACAAATTAAGAGCCAAAACAACCCCACATCAGTTAATATACTTCAAAAGTCTATCCATAATTCAACTCTTTCCACTCTGGTTGACCAAATTCTTAAAAAAAAATACTTATGGTTCCTTACCAAAACTGCAGATATCAAAAAAAAACCCCATCCCTATCATTCAATGAATTTTGGCAATGTGTATAATATTTTCCCTATTTTTATGGGAGTGGGTATTGGTCCGGGTCAGTGGACAGCAGCACGCTCATAAGATCCACCTGATGACTAAATCCAAAAGCCAATACAAAGAACTGAGGAGGGGGGCCACAGTTGCACATATAACAAAGTTGGAACATTTCTGACCTTTTTCCTTGTGGAAAATTGGCAATTTGGCTTCTCCCTCCGCAGCAGCTTCGCCGTCCAAGAAGACCTTTCTTTCTTCATATCACTAATAATCTTTTAATCAAAGTTAGTAGCATCCGTCACTCTCTCACACACCTCATCAAAATAAACTAGTAACTTTTTTTTTCTCCTTCAAAATTGATAATAAATAACAAAAAATTTCACTCCAAAAACCATCAATAAAGTGAAAGGTTTTAACAATTTGCTTAAAGTATGGATACACCGCTGCACACTACCCAAGTATATGCTCCAATATCTGACAAAGTGCATAACAGCTCAACATTGCCATATTCCACAACATGACGACTTATGGCATTTTGATTCAGTGCATTGATCACGTGATAGCACCCACTTTTTGACTCTCTCCCCCCTCACACATTTCAACCATCATTTAATTAAAAAACATCATGTTGGAGGAGAAGGATGCGCAAAACCCTATTAAACCCCTCCTGCTTATCCCACCTGTCCCAACCCCCCCCTCTTTATGACCCAATTACTATTTCCAAAACCCTCTTCGCTATTTTTCTTCATTGCCCTTGAAGGGAAGCAAAATTAGGGCACACTTATCAAAACCTCCGTCTTGTAGGCTTTAAGCTCCGTCCGCCCCACACCCAAAAATAAATATATATAAATATATATTTAGCAGCGCACTAAATATCATATGTATTATTCCTCCTGCAAAAATGGGGTTAGAGATCGAGGAAGAAATCTCCACCGTCCAATGGCTGCTCCCACAGCGGGAGATCGTCGAAGCCGATCGAGTCGTCGCCCAGATCGCCCACCAGGAACGGCGCGTCGCCGTCTAGCCCGACGAACTCGAGCTCTGCCGCCGGCACCACTTCCGTGAAGAACTCCGCCAGCGACGACCGCTCCTGCGCCGGGGCCTCCGCCGACGGCGCGAGGACCGAGGAGGGCGACCTGGCGTAAGCGTACGAGGAGACGACGGAGTCGTCCTCCACCACTGCCGCGGCGGCGGCGGACGAGAGCGGCTTGGAGTGCCGGAGGCGGCGTTTCTCATCCTCAAGCCGGGCTGCGGCGGCCCGATACGCGGCGGCGGCCTCCTCGGCGGTGGCGAACGTGCCGAGCCAGAGGCGGCTGCCGCGGATCGGGTCGCGGATCTCCGCCGCCCACTTTCCCCATCGCCGCTGCCGGACGCCCTTGTATCTGCCGACGGCGGGCGCCGGCTTAGCCACCGCACCGATCGCCGCTCTCTTCTTCGTTTCACTCGCTGGATCGGCGAGGGTTTTTAGGGTTTTAGCGGCCGGGTGCAAGGGGATCTCATGGACCACCAGCTTGCAGCTCTTCCCCATCACCTCCTCGTCGTCGCTGTCGGTGGCATCAGGATCGGCGAAGAAGACCCTGATCTTCTTCACGGAGCTCGATCCGGCGGCTCCGAGTCTATTCGGCCTTGCTTTTTTCCTCCTCTTCGCCGCAATCATCGGCGTCTTCAGATCTCTAATCGAGCCCAAGCAGTCCAATTTCTTCATCTTCCTCTTGCGCCGCATCCTGTAGCGGCTCCAGAGCTGCTGAATCCGTGCTCCGATCATCTCAATCTCCTCCCCAACACCACAAGAAATCTCGCCAAAATAACCAAAAACCAAAAAAGAAAAGAAAACACAAAAAAAGAGAGCGAAGAGCAATCGTCGTCAGGGTAGGGTCCCTCCTCTAAACAAGAGCAAGAACAGGAAGAAACACCGATCTATGTGGAGAAACCCAGAAGACTTCGCTCCGAAACCAACTCTGCAGCACAAAAATTGCACACAAACAAATCAATTCCACGAAAAACCACAAAATTGCGCAAATAAACGAAAAACCCCCAAATAAAAGTGACAAAAAAAAACTCTGAAGAAAAAGAAGAAGAAGAAGAAGCTCACCGAGAAGACTCCAAGCGCATCGAACCGGTTGGTGAGACCATTAATTCGAGAGCAGAGACAGAGAAGGAGGAGGAGGAGGAGGAGGAGGAGCAGCAGCAGCAGATATTGGGAGCAGCGAGAATTGTAGACATAAATCGGAGCTTCTCCTCCTCTTTCTTCTTCTCCACTCCGGGTCGGGTCGGGAAGCGAGCAAAAGAGAGTGATAGGATGAAGGCTGGGTTTATAGAAGCCGGGGGAGGGGGGGAGATCAAACGCAAGGGGGCATGAGATGGATGACGAGTCTATGGCTCTGATTTCTTCTTCTCCCCCTTCGATTACATCTTTCTTTTTTCTAAAATAACATCGGAAATATATATCTCATGTATCATCTACTTAGACGGAATCGGAAGAAAAATTCTAACAAACAGGGTGGGGATGGCGATGGATCTCCTTCATCATGATAAGATAAAATTAAAGCTACGCGACCGCTGCCTTTGCGATTTCTTTCCAAAGCCCAAAAATAGAAATCTTTCATTTTAATTTAGTCGGAACTCAATTTGAGTTCAATGTTTAAAATACCACTAACTATCAAATGTTTTCAACACCTCTCAAAAAAATCAAGCGCCCGACGTAATTCGACAATAAACGTATGCAACTACGTGTGAAACATTAAAAAAAATCACGACTTATAAATGACGAAGCAAATAAATTTATTTAATATAATGTAAAATGTGTTTTGATGGCTTGCTGTAGTTGGAGTAGGGAACAATATATACTAAACTCTCCCTTATTATTAATTGAGGAGTCCTTGTCGTGTGACTCCATCAAGCCCGTTCAATTTAATATTAACATAATTAAATAGGCATCGGATTTGAAGTCACGTGAGCGAGCCGTGCACGAGATATTTGGATTAATTTAGTGGGGGTTTGAGAATCCACGTGAGTTGCGTGTGCCGCCCGACGCTCCCGACTCCCACGTCGCGCTCAAATTAAATAAATATCAACACCGTCCCGGACGTTACATCTCGTATCATTTAACCTATCAAACCAAATGTGTACATCTATACAAACGGATCAGACCGCCCAGACTTGATCCTGGGCGTAATCGAACGGCTCACCGTCGAACGCCACGCCCTCTTCCTCCTCCAGCGCCGCACCGCCTCCGCCCTGCCCGTAGCGGACGAACCCGAACCCCAATTCGTCGTACCAGTACCCCGACGCCATCTCGTCGTCGGCGAACCAGACCGCCGCCGCGGCCTCCAACTCCTCGCTCCTCCTCCCCTGCTCGGCCGCCGGCGGCGGTATGCCCAGCTCGTCGTCGGAAGCCTCCAGGAGGTACCCGATCTCCGGCGGCGGCGGATCCGGCGCCGTTCCCGGACCCGCCAGGGCGATCTCCTGCTCGAGGCTCCGCATCACGGTGGCGAGGTCGTCGGAGCCGTTCCCGGCGGCTCCTCCATCGTCGTCGTCGTCGTCGAGGATTTCGAGGATCGCCGCCGCGCGGAGGCGCTTCCCGTCCGGCGGCGGCGATTCGGAGGATTCGGCCTCGTCCTCTCGCATTCGCTTGTTGTTCTCCATTTGAGAGACAGAGAGAGAGCAGCGGTGAGTTGGAACGGGGGAAGGGGGGTGCTTTAGGTGGGGTTTTTATAGGGGTCGGTTTAAAGCTTTTAAATTTAATTCGGGTAATAATTTCAGATCGGTCCATCAACTTTATTAAGTTTGTCTGAATTAATTTGACGTTTTGGTTCCTTTTCCGTTGGGGTTTAAGTTAAAACGAAAGTTCAGTACAGGGGTGGATATAAAAATAACCCTCGTATTATTAACCTAATTCGTGTGAGCGGGGATCGTGGAGGTGCAAGGAAAAGAAAGGCGGCCGCGTGGGTGGAGCCATCGGCGATCACGTCACCACCTCGTTGTTTCCCTCCGTCAACGTGCCCTCGCTCGTTCATTTACTTTATTACATCCCATTTCTCGACGACGCGCCGATGATTTCGCCCGCTACGTAGCGGCCAAGCAACCGACCCCGACCGACGTGCCCCGCGTCGCGACGCGGGTGGGCGGGCAGGGCGGGAGCCGGGAGGGAGGGGACTCCGAGATGGCAGCCGCTTGGGGCACGACTCCGGACGCGCCGAGGAGCGGCGCGGCAGCGGAGCCGTTGGGGGGCGCCCAAATATTTAATGTGTTTTTTAGAGAGAAAAAAAAAGCGAGGGAGTCGTTGGAAAACGCGCGCGGCGTGCAGAAGCGTGCTGCGTCCACGTCGCGTATTATCGGGTCGGACTGAATTCGCTGAGCGGATTCGAAAGCCTAATAATTAATTCGGGCATAACGGATCCAAATAAGAATCCGAGGTAGGGCTTCGTCTCGCTCGATTAAAACGACTAATTAAAAATCATTCGATGAAAAGGGACGACGACTGTTGGAACGCTGGCATCTAGAAATCTATAAACCGAAGGCAAGACCCAAAAAAAAAAAAACAAGAACAAGAAAGCTATTTGGATCCAGCTTTTGAAGGAAGATTTTTTTTGACCCGGTTCGATTGTGTGCGTGAGAGAGAGAGAGAGAGGGAAAGGGAGTTAGATCTTCGATTTCTCCGATTCGATTTGAATCGGAACAAATTAATGACATCAAATTAAGACTTCGTCGAAATGACCTCAGATTAATTTTTTGATGCATTACATCTATTATTTGGATTGGTCCGGATTCCATCCAACTCCAATGTCAAAGCCTCCTCTTTACGATTTCACACGGTGCCGTCTGCATTAGGATTTACTCGATCTGGTTCGTCCGATCTCCTTCAATCTCCACCGTGGGATCAAAATATTTTAAGATTCTGATGGCAAGGGATGCTTGGTGCCGATCCAAGCTTGCTTTAAATTTGATTTCTTACAAATTTTACTCTGCGCGTCCAAATATACTTCCTCTCAATCCTAACCGTCGATTTACTACCCTTAACCCATCCAGGTGGGATTTGGGTCTGATTCGAGTCCGATTAAGTCCTGCTCGACCCATCTGATCTAGCCCGGTCAATTTGATCAGATTTGACCTAATCCAATTCGAGTCGGGTCAATTTTGACTCCGTCTAAATTGTTTCTAAAATTAATTAGTCAATTTAGGTGACCAAACAATTCTATATTCTAAACGTCATTGGTTCGTATATAATTATTTATAAAAATCCCAAATTTTATTCTTTTTGCATTTTAATCTCCATGTTTGAAAAAAAAAGACTAGTTTTAGGGTTCTTGGTGTGCAAGTTTCAACCTAAAACATTCATAATTTCTAGTTAACTGGTGACTTCGGAGAAGACAAGAATGACTTACGATTGACATCGTTATTTTCAGAAATTAAATTACCACACAGAAACTTTATATATATATTTATATACATACTCATGTTCTATTCACCGGATTAATTATTAAATTAAGGCTATTCATTCGCTTTGCTGTCTTATTTTCATGAGGAACTCCGTCAAAGAGTAGCAGATCGATTAATTTACGATGCGGCTAATTAAGCCCTACAGAGAAAGAGAGAGAGACAGGTGAACCGAGCTATCTACTTCGCCTCTGATCTCCTCCGCCGCCGCCGCAATGGCCTCACCGCCACCGCCAGCCGCCTCCCGGCCGTCGTCGTCGACGTCTCTGAAGTCCTCCATCACGAAGGTCGGTCTCCACAGCGGCAGCGCGGCCGTCGCCTCGGTCTTCTGCCTCTTGCTCCTCCTGGTTACTCCGATGAGGTCTCGCATGGCCTTGATGCTCTCGAGCAGGACGTAAAACACCTCCATTCTCTCCTCTGCAGATACTTCAGGCGCCGGACTCGGAGGAGCTGCCACTGCAGGGGATGCGCATGGCCTCTTTTCTCTTCCACCGGAGACCCTCTCCATTAACGCTTGCAAAGCCCCTCCCAGCTTAAAGAACAAGTAGCGAGGAGGAATTGAAGATGAAGATACGTGTATATGTATATAGTGATACAGAGAGGGTTGTGCAGAGGCGATGAGGAGTCAACTTAAAAAAATTACAGGGAAATTTAAAAGGGTTTTCCATCGATGGAGGACGAAGGAAGGAAGGAGGGAGGAAATTTGGGTGGATTCTCCACGTTTACCACACTGTCGTATCATGGATTTCTTTTCCAATATAAACTACCTAATAACACTTTGACTTTTATCAAGTGATCAAAAAAAAAAAAGCACGTCTGATATTAATTAAGAAATCCAAATAAATTGTTTTTATTAATGAATCAGATCACGGAATTGAGAGAAATCGCCATGAGACGCGAGCCCGTTGGGATTCCTGTTCCTCAACAAGATCCGCAGCTGAGCCCGTTGACATTCCAAATTGGATTCCGCCGCCCTCCCTTCCCTCGAGCTGCCGCTGCTCCTCTCCGTCGTCTTCATCACCGGCTTCGGCCTTGGGAACTCGACGAACCCCCTGATGCCCCTCCTGATGTGCGGGTTCTCCGCCCCTCTCCTCGGCTGGCCTCGTCGCCGGCCGTGCTGGCTCCGGCCGCCGCTGACTCTGAGCACCTCCTCCTTGCTCGTCTCCTCCTCCTCCTCGTCCTCGTGGGTTTGGACCGGGGACGATGAGCGGTGGGGAGGAACGGAGGTCACCAGCTTCAGCATCTCCTGCAGCTTCTCCTCCATCACGAGCTTCGCCTCCACCAGCTTCATCTGCACCCTCTCCTCCCGCCACAGCTCGGCGATGTGCAGCATCCGCCGCTCCTCCTCCATCTCCCGGGCCGCCCGCTGGGCCGCCTCCTCGAGCCGTCGGAGGACCCCCTCCGCCGCCTCCCGCGCCTGCCGCTCATCCGCCAGCTCCCGGGACAGCGCCTTGCTCGTGGCCTCCGCCTTGCGGCGCATCCGGCGCTCCAGCTCGAGCTCCGCCTTCAGGTCCTCGATGCAGGCGTGCGCGAGCTCAAGCTCCGGCTGCGCTTCCTCGCTGCACTCCATGAAGAAGAAGAAGATGGAATGAGGAAGAGAGAAGTAGGAGTTAATTAAAAGAACGGAGAGTAATTATTAGAACGAGTAGGAGGAGATTGTGAGGTTGCAGGCTTTTAGGGTTTACACAGATCAGCACGGCATATGCGTTGCTCTTTTCATGTATTATAATTCCACATGTTGCTTATTCTTCATTCTCTGATGTGGTGATATAATGCACCGTCATTTTTTTTATTTTTTAAATAAGATATTTCCCTTTTCTAAGCTTAAGTGATCGAATTATTTAATCTTTTAAAATTCAAATCGCATAAAATAAATATGGTTATGAGTTCAATGCTCATTAAATTTAAATAAAAAAAATTTAAACATTAGATTGATAGGTCTACCAAATCCAATTAAGGTACCGTCAAATTATTCTAGATTTTATGTTAGAATGGTAAGGTTATATTAAATTTACCATCTAAAAAATATGCTTCATTAAATAAATTAGCCATCTCATAAACAACTAAAAGAAGATGGACAGAAAAATAAAAAATTCAACACATATGGTGATTGCGATGATGTTTAGCACTGAATCAAAATCCAATCTGACCATAAGATTAAAAAAAAGAAGAAAGGAAAGGTGAGGATGAAGGCATGGGGGATGTCCACCTAATAAAACCCTTTATTTAATAGTTGGTAGATAGAGGAAGGGTGAGATCTCCCTTCCTCCCTCCTTCCCTTTTCCCTCTCTAAGGGTTGTCACATGCTCGCTTCCATCCCTTTGCTTTTGCATATCTCCATATGTGGCTTTCATTAGGGCACTCCCCTTCATTTAAGGCACATGAGATTTTTATTCTTTTAGATCAAGCCAGCTATAGACAAAGACCTTGGTACATTTAGGGGCTAGATCTATTTGTTTGGGTGTAAATTGATATTTGAGATCTAGTGTGTCTTCAAAGGAGCATAATTTTTTAAATTTTGAGTGAAAAATGATGTATTCATTTTGTAACTTGGTGAGTCTTTAATTCGTAATTTTTTATATAAAACTTAATTAGAGGGTCGTACGTTTTATATACTAAATTGACTTTATCTTGATAATTAAAATTGATAAAAATAACCTTCTATCAACTCACTATCCAACTTAATATCATATTTTTATTTTTATTTTGTTATGCTTCATGGTTTCCTATTTGTAAATCTTGTAAATTTACCTTTAAATTTACCATGCGATCCTATATTATAATAAATCAATTAAGGCTTAAATTTCATAAATTCATTATTCAACTAATATGACTAATTGACACAAAATGTACATCACTCTGGTTAGAGTAATTGGGTTCTATACAGGATGATCATTGGGTCTTAAATTCAAGACTCATTAAGTTCTAAAAAAAACTAATATGATTAATTGGTATACAAAGTATGAGTAGGAATGTGGTGTCGAGGGTTACTAACCAAGTGAGGGAGGAGACCGACATGAAAGAGAAGGCAGAGGAGAAGAAGAGATTTACTGTTGAAGGCAAAGAAGAATGGAGGACGAAAAAGAAGAAGAATGAAATACACCCCTCTCGTACACCATCTACTGAAGGTACAACCTAATTTTTATATTTGATCGTGTGTTTAATACTTATTAATATTTTTTAAAAATTAATATAATTTATTGTCTATAAAATGGATATTTATATAGTACATGAAATATACTTTTATATGATTAGAATAATTGAGTTCTATACTAGATAGAGATTAGATTATACTGTGAAGATAATGAGATAATGATTATTAAATTTTAAAAATTAATAAAACTTAATTGTACTAAAATAATATATATATTATAATTAAACTAATATAAAAAATAAAATAATTAAGTAACTGAAGGGATTCACAGGTAAATAATACCAACCTATATATTTTTTATAAAATAGATGAAGTTAAAAATAAGAATTTTGGTTTAGATGAAAAAAAGAAGGTGGTCAAACAGAGTTGATGGTCAAAGGGACTCGTAGATTCGTCGTCCAAACCACAAGCCGACAAAACTCCCACCGCCGCACCCGCCTCCGTCGCTCCTCCCCTTTCCATTAATTACATCTTAAAAATAATTTGAATTTTTTTATTAATAATAAATCTTTAAAAATTAGTTTTCTTTAAATCTTAAAAAATATTTATTAATTCAGACATTATTACATTAAGACCATTACATTGTCATCAATTCTATTTATATGAATTTAAAAGTATTTTCTATTTTATTTTTACCTACACCAAATATTTTAAAAAATAAATGTAATAGGATTTCGTTTTGTTTAAATAAATATATATTTTTGGATTTCAATTTCAATAGTACATCTTTAAAATACAATAATATAATGCATTTTTTTTTTATATAGAGATATTGATGGACGAGGTGCATGGTAATAATCTGGTCAACTATTAAATAATTAATTGGAATAAACTGCACGGGAGAAGGAAACAAAAAGAGAGACGGGGAAGAGAAAGAAAGGAAAGAAAACAGGAAGGGGAAGACAAAAAAAACTTTTTTTTTCTAAAAGTCAACATTGAAGCTAATTAATTAAATTAAATACACAGAGCTTTCAGCTTTGTAATCGATTAATTAATTCAGAAATAATAGTTAATAGGGTAAATTAGCATTAACACCCATATTACTCCTTCTAATTTAAAATAATTACATATACTACCCTGAATATAATTTGAAAATAATAAAAAAGTCCTAACCTAAATAAGAGGTTTATATTATAATTTCTATAATTTTAAAATGTTAGGGAGGGGAGGGAAGGGAAGGTTGTCTTCTTAATAATTATTGTTTAATTAACTCTAATTATTAATATTCTTTGAGAAGGGAAGAAAAAAGAAGAAGAGGAGGAGGAATTGATGAAGCAGGAAATGAATCGTCGTCAACACAAAGATGAGACCTTGGCCTTCTTCTCTTTCTTTCTTTCTTTCAGATGTTAAATTTTCCTGTACATTGCCATCACATATTTGATACGCTCAAAGAGAGAAAGAGGGAAGAAGAAAGATGAGCTCTGCAACGTCGTCATCGCCTGCGCCGCCTGTTGTGCAGCGGATCGGGGCAGCTCGGAATCCGCCTCTTGCTTCCCTCTAAATCCGCCGCTGCCGTCGTCTTCGTCGTGCGAGGCGCCGGTCTCCGCCCGATGCCAGGCAGCGGCTTCGTCAAGAACACCCCACCTGTCGCCCTCGCCTCCTCCTTCTCCTCCTCCTCCGCTGCTGCTTCGCTCTTCCTGGAGCAGTAGATCACCACCAGGAGAAGTAGCGCGAGCCACAGCACCGCCGCCGCTCCCGTCTTCTGCCTTCTCCAGGACATGGCCACCGCTGGAGTTGATCGAGGGGTTTACCCGGCTGCCAGAATCCGTGGCATCGGTGATCTGAGCTGATCTCCTGCTGCAGGGAGAGAGAGAGAGAGAGAGAG
Source organism: Thalia dealbata (assembly GCA_030544415.1). Taxonomy (NCBI): domain Eukaryota; kingdom Viridiplantae; phylum Streptophyta; class Magnoliopsida; order Zingiberales; family Marantaceae; genus Thalia; species Thalia dealbata. The sequence goes on from CM060458.1 coordinate 17,575,548, forward strand.
AGGGGGGGGGGGGAGGGGGATGAGGCTGAGAGAGAGAGAGAGCTGGAGATGGGGCTGCGAAGATGATGACTATTTTGGATTTATTTATACAACGCCATGTGATGACAGAAGGTGAGCACAGTAGTTGTAGTAGTAATAGTAGCAGTAGATTTTGGAGCGTAGCAGTAGACCGGTAGTATGCAGATTAAAATCTCATGCCATTTTCTAACACCGTTGGGTTTTTAGTTCAGAACAAAAACCATTCAGCTTTCTCAGTTAATTTAAGTTTCCCAAAAGATGTAAAGACTTAATATTGAAGAATTGACAGCACAACCAGCAGCAGTAACTAAACAAGCTTTACTACTTGCTTTAACTGCTACGCTAGCAAATTGGAATACGGATGGGGACAAAGCCCCAATTTTGAATTGTTAGGACCCCTTAATATTACTGACATGTGAGGACGGCACACATGCAAGTTCGCAACTCAATGATTGATATCAATAAATATGCCCCCTTCCACCCTTCCGACCTTTCCTTGCTCCTAAACTCAGGGCACCTTTCCCTCCCTCCTCCTACTGATCGGTACATGTTAAGCAGGGAGGATGAGGATGAGGATGAGGATGGATTGAAAGTTATGGTTTCCTTGTCTTCCTCATTTCAATCCCTGCTTCTTTTGTTTGCTCATATAACGGATGAGGGCCAGCTAAAATTTAAAATTTAATTAGGTCGGATCAGATCAGATAAGGTTAGGGGGAGGTGACCTAGCCGAGAAGAAGAAGTATGGGTAGAATAGGGACAAAGTCCCACGTTCCGGCAGCTGGTGGTGGTGGCCGGAGATGGTGCAGAGGTGGGTGGAGGGGATGACAGGAGGAGGTGCTGGGGGGAGAACATAAGACCTGGACCGAGCATTGCTTGCATGCATTGCCTTCTCCTCCCCAATAATAATACCATGGCAAGATTAATGCAGCCCCTTCCACCATCACCCTACATCCACTGCCTGCCTGACTGCCTGCCGGCATGCATGCCACTGTGCGTGATAGAGAGAGGCTTTTAATTAATTGTGCTGTGCATGTTGTGCTCAAGTCGGGGGGTGTGGGGACATGGCATACATTAATTGAGTGTTCCCTTCTCCAACCTCATTAATTAAATACCTCCCTTCGATTCAAATTCAGTTCTCTTTGTTTGCTTAAAAAAATAAAATAATTCTGGTCTGGTAATTAGCTTTGGTTTTGTCTTTTTTTTGATACATTGGATTGAACTTGTCCATCACTATGTTTGTTTTAGTAGAATAATTAAAATATTGAAAAAAATTAGAATTAAGATTATTCTGATAGAATATAAAATTATTTAAAGTACAAAATGTATATCTTGAGTTTAATACTTAAAAAATAAAATTATATAAAACAATATGTAATTATTTGTTTATGGGGTATTGGATTTGGGTCATTAGCCCAATATTTGGGCCTAAAGGGCCCTAAACTTGCCCTCTAACTTTACCAAAGTAGTTGAAATCATCCTGACTTTGCTATATTTTATTGATATAAGTTCGACTTAGATTAGGCTATGCTAGGCACGATTCATGTTCAGTGTACCAAATTGGGTCACAACTTTAATTATCTCCTAGTTTTTTAATATTGGGTATATCATGAAACTATAGGCACTCTACAGGACATTAATTTGATATTATCTCTTTAATTAGAGTCTTTATAAATGTCTTGATTTCAAAATCCACTTTTATCACTTGTATTTAAAATAAATAACATGATATGTTTGTTATAGATAATAATATTGCTCATAAGCCTTATAACATGATACTGTTATTCTACAATGTATCTTCTTTAACTTTTCAAAAAAATAAAGGCTATGTATTCCTTGTGGTTTTAAATTATGCTATATTCATTTTGATGATCCTATAAGTACAAATCTTGCTCTTATAAAATAATATGTCAGTATTATTCTAAACAATTTTTTTTAAACTCAGATAGCAAAAGCCAAGTATTATTAAACATTTTTTATGAGTCCAGCTCATGATCCTAATCACTCATCACAAAGAATACAAATTGATGGATAAAAAGGATTTGGAATGCAGAATTAAATGGAAAAAAGCAAAGTTAGATAACATCCAAGTTCGGTCACTCCTTGTTAGCCACTCTTTCATGCTTTGAGCCTTTTAGGAGTAGTAGTACACTGCCATATCAATAACAAACAAGTAATTATTAATAAGCATCCTTGTTGTACCCCACTAGACAAAGAGATGATCACTTGATCATCATCTCAAATGCACCTCCACTGATATATATATATATATCTTCAATTTTGTAAAATAATATAAATGTCAATTCCATTCTTGCATGTTAATTTATTTTACTTAAGACTTGCAAACATAATAGTTTAAACTTAAACCGAATTGATTGATCATGGAGCCTTTTACCTTAAGACAAAATATTAGTTTATCCTAGAATTCCATAAATATGGGTGGCACCATTGAATACAAATCTCTTTCCCTCTTACACTTAAGTGGAAAGCATCTTTCCACTGAGAAGAAAAGAAGTCACACCATCAATTATTATTATTTAAATAATTATCATCATCATTATGACAAGTGTACAAGAGAATCTAAAAACTAACTCCCATCACAAAGATAATGATTTTAATAATCACTTGAATAAGTATCGACCGACCCCTCCGTCCTCACTCAAAGTCTGATGGAGATAACTATAAACTCCTTTAAAAAAACACCTTCTAACTCCATAGGGAGGGAGGAGGAACCTTGGAGAGCTTTGTAGCCACTAAGGTAAAAAAGATGGGATGTAAATAAATAAATTGTCCACTTCTTGTTTTTAAAAGTTTGATCATAAATAAATCAATCAACAATGTCCTTTCCCTCATTTGCTTTGCTTGCTATTCCTATTAGGTTCTCCTCCTCCCAGTACATGAATAGAACATCATTTCCAATGATGAACTCTCCAAAGTTTTATTCTTTTTCTTTCTCTCTTCTGCTCACATCAAACCACTTGTGCACATCACACTTTCAGTGTGATCCAAATTCTTTCTTTCTCTCCTCCTCCTCCTCCTCCTCCTCCTCTCCCTCTCCGGTCACACCCAAAGTGTTTTTGAAGGGGAAGAATCTTCTTCCATCACACCCTTCAACAACCACTCCTTTGAGGACCAACTTAGATGAGTATTCCATCATTGTTGTGCTGTGCTAATTATAAGAATTAATTAACTTTAGGTTTGATAGATGATTGATTTCTAAATCCATGATCAGAAGTGAAAATTAGGGGTTTTTAGAGTAATGCAACCGTGCAGTCTATTGTTCTTATCATGTGAGTAGGACAAGCTTTTTAGCTAAGGGGGGAAGTGAGATGAGTTATTAAATCCTTCAAAAATTAAATCCCCCCAATAATAACATCATTAGGCTAATTAAATAGTCCCTTTTTCTTTGAAAATAAGGTTATATTTCTATTTTTTATCTCTCTATATATTTATATTTTTAATATATGTCTATAAGTAAAAATAGAGAGAAATAAAAAACCAAAAACAAAAACAAAAATAGGGAGGGGAAAAAAACAAAGGGAGGGAGTAATTAAAGGCGGCGGCAGGAAAAGAGAGCTCAAGCCACTTTAATCGAAGGAAGTAGGACGCGCGTGCGGCTGCTGTGGCGGCGGCGGAGGTGGCGCCCCACTTCTTCCTCCTCCTCCTCGAGGAACCGCGCCAACGCCGCCACACTCGGCCCGGCGACGTCCCTCCGCCAGGAAGCCGCCGCCGCCGCCGCCGACGTACCTCTCTCCCGGGCGAGCTTCGCCGCCACCGTGGCCGTCGCGTCCACGCGAAGCAGCGGCCAGCCCATCCCCACCAGTCGCTCGATCTTCCCCACCTGCTCCTCGGCCAGCCGCCGCGTGTTGGCCTTGACGGCCGCTAGAGCCGCCTCGTACGCGGCTGCGGTCCTCCCGCCGAGCCCCGTGAAGTAGCCGCGGAACTCCGGCACCCCGATGGCCTTCCCCAGCCCCGGATGCTGCCCCTCCGCCGCTTCCTCGGTCGCGAAGTAGCGCTCCAACTCCTCCACCATACCCTCCGCTACCATCTCATCCACCCGCCGGTCGAGGTGCTCCGCCAGCACCCCCGCGTCGACGTGCACCCACAGGAAGCAGCACCGGTACCGGAGCCTCGCCTCGGTCTCCTCCCGCGGCCGCCACCGCGGTCCGAACGGGTCGCGCAGGGGATCAAACTGCTCCGCGAGCAGCGCGTGGACGAAGGAGTTGGACCCTCCGGCGAGGACGGGGAGGCGACCGCGGGCGGAGATGTCGCCAATGGTGCGGCCGGCCAAGGCCCTGAACGCCGCCGGGGACAGCTCCCCGGCGGTGGGCTCGAGCGTTCCCAGCAAGTGGTGCCGTACGCCGCGGCGGTCCGGCACGGGGATCTTGTTGGTGGTGACGTCGAGGCCTCGGTAGACCTGGATCTTATCGGAGTTGACGACCTCTCCGGAGAACATGGCGGAGAGGTCGATCGACAGCTTCGACTTCCCGGTGCCGGTGGCGCCCATGATCACGAGCAAGCGCTCCATCTCCTGATCCCGGGCGAGCCCATTGTTGTACTCACTGTAAAGGCCGTGGTGGTTCTGGAGCCGGCGCGGGAGCCGCACGACCGTGGAGACGGGGCGCGTCTGCTGGGTGGCGGCGGCCGGGCGGTGCAGGTGAGGGAGGAGGAGAGATCTGCTGCCATTGCTCGCGAGAGGAATTCTCATATAGGCAGGTGACTCGCTCTAAGCGTTTCACCAACCCAGCAACTGTGGACCAGGCCAGCGAGAGAGAAGGATGAGGGGGAGGCAAATCGTCGAACACCTTAGCTTTCTCTCTGTTGGTTTGCAGCGGGCATTTATTTATACGGTGGTGGAGGCAAGTGAAATGAGCTCTGTCTTTAACCGTCCATGTCAAAACATTTAGTATTGAACTTTGCAGTGAGTAATCTCCACCCAAATTACTTTAACAAGATGAGCTTAAGATTGCTGAACAAATTGCTATAACTGATTCCTCCAAAAAAATGCGATCACTTATATGCTCTCCAACTACAGCCGAGGTAGAGGACGAGTTGCACCGTCCTTCCTTTTACTGATGAAGAAAGGTTAAATAACCGCAGCAAAATTGCATCCACCCATCATCTCTCCTTCCCCTTCCTAAAAAGGAGGGCCGATGCACGATCCATCGGCGGCAGCGGCGGGTGTTTCAGTCCGAGTCCGCCGCTTGCTTTGCGTCCGCTCGAACCAACCGGCCGGCGGCCGAAAATGGACCGGGCACGTTCTACGGTCGGCCGAACATGGTCGGTCCCTCGTCAGAATTAAATGGGGGGCTGCGCCGTGCGTGCCTCGGCATGGCTGCATTGTTCCTTCGCACCTTCGCGAAAATTCTGGAAGTATCCCGTAGCCATGCTGCCGCATAACTACGGCGAGCGGTGGCGGTGGCGGTGGCGGTGGCGGTGGGAGAAGGGAACTTAATTAGTTTGAGAAATTTAATTCTGCTGCATTCGCTTAATTACTGCCTGCCTGCATGCACGCCTTGTCTGCAGTCTCCTCTATTATAATTATTCTTTAATCTGGCAGAAAGGTGGACAGTGAAATCGAATCAAGATCGGTCCAAGTTTACAAGAAGAGGGAGGAGGAGGAGGAGGACGGCTTATGACCTACGCGAACAACACGGAGAGGGGCGCCCAAGTATACGGCGGCGGGGCCACGCGGGGCGGAACCCTAACAGCTATCGAGTGGTCTGTGGGAGGCACACGCCGGCGGCCGAGGCAAAGATGCAAACACCTTGTTGTCGACGACGACGCCGCCAAGTGGCCGATCTTTTCTTCTTCGTCCATTAATTATTACGGAGGAGGAGGAGGAATTGGGTTCCCCCTCCCTCCTCGATAGAAACCTTCGCTTCGCCCCCCGGAATCCAAGAACTAATCGGTGGACTTCCTATCGTCGATCGACACCCAAATTGCACCGCTCTCCGTGCGGAGAATCATCAATCAATCAGTCAATCAATTAATGAAAAAATATATATAAAGGCTCTCATCGAACTCGCACGGCTCGTACGTAATCATAATAAAGACTTGCTCAATTCGCCTCCCATTTTAATTGCTTTGTCTGAGCGAGCTAAAGTTGAGTTGGGTGCAACGAGGTCAGCGTTTTGTTCCTTTTGATAAGGGAGGAATGAATGCCTTTGGAGGACGACTGTGTGGCCGCTGATGTATATGCTAAAGTGCTGCAATTTGGCTTCAGTATTCCTTTTTTTTTTTTTGCTTATCAACGTCCTCTTCCGTCTTCATCATTATATTTGTTTCTAACCCTGCTGCACTCACCCTCCAAGTTAGTGGATTTGACCGTGAACCGAAATTAGCTTAGTCGGACCAATTGGACCGTCAATTGATCCTCCCCTAAGATCGTATCAATTCTAAGTCTATCAAAGAATATTAGATTAGTTAGACAAATTGGTCCAGTTGATTGATCAAATCCCTCTCCTAAGATCGTACGATCCTAAGTCCATTAGAAAATATTAGATTAATTATACCAATTGAACAAGTTGACTGACTCCTCTTAAATATTTATTCTAAGTCTATTGATGTTTTTAGCGTCACCAGATTCAGTTGAAATAATTTAAACTAGTCGAATCGAATCAATTAGGATTCGATTTGAACTTAACTTAAGACCAACTAGGGCTTAGATTCGAGAATAAACTATATTAGGTTCAACATAGATATAAAGAGGGACAAAGTTATAGATGAATTATTGATTAGTCGGATAAGTCATGTACTACCTTCATATGTGTTCAAGTCTTGACATCTTAGAGGCGTCGTCATAAGATAAAGTGGTACAATTGGATAAACATATGGACCAGGATAATTTAGCTAATTCTATATATATTTTTCTAAAACAAAGTAAATACTAAATCCACAATCACTGCATAAAGTCTTACTAAACTTATTAGAGGAGTATATACTTTGTGTATATTAGAGAACTTAAATTGAATCAACTTGAATCAACTAGTTAGGATTCGGTGCATAATCAACTCATGGCCAACTAGAGCTTGATTTAGGAGTAGATTATTTTCGAGCAAGCGAGCATAGATATAAAGAGATAGATAGGATTGCACACTATCTACCTTAGTGCAGTGTAAGGTTAGGGGTATTAGTTTGACATTTGAGAGAGTGGTGGTAGAATTGAATGATAGGGATGATTGGAAATGATTCTACCAACTTTTATTGTGTTAATTCGAGGAATTAATTTGGACTACTAGTAGTAGTAGCTGACTGATTTAATTAGCTAGAGGAGATTGACATTTGACCTCGATGGTGCTGTTCCTTATTTTGAAGAGAAGACTTAAAGAAAAGAAAAAGGAACAAAGATAGGAATATGCAAGGAAATGAATTGATTAAAAGTGGTAGAGGAGAAGACATCACTTAAGCAGGAAGAGGGGAGAGGAGGAGTAATTGGGGATTCCTAAGTGGAAGTCACTACTGAGCATCCGGTCAAGTCCTTATCGGGTTTATATGCGAAGCATCGACTCTGCCCGAATCGGTATAAAGCCGAACCCCCCTTTTTTTTCATTTATTGTTTTAAAGAAATAAAAATAATTAATTTAATTAGTTATTCTTAGAAATTTTGTTTAGAAAAATACACATGAGATTAGTATTGATTATATTATTCCTCAAATTCAACAAGAAGTGTTGTTCTTAAAAATATATGAATAAGAAAAAAAAACTTTTAATATACTTGATTTTGTGCGTGGTACGTAATTTAATTATATTCTTGGAAGAAGAAGATATTTATAATTCATTTTCCACGGGGGAGGGTTCCATGAATTATGCTCGTTTGACTGTAATTAAAATATGTTGTGGGATTCTCGAAAGGCCAAAGAATTCAACCCATGGAATTGAGAATTTAGAACCAAGAACGCAAAAACAAGATAAAAAGTTTCAAGGAATATGCATTTTGAAAGTTTATTAAGTTTTGGCCCCACCATAAACAATAATCAACAAAGGAATATCTTAACTTTTTTTTTTAATTATTGTTTCCTTATTCCACCCCCTCTTTATTAGTAACCAATTGTTTGGTGATGAGAATATATATATATATAATAAGTTGAATTTTATAGTTTGATTTGTTTTAGTGATAGTAAATTACTCTTCTAATCTCTTATTCTATCTATTAGCAATGAGATTGAGAGGAGAATTAATTTGGTTCAAATTAGCTTTTATTAATGATAAAAAAATAAGAATAATATTTTTGTGTGACATTAAAAAAAGGTTCTTCCACGGAGAAGAATATTTCGAAAGCTCCAAAGGAAAGCAAACACCTAATGGATGCAACATGTGTTGTGTGTATATATATATATATGTATATATATACATATAAAAGCACAGCAGCAACAAAAAAAAAAGCAAGAATAATTTGGCACATTCTTTTTTAATCTCAAAGTTGGAAATATTCCATACTTCTTGGGAGAAGTTGGACATGTATACCTACCTAACTACCTAGTTTCACATATTTTAACATCTCCATTTTACTTAGGAGAATGATCATATTCATATCTATCTTAATAAGCATCCTCTCCATACACCATACGACACACCCGATTCGATTTTATTATATTTTAATTATTTTATTATAACTACTAAATCCTTATTCACATTCTCTTAGTAGATTTTATTATGTTTCTATATTTTAGGAACGTAAAGTTCTACATATTATTAAATTCTTATTCGCATACTTTCGGTTGATTTTATTATATTTCAATAACTAACTTAGAAACTAAATCCTTATTCACACACTCTCAATTAATTTTACTATGTTTCAATAACTTAGAGGCGTAATATACATCATGCTACTAAATCTTACTTAATTTTACTATATTTTGGTAACTTAGAGATGTAACATACTGCATGCTACTAAATTCATTTTTATTATGTTTTGATAATTTTTATTAAATTGATTTTATTATATTTTCATTGTTCACTTTACTTAGACTTATTTAAAAGATAATGATGGCTAAAAACTAGTTGGTTGTAAAGTTTGATATTAAAAAGTTCTCCAAATTAATGTAGGTTAAAATTGGGCCAATCTTTCCCAAACTTGGCCCAAACTTGGAGTTAGAAATGAATTATTCAAATCAAATTAAAGTTTTAATATCTAATATTTTTATAAAAATATTCATTGTCAAAATATAAGTATGTTATAAAATAATTGAATTTAATGATTATTTTTTATTGTTAATATGGTAGACATTTAATAAAAATGAACACTATATATATCATAATTTAATAATATATAATACATATTTTATTTTAGTGAGTTTTTAAAATTTAGGTATACACTTTATTTGTCATAATAATAATAATAATTTATTTTAATTAGATGATTACATTTTTTATTTAATTAACTGGAATTTGATTCAACAACGGCACCGAATTATTTACATTAAAATCGCATTAAATAAAACGTCAGCCTCTTCAAGGGCTAAAAGGTAAATCGACACAACCCGTACACAGTTGCGTCGGCGATTTGGCCGCCGTCGGCCGAGCAGCCGAGCCCTTCCAGCGGCGGCCGCCATCCGCTCCTCAGATCTGCCACCGCCACGCTGCCCTCGTCGTAGCCGACGTACATCGTCCTGTCTCCGGCCCCGGCGACGCCCACCATCTTCCTCTGCAGCGGAGGGGGGCGCAGCCACTCCGCGGCCGCTGCGGAGGTTCCTTCCCCCGCTTCCCTCGCGTCCCACGCCCTCACCGTCGAGGCCCCGGCGGCGAGCACCACGTTCGGCGAGGCGTAGCTCGCTGCCGCCGCGGCGACCGGGTCACCGCCGGCGAGGAAGGACCCCAGCTCCACTCCCCGGTTCAGGTCGATCAGAGAGATCAAGCCCTCGCCGAACCGGTTGAGGCTCGACCGGACTCCGATGCCCTCCCACCTCTTCACCACGGCGTCGCCCCAACCCAGGTCCGGCCAAGAAATCTTCCGGTTTCCCATCGAAAGGCCTATCCTGTTCGGGGAGGCGCATTCGTCGTCCTCTTCCTCCTCGCTGACCTCCTCCTCCCCCTCGTCTTCCTCGTCGGAGGCATCGGAGGCGTCGTCCTCGTCGTCGTCGCTGCAGTAGGTGGGAGGCTGAGAAGAGATCTGTGGACGGCGGGCGAAGAGGAGGGCGAGCCTCGTGCGTGCAGAGGCGGAGGCGAGCGAGGTGGCGAAGACGGCGAGGAGGAGGACGACGGAAGTCCAGAAGATGGCGCCGAGGTCGGAGAGGAGGATGGAGCTTGGAGTCTGGATCGGGGTTGTTGAATCCATGCAAAAGCTCAAGCTGATGACGGAGAGGAGAAAAGAAGAGGAGAAGGAACAGAAGAAGAAGAAAAGGAGTAATTAAAAAGGGGGAGGGCGGAGAAGAAGTAGAAGGGAACAAGGAAGAGGTGACGTGGCGGGAGATGAGTAGGGATACTAGAAGGTGTGGTCGGTACGAGATTCCGGGGGATTTGGATTCCGTGACGTGGAGGTGAGTAGGATTTTTTTCCAGTATTGACCAACCTTTTTTTTAAAAAAAAATTCCATTAAGACCTATTCCAAACAATTGTTTTTTGCAAGAATAACACGTCAGCGAGCCACGTCATCATGTTGAACTTTTTTAAAATATTTTTAAAAGAATGGACGCTTGCGGCGACCCGCCCGCTCGCCTCCGACGAGGAGCCGTCCGTGCTCTGGCGGTGCGGAGCTCGTCCTCACCGTCTTCTCCTCCCCCGCCGGCAAGCCCTTCTCGTTCCGCCACCCCTCCGTCGGTTCCACCGTCGATCGCTTCCTCTCTGGCGGTGGCACTTCTTCCGCCCCCCTGTCCTCTCAGGTTGCCGCATCATCCCCCTCGTGCCCAGCCGCGGCCGCCGCCGCCTCGTCGTCGTCGGTGTGGGCGCAGGGGAGCTCGAGAGGCTGAGGTGGGACGCGGCAATGAGAGCGAGCGACGGAGGTGTCGGTGGGTGCTGACGTGGCATGCATGACGCAGAAAACGCGTGCTGCCTTGGACCTGCTGAGCTGGGAATGAGGTGACGGGGCCTCCAACCTGGAACGTAATGTACTTGATCATGCAAATGTTTTTTAAAAGAATTATGTCAAATTAGTAATATAAAATGATAATTATTCTTTTACTTAGTTTAGTGAGTATTAAACGATATAGAACTCAATTATCAATAATAACTATTATTGATAATTATCTATAAATAAGAAGTATCATTTATTAAAAGAAAAAGAAACAATAGGATCATCAAAATCCACGGCCACTTATTAAGATATTATCACAATAAATGAATTCACAATAAAAAAGGTGCATAAAGAAGAGTGATACAACAATAAGTGATGTTGATGTATGCAACTGAATCATGAGAGCTCTAATCATCAATTAATTTATCCTTCATACTTAGCACGCCACGGACTGCTACTTGTATCCGTCAACCTATCTTCCTCACACCGTAAGCCTCCCTCGTTATCGTCTTCTGCAGGCAAATCCCGGGAAAAAGCTTCTGCATCAAAAGCCAACCTTTCAAATTGTACGTATACATGCAGTTCAACAGCAGCACTTCAAAAATGAGATTACGATCCATTAAATGTGAAATAATTTTTACGTTGAGTCGCATCTGCAGGTTGGAACTGCGGCGGATTTTGGGCCACCGCGGCGGCTTCGACCCGGTGAAGGCGATGAAGTCGTCGGCGATCTCCTCCTTGCTGAGCGCCAGCTCCACGCTCGCCGCCGGCTTCGACTTCTTCTTCCTCATCGTCGTCTTGTTCTCCTCCTCCTCCTTGCTCTTCTTCATGGCCACCACCTGCTCGCGCCTCGGCCGGAGGACTCGCTCCGTGCGCGTCACCGGCGGCTGCTGCTGCTGCTGGCGGAGCAGCCTCGACCACATCCTCCGCTCCTTCTCCTCCTCCTCCTCCGGATCATCCTCAGTGTCGTCGGACGAGTCCTGGACCCGGCAGTGCGACTGCCGGCGAGCGTGCCGCCGCCGCCGGAGCTTTGGGATCTCGGAGGGAGAGGGAAGGAGAGGAGGAGGAGGAGAGCTGCCGGCGGTGGTGTCCCGGATCAAAGTGAAGGAATCCATTGATGGATATGTCGTCGGTCGATGGGAGGTGATGAGAGATCGACAACGACGAGAGGAGGAAGTAGTGAAATCATCGCGGCAAAAAGATGAAAATAAAAAAGAAGGTTTTGATGGATTGACATAATCCATTTCATTTATATTTTAAATGGGAAGGGTGTGAAGCGATGGAATAAAATTAATACTAATCCTTGATATATACAACTACATGTGTGTGCCACTGAATCAACATTCCATATTATACTTCTGAAGCATTGCAATTTTTATGTTATAAATGGCTCTTTCTCAGAACATGCTTGCTATATGCTATCAAATATCTATATACATAAACTACGAATATACAACTGATTTAAAAGTTACTGCAGAGTGTTCATCTAAACACATTGAAGAAAAATAATATAAACAAAAAAGAACGCACAAACACACACACAAGGGGATCCTTCACTAATCTGATGATACCAAGCAATGTGCTGCATCAGTTTTGATCACCCTCGTGTTGTATGAACTGCAAAAACCACATTTGTGGTAAAGCCAGTGGAAACGAGACACACCCTTTTTAGCGCAGTCGTTGCATAGTATATCCTGAGGATTATTCAATAATAAATGTTTCATAATTTGTTAAAGAGTAATAAAAGAACTTTTTAACCAAGTAGTTGCGGGCTCAACCAACGGTAGATATTGCAAAAAATATTTGGTCTGGACTTCAAAAGAGGAAAGATTCGTTGTTAGTTACCTGGCATCTGTCCTGGTAATCCTCAGGAAGTTCTTCGGCAGCCAACAAAGCATCAAGCATGCCAAAATAAACCTGAATGAAATTGATTGGTTTTTGACTCAGATTAAACTTGGAGAATATTGCAAGTATAATATGATGTCATGTAGCAGTGTGAACTGTGAAGCAGCAGACACTTCCAATTGTAATTTTACATACGATACAACAATTTAAAAAAAAAAAGTTTAACTATAGAAGAAATAGCAATATCTCACAGCCATGTCTCCCAAGGATTTGCTGCAAATTGGGCAAGTGTAATGACTGCATGTGTATGCCTATAGACAGGGAAAAAGGTTGGTTATGGGCAAATTTCACGAATGAATGAAATGGAAGACAAAAGAAAAAAGTACTGAGAAAAGGAAACTGAACAGGGAAAAAGAACACACTTGGAAGCACGCAGAATGCATGAAATGGCCACATGGTAGGGCTCTTACTGCAGCACTTGATGTAAATAGAAAGTCGCAGCAGATAGGGCAGTTAACCTCCAGACCTTTCTCCCGGCATTTGTGTTCCTTTAGTTTCATTCCCAAGCAGCAATTGCATGTCATACAGTGAAAAAAATCTGTGCCGAGTCCTTTTCCAACCCGACACAAGTTGCAAAACGGGCAATGGTATACATTCCTGAGAAAAAAAGAAGCTGTGGTATTAGCTACCTGAAGCATATGCATTTGTGCAGGAAATAGAAGCAATCTGTAAGCAAATTCAAGCACATAGCAAATCAGGCAGGTTGGAGTGGAATCACTTGCAAGACTATGAAATATTTGATTTAGGAGTGTTTTCCGTCAAAATTATTTACATGTTTGAGAAGAAAATATATATAAAAGGTTAATTGTGAAAATGATAATTGGTTCTTCGTACTTGTATGATAAATAAAAGAGAACTTTCAGAAGTTCCATCAGAAGAAGCAAATGCAAAAAGAAAGGAACCTGTAGCCTTTCCTAATGTCAAAAACAAGATATTAGAAGAAAGCATTGTGTCATCAAACCTCTCATCGTCAAAAAATCTGCAGATATTGCAGTAGTACTGTGCCATTGAGAAGCCATTACAAGAAGGTGTCTTGCAATTTGGACCAACTGGTTGAACCTTCAAACAGCGCATGCACATCATTTCATTTGCTGCTTTTCTGCAGCGGATGAGTAAGAATGATCAGTAAATAATCACTAGTGTATAGCTCAATGTCATGGCTGTAGCTAAAGGATCCAAACACCTAGCAAGTAGCAACACCATGATGAAATCTTTTTGAAATTTGAATATAGTTTGTTCCACCAAGTTCAACCATGTACAGGAGAAATACAAGAGTACCATGACGCACAAAAGACAACACCTAGGGTCTGATGCAGGGCGTATGACCATGATTTGGACTTAATCAATATAAACATATATCAGTCATCAGGCAGACTAGTAACAAGTATTTGGATGACAAGCCAAGCAAACTGTACCGCCGAGTACCAATTAAAAAGTAGAAAGAGTATCCTTAGCCTTATTGGATGTAGCTATGATCCGGCCTATGGCTGTTCAAAATGGTTCTTTAAACCTTGCACCCCACGTGGAGACTTCTACTATTCATTTTTATTTTTGGGGCACCCTAAAGAAGAAAGGTACCAGATGCTTAAAAGTCTGTAATCTAGTGGAAATAACACAGGAGGAAATTGATCCCAAACAGGATTCAAGATAAACAAACTTTTTGGTTATCACAATAACACCTTTTAGCGAACAAGAAAAGGCAAGCACTGTATCGTTCAATAGCAGTCCTGCAAAGCCTTATAAGACAAAGAAGGCAAAACCTTATACAAGACAACACGACCATCAACTCACAACCAACATAGTTCTAATTATAACAAGAAAAATGATGAAATGATCTCCAATACCACTCTACATACTAAATACATCAGAGTAGAACTAGAATGCCAGGGTCAAAGGTAGTAGCACCACGCAAACATGCAAGCAAGTACCAAAATTATATGACACCATTTTAGGCATTAACTTTAATCCAATCAGGCATGTAAAGTAAAATATCACCAATGGTGGCATGGAAGACCAAGATTGGCATAAAGCTTTTATATATGCACGATCGTAACAACACTGTACCATCCAATCTCTTTCGTCATAGAGAATAATGTTTTCCTTTCCAGAAACTATATAGAGAATCATATTTAGTAATAAATTGATAAAAAGGGTAAGAGGAAACGATGCAAAAAATCAATGTGATGTTGTATTATGGTGAACAATAATTGTATTATTCACCTTCAATACTGATTTACTGTTTTTCCATCTGAGTTAGCCAAACAGAACTTCCTTAAATGCCCACATTATAAACTTTTAGCCAAGTTTTGGCATCCAACAGGCTATTTCATTATTAAATACACTAGATCACAATGACAAATGGCAAACATCGTTAAAGGTTGTGTTCCTATAAGAAGTCCTAATTATTTCATAACCAAATCCAATAGTAAAATACATGTATGAAAAAAAATCATATTTTTTATGTCAAAGTAAAGAATTCCTAAAAAAGGTTCAAGTAACAATTTTAGCACATAAACTATGATGCCTCAAATTTCCAAAAAAAAGAGGAGTGCATTAGAGCCAAATTAAGTGCCATGATGGTTTATAATCGACTATTTCTTTTAGCATAAATAAGAATGATACCTGTCCATTGAATGGTCACTAACTTTGTCGTGACAAAATCTGCATGCGAACAACTTGTTACAGCATGAAGCAAGAAGTTTGCAGTTTCTCTTATAATGCTCGCAACCAAAGATTTGTTTGTTTGGATCCCTAAATGATGGAGAGCATCCTTGCGTATCTTTACCATCTGTAGCTTCCTCAGTACCAGACTGAGGTAATTTCTGCTGAGCAGCTATCCAGCGACTGCAGTACCCATCTGAAATTACTTAACTTAAATATACTGAGAACAGCATGTGAAATTTTTTAAAAAACAAACAAACCTTGTCATCAAGTTTTGCATCAGATATGCTTTTCTTCGTGGATCAAGTGTCGGATCTCGTGAAACCTTCCTTATCTCTGATTCAAGCTCCTCCTGATTCATCCTAAATATATCTTTCCAACCAGGCTTGAATATTTGTTCACCTTGCTCAAGATGTTCTTTGTGATTAGTGCCTAGATACATGCAACAACGTTGGTCACTTGTATGGTAAAATAATCAAACCTTCCAGAAGATGATTTATAATTTCAAAACAAAGAATCACGAAATAGTAGAAACACCAAAAACAAATGATTAAATCAAGGACCTTCTGGAGGAATAGATCTCTCAATTGCAGCTTTAGATACTGAGGGAGTATCCTTCCACCACTCGTTTAGCCACTCATCAAACATTGTATTTTTGGTTGCATGCCTCCACGTATCCATCATCTTATTTTGTTCCTCCTGAGTAAGAGCAGAAGTTACCCATGGCAACATTGACTGTAGGACCTCTGCGCCTGTTGTCCCTATTATTCGTCCAACAATCTTCTCTTGCTCATCCACAGATATATGTTTATCAAACAATGGCCATAACTCGACCTCTTCTCTGAAGACATGATTATTCAGAGTAACTCGTAGAGATTTGCACATTCCTTGAAGCTTTGTAACAAGTTCATTATGTTTTCTTGTTTGATCAATACAAAGAGAGGAGTTGGAGTTGATTTGATCTGCAACATCTTCACTGTCTGTTCCCAAGGCATCATTCAGTTGTGAAATTTCTGAAAGTAATTCAGAAATATCTATGAATATCTTCTCTTCCTGCTTGTGGTCTAGTGTGTACGAATGGCTCACATTATGAAGTGCTTCTCTTGATTCTAAAGCTGGGAAAACAATTTCATCTTCAGCATTACTATGAGCTCTATATAGACTCCACAGTAGGCGAAATCTTCCACTGAACTGCCGAAGAACAACTTCATCATAAGGTATAAGATTTCCAGATTCATCATCTAAATCTTTCACATCTTTGCAAATTGCCTTATGAAACTGAAATATGTTATCTATTGGTCTCAAAGTGTTCACTGTGCTACATGAATTCGATTCAGTATCTGAAGTAAATAGGCTAGATTTTAAGGAAGGAGCAGAAGTACTGTAAGATGAAAAATGGAATGACTTTGAACCTTCAAGCAAACTTTTCCTAGTGTTACTGGTAGATACTCCTAATGCTGGTACAAAGCAGGGCTTTTTGGTACATGGTTTACTCTCAAATTCATTACTTTCTGACTGATTGCTTTTGCTAAAGTTTTCTGAAAATCCTAAAAAGTTGCCTTGTATAATAGTTCTGGCATTGTTATCAGTTTCCAGAGGCATCAAGTCTTTCTCACAACTAAGTTGACCAGCACATCCAGAGAATTTGTGATCATTTTCCAAGTCAGTATCATCTCTTAGAGGAAAGGAACTGATCGCCTTTGAATATGTGAACTTTCTACAACCACTGATATCCTCTTTCTGACCCTTGCATGCCCAACCAGAGAGAAGTGTAACCAGTGCAGCTTCAGCTGATGAGGCTGTGCAGACATATATTTTATAAATGTGTCTTTACATAAAGGGTAGACACTGAACAAGTAAAGATTATTGATATGTGAGAGAATAAACCAACCTGCTAGGTGCATATTCTGAATAAAGAAACTAGCCTCATCATCGGTTATCTTTGTAGCAAACCATGGCAAAACATGCTCTAACAACTTCAAGGGCATAACGCACAAACTTCTAAAGAGAAGCGTGCACTGCTTTTCAGGAGAAAAATGAAGCCTGGCAAGAGGAAGAACCTAACAGAGAACAATTAAAATTACCTTCTTTTGATTAAAAAAAGAGTTGAAATTCATGTTGGCAACATCAACTTACCTCAGCTTCCTCGGTAAGGAAATGTTTTTGAATATCATCCCTTATTTGATCAGCAAATGAACATAACTTAGAAAGCAATTCTGGGGAATTAGAATTAGCCTCTGTGCTCTGAATTTCTTCAATTAGGCAACTGATTTTGTCAAACTGAGGTTTTTCATTTGCGTGCTCTTGCAGAAGGGAGCCCTTCTCACCTAATACTGCTGGGTATATGATTTTATCTTCAGCATAACTGAATGATCATAAAATAACAATACATCAAATTAGATAGTCTATAGGCACCAAGGTCAAGAGTTAAAAATAAGATACAGAATCTATAATTTTTTAAATCTCCTGTTGTTTCATGTAATTGATTCTCTTATGCTTGTGAGCTCCTTAATGCATCAAAGCGTGAACAACTTGGCATTCATCTTTTATGAGAAATATGCTATAATCAAACTTCCTATAATTCATGGTCAACTTTCCTTAGGCCAATTTGTTATATTATGACTTCATACAACTAGCCAGCCTCAATGTTGCAACTATTTGTGGTCAGCTACATCGATCTTTTTTCCCTCAATCGAGTTCTCCCCAAATCTTTTTGACAACCTTAACCCTAAATTGACATATGTTATAATCCTTGTTTTTTTAGAACTTAGGCAAGTCTTGAACCCAAGACCTTACAAACCTCCTGTATAGAGTCCAATTGCTCTAACCAGAGGGGCGTACACTTTGTGCACATGTTATAATCCTTGTTCATAAGCTCTGACAAAGTTTGAAGTTGATGGTCAAGGTCAAATGTAGCCCCCAGGTGTATTTGCAAGCAAAATATTTTAGAAGGCTTGCTACTTCAACAAAATATATCACCAGGAAACTAAATCCAAATAACTCTTCTCTTCTTCTATTCAATAAAAAGATAAGTGATATTTCATTACCTATGAAAGATGCATAAATCAGCAACTAACTGAAGCCTTGTGTTAAAGGCAGTCAACTCAGAGAAATCTCCAGACAGTTGTATTTTTCTCACATCTTCTATTATGTCATCCAATTCTTTTCTGATAGCATTATGCCAAAGCAATATTTCGTCTATTGGATATAATCTAGAATCAATAGCTTGGATGTCTGACTCTTCATGTTTTCTCTTTCCAGTCATGGAAAGATCAGATGGACAGACATTCTTCTCGGTCTTATTGATGAACCTTCCAAGTGCACAGCAAGACGGGAAATCATCATAATGATATTGTTCCACATTGGCTATGGTTTTATCCTCTAGCCAAGTGAATAAAACCTACAATTTTCAGTAAACTCTAGTCAATGGGTTGATTCTGCTAAAAGTGAACTTGTAAGAATAGGGATATTACCTGTTTAAGAAGATTTTCTTCTGGCACTATCTTGCTCAAACAATTGGACAGTTCCTGATTTTCATCAGGTGAAATATTAGAGGAAAGCCAAGGTAGGAACTCTGCCATCATGTTGACAGGGATGCTACATAAGAACTCCCAAACCAATTCAGCCTGCTCCTCAAATGAATACTTCTCCATAAGCAAGGGGAAGACCTGCACCACAACCTACTATTAACCATGACTATGTAGAAGAGATCACAGTTCGGGAATTGAAGAAACAACACAAAGTGATATGATAAAAAATTGTTACGTACTATTAGCCATGACTATGTAGAAAACATCACAGTTTCGGGAATTGAATAAACAACACAAAATGGTATGATAAAGAAAATCTAAATCTCTAATAAAAATTTGTTAATAATTTCTCCCCCAAACCTGTGCTACTCTAGTTTAAGGAAGAGAAGCAACTCCCTGAGATTTTTTTCGACAAGGAAGCAACTACGCGAGATCGATGCTACAGAAGAAAATGAAAGTTTTATTGCTGAAACAATAACAGAAAATAGCCAAGATGAATGTCTAAAAAGTAATAAATAATTCAAGTTACTTGCCTGCTGAATCCTAGCTATTAAATTTAAATAGATATGCATCCTTTAGTAGAATAATCTTAAATGCCTTGGAGGAAATTTTTAGTGAGTACATCAGAAAGGATATACCTGCTCTTTTTCCTTAGACATATGCTGGCTAAGTGATGTCTTTATTACTCCTGTGTGAGAAGCGAGTTCTCTCCGAAAATGATCCTCTGAAACAAATACTTTATTTTCTTCCTTGGGCAGTTGCCAGCTCAACGATGCTTCTATTTCAGCAATCCGAAGACCAAGTTCTCTCAATACATGGCCATCAAATTTCACATGTGAAATTAATAAAACAAACACATGATAGAAAAGATGACTCTCCCCTTTATGCTCGAGAGAGTATGTCCTTGCCACATTCTTGACACGTATATCAAGAGCTGGAAAAATAACCTAGAATTTAGAGAAAACATTATCATCAAACACTTCATACTAATTTTGTTTACGGCCGACAAAAAACTTGCTAGGGTTTATTTTTGACATATCATAAATGATCACTAAAGAAGGACAGGGGTACGCCACATGTATTGCTAGTTTCATCCAACTTGAGAGATAGTTCTAATAAATATTAAACAAAGAAGAACATATCTTTCTCTACTACCGACAAGCAATACTTGAGCAAGTGTAGAAAAGGCATATTTCAAAAAAATCTGAACCTAGAATAGCAATCAACATTAATCTCAACTTCTCAAGAAAACAAGTCATTTTTCCTTTTTTCTATTTTAAGAAAATTGCTAAGGGAAGGATAACATAAATGGTAATATGCTCAGTAGCTGAACTTCAACTACTGACACGACACAGTACCGGGTACTGTACTAAAAAGAAAGCAACATGAAAAACGTAAAAGGGATCAACTAACGAAAATAAACTCTAGCAATACAAAAGGACTCATAGTGATAAGATCTTTCATATTTACAAAATATGTTGTGGCAGCAAACGCTAGATAGAACGACGAAAGCACTTCATCAACCAACGACCAATTTGATTATTATTTTGGTAACGAATAATATGATTCTAGTACAAACCACAAATTAGCTGAAAGGAATGAAACCAACAATCTCTGTGCCTATCACCTAAGCTCAAACTATATGCAATTCAAACTCGAGATACCGTCCACTCAAAATCAAAAAAGCTTCCTCCTCCAAAATCAGCACGTTCTAGTCAGTGCGATTTCAAAGCACGCCCCCAGACACAGGATTTCAAGATATCGGCCAGCAAGAGAGTAAACAGATGCCGAGAGAGAAGCATACCGCGTCCTCGGCGTTGCAGTGGTGCTGGTAGATGTCGAAGAGAAAGATGAAGCGGCAAGCGAGGGAGCGCACGTCGCCGCTCCCCCTAGTGGCAAGCTCGACGGCGTCGCAGTGGAGCCGCTCGAGTTCCAACCGGATAGCCGTGTGGAAGTACACGAAGACGAGGATTGGGGGCTTCTCCGGCGAGTCGTCGTACGTCGCCGGCTCCAGCTGCTGGGTCGTCTTCGTCGGCGCCGCCGGCGGTGGGTTGATCGAGTTCACCACAATTCCCTGCGGGATGAGGGACACGAACCCGTCGCCGGCCAATGGCGTCGGCATGGCAGCCGCCCCCGATTTTTTCAACATAGCACAGCGCCGATTCCTCCGCCCTCACCGACCCGGCGAGTGATTTCGATTCCTCCTCCTCTCCGGCCTCGTCCTCCCTCTCCCTCCCCCAAATCTTCTCTTCTTCCTCTCTAATTCTAATTTCGATTTCGACGTCTCATGGCATTTTAGCACGACTTGCTTCGGATTCAACGAGCGATGTCCTCCTCACTCCCGGGCGTTGATAAGAGCAGCGTGGCACGTGCGAAGCCGCTTCCACGTCGGCGTCCGACGCTGCCGCACGCGTTCGCCCTCATCCATTCCCCTGAAACCGGCACCCCGCAAAGGGCACCTCCGTCATTTCATATCGCCCTTAAGACTCGCCCCTTCCACAAAATTACTTTAACGCCCATTATAACGGCGACATTTCAAAAATACCCAAACCCATTCTAGGGCAAATTAGTCATTTCGTAATCAATTTCCAAAAAGGCCCACACGCAGATGGATATTGCCGGATGTGTCCGTGCTGGCACGACGGCGGCCGGGAGGGTCGAAATTTGCTCCCTCATCGGTCGGCAGAAGACCCACATCGACGACGCGATGCGGTCCGACTCGACCAAATTGGGAAAATTACGCCTCGACCGGCTCCGCCTCCGGGTCGGGCACGAACCCGATTGGGGAAGCTGAACCGGCTGACTCGACCCCGTCACGTGCGCGTACGTAACGGGCGCATCGGCTCGGCACGGAACCGGCACGCGCGTCGGGGAGCCGGGAGCGTGCCGCAGCGGGAGGCACACGTGGAGCTCCCTGGCCGGCTCCCGCCAGCAGCGGACGGGTCCCAGGAGGACACGTCGGCGAGGGTCTGACGTGGGTTATAATCGTTTAATTCGGGACGAGCGTCGTCCAAATGTTGGCTCGAGGAATAAAGGAAATGAGAAAGGGCGATTTGGTCATAAAATTATAAATATAATTCTTTTTTAATATGATTGGGTTTTTTTTCCAATGTAAAATTAATTTTCTATAAAAGTATGATTAACCATTTACATAATATAATATAACTAAATACAACACAAAAAAGAATCTTTATGCAATTTTTTACTTATTAATACCGAGTATTTTTATTTTTTAACTTAAAATTAAAATTATATAAAGTACACGTCATCTGGATTAAAAAATTTAAAAGTAAAATATATCTACCTCTATTTTTAATTCGTCGTCCACGTTTTAAAGGACCACCGATCATACGGTGTTTTTTATATATGAAAAACGAAGAGGCAAAATTAAAGTGGCCCTTCGGGTCACAAGGGCTTTAATTATAAATTAAGAATCGATCAAATATTGTCACGTATCATTTTCAATATGGGTGGGTGTCATTGGATCCAATTCTTTAAAACAACAAAAAAAATAGTCTGAAGAAGAGGACAGGTTTTGGACCACCAGGTTTACATCCAGCTCACTTCAGCCAACCTTAATTAATATTTAATTGAGTCAGCATCGATGATTTAAGCAACAGTCGGAGGAAGTAAATTTTGAATTAAATTCTAATTTTCATGGTTTATAAGATTATAGGGAGTAGTTTGTATGAAATAAAATGAACAAAGTGTTGAAATAGATTATATAAAAAACTATAATTATTATAGATAATAAAATGAACGCAGGGAGAATTTAATTATTACGTATACATTTAAAAATGATATTTAATTTATGGGTGACTAACGCAGCATAACATATCATAAGATAAGATAATAAGATAATACAGCACTTCAATCAAATTTGTGGGATACATTTGCCGTCCATGTAGGTCAGAGTCGGAATGATGTCGGTCTTGATTGGATGTTTAATAAAAAGTCCCAGAAAGGAGGAGAAATTGGAGGGTGTCGTGATTCATGCCGCGATTTGGGTCAATCTTCAACCTAATCCACATGAAGCATGCCACGCCTCGGGATTAATTAACTGCGTATAATACGTGCACATCTCTCCAGAATAAGTCAAATCATCGTTGCCCATCTCTTCCTCCTTATGATAAATACGTGGCGTAGGAAGTAAAAACTAAAATAATCATGCATCTCATCATCGTCGATGCCCTCTTTAACCAAATTTTCAATATTATATATATAAGAATATTATAATTAATTACGTATTTCTTTAATAAAATTAGCCAAATATTAAGTGTTGCTCAACAATATGTCCGTACAAATTATACCAGTAATAGTATAAAAAACTTACTTTACCTAAGAAGTTAATTAATGTAGAAATACTTAAATAGAATGAAACTTAGTTATTGTAAGATCATATCTGTCAGCCTCGGAAATATCCGCGTTAATGACGACGGAGAATTGCGGCCGCAGCGTGTCGTCAAGGCGCTAGACGACACAAGCCTCGAAGATGACGAAGAACACCGAAACAACAAAATATGAGGGAAAATATTATTTTATTATAAAACACCGATAAAACCCCCAAATCCGGAGATAACAATCTTATCTCCAGTTCTCTCTCTCTTTTATACAAACTCTCACTAGGATAATATATTTTATCCGATGATGAAAGACTTGTCCACCACCATAAATATAAATAGTAAAAATATAGAGGAAGTTGGAGGAGTTGGGATACGAGTCGCAACGTCCATCGCGTAAGCGACGATTCATTGTTGCACCCGTAACAATTCGCCCCTGCCGGAAGACGTCGATGCCCTCATCAACTCCTGCAAAAGATACTCGTGAAGGTGCTTTCGGAACGAATGTAAAGATGCTTCGCTCTCCCAACTGGCCTCTTCCGCTGGTTCCCCTCTCCATTGAATCAAATATTCAACAATACCCTCAGGCTGGAACGTCCGACGTCCCAGAACTTTGCCAATTTGCTTCAGAGGAGGATGCAGCGAAGACGGCGTGGGACGGTCCGACTGCAGGCGGTTAGCGTCAACATCTTCATGGTACTTTTTGAGGAAGTTGATGTGGAAGGTGGGGTGCATGCGAAAGCTGGGTGGCAACTGGAGTTGGTAGGCGACAGAACCAATTCGTTTGGTGATAACGAATGGCCCATCATATCTCGGAACCAAACCCTTATGCACATGCGATCGATGAGCCCTCCGCCACATCTGCAGAGATAACTTCAGTAACACTTTTTCACCCACGGTGAACTCCTTGGGGCGACGATGGCGATCAGTGGCTTTCTTCATTCTTCGCTTGGCCTTCTCCAAACTTTCACGAACATCCGCCAGTTGTTCCTGTCGTTCCTGGACGAAGCGAGTAGCAGCCGGGCATTGCTCATCATGAGTTGCGCGGGCCAGCTCCATCGGGGAGAAAGGTTGTCGCCCATACACTACTTCGAAGGGATAACTCCCCGTCGCCGAATGCTGCTGCAAGTTGTAACAAAATTACGCCGCATCCAATAACTGCACCCAGTTCTCCTGTTTAGATGTAACAAAATGACGCAAATATTCTTCGAGCAATGCATTCGTCCGCTCTGTTTTCTTGTCCGATTGCGGATGGTTGGCTGTTGACAAGTTCAACCTTGATCCCAGCAATCGAAAGAGGGACGTCCAAAATCTACCAGTGAAGTGAGGGTCCCGATCACTTACGATGTCTTTGGGCAACCCAAAGTACTTCACTACGTTGCGGAAAAACAATTCCGCCCCCTGCTCCGCCGTGACCTGTTCGCAGGTAGGGACGAAGACCGCGAATTTGCTGAAGCGATCAACAATGACGAACACCGTAGAGAACCCATTAACCTTCGGAAAGACGTGATAAAATCCATGGAGATGGATTTCCACGGCCCTCCTGGCGTCGGTAGTGGTTGTAAGAGCCCTGCGGTCCGCATGCGTTCTGTTTTATTCTTCTGACAAGTCACGCAAGTGCGAACGAAAGTCTCTACGTCCGTTTCCATCCGGGGCCAGTAGAAGGAACGGTAGAGGAGAGCCAATGTCCGCTCTACGCCCGGATGCCCAGCCCACAACATATCGTGGCACTCCGAAATCAAGGTCCCCCGTAACTCGGCGTCTTGCGGGACGTATGTCCATCCACCGTGGGTCTCCACCATGTCATTCGTCTCCTTCCAAAACCGACGCGTTCCCCCTTCGTCGATCAACTGGAGAATTTTCTTGTAAGCCGCGTCTTGTCTTCCTGCTTCCAGGATCTGCGCGACTACATCCCCGTGTACCCGATTAACGTGACACAGCCTTCTGCTCAAGGCGTCCGCGACCTGATTTAGATGACCCGCCTTGTGCTCCCATAACATATCGAATTCGGCGAGTTGCTCATACCACCTCACCTGTTTCGCAGACAATTTACTTTGCGAATGAAAATATGTGTTAGAAATTTTATCAGTTCTAATGATGAAAGGACTTCCTAACAAATAAATCCTCCATGTTCAGAGGCAATGCACAATAGCAAGCATCTCCTTCTCATGCGCGCTGTAGCGTTGTTCTGCCGGCTTCAATTTGCAGCTCTCATATGCAACCAGATGTCTGTTCTGCAGCAGAATCCCTCCTAATTCTCAGTCCGAAGCGTCCGTTACTACTTCGAAGGGCTCTTCGAAGTTCGAAAGGGTCAAGACCGGCTTCGTACACATCCGGGTCTTGAGATCCTCGAAGGCAGCTGCACACCCTTCCGACCAATTCCAACGGACGTCCTTCTTTAAAAGATCTGTCAATGGGGCGGTTATACTGGAATAATCTTTCACGAACCTGCGATAGTAATTTGTAAACCCAAGAAAGGAGCGCAGTTCGGATTGATTCGCAGGTGGCGACCAATCCCGAATGACCTGTATCTTCTTGTCCTCCATCTGCACTCGACCCCCACCAATCTTATGTCCCAGAAATAGTATTTCCGCCTGTCCAAATTCGCACTTATCCGGGCGCAGAAATAGCTGAAGCTCCCGTAGTTTCTTCAGCACTAATCGGAGATGGTGGAGATGCTCATCCTCATCCCTGGAATAGATCACAACATCATTCAGATAAACGACAACAAACTTATCCAGGAACTCATAAAAAACATCATTCATTAGATTGCAGAAGGTTGCTGGGGCGTTGATAAGTCCGAACGGCATCACAAGAACTTCGAAGGAGCCGTATCGAGTTACGCACGTAGTTTTCGCCTCATCCCCATCGGTTATGCGAACATGCCAATACCCTGATCGCAAATTCAGCTTCGAAAAGATTCGTGCCTATGTCAATCGATCAAAAAGATCTGCTACCAAGGGGATATGATAGCAATTCTTGACAGTCACTTTATTTAATGCCCGGTAATCTACGCACATGCGTAAACTTCCATCATTCTTCTTCTGAAACAGCACAGGTGCTCCGTAAGGTGCTTTTGAAGGCCGAATCAAACCTGCACTCAGAAGTCCATCCAACTATTTTTTTAATTCAATCAACTCGGTAGGAGGCATCCGATATGGTGCTTTCGTCGGGGGTCGGGCTCCAGGAAGGATCTCGATTTGATGATCCGTGCTTCGGCGAGGCGGCAACGCGCGAGGCAACTCCGCAGGCATCACGTCTATGTACTCGTGGATAAGTTCCTGTATTACCGTCGACGTGCCTGTTCCTGGGCTTGCTGACGAGTCCCCTTCCTTCTAAATCACAGCGAGCGTGGCTTCCCCATGACGCAGACCTTTGGCGAGTTGCAGAGCGGAAATAATTCCCACGTCCACGTCTCGCCCTTCACTTGAGCCCGTAGTCAAAGGTGTTGCGGTTTTCATGAATCCAGGTTGCGATGCATCCAGCACCATCAATCCGCCCAGATAGGGAGCCACCATCGCGTGTGTTTGCAGGAGAATGTCATTGCCCAGTATGATGCCGAAATCGTCTAATGGAATCACCATGAAATCGATGTTTCCCTTCCACTGTCCCATTGTTGCTGGTGCTTGCTTGATTACCCCAATAACTTTCGATGGGCGAGCATTAACCGTTTTGATTCTATGTTCGCTCTCAGTTATGGGTAATTCGAACATCTCGGCCACTTCTTTGCTTACAAAATTATGGGTGGCACCCGAGTCCACCATGCCCGAATAGGGCTTGCCATTCACCTGCAACGAAACAAACATTAGTTGGCAGTCGCATCCCTTTCGGACTGCGTTTATTCGTTGTAGTGGTGTTGCGCGGGTGGTAACGGGAGGGTCCGTCTCCTCCGATGTCGATTCATCCTCCGCCGCTTGGATTGTCGCCAACTCATCTTGTCGACGACACTGATGTAGCGGGTGAGGTCCCCCACATCGCTCGCATGCCCTCTGTTTTCCTCGGTTGGCCTGCAGGGAAGCATTATACTGCATGTTATTCACACCCGACACCGAGGCTTGCTCCTTTCGGCCTTGATTCGGACCGAATTGCCATCGTCCACTCGCCCTTGCTTGTTGATAACGAGTGGGGGAAGACCTTGTATCGGTACGAGGAGAGGGATTGCTCATCCGCCAATCAAGTAAACTCTCGGCGGTGTTGATAGCCTCTTGTAAATCTCGTACCCCTTTCCGCATCAGTTCGTTACGAACCTAAGGTTGAAGCCCCCTGAGAAACGCGAACATCTGGTCAGCTTCCAACATATTTCGGAGATCCAAGAGTGTCGTGTTGAACTCCTGAACGTATTCCCGAATTGATCGGGTTTGTTGCAGTCGTTGTAAACGCTCACGGGCCATCCACGCAACATTCGCCGGAAGGAATTGGCGGCGTAGTTCCCTCGTCATAGCTGCCCAAGTAGCGATCGTTTCTCCTTTTCCGTGAAGATGTGGGTCGCAGCGCACTCTCCGCCATTTCTTGGTGTTGCCTATAAGGAAGGTTGCCACCATGTTCACTTGATCATCAACATCCAGTTTTGACGCCTTGAAGAACTGCTCCATATCCCATATGAAGTTCTCCAATACTTCGGCGCTTCGGATGCCGGAGAAGGTAGAAGGGTCGGGGATGCGGACTTTTGCCATGGATGATGGATGGGGTTCGCTTGGGCGCCGAAGAGCAGTGCGGGATGTGTCCGCTCCGAATGAGATTTTCGGTTCGAAGTTATCACCTTTTGGCCCCTGCGAACTTGGATTACCGACCTCCGATGTTTGCTCGGTAGAGGTACGAATTCGTTCCAGATCGTCGCAGATCTGAGTGAACATCCCTTGCAATTCTTCCATCCGTGATTAAAGAGAGTTAAAATGCGCATCCCCCGTTGCTTGGGAGGACCGTATTAGTTCCTCCATCGTCTCGACCTTCTTCTCCAACTTCTCAAACTCCTGCTTTGTAACCATGATGTTTGTTGAGAAGATGTAGAGGAGGTTTGTTGTTATCGTGGTATACAGAGAACCAGACTCTGATACCAAATGTCAGCCTCGGAAATATCCACATTAATGACGACGGAGAATTGCGGGCTGCGGCGTGTCGTCAAGGCGCTAGACGACACAAGCCTGAAAGGTGGCGAAGAACACCGTAACAACAAAATATGAGGGAAATGATTACGTTATTATAAAGCACCGGTAAAACCCTCAAATCCGGAGATAACAATCTTATCTCCGGTTCTCTCTCTTTTATACAAACTCTCACTAGGATAATATATTTTATCCGATGATGAAAGACTCGTCCACCATCGTAAATATAAATAGTAAAAATATAGAGGAAGTTGGAGGAGTTGGGATATGGGTCGCAATTTCCATTGCATAAGCGACTATTCATTGTTGCACCCGTGACAATATCAGATGGTTTTGTTAAAATAAAATAAAAAATATTGATAGAAACAATATAAGAAACTATAATTACTAGAATATTTAAAAGAAATATAAAAAATGGTTATTTATACATATTATCTAAGTTATAGTTAGGGATAAAATAATATTTTTAAAGCACAGACAAGATAATAATTTTTACTGATTTGTATAATAATATGTTAATTAATATATTTACTCTTTTTATGATATAATAGAAATACTTAAATATCTTACTTTTAGATAACTTATGACAATATTTATTAGTTTGAAAAAAAAAATTAATAAGAAAAAAAATATAATTATATAACTTTTAGTAATATATAATAAATAAATAAATTAGTATCCAGTTATATATTAATCAATATTTAAAATATTTTTGATTCTACACTCTGTAGCAGTAAAAGATATACCCACTTTTCAATTTGTCTTCATAATTAAAATGATCCACTGAGAAGCCTTTTCTCGTTCAGGTGATATGGGCCGCCGGCCCATCAGGGCCACGTAGCCCCAGATTACTCAAAGGGGTTTACTCATTGATCACGTGGCAAAACATGTCGTACGTATGAAACGCCAACGTCGGTCGTATGATATTAATGGGTGATCCAGCCACGTGATGAGTTTATCCGATGTCACCGCAGCGATATCTCAATGTTCGATTCTGGAAGGCACCATTTCGCCGCTGCTGATGCCGCTGCTGTCGCCGCCTTCCGCCCTCCATCTCTCCTCCTCCTCCTCCCTCGCTGCACCATCCTTCCTCCTCCGCCCCAATCGTCACCTCCGGCGCCCTTGCGAGCTCCGTTGCGCCCAGTTACGGCCGACCCGCCCGGTTTCTGCCCCCTCCGGCGCCGCGGCTCCGCCCCCGCCTCCACCACCATGGCTTGTCTCCTCCGACACCGAAACGGTCAAGATGCCCACAGCCCCTTGGATGGAATCCCCCCTCCTCCTCCCCGCCGACCGAGTCCTCGACCTCTCCAACCCTCGCGGGAACGCGGAAAAGAAGAAGAAAGGCGATCGCCCGGCCGATCGATTCATCACTGACAAGGTCCGAGGCGGCCGGAGCCGCCACGCCATGCTTGGCATCATTAGGAACGTCAAGAACCTCCCCCGACTCCGTGCCCCGGAGGTAGACGCAGAGAACGCTGCCTCTCCCGCTGCCGCTGCCGCTACCGATGTGGTGGAGCTCGACGTCCCGGTGGAGCCGATCGACGGTGGCCACCGGCGGAGGACGCCGTGGGTTGCCGCAGAGGAGAGGCTGGTGTTTAGGAGGGAGAAGAAGGCGAAGGAGATCACGGCGGCAGAATTGACGCTTGCTCCAGAATTGCTCCGCCGCCTTCGGGGCGAAGCGAGGCGGCGGATAGAAACGTGGGTGAAGGCCAAGAAGGCTGGTGTGACGCAGAAGGTGGTGGAGGATATTCAGCGAGGCTGGAGAAAGAATGAGCTTGTGATGGTCAGGATTGTCGAGCCCCTGCGGCGTAACATGGACCGAGCTCGTGAGATCATTGAGGTCAGTACCAAAGTTAAATTTTGTTTGCCAAAATATTTCCTCCCGTTTCATCGTTATTCGCGTATCAGTGTGCATTGTAGTTCATCCTTTTGCAGATTTAGCTAATCCATTAAAGCTTAAGATTTTGGATTCTCATGGATAAGACATTTATGCTGGTTATTCTAGGATCTGTTTTCATCTAAACCGTCAGACAAATTTGTAGAATATGTGTTGTAATAAAGTCTTGGATCTACTATATGATAAGGATGAATGATACTTTGCAAACTTGATGCTTACGAAAAAATTTAAGTTTGTAATCTATGAATGTCTATCGATTTTTTCATAAAGTTATTTAAGCTGCAAATTTCTGGCACCAAACAGCCAAGAAAACAAATTTCCTGAGATATTGGTTGGTACGTGGAACTTTTCCTTAACTGGTTACGACTAAAGATACAAACTAGATCAAGAGATAGACATTAAGTTTAGAATGTCAAATATGAGAACCAAAGAGATAAAGGAATCCTGTTTCTTGTCAAAAATCTTCAAATTTCAGTAGGATTTGTTAAACTGCTTGGAAGCAGGGAACATTGAAAAACAATATCCTTACTGGCATGAGTAGATTTTGTCAGAAACTACGGATGAAGAGAGAAAATGGTGGAAAAAGATCTTGCTCAGTTTATTCTTTAAATTTTACTCTCATGCTAGAAAATTCTTCCATGTTAAATTTATTCCCAGACCATTTAACATGTCTTTATTAGTTGATAAGTAGGTTTACTTCCCAAATAGTAGTACTACAATTGTTTTGAAATGAAGGACTTTCTTGTTTTGTATGTATATATATTCATTGGAGGGTCTATAGGAAGTGGCAAATGCTTGTAATAAAAGATCATATGATGAAATGAATTTAAGGAGTACATGTGTGAGAGGGTTGGGACCATTTCTCAATGGTTAACTGTTATTAACGGTTCACACGTCTTATGTGAGGCTAGATCCCCGGGTATTTTTTGAGGTTATGTAATTGCCCAGGAACAGGAATAACAAGTAACTTTCTTCCTCTTTTTATTAGGTTAATTCCTAAAAATGTAATTGGGCTTAATAAATTTAGACCAAGTAGATAAGGCTTGTCAAGCATTATGTTTTACACGTTTGACTGCTCTCTCTTTTTTTCCAAAAGAAACATTTAACAT
Organism: Thalia dealbata; assembly: GCA_030544415.1. Lineage (NCBI taxonomy): Eukaryota > Viridiplantae > Streptophyta > Magnoliopsida > Zingiberales > Marantaceae > Thalia > Thalia dealbata. Next base: position 17,607,058 of record CM060458.1, read on the forward strand.
TTTTTGTCTAATGAATTATATTCTTTCATACGGCTTCTTGAGACTCTGTGAATGCTTATTCAAAAACATGATTTTTCAACGCTGTGAAATTTAAAATATCCACATTCCGTTGCATTTTTGCTATAATCTTATGTAGACTGCCAAAGCAGGTCGCTTGCGGAAATTTGTAACTAATTATTTTTTCCTGTTTAACATTATTTGCACCGATTACATATTTGGCAGACAAAGACGGGAGGCTTAGTTGTTTGGAGAAAGAGAGATTTTCTTGTTGTCTATAGGGGAGAAAAATATCAAGATTTTCGAAATTCTCCTAGCTCGGAATATACTGTAGATAAATTGAACCATGATATAAAAAATGGATCATCTATTGAGAAGGATATGGCAACAAAGAGTATTCATCTAACTAATATGCGTTCAAAAAATCAAGATTCTGTTCGAGGATCACTTTATGAGAGAGAAGCGAACAGACTGTTGGATGGATTAGGTCCTCGTTTCATGGACTGGTGGTGGCGAAAGCCACTACCTGTGGATGCAGACCTACTTCCAGAGGTTGTTCCTAATTATAGGCCTCCATTTAGGATGTGCCCCCCTGGTGTAAGAAGAGTACAGCTCTTGGATGATGAGTTGACGTACCTAAGGAAGCTTGCACGCCCGTTACCGACTCATTTTGCTCTTGGTAATTACTTACATGCAAAATCATGCTTCTTCCTTTTTAGTATTATGCTATTACTATTAGTCTTGCTCTTAGTTCCTATTTTTGTCACTAAATGTGGTGGAAATTGCATCTATCTTTTGTTGTAAGGTAGAAATACAAAACTTCAAGGCTTGGCTGCTTCAATCATAAAGCTTTGGGAGAAAAGCCTCGTAGCGAAGATTGCGGTCAAAGTTGGAATTCAAAATACAGACAACGAGCAGATGGCATTGGAACTCAAGGCAAGTTTATGTTGTAACTTCAAATTATGAGACAAATGAAAACTAAATAATACATGCATCAGGCTGGAACTCTAATCTTCATTTATCTTTGAATAGATAAAATTTGGTTTATACTGTGGTTTAATGTTTGGTCTGTCGTAATTATTCTTTAATACTTGTACAGCATGGGTAAGTTCCAATGTAGGGACACTGACTGGAGAATGTTATTTCTGAGCAAGTAGAAGAATACGTCCTGATATATGGACATCACCCTTTTCATTGTGACAATTCTCATGCCTATTTTGCTCAATGAAAAAATTCTTTAGCAATTCATAGCGGAAGTAATGGATAAATTATCTTAGTTGAATAACATAATCTACAGTTTGGCGAGGGAAAAAAATTGCTGAGACATTTTTCCTTGGCAGCAGGCAGCATTCTCTTTGGATGCTGTACCCACTTTGGTCGCTCATAAAAATCTTGCTTCTTATTTGTTTCTTGATTACTTATCTTACTAGTTCAGGACTTTACTTTACGCATGTCATTCTTCTGCCTCTTGACTAGGGTTAATATTATATGTTGATAGCATAAACTTGACTAACCTGATCATGATGCTCCCGAAACTTGTTATAGACGACTAAATTTAGCAAAGGTACATGAAAACCTCGGTGCTAGTTATTGTATCAGATGAGTACTATAATTCTTCACTGTCTAGATTGTAAATCTTTCCTCAAAATCAGGCGTGATTTCATATAGGAGTTGAATTTCATGAATCTAATGTTCCTGGAGAGCTCCTATCTAGAGCGCATTAATCAATTTCTTGTTTCATTCAACGCTAATTGTTAACTTGATAGTATTTCAAACTCTAGCTTTTCTATATGCATTTGCAAATTTGTGGAAACTTTTTATCAGGCATATGAACTATATTTGCACCTAAGCGTGTGCCTGACGCTGAAGCTCTAAATGCAGCGCCTCACAGGTGGAGTTATCATATTAAGAAACAAGTTCTTCATCATTCTATACAGAGGCAAAGATTTTATCCCTGGTGGAGTTGCTAATCGGATCATTGAGAGAGAAGCAGAGCTCAGAGAGCAACAACTCAATGAAGAAGAAGCTCGAATGAAGTACAACTTAATTCATGTCCCAGATGCCATATCGCCCAGCACTATTGGGACTTATGTGGACTTCGAGGACATCCAAGCAAATCATATGCCCCTTAACAACCAAACTTCTAGTAGCCAAATTGAAGTTGAAGCTGAAAAACAGAAATTGGAGAAGGAACAAAGGAAGCACGAGCGCCAGCTATTCATTGTATAAGGCCTAATTCTGATGCTTCTTTTATTCTATTTATCGTGGCAAAAATGCTCGTGGAGATCCTGACAGAATTTTTTCTTGTATCACACAGCTTAAGCAAAAGATAGAGAAATCAGAGGAACAATTGAGCAAACTTCGTTTGTCATGGTGTCCTTCGGAACAAACTGCAGACCAGGAAATATTGACAGAAGAGGAGAGGCAAGCTTTAACAAAAGTTGCCTTGGGAATGGATAAAATTATATTGCTAGGTATAAACCATCGCCTAATAGAGCATATTACTTGGATGTTACAGACATTCTTCTAGTTCTAACTCTAACCATAAATATGTGGGCAACTTTTAGATCAAAGATAGTTTTCATTATCTGCAGGTAGGCGTGGAATCTATAATGGCGTAATCGAGAGCATTCACCAGCACTGGAAACATAGAGAAGTTGCAAAAGTAATTACCAAGCAAAAGGGATTTCACCAGATTAATTATACAGCAAGATTGCTTGAGGTCGAGAGTGGTGGGTTATTGATCGCTGTGGAGAAACTAAGATCAAGCCATGCTATAATCATCTACCGGGGAAAGAATTATGTTCGCCCACTAAAATCGCCTAACAATCTCATGTCAAAAAGAGAAGCATTGCACAGATCTGTCGAGATCCAGCGCCGAGGAGTAATAACTAGCATTTTCTTCTTCAATAACACATGTTCTTTTATATCTAATATCTATCATCATAACTTATACTTTACGTTTTTCTTGCTGCAGTCCATGAAATATTTTGCACACCAAAAAGAGAAATTGATCTGGGAATTGAAACAGAGACTGGTGAGTTTAAGATTCAACCTTCCCTCCTCCATGATTTACTAATCCCTTTTATAATTAGCAGATATTAGTTTAAAGATAAGGCTAGTTCGGTTCATGTAGTTTCGAAAATCTATCACTTTGGCCTCTGGAGTGAAGCAGAAGACTAATGGTCTCACTAATTTACTTCACCTTGTAGAGAGATTTAGAGAAGCAGAGCGAGGAAACAACTCCAACGGATCAGATGAACATCCATTAGAAGTGTGATTGCGGATCACTGCCTACCTCTATGTTTGTACTAGGAGGTGCAAGGTTGTTGGCCCTTCTATCAAAGTTTAAAACTTGTTCTACATGATGGCCTCTCTTGTGCTCCTCACTGGAACAGATAAAAAAAGCCCATTTGTGTATGTTGTTCACAATTTTTGGCTTTAAGATAGATTGCACCAGATTGGTGCTTTTAATGTATGATTCATTTCTTTCAGTCTAAGTTGTCTGGTGATGTTTGATAGAAGGGTGCCTAATAATGGAATGTCCTTCATCCATCGGCTTCATTGACATGCAGTTCTGTTAGGGGTGGGTGGTTAGCATGTACACCAGCTCACCCTGACTCGTAACAAACTCGACACAATTTATTACTTCTTTTAATCGATCGACTTGAGTCTTCAGATCGTATTTTTTATAAAATTTTGGTCATCTGGGTAGATAAGCAGCAAAATTAGACAAGATCTGTGAATCCAACCCAAAATTGATGCATAATGAGTATAGACTTGACATTATCATGCCCTAGTCGGTTAACTTATTATTTAACAGGCTATGTGCTTGGATTAGTCTTATGTTGACCTATTAATCTAAAATTAATCCACTCATTGATAAGAGTTGAGTGTAATCAATTACTTACAATTATATTTTGATCCAAGATTTCAAACCTTATTTATTATTTATTTTATTTTCCGTTTTTTACCTCTAGTGTTATGTTAAGTTTTATCATTCTCGTAAACATATTCTCTTAATAGGGATTTTTTCAATTAAAACAAAGGTCCTAAGAGCAGGTTGAAGTGGACAAGTTCATGTTGACACGAACTGCAACCCCACAGCTAGGTTTAGATTTATAATCTACACGCATGAAGATAAATAAAAATACAATGAAAACGGACCAAAGGTCTGCTGAGAATGTACCAGGTGGTTACTCCTAAATCACCATTAAGTTGTGCTCTTGAACAGGAAGATATTTAACAAAAATATTTGCAAGTCATGGCTGTGAGGAGGATTCCTTTCTTGGCCTTGGTGGCATGGCTTTAGGTTTAGTGAACCAGGTAGTGTAGAGGAATTGCTTGTAAGGCCCATCATGGTTACAGATTAGCCGCAGTTTTTGTCTCTGCCTCATCCACCTCATTAGGATCTTCATCTGTCTTTTACTATTTAAGCCCCTCAAACCAACAACCTGCAGAGTTAGTAGATATTAGCAAAATTTTACAGTATACATTTTTCAGCTATTTGTTAGCAGAGATTAATTCAGATTTATGCTACTTTTTTCGAACCTAATGAGCATTGAACTCACAACCTCCCGTATAGAGTCCAATTACTTTAACTAGAGGAGCGTACACTTTGTGTACTCAGATTTATGCTACTTGATGGAACAAACAAGTCAAAACTTTAAAGCCATTTCTCCCTCTTCCTTTCAATTTGTACATTTTCACGGTCAATCAATTGGCCAAGAAAAAAGCCGGGAAAAGAAAATTCAACTGTTCAAGAGTCAGTTCCTGTAGCTTTAAAGGCACTTGCATGATCAGTAAGTTTTAAGTGCGAAACCCAATTTCAACTAATGTGCCACCAAAGCTCTATATTTCTACTGTTCAAGTAAAAGCTTGAACACTTTCATCAATGGAGGAGCATTTTTATCATATTGTAATATCAATTCAAAAGACAGTTCGCCTGAGTTAGCTACTTAGGTTGATTTGCTCTAAGCTCAACCATATAAAAGAAGGTAGTTTACCTCCTGTAATTGAACCATGACGAATAAGAAATGAGGATCTGTCTAGTTATGAATGTAGGCAACTCTTGTCACCTCAAATCTTATGCCTGTGTGTGTTTCTCACTCTCTTGGTTTATTTCTTGTTCCTTGCTTCTTTGCTACATGCTAAGGTTGTCTTACCCTGAAACTGCTCTTGTCCAACTAGAATGGACAGTGTATGAAATTGCTTTTGCTCTGAAGAAAGTTATAAGATATAATCTAACTAGAAGTTTGCTGACCATGGATCTAACAGTGGTAACATCATCATAATGGGTTCCTGAGCAATATAGACATGCATACGTGCATAATCATCATGTGTTTTTGAACTCAGTGAGTATTGAACTCACAACTTCTTGTATGGAGCTTTACCGCTCTAACTAGAGGAGCATGCATTTTGTGCACATATATAATCATCATGTTGACAGCATGAAAGGTCAAGTTTGGCAACATTTCTACTTCACTATAGGTTGGCTTACTTTTAGCAATATTGACGGAAGAGCACATACAACAATAGGTGGATGGTAATTGATTATCAAGGACTTCTCCCTATAATTTATTCAGGATCAGTTCTTCCTTTATAAGTGAGAAAATCTCAGTTGATGATTATTTGACTGTCATAGAGATAGAGTACAATGTGGTCTTCTAAACTTGAAGTCATCAGACATTATGCAAGGTATTTCATCATTGCGGTATTAGCTGGTTCTATTACTAGCCAAAATTTGCTAATAGTTGATGGTAACAAAGAGACAGGTTGAACGCATATGCTGATGGTAGATGTTTATTCTCAAACAATAACATATCCAGAGTATAACAAAATGCGCGATGCAACTTTTGTGAGATAGAATGGAACATACATATAGTAATCTGTTACATGAATACATTCAAAGTGAATGGATAGTTGTTACACCATCCAAAGAAAACTTAGGTTAATGACTTGATATATGGAAAGATATGAGAAGATGAAAAAAAAAACTGCTATTCATCTTGGACCTTATGGGTTATCATTTACAAATGCAACAAGAGTTGAAAGAATAGCATAGCATGGAATATATAAAATCAGAAGTATGGGAGAAATGCTCCAAATGTTTGAGAACCTCTATGTTTCAGAATCAACCATGAAATGCGAAATTCAAAAGAGTGCCAGTAAGAAATCGTCGATATGTTTTCTCAACGTTATGATTGAAAAAAAAAATGTTCCTGAAAAGTACTTTTTTTATTTTCCATCTTTCCCTATGTGTGAGATTGCCATTTTCTATCATTAAAACTACATTGTTAGTAGCTGACATTCCAACTTCCCTGAGAAAGAACCGCAAACTGCATACTAGTTGCAAGCTTTTCCCCAATTATCACCAAATTGCACGTTCCCAATTTGGGAGAGATAAGCATCACATTTGAACTCCATTTCACCCCATTTCGCGATGAGCCACTTCTCGGGAACACACATCACCAAGCAAATCAAAAGCGAACCCTACTCGTATCTCTCGAGGGAGAAGAACCTCAAAAAAGAAAATCCATCTTTTCACCAGAAAAGGACACATATGAATTGGCGAAGCGAGAAGAGACGAGCAGGCAATACCTTGAGGTGGTCCCAAGTGTTGCTTATGGTGAGGGGGCCGTGCTCCTTGACGATGTCGAAGATGGTGCGCGTGATTGTCTGCGTCTGTTCCGGCGGCGTCCGGGGTTCGATGGGCTTCATCTTCGGCTTCGGCTTCTTCGCCATCCATCGCACCGCCGTGGCGAACATGGGGCCGCGCCTCGTAGATCCGATACGCGAAGCAAAGGGGGGGGTGATACGTGAAGGACGGAAGAAGGAAGCGATCTCCGGGTGGAACAACAACGATGGCGGTGGCGGAGGGATTGCGGCAGCCGGACCAGGGAAGCGGAGTGGTCGCACTGTTAGCAGTGGAATCCGCTGGCGTTCAACTCTGGAAAAAAGAGTAACGACGCTTTAAGATTCGGACATGTTCTTGAATTATATATATATATATATATAATACTCGAGTAAAATGAGTAAAAAACAAATATTATAATTTTCATTTTCCAGCTTAATATTAAATATGATTTATATTAATAATATACGAGAAAATCCACTATAAATTCTCAAAATAAGAATCCATTTCTTAAAATTTATAAAACAAAAATCTAAAATCTTCTTCTTTATTTCATCTACCCAGCTCAAAATACTCTCTTATCTTCATCTTACATTTTTTTTTTCGAATTGACAACTGGAAACGAACAAAATAATCTGGTTAGACTTTTTTAAGGGCAAGCTTTTGTTATTTTGAAATTTGATTTAGGGCAAGCATCCAATTTTCTTATTTTTAATTAACCCGAAAAGTAAACTTTTTCAAAAATGAACATGTTATTAGAACATAAATCTAATTCTAATTGTAACTTATTATTAAATTTTAATTTAAATTATATTCTAACTAATATTTTACCTTATCAGCCCTAAATTTAGTAAATGAATCTATAAAATTTGACCCAAAAACTGATCGAAACACGATGGCCTAATTCAATTTGAGGTGGATCAAGTTGACATCACAAAAGAGGGCATTTGAAGAGCTATGCATCGTACCTTTTCGACAAATAATGCAGCGTTTTGATGCTTGGTGGATTAAAGCATGAAATTTCATTTCCAGTCTGACGAATGTTACCCTCAATCCCACAAGGGAATAAACAAAGAGTGGCAACCCGTGAAAGAAACAGTTTCAGATTCCAAATTTACTACAACTACTCCTCACTGCAAAGTCATTTACCTTAACTTTGTTGCGGCGCAGTATTCTTTATGCAACGTTACAATTGTGTACAAAATGCTGTCACTTTCCGTGTCAACCTGTAACAAATAAGAAATGGAGTAGCAAACATGCCATTTAAGCTTTGCATGCCTAAGCTGGATGAAAGGGAGCCATAAAAAAATCAAATGTTACTGGGATACAGGAAGCCGCCGTCATCTTCTTCATGTGTTCTCTTTCTTTACCTGCATAACCATTCCATTTTTTACCGGATGTCTCCGATGAGCGCTGGCTCAGAGTTAAATTTGCTTCAGACGGGTTATTGCAGTATTCTCTCGGTTGGAGCTTTGTTGCCCATTACGAAACCGATACATGGAACGAATGTTCTTTGTTTCCCAATGTAATTTGCTGCTCAGGTTGGAATAACTTGTAGGAAAAATTGACGTATCATCTCATAACTTGTAAATGTGATAACCGCGGCAGGAGTTGTTCTGAGCAAGTTTGTGGCGAAACCCCGGTAAAAGCCGGAAAAGCCTTCTCTGCAAAACACCTTCCTGATGCAGTCCACTACACCATCATATCTGTTAGTATTACTGCGTGCATGGCCTTGTTCTTGCAGCCTGGCTCGTACCACCTGAGAAAATTGTAACATACTAAACTTGCAGTAGGAAAAAGGAAACTTATTTACATGTTTTTATCCTTTTTTTCCAAATGGAGGTACATCAACATGACAATGAAATGCCAACTTTCTTGATGAGATGAGAACCGAACTGAATAAAGTGAAGCTAAAGACTATGGTTTTTTTAATATCTCACTTACTTATGTTTCAAATGAGAAGAAATCTATTTGACTTGCAGACAAATCAATTAGTCTCCAGTGAGAACTTTCATTAGTTCAACTGAACTACTGAAGAATAGTGCATTATACTAGCATGAAGCATGATATCTGAGAAGAGCCGCTGACTAAAATTATGCAGAAAAGCGGAACCAAGTACCTCATGTGGATATGTTAGTGTAGAGGCAATTATTTTAGCTAGAGAGGATGCAATGGCTACGTCTCTTGGACTAAGATTATCCACTGTGGTGTTTTCTGCATTGCAGCATGAACAATAATCAGTTTAATGAAGAGAAAAGTCTTGTATAGCTGTAAGCTCTGAGGAATTCCATTGATTACCCCTTTGTGCCAAGTAATACTTGATCTGTTCATATGATGGAAACTGGATAGCAACATGGCTGACTCCGGCTAAAGAAGGAAGAAGGCCACTACGTACCATATTAAGTAACAAGTAAATGAAAATATCATGATAGGAAAACAGGTTATGAAGAAGCGAACTAAAAGGTAAATTATGTGATCTAAAGAACCATACCACTAACTAACCTGTATAGACCTTGCCTGCCTTCTTCAAGTGCAATCCTTCTTAAAGCAGACATCAAACTTTTGTAAGGAACCACATCAGGCCTCATTCCTTGAGTCTATAAAATGTTGTAAGCAAAGCAATTCCGTCAGGCAAAGGGAGATACACATAGATTAGTATTAACGCTACTCTAAGACTAAAGATGAACAGGTAAAAGGACAAATTGCTTGACCACTTAGTTCACTGTAGAAGAGTTGACATTTAAAATTGGTTCAAACTTGTTTATTTGCTTTTTGATTGGATTAAAGCTATAACTGACCATCTGAAATTACTAAAGGACTCTCCCATTTTGTAATGGCTCTTTTCTCTGATCGGTCTTCTCAGATTATTCCATATAGGCATTACAAAACTATAGAAGCCATCAAAATCCATGGAAGAGAAACCGATGAAGGTTCAGTTCTACAAAATAAAACAAGGACATTTATAGCCCATCTGCAGATAAAATACCAGGTTGATCAAACCTCATACTTCTTATATAATCAACATGACATCTAGCTATTCATTAATGGCCTTCTAACTTAATCTTCTTACTTTGATCTAAAAAAAAGTATCTTCCAATTTCAACCCAAATTTTTTTTCAGTTTTGGTGAAATACGTTGCATTGCTGCTAAAACTCATGCAAACAGATACTCTGGAAAACTCATCCCTGCAGCTCCATAAAAGTTGTGCGCCTATAGTCTGAAGCTGAAAGAGAATATATGAAGGTTCAATTAAGAGATGAGACATTGTTAGCTATTGGGACCAGATAAACCAACCAAATGACCCAATTCACACCTATAAGAGTGCCGAGACACATGACATAGTTTATAAGAAAATTGAGGGTTGTTTAGGCAAAACAGGTTTCAAGACTGCAAAGAAATATAATCAACTACTAGAAAAATAGCACGAGTTGGTACAGGAATGTATGTGCAGAAAGGGCAGACAGTGACATATTGTCAGACAGATCTTTTAAACCTAGACAGTACTTACTATTGTGTAAAGATCTGGTCTGCTAAAAGATGATGCAATGTACTAAAAGACCACCTTTGAAGGCACACAAAGCGTGATTCTACCAGATGCCATTCATTATCCAAGGTCCATCCTGATAGCTCAGTTGGTAGTAGGAGTTATAAGAACTATAACCAAATTTAGTGAACATAAGTTCCAAACAATGAATTCCATTGCAGTTCACTTGCACATAACACAGTGATACCGAGTAAGAGTTTCCCATGTAAGGACATAGACTTAACAATATAGCATCACCAGAAGTAATTAGAATGAAGACATTGTAACAAGTAGACTGGTCGATCAAAATAGATCATTATGAAAACACTATTTCCATTGATGCAGCATCACATGTTTTATGAAAATCAAAATGGCTACCACAACTTTACATACTTGAAGTCTAGTTTTAACAACCCATAACGGATTGGTAGTAATAGCTGTTGCAGCACCCGCACCTGCAGCAGATACCATATTTGCACCGATGGATAGGCGATTATTATTATCCACTGCTCCTGCACATGTAGATGAGAAGATGCAATTTTAGAACTTGCACCAAATGGTATAGATATCAGGATTATCCAGATTTCATGGATTTAACAATCAAAGAAAACATCAGATGTATTTCATAGCACATAATAATAAACAAGGAAGAACAGTTCTCAAAGAAATTTTGAGAAAATAAGAACACTTACCATGTGAATGAAGTATGCTTTTCAGCTGGTTATATACTGTAAAATATACCTGCAAATGTTATTGTTCTCTGATTAGCTAAATAATCATACAAATTTAGATCCCTGAACGAAAACTTATAGAATGAAAGAAAGCACAGGTGTGCTGTTTTCAGCATAATCTGCCTCGAGTTGAAACAAAATTACCCTAGAGATGAACTGGTTACTAAGACTTGGTTGTCTAAAGCAAAGATATCAATCCTGATGGTTCAAGTATGAAAAATAAGAGGAAGTCATTAGATCAAAACTACAAGAGTTGGTTATGGAACATGTCTCTGACCATTGAGCTTTGAAGCAGCAGCATCCAAGTACTAACAACCATCAAATCTTTTTTATCATTTTAAATAAATTCCTCCTATGTTTTCAACTGCCTCTTCATGAAAATTATAGCAAGAAGTTCAACAAACTTGACTGAAACCTTTTTATCTAATATAAAAAAACTGAGTTTGAGCCAAATGTTGGTATTCATTCTTTTACATCTTTTCAGAAAACTTACACATCCATCTCAACATCCTCACCCAGAACACTAGGATTTTGTTGGTTCATTGTAATCATTAACGATCTTAAAATTGCCCTTTATAATTTGATCTTAACCCTTTCTCCACTTTACCTATTCCACTTGAATGACGAAGATTACCTTCACCTTTCTTTAAAATAGTAGATCTAAAACTTCTACAAAAATTTTATTTCCAAGAACTTGTCCATCTCTCGAGTTTCACTAAATCTACTCCCAACATCACCCAAGAAATAACAGCTATAAACACATGATAATTTATGTTGAATGGGAAAAATAATTAATTAAAGAAAATTCCATCCATTTGGATGATATTTTATGTTGTTTCAAACCGGTGAAATAAATGTAATGTTATCTTTCAGAAAATAATAATAATGATTAAAGAAAAGAAACTGAATGCAGAAACGTAATTTGGTTAGAGCCAAATTGTCTCTTACAATACACTTGTTTAGTGATTTACCTAGGCCTTCACACTCTCATGGTTGTTAAAATAGTAATATGGTTGTAAAGTTATGCAACATAATGTTCGGACAACCAATATACATGTTTGTGGAATCTAAAAAAATTGCAGTAAATTCTACAGGCAATTCATTGCGTTGTGTTCCACAAAGAACTCGATAGTTGATACTGTCTGTTCACAAGTCTACAGATTTTACTGATAAAACAGGCAAATTCGAAAGAAAAAGCTGACTATGAATATAAGAAATTAAACGCAAGGTTCTTACTGCCCAATTTGGAAGTAGTGCTGCGATTGTTGGAGTGAGGCCTCGATACAATCCACCTATGCCTTCACTTTTTATTATTTGTTTTAAGCTTGAGATAATGATACTGCCTATATTAGTTTATAGAAAATAATTAGTAAAAAAAATTTACATACAATGGCATGACTATGATATGCATGAATGAGAGACAAAAGAATGGTTCATGATAGAAGTGACAGAACTACTATGTAAACAAGAAGTAACGAGAAGGCCTAATCTAGAACATCTAGGCAAACAAACAAATTAAAGTTTCAGTTAGAAACTTGAATTATGCACCAGCCAAATAGGAGCAGAACAAGTTAAACCCCACCTTCAATGAGGATGAAAAGATATCTCTTGCAAGAGGAAGCTAATGGAGATTTATTTCTGTGATAAGGCCTAAAGATCGATTTCCCTTTTAGTACTGAAGGTTCATTTTTTCGCAATAGATTCATTTTCTGCAACTACATCTTAGTGTAGCATTATCATTTTATCTTTACTTGGAGATTCATTTTCTGTAATTAAAGGCTTCAGTGTTCATCTGATCCAGACTAAAATCACAAGTGTACTCCGCATCATCAATTGGCCCTATAAAATCATAATTTATATTTTTTTTTACTGCTGTTGTTATAGCCAACAATTATTATGGATTCCTGACAGAAAATGACATAGAGAAAAATACTTAAGAAAAAAAAACAGCTATTATTCTCTCTACTCTCTTAACTATCGTTTTTATGAGCAGTTTAATCTTTAGCTACTCTCTTAGTTGATCTCCCTATTTTGTGCATTACAAGTGAGGATCTTTGGATTACCACAGTTCTTCATACTCAGTGTCTTTACATGCAACTAGTACCGTTAATTTCTCCTTCAGAAACTGTGGAAAAATTACACTACTTAAGATAACTCCAAATGATCTGAAAATTTTAGCGGAGAAACGTACGGCGTGAAGCGGAGGAGACAGACGTCTCCGGCAGACCATGGACCTGGAGGCGCGTCTTGATCACGTCAAGGGGGCAGACGAAGGTCGCGGCGATAGCCCCTGCAACCATCAACCGCCACAATCCCCACGAGATGAGAGAACATTCCCACACAACAAAAACCAATCGCGCCAAATGAGGGCAAAGCAGGAATTGAGAGGATCGAACTCGCCTGCCGAGGCGCCGGCGAGGGCGTCGCAGATGATATCCCGGCCGGTCTTGACCTCGAGCGTCCCGGCCATTCCTAGATCCAAAGCCGCGCGCGATCTGGCTCACGGCAACGGCATGCGAGGGAGATCGGGGAAGAGGAATCGGGGTGGGACGATGACGATGATGATGACGAAAGTGGAAAGAAAGAAAAGCTTTTTGATGTATTATTCTTTTAGCAAGGGTTTATTATATTTTGTTGGAAATGAGTACAATACACCGAACACTGAAGGCGAGGAGACTCCAAATGAAGGCAGAAGCATCAAAGCGCAACGAAGTGAGTGGATTAAAACCCTTTACTCCTCCCCGAGCTTTCTGATGTGGTACTAAACTTTCTTTACTAAAAACCTTTTTTTGTACATGAGGTTTGTGGAACTCCAAACTAGTACAATAAGTAAGCAGGTAATTCTTTAGGATATATCAAACTTTGCTCAGTTTAATACAATATTCTAATTATTGATATCCTGAAGATATAAAACCAAGATGATGATGATATTTCATATTACATTTTATTTTCCCTATTAAATAAAGAAGTACCAAACCATCATTCCATCATCTCTCCAAAGAAAAGGAGACAAACATGGCCAGAGAAGAATTGAATAAGAAGGAATTAAATTATTTATTGATGGATAATGATCCAACTCTGAACCTGCTGCAGTGGGTTATATTTTCCAAACTCACATGACAATACAAGTCACATGACCATAGCAAATGGGGAAATAGAATATATAGTTTGTTTTTATATATATATAATTATTGGAATCCAATCTGTGACCCATTTTAATTAAAAACTAATCTATCAAATGGGAAGATTCGAGTAATTTAACTGATTTAGAGCTTAAGTCTAAATATAAAGATTTTTTTTTTTTTTGTTGGCGATGATGAAGGTTGATAGTGTTGTTTGATCTTAAATAGTAAGAATAAAACTTGAGTAAGTTTAAGCTTACAAAGAGTAAAAAAAAATTTACTATATTTAACAGGTATAATATAAGTAGATATTATTGAATTAACACTATTAATATGAATCAACTTTAACAGTGTTAAACTATAACATCCATAAAATTAATTATGAATATATAGTATAACTTATACCTTAAGTTGCACACAAACAATACTCATTAAAATATATCATTAAGTTCCACAGAGTTGTATATCATTACACGTTCAATTATATAAATTGATTCTTTTTTTTTTCTTTTTTACAATGTGCCAATGGCTTTATATTTGAGTATCACCCATCATATTTTTATTATATTTTAATTATTAAATTATATGAATAATAAATATATATTATTTTTATAAATGGTATTTTTTAAAAATTCTAATTTATTATGTGTGTGTTTATCTTATACAATATAATTATTATATGTTGTTAGGTTTTATCCTCTTAGGATTTTATTCTATCAAGATAGCAATTTTATGTCATTTTCTGAGGATTTGGATGAACCATCCTTTTTCTTCCCAGCCCAACCTTTTAGGTCAGGACCAGCAATAAACTTGGCCAACAACTTGTTTACACCTTTCCTTCAAGAATTATAATATAACAAGTGCCTCAGACAGGATATGGATTAAGGCATATGGACAAGATAATGATTTACTTGAAGAGGTGAGTTAAATGCTAGAATATCTGTAGAATGCTAGGATTTCCATGCAAATATATATCAGTTGAACATAAGAATTTTTTTCCATCAATAAAGTTCGTATCTTTTTCCTGTTGTCCATGTAAACCCACAACATGTAACCCAAGCATATATATATATATATATACATACGAAGGATCAAGGATTGAAGGATGATTGAGTGGGAAGATGGATGCGTGACCCTTTCAAAAAGCTGCAGGCAAGCAGCATGGTCAGGGTGATGCCCAAAGGAGAAAGAAAGAAAGAAAGAACCTTATACCCCTCACAGTAGTAACAGTGCTGTTGAAGGGACAGGCCACTGCAACAGCCATGCCCTACAACGTTCCCTTTTCTTCTCCCCCTTGACAAGCAGTCAGGGGGGCGCATTCACCAACGATGATGATTAAGAACAAGAAAGAAAAAGTAAGTTAGTGATCAAGGTGTAGGGAGGAGAGACTTCACTGAGGGCAGCACAAATTCATCATCTTTTTTAGCCTTATTTTGCTGTGCCCTAAGTAAAACAAATGATGGGTTGGATCCTTCTGCGCTTGATTCTCCTCTCTGCAGAGCATCACTTCCTGTCAAGAAGTTATTGCAAGCATCAGCATCAGTTCAACTATTTTGCCATGTGAACTGCAGCAAAAAGCCAGCCTCCAAGTTGATTGCTGGGAGCGGGATCATTCTCCTAGGCATTATAGGGTAGCAATGGGAATTTTTGATGTCTTGGAAGCCTCACCTCATCTCAATAAATTATGTTTCCTAGCACAGTAACATTTGAGAAGATAGAGCTTGTGGTACCAAAATCCAAATGCATTTGAGTTCACTGAAGTATAGTTAATCCTTTGATGCTTGCCTCCACAATGCTGCACTGGTCCAGGCAATTGCATTTTGCAGCGGTTCATGTAACGTATTTTTCTGACAAGAGCATTCCACCACCTATTTCAGCTTATTAAGAACAGTAGAGAAATATATACAAATTTGTCCATTGTGACTAATTTTACTAGGTATGACTGGATTTGATGAACTGATTGAATTCAAAATTTAATTTTTAGATCAATATAGAGCATAGCATGAGATGTGTGCAAGAAAGTACAGGAAGCTCACTGATGAAAAATTGAAAAACTAATCAGAACTCTTGTGTGCATCAAAAGCAGTGACATTCCTACCTCAAAGATAGCATTTTGCAGTCCCACTCAGAAACCCTCTATTCTGCAAATGAGAAGAAAGGTGATAGCATCCAGAACAAGCCAAAACAGTGATCGAGACTGATGAACTCATAGGCACCAGCACTTCATCCTTGCAACTTGTAATCCTTCATGGTGAATCATTTAAAAACTGTAGCATGATCACTGATGAAACTTTTACCCTGGTCTCAATCTTGAAGAAGAAGAGGAGGAAGTAGACGAATGAGAAGATATTTGCAGTGCTAAATATCTCTGTTCAAGAATAAAAAACAAAAGAAGGATTTTTTGCATTTAATTACCATGGAACGCAACAAGATGACCAAAATCACAGCAATACGTACATTTCGCAACCCTGTTATTAGCCATAAAAATCATAGTTTTGGGATCCTTGGCTCACTCGGGAATGGCTACGAGCACCGGTCGCCACGCCCGGCGCAGCAACCGGTACCTCAAGCTGCGCGACGCAAACCTCGGCGCGCCGCCGGTCCTACCGCCGTCGAGTCCGACGAGCGTCCTCAGGGTTACTCCCCGGCCGGCGACGGTCTCGCCCCTCGCTTCCGCCCCTCCCCCGGCAACGGCCGCTGGCGGCGGCGAGGCGACGAACAGATCCGCGAGCGAGCGGCTCATCAGGGCCGGGGGGGCATCGGGCGGCGGGGGTGGCTTCCGAGGCGCGGGCGGGGGGCGGCGGGCGAGGAAGGTCCGGAGGGTCCGCCGACGGCGGAGGCGGAAGGCGGGGCTGGAGGGGGCCGCGGTGGGAGCGGGGCTCCGGGACGGGCTGGCGGCGGCCGGCGCCGCGCACTGCGTGGCCAGAAGCTTGAACTTCTGCAGGGTCGCCATCGCCTGGTCCTCCGGCTCCGGTGCGAGCTTCACATGGCGTGGGGAGTGGGGGAGGAGAGAGAGGGTTCGGCTGTCGCTTTTTCTTGGCGTGGAAGGAGGGGAATTGGAAGGGTGAAGCAGGCAAGGCGGGGAGACAAGCTAAGGATGGGGGAATGATGAGGGCATGAACGCAGTCGGAGGTGGAGGAGGGATTGGAATCATGAGGATTGGACTGTGCATCTTTTGAGGAAGAAAGGAATTCGGTGAAGGAAGGAAGAAAAAGTTTTCACGAGATAATTCTTGCTTCTTTTTTAATCTTTAGTTTTCTTTTTTTAGATGACTTATTTTCTCAGCGGTATTCAAAAATTTCACTCGCTAAATTTGAATTATGGTGTTGATTAATTTTTTATACTAATAATGAAAAAAAGTAGAATTGTACGTATGAGGAGCAGAGGAGGGTGCTCATCACGTGGAGAACACGAGCAAGATTGCAATGATGGGCTCCACCTGATTTGGTGGTTTTTTCTTTCATAAATAAAAATAAATCTTCTAGTAAACAATAATATATTATTTTAATTTGATTATACAACTCTACGTAAATTTGATACGACAGGTTTAATATATATTTTTTAAATTTAATAGGTCTTAAACCTACAATCTAATATATAAAGTTTTATTATTTTAACTAGAGATAATATTTTAAACTTATTTACCTACTAATAAATTAATCATACAATATATTTTAATTAAACTAAAGGCATTAAGTTCTAAACTGATTTTTTTTTTATAGGTAAAATTTAATATAATTTTTTCATAGAATGAGTTAATATAAACTCCCTAACGTGGAGATGTGAGTCTTTGATATAAATATATGTGTTTGTGTGGTATGATGGCAGCTTTCTTGAGCTTGTAGAAGCAACACATGCAACAAGATTTTGGCACGTGAGAGTGATGGGGATGCTGCTGCTGCTGCTGCTCACTTCAACACTACTCAAGAAGGTCAAGGGCAATGGCAATCTCTCCTTTAGGTGGTGAATGTGCCATCTGAGCTTTTTAGTTTGTGGCCACGTTATGTTACTGTGATCTTCAAACTTTTATAACTTACCAGACATTTTTAGTAGGAGTAGATTAGGGATTCTATGTGAGTACCTGTAGATCATGTTCAGAGTTAGGTTTAAAATTAGAAAAGCTCAGAGAGAGGATGTTGTTGGGCCCAATAAAGCACAAAAAAGCTATGTTCTTTATTTAGGGAGGAGAGGGTCAGTGTCCTTCTGCTTCTATATAGAAGCTCTCATGGAGGGAGGGTGGCTCAAATGCAGGTTGACTAGCACCATCATTGAGAGTGACTCTGCTGGTTTGATTAGGTTTCTTTACAATGATGGGGATGGCCCTCATAGGACTCATCATTTTTTGATACTGTAAGGAGGATTAGATTAGAGGATTTACATTGCCACTTTTTAATTTGAAGGGTAGCGTTTGAAGAATATTCTGGTGGCAGACATGGTCCTCTTTTTCTTGCATCTGTAGGAAGTTCATCTTTTCCTTTTGAAACATAATTGCTTTTGCAAGGAAGACGAAGGAGGAGGAGGAGGTTAGAAGGGATCAAAATTATTTCATGCTAATACCTGATCAATTAGTTAGATTGAGGGTCAGATATTTATTAATTATATCTGCATGTTAGTTTTATTCTGGAGTTTTATAAGAGCTATGATTTATTGTAGAGCAAGGTATCCGAGTGAATGTCAGATCATAAACTCTGTTTAATAAGTTAAACGTATTAGTTTTATGCCCTCTTGTTGAACAGTAATGATTAAGAAAAAAGTAAATGCTCTTTTCTAAAACTAATGTTCTTAAAATCAATGATTCGAGCTCTCGTTCTTAGTTTTCCTAAAGTTGAATTTTTATAATCACAAAAAAACTTTAAAATGAGACTCCTACATAATACATTTTAAGATCTTAAAAGAAAAAAAAAACTCTTTAGGGAGCATAGTACTATAAAAAATCTAAGAGGCAATGGCTTACTCTGTGGTAGGCAATAGCAGTTCGAGTATAAACTTAATTAATACTATGATACTGTTCAATATTTTCAATTTAGTAGTTTGATCTTAGTTTAACATTTATAGACATTATAAGATCCTTATAATATTTAATAGCTCCAAATGAGAAAAAGTCTTATAAATCAGTCAAGGTGACCTGAGCAGTTCGGACAAATAAATCAAAATCCCTGTTGAAAATAGCAACTTTACTATATCTTCCAGGCCAACAAATTCAAGCAATCTTCTTTGACAAGGAAAGGACAAATATATATATTTGCAAGCTTCTGAGAAAGGAAGGTTCAATTTTGCCCTCTGACCTTTTGAATATTTTGGGCAGCTGAGGTAACTTTCGTAGCATTTCATTAACGATTTCTCTACCTAGTTTTTGAACTCGGGACCTGGAAAGTAGTTTAACTGAAAGAGAGGAGTCTACTAATTTAATTGCAGTTCCTGCTTTCTGTCCTCTTATTTTCTGTCTGATAACATGATTGAACTTTTAGACCATTGAAAGGTCGTCTTAGAGCGTTGAAATCTAAATTTAATCCTTACATATGGGAGTTGTGTTTTTTTTTCTTTCTGTTTGACCAGTAATAAGGTTTGGAAAAAAAAAATCATCCAGTTCATATTTTCTCAGGACCAACATTTTTTAGGTAGAATACGCTCTGGTTTACCCGTATGTCAAAAGCAAACAATAAATCAAGGTAAACATTTTGAACTCAACAGGAACACCCTTGCAACGTCAACAATTCTCCTCATTCTTTAGAGTTATATAATGTATACAGGACAGAAAGGGGAAAAAAATCTTGCCCTCTCCCTTAAATCATGTATATAATACGTGCATCTTCAGTTAAACTTACAGATCATCGACTGAAACCTACAACAAGATTGTGTTACTAAATTAACAACAAAAAAGTATTAAATCATTCACTGACTTGCTGCAGGGGTAGTAGATTGGCTCACCCACTTGCCTGCAACAGTATCAGGTGAAGACACAGCAATATTCCGTATCAAGCCAACACCATCATTCTGTATCCAAATATCATCCTTGTCTTTCTTATCCAACTTGTGCGTCGAGCTCTCGATCGCTCGCAAGCCATCGAGCACCTCCTTGATTGATGGCCTCATGTCCCCGTCCGACTGCAAGCACCTGAATGCCAATTCTGCCACCATGATGATCATCCTCTTTGTTGCCTCATCAGAGTACCAGAGGTCTGGGTCGATCAAAGTATCCAATTCGTGGTTCTGAATCTTTGTTATCGCCATGTTTGCCAAATTGATCTCACTCCTTTGCCTGCCGATGTCGATGGCAGGCTTTGACGATATGAGCTCAACCAACACCACACCGAAGCTGTACACATCGCTCTTGTCAGTGAGTTGGAAACACCGATGGTACTCCGGGTCTACATACCCTGGTGTTCCTTGTGGAGCAGTGGACACATGAGTAGCATCGTGTGGAAATAGACGCGAAAGCCCAAAGTCTGCAACTTTTACGTGGAAGCTGGAGTCTAGTAGAATGTTGTTAGTCTTGACATCTCGGTGTATAATCTGTGGGTCGATTGCATGAAGATACGCAAGGGCATCAGCTGTTTCAATGGCTATCTTCAGACGCAATGGCCATGTGAGAATTTTCTCACTAGCACGGCTTCCATGGAGGTGGTCTGCAACAGTGCCATTAGGTATATACTCGTAGACAAGTAGGAGCTCACGGCTGTGGTAGGAGGTACAGCCATAGAGGCTCACAAGATTCTGGTGACGAAGACGGGAGAGGATCTCAACCTCATTCATGAACTGCTCGATCCGCCTGCCATTTCTATCATACAGGCGCTTGACTGCAACAGTACGACCATCGTGGAGTTCTCCTAAAGAATAGAAACAGATTTCACTGAAAATGTGCTCAAGCAGGATAAAGATAAATTTGACTGATCAAGCTGATGATACAATGGATATCTAAAATGATATGTACCTTTATATACAGTTCCATAGCCTCCATCACCAAGCTCCTTTGATGTATCAAAGCCATCAGTGGCTTCCATGAGTTCTTTGTAGGAGAAGAGGTGGATCTGCAAATGAGCAACCATTTCCCTGTCCGTTCTCAAAGAATTTCTAGAAAGATACTTGGAGGTTGTGGTTCTTCGCCTTTTCTTGCATCGGTAGAAGATGAAGATGATTGCACACGATAGAGTGATGAAACCAAATGCAGCAGCAACTGTATTGGGAAATTAAATTGTAATCAACATATAGCAGGAGGAATCCTAGAGTAGCATGAAGTAACTGCAGCCAGATTATGCAGTCCAGATATAGCATCTCAAAATCTTAAGTTGTTATATGAGACATGAACAATTTACATTCTTGACATTCACTTTCAAGTTTGGTGTGCAGATGACTTGACTAGGGATTTTCTTCAATGTGACCTCAACAAGGATCAAATCAAGACCTTTTTTTCTCAATGCTATTCCATACAAAAGTAGTTAAACGAGAGAAGGTCTTTTATTTAGATTATTAACAATTATCAGTTATATAAATGAAACACTCCGTCAATGCTCAAACCAATAAATAAAAATGATCTAATAATTTATACTGAACATTGGAATGATACGAGTCATATGAGCCCAATATGTGGAAATTTTTAATTAAATGGTTCGCCTCAACTTTCAAACATAAACAATCGCATGCCATCTTAACTTGTTTAATCATCATCATACCATCTAAAAGCTTAAGATAATAGATGAGATATGATATAGCATATTCTTAAATGTTAAAAATTACCAATAAATAAGAAACTAGAATCATATAAGAAAAGGTTACAGAACCAGTCTAAAGCTGATGGAAGAGCTTAGAAACGCTGAATGTATTTTACCTGCTCCTATAATCCTTTTCTTATTTGACTTGTCCTGATATCCTGCAATAAGAACAATCGCTTTTAGATGTTAAAAAGGAATTTATGATTGAACAGAAAATAGAAATAATAATATCCGATGATTAGTTATTACTTGTTTCAACCCTTTTCCTAGAGGTTGGACTAATATGTAAATTTAGATTGATCAAGACATAAAGCAAGCATAGTACATAAAGTGTATGCTCCTCTGGTTAGAACAATTGAATTCTATATGGGAGGTTGTGGGTTCAATACTCACCAAGCTCTAAAAAAAACATAAAACAAGCATATGTTTCTTCTGTGTAACTGAAGGCTAAATAGCAAGACGCAAACTCTGATGGATCCATCCAAAGAAGAATTTGTTTGCTTGCAAAGAGCACAGTGTTTGAACTTTCAAGATAGTGTTGCTTGCTTGACTTGTTGCACCATACTTTTACGCACAGTCAGAAAACAGGTTTTAAAGGGGAAAAAAAATCTTTAAAGAAAAATACATTAGATTAGGGTAATCAACGATCACTGTCATTTTAGTGTATCTGATATCATTTTAGAAGGTAGGCTTTTGCTCACTTAATTTTACTATGGATTATAAATTTTATGGAGTTCAAATCATGATGTTTCTAGTATCCAAGACTAGGCATATCACACAGGAAAGGCAGTTGCCACTTTAAAACTCTAACTTATTAATATCAACAATAATGAGTCTATTGTACACAAAGTGTACATCCCTTTGGTTTGAGTAATTGGGCTCTATATGGAAGAATCATGAGGTCTTGGGTTCAAGCCTCATTAAATTCTAAAAAAAAACAATAATGAGTCTATTTATATCTCTCACTTATTGAAATAATAAGGATCCAAGGTTAATACTTGATAGAATTATCATACGGATGCTAAACTTATAATGTACTGAAAATGAAGTCAGAACCATGTCGGTGAATGATTTCAAGAAGTCAAATGTGCTAGCAACGCCAAACTATTTGCATACTGTACTATCTAGGTGTTTTATCTTGGTCTAATGAACTAGTGATAAAGGACCAGAAGACGAGAAATATGTCTTAAGAATCTATGACCTCAGCACAGAATCCAGATACAAGATGGATCAAAATAAAACCTTTGACTTGCAAATTTAGACAAGTCAACCTTGTAAAGTTCAGTCAGAATCAGGAAAAAGCTCCATGGCCATCAAAATTGACTAATCTGTTCGTGTGATCTTTAGTAAGAAAGGTGCAATAGGAGTCCTGGACTATTTTATTAAAAAGGTTGAAATTTTCCTTTATGCTGACAAAATAAATCCTATTCAGTAAGGAAACGTGCTGTTTCAGATGCTTATCTGTTGAGATTTGTTCAATCTACAAAGAGCACCTGCAAATTGCATGCAAAGATAAACTCACCAAACTCAAGCTAAAAAGAAGTAATTAACTGTTGGATTCTGTAAAAATGGCATGATATTTTGCTTAAATTTTCTCAAAACGATAATGAAAGTTACTAGAAAACATTCTAGTAAATTGAAAATCCATGCATACTGGCGTCAGCTAAAGCCAAATACTCACCGGTGTCACTGCATTTCCTTGCGTGGTTCCGATCTCGGCACATGCACATGAAGCTCCCAGCTGAATCATCGTATCCACATTTACCACCGCTGTCATGGCACTCCGTACAATTTGGAGCATCCCAATTGAGCAACCACCCAGACATCAACCACTCGGTATAGTTTCCATCGATGCTCAGGTTATTGTATCCCATAACTGGCGACACAAGAATATGACATAATGGATCAGACAAGTTTAGCTTCGTCCGTTCACTGTATTCCCCACCGAAGTAGGTTTTTCTATCAGAGAACACACACCCTGTGTTTCTATGGGGAGGTAGATCCTCTGAGATTGTACAATTATAGAGGAAGAAGATTTGCTTGTTAGCTGGACTAGGGGAAAACGGATAGACAGTAGAACTGACATTTACGTAAGGTAAGTAGCATCCCTTTCCATAGTTGGGATCAATGAGACGAATTGATCTGTCGGGGTAGGAGATGCTTTTAACATGAAGCCCAAAGCCAGCAATTGTGAGAATAGGGGTTTCTGTGCTGTTGTCCTTACTGCTGATGCAGGTGATGTTGAAGGGAGGATAACCACAAAAAGATGGCTGCTTTCCATCTATCCAGAAGGGGTACTCCACCGTGAGACTCCCACAACTCATAGTTGTGCAATCGTCCATTTGTGCGGCAGAGGCATGCCTATCTTCCACCGAGAGAAGCATCGAGAAGAGGAGAACCAAGGCTTCACCCAACCCTAGATACCTCTTGGAATTCATCTGGCAAGAGGAGAACTGTAGCCCGACCAAATTCCCACAGCTCTACAGCACACAGGGGCAGAACCTGGCCTTATCTTCCATCAGATGAAAAGAAATCAAGAAGAAGGCAAGAGGTGAGGGCCTCTTTGAGGCTTACTTGCAAGATTGGGGCTTCACCTGAGGAAGAAAAGGGAGCAAAGGAGGCAGCTTTGAAGAAGGGATTTTGAGATTGGTAGAGGATCCAGCACCACCTCGGGTCTCCTTTTCTTTGTTGGTCCTGATGGGAAGAGAAAAGTCTTTGCCAATTGTGGGCTGCTTGCTTTCTCTCTTCTTGGCATTTCAAGGTCTACTAGTACATCCTGGATCCTTCTATTCTCTCTCTCTTTTTTTGGTTGTTGTTCTTGGCAAAGGCAAAGGGTGTGAACAACAGTGAAAGAGAGAAGGAGACCGAGGACGCATCTTTTTATATTCTTATAGATTATTTTAAAAAAATGTCTTTATTTTTCCAAGTTTGACTTTTCAATGAGGATAATACTGTGATGACATTTTGCTCATCAATGTTTGACGGTTGAAGATTTAGACATGCTGATTCTTCTTTGTCAGCGTCTCAGTCCACAGGATGATGGTTGAGGGAGGATGAATCTTCAGGATAAAAAAATAAAAATGTGTGCTTGGAGATAACAAGCCCAAATAAAATGAAGTAAATTTAAAGCCATGTGTAATATAACATCCCATAATTATACTTTCAATCCTGCTTCATTCAATTCCAAAGCACAACCGTATTCAATTAAGAAACGTGATCAAAAAAGGATTTTTTATAAAAAAAGTCAGACTATCTCTAGTTTTTCTGTTTACACATTATGGTTAAAATTTGGGTTGACTAAAATTTGATCCAAATTGGTCAGACTCTTTTAAAATATCAAAAAAAGTCCTTTTTTCAAGATTTCTTTTTGTCAGAGTGATAATTTTTTTACAAAAATGTGAATAGTTTTCAAAAGTAGCAGTTTTTTTTAAAGAAAATTATAATTGAACTTTAGTATCTTTTGAAAATAGTAATTACCTAATTATATATATATGTATTCTTTTACATCCTAATCAGCATTTATTGTGCGATATTTTTATATTATTAAATATTATATTTTATCATGTCATTTTGACAAGGTATGATGGCAAAAAAATGACATGAAATTGTCAGGTATACACTTATTAGATAATGATTAAATACAAAGGAGAGATCATTACAATTATAAAATTTTAAAAGATAATTAGTGTAATTATTTATTTTTAAATTATAACATCTGATTATTTTTTAATATATATATATTTAAAAAATTAAACATATTTTTATAATTAATTCATATATTTTTTAGAGATAGTTATATTGATATCCTATTTATCCCTAATTATGAAGAAATCTATTCTTAGTTTAAATATATATATATATATATATATATATATATATATATATTTCAATATAGTAGAGATCTTTACTTTAACGTTTAATATATAATAAATTTTTAAAAAAAGTGTAATAAGAGGTTATTGTAATAATATTAAATTTTTTTAGAAAAATAGTTTTTTAATGTTAAAATATAAGAGAGAATGCTAAAATTTTATTCCAAGCATACCCCTCGCCGTCTAAGTAATGACCGGGTCAAAACGGCTTGATATTGTCACGTGGGCGGAGATCTCATCAATTATTTGTGCATTCAATTAACTAATTAAATCCATTTGGTTGACTCCATTTGGAGTCAGGTCAAAATCCCTACGCGTTTCTCTCTCCTTCCCCTTTTTTTCTTTCTTAAAAAAGTTTTTTTCTCAAACAATAATGCACTTTGAATTAATATCATTCAATAGATCAATTTTTTTCCTCTGACGTTAAAGAAATTTATCCGAATTGATTAGAACGATAAAACTTAATATCAAAGGGTATGAATTTAATATCCGGATTTTTTTTTCTTCTGACGTTCCCGGTGAATTCACGTGTACCATGCTTTGCCAGTCCTAATCTATCTCAAGAATTGAAGACTTTTGTGCGTAGAAGAGCGAGCAGAGAATTCCACATCAATTTCTGCAGAAATTTCCACACTTACATTTATTCTCAGGACTCACGCAAGCAGAGAGTAGGACACTTCAAACAGCCAAATCCCCGTCTCTCCTGCATTCATCTTCATTCCAGTTCCAGTCAGTCATGAATCTCAAGTTCTCTGTTGCCCTCTTCTTATTCATCCTTCCTGCGTTGGAAGACGGTCCAGCAGCCTCTGCCGCACAGATGGATAATTGTACAACTCTGAGTTGCGGGAATCTCACGGTGGAGTACCCCTTCTGGATAGATGGAAAGCAGCCATCTTTTTGTGGTTATCCTCCCTTCAAGATCACCTGCATCAGCAGTAAGGACAACAGCACAGAAACCCCTATTCTCACAATTTCTGGCTTTGTGCTTCATGTCAAGAGCATCTCCTACACCAACAGATTAATTCATCTCATTGATCCCAACTATGGAAAGGGATGCTACTTACAATACCTAAATATCAGTTCTAGTCTCTATCCGTTTTCCCCTAGTCCAGCTAACAAGCAAATCTTCTTCCTCTATAATTGTACAATCTCAGAGGATCTACCTCCCCATAGAAACACAGGGTGTGTGTTCTCTGATAGAAAAACCTACTTCGGTGGGGAATACAGTGAACAGAAGAAGCTAAACTTGTCTGATCCATTATGTCATATTGTTGTGTCGCCAGTTATGGGATACAATAACCTGAGCATCGATGGAAACTATACCGAGTGGTTGATGTCTGGGTCGTTGTTCAATTGGGATGCTCCAAATTGTACGGAGTGCCATGACAGTGGTGGCAAATGTGGGTACGATGCTTCAGCTAGGAGTTTCATGTGCATGTGCCGAGATCGGAACCGCGAAAGGAAATGCAATGACACCGGTGAGTATTTGGCTTTAGCTGACGCACAGTATGCATGGATTTTCAATTTACTAGAATGCTTTCTAGTACCTTTCATTTATCATTTTGAGAAAATTTAAGCAAAATATCCTGCCATCTTTGACATCTTTGTGGAATTCAATCAGCTAATTACTTATTTCAAGCTTGAGTTACTCGGTGAATTTATTATGTTTGCATGAAACTTGCAGGCTTGTTTCTAGATCGGACGAATCTGAATAGATAGCCATCTGAAACATCATGTTTCATTACTGAATCAGGATTTATTTGTGAACAAAAAGGAAATAATTCCAATCGGACCTCCAACACCTTGTAGAACAACTTCAAGCTGCTTACATTTATTTGTATCAATTGTGGCTCCAGTTTCTGCAGCTGTTATAAACTACGAATCTCCATTTGTGCACAAAGTGTATGCTCATCTGGTTAGAGCAGTAAGATTCTATACTAAGGCTGTAAATTCAGTACTCACTGAATTTAAAAAAGAACTAGGAAGGTCCATTTTTGTGTGTGAGATGGATAGTATCAG
Source organism: Thalia dealbata (assembly GCA_030544415.1). NCBI lineage: Eukaryota > Viridiplantae > Streptophyta > Magnoliopsida > Zingiberales > Marantaceae > Thalia > Thalia dealbata. The sequence goes on from CM060458.1 coordinate 17,634,665, forward strand.
CATCAACCTGCTGTCATTCTTGATGTTTCAGATTGTATCTGCTGCAATTTGCTCTACATATTATACTCTGTTTCTTAATAAAAGCTGGCAATGAGAAATTCTGCTCACTTCCATTTCACCAAAAAGGAAACATAAAGGAAAAAATTCCATGTTTTAGATAAAAATTTCAAGGATCTCATGTACGTTAATTTTGATAGGCATGGAGCCTTTTTTCTGATCTTGACTGAACTTTACAAGGTTGATTATTATCTCAAAACCCTCTGAACTGAGTGGAATTTCTTCACTCATCTTTAATGCAAAATTCTCCTTCTTCATCCCCTCTGTTACCCTAATTGGACACCAACTTTAATGGACTTGTCTCTGAGTTGTTTGCTTTGATCAGCGTGACAAAATGATATCTTGAATTTCTCATTGGCTCAAGAAAAGCACTAAAATTTGCTGCCGTAAAGATTCAATACAAAAACATCTGGTTTCATCTCCCAGTATCCTGTTCATGCTCACTGGAACAACATCTCAAATTTGCACTATGCACGCAATCCTCTCTCAGGAGAAAACTCACTGGTCGTTGCATTTTTATTCAGTCATATTTGCTGCAAGCTGATTCTCAATTCTTCTTTTTTAGGGTGAGAAAATTTGATCTTGAGCAAATGACTAAAAGTTGTTGCTTGAAGAGTCAAAAAGAGTTACACTGTCCTTATCCTGTAAAATGTGCACCACAACCCCATCTCCAATATCTAATATATAAGAACTATACACATTTATAAGGTTAGATTCCTTTTGCCTGTCATAAACTTCATAACTTCCAAACTTCAATCACTCTCGATCCTTTTTGGATATTTGTCTCATCCTTCCTGGACTTATAATTGAATTCCTTTAAATGCAATTCATCCTCTATGCCCTTCTTTCTATGTAAATAATTGTTATATCTTGTTCTTTTTTCTTTCTTTCTTTTTATGAAAAGGAAGTGGCAAAGCCACTGCTTGCTTTGTTTCACAATCAATAAATTAAAGTAAAATTGCAGAAACTACCCCAACTTAATTGCTTAGCTTTGCATGATCAGCTACAAAACTGTACACTCTCTGACTAATTGGACATGCACAGATACAAAACACAGAACATGATTGTTCAGATACAAAAAAACTCAACATGTTTGTTCAGATACAAAAACTGAACCTGTGTTCAGGTACATAAACCTGAACACAGTCTTCTGCAGGATTTACCTGGACAAGGTCAGTTAATGTCATAACTGAACATGCTCGACTACCAAAAAAGAGAAAAAAAAACTGGAACATGGCCAGCTACAGAAACTAAAACTTCTACCAACAAAACTCCAGCATCGTCACAGGTAGTAAATCACCACATGGAGGATAATGTCATAAGTACCTAGGCATCTAACAAAGAACCTGAAATCTGCCCCATGATCTGCAGTTCAGGACACCTTTTGAACCATGATTTGATCTCCTGGAGTCATTATGATTTTTGTCTCGTCCCAGGGCTCACAATATCTTGTAGGTTTTAGCCATTGACATCTGATAGGATGCACAAGAATCCAATTTTGCATATGGAATTCACAAAGTTAAATAGTCTTTGGAGAATATGAATAGGTTGACTACTTTGAGTAAATCAATATTTCATTGATGCAAATTACTAGATGCCGATCTTTAATTAACATTTCTGTTCGGTACGCAGGGCCGGAGGCAGGTTCCAAGACGAAGATCGTCGCTGGTAAATTTACCATCTTTCTTCGACATGCTTTTTCCGTGCCCTATTTATCCATCATGTTCTCAAGAACTTAAGAATATGAAAATGTAGATTACACATATAGAATCAGTTTTGAATGCATCAGGTTACACACATGATCATTAAGTTAATATTCTCAGCAAAAATTTTCTTCTTGCAATTGACTACTTCTTTTGCAGTAATAGCTTCTGCTCCCATACTCCTTTTGTTGTCCCTACTTGTCTTCTTCTTGATCTGCTGTAAAGCAAAGAAATCTCATATCACTCTCTTCCGAAAAAAGAATGATCAGAGTGTTGAGACGTTTCTGAAAAGTCATGAATCCCTAAGCCCAAAGAGGTACATGTACTCTGAAATCAAGAGAATGACCCAGTCCTTCAGCCACAAGCTTGGGCAAGGTGGATATGGTACTGTGTACAGGGGAACCCTCAAAGATGGCAATCCAGTGGCGGTAAAGATCCTAACTGAATCCAGAGGAAACATAGAAGAGTTCATCAATGAGGTAGAGAGCATCAGTAGAACATCTCATGTCAACATTGTCAGTCTACTTGGTTTCTGCTTAGAAGGATCAAAGAGGGCGCTTATTTATGAATTCATGCCAAATGGATCACTAGAAAAGTTTATTTATGCTGAGAAACCAGAAACAGGATCTCCAACTCTTGGCTTAAGAAAAACCTACGACATTGCAATAGGCATCGGTCGAGGGCTCGAGTACCTGCATCAAGGGTGCACCACTCGAATCGTACATTTCGACATCAAGCCTCACAACATCCTTCTAGATAAAGATTTTTGCCCAAAGATTTCAGATTTCGGATTGGCAAAGCTGTGTCTACAAAAGGAGAGTATACTTTCGATGGAAGTTCCACGCGGAACAATTGGGTACATGGCTCCAGAAGTGTTCTCTAGTAACTTTGGCTATGTATCTAGCAAGTCTGATGTTTATAGTTATGGCATGATGGTGCTGGAAATGATGGGAGTGAGGAAGGACTTCGATGCTGCAGCAAAGGTTAATGACACTAGCGAAATCTACTTTCCGCAATGGATCTACGATCGCCTTAACGCAAGCAATGACACTGGCATTGCTTGCTTGAGTGGCCAGAACGAAGAGATTGGGAGAAAGATGATAACAATTGGGCTTTGGTGCATCCGGATGTTGCCTGCGGATCGACCTTCGATGAGGATGGTAGTGAGCATGTTGGAAGGAAACTCTGAAGAGCTAGAAATGCCACCCAACCCTTAGTAATTTCTACTCCGTTTGGTCATTCTGTAAATTGTTTCAGCTGCTGAACTTTTCTAAATTTTGTTTTGATGCATAACTGTAATATAATAGAGTAGCTGGTTTCTTCTTGTTATTTAGAAGCTTGCTGATAACTTCTTGTTGGTATTCTTTTCTTGGGAACAAGTATCTAAAATTGAGTTTGAGGATGCTACTACTTCTGTTTGCTACTCCAGTTTCCTTTATCTTCAATCCTTTTCTATGTTTATTGGCATTCCATCCTCAGTTATTTCCACTCGTTTGATCATCTGTAAACTGTTTAAGTTAATGAATTTTCTGAATCTGATTTTAATAGCACAGCTGCAATATGATGGAAGAGCTCATCTCTCCTTGCTGGTACTCTTTCCCCATGAACAGGTGCTCTAAACTGGTGTTTGAGGATGCTTCTTTCATGCCTTGTTTGGTATTTTAGGAATCAGTAGATGGTTTTCCCATCCATCCCCCAATTAAGTATAATTTAGGCTTCAATCTCCCCTCTTGTTTGCTACTGCATTTCTTTGAAAACCTTTTTATCCTTTTCTCTTTCTTTTTCAAGAACATCGTACCATGACTCACAATTAGATGCCAAATCAAATATTTTGACCTTTAGTATCTATCTGTGTATGTGCTTTAGACCTTTCTCTTTTTATCTATGCATTTTTTCTAAAAAAAGCTAAATCAAGTGTTTCTTAAATATTGAAGAAATGATAGATGACGAGAATTTTTTTAAAAAAATAAATTTCTTTTCTAATATATCATGTGTCACACTCTTGAAATGCATTCGGGGCATACTCATTCTATACTTACTCTGCTTGAGATTCAATTGTGCGATCAAAGTATAGTGTAATACTTAGTTTCAGAATCATGTAAAGATGAGACCAAAATATATAAAGCTTAGTAAGTTTTGAAGGAAAAAATTATAGGAGACAGTGATGATGCTTCTAGTTGTGTCAATAATAGAAAATTTTAAAAGTAGATAAAATATTCTCCTCTCCAAATTTAATAATTTTAAAAAAGATTAGTTGACATCGTAACTATAAAAAAAAGACTCCGATGACAATGATTAATAATTTTTATCGGTGTTTAATAAATTAACTTTTTCCCTCACCTTATTCTTATCATTGTTTACTACTAAGCTTTCACAAGTCCACTTTTAACTTACTCATCAAAGCTGGTAACATTTACTATGTTACATGGCACAACCTCATTAATTAAACGTATATTCGATCAATAAAAAAAATAAAAAATATAACTAATTAACATTTGTATTAACAATGTAGTCCGGGAATTAAAAAAAAATTTAGTAAGTCTTGTCTAATTAAAACATTAAAGACTAAAAAATTCATGAGTTTAATACTTATTAAATTAGTCATAATAAAAAAATACTATAATTAAATTTTAAAATAAAAAAATATTATTTAATTATAATAACTAAAAACTAAAATTGTAATACTAATTAAACCTAAATAAAAACAGAAAAAATAAAAAATATGAGTAATTTATATATCATAAATACTGAACATAGATAAACACAATATTTTTTATTCCAGTGAATTACGAGGTCACAACATTTATTTTATCATATAACTAGTAAGATTAGGTGGATGTGCAATCTGTGCATGATAAATAACAAATAATAATGAAATGATTTGCCATTTTTCATAACTTTTTTTCTTTCTGGGCAAACGTGAGGGACCCGACTGTGATAATAAAATAATTTTGGTACCACGTTAGAAATATGCGGCCAAATACAAATAGCAGCAGACCTGATATTTAATAAATAATTAATTAACCGGGCGGCGACGATTAGATCGCCGGAGCGGGCCGATTAAATCGACGCGTGCACGTAATCCCAGAACTAGCCGTTGGGCCTCCCCCCCCACATTTCAAACGGCCACTTCCTCTATCTCTCTTCTATTATATTTTTTTTCGCCTTCATCTCTCTCTCAAACAAAACCCCCTTCGACGATCGACTTCAAATCGAAAGCTCTCTTTTTTTTTCACTCTACTTCGTTGTCCCCTCTATCTCGCCCTCTCTTACCGGTGTCCATAGCCAAAGGGAATCCTTGATTTCGCCAGTGATTCCCCTTCTCCGCCAGATCTAAGTTCGTTTCCGTTTTCCGTTCGCTTCTTCTGATCGGGTCTGCTCGAACGCGCTGTGCACGAATCGCGGGCTCGGCCAGCGCGGCGCACCATTTTTGATCCGCGGAGTCTGTGGCCTCTGCCTTCGGCCTGAGTACATTTCTTTCCGTTTCTCTCTGTCTTGTTTTTTTTTTCTTGCTTCCCGTCGAGTGATTGATGTTGAGATCCAAGTTTGCTTCCTTTTTCTTGATTTTTTGGGGTTTTTTTAGTTTTAATTTGCTGCTTCTGGTTTTTGTGTGTTGCTTTGCTGATCTCGCCATCTCATTCCCTGGATTGGGGAAACAACTAGCATTCGATGAAAACCGAATACTAAAATGCAAGGGAAGAGTTGAGTTGAAGCATGAGTCTTTAAGCGTCTAAGGAGGATATGGGAGGTCTTGGTTCGAAAAATCTGGAGGGTGGAAGAAGGTAGAAGAGGTACTGATATTTAAGCTGTCTAGGAGCGTGAGCTGAAAAATAAGGGTGTAAATTTGAGATATTTGAGCTGCGTAGGAGTGTGAAAACCGACCCAAAAAAAAAAAAATTCACTGCACACGTTGTTCTTCTGCATTTTATTCTTCCTGCTTTTAGAAGTTTGTGATCTTTGTCAATTCTTACCGCCATTTGGAAGAAAATGTATTGCAATGTGTACAAGGATGTGTGATTTTTTTGGTAAAAAAAATAGGTTTTTGGTTGTTTTTGTGTGTTACGCTGGTTCAAATATTTTACCTTTGTAAAAAAATCATTAATATCAGGACAATTTAAAATTAAATAAATTGTGCATAAATTTTTAACTCTTTTGATCTATGGATTTGTATTATTTAATCAATGTACTTGCTTCTTTTTCTGTTTTGATAACATTGTGGCATGTGGTAAATTTTCTAATAACAGGCAGAAACTTTTCATAATACGGGAAAGATGTCTAGTTGCGATCAGTGAATCGTAAGTAATTTGAGCATCATATCTTAATTCTTCTAAATATTGAAACATTTGCCGCAGTTCCAGCTGTTGTCTGTAAAGATGGCAGCAGCTAAGCCACCAACTACACCAGCTTCAAAAATTGAGAGGATGCCGATCTGCACTCCTGGAGGCTCCAGAATAAAGGAGGAGAAGATTTTTGTCACAGTTCGTGTTAGACCTCTGAGTAAAAAAGAATTGTTGCTCAAAGACCAAGAGGCATGGGAATGCATTGATGATAACAAAATTATGTTCAAAATGTCCCAAGATCGCTCCAATTCACCATCCTCATATATTTTTGGTACGTTAGAATTTTAGCTCCAAATTTTTATCTTTCATTTGGAATTGTTAGTGAAAAATGCACTATCTGATAGGAATACATTCTTTTCTTTGGCCGTATTGTGCCAGACAAAGTATTTGGATCAACAGCTCTAACTGAGAGAGTCTATGAAGAAGGAGCAAAGAATGTTGCATTATCAGCTCTGACTGGAATCAATGGTATGCGTTATTGACAAGAGGAAGTGATTGATTACCAGGATATCTTCTAAAAGTTCCTTGTGATAATTCTGCTGTTCTATTTGCAGCTACCATCTTTGCTTATGGCCAAACCAGCAGTGGTAAAACATATACCATGAGGGGGATAACTGAGAAAGCTGTATATGATATTTACGAGCACATACATAATGTAAGAGTTATGGGGTGTATTTGTTATACATTCTGTGTGCCCAAAAACATCTCTTCAGCTTAATTTGTTTTTTTATGATGTCAAATGTATCTTATTTTGCTTAATATCCAGACTCCAGAGAGGAACTTTACTATTAAAATTTCTGCTATGGAGATATACAATGAAATAGTGAAGGACCTTCTTAAACCAGATTCTGGTCCCCTTCGCTTGCTTGATGATCCTGAGGTACTCCTTAGAGTCTTGTATGATTATTATGATTTATTACTCCTGTGTGGTAAGCGCAATTGTTATTTATTTTCTTATACAGAGAGGAACAATAGTTGATAAGTTGGAAGAAGAGACAGCGAAAGATAGTCAGCATTTAAGGCATCTAATTGGAATATGCGAAGGTATAATTGTTATTACTTTTATTAACTTCACATAGAAAATTGTACTGATTTTATCTTTTTCAAAATAGAAGTTCAAAATTTTCTTTTTTGACAGCACAAAGGCAAGTTGGTGAAACTGCTTTGAATGATACCAGCTCCCGATCGCACCAAATAATAAGACTGGTAATTCTATTCATAATTTTTTCTTTCACCTTCTATATGATGTTAGGAATAAATATGAAAATTTTAGAATACTAACTAATAAATATGATACACTACTACTCAGACAGTGGAGAGCGTTTTGCGTGAGAAATCTGATTGTGTGAAGTCCTTTGTTGCTAGCTTGGTAAGATGTCCTTATCTGCACTTTAATATATGCATTTCAAGTTCATCAAGAATTTTGGGCTTAGAAATGTCTTTTTGCAGAACTTCGTGGACCTTGCAGGAAGTGAGAGGGCTGGACAAACTCATGCAACTGGTGCTAGACTCAAAGAAGGCTGCCATATAAATCGTAGCTTGTTGAATCTTACAACAGTAATCAGAACATTAAGGTATTGACTATTTGTATTTTGCTATGTCCTAAGTTGCTATTGCAAAAATGAATTAGATATCACTTTGTATATCATGACTTCAGCTATTTTGTTGGCCATCTTGATTTGAAGGATGACCAAGTAACTTATCCTTGAAAATGAAGAACTTTTATGCTTAGTTGTCTCTGGAACTGTGCAATCTTAGTAAATGTAGTCTGTTAGAACTTCACAAAAGGTATGAGATTGAACAGAAAGGTTTGAATGATTTAAGTTACTGAAACATCAGGGAGGATACAGATGCCTTCCTTCTCGATCATGTAATCAAATTCCCTTAGTAGTTAGGAAAATATCCTATTTATAATGAACGGTTCAGTTATTTATATTTTGAGGAACATTACTTATGCATGCTGTGTTGATTGACATATATAATTGAAAAAAAAACATTTTTGCTCCAGAAGAATCCCTAATTATTGAATATGTAATATTTAGTATTAACTAAAAAATTTAAAAAAAATTACTGCAAATAGTAAGCAATTCCATAATTCATAAGGTGGCAAGTTGTATTATGAAGTTAAGATATAGCATCTAACGAGTTTTCAGTCAACAGCTGTTGCAGTAGCTACACAAGGCAATAACCACGTAGTAAAAAACGTTCCTATATAGAACAAATGCAAGAGAATGATATTTTGTTCCTAAGAGTTTTAATTGGAGATGAAAAGATTGAAGAAAATGTTGACATGGTTCTGTGATTTTTCCGACAATGTATCCTTATTTTATGTTTGCTTCGGCTACTTTAGGTATAAGTTGGTATTTGTGATCTATGGTCAAAGAACAAAGAAATTTCACTTTCCCTTATGTGTTTTTTTTCCCTGAAATGGGAAGCTTGTATTCATCTTTATAAAATGATACAAGAAGTTTCTTGACTTTAAGTAAAGCCATAGGAGAAAGTGGAAAAGAGCAGCACGAAAGGAAGAAGGAAAGACTACCTGATGCTATTTGTCCCCTATTTATGATGTGCTTAGTTGAATGCAAAAGAAAAGAACAAAAAGACTAGCTAGGACCATTAACAAAAAAGCCACAGATGTTCCCTATATCTGATTCTTCCTGATCTTCATCCTCCACTCTTTCTATTTTGCTGGGGTGTTTGACATTTATTTCATTATTTTTTTCAGCATCCATGATTCTTTTATATAATACTTCTGCTTCCCACCAGAAGAGTATCAATTGCCCTATTTCGGCCCCTAAAGCACCTGTCATTTCTTTTCGTCCAACTTTCCATCTCCGTAGCTCTTTTGCTCAGCATCCTCTAATGCTTCTTCACAGAATATAGAGCTCCCATCTTCACTTGAAACTACGGATATTGCAAGGCAATGTCAGACTCGAAATTTGAGCTCCTGAAATTAATGTTCTGATCCAATCCATTTTCTGCTTGCAGCCAAGGGAAGCGAGGTGCCCATATTCCATATAGAAACTCAAAGCTAACACGTATACTGCAGAGCTCCCTTGGAGGGAATGCAAGGACTGCTATTATTTGCACTATGAGTCCAGCATTAGGACATGTTGAACAATCTCGAAATACATTATTCTTTGCAACTTGTGCCAAGGAGGTTACCAATACAGCACAAATTAATATGGTACGTGCGTTACTGAATTTAGATGGGTTTCTCTTTCATGCGTTCCTCATTAAACTTTGCTTTTTTTTTCCTATCAATCAGGTGGTGTCAGACAAACAGTTGGTTAGACATCTGCAAAAGGAAGTTGCGAGACTCGAAGCAGAATTACGCACTCCAGAGACTTCTGGATGCTGTGAATGTGAAGCTCGTCTGATGAGAATTAAGCAGGTATTTTTTTCACTGTATCAAGACCCAATTTCTCTTTTCTCTGCAAACTGCTATAATGAAAACCAATATTTACTTGTATACTAAATATCGTAACAAGAAGGAGCTTTAAGAGTGACTTTATTCTCATAATCAGATGGAAATAGAAATGGAAGAACTGAAGCGAGAAAGAGACCTTCTTGCTCAATCGCAATTGAATGGTATACCGCAGAAAAAGGGAGATGGTCATACAATGGTAAGAATCCATTGGTTTGATCAACATTAGTTTCATATACTGGCAAATCTTAGATCTCTAATAACTTCATGTCTATTCATCACCTCAGGGTTTGAATCCATTTGATTCATCACCTCGACGAGTAGTAAAATCTCTCACCTTTTCTGGCATATCGTCAAATGCTAGTGATAAGAGTCACACAAAAGCTGAACGTGCAAGGAACCTAATGAGACAGTCAACAACTGTTCCATCCATGCTCATGCATGAAATCCGCAAGCTCGAACAATTACAAGAGCAGCTTGGAGAGGAGGCTAATCGAGCTCTTGAAGTTTGGCAGAAGGAGGTGGCTTGTCACAGGCTTGGTAATCAAGATGCTGCTGAAACTATTGCAAAACTTCAGGCTGAAATTCGAGAAATGCGCACATTTAGATCTTCTAAGGAGGTTGATACTTGCAACGTGACTCAGAATGCTGGAGCAAACCTGAAAGATGAAATCACAAGACTACATACACAGGGTAATTCCATTGCCAGTATTGAGGAGAAGTTAGAAAGTGTCCAGAAATCCATAGACAAGCTAATGATGTCCCTTCCCAACAACAATTGTTCTACCGAGACTACTCCAAAATCTTCCAAGTGTCAAAACAAGAAGAAGAAGATGCTACCGCTGATGAGTGATACTGCGAACCGACCTCACCTTATAAGGGCACCATGCTCTCCTCTCTCCACTACCCGCCAGGTGTTGGAATCTGATGTGGAGAATAAAGCTCCGCAAACTGATTCTGAATCTAATGAGAAAGTATCAGGCTCCGAGAAAGCTACTCCATCCAAGAGTGAAGATGGTGGAGACATCTCATCAAGGGATGATACACCACGCTATCGCCGTTCCAGTTCAGTAAACATGAAAAAGATGCGACAATTGTATGAGAATGCTGCAGAACAAAATGCAAAGAGCGTAAGAGCATATGTTACAGAACTGCAAGAAAGAATTGCCAAGCTTCAGTATCAAAAACACCTGTTGGTTTGCCAGGTCTGGAACTAACTTTCCATCCCAATTTTTGAATACCTCTTGTATGATAACGTCCTTGAATATTGACTTCATCTTGATGGCATCAGGTGCTGGAACTAGAAGCAAATGAGGATGCAGGATGTTGTGATACAGAAGAGGGTGATGATATCTCAGATCCAGGAGAATCTCCTGATGCATGGAAATCCAGATTTAAGGAACAAATGCAGGAGATAGTACATTTATGGGAAATTTGCCATGTGTCAATAATTCACCGTACTCAATTCTATTTACTATTCAGAGGTGATCCAGCTGACCAGATATACATTGAAGTAGAGCTTAGGAGATTGACATGGCTGCAACAGCACTTTTCTGAAGCTGCTAATGCGAGTCCTGCTCAACCCGGGGATGATTCCGTGATTTCTTTGTCATCAAGGTGACTTATTTTACAATTACTTCAATTTGCTGATGTATGCTAGTCATTTGTAAGGTATAAATTTATTTCTTTTTATGCAGTGCTAAAGCATTGAGAAATGAGAGGGAATTCCTTGCCAAGCGTCTGCAGTCAAGATTGGCAGAGGATGAGCGAGAAAGATTGTACATGAAGTGGCAAGTGCCTCTTGAAGGGAAGCAAAGAAAGCTTCAGCTGGTGTACAAGTTGTGGACAGATCCAAACGATCCAGCACACATCGAAGAAAGCGCTGATATAGTGGCTAGATTGGTAGGTTTCTGTGAAGGAGGAAACATGTCCAAGGAGATGTTTGAGCTCAATTTTTCATTGCCATCAAACAAGAAGACATGGCTTGGATGGCAGCCCCTGTCTAACTTGCTAAGACTATGATCAGAATCCCTCCTACAAGCATGACTAGAAACCTAAAAGACACATGGGCGACAAGTTCCAGTTCTTAAAGATGAAATTTCAGAGGCAAAGCAATCTGTGCATAGTGTTTCTGGAAAAGCAATTTCAGACGCAAAGCATCGGGCCTTTCACATGGAACCAAATTCTGGATAAAGCTAAAAAGTGTTCGTGTACATAACCTTTAGTTGATTGAACAGATTTATTACAAAACATTTCCATCATTTTTTCAATGTATTGATTCTTGTAGTGCTGCTGGCCTGTAGCATGTTCCTAAAGTTCTAATAGCATTTTTTCATGATTCCAGTGGAAGGTGAAGTATGACCACAAACTAGCATTACTATACATATTGTAGTGTTAAAAATTAACAATATTCATTCTACTTGGTAGAATTGTCTCTACTCACAAATTAGTACTGTTATTGAGTTTACTACTGTTATTGGTTTTTTTACATATATTGATGTATCCGTACTTCATCTTCATGGCCCAAGTTTTTAAAACTTAATCTAATACTTCTTTTAAAATATTGAGTGATGATTTAGAGCCTATGGAAATTTTATCTAAAAATATATAATTAAATATTATGAAATATTTAGTTTAATATATTTTTTTAATTTAATTTATTTTTAAAATATAAGTATATAGTGTTTACAGTGTATGTTCAATTGCTCTAATAAGAGTGACATACCTTTGTTCCGCAATTCTGCTAATAAGTACTTTAATTTTAAAAATTTATTTATTTAATCAAACAACAACTTAATTTTTAAAATTTATTTATTTAATACGTAGCAAACATATTATTAATTAATTAGATAATTAAAATTTAATTTTAATTTTTTTGTATTTTTTTAATATAGCCATAAACCCTAACCATTTTAATATTATTTTATTAATTAATTAATTTATAATTTAATTATATAACGAGCACGATAAAAGTTAATGAATTAAGAATCATTAAATTTTAAAAAATTGATCTCACATAAAAAAAACCCAACCTATTAAAATTTTATAATTAAAAATCTAACTATTAAAATGAACGAGTAAAAAAGGAATAATTTACATGATAATAACTATCATGACGTGGCCCTCTCAATTTTGTTATCACGTGAGGATCACGTGCCATGCATTTAGCTCGCATAAATCGAAGATGAGGGGGGCCGGTTCGGGGTGTTCACTCTCTTACGGGTTTAGGGCATTGCATTTGTCGCCGTCGCGTTCACGCCGCGCCTCGTCGGAGACTTCCTCCGGAGATCAAGCGCAGACAGAGCTCAGACATGAGGTAAAACCTTTTCCCACCTCCAATTCAGCTGCTTACCGTTCGTTTTGTGGTCTCTTTTTTTTTTCCCTCGGATTTTTTTCGCACCGCAGGTGCCTTAAACCTCGGTGATGGCCAGTTGTCCCCTTCTCTTGATCTGTACTGTTTGATGTTGATCGTAATCCACCACAGTATCATGCTATGCATGATGTTCTTACTGGAGATCCCCTCCTTGTGCCAACGGGACTCCCCACCGATGGTGGAGCTGCTGTATGATCGTATAGAGTTTTGATTTTAAACCTATATGAAACTTTATTTTATTGGTTCGTAAAAAATTATTTTTGATGCTGTATGGCGAGATCAAATTTGATATAAACTGTTGAAATCACCTGAAATAATTTATCTAGTCAGTATAAACGCAATAACTATATACGATGGTGATTGTTTATCATATCAACATTACTTGCGAAGAGGATCTGTCTATGGGCTACCTAGCATTTTTTTGGTAGGTTTTTCATAGTTTTGCAGATTGTCTTATTTGTCGTTATTGGTCAGGAGTTTGTGCTTTAATACATCCTATTCTCTATAATATTTGATCTTTAATCTTTTCCATGAATTGCTAGTACCTGGTGGTACAACAAAATTTACTTTTACATCATCGTTAGTTCGATTTTTCAAGTGTTGAACTTGGAAAGCATAGTGCACATGATGAGGGTAGTGTTTAATGACCGAATGAATAATCTTCAAAGTGCATCTGTCAACCTAGTCCTTCGGATGATTGGCAGAGGTTAAGCAGTTTATTGCTATTGATCTTTGATTAACACAAAGTTGGTTGCATATCCGGTAAATTGCTTGTTTATGCTCATAACTATTTAGTTGTGAAAAGTGAGTAATCTGTTGGTCTTTCTTCTTGCACCTTGTGATGTTTTTTGTCTAGTGCTTGTCTGACAAGTACCATACTATATTTCTCAGTCGTCATCCTGAAGTCAAGTGGGCACAGAGACCTGACAAGGTTTACCTGACTGTACAATTGCCTGATGCAAAAGATGTGAAAGTTGATCTTGATTCTGAGGGCATTTTCACCTTTTCTGGCAAAGCTGGTTCTGAAAATAATACTTATGAGCTAAAACTGGAACTTTTTGATAAAGTAAATAAAGAGGTACACTTTTTTACTTTCTAGGCCATTGACTTCACAAAATATAGTGAAATGAATGTGATCTTCCATTTTTTTTTAAAAACACTTAACTAAATATAAATTCTCCCATCCATCTATCATTGCTTATATAAAAACATCTACCAGGAAAGCAAGATAAACACTGGTGTGAGGTCTATCTTCTGCGTGATAGAAAAAGCGGAGAAGGGGTGGTGGAAAAAGCTTCTGCGAGGTGATGGAAAGGCTCCTCACTATGTGAAAGTTGATTGGGATAAATGGGTCGATGAAGATGATGATGGTATGTTTGTTGATTTTTTTTAGCATTTCTTGCAGTGGCATGAAGATAATGATATTTTCATGTTACCCATCAATTAGTTATTTGTTTTAATGCTTCCTTCCAAATACACAACAATTGAGATGGATACATAGGCTATTTTCCATATTACAGATAAAGCAACTACACTAACTATTCATCTGCACTGAACATCTAAAGTCTATTTAGCTAGAGACAAGACCCTCTTGAGGATTAGGGTTTGTCTTATTCTCACCTTTTGTGAAGTGCATTAATCTTGAAAAGTTAAGAAGGACACGGGTAGGATTAGGTATTAGAGTTGTGGAACTGCCAAACATACTAGTGATTCCAGGGACCATTATCTTCATATTTAGTCATAATGTTAATTATATCTAGTTTGAATTCAGAACACTGTTTTCTTTGTATGTCTTCAACACAAAATAGTTCAGGATACTTGTATTTTGTATTTTATCCTTTTGTCTTTGCAACTGTGCATGCTCAAGTCAAGGTTTGATGGATATGTCTCCAGAACTTTTATGGAACAATTGTTTTCTATTGTAAAATTTTATAAGCTATTTGTATCATTTAGAGAATGAATAAATTTCATCTGACTGGCAACTTTCTGAACCCGACAATGTTTTAAGAACAAGAAACCTTTCGATTCATTACATTGCGGGTAAATAACTTCCACATGTATGCCAATAAGAAAGAATAAACTGGTACTCATTCTTAAAGCTGCACAACTAATATTTAGAATAAATGATGCTGCAATAGTTCAGCCCATTGTGGTGGAGCAATTTGATTTATGGTGGTGATATGATTTGATTGTATTTCAATCATCTGCACACCTTATAGTTTCTTTTTTAACATTATTTATGGCTACTAAAATTTGCTTATCTATCAGGAGCTGATAATGTGGACTTGGGAGGGATGGATTTTTCGGTAATAACTAGATCCTGCACTTGTTAATTTTCATCTATCGTATATTGTTTTCTATATGTACAACTTTTTTACAGAATTTTGGAGGTGATGGCATGGGTGGTATGGGCATGGGTGGTATGGGCATGGGCGGCATGGGCATGGGCGGCATGGGTGGCATGGGTGGCATGGGTGGCATGGGTGGCATGGGTGGCATGGGTGGCATGGGCGGCATGGGTGGCATGGGCGGCATGGGCGGCATGGGCATGGATGACGATTTTGAAGACAGTGATGATGAAGGTAAACTCCCATTATGTCCTGGTTTATTTAACTAAGCTTCCTTCAAATTAATTCTATTATGCAAATTTAACCATGTCTTTCTCAAAGTGAATCAGTCCATAGGTTCTTAAAACCGAAAGCTAAACACGTCAGAATCAAACCCAGCAGTACATTAGAAAACTACATTAGAAAACTGAAACCTAGCTCCACCTGGTTTGATCTTCAAATAGCTTTTGTCAGTTTTTTTGTTATGAATTTCCGTTGAGATGGGGAGGGGATCTCCACCTGTATTTTTTATTGGTGACATGTTGACCCGTTCAAAGTCATAGCCGTTAATCATACAACTTCTGTCTTTTTTTGTCTATAAAGAATGTCTGCTGTAGGATATGAATTTGAAAAGCCAAAGATGGCCTTACAGACCCTCGCACAAGTTATGTCCTGGTTTATTTAACTAAGCTTCCTTCAAATTAATTCTATTATGCAAATTTAACCATGTCTTTCTCAAAGTGAATCAGTCCATAGGTTATTAAAACCGAAAGCTAAACACGTCAGAATCAAACCCAGCAGTACATTAGAAAACTGAAACCTAGCTCCACCTGGTTTGATCTTCAAATAGCTTTTGTCAGTTTTTTTTATTATGAATTTCCGTTGAGATGGGGAGGGGATCTCCACCTGTATTTTTTATTGGTGACATGTCGACCCGTTCAAAGTCATAGCCGTTAATCATACAACTTCTGTCTTTTTTTTGTCTATAAAGAATGTCTGCTGTAGGATATGAAATTTGAAAAGCCAGAGATGGCCTTACAGACCCTCGCACAAGTTATTGAAAATAGGAAAACCTAATCTGAACCTAGCTAGACGCTAATGATATGCAATTCTGAGCTGCATCACCGGTCGCACTTGAATAATCTTCTGAGGGGAAAAAAGGAAAAGGAGAAGAAAAAAAATGATAAAGAAACTAATTTATTTTATAAAGATATTTTCTTTTATCTCATGTTGTACAGTGAATCTCCAACAAATTATTATTTATTTTACTCTAGATGATCAATGCTAAATCAGGCCAATTGATTTTTGCTTATTTTCTATTCTAAAACCTTAATGGGGACTTCGGAAATTTCTTTAACAAAACTCGTGTAGTGTAAATCAACATATCCAACCATGATGTGGTTGAGGCGGTCAGCTCCTGTCCCGCTGGTGGATCTTGCTGTTTTGTGTACCTAGGTTGTGTTTGATTCGATAATTGCTGCACCTTGGCGTACTGTTTTGTTCCCTTACTGAATTCTCTTATTTTATTAGAACAAGCAGAGAAAACTGAAAACGTGGCCAAGTCTGGAGATGTGGAGAAAACTGAAGAAGCAACTTCGGAAGCCAAGGTGGAAACAGCTGCGAGCACATGAAACATCTGATGTTGCTCTCCCATGTGTGGTGCCAGTTAACAGCTGCTGGATGATGATGATTATTATTCTATCTTACTATGTTTTCTTGCCAGGTGTAAAATGTGTTGCTGACGATGATCCTATCTCATGCTACTACTGATCCTTCTCCATTTGATAGGTAGTCAAAAACAAAAGTTTTCTTTGAATGGATGTGTCTTTGTTTGGAAGTTCCATGCAGAATCTAAGAGTAGAAATGGCAGTAATTTATTTTGGATATAAAATTTTATTTCTGCTGAGATCATCTTGTGCTTCATAGCTATACATGCTGCAGAGGTAGAAACTTTGTTTCATTTGTGTTTGACAACAGAATGGAGCGAGAAGAAACAGGAATAATGAGAACCATAGTGATTTCTATTTATATTATGATGATATATCTTCTCTCACAGTATTATTAATTTAACTACTACATTTTAAGTTGGCCGACCCAGCTCAGAGGCTGCGGCAGCATGTTTCACTTGATCTCTAGGCCTCGGGAGTAAGACCAAAGTTTTTTCTTAATAAAAAGAAAAAAGATTTCTCCTATTTAAAAGGGAGTTAAAGCCTGTTAATTCTAATTATTATTAATGTCAGTTATGGATAGAAATTTAACTATCGATATGGTTTCATATTAATTTACTAAAACAATAAAATTTATTATTCAACTCCAAGACAAATATTTACTTTTAAACATTGAAAAAGAAAATAAAGACAGGACAAAAATTTTATTATGATGTAAAAAGGGAAAAAAGACAAGGGCGAACTTATAGATTTATCCAACTAAATTTAGGATGTGTAGGCCATGAAATTGCAACTATGAAAAGAAATATATGTACACAATAAATAGAAAGAAACAGCAGAGAGGTAAAAAAAGAAATTGATATTATTAGAAATTTTATATTTCTTTACAGATAAACCAAACACCACTGCGCTATTATAAACATCTTTATAATACAAAACAAAGTTCTCATCTACAAAACTTTATTCATTAAATAGCACAGAAGAAGATACTATTACAAAGACTGGTGGAGATTCCTCTTAAGAACAGCTCCAGATTCTTCTTAACATTACGACAAAGACTGATGAGGCCAACACCCTGTAAGAAAGAAATCATACAAATGGCAGTGAGGCCTGGTTTTACAAATATAACAATCTTGTATCAGAGGGCAGACATGCTAAAACAGATGTAAACCTAAATGCAAGTAAAATTTAACATTTTGACTCATGATTTAGGGTTCTTAGTAGAACTGGTTGCAGGAACCTGTTATACATAGAAAAGGCAAAGGCTTCGAGGCAAATGCATTGCTGTTATCCTTTGTTTCTTAGTAGGGAAATGTAACGGTACTCTGGCATCATCCAAGAATGATAAACCAAATGCAACCTAATTGTAAATGCATCTAAAAAAAGAAAAGAAGAGGAAGAAGAAAAAAAGGAAGCAGGGTTTAGATTGTGACCTCAACAACAAGCCTCGCAAAGTTATTTCTAGGTCTGGACTATGTACACTTCCTGCTTAGCGATCAAGAAGCTACCAATAGAATTCCCTGGTTCCATGATGAATTGCTCATAGAAACTTCCTACTCGCTTACTGGCGATGTCGTGTGACTGCTCCTGGATGTTGGGCATTCCTTCTGCTTGAACACCATTTCCGCATATGAGAAAGTGGTTGCCCAGAATAAAAGATCCGGATGCCCTGATTGCAACTCCATCTCGCTCATGAGGGCGACATTGGAGTTTTTCAACAAGATGAACTATTTTCTCTTGAGGCCGACGACCTGCCAATTTCCTCCTAATATCTGACAAAGCGGCAAATATATCATTCTGTCCATTGTAAACCTTTCCTGAGAAGCTGAAGAATGGAAATAATTAGCTCATCTTCAAATCGGTAGGAGTCTCATGTTTGCAAGTAAAAAAATTCACATATGCCTCGCTGAAGTTGCGAGTACAATGAATAGCCTTATAATATTCCACCAATACATTATAACTACTCAAACACTTTCAAATTAGTATACACGGAAAGTAGAAATTTTGAAGGGTTCCAGAAATTAGGCCACTGAGTGAACCTACAAACTTAAAGACATCTGTCAAGGTTTCTTACCCTTCGATATATTTTCCATTTTTTTGCGAAAAAGAAAAATCAAAGTTGATCTATGAATTTGAGAATCTTTTCAAAGTAACTAGAGGGATTTTGCAGGAAGCATAAAGTTAAAAGGTAATATAAGCATATGGACTTCCTATATGTCACAACACATACGTAAAGAAAGATATTTCTATCCAATTTGAAATATATGCACAAATTGAATTCTGATGGGTACTTTTTTCCTCAAATAAAACCCTACTCATGAACATGTTTAAACCATCCATTTTCAAAAAATAAATAAAAAACTTGTTTAAACCATTGATTTAAAAGCTTCGACAACAAAGAAAACCATGAACTAAAATCTGGTAACGAACCATGCAGTGCTAGTACATTTCCCATATCATTTGGACAGGTCAGCACTGCTGGTCCTGTCCATTGCAAAACCTATGAGATAACCATTTAGACAATTTTTTAAGTCAAAACAGGTGTCGAGCACATTCAGAGGCTCTTTGTCTAGCGTAATATGGGAGTGGAATGGGATTCCATCCGGAATCTTACTATGTACAATGTGTATCAGATGAAATCTCATTCTTACCCTATATTCACCCATTACCAAACAGCCTCTTACCACAGTGTGTTTCAGCTGAAAATGAATATGAAAAAGGATCATTGATCAGCATATTACCAACCCTACTAAGTCTCTGTGATTGGACCACACAGCGTAGCCTCTCATAATGTGTTGATGGTAATGCAGGCTTTATGTGCAAAGATAACAGACACACAGTATGTAGTATGTAGTATGTGCAGTCACTTTAAGCATACTTCAATTATGCATGATGATAGGGTTGTCAAAACATGATTGAATCGAACAAAGTTAAACACATTAGTGTCTAGTCTATTTTATTGCATATCATGTCATCTCTTATCCATGTTGACATGTCTGAAGATGGTCATGACATTACGAAAGGATATAATATAAATATATGAGTAGAACTAACCTGAAACTTCATAGTAAATGGTCATGAACATTTTTTTATAAGACAAAGGAATGTAATATTGTTATTATTGAAATTAATTATGTTTAATAGTTAATAATTATAAATGCTCCTCTGGTTAGAGTGGTAATGCTCTACCCGAGAGACTGTCGGTTCAATACTCACTGAGTTAAAAAAATACCAAGGCATGTTTATTTATGGCACTTCATATTTATGAAGTGGTGATACAAATTGCTAACCCTCCTGATGGCACTTCATAATTTCGATCTACCTGAAGGTCGAGTGTGCAGTGTAGAAACTTCTCATATGATGCCAAAGCTCATCACTTCCATCAAAAAGCATGTAGTAGTGTACAGAAAGCATCTGCCAAATGACATAAAATCATTAAAAGCATGACATGGAGATCCACACTTGTTCAGGATCATTCAAATAAATGGGAAGCCATCGACATTCTATTGTGCAGAAGACTGAACCAAATTGATGCATATACATTTGAAATGCCAATGCAACACTGACAGAAACGTTTGGAAGTGTAACATTCACCATGACTCACATCCTGCTGAAAGACTGATAACAAGAGGACAAGAAGGACTGTGGTAATGGTTAAGGACCTTACATCTGCAATTTCTTTCAACTTCTGTGTTGGATCAAAAACTTTTTGAACATACTCTCGCAAATCTACACCAGCATTCTCGTACTTCTTGATGAATGGATGGGATAGCAACTGCAAAATAAACGATACCAGCAGAATAGATTAGAATTTACAGGCAAAAGCTTATTTTATGAGCATTTGCACAATCTCAAGCACACATCACACAGACTTTCTTGAATAAACCATTTTCAATCATCTAAAACAAAAGCCATGTGGTTCTGTTGAAATATAATACTGAAGGTAAAAGAAGGTAAATGTAGGTAAAAAAAAATTTCACTCTCTCTAACACAGAAGCATAGCATGAAAACAATAACATTAAGCTTTCAATCGATCTTCCTCTAAATATACATTTCAAACGTATCTGATATAGTGAATTTGATGCTCAGTATTACATCAGAGCGAGAAATATTAAGTAATCCCATACCCTCTTGTAAAACCTTTCCATAGAGGTTGAAGATACTTATGAAGAATATATGAATTAAATTTAAATAGAATAATCATAATCAATTAAATAATAACATTTTACAGGAACGTATTCTCTTAATATGATATTTTTGTGATTCAATGGATAAATTATGTAGACATTTAAAAAACAATTCATAAACTATTTACGGTAAGAAACTTTTTTAGAAATCATAATTAAATGGGGGCCACTTGCAATTAGATTATCTCTGTTTAGTTTAAAGTATTCAAAAATATTAAAAAAGGAAATTGATTTGTGTCTACCCTGTAACATTATGAATGAAGGCATATTACCAACAATCCAGATTTGTGTTCTTATAAAAATACAGTACTATGTATTGCATTTTTGTTCTCCTTCAATTCGAAAGAAGACTTCTCAGAGTTGTAAACCAGGCAACCAAGACTGAGACATACCTTTCATCTCTGGAATTCCCATTTAACTTATCTACTTCATTCACGCTTGATCATTCTCTCTCTTTTTTTTCTTTACTATAGTTATTTCATAACCATGATAAACTAAACATTTATTTTTGCATCAAAAAGAAAGGAAGACTTAGTTATATGTTAATGCTATATGTTTCTTCTTTGTTTCCATGACATTATTTATGAAGCTTAGTCTAAAACACAAAAGATAATTAGGACCAACAGCTTGTTTTTTCATTTACTTGTTCTATTTTTGCAAATTGTCTGACTGTTAAATTATCAATGATTGAAGATAAGTGATAAAGTCCATCAAAAATGACAGCTGTATTAGCATAATCTCAAAAAAAAGACAGTTATATCAATTGGCACAAGTCAAAATATATGATCAAAAGTCTTGACACATTTTTGCAGCTGAAGGTACTGAACTAATTGTTTTGGGCGAAATTTTGGAACATTTGGTCGTTCCAGGGATTTCCTAACCAGTCTGAACAGAGTGATACATAAACTGGCAGTCCTTGATATAGCAAACTCCTGCTTGTTGGCAGATGAACTAAAAGATAACAGTCACTAGGATTAAAATATCAGAACGCTGGTTATCAGTACAGGACTGCCATTTAACCATGCTTATTATTTGATATTTTAATGATTATGGATCCTGTGCACCTTTTCCTAATTGTTCCGATGCATTCATCATGAAAATTGCATTAATAATTGAGAACTAGTTAGCATAATAGATACTACATCTCTATCACATTAAAGAAGTATATAAATTTCAAACGATAACTTACCTGCTCAGCTGTTGGCCTTGCATCAGCATCCTTCTGAAGGCAGGCATCGATAAATGAGCAAAAGTCTGGTGAGAATGAATCTTTGGGAGGTGTGGGGGATGGATCGTACAAAATCTGCAAAATAATCCAAGCAGGGGGATTTAAAAGTTGGGAGGAAAAGAACTTAATATACTGTTTGCATGTTCTTGCCATTGTTTTCACTCATTAAATAATACAAATCAGTTTTTTCAAATCTTGGAAGCTGGTGTCCGTCTGAACTTCATTCAGGAATCTCCTCATAACATTTTTTTTTTTACATTCATTTAAATTCAAATTACCAGGATTTAGAAGGCAGATAATCGTTCTTATTGAGATAAGTTTTCAACAAAATGACTATCAGCAAATCCAATTTTTGAATTATCAATGGCCTAAAATGAAATGAATTGTCAAAATTTTCTATGATGACTTCACCTTCACGGAAAGGAAAAGTTTTAGTTATTGAAAATTTTGACACCAGAGATTAGTTCCTCAGCGTTAAGAGTATTCCATGCAGATTTGATTTATATTGACATGGTAATAAATGAATTCAAGAAAGGTAGAAATAAAGCTTACTGACCTGCAACATTAGATTTGCAGGTCCATCATTTGCTGTGTAGGGGAATCTTCCAGTGCCACATTCAAGTATGGTTAATCCAAGGCTCCAAATGTCAGCAGAGTAGGAATAGCTCTCATTTCGGATTCTCTCAGGTGACATATATGTGACAGTGCCAACAAAAGTAGCACACTGGTAAAGAAACAGCGCAGATTTTACATTATATTCTCTTCTCAAGCTTCATTCCAAAGAGGTTATATAGCAACAAGAACATTGTTAGCACAAGATCAAAACAAATAGATAGTAAGAAAATGTGATATGGTTGGTTCATTAAAGAGTTGTGTAGATAACATACCATAGCCACTGAATTATCTAACCCTGCACTGACACCAAAGTCTGTAATCTTTGTCTCTCCCTTGAGGTTTATAAGCAAATTGGCAGGTTTTATGTCTCTATGCACAAGTCGTCTTTCTCCATGTAAGTAGCTTAGACCCTTTACAGTGGAAACATCTAGCAGATCATCTATAATATCAGGATAATCAATCAAATTGTATGAGAAACAATTGAAGCAATACTTCTTACATGCAGCAATTTTTGAACCATGCATGAAAGAACATGTTCAGGTACATGTTTCTGAAATCTCAGTATATCTGCAAGTGAACCACCATCCACGTACTCAATGACAATGCTGATTTGTCCTGACTCAGGGGTATAGAATGCACCATGAAATTCAACTAAGCCAGGATAACATGATGCTTCACATAGTGTCCGTATCTCATTAAGAAGCTGCTGTCTTTTATCCTTCAAGGTGTAACAAAAAAAATATATAAAACAATGAGGTGTGTACTCAACTTCTAGCAATTCAACAGGTGTTTTTAAGCTAAAATATAATAAGTAAAACTAAGAAAATGGATCCTTATTATCAAAGATATATGAAGCCTCCTGAGAGATTACTTTGGAGGATAATTCTCTCTAATAAAAAAAGCAACCAAGCTTGTCATGCCACATTGAACTAGAGAGAGAGGGAAGAAAAAAGAAGGGTAGCATTCAACTTCATTATGTAGAGAATAACATGGAAACCAACACATGAGGAAAGAGGAAAAAAATTCATGGTTGAGCTACCTGAACCATCATCAAGAAATCATTCTGGACTCTAGAAACAAAAATTACTCAAGAAACAACCTCATTTTTAACTACATCGTCCTCAATTCTGTTTCTTGGACTGAGTAGAAAGTTACTTTCATTATGTTAAATTCCAACTTCACGGGACAGTTCTTGTGTGGCTTGAGGAATTAATCAAAATAAATATTCCTTTCAAATGATCCAAGATTTGTCAAAGGTTCTCCAAAATGTATCTATTCAGATGAAGCACCAGATGGGACAATTTTTGGTAAAACTATCATTTTGCTAGATGCTCATAACAAAGCATACAAAGACAAATTACAAATATCACTATACGATACCAGGATCAGAAATCAGGCAATGACGTTTGTTACCAAAATAAAAGCATTTGAGAGAGTTTTCAGACCAGTCAAAACCTCTAGTTACAATGACAAAGGTGTTAAGGTTGAAACAACAAGAAGTAAATGTTTCAAGTAGCCTTTCTCAAGCAATTACATAGTAGCACAATGTTCGAGCAGTTGTGCTCAGAAGGAGTGTTGAAGTTGGTTATAACTGCCATAAATGAACATTCCAAATATGAGCTATTAACTAGTTTTATGGCAACAAGAATTATTTTGCCTACAAAACTGGTATTTACATGGTATATAAAAGAAACAAAGAAATTCCAGTTACTACCAGTCTATCACTAAGCAAACAGTGATTATCATAACAAACAAGCAGTATGAGAGAGCACAATGCAGATAAGAGTATGGATATGGATAAACCTCTAATGAATACAGGTGGTTTAAGTTATGTAGAGTCAAAAATCAAAATGATGTGTCTTATATGTAAGAACAATAAAATAGATTTCTCCTAGTCAGGGTACCATTTAGAAATTTCAAGTTTAACAGTTTGTAGGACAAGAAACATTAAAAGGGATAATAATGTAGGACATAGTACATTGGTTCAGTTAGGAACAAGCTGAGGTTTCCCAAGAAAGCGAGAGGGGCACTAAAAGAAGCATTCATATAAGAATCCTAGGCAATTACCTTATTTCTAGGAGCTGTAAACTTTTAAGCTCTTCTAAAACTTCAAGTGCAAAAGTAATGGTTTTTATAACAATCAACAAAAGTAAGGACAAGATAAGCACAGAGGTACCTTTTCAAACACATTTATCTTCTTCAGTGCCAAAATTCGATGAATTGGTATTTTAATAGCTCTATGGACCACACTGCTCGCTCCACAACCTATTGTTCCAAAAACATGCATTTCATGCGATGCACAACGGTATGTTTTTTCACCAATTTCAGTTTCATCTCCTATCACAGCTGGGCGTTTTTGCAATCCAAGCTCATTAATATTGTACACTCCATATGATCTACTCAATAAATTAACAGTTCCATCATCTGAAACCTTCAGAAAATTTGACATAATTTTAATACACAAGTGAGAAAGGCCATATAAAATCTAAGCATATATAATTTGGATCAAGGATTGGCAATCAGCACATGCCAGCACAGTTATGATGTATAATGCTAGAAAAGCAGTGACAACTGAGATATGGCATGTCAGAATTATGGACCAACAAATGGCTACGCCAATGTTTGGATTATGGTGAGTGACAAATCAAGCATAAACAGCATCATACCATGTCTCTAAAGTGACAGGACTATGCATAAGAAGCTGCTAAATGATCGACAAACTTAGATAATGTGAAATTCCGACAAGAATATCACAACACAAATTATGCAATGCACACAGGTACAATGGAAATCATCCAATATTGCAAGGCTGAACTTTCTCAGGAACATCCTCACAAAACCCAACATAATTACAACTAAAAAACAAAAGCAACAACCACCATCAGAATATACAACAGGATAAGTAACAAGGCATCTACTACAGAGTAGCTACCTACACGATATGACATTCTCAAATATGAAAGTAGCTAAACTAAGAAAGCCTTCTACTTCTAAAGAATTGAAATCATAATTTTGGTTAGCTGCTACATGAGCTTAAGTTAGCCATTCTTCTTTTCCTTTAGAAGCATCAAGTTTCTTCAAATACCACTGAGAACATCAAAAGCTACTGACATCCTACTTGCTTGGTAGGAAAAAACAGCAAAACCAACATAAACACACTAGTTACTGACCTCCAAGGGATCACAAAAAAGGTGTTTACAATTGATAATTTCTTCTGAGACATTAATAAATAAGAATAAATATGCATCTACAGAAACACATACTTGTATAAATGCCTAATGCATTTTTGCATAATGAATATATACTCAATTTCGTACTATAAATACATGTCAGAAGTGAGACACAACGTAATAAAGAGATTATCGAGTAAATGAATAACTTGACAGATCATGGCATCCTATATTACTTTTTAATTTTTTCTTCTAAAAGGTAGATAACTTATTTAGTTAAATGCTTACCATGTACGAGTCAGAGGGATCCAAAGTTAATCCAATGGAGGGTCCATTTTCAGAATCAAATAGGGGCTGCAACTTATTCTTCAGCTCCTCTAAACCAGCCATAAGAAACCCTTGTGGATCTTATATGGGTACAGACATAAAAGCAGAATCTTTTAGGAAGGCGAAAAAGGAACTACAGAACAACCAACTCCAAAAAGAGAGAACGAAAAATATGAAAAAACAGAAAACAAAAATCAAGTTACAATATCTTGTCTCGATGAGGAACAATTAAAATTCAGAGGAGACCAAACGGATCGGGCAGTTGACAAAGATGACCTTTTTAGTAAAATAAAATTCACAGAACGTCAGATTGTTGATCTCTGTCGCTCTTGAATTTGCCGTGTCTCTCAACCGTTACGAGTTGTCAGAGCAGAGAGGGGAGAATAGGAAGAGGAAGGAAAAATCCGAGACGAAGAAGAGGGACCACGGGGCAGCGGTAGAGAGAAGTAGATGCTAGATCGAGCAAAATAATAAAGGACGGTGGGTGGGTCGGGGGGGGGGGGGCGTAGGAAGCAAGGGAGGGAGAAAATTAGCAAGGGCGGTGGCCTCACCTGGACGGCGCGAGCGGACTACCGCCGACAGCGACTAGCTCGGGGAGAGCGGGCGGCCGGAGCTGGGCTTTCCTCCGATGACGTAGGGCGAGGAAAAAAAAAGGAAGTGCCTCTGGACTTCATGGCAGCGAGCGGGTTATCTAACGGAACACGAAGATAGAGAAAGAGACAAAACCCAAACGAAACGTGGACTGCAGTCAACTCGAACGATCCACCGGTTCGAGTAAACAAATCCAAGCGTCCAACTCGAGTTAATCGGACGATTCTTCCGTTTCGACTCGCCTCTGGTTGCACTGAAACCGACTGCATAACCGAGTTAACTCAGACTCCCGCCTTGACCTTTTTTTTTAACAAACACTGCTCCAGCTGTGAATAAAGTGATCTAAAACAACATGAAAATTATCTGTAAGCATAAGGATATTAATTAGGCCAATTATTTTTTTTTATTTCCTCTTTTATATTATATATATATATATATATATATATATATATATATATATTGAATCCACCATAAGCTTATGCTTTACCTTTCATTATCCTTTTATCTCTTTTTTTTCTCTGTCCCTGGTTTTATTTTTTTATTAAAAATACTTTATATATATATACACACCTTAATTTTTATAAACGCTGGTATTAGTCTAACTAGATGTGCTTTGAAATCATGAAGTTTTAGATGAGTGTTTCGATCAAAAGAAAGCTAATATTATAAGTCAAAGAGTTGAGAAGACCTGCAGTCATCGTTAATTAATTATGTAGACAGCAGTCAAACTCTTCCCAAAGGCAACGACCCACATCAAGCAGAAAAATTAACACAACAACTACTCCGATGCATGCATGCGAAACAACAAGAACTACACTGCACAAACGATACTTCCCCATCGAGGGGAGAAAAGAAGCAGCGAGCGAGCTCTTCGATCGCCCTCCCTCCCTCAACAAGTGGGGATGGGGACGCCGCAGGTCTTGGCGACCTTCTTGCTGTTGTCGGAGTTGATGTAGCCCTTCAGGTTGGGGTTCTTCTTGTACTGGCAGAAGCACGGCCGCTGCTCCTTCAGCTTCGCGCAGCAGGTCGCCGTCGGTGGCTTCCCCGTCAGGATCGCCCCGGCGCACGAGCTCAGCTCCATCGGATCGCACGTCGCCGCCGCCGCCGCCTCGGGAGCTGCCGTACCGAGGAGGAGGAGGAGGAAGACGACGCCGACGACTGATGGCTTCATATTGTTAAGGAGTGTTTGTGTGTGTGAAGAAGGTAAAGTGAGAGGATGGCTGCAGAGTGCGAGAGGATAAAAGAGAAGGGAGAAGGGTAATGGTGATACTTATAGGAAAAAGTGTTGGGTATCAAGATCATTTAAGGGAGAATCGATCATGATTCATGATGCAAAACGAGTTCAGCAGCGTTAAGCTAAGTTAGAATGGGTATCAGGTATACCCCCCGGGCCCAGTTGCCCTTGGGAAGGGCATGTGAAGTAGGTAGGGGACAGAAGATGGCAGGCAACGCATGGGAATGCTGAGCACCGATGGAATGATTAGGGCAATCTACGTGGTAGAGACTTTGGCTATCTCACATGGCTCATTGTCCTGACGCAGTGGAGTCTGCACTTGAACAGTGGAACTCTTTTTTATTCAACTCATCCCCCTTTTTTCCTTTCTTTCTTTTGGACTACTTTTGTAGAGCAGATAGGAAGAAAAACTGCAGAGAACCAGCTTTAGTTTTTTTCCTTTTTTTACCTTCATCTTTATGTTTTTACCATAAAAGAGAATTTTATTT
The DNA here is from genome assembly GCA_030544415.1 of Thalia dealbata. Taxonomy (NCBI): domain Eukaryota; kingdom Viridiplantae; phylum Streptophyta; class Magnoliopsida; order Zingiberales; family Marantaceae; genus Thalia; species Thalia dealbata. The sequence continues at coordinate 17,663,399 of CM060458.1, forward strand.
TAGTTAATTTCTTTTCCTTAAAAAGATTTAATACTGAACTAGAAAACAACAAAAGAATTCACCTTATTAAAATTTCATTATTAATCAATTAGGGTGAGAATCGACCGCCAAGTAGCACACACCCAACCCACAATGAGTAGATACTAAAACCATAAGATTATGGTTCAGCGATACGGTACGATACAATGTCTTGGCTCAGGCTGGTGGCGACAAGGCATAGGCCTCACTTCCCCATTCCTCTCTTTTAGTTTAAGTACTTTTTTCTCTTTGTCAAAGCAGAAGCCTTCCTTTCCTCCTCCTAGTCTCTGTAATATGCAATATGTACTTCGAGTGCTCCTTCCCTCCTCTCTATTGAAGCAGAAGCTCCCTTTTCCACTATTGATCTTGCTCGATTCACCCATGTTGGTCATAAGCTGTGTTTAATTGAGTAGAGTTCCATGCACTCCATACTTAGCACAGGATGGTTTAATGTCATGTCGGGCCATGCTTCAGCATCCCAGATACTATCCTATTGTATGTCTAAAATCATATATAAGATACATTGGATCAAGTTGCACAAGCAAATGGACAGTGGAGAGTGAAAAGAAGCTCGACCATAGTACTGAACAGGAATGAGTGTCATTCATGTTCTAATACAGACTGTTCCTTGGACAGACTGAAACATGATGCATGCACATAGGGGCTCGCAAAGTGCTGCAATGATGTGCGGTAGGATCATATCAATCAAATCACGGTAAGCTTCATCATGCATGCATGCGCATGGAGCTTCATTAATCAATCATGCATCCCATGCCTACCACCAAATTATTCTTCACTTATGACTTCACAGTGTGATGAAATCTTTTTGCTGCTGCATGCAGCAGTGTGAGCATCTCATGGAACTGCTGCACGCAGGAGAAGAAGACTTGAGGCCCATTATGGAAGTTTGGACTTAGCAAGTCCTATAACTTTTGAACGCAAGGACATGTGTGCATGGCTGTGTTTGGATGGCGGAGAGGATGTGCGGGAAAGGAGAAAGGAGAGGTGGGAACGTTGATTCTCCTGCAACTTGTTCTCACGCATGCAGTCACATCACCACTCTACATCAGGAGAGAACAACAATATCGATAAAGCTGTTAAAAGAACAACCGCATAGCATGCTGCTTGGGTAAATGAATGAAAGAAAGAAAGAAAGAAGAAAACTGAAATCATAATATTGAATTAATTCCTGGAACGAGTTCTACAAGCAAGAACGAGAAGAGAAAGCCGACTGCAAAAGAAAGGAAGACGGACGTGGCACGCTTCCTCTCTCTGCTTCTCCTTCTCCTTCTCATTCTCCCTCTTACCTCTTCGCCGGTGGCCGCCGCCAGGGAGGGGAGGCCTCGAACTCGATGTCGGAGAAGGATGAGGAGGAGGCGGCGGCGACGACGGAGCCGTCTGCCCCTCGCCGACTACAGCAGCGGTGCGCTCCGCGGGCCGCCCGCCAGGCGATGGCGAACGGGAGCCGGACCGCCCACCAGAGCAGCAGCAGGGGGCAGCAGACAGCGGAGGCGGCGCACTCGGCGGCGGCCACTCGACCGGCTCGCCACGGCGTGACCTCCCTCGGCCACGGAGAAGGAGGTGACGTCTGTGGCGTTCGAGGGGCACCGGTGGCCCTTGCTTTCTTCTTATTCTTCTTCTTCTTCATCTTATTGCTGCTCTTGTCTTTCGTCATCTCGCCAATGAGGCGACGACAGATTGCTGCGGCGGCGGTGGCGCACCGCCCGCCGGGTGGCTGAAGGGGTTTCCTCGCCGGCGGGTGAGGCGGAGGCGGAGTCACGACGGGGTGGTGGAACATGAAGGCGACGGGAGGAGTACGAGAGAAGAGTTGGGAAGGGCGGCGGCGTGGGGATTTGGTTCGGTTTTGTTGCTGTCGTTGTGGCTTTAATTTGGGGGAATCGGAGACGACCTGTGACGCTGCCCAATCATATCATTTAATTTAATTTGGGGGTCTTCCGATAACCAAGTCAAACATTTAGAAATTTATTTAACCAAGTCAAAACATATAGTTAATTTGGGGGTTTTTTTCACTTCAAAATTCACGATAAATTAATTTATCTGTATGTTTTGTGATTAAAATATATAGTTAATAAATATATAGAAATCCAATATCATAGTTATTATATTAATATAAAAATATACTTACTATCTTACTTACCATATACATTCTCTTCTTCTCATGTAATTAGGTGCTCATCTGGTTGGGTAAAATTTATAATTAGAGATATTAGGTCGAATGCTGACTAAATTTAAACTCTTATTTTTTAGAACTGAGTGAGTACATTTTATAGTATTTGTAAGGATTTTTAATTTGTTTTCAAAAAGAGTGTGGATCGGACTGTTCTGTTATCTGTCTTTAATCAATCAAATATTTTCACGGTAAAAACTCAACTTCATGGAATGTACAGACATATATTGTTAGTATTATTATTCAGGAACATAAAATTAAATTGATGGACACGAGAGGAGATAAAACAAGAAGCAGCGGCTGTGTGTGTGTGTGTGGCCGTCGCCCTTCTACGTGCGTAGCTCACAGCCTTGTTTTCTCACACCCCATCGCTAAACTACAAACCTTTCCTCTTCTCTCTTCTTCTGAACCTTCGCCCCCCTTCACAATCCCCTATGAATACTCCAATCCTCTCCATTGCATCTTGGAGGAGCCAATCAATCATCACCTCCTCCTCCTCCTCCTCCTCCTCTTCTTCTTCTTCGGATGGAGGATTCACAGCCTGCGAGCCCACAAGCAACAGGATCAGTGAAAGCAGCCATTAACTCATATGGAGAAAGGATTCGAGGGAGAAAGCCGGCGGACAAGTTCAGAACTCAGATTTTCCCACAGGAGGTACTTTTGATTTCCTTTTCACTGTTTCATTCAAGCAATTTATCTCCGCTGAATGATATCGGTGATCCGTCCTCAAAGGATTCGCCTTCCAAGACAACGGAACACCACAGGGCCAGAGCAAACATCGGCAGGCTGAATGAGACCAGGGCTTCTGCGGAGACGGAGAAGGCGAAAGCCGAGTCCGAGTTGTCCCGAGCGAGGAATGCGGCGGCAGAGCTGGCTTCCCGGATTGAGGAGTCCAACTCGAGAGCGAGGGCTCGGAGGTCAGAGCTCCGTTTCGTCCCGAAAATGGAGAGAAGCCCGGAGGATGCTGCTCAGTATTCCCAGTTGCTGCGGGAATTGGACAGGGTGAAGAAAGAGCTCAGCAGGCTGAAACTTGATGCGGCCGCCGCCGTGGAGGCGAAGGCGAAAGCGGAGAAGGAAATCGAAGCTTCCAGCTTGAAAGCGGCAACCTTTTCGTCCTCGGTGGAGGAGCTCAGGAAGAAGATCGATGAGGCTGATGAAGAGCATGTGCTGGTAGAGCTCGCTCGGATCGAGGCAGAAAAGGAGTTGCAGCAGATAGAAGAGCAGAGGAAAACGGAGGCCGGCAAGTTTGCCGAGAACATCGAAGTTGCCAAGAAGAGAATTAAGGAACTGCGAAGAGAACTCAGCCGATCGAAGGAGCTCGAAACGAGACTCAGGGTAACGAACTCAGATTTGAGCGTGCTGCAAGGCGAGATGGAGTTGGTTCGAGCGATGGAGAAGGGCAATCAGAGGGATCCAGCGAGCAAAGCCGAACTGGAATCAGCAGAAGCTGAACTGGAAGCAGCCAAGAAAGAATTGGCTGCAGCGAAAGAAGAAAACTTCCAGTTCATGGTCTCAATGGATGGCTTGAGAAAAGAACTGATTCACATTCAAGAAGAGACCAATCGGCTGATGCGGCTCGAAAAGAAAGCAGAGACGAGCATGCAGCACCTCAATGCCAAGCTCCTGAAATCAAAATCCATGCTCGAAACTGCGTCGACTGCGGACAAGAGATCCAAAGCGCTGGTTTCCAACCTGTCAGCAGCTCTCCGGCAAATGCAAACGGAAGTGGAGGCTGCGAAGAAGGAAGAACGGCTGATTACTGAAGAGGCTGAAAACATCAGGGCTGAAATTGACGATGCTGATTCGGAGATCACATCAGCTGAAGAGAGTCTCCAGGCAGCCATGCGAGAGCTCGAATCAGTAAAAGCATCCGAATCAATGGCGCTCAAGAAATTGAGAAACGTAACCTATAAGATCATGAGGAGAAGAGCTGCATCGATTCCGCACAGTTCCACCGTGACGATCTCAAAGAGCGAATACGAGTACTTAAATCAGCAAGCGGCCGAAGCACGAGAAGTCGCAGCGAAAAAGGTGGAGGCTGCTCAAGCGTGGGTTGAAGCGCTGGCAGCTGAGGAGAAGGAGATACTGCTAAAGGCAGAGACCATCGAGAAGGAGATCAAGGAGTTCACAGGTGAGGAAGTGAGGCAGCAGGGGAAGGCAATGGAGGAGGAGGCGGATGAACTGACAGGGAGCGAGGAAGACGAGAACATGAAACCAGGAAGGAAATCCTTCAGAGAGAATTCATTCAGCACGCCGGCAAGGACTACCAAGGTGCGAAGACTCTCGACTTCTTCCGCAACTCTGAATCCTCGATCACCATCATTCGCAATAAAGAGGAGGAGGGTGATACCAAATTTCTTCAGGTTTCTCGGTGGCAGGAAAGGCAGAAAGCAGAGATGATGCGTGCTGATTGCTGAAGAATTAGAATGATAAAATTGTTGGATACTGTAAGCTCAACTGATTAGATCTATAAAACTGAATACGGTATGTTCTTGATTAAACACTCAGACTAAATCCACCTCATTACACTCAAAATTACAACTTATATATGTGTGTGTGTGCATGCTTCACACTTTTGAATAATTAGTGTCTGGAGTCGTACCCTAACATTCTTTACTTTCTTTAACCGTACAAATTAACGAGTATGTAAAAAAGTAAAAGGAGTAAAGGAGGATGCTTTTAACATATTTTTCACGATGGGATGTCCGAAGTGCTATTTTGCCCTCCAAAGCAGTAAGATAATGATGCATTTGTACTTTGTAACATTAACATTTGTTGAGCATTTTTTAAATTTTATATTAAATTGTTCCAAGGTACTGATGCAGTGAGACTTGTATGTGAAGCCCCAAGGACTTGGGACCAACCAAGTCCGCTCTTAATGCCGGTCAATAATAAAGGACATATATGCTTGGTAATTATTCTCTCACTTTAGGTAATGCATGTGATTTAAATTCAAGCTTCTATTCAATTAATTAATTCATATTGTAGGAGTTTTACATAGATAATTCTAATTACTTTTTTAAATTTAATAAGGATTGAATTTTAAACCTTCCTATAAAAACTTATCATCTAGAATTCTTTAGATAAGAAGAGATGTAAAAGAAGCTAGGCTTATTTTCTGTGTGTAAATATTAGGTCTTTAAGAATATATAAGAAAAGCATTTAGAATTGTTCATTCATCACTAGAGATGACCTAAAAGCAATAATTTATTATCTAATGGGTTTTTTCATTTTAATACTCTATTGGAGAGTTATTTTCTAATTCATTAACTGTAAGGATATGATACCATAAAAAAGAGGAATTAAGTGGAACAAGAAAGTGGAACAAGAAAGATTGATGGGTAGTAGAGTAGTTGAAATACTTTTTTTAATTTTTTAAATTGCTTTAAAATATATGATAAAAATATAAATGCAGAATCTAAATAGTAGAAAATTTAAATTAAATATATATCTGATGAACCGATTGTGTCTGCAGGATCCAGAGTTCATCATTATTTTGTTCATAAAAGAAATAATGGCTAAGGGGGAAAGAAAAGAAAAAAAACTTAGAACTGTGAATTAATTGATGGAACAGCAAACCTATTTGTTGGCCTGCACAAATATCATCACATGCAGCTAAAGAAGAATCAGATGCCTTAAGCTTATGGGTCGTCGCCTTTAAGATGTTTGAAATGATCCTCCACCCACCCACCTTTTAATATTTTGAACGATGCCTCCAAATCATGAACAGATATGCTCGTATATATATATATAAAGCCTGGCAAATTATGAGCTTAGTCAATATAACAGGGAGAGAGGAGGGAAAGAGAGATGAACCCTAATAATTAAATACACCACAGAAGGGGAAGGGGAAGGGGGATATGCCGGCGAAGGGTAAGGAAGAAGGGTTCTTCTACAGGCTCTTCTGCTGCCTCTGCAATCTCGTGGAGGCAGCGGTGGAGGAAGAGTTCCCTGACGAAAAGTTCCGCTGCGGCCCGCCGCCGAAGAAGGAAAGCAAGCAGCAAGAAGGCGGAGATCAGTCTTCTTCTGGAAAGACTGCTCAACCTGCAACTCCACCAGCTAATAAGACGATCACGATCAGTCTGAAAGATCTGAGTACGTATACAGAGGCGGTTAATAAAATTATATTAATCATTCGTCAGTTTGATTTCTTTAATGTGTGCGCACATTGCATATGCATGTTCTTGCTATCTAGGTTTCCCAGAAACAGCAAAGGATGCGCAAACTTGGAAGGGGACTTTCGAAGCAAACATAAGCCCCGAGATTGTGGATAAATTAAAGAAATAAAATGAAGTGCTGATCCAACACCTCGTCCTCATTAATTCATTATGTGCAATGAATTATTGCTTTGTGCAGTAACACTAGTTTAATCGGAACCGGAAGGAGCGAGTATATATATGTGCATGTCTGTGTGTGTGTCTCCCTCTCTCTCTTTGTGTGTGTGTATATATATATATATATATATATGTTTGCTATACTTTTTTGGACAAATTTGCCTGCATCTTATAGTAGGCAATTAAAAAGGAACGAGGCTCCAAATTGCATGCAGCCAAGAAGATACTTTATATATTTTTGAGGTCATAGCCGTGATTTTTTTAGGTGTTTTTATCGTGAGGTGATACTTAATTGGAATTTCAAAACTTAACTTAATTTAAATTTTATTATACTTTTAGCTGAATTTTTTTAATTAAATATTATTTTTTATAACAAATATATTTTTAAAATTTTTTTAGTGAGAATTGAAAGCAGATTATTCTTCCTTCCTAAAGAAGATAATTCTAGTATGATTTAAATATTTAATATAATTTTTTTTATAATTGAAAGGATACTAAAGCTTACTTTTTTTTAACTTAACAAGTCTTGAACACTTTGTATTGGATTATAATTGAATACTTTATAAGTTCAAGACCTCATAAAACTCTCATATATAGCACAATTACTCTAACCAGATGGATGAAGACTTTGTGTTGAGTTGTAGTTGATGCTTAGATATGATATAAAAATTGTAAGTTTATGTTTAATATAATAATGTTCAAGTCATATTTAGGTCGACCGAACAATGACCCAATAGGGAGTTGGGTTGGGTTGGAGCTGACTTTCTCAACCTGAATTTGACTTAACAAATATAAAAATATTAATATTAATATACCGTATTTTGTTCGTGTCATTATATCAAAATAATATTAGCACAGTACATACAAAAGATATATACTAAGTTTTCATATTAACAGGTCGTGTCATCGTCAAAATATCTAAATTAGATAAGATAGGTTGGATTTAAGTTTAAAATTTGTATCTGTTTAAATTTAACATATTATTTTATTTTTTATAAATAATATTTATAATTTCATCCTAGACATATATATCTTATGTATAAAACTCTATACTAAATCTTAGAGATTTAAAACTTATTAAAATAAAAAATAAATTTAAGACTAATTTAAGGTGATGCGCACCGAACACGGCCACCTATAAGGCATGCATATGAGGATATGAGCCCAAGCTATTAATATATGCTTAACTCATTCTGCACTGTAATTAAATAAATCAAGGTTTGTACAAAAAAAAAAATTACAACCGAGCTGGAAATTAATGATTATTTAGTCTATTCAGAGGAAGAAGAAGAAGAAAAGTAAAAAATGTGGCGTGGTTGGATGGGTCGTCAGTCAGTCTGGGGATCCGCGAGTGGGTCGCGAGAAAAAGAAAAAGGAGGAGGAGGAGAAGGAGAAGAAGAAGAAGCCTCCTCTCATTATGATCAGGTCGCAGCGAGCAGCCAGCGGAGGAGCCGGTGACAGCGCCTTGTCGCTTTCTCCCCGCCCTTCTCCGCCACCCCCCAGGCCAATTAGTGGTATCATCATTTAATATATCATATCACGATCCCCCCCCCCCTCCCCTCCCTCTCTCTCCTTCCAATTCCATATTCCCATCTCCCCCGCCCCCAAGGCATCCCGGCCCCCTCCCTCCTTCCTCCACCTTCCTTCCTTCCTCATCCAATTCGTGGACCACATCACAATAATTCACAGGAGGGGGGGACGACGATCGACGCATTGCTTTGCTTTGCTGCTGCCTCGAGCGGTGGTGGTGGTGGTGGGTCTGATAAGGACGAGACTCTGAAGCGTCCCATCTCGTCAGGGGCGCCTCCTGCTAGATTGCTGCTGCTCGTCTGCTTTCTTTTTTTTCTCGCCCTTCCGTCTCTCTCTGTGTGCCGGCCTGCTAGGGTTAGCCTGTGCGAGGGGGGGGGGGGGGGGGGGGGGAGGGGGGGACTCTGAGACCAGAAACGGCAGCCTAATCTGTCAGCAGAGCAGCATCAGCAGATGAGGAGAGGAAGGAGGGAGTGAGGGAGAGAGAGAGAGATGAGTGCAAAAGAAGATACTGGGGCAGAAAGGGAGATTTTACCTAAAATGTATACATATGTTGTGAGATAAAATTACCTGTTACTGAGTAAATAAATTACAATATGTCATAGATTTTGATATGTATATATATACACTGATGCAGAGAAAGAGAGAGGAGAGAGAGAGATTCACATGCATTGATGGATGGAGGGAGGAAGCGACCGAATCCATGCGAGCTGTCTCTTTCCATGCTGTGCCGCTGGCGCTGGGCTGCCGCCTGCTCCTCCTCCTGCTGGTGGCTGCTGCTGCCGCTGCATGCTGCTGCTGCTGGTGCTAAGTAAACCCCCCATGAGTCCGGGCGGTGACAATTCAACTTTTGTCCTTGCCACTCTTAGCTTTGCTTTGCTTTTATTGCATGCTTTTATATCATTTAATGCTCCGGCCATCATTCATTTCAGCTACCTTCATGGTTTTATTGCCGGCCTTACCAGTATAACTATGTGGAGTAGTAAAAAGGACTAGAACTCTAAAAAAGGCAAACTGAGCAATCCGCTGCGTTGTTCATCAGCTTATGAATGTTTCATTTTGTTCTTCCTTGCTGTCATTAATATAATTAAGATGGAGATGCTAAGACAGAAGAAGAAAATTCTGCGTCTTAATTAATTTTCAGTGTGAGCAAAGTAAATGATGGCGGCAGCAACTAGATTTTGTTCATCAAAAGTTGAGGCATTCAGAACAAGAAAAAGGAAGCAGGAGAGAGTAAAGAAGAAAAGAATGCATCGTTAATTAAGTCGATCTACCTTATATTACATGCAAAGGAAAAATATCGACCACTGTCACGACCGCCGCCGCCGCCGCCGTCACCGCCTGCAATTCTTTGGACTATTGCAGCGAGTCTGGCGTGCTTATAAGACCAGGAGCCGGCGACCTTCGCTTCGTCCTGCTCCGCCTCCGCTCGCAGCCGCGCCACCTTCTCCCTCCACTCCAGATCGAGCCGCTCGAGCCAGGCGCGCTCCTCCTCCCTCAGCCGGCGGATCTTCGCCTCCACCTCCTCCGTCTTCTCCCTCTTCTTCCTCGCCTTCTCCGTCTCCATCTGCTGCTCGAGCCGCGTCAGCCGCCAGGCCGCCTCCTTGCGGTGCTGCACCCACACCCGCCGCGCGTCCTCCACGTCCTCGCACAGGCGGGCCAGGGCGGGCAGCTGGTGCAGCGCCAGCTCCGGCGTGCGCGGCAGGGAGAGGGAGAGGGCGACCGAGGGAGCGGGGGCGGCGGCGGCGGGGGGGAGGACGGAGGAGGGGGAAGGGGAGGAGGAGGGGGATGAGGAGTCGTGGAGGAGGGCGTGCTTCTCGGCGAATGTCTGGAGGATGTGCTCGTAGGCGGAGGGGGAGGGGGAGGCAGCGGGGGAGGGGGAGAGTGAGGAGGCCCCGGGGGAGGAGGAGGAGGAGAGGGAGGCGAGCTTGAGCTGCTTCTCCTTGAAGACCTCCCACCACTTGCCGAGGCGCTTGGGGGTGCGGCCGGGGAGGTGGGCGGCGATGGCCTTCCACTTGTTGCCGTAGCGGGCCTGGAGGGAGATGAGGAGGGACTGCTCGTCGGGGGAGAGGGAGCCCTTCTTGAGCCCCGGCCGCAGGTAGTTCTTCCACCGCTCGTGGCAGGACTTGGGGTCGCGGTGCAGCGGGCGGCCCATCCGCTCCGACACCAGCGCCCACTCCTTCGCCCCGTGCTTCTTCACGTACTCCCGCAGGAGCTCATCCTCCTCCGGCTGCCACCGCTGCCGCTCCCTCATCTTCTCCTTATCATCTCTCTTCTTCTTCAAGCTGCAGACATGGACTCCTACTTGCTGCAGAAGAGGAGAGGCGTGGTATACGGTACTTAAACGATTAGATTAGGGTTACGGGGGGAGGTGGAGGGGGGATCCAAAAGTATGAATTGTCTGCGACTGAAGCATGCATGCAGCAGGGGGAGTGTGTCGAGGGCTCTCTCGTCACATGATGTTTCGTAGCATTAATTGAATTGATGAGAGAGAGGAGGAGGAGCAGGAGCAGCAGAAGTAGTAGTGGTGCTGTTGTTGCTGCTGCTTAGGGGGGACTACTTGCGATGTGATGCGAATGCGATGCTCTTTTCTGGGCCATATTGCGTATCTTCGTCGTGACGGATGGGGCACTCCGGAGCATGGCGAAATTAATGGCCGGCCAACAGTGCCCTTCTACACTCACTGTTTTCTTCAGTACCTCTCATCGTCGTGAGTTGAGACACATGAAAAAAAAAAAATAGAGCACGGTGCTCTCTACACAGACACAGAGAGAGAGAGAGCGCGTTGGAGATCGACAACTTTTGTGTAGTAAAAGTTAAAACAGCGAAAGAAGATAAAAGAAAGGAGGAGGCTAGATATACGCAGTGGAGGGTGAGAGGGTGAGGGAGGGGGGAGGAGGAACAAATTGCCTCCTGGTGGAAGAAAAAGGAGTACTTTTTTTTAACGTGGGTTCCAATTCTTCTGTTTACCTTGACGGAAAAATTCTATCTCGGATCTGTTCAAGTTTTCTGAAGTAAATAAGTTTTTAAAATTGAAATTTCATATCAGTTCAGCTGCATTGTACCTGGAGCAGATGGATCAAAGTAAATTCATAAATCATACAGCAAGATAGGCTAACCAGGTATGGCATATTAACCGTCGACCTGATAAGAACTTGATGTGAAAAGAATTAGATTTCTTATTCGAGTTCAAGTCAACCCAAATTGGATATTAAAAAAATGGGTTGATTTTTGATTAACCTGATAATTTTATTTTTCACCCCGATTTTTTATATTTATTTAAAAATATATAATAATATAAATATTAAATAATAAGAGGTTTAGAAAAAATAAAATCCTAACCATTTACTCCAATTCCATCTCTTTGTTATTTTCCTTATACATATCATATTTTGTAGTATAAAATATGATGAGGGTGGATCATGTGATATAAAGTTGGAGTGAAAATGCATTTGGAGGGAGTTGGTGTTTCACTTGTATCACGCTTTTGAGAATATATATATATATATATATATATATATATAGAGAGAGAGAGAGAGAGTTATTTTATTAAATTATTTTTAAAAGTTTAGTAAGTATAGATATTAAATTATTTTTTAAACATTTAGTGAGTATACAACTCAATATAGAATTCAAATTTTTTTAATAAATCTTAAATTATTCACTACTGCAAGTCTTTGTTGATAAAAATTTGTTTAGTTAAGAATTTTCTTTTAAACATTCCTTATTAAAATCTAAAAAGTGGAGAGATAAAATTTGAATGGTTAAACTTCTTTTAAGTTTTAAGCACAAGTTACTGATTAAAGGCAACTTTATATATGAAATTGATTTACCAGTAGAACTTGAGATTTGAGAAAAAATTATTTTTATGCCTCTCCATAGGTAATTTTTTAATGTAAAATTTTATCCATCTCCCAATTTTGATAATTCTTAAAAATATATATATATAAAATAGGTTTAAAAAATAAAATAATAATCATGAGACATTTATAATAAGTTGGTCGCCTCATAGATAGTACACACTTAGCTTGACCTAGCCTAAGTCATATCTAGCATGATCGATGGATTGTACTAGGTACATTCGACTATCATCGATATACCGTACTAGATCATAATGTTGTGACTCTGTGGCACAACATAGCACAATATGAGATCATGTCGTTCTAGGCCCATAGTACTAAGGTCTAAGTCAAACTTGAAATAGACCTATAAATACAAGGTGTGTTTATGCTACATGTGAGTAGGTAAAATGTTTAAAACTTAAATCATTTCAAAAGTTCAAGTTAAGAATTTAAAATTAAATTTAAAACTTATTTACTCCGATTAAAATTAAATTTAAAACTTATTTACTCCGATCACCAAACATTCCTCTTAACTCAAAAAAAGATGTCACAATACTTTAAAATTGAGGGCTCAGAGTTGTTATGATTCCTCCTGCAGTAAAAGATCCAACTATTCTTTGTTTGAACTTCTAATGGATATCATTCTTCTCATGAACTTGATGGTATGGTAGTGAAACTAAAATCTCAAGTTAGAGATATATACTATCCATTATGAACTAAGCATAATATAAATACTTACTAATTAGAAAATATTTTATATATAAATAATATTTTGACATAAATGGAGTTCATTTCATCCGCCCAAAAAATGAATTTATATTTTTTATTTAACGGTTTATTATTAATAATTAGGTTGTGTCAGTTATTATTATGTTTTATTATATTTTAAATTCTATTTATTATTAATTCTTATTGTATACATTTTTCACTATAATTCCGTAGGATCTTCTCATATTTTTTTCTCATATAATTCATATATGAATTGTAAAATTCATATTTATCCTAATATTCGAAATATGCATATCCATATCTATCTCCTAAGGGTTATATGTATTTTAAAGAAAATGTTAAACTAACTGCTGATATATATTTATTTTTATTTACTACGTGCTAATATATTAATAGATTCCTCTAACCCGACCCGACCCGACCCGCAAGCCTAGAGATGAAGCGATGCAACCCGAAACCGAAACGTAGTCACCAGATCCGACCCGAAACCAAAATTTAAGTTTATTGAATTCATAGTCCGCTTCTCTTCCCTCCCACTGCCCTCCTCTTCTTCCTCCCTTCACCTCCTTCCCCCCCTTCCCTTACTCGAAACCCCGCTCGTCACGATTGCAGTCTCTTCGATCTCCTCTCCGCGCCTCTGCATCCGCCTTCCCTACTCCCACTTCGGCGGCCCGCTGAAAGGCTACCGCCATGCCCGCGCTCAAGCACAAGGTGCGTCCTCCCGGGATCTGCAGATCTCGGTTTCCTCACTGCACTCTTCCGCCTTTGATTCGCTAGGTTTTCTTCCGACGCTTGTCCATTTTCTGAGTTCTTCCTAGCTTTTGGTCCTCGCGTCTTAAATTCACCGAGTGGAAAGGGATTCTCTTCGCCAGGTTCTAAGCCCGCCCTAATTTCTGTGCTGTTTATTTTTTTGCTGGAATTTAGTTTATTTTTTCCTTCACTTGCTGGATAATTTCTACCTTTTGAGTTTTACTGTGATATCTTGTTTTTATTTCCTAGTTTTCTGCGCCGTAGGCCTGCAAGCAAAAGACAGAGGTTTCTCGTTCAGAGTCAAATTTTCAAGATTTGTTTAATTTTCTAGTCGTTTCAAGTATTTTTGATTATGTAAACAAAGTGCAAGACATGTTCCGAACGGTAGAGAAGTTTGTGGAGTTATATCATGGAACCTTGGAGCTTCACTGATGTGGCCGTTAGGCTCCAGTTGTTTCTCTTTTCCGCAAAATAGCTCTTTGGACCTGTTACTTTAGGACACTGTTCCATTAACCATCATCCTGCAGAAACACAAAAAAGATCAATTTTCAACCTCTCAATAGTTTGGTACTTCTCACTTGATAACAAAATGCCGATTTTTTTTTCTTCTAAAATATCGGTCCGCCTCTTTCACCTTTCCCTTTTAACTGTTTGCTTCGATTGGCTACGGTATTAAAGTTTTTAGGGGCGTATACTTCCTGACTGAACCTTAAAGAAGGTTTACAGAATCAATGCAATTCTATCATGAACGTCTGCCATTCCACTTACACTCTCTTAATTGGTGTTTTTTCTGTGTTTGATTAAGGTTGATTCTGTTTACAAAAACTTCAAAAAGGGTAACTCAACTTTTATATAAAATTTAAAATATCAGTGTCGGTTTCTGATTACCTCTGGGCTTCGGTGTTAGATCACTATTGAAATATTGGGGTGGTTTTTCCAGATAGTTCCTTTACTTTCTCTGCTGTTAGTTGGACATGTAGAAGTTGGTTTTCATACTGATTCGACCTAATTGGTAACTTCTCTGAAACATTTTGTTCAATAATGATTGTATTTGAGTATAATTGGGCCAGCCTATTTGAACTACCCTGAAATCATATGAACGGTTGTGTGGTCAACGACCAGCTATAACTGGTTGAAAATCCAGTACCCTACTTTCTGAGCTGTTTCAGTTGAGTTTGACTGTTCTACAATCTTCTGGAAGTTCCACCAGTATTCCCAAATTGTTCCTGTACCATTTATTGCTGCAATCAGGACTAATAAGATTTGCAAAGGTAACTCTTCATTGTTGAATTATAAATCTTTTTCTTGCCTCAATAAAGTTTTTTAATATCTCTTACCTTGCTCCAGTGTCATTTGAATTAATGTTGCAAATGTTAAAATTGTATTCCTTAAGTTTAAATATATTCGTTTGTGAATTAAGGAGTGAACTTCCTTTACTCCGCAATTTATTTGTTTTCAACCTTCTGAATAACACACTGTCTGCCTTTTGAAGCTGGCTGTGCCTAATACATCATAAGCTCATCACTAAAAAACAAAATTCAAATGCTTGTAATGTATCTTTTGAGGTTGTTATTCCATATTTTTATAGGACAATTTCTCACCTAGTGTGCAAGCTCAAGTGAGAATTTCACAGGCTATCCAGAGCTTATAGCTTTATGTTGAATGTCCTATGTGGTATCTCAATATTCATTCATTGCAGATGAACATCCTTAGTTGAGATGCATAACCTTATTGGCTCAGTATTATTGCACACAGTGTGCTTACTTAATTGTTCTTGTATGCTTAACTGATGACCGTTTCTTATTTCAGAGATATTTTCTGGTCTTTATGATTGCCCCTTTCAGATGTAGTCTTCCCTGATTCTGTTTATTTTCGATGCACAAGCAGAAGCATGAGCACGGGAGTATTGAACAAATATTTCAGCAATTGCATAAGGAGCTTGGCAATCAAGTTGAATTTGATCTTCCATCCTGGCTGAAGAAATGGAAGCCTGCTCAATATATAAAGATAAAGCGCAGTATCCATATATGTCCCTGATCTTTGTCATTGTTCTTAGCAATTGTCTTTATTCTTTAGGTCATGTTATCCATTTCATCAGTATTTGTATGTTTGCCATTTGTGCCTTTTGTTCATGCTCTGTTCCGGATACCATATGCTAGTAATCATTAGCATTTTAAGACACTAAAAAATTACTTTCTTGCTCTTTTGCAGTCAGCGTTGCAATGAGCTCCATGAATTGATTTTTTATTTTAATGTATGAGGATATCTAAAATATGTTAATTGTGAAATAAGTTTTACACAATGTAGACAGCTGTTTTTTTGGGAGATTACAATCATAGACACTTTCACATGGTTTATAGTTAGTACTTGCTGTTGATTATGCATACTAAAACAATAAATGAATTAGTCATACCAAATTCTCTTGACAGTTTGTAATTATTTCATTTCCTCAAAATTTTGTTGGTGACCATGACTTTAAAAAAGATGTCTATCTTACCAAAAGGCGAATTGAGGATGATGGAATTTTCTGTTCCTGTAGTCCATCATCAGGTTCATCAACTGTCTGTGATGGAGATTGTCACTGTGGGTAAGAAGCTTCAGTTTTAGTTGATGAATTCTTTTTCTTCAGGCAGTCTAGCTTCAGCCTCTAGAAATTGTTAAATCTAGTAAATGTATCATTATTTTATTTATCTGCATTGGGAAAGAATCATTTGCATTCTGTACAAGGCATGAGATTTTGTTGCTTATGCCATTTCTTTCTTTTTTCCAGGATGCTATTTTCTTGTTGCTCGTCTAGTTGCAAGTGTGGTGTTAAGTGTCTCAATAAATCCTTTCAGCACAGAGATATCAAGAAAATGAAAGTAGTACAGGTATACTTTCATGCTAACATTTTTTTGGTTATACGGAAGTGTAACAAAATGCGGATGAACTAGACATCTTTTTGACAGTTTGAATAATTTACTGTCTAGATCGAAGAAAATGCAGATACTGCTTTATGAAATTTACTTAATGTTAGTCCATATCTAATGGAAGATTTGTTGTTAAATTTATTTGCAGTTTCCTGTTTGTGCTACTAAGGTTTTTCATAATTTACAGAGCAATTTTTGTAGCAGATTCTGGTTCAGTTTATTTTAGACAAGTAGGATCTATAACTTTTTCATAGGTCAATTCCTGGTCCTATTTATGGTATTTTCAAATTTGATTGCCAAATAGATGCCATTTCTGAGTTTGGAAATTGAGTCATTAAAATTTGGGCAAACTTGATCAAGTTTATCATTTTATTGTAGTTGTTTTATTTTTATTGACGATGACTTGAATCACAAGTTATGAAGCTGATGCCACCACAATCATGCAGATACTGATTCCAAATCTATTATGCTCGTCGATCTAAGCCATATTTCTGTGATATTCAAATTATTTCATGCTCCACAGCTTTAATGTTTTATGAGATTGGCTGCTTAAGTTCACCTCATTGTTTGATTTTAATTGGCTGTAAAACTGTCTTTTGTCTGTGTTATTTCTTAGGGCCTCCCTGTTAATTTGTTATGCTTCGCAAATCTCAAATTTGTCCTTGTAGCTGTGGGCCATCCATCTCTGGCTCTTCTAGTTATCCATGATTGGTGATCATTCAGTCATGCCTGATGAATCACGTTATAACAGTCAAAGATCATGTTGATGACAATTTGGATAAATACTGTTCGCATTTATTTTTTGATCAAATAGATCCAGTGTCTTCTTGTTGTTCTCTGTATGATATGCTGGCATTTCATTGTGCTTAAAACTTATGAATATTTTGTCTCCTCTAGACAGAAAAATGTGGTTTCGGTTTGGTAGCAGATGAAGACATAAAACAAGGGGATTTTGTGATTGAGTATGTTGGTGAAGGTGACTTTTTCCTCATTCTGCTTTCTCCCTTGCTGTTCAGGATAAAAAAGACAATGAATCATATAATTCTGTGATAAAATTGTCCTTTTGGTGTTCTGTAGTTCTGGATGACAAAGCTTGTGAAGAAAGACTTTGGAAAATGAAGCACCGTGGAGATACCAATTTCTACCTTTGCGAGGTTAACCATGATATGGTGATTGATGCTACGTATAAAGGAAATAAATCAAGGTTTATTAATCACAGTTGTGACCCTAATACGGAGATGCAGAAATGGTTCTATACAATCCTCTGGTTTTCTTATGTTTTCCTTTCATTATGAGGGAAATCTTATTTTAAGGTCTTGGTTATTTGTAGGAGAGTTGATGGAGAGACTCGGGTTGGGATTTTTGCCCTTCGTGACATAAGAAGAGGAGAGGACGTGACCTATGACTATCAGTATGTTCAGTTACTATAACAGAGTTTTCAGCCTCCCACATTCTTCTTCTTCTTTACCTTGCATTGTTATTTGGTCCTATCAATGTTGATCATTCATTCAGTTCTTCAATTATTCGTATTTGCCTTTACAACAGTTATTTTATTTGTTGGATTGTTCCATTTTTTCTGATATAATTTGCAGGTTTGTTCAATTTGGAGCAGATCAAATTTGTCATTGTGGTGCTGATAGCTGCAGGCAAAAGCTTGGCAATAAACCCAGTAGGAAGATCTTCAGAAAACTTCTTGTATTCTTTTTTATATTAGAGAGCTGATATATTATGCTTTTTCTTCCATGTGTAAATTAGGAAGTTTAAATACGGGCCATCATAAAAGGAAAACCAAGTATGAGAACTGTATTGGGGAACTTGTTCGTTTATGGCGTTCAAAGGATAAGAGGTATGTTTGAAGGTTGAAATTTTTAAGCTCCTGCGGGCCTACTAAATATCTTTTATCCTTCACATTAATATTTTGGCAGTTTACTTGTCATGGAGGTATAGAGCTAAGATTACAGTTTATACTTTAAAAGTGCATTGTTAGGTATAATCTATTTTTTTTATTTCCTTTGTTTCTCTGGTATTGCATAAGCTAATTTGTCTGCTTTCATCAGGGTCTTAAGGTACTTGTATCTATGCACCTAAATATATTATGAAGCTACAGAAACTATTGGAGTTTTGTTAGGTGTGGTCACAGTCATGTATTAATGTTCACATTCTTTAGTTCCTTTTTCTTTTGCTATGTAACATCCTCTATGATTTGTTTATTTTAGCACAATGCTACTTTTGTAGCATTCAGATTGATCCTTATTCTCTCTTTTATTTTTTATTCTGCTGCATCTTGTCCTCTTAAGGTAATCCTGTTATAAAATCAGTATTTTGAACTCACTTGGTGTTTAACAATTATACAACCAAATGCAACTCATTATCAAACATTTTCATCATAATGCACTTATTTTTTTATATGATTCTCTGAAAAAGTAACGCTTACATTTCAACTATAAATATGAAAATATGATGATCTAATGAGAAGTAACTTTAAGATGGTTCTGATAGACATGGTGGATATTTTTATGCAAATTAGTTTTATAGAAGGATGATTTCAGGGGTTCTCTTTTTCTCAAGCCGATATCTTTATGCAATATACTTCCGTTCTCCCGTATATCTCAACTATATGATATCTTTTGACAAAATGGACAAATGGAAAATCTTTTTCATATTGATTATTTGAGTGGTTATTTTCTAACCAAAAATATTATTAACTTGGACTGAATTTCTCATATGGTCATTTTGCATTCTTCTCCAAATTGCACTTCTTTGCCAATTGATTTTTGTACATTAGTGATTCTGCAATGTGGTAGGATCAACTATTTCACAGCGAGTAGTTCTGATAAACTGATGTTGATTTTGTGTTGTTTTTTATTGTTTTTCAGGTACTACGGAGGATTTATATACGATTTCGATAGTTACTCCAGAAGGCATACGGTAAGGATTATGTCTGCTTGCTGATAGAATAACTTGTCAGTGTCCTTAAAGTCGCATTGTAATTTTCCTTCTGCAGATAATATTTGAGGATGAAAGCATAGAAGTGGTTGACATGTCAAAAGAAGATTGGGATTTTCTATGACCACCATATACACCCTTTGGAGGTAATATGATTTGCAAATGTTTTTGACTTAGAATATTTGGTAGGTAACTGTCCCGAATTTTCAACTTCAAATCTTTAGTTGGCCTTCATCAGAATGGAACCTGATTACCTAATGCACCTGGTCATTTTCTCTTCTTTGTTGCAGAAATATCCTGGGTGGACCCCATGTATCATTAATCAATTATTCATTGTATTCCTACAAAAGCCGACTGGTATTGTGAGTTCAGATTTCCAGATTGTTCTAACGATTCATTTCTTCTCCTATCAAATTGATAGTTTGATTTGATGTTACTATATCTTTAATTGATTCTGTCGATAATATTTTGAGCTGATAACTTGTAGTGATCGCTTAAAATGTTATCAGGAAATGTTGTACTATTAACATTAAGCATGAAACATTTATTCCCCTTTGTATAATGATAAGAATGGATTAATTCCATGAGCATTCTTTACAGTTCAAATTCCGGATGATGATAATTTATGGGCTCCCGGACCTGTCTGTTAGTCTAATTGGTTGTCTCCATTATATTCCCATTCCCATTGACATTTGCTATAGGTAAATTTACCAACCATTTCATAAAGCAAAATTGTGGAGCAACAAGTCTGGTTTTGGCAATTGGAATGTAGTGGGACAGAGAAAACATCCAACTAACTTCCTGTTGGAACTTCAAAACAATAATCTCGCATAAATTTGAGAGCAAGATGAACCTTATGAATGGAGGTATTTCTGGGAAGTTGGCTTTTTCTTTTGTATGTCCTGAACTCTTTCAGGTTTTTTTTACTCCAGCTGAGGATCCACTATTGATGTCTCTTGCAGCTGCCTCATAATTTCAGTACCGTATGTGGATGTTTCTAACCCTTCAACATGAAATACGTTGTAGTTTCAAATTCATCTCTTTCAGTTTTTTTTTTCCTTTTGAAGCAGCTACACAAATCTTTTTGTCATTCAGTCAAATGTCAGGGGAAGAACTTGATCGGACCAAGCAGTTGTGCCAATCGGTGATGTACAAGATCTTTCATGGTAAGCAATACCTCGATACATTATTACTAATAATGGAGAGTTCTAAGTTATTATTGTTGCTTTGCTATGAACAAATTGGTATATTTATCTTTGTTTCTGTGAGCCCGATGTAATACGATTTGAAAAATATGATTTATGGCAGGTTTATATCAAAATATGGGCATCAAGTGCAATATGTTTTAAAGACACAAGACGCCGAATAAATGGACAACACAGACACAAAATAACCTTCACAGTCCTCGTCCGTACGTGGTTTTTGGCACAATCTGTCAGCTGGTGCATTGTTCGTATCGTGCTAATTAACTAGAAATTAATTAAGGGAAGGGGGTTCATTATTTAGACCAGTTCATGGAAGACCTAAATCATAGAGAAGCTTATAGTTTTAAGAGCGAGTTTCGGACAAATAAATCAACATATGCATGATCTTTTAGAGCAATTAAGTTTTATATGGTTGGAGATCGTGGGTTTAAAATGTATGCTTTTAACTTTCGGATCTATTTATTGATATTCTTCTAATTATTTTAAGTTGATGTACTGTTTTAATAGTGGTTTTATCAAAGATGTGGAAGATAGAAAAATGCATATATTTTTATTTAGAAGAAAGTTATTATTAATATTATTTAACTAGTACACTGTTCAAATTAATATATCACATGCTATTTGGATTTCCACATATCTCTTATATCTCTTATGCATAGATCTTCACGAATGGATAACTTAATTAATTAGCTAACTAGTTAATAGTTGATGTAGTTGATCCTAAGTATTGTTTCACACTTTAAGTATTCATCACGTATCTTAGCTCAGATGAGTACACTTTGAACTTATCTCCAACTTTAGGAAGTATGATAATATTAGTTGCAACCTATGCAACACACCTTTATAGTTGGGAATGCCTTCAAAGTACACTCATCTAATTGAGATGCAATATGAGGTCTAAACCTGAGTTTGTGTAAGAGCATGTTTGAGACTCTAGCACGAAGCAATTTGTTGGATTTGATACAAGGACACACGAGCCTCCTTCCATACAAAGGGTATGCAGAAATATTCATCCTAGGAAAACATACAAGACACACACGCCAAGAGGGCATGAGCGTGCAAGACATGCACAGGACGTGCAGAGTCTAGAAGGAATGCAAGCAGATTGCAGCCCACTAGGATCAAAAATGCAGTCGTGCAAGCAACACATTAGGCCTCCGTCCCCATGAAGGGCACACAAAAGTTTTTGTCTCGACCAATCCACGAGTTGCAACCAAACAACTTGACATTCACATGAAAAAAACACACAGGTGGGAATCAGTCCATATGGTTGATAAAGGAGCATGGCATGTGCCCACACAGTAAGGAGAGCTTGAGGAGCTCCCACTTGGATGACAAGGTGGGTCGGTGCCCAATCATGTAGCAAGGTGAGTGGACCAGAACGCTTGCCGAGGTGCGTGTGGATACATCAAAGTGAATTGGGTGCATGGAGTGCACTACTAGCTTGGGCGCACGCGAATGTAGGATGAGCGACCATGTCCCTCCATTGAATATGCACGCAGGGTTAATGATCATGTCCTCCTCGATAGGACATGCCGCAATCCTCCTATATAAATCCCTACCAACCTTACTAATAAAAGGAATAATAAGTGATCAGAGGCAAATGAGAAATAAGTGAATTCCCTAGTTGAGAGAACTTATAGGCCTTCGATGAGGTTATGAGGGAAAGAGTGAGGGCTGAGGGCTGCATGACTGGCTTGTGAGAGTACACGGAGAGGCCTTCAAAGGTGTTCGATGAAAGAATAGTATTTTCCTCACATTCATGCGATGGGAATTTATTCCCTTTATGATGAGCATAATTGAGAAAAGGCTTATGCTGTCGAAGGACACTATGCCATACAATCCTAACCAGTAGCATGATATGTGATTGATTTTGGGGTATGGTATAACTTTCGAGGTGGTGTACCACCTTAGTACTTGCACGGTGCATTACTTTCTCTTTTTTGCTGTGCTCGACCTAAGCAAGCTAAGTTTAAGCTCATGCCTCACCCCCTCTGTCCAACATAAGCTAAGATGCTTCTGTCCAAGGAATGACTTACTTCCACACTAGTTAATAATTAATTGGTTAAGTAGATTAATAGTTAATATATATGAGTAGATATATAAATAAGTCATGCATGATCCCATCTAAGGCATGACTTTGATCAACTCGATAAATATCGGCTACGCATTGCACTCGCGCTCACCATCATGGCAACCTGAAGGCAGCGTGCTAACCACCAAGTGCATTGTCTTATCTCTTATATCATGCTTGACCTAAGCAGGATTAAGCCTTTGCTCAGGCCTCCCCCCTCCTCTTAATCAACACAGGCTAAGATGCTTGTTAGACTATGCTAGGAATGACTTACTTCCACGACGAGCTATGCCAAATAAAATCATATGTGGTATGACTTATTATAAAAATATGACAACTTCATTCATTATACATGATTAAATATTTAATTAATGCACTGCTCCAAATCACGGATCTCAAGCAAAACATGATTCCTACGTCAATCAGGTGCTTATATGCCTACCTCCATGCAAGGGAGGGATCTTCGTCACTCCTTTAGGCGTTTTTACGTCAAGAAGCTTTCTACCATCATCTTGTTCGATGGTCGAAACTTGATTCAAACACGACTGCATTCGGATCCAATCCAGTGCTTTCGTCACCGTTGAATTCTCCAATAATTTGGATGGAACGAGGGATGAGTGAGATAAATTCATTAAATGAAGAACTTGTGAGCTTGGAGCTGGCATGAATGCAGAATTGGACATACACTGCCCAAGAACTACAGAGCTAGTTTAACAGCATCGGTTCTCTCATCACATGTAGTCTTTAAGTAGGTAGAATAATCTATGTGATGTAAAGAAAGAAAGGAAGTGTTGATTAAAATATTTTTAGAAAACTATTTAAACGGAGTTAACCTGTTAATGAATTGCGAAAGCTTTTGTTGGTAATTAATTATCTTTCACTTTTCATAATCAACCCACTTATGAAGTATAATGGCCGACTCACTAATCAATCAGCACATGTTCCATATTATGTTAGTCGTTTCCAATGAGAAAATTACCCATGCACCTTAAAAAAAAAGACAAACACTGTACAGAAAATAGAAATACACACCGTATGTATAATGGTGATAAAAAAAAGAAACAAAGCAGACAAACAAGGTGCATAAATTAGACATACACACACATGCATAGTAGTGATATAAGCAACTAATTTGCTTTTGGAGAACGGAAGTAGGAAAGAGTAGCAAAAGCAGCTTGATAAAGGGTAAGGAGAAGCAAAGCAATTGCAGCCGCACCCGACATGATTGCCCATGGATGTTTGAAGTACGTGGAGAAAAATTCTGCACGCCATTTGTGCCATGGCACCCTATAATACTTGGTGACATCAAAAAACACTTTGCTTAGGTAATTCATATTGGGTGTATAATATACTTGATCACATAGCTGACTCAAGAGATCCACTGCTGCATCTTCAGTCCCTAGCTGATTCAGCAACACTTCGTCGATGCTAAGAAGTCGAACATCTACTTTTGTGTTCATGAGATATTTCATAAATCTTATATAAGTAGTGATATGATTCTTTGCGTCCAAGTAGCATTGCTCAAAGGCAATCAAGTTGCGGAAAACCAATCTCGTGTTATCATCAACTTGCAAGGGAGGGATCTCCATCACTCTTCCTTCAAATGTCACCTCTAAGAAACTCTTTGCGGTCCCCTCTTTTGGTGCTTGGAACTTGATTCCTGCATCTCGAAGCACAGTTGCACTAGGGATCCAATCGGGTGCTTTTTCCATTGTCCGGTTCTCCGATAATTTGGGAGGAATCAGTGAGGAGTGAAATAGATGCAGTAAATGAAGAACTTCTGAGCTCTGAGGTGACTTGAATTCCTTAGCCTTGGGGGGATATATATCGCTAAAATACTTGAGGGCTAATTCGACCAGATTATCATCAGCTGGAGTCTTCAACAGATCAAACAAACTTTGCAGGACAAAGAAAGGAATCTGATTCTCCAACTTTAGGAGATCATACATCACTATATTCCAAATCCACAATGTCGTCGTCATTGCACTTTCAGTAATTTCAACGTCCAACCTCTTTAACTCCGACATATGCGCTTTGTCTTCTTGGCTTCCGCTGATTTTTCGCTCTAGCAGACAGTAGAGAATGAAACAACCATCGTGTAGCATCATCTCTGCAAACTTCTGTCTGCCGACATCTTTTCTATCTATTGAGTAGCAACTACGAGCTCTAGGCTCTAATGTTAGTACCAAATCCATGCACAACTCTAGTAGTTTTTCCCTTTCCTTGCTTTGATGTCGTGCTAGTAAGTAAGACACACATTTACTTTTCAGCTTGTGCAACTGCGGCAACAGCTGTTTGCTCTCATGGTTGTGAAAGAGTCCAAATGTCACGACGGTGGGTTTGAAGGTTTTTTCGTCGGAGCCTTTGATCATATAGTTGGGTGCTTGAAAGATTGTACAATGTGGTGGGTGAGGTTCCGAAATGTTTATTAGATAACTTGTGAATAATCCATTGCACCATTCTTGATCTGACTGCTTATCAGCATGGTAAGATGGATTGCTTTGCTCTTTTGGCTCATCTACTGTTATCTTATTGAGTGGTGTCCCAATTCCCAAATGAAAATTTTGCAGGACAGCCTTAGAATCCTCGCTGCTGTTTTGCAAACTGTGTTGTAAAGATGAAAATTAGGATTAAATCAGGCATAGGAGGACCTTTGCTCTTAATAAATTAACCGACTCTCTGCTAGTTTTAAGTTTTTACATCATTTGGTGGTTTGTATGAATATATCCTACATTATGAATGTTTGCTAATAATTACTATATGCTGAGACTAACAAATCAGAAGTCCCACTAACCTTATGAGGGAAACCAATTTTTTTAGTATATGCTTGAAAATGAAAGATATCTAGTCTACTTTGAACCTGATGTTCTTTGCTGCCTAATTAGTTTTCCAATAACAAACTTTACATAGTCTAGAAAGAGGTCCCAAATATTTCATTCCTTTTAATCCTTTCTTTTCTTTCCCAGCCCTCCAAGTCCAAGTCCTTCGATCTAAATAAACCTTATGGTACGGGAGAATATTAGAACAAGATGGGATTTTACCCTACTAACTGTAAAAAATATTAGGTAAAATTCTATCCTGTTCTTAAGAATCAAGTTGGTATGCAGTAATATGGAATGGAAGCAACATTCTATCTAATTTTTAATTATAATTTGTACTAAAAATAAAAATATATTCTAATCCCTGAGAAATACATGTATACTTGTATGAGAGAGAGGAAGAGAAAGAGAACACCAACACTTCAACAGCAACTACGTACCTTTTCTCATCCAGATCAAGCGACCTGACGTACTTGCTTTCGACAATCTCAGTTAGCATATTCGATGGCTTCTGTCGAGTGGTGAAGACGCTGCCGGCAGCTCCCTCCATGCCTAAAGATCAACAACAGTGTGCTTTGCTTGCTTAACAAAATGCTCGCTATGTCTCACGAATGCATGCAGATGAAGAAGGCAATCCATATATGGATATATATGTACATACATAGCCTTAGAAATTAAGCAGGCAACCTCAACTTTGCCTCTCACTGTAGCTAAAATACTAAATTAACTTTGACTATGAACAATAATTAATTAAAGAAGCTTGCCGGAGTATAATTAATATATATATCACATCTTATTTATTTATCCATTCGTGCTTGTCCATATTGTTAAACTGTACTATTGAAGTAAAAAAAAGTATTTAGATGTATGTATTTTTGTTTATAAATTAGTTTTTGTTTATTTATGAAGTATTTAGATTTATTAGAAATATTATAGATATGTTTTAAATTAAAAACATTGAAAATGACTAAAGATTTAATTTTTCGAAATTTGTAGATTTAAATTTGTACATAATTAGCGGAAATAAATATTTTAGTCAATGATAACAACTATACTAGCGATTTTACAACTGAGAGAAGCTCAAAATAGCTATGATAGGTAAAGAATCACAAAATGAGTTAAAACACTTTGTTTTTTATGTGTGTGTGTTTGAATTTCTATGGGCTCAAACTCTGATCTCTGAATCTCTAATATTAAGTGTAAATGGAAGAAAATGGATAATGACTAAAAATGATTTAAACCCTATTTCTATGCGCATCTAAACCGTTTGTGCAAGACGATGCTGCAATAATCACACAACTCACTTGCAATAATGACGTTCTTATGACGATTATTGAGTCATAGCAGTGATGATGTTTCAGCAATGTTTTTTTTTCCTTTTAAGAAATACCTAATGATAAAGATAACTTAATCCGCATATCCAAGACTAGGACCTCTCCTTTTTTTCCTTTTAAAAAAAGATCTAATGTTAAAGACAAACTTAATCGTCATATCCAGCGATAAGAACAGGACTTATTTTGGTTTTTTCATTTAAAAAAAGACCCAATGTTAAAGACAAACTTAATCGTCATATCCAGCGCTAAGACCAGGACCTATTTTGGTTTTTTCATTTAAAAAGACCTAACGAGAACGACAACTTAATCTGCATGTTCCCGGTTAGGAGGTTCCTTGCACAAAGAATGATCAGAATTAAGCCTAGACATCAATCTAGCTAATTTCATGATAATATATAATCCATCTCAAGCAACAACACAAAGTGTACGCAGAATGTTACAATCAATCAAAAGAAAAGATAATTGATAAAAAAACAAATATAAAAAGTCAACTTGCCATAATGAAATAATAATAATCATTAGTTAGTGCGATTTACAAATAGTAAACCGTACTAAGTTAAAAGTAGAACAATATGATCTAGGAAGCTAATATATGCAATATCTCAAGGTCTGTCTCAATGGAATCAACTGACCAAATCATGTCACTAAGTATAAGTCTAGTAAATTGGGACCTGATCAGATCGGCCTTCTGAACTAATCACATTATTATAATAGATCAAGTTTCTTTTAGTGGTATGACTCATGAGTCGACAAGTTTGCTTGCAAGCGTACTAGTGATATACCATGATTCTAATCTTGAATACCATAATCTATATAACAACATTAAACCTATAACCATCTACTCTTGTGGTGGCACACATGGCTCATGTGATTATCCACCCTGTAAACAATGATCCCCTTATCCGCTAATCATCTATGTCCCTCAGGGTGTCCGCTAAATGAATATGCCCTGCAATGCTACATTTACTATCTAATCAAAGTCAACATCAAAGTAAGGGTCAACTAATCATCTAAGTCCAATCTAGTGGACAAATTGGTCATACTAGTCCACTGTTTGACCCGGTCGATGTTGGCTAACAGCAGTCAATAGAGATCAATGCCGGTCAAACCAGCCCTTATTAGCACCACTGTATAGTTACACTGGTTAAAATGAAATAGTAAGAGATAAGGTCACTTATCTGAGCAAAGTTAAAGCCACAGAGAAATTTACAAATGATTCTGAATATGTGAATGACTGCTCAAAGCAACTGCATTATCTTTAGTGATATAGTTGAAGCTCATATAATATTCCAAAGGAGGGATATTTTCCATTGTAAGTATCATGCTTGTATGTTCTAGAATTGTTGGTGTTTTAACTTCCAACTACACCCTAATTCCCAACTGAAGAACTCATACATTCTCAAGGTCCCAACCTATAATAGATGCCAACCCTGTAGCAATGTGCAATTTAATGTCCTGAACTCTTAACTAAGCTTAAGTAATCAATGACTATCCCAACCTACAATAGATGCGAACCCTGTAGCAATGTGCAATTTAAAGCCCTTAACTCTTAACTAAGCTTAAGTAATCAATGACTATCTCACAAGGTTTTTCCACTCAAGTGTTATCCTACATGTAAAACCCATGTAATCTCAAAATGAGCAACCATTGCAGGAGCTTAAGGAGGTACTAGATCTATTTCATGATGCCATTCCCAAGCTCTATACTTATCTTCTTCTTTTTGCCTCAGAGAAGTTGAAAACCTACATTTTTGGCGCCACCTGATCCTTACTACCTCTAAACAAGAATTTTAAATGGAAAAGGAGTAGCAAGGATTAGTTGATAGCCAAGGAACCATAAAGAATAGATTCTGAAGGTGAGATGAACAATCTAGTCAATTAAGAAGAAGAAGAAAGACAGGTTCAAAAGGAAGGGCTGGAACATAATAAGAGATGGAAGTAGATTTTACAAATTTAAAGGCTAGAGCAACAAATTTTTTATCAGTGAATTCAAGGAACCTATGGTGGCCTGCTTTGACTGAAAGATGATAGATAGTTGGGGGTTTTATATGGTAGCTTTTCCTTATTTCTTGGTTTCTGCTCTATTGTTTTCTTGTTCTACAGTTACTCATCTAGTTAGTCTTACGATAGTAATAAGGTTAACTAAGTAAGACACTGGTTGGGGAATGACTTCAACATAGAAAGAGGATAGGAATTCCACAAACGGATCCAAGGAAATCAAACAAATTAGTCAAAAGGTTTGAGCATAAATTTGTAATGACACAAATTAGCCCATAACTTAATCTAAGTAGCATGCATGCAAGCGGGTTTAGATCTTCCCAAAGGCCCCATAGCAACTATTATATGGGGGAGGTCTCAAACTTCTACCCTGCTAGAACCTCAAATAGACATGGCATTTTTAGAACAAAACATCAACATGTATTGCCTAAAAGTCATAACATGTGTTTTAAAAACTTCCACACAGCAAAGTCGGTTGAATCTATGCTCTAATATAGAGATTAGGCAAAAAGTACGGTTACTCCATGATTCCCCATCATGCCAATTATTTAACTCTTATGAAACAAGTAACTAGAGACCCACTCCGGCTTCACTACCTCCTAACTCTGTGTTCTAAATTATTTCATAGGCATATAATTAGTTTTCTAATACAAATGCTTCTAACTAGCACTAATAAAACTAGAAGCAATTTTCCAACAAAAAAAAAATGTTTTTGTCATGCTAATGCAAGAGAATGGCAAGCATTTTGATTCAATTGTATCACCATTCAATTCCTCCAAGTTATGAGATGACCTACTCACCAAAAATTCTTGGAATTAACCAAGCTTGAGAGAAGGCAAACACTTATTAAATTTTCTAACAAACTTCACAGATCAATCCCTAAATCAGTTTCACTTAAAGTTCATAAGTCCAACCTCATCTAGGAAGTCGTGAAAACATACGTATAATCAACTAGTGTAGATTGCAATCAAGAGTAAGATTTTTGGGATCCGTGCAAAAATTTCAAACAATAAAGCATTGATCAAGAACCTCATGCGAAGAACTACACCAAGGATCAAGCTCTATTACAATACTTATCACACAGGGAAACTATGTCAGTACGAATTTAAATTCAAGCACCAAGCATGCGGATCAAGTGGCAAAGACTACACCTAGGACGGGGAGTAGATTACCTGAATCGATCGGCTCTGCTGGGTCAATCAACCAAACTGCCGACTCAGAGCTCTTTCACCAAGATCAAATTCCAAGGTTGCTGTGAATGGATCGACAACCCATCTCCACAATCTATCCGTCGCCGGATCGATGAATCATGTTCAATCTTCTTCCTCGGCCACGGCTTAAAAGGGTTCCACTGAATACGACTTAGAGGATTGATAGCCGAGGGAAAGGCTATTGGATCTCAAGCGGCCGTCCAATGGAAAACTCCAAATCTGCTACACAGCTTCTCCCGGCGGCGCTTGTCTCGGTCCCAAGGGCAGTCTCCCTTCGAGAGTTTGAGAACGGAGAGCTGCGACCATCGCTGGTTCTTGAGGCGACGATATGGGAACGCCGATGCCGTTGCAAATCTCCGGTCGCGGCCATCAAAGGAAGCTCCAATCCACTCGATCGACGAGCGAACGAGGAACACCACCGGACGAAGGCCGGAGCATGAGGTCTCCATGCGACGCTGAGCTGAGATCCGACGGAGGGAGTCATCGGGAAGGTCGGCGTCAAGGTGTCGCCGGACGCCCGTTCCAGGGACGGCAAGCTCGAACAGGGAACGAAGCCATCGATCGGGATATAATTTTAATTTGGGGCTGCCTTTTTACCCGAGGTTTCTCATATTTCAATTTAGTCCTTTCTCAGGGCTGGATTGTAAATATATTATGTATTTTTTTAAAACCCAGTATTAATCCACAACCTCTTTTATTTATATATTATGTATTGTTCTGACTCTTTTATTTAAATAACCACTTATAAATATTATATGAATGACTTGAGCTCACAAATCATTCAACCCTGCAAACATAGAACTGATCGGAGTTGCATGCCATTTACCTCCTTTTCAACGAGAAAATTTACCAGTGCAGCTTGCAGAATTTTTTTCTAAAAAAAAGACAATTCAAACAAGTTACAGAGATCAATAATTACCAGCACACATTCTAATTACTTGGAAGAGGGGGGTAGGAAAGATGAACAAAAGTAGCTTCTTGAGAAGCGGAGCAACTGCAGATACCGGTGGAGATGATCCCTCATGGATTGTTGAAATAGCTGGGGAAGAATGATGCACCCAATTTCTTCCATGGCGACCAATAATACTTGGTCACATCAGTAAACACTTTGCTCAGATAATTCGTATTAGGAATGTCATACGCAGACTGACGGAAGACAGCAGCAACCTCTGCATCCTCCATCTCCAGAATATTCAGCAACACTCCGTCAAGGCACAGGAGTCCAACATCCCTTCCGGCGTCGATGAGCTTGTCCATAAATCTTGCATAACTAGTGATATGATTCGTCGCATACGGGTAGCATCGCTCAAAGGCGATCAGGTTGTGGAAAACCAAGCTCGTTTTATCATCAACCTGCAAGGGAGGGATCTCCATCACCCCTCTTTTAAATCTCACCTCTAGGAAGCTCTCCGTGCTCTCCTTGCTCCGTGCTTGGAATTTTATTCCTGCATCTCGAAGCAGGGTTGCAGTGGGCATCCAATCCGATGCTCTTGCTGTCTCCGTGCTCTCTAACAATCTGGGAGGAATCAGCGAGGAGTGAAATAGATGCAGTAGGTGGAGGACTTCTGAGCTCGAAGGTGTCGCGAAGGTGCTAGCCCTAGTGGGATGTACATTGCTCAAAAACTCGAGAGCTAATTCAACAAGGTCGATATCCTTATCCGCCGGAGTCTTCAGTAGATTAAACAAACTCTGTAGGACAAAGAAAGGTATCTGGTTCTCTAGCTTTAGGAGATCATACATCACGAGATCTGCTGTGATCCTACCTTCCAGCATACAATTTTTGTCCTCTTGCCTCTCGCCGCTCGTTGTTAACTTCAGTAGGAGGTGGAGGATGAAACAGCTATCTTGCAGCAGCATCTCTGCAAACCTGTGTCTGCCGACATCTTTTCTGTCGACCGAGTAGCAACTGCGGGCGTGAGGCTCCAACCTCAGCACCAGATCCTTGCATTTCTCCAGTAATTCTTCTGCCTTCTCCTTGCTTTCATGTCGGTCTAGTAGGTGAGACAGACAGTGAGCCTTGCACTCGTGCAGCTGCGGCAGTAACTGCTGGCTCCGGTGAATGTGAAGGAGTCCGATGGTGACGATGGTGGGTCTGAAGGTTGCTCGGTTGCGGTCGTTGATCATATAGTTGGGTGCTTCGAAGATTGTGCAGGTATTGGGTTTCGAAATATCATCCATCGGGTGATCTGTGAATGATCTACTGCGCCATTCTTGATCATCTTGTGAGGCGTCGTTATTGATGACAGGACGGTGAGAAAGAATAGCTTGTTCTTTCGTCGTGTTCCCGAGCTTACGTAGTCTTTCTTCTCCCAAATTAGAATTTTGGGGAATGATCATAGATACTCGCGGGAAATTTTGCAGTCTGTGCGGTGGAGATAAAAATTAGGATCAAATC
Source organism: Thalia dealbata (assembly GCA_030544415.1). Lineage (NCBI taxonomy): Eukaryota > Viridiplantae > Streptophyta > Magnoliopsida > Zingiberales > Marantaceae > Thalia > Thalia dealbata. The sequence continues at coordinate 17,695,677 of CM060458.1, forward strand.
AAGCACAGACTTGCATAATTGATGCTTGCTGTTAATTATATACAGTAAAATTAAGGGCATAAGGGAGGAGCATCGACCTGGCGCGAACGGAGAGGTAGTCGGGGGAAGGTCGTCGACGGGAGCCGTCGAACACGATCTCAGTAGGCAAATTCGACGGCTTCTGTCGGCCGATGAAGACGCTGCCGGCAGCTCCCTCCATGGCTAAAGATCGACAACAGTGTGCTTGCTTGCTTAACAAAATGCTCCCTCTGTTTCAAGCGTGCATGCAGATGAAAAAAAAAGGCAGTCGATATAAAGCCTTAGGAATTAAGTAGGCAACCTCTGCATCCTTTTACTTTGCCTCTCACTGTGATTAATAATACTAGATTAACTCTGACTATGAACAGTATAATTTGAGTAAAGAAGCCGGAGTATAATTATTATATATATATCACGAGTATATCCTGTCTGTATCTACTGGAAGAAAATGAAGTTATAGTGATCCACACAATTCACGATGACGTTCTTATGATGACCATTGCTGAGTTGCAGCAGTAATTAACAACTTGTTCTATTTTTTTCTTTAAGAAAAAGACCCCCCATGATAAAAATAACTTAATTGGCATATCCAAGAATATGACCTCTCTCTCTCTCTTTTTCTTTGCTTTATTTTAAAAAAAGACCTAATAAAAAGAGACAACTAGCTTTGTTTTTTTCTTTTTATAAAAAGACCTCATGATACAGACAACTTAGGTTGAGACCTCTGCCAACGATATGGCATGAGACTAATTTTTCTCAATGCTTAATCATTAGCTTATATTCCTTATATTCCTAGAGATGGCAAATCTAGAGTGTGCTAATATGGACTAATATGTATTAACATATATTATATTTTGCCTTACTTAAAAATTAGTGAAAAATAAATTCTCATATCTAAATAACATACCCAGAATATAAACCAATATTATACAACTTAATTACTCACCCGTTTGCCGGTTCAAGTTATAGTACATTCCATTATCTATTTTTAGACATATAAATGGGTTATAGTAAAGACATGTACATTTCATTGCTTATTGAGGAAAGTAAATGTGTTTAATATTTTTAAAAAATTATGTATTTAATATATATATATATTATTCGTGTCATGTCTTGTCGGCCCGCAGGCCTCACACCTTAAGGCCCAGCCCAGCACGACACTAGGTGCAGACCGTACCAGACACGGCCTGAATTGAGTCGGGCACGAGCAGCCCGAGCTCGTTTACATCTCTATCTATCATCATCAACTAGTGATCTTAATCAAAAAATTAATCATTCATGATCCTTCTTATCTATATCTTGTCCTACTTATCTTTATACATCCATAACATAGGCATACTAACACCTTTTCTCTGTTTATCCACTTGTGTCCTTTATTTTTAATAAATGTATGGGTAAAATACAGCAAAAGCCTTAAAATAACATTCTCCAATAATTTTTGAGGAATTAGGGAGGAAGGAGCGATATAGATGCAGTAGATTAAGAATTTTTTGCACGAATGTCTTGGCCTTGGCAGGAATATCAATATATCATTATCAGCCGGAGTCATTAATAGATCAAAAAAAAAAGGGATCTGGGTCTCTGGCTTTAGGAGATCATAAGTACAGCACCATATTCCAAATCCACGATGTACTAACGATGAAGATGTGCTTTTTTCTTTTTTGGCTTTAGTAGAAGGTGAATAATGAAGCCACCATCTTGCAGCAGCATCTCCACGAACTCGCATTTATTCATCATCCGCACGTGCGCTGAGTAGGAACTGAGGAGGCTCCAATGTCAGCACCAACTTCATGCACTGCTCTACTAGTTCTGCTGCCTTTTCCTTGCTCCCATGCAATCAATCAATTATTAGAATGACCAGTTTTGCCAAAAAAGAAAAGAAAGAATACTGGATTATACGGCATTTTTGAAGAGGAAACGAAAGAGACTCTTTACGTTTCATTTCCTGGTCATGTGATATATACACTTCCGATACTGAGAACAAATGCAATACTCTCCTATGTGAAGAAAACAAGTATTGCAAGTTCACATGCATCGTTGTGTGATAGCATAAAAATGAAACGTAGTCATCACGATGCTTATGCTTATGAAAGATACATCGATTAGTGGGGGAATTATCCATCAATGTGATGGTCCAATTAACAGCTGACAGAATTAATCAGGAGACACATACTCTTAATGGCTTCACCCTTATTGACTTCTGAACATGGGAGGTGAATAAAGAAGCGGCACGAGGATTTCAATGATGATCTACCAAACACTTGCTCATACCTATTTTTATTTCTATTTTTATTCTGATATATCCTCGAACCTAAAAGCTACCTATATATCCTTCAGCCACCAAGAAGATAACGACCACTTGGATCCTCTAGTGAATGGTTGGAGAACTGCTGCAGGCTGTCGGTTTTAGTAGTATTAGTAGGACACCGAATGCGCATACCTCGTATTCTTGTCGCAAGCTGGTAAATTCAGCATCAGGTAATTAACTTAATTTGAGCGGATCAAGACCCAACAAGTCCTTTCTGGCGGGCATATGCGATTATAAGAATAAACAGGACCAGAGAGACTGCTCCTGAAAGAATGACCACCTGCGGTACAAACACAGTTCCATGTAGCGGTGTGTAAATCAGATGTCAATGTACATGTACAACAGGTGATAGAGAACGTTAGCTTACCCATTTGAAAACGTATCCATGCTTATCGTTCCATGAGTATGGTATGTTCATTCCAAATACCCCAGCAACTAGTGAATAAAGTGTAAGGGACATTGTCGCAGAACTCAAGAACAGCTCAAGCTGTTATAGCACACAGCAAAATTGTAATGAGAGAACACAAGAGGCAACTATGACAACGAAAAAGAAAATACTACTTGACGCAGGATCCAAGATAAGAGATGGAAGAAGTAAAAACACCTGAATAAGTTGGTTTCGATGGTTGTCCAGCTGTGAAGTTGAGAAAAAAAAGAGTGACCTTATGACTATTTGTTTTATAAGCGTTCTAAGATCAATTGACCAAGTCCAAGTTCGAAAAATACCTGAATATTAATGTAGTCCTCCGTGTCATCAATGTATTCTCGTAGCTGAAAGAAAATTGCAATTTTTTTTGCTAAGTGGAAATGATACATGATCCAGATGGTGCAAAAGTAAAAATGCCCAAAAGAACTACACTTCTCGTGTGTGTTATATGTACAGAATCAGAGAATGAGCAAAGTAGATTTAGCTGATTTCACTGAAGGACTAAAAATGGTTTTAATTCCATTTCTATATATATAAACCGTATGTGCCAACATACAACTGCAGCAGTCACACAGCTCATGATAGTAGACTATTCCTTGCAAGTGAATTATAAGAACCCCAGAACATACTACACAATTATGTTCAAAGTAATGATAGAATTAAGCTGAAAATTTACCGTAGCCAGCTTGTTCAATGTACCATCAATTTGCATGAAGTATGCCTGCATAATACAAGAAATTACTTAGAAATTGATATCGACATGCAAGTAAATTCTCAGACAATTTTTCTTCGTCTTAGATATCTAAAACACATCAATGAGGAGAAAGTTACAATTTGCAACCTCAAGTAACATCTCCAGCTCCTCAACATCATTCTCATTGCCATGTACAGTCGCTGCACTTGCCCTGCTTGCTCTGGATATCTTAGAACCAATTGTTGGGGAAGGAGGGACCCAGTTAGGTACACCAGAACCACTGACAGGAGAAGAAGCTCCAGCCAGTTTTCTTGACAAATAAAGATCTGCCATGTCGTCGTCGTCATCCAATAATTGTTCCAGCTCATCCCTAACCTGGTAGATGCACATTGTCTTAGACCATAAAGCATAGTTACAAAAAATGTATAATTTCTAATTCCTATTTCTTAAAACATTCTTATTGTTACTATGGTCTGTGATGTCAACATAACTGCAGACCAGGAAATATACTGATCCATGTCAGATAATCAAGGCAAAGGAAAATTAATTCAAAAAATTATGTACTACTTGGTGGGAATGGTACTGTGAGATTTAAAAGCATGATCCCAAGTTACAACAGTCAGTAGCATCCTCCATATGAACAAAATCCTTGCCATGAGAATGCAAGAAAATGATGTTGCAAATACAAAGGAATGAGACTTTTGATAATAGATCATGTTTCTCACAATGAAAATATTACAATAATCTACGATCTATGAAAAAAAAACTAATTTCAATTCATTTTTTATTGGATGATACCAAGGAAGTTACAATGAATATAGGTTCTCACAATGTAATATCAATTTTATATCAGTATGCTGTTTCATAAAACAAGGACACTTTAGCTTACAAACTATCTGAAAGGTGGAGCACACCTTTTGTACGCGAGCTGTCAACCTAGTCATGGCACTCTTCAACTTACGAACTCGGTCCAAGTTACGGCTGCTAATCTGCCCACAGCCAAATAGAAAAGATAAAAATAAAGAGCTTAATTTGGAAATAGAGCACCATATTCCAAATAATATGGAATATAGGGATAAAGCTAAGGGTACAGATCACTGCCCACAGAAGGGTATCAACGAAGATTCAGTTAATTTCTGATAGGGACTACAGATCACTGCGGTCAAGGTAGCTAATAAGTGGGTCCTTACCTTGGAGGTCAGCTCATCCAAGGCAGGGTAAGCAGCAGTTTCTAGTTCAGTGGTGCGTGCATCAAGGAAGCTACAAATAGCTTCTAATGCTACTTCCAGCGCTCGGAACTCAAAAGGAGATTCTGAAAAAGGTAATGATATCTTAGGAAATAGGAATTGAAAATATAGACGAACGAGAACAATACGTAATGCATCAATATCAGGATAATCATCTTAGGAAATAGCAAATAAAAATATAGCTAAAAGAGAACAATATGTAATGCATCAATACCAGGGTAATCATATTTTGCCATAAAGAACCTACAGACGTCTATTTATATTCAAAGATTTAGTTTTTGGATAGACTTCAAATGGCAATGTTTATAATGTCTCCTCATGCAATTGCATGATGATGCTTATGCCTTCTGGCACAGAACATAACATGCACTTGCACAAAAGTTAAGCACCAGTTCCCAATAATGATTGACACAACACCACTGCATCAGCCTACCTTAGGTAAAAATACAAACAGAAAAGAAATCTGCATCTGCAGCCTCGTATTACGAGATCAGCAAGTACAGTTATTGAGAAATTTCTCCTACTGCATGGCTATATCTAATCTATTCATTTACAACCAAGCGTAGACAATCATGATAATCAATTACTGAACCTCTGTCAACACTTCCACATAATCAGCTACATCTAGATAAATGTCACATATGCATACTGTTACAGATCATGCAGTAATGTTAGATACAGTGAGAAGCTCTGAGAGCATCAAATAACAGATTGATCTATGCAAGCACAGACAAGTTTAAAATTATAATTATCAAACTAGTTATGTGTCAACAAACATCAAGTTTAAATCCAATCAAGAGATGAGGTTCTTGGTGAAGTCTCAAAAAATGGAAAATTAACCAAATTTCATTTTTCTACCATTACTTTTTCTTACGACACACTATCAGATATCACTCTGAAGTCATTGAAAAATCCTTTTTTCTAAAGGAAGTCACTAAAAAGTTAATGAGAAGTTGGAATCGTGTACCATCTTCTTCAACAACTTCTGCATCATGTTGGCCATTATTATTCTCTCGTCCTCCAGTTTGCGGCTTGTTGGCAACACCTGCTGATGGTAATCTCCTGCAAAGCTCTTGCACCATCGGAACAACATTTTCATCCGTTGGATCTCTAAGCAAAACCTACTCACCAACATACTCCACACATTAGTATAGCATAGAAAAATCCACCATGAATGACGGAAACAAGCATAATACCAGGGACATTCTTCGACTGCAACTAAACGCAAATTTACTAATTACTAAAATCTACTACGCTAAAGCCCTCGAATCCCACCCACAATCATATAATTGGAGATTGCAAAAAAACTTGTAGTTTTTCTTATTCCTTTGAAAGGGAAGAAAATACCGCTCTTCATTGAGAAGATATCTTGAGAAGATAAGAGACGCTGGAAATCTCATTGTTATGGAACACTACATTCAAATTGTAAAAAGGGTAGAACAGAAAGCTTCGCAACAACAGACTCTCTCTGCTTTAAGGGAAATAATCTACTTGTGATATAACGTGGGAGAAGGTAGAAAATATAATGCAAAAGGAGCTTTCGAATGCACAGAAACAATAAACAGGATTTAGTCACAGAGCAAAGATATAGTTGTGCGTCATTACCTCGTCCGCAGTGATGATCGCTTTTATATGCTGATTCCCACACACAACACACACACACACACAAAGAGACAAAAGTTAGACACCAAAGCTAAAGATAATTCAGCCGAATTTGAAGGGGGGGAAAAAACAACGCACTTCAAGATTGAGAACGATCGCCCGCTCTCGGCCCAAGATCGTGGAAGGGTACGAGAGGAGGGGATCCAGGATTCTGAGGTCGCGCGCGTGGATCTGAACCCGGTGCATGATCGCATACTTGTCGACGTCGAGGATCGTGCCATCGCCGGTAGAATCGAAGAGAATCCAGCTCCTCGCCGCCGCCGTCTTCTTCTTGAGCGCCGCCTGCGCATCGGCCGCCGGTACCGACGCCTCGCGCGCCATGTCCTCCACCGCCGGAGCTCACATCTCCGCCAGCGCCTGGGAGCGGCCGGAAAAGCAGCGGGAATAAGAGGAGCGTGGCTTCAATTAGCGGAGGAGAGCAATGCGGGCGGCGGCGGAGGAGGTCGTCCGATTTATATGGATCGACGGCATCAGGTTGTGATGGGGAACGCAAAATTAATCTTTACACTTCAACCCTTTTTTCCCCCCTATTCTTAGGTTCAAATTGTATTAATCTTATTCATAGTCTCAATATTAATTAATATTTCAATTTTTTCTGATAATTATAATGTGTTACGGACATAGTCACATGTATTTTATATTTTAAAAACTATTATTCAAATTAGTCATTTTTCGAAATTACATTAAAACTGAATAATTTATGCCATATCAAAAATAAAAAATAATTAGCAAATTTTTTTTGGTTAAATTGATTTATGATGTGTTTCTTTTTTGCGCATTAAGTGCAAGTATTTTAAGAATTTTTCTCATAAAGCACAGCCTACTACTTGGGAATTTGGCATGTAATCAGTAATATAATACTATAAAGTCTTTTGTCTTTTGATGCCCTCACATTGGATGGTCAGGAAAAAAAGTTTGTAGGTTTCTGATCATGATGGAACTCCTTGAGGGGGGTGGAATCATAAACCTGGCAATGCTTCTATAAATAGCTACGTGTAAATTAAAAGGTTATTCCTCTAAATAGCTACGGAATGCTAAACTTGAACTGTGAAGTTGGGGGTGGCATGGGAAGCATGCAGAGATGGACCACATTTGGGGGAGGAAGAGGACAAATTATTTATGTAGGGGGAGAGATGATACGATGCATCGCACTCAGCAAATCTTCTTGACATATACTTTTACGTTCGTCCGTTGCGTGCACGGCGACCAAAATGAATGAGAACAGTGTAGGAGCTTCACCGGAGTCCCAAGGAGTGAGCGTCGTCCGGGTTGCTTGCTAGAAGGGAAGGAACAGAGGATCGATCTGTGGATGATGGGGGACGATCGATCCTCTGTTCAATGGAAAATTACTTCAAATTTTCCCAGGTCCACGAGTATAATAACTACAACTTTAAAACTCTATTATGCCGTAGACTGCTGCTATGTGACCCAAGCGTAGTAATAATATTTAAAATAAGCTTAACTTTATTAGTTACAATTTATTTTTTCTAAGAAAATAGAGCTATAATTGCCACTAATTATTAAACTTTAAATATTAATTAATTTCTAATTTAAAAATAATCAGGATAGGCAGTATACCATCATTAACTAGAGAAACAATTTAAAAAAAATAAACAAAATTCGATTTTGCTACCTAAGGAAAATAAATCAAACATATGAATATTGTGCCCTCTACTCTAAATGGGCAAAGTTATTTTTTTTAAGGGAAAAAAAGAGAGTAGAGATATAATTGTCACTAGCAGTTAAACTCTAGATATTAATTAAAAAATTTATTTGAATAAATTAAACTACTTCGACCCTTAAATTTTAATTTAAAACCTCAAGCTCTACCTGTATCATCTTATTCCTTCCTCATCACAACTCCTTACCACTTGCCCTCTCTAATTCCACTTTTTGTCATTTAACGCTGTTCTAGAAAAATCTCCTCCAGTTAAGCCTTAAAATTTCCCATTCTCCTTTTTCACATGAAAATTTAAGGCAGGTTTTGAAGCTGAAATCAATATTATGATTCAACGCTGCCATGGCAGGCCGCCTTCTTATCTCTCCCTCTCCCTTCCCCTGTTGCAGACCTCATACGAAGCCCAATTATAAATTAAGAACGCATGCAGGCAGCAGCTTCCCCATTGCCTCCCTTCCGCCGCCGCCCGCCGGCCATGCTCTTCCACCCCCTCTTCCAATACCTGCAGCGCGAGGAGAGCCTGGAACCCGACGAGGACGATCCCGCCGACGAGCCCCTCGCCGTCCCCGACGACCCGGTGGAGGGGATGGAGTGGTACCTGAGCCCCTTCGACGAGTCCGGCCACGGCATCTCTGAGGAGGCCACCATGAAGCCGGCCGCCGTGGAGGAGGGCGGCAAGACGAGGAAGCGCGTGCGGAGGAAGAGGCGAACAGCGTGGTCCCTTGAGCCTCCGCCGATGGACGGCGGCGCCGCCGCTGCCCCCGTGGGGGACGTCGGCGGTGAGAAGGTCTGCAGCTGCTGTCTCACGAGGGAGACGCCGCAGTGGAGGCTGGCGCTGGGCGGACTGCGCACGCTGTGCAATGCTTGTGGTATAAGGGAGAGGAGGTCGAAGAGAGGCCTCGCCGTGGCGGTGCGCTAGGAACGCAGCCATGTTTGATACTATTCATAAGATATATATGATTTAAGAATTATCTAACTAAATCACGCTTCATGCGGTCGATCTTCTTGGTAGGCGAAGAGTATTTTAATCAGTATTTTAAACAAAAAAAAAACACACTATTGGGATGGTACGGAAAACACAAAGTAAAATTGTTGATGCAAATCCAACAAGTCGTGCGGTTCGGTCGGGCCTGCGTCAAGCGGATGTCAGCCGGTCGGCACGGATTAGGGTTGAATGGTTGGTGGCGTGCTCGTGCTCTGACTCGCGCCGTGCGAGCTCGCGAAGAAGCTTTTGCTTCAAAGCACTCGCTCGCTGGTGGTATGGTGAGCGGCAGCGCGTTGGGAGAGACGACGGACGCAGCGGCAGAAGCGACGACAGCGGACGATACGACAACGATACCATGTGGATTTCTTTATTGCTGCTAAAGAAAGCCCTCAGAGGATCAGTAGTGGGAGAGTAAAACAAGGGGTGGTGGGGAGAGCAAGGATACGCTCACCCTCCCTTTCTCCATTTCCTATGCAGAAGCCCTAGCTAGCTCGATAGAATCGCCACCCCAAGGTTTCACCTTTTTTTTTTCCTTCTTTCTTTCTTATTGCCTTCGCCTACGGGGGAGCCGCAAGTGACGCCTGCCGGCCCTTGTGAAGGATTCGGATTTCCAAGGAGCAAGGAGCCGCCTACTGGTAGGTTTGCGCTTGGGGTTTTATTTGCTCTTGATGTGCTTGCTAGATGGGCGTCCTCGTTCTTCGCTGTTCTCGTCGATTTGTTGGAGTGTTTCGCCAAATTATATTTTATGGTGATGTTGTCGGGTATTTCTTTCCAAATGCTATATCATCTTTGCAAAGATCACGCTTTTGCGAGAAAGAAAGAACATGGTGATCGAAGTTCGTATGACTTTTGCACAAAAAAATTCTGATTCTTTTGTTATTTTTGAGAAATTTGACGTTTTTTCCTCTGATGTATCTTTATCTCTATCTGTATGGTTGAGAAACTTGAGAGAAAGATCTTTTTTTGCTTGTGTTTTTTGAGTGACATCGTGGAGTGAGATTAGAGGCTTGGCTGGAGCAAAAACGAAGAATGATTTTGGTTGTAACTACTGATTTCACCTGCTTTTTATTTTCCAGATTTTGTGGCAATGACACATGCTTCATCCAACAACAGAGCTGTAGTAGAGAATGGAGATGGGGGAATTGATAGATTCCTGGGTAGGCCAATTGGAAATCGGGAGGATTTGGGCCCTGTTGTTAGGTATGCCTTTGAGTGTGGGAAACCTGATGCCCTCCTGCAGCAAATGCAGAATGTTGTCAAAAATAAGGAAGCGGAGATAGAAGAGCTCTGCAGACTTCACTACGAGGATTTCATTTTCGCAGTCGATGAGTTACGAGGTATTTTAATTGATGCTGATGAGCTCAAGAGCTCACTATCAAGTGAGAATTTACAGCTTCAAGAGGTAGCGAGTCCGCTTCTAGCAAAGATCGATGATCTCCTTGAGCTTTACTCAATTAAGAAAAATGTAACAGAAGCCATACAAAGATTAAAGGTCTGTGTTCAAGTCACAAAATTATGTCTTCAATGCAACATGCATATCTCAAACAGTCGGTTATACCCTGCATTGAAGATTTTGGACTCGATCGAGCGGGAATATATAAAGAAAATTCCTCTTGAGGCACTCAGGAAGGTGATTGGGGAGCAAATACCTGCCATTAAGCTGCACATTGAGGAAAAAGTTTGCAGTGAGTTTAATGATTGGCTTGTGCACATAAAGGGCAAAACGAAGGAGATTGGGCAGTTGGCCATAGGGCAGGCTGCCTCAGCTCGTCAAAGAGAAGAGGAAAAGAGGGCCCGATGGAGGGAAGCTGAAGAGCAAAGTAGGTCGGGTGTTGGTATTCCTGTGTACACATTAGACGATGAGAATATCGATGAAGATTCAGTGCTAGAGTTTGACCTTGCTCCAGTTTATCGTGCACACCATATACACAGTTGCCTTGATATTGAGGAAAAGTTCCGCAGATCCTATTATGAGAGCCGGCTAATGCAGCTGAATTTGGACTTGCAGATCTCATCAGCTCAGTCCTTCCTTGAATCCCACCAACCCTTCTTTGCCCAGATTGCTGGGTTTTTCATTGTGGAAGGTCGAGTCCTACGGACCACCAGGGGATTGTTGTCAGAGAGTCAAGTGGAGACATTATGGGATGCAGCTATTTCAAAGATGACATCTGTTCTAGAGGATCAGTTTGCTCATATGGACACTGCAAACCACCTTCTACTTATCAAAGACTTTGTTACCCTTCTTGGCACATCTCTTGTGCGCCATGGGTACCAAGTGAAGCCATTACTTGAGGTTCTTGATAAGAGCAAAGACAAGTACCATGAACTTCTCCTCAGTGAATGCCGTAAGCAAATAGGCGAGATTCTTGCAAGTGACAACTTCGAACAAATGGTGTTAAAGAAGGAATATGAGTATAATATGAATGTTGTGTCATTCCATCTTCAAACCTCAGATACTGTGCCAGATTTTCCTTATATTGCCCCATTTTCTTCTTCTGTTCCAGATGCATGCCGAATAGTTCGTTCCTTCATTGAAGACTCTGTCAACTATTTATCACATGGTGGTCATATAAACTTTTATGATGTGTTAAAGAAATATCTTGACAAGCTTATGATTGATGTGCTGAACGAGGCTTTGCTTAACATCATCCATTCTGGTAAGTTAGATGTATCGGGAGCAATGCAAATTGCAGCTAACGTAGCCGTTCTTGAACGCACTTGTGATCTTTTCCTATGGCAGGCTGCAGAACTTTGCTCAATCCCTTTACATTTAGTTGAAAGTCCTCATGTAGGGTTAACTGCTAAGGCTGTTTTCAGGGCAACACAGAATTCTGCCTACAATGCAATATTGAATGTGGTCGATTCTAAGTTGGATGAATATCTTGCTCCCATGAGCAGCATAGCTTGGACAGCTGATGAAGCCCCAGAACATGTCAATGATTACATGAATGAAATTGTTATTTATCTTAGCTACCTGATAACTAATGCCCAGCAGATTTTGCCTCTGGATGCACTTTACAGAGTCGGCGTTGGTGCTCTAAGTCATATTTCTGATTCTATTGTGGCAGCTTTTCTTAACGAGAATCTCAAAAGATTCAACCTCAATGCTGTCATTGGGATTGACAATGATCTGAAAAGGTTAGAATCTTTTGCAGATGAAATATTTCAAAGCACAGGTCTGAGCGATATGAAGAACGAATGCAGCTTCAGAGATTGTCTAACAGAATCCAGACAGTTGATGAATCTTCTCCTAAGCAATCAGCCCGAGAGTTTTGTGAATCCTGTAATCAGGGAGGAAAGTTATGGTGCCTTAGACCACAAAAAGGTTGCGATTATCTGTGAAAAATTCAAGGATTCACCAGATACGTTGTTTGGGAGCCTCTCTAACCGGAGCACAAAACAAAATGCTCGAAAGAAATCAATGGACACCTTGAAACGAAGGCTGAAAGATTTCAGCTGATATTAACTATGTGCTTCGGTGATGTTGGCTTGTGATGTCTTCATTGAGTCCTGTAGCTTAAATATTTTGGCGGTTTCCAATTGTTATGGTTATCTACCTTATGCATGTTATCTACAACCAGCATCAAGTTTCCAAAAAGATTCTGTGATGCAACGCAGAATCATCTGTTAATATCCTTAGTATAAACTGAAGCGCATTCAAATCAAACTTTTCACCATGTGGATTCGTTTTTGTTGGCAGATGTGATTTTGTTCACAAAATTCAAATTAGAATAGACCCTGAAATTTTTCTTTCTTAAATGATGGGAAAAAAAAGCTACATATAGCTGTGTAGAGTCTTGTGGACGTTTTGGTTGCTTCATCTGTCACCAGCATGTTCCAAAATTTGAACTGGTAATATTATTGTTTCCTGTTTGCCTGGGCAGGTTGTAACCAAATGCTTGCAAGAATCACACTGTTGGATGCTTGCATCTTTCAGGAGGATTCTCCTTCTTATAACACAACATCGCAATTATCAATATCAGCCAAAAGTTAAGTCACTTCTTCCTCTCTCCTTTCTCCTCATTGCTATATTTAGCTTTTCTTTCCTTGAAGTATGCCAGTTCAAATAGATGGAATTACTGCTTCACTTTTGATTTCTGAGTTGCCTTCCGGAACAACACACTTCTGTGAGTAGTTGAGTTGGCTCGGTTATCCTGCCACTAGTAGGACTGTAGCAGTAGGCAGCTAAATGTCATTTTTCTTGAGATATAAAAAGGATTTATCTGTAGTTATGCAAGTGATCCTTCTGGGATACTTCTGTAGCCCAAAGATATGAGCCTTATTGTGATGCATGATATCTGATGCATTCTGCAGACTTCAAGCTTAAGTCCCCCTACTATGAACAATAAAATTCTCACCCCAGCATTCATATTTATTAAGATCTGATAAGTTACAATTCTCTGAGTTTCCATCTAGTCCAAATTCCTTTTAAAAAATAGTATATTTAGATCAACGCGATTGATAATATTTTTTTCAAAAAATTCCGTTTATCCTGCGTCCAGTGGGTTGATGCTGCTTCCATTCATTTGAAGTGTTAAGAGTTCTTAGAAAATTCCACACGTACGCGGACGTACTCAACTCAAGAAGAAGAAGAAGAGAAGATTTCCAGGAGTTTGGATAATTTAATAGAAATCAACTCCTCAATGACAACAAATACGAAGTTAGCTTTATGTATAAATATACGTTCGAAGCTTTGGGTTCCGATTAGAACAAAAAAAGAAAGAAATTAATTCAGCCGAGAGAAGAAGAAGAAGATTTGCCTGCCTCGATCTCATAAATACAAATCCTCTTCGCTTCTGCTTCCGCCACTTCTTAATTTGGCAAAGAGAGATCGACCGAATTAGAATAATCAATCGGCTTAGTTTTGAAGGTTCGGTTTATTTACTTCACATTCCTTGGTTTTGTAATCTTTCCACAGGTCGAATTTATATCAAAGAAATTATATACGAAGATTTTGAAGTTCTTAAATTTATTTGTCTCAAAATAAGCAGTGATCTATTCTAAAGAAGATGGAGATGGTAGAACATGTTGGTGCATCCCTGCTGCGTCTGCTGTTTCAGGCCTCGGTCAAAGGACTCAACGATGTCAAGAACAGTGAATAGGCCAGAATCCGTTCCTTAGTAAACAATGTGCATGAGCTCAAGAATCGGAGAGAAGAAATCGATCGGCGTGGAGTGCAACCCCGAGGACATACAGAAGAAGATAACACAAAGCTTTGAGTTGGGTTGGCAAGAAGATGTTTCCTTGGACGAAAGAGCGAGCTACATCCGCAGTAGGCTGAAGGAAGCAAAGTTCTTGCTGGTTCTGGACAATTTGTAGAAGTACGTCGATCTCACAAGGCTGGGGGGCGACCAACAAGAAGGCGAAGGTCGTCCTGTCAACGAGGTCCTCCAAGGTCTGCAATCAAGTGGGGGCAAAAATGGTCAGAGTTCAGCGCTTAGATCTGCGAGCTTCTCGCGCTGTTCAACGACAAGGTCGGGGAAACCGCGCGGAGGCTCATGGCGGCTGATTCGAGGATCAGGGAACATGCTCGTGAATTAGTCAAGAAGTGCAGCGGTCTGCTCATCAACGTTGCATACGCTGTGGCGAGCATGGAGACTCAGGATCAATAGCGTTATGTGATCAGACTGATGGACTCAGAACCATGGAGGATCGACGACATGGGGCGAGTGCTTTCCTCCCTGAAGAGAAGCTACGACAAGCTCGACGACGACCTGAAGGAGTGCCTCCTCTACTGCTCTCTGTACCCGGAAGCATTCTCCATCGAGAAAGATTGGATCATCCATTACTGTATCGGGGAAGGGCTCATCGACGAGTAGCAGGAGGGGGACAACAGCCTGGGCCTGATGAAGGCGGAGTCGCTGCTCGAGAACGGAGACGATGCAGAGAATGAGGTCAGGATGAACCTGGCGGTGCGCGCCATGGCGCTGTCGATTGCTTGCGAGCTCGGGGCGACGGAGAACCGATGGCTGGTGCAGGCGAAGGTCTATCTGAAGGAAGGCGCGCGGTGGATCTCTCTGATGAGGAACAACTTGACCTCGCTGCCTCCATGTCCCCGCTGCCCGGAGCTGGAGATGTTTCTGCTTCAGGGGAACGCCGGCTTGAATCGGGTATCGGAGAATTTCTTCAGGTTTACGCCTGCTCTAAAAGTTCTCGATCTTTCGCAGACCGCCGTGGAGGATCTTCCATCGATTTCTTTGTTGCTCAACCTGCAAAACCTCGACGTTTCCGACACGAGCATCAAGTCTCTACCGAAAGAGCTCCGGAAATTGACGAAGTTGAGGTTCCTATTGCTGTCGCGCACACCCATAAAGACCATTCACGAAGGAGTCATCGCGAAGCTCACGCAGCTGCAAGCTCTCTTCGTTGATTTCAGCTACGGGAACTGGAGAGTGAGCTCTGGGTGGACCGGCCTCGACATGGATGAGCTGAAGGAGCTCAAGAGGTTGAAAGCGCTGGGAATCACCGTCGAGAGATTCGCCGTTCTGCGGAAGCTCGCGAAGTCCTGCTTCTCCGGCTGCATGCGGAACCTTCGGATAAGGCGATGCAAGGACGGGCTGACGGGCATCTCAAGGAGGTTGCTGCGTAATGGCCTGAAGGGCGTGCGGATGCTCGAGGTGAGGGATTGCAGGGAGATGAAGGAGCTTGTGATCGACGGCCATGAGTGGTACCTCCAGAACGTGAGAAGTCTTCAGTTTCGAGGTCTTCCAAGCATCGAGATTGCGTGGAAGGAAGGAGGTCGCTTCAGGAATCTGAGCGAGTTGAGAGTCTGCAGCTGTGATGGGCTGGAAGCTGGTTCATCGGATTGACGCTGAAGCTGCAGATGAAATCAGTGCTTTTCCTTATCTGAAAACTTCGGAGCTCGTTGATCTCCCAAAGCTTTGGAGTTTATGTGAGGGAAGGAGATTGGCTCTGCCTTGTTGCATCTGCAGGTGAGAAATTGCCCCAAACTGAAAAGGCTTGAGATGGGTGTGAAAAAATTGCAATATATTTCCGGTGAACAAGTTTGGTGGAGCAAGGTAGCAAAGGATGACTGCTACAGGAAAGCACAGTTTAGATGCATCGATCGGCCTGTGAATTAAGTGTTTTTGCTGCTCCAAATTATAATCCTTTCTTTTATATTATAAGAGAGAGAGATATATAAAGGATACATATTTACCTATACTACTAGTATATGATCTCAAGTTGAGTCTGTGTCTAAGTAAGCTAGAGAGTAAAATGGTAGACAAAAGGATCAATATTATGCTGCCATGACTGATGTAATATTCATCAAATGCAAAGAAAAAAATAACACTTTAAACGCTGCAAGCCATGGGTTGATGCATTAACATTCCATCCCCCCATCTGTACTTATATGGGCACTTAACTGCAACAGATCACATTTGTACTTAATTAATTAACCAAATCAAAAGTCCTTTTCATGAATTAGATTATTATTCTTTTCTTCATCTGATCAAAAATTAAAAAGTAAAGAAAAAAAAGAAGTATCAGATCATTTTTCCACTTGTTAGGGCATGCAGTGCAATAATGGCAGTTCAAAGAACCTTTGAAGTGAAGTGAAAGTGCTGTTTCAAGAATCTAATTTTTCCCTTCTCCCATAAGAAAGCGAAGAAAGGCTTCAAAACCTCACCAAACCGATCATCTTTCTCCCATATATATATTATATATGCAACATAAATTGTAACTCTCTTTCAACAAGTTGGCTAAATATATAATCTTCAAAATATCTGAAGAAAGTTATAGAGAGAAAAAGAATAAGGGAAAAAAAAATGGAGATCTATGAATACAAAAAGTAGAAGGCTTTGAAGGATCGTTTCATGTGCTATTCTATTATTCCTTTCAATCACTGCTAGTTCTAGTCGGTTTGCTTTACTCTTCGTAGTGCCGGTAGCTTCTCCATCAATCATTCATCAGTATGAAGGATCGATATCCAGACCAGCTTGCATTCCTTCCTGCTCATTATCAAACTTGGCGGCCTTATCAAATCGACAGACCAACGACTCCTTCCTAATGGGGATCGGTCCATTGGATTTTTAGCTAGTAATTAACTGGAGAAGCGAGTTTGAGTTACCGAAGGCCATCGATGAACAAAACTAACGACGACGACGACGACAAGAACCAGGAATTAATGACGGAGAAAATACTGAAAGAACTCGTGAGGAAAGTAGAACATCACCTACGTAGCCCTTGCTTCATGATCGAGCTAAGTTGGGGGGAATGAAGCCTGGTCCGAAACCATTTCTGTTGCAATCTCTGGAACCTTAAAAATTTTACTCGGAGAAATATTAAGAACCCTAATCGACTGCGATAACGGCTTCGAACCAGACGACAATCCCCTCAACTTAATTTCATAGGAGAAATTAAAGGGAGAGAGAGGGAGACGCTGAGTGTAAGAGAAAGAAGAGACATCCCTCACTTGATATTTCTGGTGTCCCCTTTTATATATACTTGGATGAAGAGGAAGAAGGAAGAAGGAAGAAGGAAGGAGGAGGAGGAGGAGGAGGAGGAGGAAGGGAATTAATCCCTTGATATATATGACTTGGAGTCCACTTTCAGTAAGACCTTTCACCGCCATGATTACCTCAAGCCCTAATCTCCTTTTTTTTTCTCTTGACATATATTTATATAAATATATTCTAACGAACTTGATGCATTTATTAGACCACTGATGACAAGGATTATTTTCAACTTACCCCCTGTAATTATAGTAATTAATTTGACAAATATTTGTATTGAATACATATGTATTAAGTCTCGTAATTTTTAGCAGTGACTAATTCTGCTTCATATAACTAATATTAATTGACATGTCATGTAACAGTAAACGCTGTATAAATCATAATAAATTAATTTAAAATAGGTTTAATTGCAATTAGGTAATACCGTAATAAGTAATTGTCCTTTATAACTAAGATTTATTGATATAAAATGAAAAACTATAGGGGTCTAATTAACTAATTCGAACCCCCCTAACAAGAATAGTAATCATTAAACTTCTTCTTTTGACATAATTGATAGCATAAGTAGATGCTGGGCTTAAGTCAACCCAAAGGACTGATATCTTGGCATCTCAGGAGATCTTTGCAGGCCATAATTAGATGCTAATTAATTAGGTTAAGTCAACCATGAACTCTTTTCAAGCATCTTAATTGGCGGAGATTTTTTTTCTTTTAACTATTTACTATTGCAAATTAATCCAGACTGATTACTGATGAAGAATTGATGAAAGTGTTTTTTTTTTTAAAGAAAAAGAAAGGTCTGACTTGGGGATTGGGCTTTATTTATTCTCAACTCCCAAGCAAGGGATCATGCAGTGCTTTAATCTGCCTCCCCCCACTTGGAAGAAAAAAAAAAGGAAAGGAAAGAGGAGGTGTGCAGTGATGAGGAATATAATTGAGAGAATATGGAGGAGGAGATTAATTGTGGGGGGGGAGGCAGGAACAAGCAAGGGAGCAAGCCAAGTTGTCTTTTGTGGATTCCAAGCTTAATCATCAAGCAACAGCACGGCGCAAAGCACAGCCCCGCGCGGCCGGCCCTCGTCCTCGTGCCATTGCACATATATCTGGTCGATAAATTAACTGGTAAAAAGGTTGCAGATATCATGTTCCTTTTGGGGAGTAAGCGTTGGTGGAAAAAGAAAGATGTCAGATTTTGAGGAAGATCTAGATCTTGATCACAAGGGGGGAGAGAGAGAGGGAGGAGAGCTTTATTTTCATCTGCATGCAGCCATTCTCCTGACCAAAAAATATTCTGCCACAAGCTTCACTCCTTACGTTATATATATATGCATATATACATCTTCATCATCCCTAAGTTCAACAAAACAAAAGGAAACTGTCTCCAAGATTACGTGCAGTAATTATGCAGTGATAAGATTGATGGGAAAGATGTTGATACGACTAGCTATGCTATTACCGAATATATCATTGAATTTTTTATAAGACCAAGTATCCCATCCCTAATTAGATCATCGTGACGTTCCAAGGAATTATATGGTTTAAAAGGATGTATTTTATAACATCATTGACGCTATCCGCCACTTAAAGAGATATAAAAACTAAAATATTTATACGAGAGAATTCTATTTATTTTTAATCCTAATTAAATCAAATATTAATATATTTATTCTTTATATTATTACTCATTAGGAGGTAATTACTTCAAAGAAGGTAATAATTTTTGTATATTAATAGAAGCAACTTTCCCGCGGCGCTGCTTCTGCTTCTGCGAGCACGCAGCGGCGCCCTCTCACCGGCGGCGGCAGGGGAGGCCACCGACGGCGGGCGGCGCAGACGAAAGAGGCCGCCTCGCCTCCCATATTGGCGGCGCCGAGGAGCACGGCGGCCTGCTGCTGCACTCGCTGCCGCAGGGGAGGAGGAGGCCGGTGACGTTGGGGATGCGAGAAACCCTAATCTTCCAAATCAACCTTATGCGGTCAAAATATAGTCCGCATGCATTTAAGATGAACGCACCGCATTTGAGCAACTCGACCTCCACGCATTCGTGATCAAAAGTCCAATTTATTGAACGTGGAAGGATCAAATTGAATGCCAAATAGTCAAGTCCGCGTCAGCGAGTCCATCACTGCTCACGAGCCTCCCCGGACTACGTCCCAGAATTCGACGCGTGTCCAAGTCCCAGAGAAGAAGAAGAAGCCCCCACCTGTGCGTTAATTAATCAACCACCTGCACGTCAATGAATGAACCCATCTGTACGTTGATTCATCAACCAAGTCTCCCTCCATGCGCACTCGCCTACGTGTCGTGGGTATATATATATATATATATATACAGCAACAGTAAATTTAAAGACGCACATAAAACATAAAACAGTAAATTTAATTAGATCGATTTGGACGGAGTCCAAAGTCATGTTCCAATTCATAAGAAGAGAATGGGGTCCTGCACACGCTTAGACCGTTCCTTGATCTTTGATTGACTCCTTAACGGGCGCGCAGCGAGACGCATGCGTCGACGTTTCTGCATGCACTCCACCCGCCCTATATATACACCGAGCTCCCCCTCCCTTATCATCCTCAATCCTCACATCGACTCGCCCGGAGAGAGATATCCATGGAGATGCACTCGTCATCCTCGATTCGACGCCTGCTCGTGTTTCTGCTGCTGATCTCAGGAATCGTGTGGCCGCAGCAGCAGCAGCCGCCTCTCATGGCGGTGTCCGCAGCGAGGCCGCTTCGGCACCCCCAGGGCTGGTGGCGGAGCAAGCATGATGAGGATTCTTCGTCGTCGCTGCTGCTGCAGTCGCTGCCGCAAGGGCCGGTGCCGCCGTCCGGGCCGTCGGGTTGCACTCATAACCCCAACGCCCACAGAGGCGGACCTTGCCCTCATTGATCTTCCGGCCGCCCACAAATTGCAGAATATTAACTTAACTTCCTTTTGTTTCTTCTTCTTCCTATAACTGTTAAAAACTTAATTTGTTCTCTGCTTCCTGAATAAAAATAACACATTCTTCTTCTTCTTCTTCTTTCATTCTTACCGACGGATCTAAATTCTTTGAGCAGTGTTTCTTAACGTACATGTTATTATTATATTTTTTAAAAGATAATAAATGATATAGCATCCAAAATAAGGCGAAACACAAACCTACTTAGTTAGTGAAAAATATTAGGATTGTAATTACTCTTAGGGCTAAAGCACTTATTGATTTTTAAAAGATATATAAGCACTTGTAATTACTGTAAATATATATATTGTTTATTTTTTTAATAAGAATATTGATAGAACTGTTGTCTCAAATTTTCCTTTACATAGGTTACGATCCTCAAATTAACCTAGGTTTCCATAAGATATTACATTCAGCTAATGTTATTATTACAGCTGGTAAGTAAATTGCTAAGATAAAGTGAGAGATAATAACGATGAGGGACGGCGCACGCAGTGCAACTACCGACCAACGGGCTAGCGCTGCTGCTGGTCAATTAAAATGAATTTTGACCTTTATAGAATAAAAGTCAGAATGTTGGACCAAAAGTCAAAATTAATAGATTTCCCGTTCTCATGCGGGCATCATCGTCGACCTCAGCCTTGTTCCGACCGTGTCCACCAAGTCTTTTAAAACTTGCTGCGCTTGATTCTTCTCAGTCTACGTAACACCGAGTCAATCGCTCCTTTCCTCTCGAGCGAGCGCTGTAAAAAAAGAAGAAGTGGGAACCCTAATTCCGTGCATGAGGGAGAACCCATTCACACGTCTTGAGAAAAAGTCAAACATACAAATTGGACTAAAGTCAAACACATGAAATATAGTTAGAAAGTTATATATATACACACACTGGTAATTAAACCGCGTTTGGACGAAGTCCAAGTCGAAGAACCCGAACACATACGCTCACCGTTGAAGCTTCAAAACCATGCAAACGGTAAGCACACAAACCGCGCCCCCACGCTGCCGCTGCGCTTTATATATTGCTCTCCCTCTCTTCTCCGCCCTTCACCTCATCACACCAAACACCACCAGAAGAAGAAGAAGAGGAAGGAGAATAAGAAGAAGAAATTAATGGCGGCTTCGACGACGAGGAAGGTGCTGTTGCTGGTTCTCCTGCTGGTGGCGAGCTGGCAGCTGCTGCTGCTGCAGCAGCCTCCCGTGGCGGTGGCGGCGGGGAGGCCGATGGAGGGAGAAGTCTGGTGGCGGCTGGAGAACGAGGGGCTCCTGCTGCAGTCTCTGCCGCAGTGGAAGAAGCCGCCGCCGTCGGGGCATTCGGGTTGCACTAATGACCCCAGCAACCACAGCGGATCTTGCCGCCACCGATGACCGACGCCGGCGAAGGCCGGACAGCTCAGCTGCTGCGCGCGCGCTTCATCCTTGACTATTTAAGCCCGGGAAGAAGGGCTTTTTTTTTGTTATTTATGTGAGAGATGGAATGAGGGACTAATTGGTCAGAAGAAACTTTTTAGGACCTCTTTTCCATTTTATTTTTTTCTTTAATTTGTTTGTATTATACTGGATGCAATCATCAATTCATGAATGCATATATTTTATTTTTTAAAAGAAAAATATAATGTTAAAAACATTCATCATACATATAAAGTTAACTTTAGCTTTATAATCCTAAATTCATTGATATGGCAAGATTTATTATATAGATTATCCAATAGATATCAACTATTGATGTAAAAAAGAAAAAAAATTACAAATAAATAAATACTAATCAAATATCTCATAGATTGATAAAAGGGTATATATTAAAAATGTATGATATTTTTGACATGTATATGATAAAAAGTTTAAAGTTTTCTAAAAAAAATAAATGTGCAACAGATCAATTATGAATATTAAACATTGAATAGATTTAATCAAGTGTATACTCAAGTTGTAAGCTATCATTCCATAATTCTACAATTTTGAAGTGTGACCATTGTTTTTTTTTCTTCTTTCTAAATATTAATATTTAAAAAATAATATTCCATATAGTAATTCTTAAAAAAATCCAAAAAATATAAATTTTAGTATTAGAAATATGAAAAATATTTCTTTGTATAAAAAAATGAATAATTGGCATTAACCCCCCTCTCAATCGCTAAAATCCTAAATCAACCCCTCATGGGAGAACCCTACCTTATTTTTTTTCTCCCCTTTAAAACACAGTTGGAAAGGGAGCCTCTCACAATACAGCGGCAAGTCTCCCTCTAAGCCGTTACATATATAAGGGTTGTAGGGTTTCTCCTTGCCCTTGCTCTCTCTCTCGCTCAGCCGACAAGTTAAGCGCAGGAAAAGGGGGGCGGCAGCGAGGGGAGAAGAGAGAAGAGCTGGTCGGCGATGGCGCAATCGTTGGAGCTGCTGCTGATTCAGGTCCTGATGCCGGATAACGACGCGCGGCGGCAGGCGGAGGAGCAGATAAAGCGGCTCTCCAAGGACCCGGCGGTGGTGCCAGCCCTCGTCCACCACCTCCGCACTGCCAAGACCTCCAATGTACGCCAGCTCGCCGCCGTCCTACTCCGCAAGAAGATCACCGGCCACTGGACCAAGCTTTCCCCAGCACTCAAGCTATCCGTCAAGCAGGCCCTCATCGACAGTATCACCCTCGAGCACAGGTCTCATCCCCTTTCTATCAGTTTTTTGCTTATCTAATAATTCTTCAATCTCTAGTTCTTTTAGTTGGATTCTGAAAGGCCTTCGTGGACCAAATTCATCATTTTGTACTGAATTTATCATAGTTTCAAATAATGGAAGTTGTGAAGGCATCAATGAATTACTTTTCTTCGATCATTCAAGAATTATGCAATCCTCGCTTGTATTTGTATTAATATTAAGGGAGAAGTATTGGATGTGCCCGTTCTTTGATGCTGGATTTCAGCGCTACTCCCGTGCCCATTCACGTTTACCTTTCCGTTTACATGTAGGTTCCCATTTACCCCATGTTCCCTCTTTAAGGGTTTCATAATCTGGTCTAGTTTTGGTAAATTGTAACCCCTTTAAGGTTTTGATGTTGAATTATCTCTAAATTGGGAGAGAGTATTAAGTTAATTTGCCAATTTTGTTATATTATGATATGATGGAGCAATTATCATGTGTTACAATCAATTGTATCTGTACAATGTGATCTGTATACAGCATATCGCTAAATGTGATTATCTTATTTCTTCCCATCTTCAATACTCTTATTTATTTATTCAGAATTTTGTGCTGGATTTTAGATGTGACTTATGATATATTTAATTCAGGATCCTACTAAATAACTTATAATTCTATTATGTCACTCTTTTGGTTTCCCTACTATGTAATGTCAATTGAGAAAAAAATGTTACATGTACGATATGTTTATGAGTTCTGTGCTATCACAGCCCACTTCTTATTAGTGATTCTAGCCTTTTATGCGTAGCTGATACACATCACATCAGCTACTGGAGTCAACATGATATGATTCAAGGTGGTACTTTTCCATGCTATCTAATTTAGGCAGTAGATACCAAGCCTGACAAAGGAAACTACACTAAATTACATATATCAGACAATATGGATATATTTTTACACTGTACTGGTGACATGGTTGGGTAATTGTGACATGTGAGTACTGATGCCAATACTCAAAAGCATGCAACATAATATCTATATTATTATTTTTATTCCACAATCATACTTCCCCTTGAAATATTTATCTTTTATCAGTGTGACTTTTCTTTGTGAATAACAGTTCCTTTGTTATATACTATTGTCTCTTGAAACCTTGGGCCTTTCTTTCTGTGTTATTCCGAAGTGATAAATGATTCTTTTTGCAGTCCACTTGTGAGGAAAGCAAGCGCTAATGTTGTAAGCATCATTGCCAAGTATGCTGTCCCAGCTGGAGAGTGGCCTGAATTATTACCTTTTCTCTTCCAGTGCAGTCAAAGTTCGCAAGAAGACCATAGAGAAGTATTTCTGTTTCCTTCTGTTCTGTGTTAAAGCTTTCCTATATGATGTACTTCTGCAATTTTTTTATGAACATTGCAAAAAGCATTCGATTGAGAAGTCTAGTGGCTCCTGTTCCTAGTTGTGCATATCACCATGGTACTGATTGTAGTTTCCAGTAATTGTTAAGATTTATAAGTAATTAAAGGCTAAAATTTCATTTGTCTTAACTAATAAGTGAAAATGCTTGTGTGGCTGCGATGCATGGACCTGTATGATCCAACAAGAGGCATGACCAGGGTCGACTAGACTGCTAGTTTTCTCCATTAAAAGCAACACAAGATTTAATTAAAGGCTAAAATTTCATTTGTCTTAACTAATAAGTGAAAATGCTTGTGTGGCTGCGATGCATGGACCTGTATGATCCAACAAGAGGCATGACCAGGGTCGACTAGACTGCTAGTTTTCTCCATTAAAAGCAACACAAGATTTAATTTCTCATTTAGTTCTGACCGTTATGTATTATTTTAAGTTTTGTTAAACCAACTTCGCTTTCTTGGACCCTGATTAACCTGAGATAAGGTTGCTATATGAAAATCTATAAACTGGCAGGATTTTGATGAACTAGGATATGCTTATCTATTTCACCATAGGAATAATTGACTAAGTTGTTGTATGCTTTAGCTGACACTAAGGTCATTTTTCTTTCAGAGCTTAAGAATTAAGAACACATGTTACTTTTTGCAGCATGCCAGTGACATCAACTTGGTATTATCATCTTGCAGGAATGTTTTCTTCTAATTCAGGCTTATGCCAACAGGAGAACAGGAGAAACCCAAACTATTTGCATGCATTTTCTAGTGAAATTATAGAGTGACTCAAACTTTCTGAAAGCATTTTCTAGTGAAATTATAGAGTGACTCAAACTTTCTGAAAGCATTTTCTAGTGAAATTGTAGTGATATTTTGTATATAGCCATCTGTTGAGTTATCTTTCTTTTCCTCTATGATTGTTCTTATGCTTATAACTTGATATCCTGCTAGGTCGCTTTGATCCTTTTTAGCTCTCTAACTGAAACAATCGGGCCAACATTTCAAACCCACTTGGCAGACCTACAGCCTATTCTGCTTAAATGCCTCCAAGATGAGACAAGCAGTCGTGTCAGAGTTGCAGCTCTGAAGTATGTATTTTTAATTTTTTTGAATGCAAAATATCTGATATTTGTGATTATTTTGTGCATATACCCTGTCTTGATTACACGTGATATCAATCTCACTTGATTTTTTAAACCTTCAGGGCTGTTGGATCCTTTATTGAGTTCATCAATGATGGGACAGATGTAGTAAGTTCGGTGGTTACTTCATTGTTCTATTGTTCGGTTTTCTGTTTTTATCCATCAAAATGACTAGAGGATTTATATTTAAGTTATAGTGGGGATAAATCAATCATAACTTCCAAGAAGTAAAACCTCCAAGTTGTAAGCATACTATTTTCAATCTAATGAAATGTTGATTCTTCAACTTTACTATTCAAAGGACAAAATCAGGAGTTCTTATCTAAATAAACTGTTTCTATTTATGGTTTCATTTAAAGAAGATTGTTGCCACTAATTCTTATCACGAGGATCACCAAAAGAGGCACACAGCTACTCCATTTTGATGAAGATGCAAATTTTCAATCCATGATATATTTCAAAACATTTTGCATCATTCATCTATTCTTTCACTTTTCAATTTAGTGCATGCAAAAGAAACATGCTCTTCATATGCTATTTAGATTGATATATTTTTGTGCTTTTTAGGTGAAATTATTTCGAGAATTTATTCCAAGTATATTAAATGTGTCGCGACAATGCCTAGCTAATGGTGAAGAAGACATTGCTTCTATTGCTTTTGAAATATTTGACGAACTCATAGAATCTCCTGCTCCACTTCTTGGGGATACTGTGATGTCCATAGTGCAATTTTCTCTTGAAGTTTGTTCAAGTCAGAGTTTGGAATTGAACATACGACACCAGGTCTGCTTGATTCTGAACATGGCAATTCAGTATCTTTATCTAGGTCATTACTAATTCAACATATTTGTAATGTCAGGCAATTCAGATAGTATCATGGTTGGCAAAGTACAAAGCTTCATTCTTGAGGAAGCACAAGCTTGTTGTGCCAATTCTTCAAGTAATGTGTCCTCTTCTTACAGAAACAACTGACGGAGATGAGGATTCTGATCTTTCTGCTGATCGAGCTGCTGCCGAGGTTATTGATACAATGGCTATAAATCTACCTAAACATGTGTTTCCACCTGTTTTTGAGTTTGCTTCATTGAACTTCCATCACAATAACCCCAAATTTCGAGAGGCTTCTGTTACGGCACTAGGTGTTATCTCTGAGGGCTGCTTTGAGTTGTTGAAAGGGAAGTTGGAAAATGCTTTACACATTGTTTTGGGGGCATTGAAGGATCAAGAACAAATGGTAAGAGGAGCTGCATCATTTGCATTGGGCCAATTTGCTGAGCATTTGCAGCCTGAAATTTTATCTCACTATGAAAATGTACTTCCCTGTATACTGAATGCACTTGAGGACCCTTCTGATGAAGTGAAGGTAACATGTGTGCTTTAACGTATCACTTGATCTGCTGCAAATGCATTGCTACAAGAATTTTCACATATATATATATATATATATTGCAGGAGAAGTCGTACTATGCTCTGGCAGCATTTTGTGAAGACATGGGAGAAGAAATTCTTCCTTATCTAGATCCTCTAATGGGTAGATTAGTTATAGCTCTCCAGAACAGTCCAAGAAATCTTCAAGAGACCTGCATGGTTATCCTCGATCTGTTTTGTCTCCTAAAGTTATAATCTTGCTATTGTAATTTGAAATGTTTTTGTGCTACAATTTTTTGCTGCAGTCTGCAATTGGTTCAGTAGCATCTGCAGCGGAGCAGGCTTTTATTCCATATGCTGAGAAACTTCTTGAACTGATGAAAAACTTCATGGTGCTAACAAATGATGAGGACTTAAGGGCACGAGCAAGAGCAACTGAATTAGTTGGAATAGTTGCCATGGCAGTTGGTCGAATGAGAATGGAACCTATACTACCTCCTTTTGTGGAGGCTGCACTTGCTGTAAGTTATGATCACAAATTTTCACCATTTTTTTTCACCATATAGGCTCCAGTTCAAACAGTTCATGATGTTTTTTCAGGGTTTTGCATTAGATTTCAGTGAGCTTCGTGAATATACACATGGTTTTTTTAGTAATTTGGCTGAAATATTGGATGATGGTTTTACACAGGTAATATCTTTTCCATTTTGTCTATTGATTATGCTTATCAATAATTCATTCAAAAAACATAATGCAGCAATTTCTGTGGTACAGTACCTTCATCATGTTGTACCTCTGGTATTTTCTTCATGTAATCTGGATGATGGCTCTGCGGTGGACATTGATGACTCTGATAGTGTTGAAAATGGATTTGGAGGTGTATCCTCTGATGAAGATACAAATGATGAACCACGAGTTCGTAATATTAGTGTGAGGACTGGAGTCTTGGATGAAAAGGCTGCAGCAACACAAGCTATTGGCTTGTTTGCACTGCATGCTAAAAGTTCTTATGTGCCGTATCCTTCAGATTGAGCAAAGTTTTACTTTATTCATGAATGCATTTGCTTTGTTTCTTTAACTAACATCAGCTATATGGAGGAGTCATTGAAGATCTTAATTAGACATGCAGGATATTTTCACGAGGATGTCAGACTTCAGGCTATTATATCTTTAAAACGTAGGCAGTTATTTCTTTGAGCTTTGCTCCTAATATAAAGTATATTTTTGTTCTTCTAGTATTAATTGGCTTCTTTTATGCACTTGACAAACTATATCCAAAATCACTTTTCTGGATGATATTTTCTCACATTTTAACCTTGAAGTTATGGATAAATTGTGTCATTGTTAGTTGGTCTTAACGCTCAACATTTTAGAGTTAGGTAGTTATGATGTCAGACTTCAGGCTATTATTTCTTTAAAATGTAGGCAATTATTTCTTTGAGCTTTGCTCCTAATATAAATTATATTTTTGTTCTTCTAGTATTAATTGGCTTCTTTTATGCACTTGACAAACTATATCCAAAATCACTTTTCTGGATGATATTTTTTTCAATTACTTTACATTTTAACCTTGAAGTTAGGGATAAATTGTGTCATTGTTAGTTGGTCTCAACGCACAACATTTTAGAGTTAGGTAGTTATGATTTATGGTGGAAAAATATCTTAGTTTGAAAGAGACAGTGAGATTCTGAAACTTCCATATAATTTGTGGACAAGCCTCAAAAGTATGCTACATCTCAATAAATATAAACATAATTCTCAAGTGAAGATTTGCTTTGTTATTGGATGATAAACTGATTCTGAAATAACCATACCTGAGAATTATGTTGAAGTAAAATCAACTATCTTCTCATTTGATAGGTTGAGAACTAGCTGGTTGCTACATACAATCAGTCAGTACTAGGTTCTTTAGAAGATAATTTTACAACAAATAGTATTTTCTAAGGAACACAATAAGATGGTGCCTCTAGCTACACATTACAAGAGCTTTTTGCTACTGGGCTCCTGTTGTTACCGATAGTTCTAAGTTTTTCCAACAATAACCAGATATTACATCTTGCTTCAGTTTTCTTATGCTTCATGCTAAAGAAAATGAACACCATGTTCATGGTTGATCTGTGTCTACGAAAGAGAAAAACACAGTTGTATATTTATTTTTGAGCCTAAAAGCAGCCACTTTCTGGATACCTAAATATGCCTTGGGTATTAAATCTAGTAATGCCATATTAGATAGTCAAAAATGGCTTCTTGATGTCTGGATACTTGAAAATATATATGAATGTGGGAAGCATGTTATTGGTCACAATTATACAATGTCACAAGTTGACTTCACATTATGTTCTTTACAAGTTGTTGTTTATTCAACTCTTTAACTTTTTTGTCTTTCTTTTTTTTCCAGATATTTTAACTGCTGCACGGTCAATTCCATTGGGCCAAAGTGTGAGTAGAAGCTTGCCTTTTTCCTTTTATTTAAATGTTCATGTCCATGTCCATGTTTTTGAGAATTTGTTTATCAGCAAGGTTTCAGTATATGTCTCCTAATAGAAGTATATAGATTTTGAAATGTTCAAACTTCCATTTGAAATTCTCTAATACTGGGTCCGTAAGGTATTTGCAAAAGTAAAACTTTAAACTAATAGCTTAAGTAGAATGATTTGCGTTTTGAGATTAGAATATCCAGGTAAAGAATTGAAGATGAAGAAGGAGAATGCTTATAGATGGAGAATGGAATATTGGGGATGAAATCACTTGGAATTCTAAGTTATTTTCTGGAAGAAGGGATTATTTTCTTGTGCATACATAAGTTTGTCAGAACATCATGATGAATACTCAGAGAATTAAATGGGGAATATGGAATAATTAAAGGATTTTATAATGCTTCCCATTGAGATAGTCGATTGACTATTGGTTAAGCAGCAGTCAACCATGCATGCATATTTATATGATCTTTTTTTTTCTGAAAATCAAAGACACTGTTTGCTTCTGGCGTAGTAAAGAAATCCTATTTTATTAAACCCCTGAATAACGAAAATATCCTAATAATGAGCTGCATGCATCGTGGCCTTTCTGTTACTAAACTTTTGCTTTGTGATCCTTCATATAATGGCACTGCCAAAATTTTGATGCATTCCTTTGCTTGCCATGCAGGATGTCTTGGAAAAGCAAAGGGAAGTTCTCAGTAAGTTGCAATTCTAAGTGAAGTTACCACATCAAGTTTATTACTCTGTCACATTCTAATTCTTCTATTATGCAGACACTGTGATGGACATCTATGTCAACACCATGACCGAGGATGATGATAAGGAAGTTGTAGCTCAAGCGTGCATGGGCATGGCAGATATCATGAAGGAGTGTGGATACATGGCTATTGAGTCTTGTAAGCTTAAGCTTCACTTTGTAGAGGCATTTAAGTATCAAAAATTCAACTGATTAATCAAACACTAATATAAAATCTTTTACCAGATATTCCTAGGATTGCTGAGGCAACTCTAACACTTCTGCGTGAGGAATCATCATGCCAGCAAGTTCAGTCTGACTGTGATGCTGATGATGGTGATGTTGACCATGATGAAGTGCTCATGGATGCAGTTTCAGATATTCTTCCAGCTTTTGCAAAGATGATGGGGCCTAATTTTGAGCCAATTTTTGCTAAATTATTTGATCCACTGATGAAATTTTCGGTAGGTGTTTTTATGTGCTGTCTCCCTAAAAAGTATGTCTATTGCTTTTGCTGCAAATTTTCACTGTTATATTACCACATGGACATCTAACGAAGTAACTTGTTATGTTTAAATCACTGCAGAAAGTCCCACACCCGCCCCAAGATCGGACCATGGTTGTCGCTTGCTTGGCTGAAGTTGCTCAGGATATGGGTGCCCCAATATCTGCTTATGTTGATGTGAGAACTTTACATGTTATTTACCTGCTGGAATCAACATATGGCTTACAATTTTTTAATTGGCAAATCATTTTCAGCGAGTGATGCCTTTGATATTGAAAGAACTGGGATCATCGGACCCAACTAATAGGAGAAATGCTGCATTTTGTGTTGGTGAATTTTGCAAAAATGGTGGTGCTGCAACACTGAAGTATCCTTTTCTCTGTTAGATAGTCTGCTATATATATATACATACAGCTCATAGCTTTACAAATCTAGATATCTGTTCCACGCTTCTTTCTTCCTTGATATTCTTATTCATTAGTTATCTCTGTTTTTTGTACTTTTCCTGTTGGGTTGGTGACTGTTGCTCAGACAAGGTTATCAGAATCTGAATTGTTCCCCTTAACAGTCTCTAGATACTACGGAGATATTCTCCGTGCACTTTACCCATTATTTGGTGACTCAGAATCAGATGATGCTGTGAGAGATAATGCTGCTGGTGCAGTTGCTAGGATGATTATGGTGCAACCTCAATCTATCCCTCTCAACCAGGTTAGGACTACACTACTCATTTGTAAATTATTTGCAGTCGATGAAAGTTATTTCCTGCATCCACCATGCAATCGGTACATGATGTCTTCATATTTTAGGTTTTACCTGTACTTCTAAAAGCTTTGCCACTGAAGGAAGATTTCGAGGAGTCGATGACTGTTTACAGTTGCATCTGCGGCCTAGTCTTGTCTTCAAACCCAATGGTATTTATACAATAGTTTTATTTTTTTTAGAAATTAATAAGTCTTGAACCCAAGACCTCATGATCCTCTCGTATAGAGCCCAATTACTCTAACGTGTACACTTTGTGTACGATATTTATACAATAGTTGATCATCTTTCAGTGAAACATTTTTACCCCTCCAAATGCTTTCAACCATCTAACCTTGTTTAACTTTTAACAGATCGTACCTCTAGTTCCAGATGTGGTAAATATTTTCGCACAAGTCACTGCATCGCCCTCAGAGAGCGAACAAGTCAAGAACCAGATCGGTATGGCTATTGCTCACTTGATCTCGGTGTTTGGCAATCAAATGCAGCCTGTCATGGCAGCTCTTGCGCCTGGGTATGCTAATGCTTTGGCAGCATACGCTAGTAAAAGATGACAGCTAAAGAGCCACACCTAGCAAGTAATGAACTATATACCCTTCAAATTATTTATTTGGTTATGGGATGGGCGATCTTCTTCTTCCTTGGAAGGTGTTTTTTCTTTCTCCCAAGTATATTTTTGGTGTTCGTTATGTATCTAGTTATTCTTTACAACTCTTCCTCATAAGTGCAGAGTTTTGTCTTCAAGTTCATTACCAATTAGTTACCTCTATGTGGTCGTGTGAGGGATTATTGAGATCGTTTCATCTTTTCTTTTTATATTTTTTTGCCAGAGTGTGGATTAAAATGTTTGTATAAAATTTTGTCATATTAAGAAATGCAAAACCTCAGTTGATTTGAGCAATCTTTTTGAACTTTGTCATGGCCTTCTACATTTACTTATTCTTCCAGTTTATAGTTTGTTCCAGTAGCTTTGATGGGCAGTGCAAGATGCTGCAAGAGTGTTGTGTTCTACAATATCTTGTAGCTACTGCATATAAAGACCTTTAGGATTTTAAATGTTATCTTTTAAATTTAAAAATTATACACTATCCTTGCAAATTTGAAACAGTGCCATACAATCTGTGAAACTTAGTCTTTTACGTACATATTTTTTTATATGATAGTATAATTTGGCAGTGTATTTGTGGTATTTATTTATTTTTTAATTATGGGTGCTGTTTGCTAGGGTGACTATAATTTTAGAATTTAAGGACAGACGTGTGTCATAAGCACTTGATAGTTTAATAATAAAGTGCAATTTAACCCGATAAGTGACAATGTTGTAATTTTTTTTTCCTTTTTTTTAAAAGAAAGAAACAAACTGAGCTGCACACATCTCTAACCCGCTTATTAAAAAACAAGCAACTATTAACAAGTTCACAACATAACCACTGAGAAACTACGACTATGAGATTTTATCCTTTACTAAATGTCACCAGTCTTTACAAAATCAGCTCATAACCACATTTTGCACCCAACGGAAAAGTAAAAATATTCTGATGATTATAAATAAGCTTATGGCTCATTTACTTGAACTGGAGAGTTGAGGTGCCTCATTGGGATGAGTAACCTTGCAAGCGGAAGAGGAACATGTGCCCTTATCAGGGTTCCATTCTCCACGTATTCCTTCAACAGATTACCAGAAATAATGAATCGTCAAAAACTCAAATATTGTCGTTGTTTGAAGTCAAAGTAATTGACAAAAAACATTTCCAAAAATTTCAAAATGATATTTTTGGAATGGTGACGCAGGATACTTACAGATCTCTCTAACATTCCGACCTGATGTATCGTATTAAGGAGCTCGCCTTTATCATATGGAATCAAAGCTTCAATTGGCACCATCGAGTCCTATTAAGATTAAGAGAAAATTAACAACCTTACGTTTATAAATCTCTAAGACTATATCCTTAGACATGCAAGCACATTGATACCTTTAGCTTTTCTTGAACTGCATTGCAGAATTGCTCCAATCCTTCACCACTAATTGCTGAAATGCAAATGGCACCTACTTGTTCTGCCTCGGACTTTAATCGTTCAGGATCATCAGCCTTGTCGATCTGTAACAAACACCTCATCATTCCAAATATATAACAGATCGATTGATGTAGCATACAAATCTCTAAACTCTCTTACTGTCACGGTTGGTACTGTACTACTCTGCATACTAATGTGATATAGGGTATTTTAAGGAAAAAAAGATGCAATGCATCTTGCCTTGTCTGGCAGATGTAGAAGTTTCACAACGGCTGGGTACATTTTAATAAAAAAATCCTGATCAAAATACTTAATTCCTGCAAACAGTGGACGTGCTGTTTCCGCTTTCAGCAGGCCCAGGAACAGTTAATACACATTACAGAAATTCCTTCTAGTCAGTTGAAGTAGAATTTCCTCATCATAGGAGGTTCTGGGAATTAGAAGATTAAATGGCTATCCAATTTCTTGTAGGGTTACTTTGTTCATTCATTTTATTAAAAGGCCTTTAGAGGATTGACTATTCCTAGTAGTGGATACATTGAAAAGTACAACTTCAATAAATTAGAATTGTATAATATATGCAGCAGCCATACCTTATTCCACACCATTAACTTTGGTACTAATTCCACATCCAATTCTTCAAGTACTTTATCAACAGCATCTATCTGTTGGCTAGCTAGTGGATGGCTGTAATCAATAACACAAACTTTTCACTAGAAGCACTCGAATGAAATTACAACAGAATAAACATTACTCTTTTGAATTCTCACCTGATGTCCACCACATGCACTAAGAGTGATGACTCCGATATTTCCTCTAACGTTGCTCTAAAAGCAGCTACCTGTGCAAGTATTTTTCTTTTCAGTGATGGAGAAGCACCTTTTGGCTTTAGGCATTTGATCAGGGAAGCATGATAATATACTAAGAATATCTAGCTCATATCTGACAAAAAATTAACATTTTATAAGCTTAAAGGACTAGATAAAAAATATATCAGTCAAGCAGTGAAAGCTGTGGACCAAGGAATGAAATGCTCAAGACGTGGCGTAGAAATCCCATGGGAACATATCCGGCAGTGGACGATCTTTTAAATTTTAACTATAGCAAAATTCTTCCAGCATAACACCAAAACCATGATAATACCAACCATCAATTAAACTATGTTGCTAAATGATTCTTGGAAGACGAGACTTTAACAAATTTTAGGAGCCAACACGTGACATTTGTTAACATATTTTGCTGTCCAGCAAATGAGCGCAGATCATAATAATGTAATAGTATGAAACACAATAAGCTTGGCATGCAAACAACAACGGTCTAAAATTTTGTGTGCAGAGAGCCACACCAGTCCAAATACATCACGGTGCAAACAAGTCCTAGTATTAAGATTTATGTACAAGGTGCATGCTAATTGGCTAGAGCGATAAAGCTCTACACTAGAGATCATAGATTTAAGACTTCCTAAAATTCTTTTAAAAAGTTCTAGTTTTAAGATTTAAAACCTCAAAGAACAATAGTGATTAATTATGTCAAAAAGCAAAGCATACTACTCATTTGTTGGATGAATTGACACGACAATTCATTTAACACATCTCCATTTTAGTTTAAAATGCTTATATATTGATAGCGTGAAGGAAAATTAATAGTTGATGCAAATTATGATGATATTGTAGTTTTAACCAAAGTTAAAGATAGTACACAAAGTGTACATCCCTCTAGTTAGAATAATTGGGTTCCATACGGGAAGTGGTGGGTTGAATACTCGTCAAGTTCTAAAAAGAAACCAAAGTTAAAGATAAAACGACATAATTTGGGAAAACGATTTGATCATTTTTAATAAACAATTAATAGCATTTAAACACAATGCAACAGGAGTAACCCATTAAATAATAGATTCGCACAGCCATAAATGGATTAAGTCTGTAAACCCATTTATGACATGAACGTGCATACAAAACTTAAAGCTCATCCATTCTATTTTGAGTTTCGTTCACAAAAGTGTACTAATATTTAACAGCAAATCCCAATCAACCAATGCACTATACTCATGTGATCAAGCCCTCAAAATCCAAAGTTGTATCATTTGTTAGGTGCCAGACGTCCATAGCGGTCAATGCATCTAAATATATCAAATGGAATGCAATGTGGCTACACCTACGGGAGGTTATCACTATGTTGGGTGTTGTGTCAACTCATCTGACAAGTGTAGGCTACAAATTCAGCGTCAAACAGAAATTTGTTGCACTTAAGCATATATAGATTTGTGCATATTTCAAGAATGAGTCAAGGATCCATGTCATGCAGAAAAATGTAGCTCTAGAAATTCAACAAAGAAGCTCAACATGTGCTTTTAACAGCTAGTCACAAGTCAACGTTCTTAGTTTCTCTGCATGTCCCTTTGCAGTACCAAAAATGAACAAAAAGATTCGTTCATATAGAAAGACTCAAATAACATACCAGTGTAGTAGGTAATTTTTGAATGAAACCCACTGTATCAGTCAAAAGAAACTCTTTTCCATTTTTCGTCTGCCAAAAACGTTTCAAAACATATAACATTAGCGAGATGCCTAAGATAAAATAAATGCTGGACAACCAGTTCCCAGAACATTTCAGCATGGCACAGTCAGCTAGCCTAATATGGAGGTGGGAACACTGAAGAATAAATGAATATGCTACTTCTCTTAACCATATATTTGCCAAGTATATCCTGTCATGGAGAATGAACCTGTAAAGGTAGATGGTGTTATCTTATAGATTTATGCAATGACAGCAGATTGCACCTTTTTTTTGTTTGTATATAACATTCTTCAAGCAGTAAACTTGTATTGAGAACTGAACTTTCACCAGTTCAAAAGCAGTATAAAAGATTCTTAATTTTAAGCAAGTGCTATAGATTGTCAAAAATTACCTGGACTCTTCTTGTAGTTGGATCCAGTGTTGCAAATAGCTTATCCTCTGCAAGTACATCAGCCCCAGTCAGGCGATTCAAGAGTGTACTTTTCCCAGCATTTGTGTATCCAACCTAATGAAACTTTCATCAATTTTATTATCAGAGGATATTTCAATGTAGCAACAACTCATCTGTTGTTACCAGAGATACAACTGGAACAGGTACTGATAGGCGGCGAGTACGATATTGCTTTCGGTGTTGCCGGACAGATTCCAACTCTTTTCTTAATGCACTAATCTGCATTATACATGTTATAAGAAGGATAAGCAAAAAATTACAAACTACAACATTAATTCACTCGGTGCACTACTTTCTAGATTGATTTCAAAAAGAACTGAAACTGATTAGTCATTAAAAAAGGAATTTGTCATGCCATTAAGGAAAGGCTGGATATGAATTGAAGAACTTTAAGTTTTATCTAGCCTAAATTACATACATAAGACAATAAAGGTAATCTACGGACCAACAATTAGTTAGCAATCGTATTCATCATGAATGGCAGAATGCTGAAAGTAAGAAATCTAGATCTTAAAAATAGGTTTTCATCACAGAAAAAAAAAACTTTGTTACTGTCATTACCAACTTTTTAAGACTAAAATTAAAATATCCCTTTCTGCTGGCGCTTTTAAGACAAATAAATTTTAAAAAAAGGAAAGAATGGTTTTCTTGTTGTTCTGTATTGATGGTTTTCATCATGGGAGGTATGATAAAAAATGTGATTCTCCTTATAAATGCCTCAAATGAAAGGTACAGGGAATTGTGATATTCATAGAAAAATAATGTCGTGTCCTTAATTGAGACATTGCATTGACATTACTGAATATCCTATATGGAGAATGCTTCCATAAATATAACTAGATTAAACTGTAGTGATAAAAGAAAATTTACACAAAGCTACTGAAACACTGACTTGAGTACGTAAGATACGCTTGTCCACTTCAATTTGTTTCTCACCCATACCCTTAACCTTGCCTCCTGCCTGACGTTCAAGGTGACTCCACATTTTTGTCAACCTGGGAAGTTGGTATTCCATTTGTGCTAAAGCAACCTATATGCAAAAATTCCCATTACTGCCAAACTTGAAGCATCATCAGTTTTGCCATAAAAATGAAGAATAAAGCAAATCCATCTACAAATAATAATATGGCAAAGCTCCAAATATATAGACATCCCAATTCGGAGCAATGAACATGAGAATAAATCAGTTGGAAAATGTAAACAGTGAGAGAACACTTAAGTCCAACCTTATGCAAACTCATCATCAATAAAAATGCATTGTAAGAGGCTTTTAACAAATTTTGTTTGATTATTTGTGTTCAGATCCCTATAAAATCATGAGAGTTTCTCGTCGATTGATCTTTTTTGTTCTTCGACAAAAAACACATCAGCTGTTAGCATGGGTTCTTGTAAATAGTGTGAGGAACTTTTATAGTGTATTTTTTCCACCTAATGCTTAAGGTTCACGAACATTTTCAATAAGTCTCCTCGGAGACACACGATAAAAACATTTTCAACAAAAAGCTTAAAAGAAGAAACAATTACAAAACCCAATTTCGAGTTCATCAGTGACTAGTTATGATAGAAATAGATATGTCAAGGTGTGGAAGTTACTTTCTGCTAAATCAGAAAGGTGTCTGATGAGATCACGATGGAAATGCCAATTGTCTACCTATTTCTGTCTTACTAATCCATACGTATCAAGCTATCATGAGTGGCATAATTATAGGACCAACGGTCTTGATGACATTCTTTTTGAGATTTAGAAGATATTACAAGAACAACGTATAGGATTGCAACCTATCAGAACGAGTAAGAGCTACAATTGCTGAAACTAATGAGGAAATAGATTATCCATTCTTATTATTTTCTGGTATTGACAATTTCAGCTTCTACTTTGGTGGATAATAATATTTATCATAATTTGTAGGACTATTTTATCTTAAATCTCATATGTCGAAGTTGCCTGATTGAATCATTCTATCTCTATCCAAATGAGTAAAACTAAAGTACAGATCTCACAATCGCTAAGATAATCCACATCTACACACCTTTGAACTCCAAACGCTTAACAAAATAAGCAACATGAAATCTACTGCACCAAGGTGATTGCGACCAGAAAACACCACTAATATTATTGGCTTCAATAACAAAAAAAATAATGGCTGTAC
This sequence comes from Thalia dealbata, assembly GCA_030544415.1. Classification (NCBI taxonomy): domain Eukaryota; kingdom Viridiplantae; phylum Streptophyta; class Magnoliopsida; order Zingiberales; family Marantaceae; genus Thalia; species Thalia dealbata. The sequence goes on from CM060458.1 coordinate 17,734,257, forward strand.
CTACCTGCAAAGCTGCTTCATGAGTGGCAGCCCTTTGGTTGAATATATCAAGAATTAGAGCAGTCCGATCACACACCCGAACATCCCCACCAAGTGCTTTCTCTAAGTTTCGCAACTGTCTGGAAGCAAAAGAAAAAAGTTCCAGGTTACCAGGAATAAAGACAGTACTTGATGCATAATAAGTACTCATGTCACACTAAGAGGTCCACAATAAAATACAATATAAAGGAAAAGATCCATTTGAGTCACATATTATTTCATTTGTGTCATCATGAGGTAGAGATGAGAGACCATCTTTTTTTACCAATACCTCTACACTACAAATGGTCGATATATGTACCTACAACATCTGCAAGCCCTACAACATCACCCTAGAGCCACAAAAAAAGAAAGGGAACAAGAAATAAAGACAACTGGATCTACGGCATTGGAGTGCTTGGGGGGGAGAGGAATAGGAAATGCTTTGACGGGAAATCAATATCAGCAAGTGCATTAACAATTAGAGCAGCTGCAGCTCTTGCATTTTTCAGAACTCATCTACCACCTTGAGGATGAATGAGTGGCAGGATTGTTTCAGTTCAGGGTTAATCAGATTTCAGATTGGTTTATTTGCTTAATTTCTCATGTTCCTATCTTGGTTTTTCTTCTTCCTATTTTCTTTCTTTCCTTTCTGTTTCCTTTTTTGATTTTTTATCTTCATGAGTTTTAATTGTCCCTTTGGATGATATACTGTACTATTTCAGATTAGTGAAATAAATGCCATGTTATTATTATAAAAAAAAACCCTGTTTGGATGCAAATAAAAATTCCGTGCTACCAGGACTAAAGTTGGTATAAATTCTTGATGCATCACAACTATTCTCATCAAGAGAATTGCCAGAAATGAAAAAATTTGACACTATTTGGAAATTGTGTTTTTTGAATTCTATGTACATTATTAATATATTATTCATCCCCCGCGATATCAATCAATCTTGTCAAACCTCAACAGTATTAGAATGAAAAAAAGAAACAGATAATCTATTCAACAGAGGGTAACAGTCTTCATTTTAGATATAGTAAAGTAAAAAACTTGGCAGATCATTTCTAATACCTACGAGTTTCTCTTTTCCTGAATTTGGAAAGATCCAAAGTGTCCTATCCAAGATTTAGATAGTGGCAATGAACCAACTAATCAACTATACAAGAAAATTGTACTGAAAACTTTGCTCTTACTTACATGAACTTCTTCAAGAAGGTTTTCCAGGTGATTCAAAATATAGAAATTAGCGTATTTCAGCAATTTAAACAAATATTCCTGAAAAATGTCAATCCTACTCAATTATTTCTCAGCATTTCTTAACTCACAAGTTTAACAAACTTAGAATTGCTAACTAAGGAATCAAGGCATATTTGCAATCAGAAATTTCTAAGCTTTTACTTAAATCCAAATAATTTCTCCTTTTTCACATTATTCAATAAAATTTATAGCAGCTTGATAATTATCTAAAAAGAAAAATTGTTTATATAATTTATTGTCCAATTATCTGTAAGTTTAGAGCTTTTCCTTAGTCTGCATCTATCGTTCTGTATTAATGAGCTTTCCTTATTCTTTACCAATCTTTCTCAGTAAAATTATCGATTATCTCAGGGGCAAGATAATTTACTTCAGCCAAACTTAGTGAAAAATTCCATAGATAATACAGTAATTTAACCTCTAAAAGTCACTTTTATCTGCATTTCTTTGAAGAATTACTTGACTGGCTCCAACTTAGTTTTTTTTAGCTTCACATTTTTGTTAGTAATTCACCTGTTAAACTTAAGAAGAAACTCCATAGGATGCTTTTTTTCTTGGAAGAATCGTAAAAGTAACTGTCATTTTCTTGGAGCGAATAGTGCAAGTAAAATCATTCATCTCATCACATTCAATATATAAGACACTGAATTTTAGCATGTAGTATAAGTAATAATATCTTCTTAATAATCTTACCCTGCTGACAACTCATCATCAAAAATAACAGTTTCAACATCAAGTGCATGAACTGCACTCTTGATTTCAGCAACCTTGCCAGAGCCAATATATGTCCTAGGATTTGGATTACCAAGCCTAAAAAAAACTTTGGATCAGTGCCACATAACTAAAACCAAACATTATGAATAACAAACAGTCTGGCAATAGGAAGGAAAGTTGCATTTTTATAGCATATATCGGACACATCATAAGAGTTAAAAAACCAAGAGAAGACAGTATACAAGAAACCATAGCCAAACACTTTTGATAACCAAGTAGTGCCTGAGGCAATATAATCAAAGACTTTATGGAACTAAACATCATAAGTGAGAGAAAAAATGGACAATAGCAGATGATGCCTATTGCTACATTGAAGATATGCACAACTAAGGACAGCTAAATACATTAGGTTTCCATAACAAGGAAATAGTTATTGCATGATGCCTCCTGGTAGATTTGGGACATATATACATCAAAAGAGAAGCCCAAAGGCATTCACCAATTCAAGCTGTGGAGAAGATTAATGTATGCATGTTTGCCCCATGTAATAAGTAAGCTTTTACATGATTCAATGTTCTTGGCATGTAGATCACAAACAAGAACTTTACCATGACGCACAGGCTTAACCATTAAGATGCTCTATAGGAGTCCACAGAATCAACAATTACCAGATCTTGCTATAGGCACCATCCAACATAACTGACATTGGGAAGAATCAAAGAACTAAGACGTGTGCATTTTTCTTCCTAGCAAAAGAATGACTATTACCAATTTTGATAAGCATTAATTCCCAATCTCTAATTTCACTTTAAGTATGATGTTATTCCACAAATATGCTTCATATTAGGCTAGATCGTAGATACATTGCCAAGGCTTATGGAGATTTGAATCCTACAAAAAGAATTTCTAGCTCTGATCATTTTGTAGAACCTTTTTAGGTTGCTGTTTGAGAGAAAAGATGATCAAGGATATCACTGAGAATCCGATAGTTGCATTTCCAAGAGAATATCACTTGCTGAAGCAATTAGAGAAGAAGAATACAGCATAAAAGTAGTTCTTTTTACTTTTTGGGGTGGATCATTAAATAATAAGGTGGCAGATAAAATTCCTTCAGGATCTCATTAGGCTTATTAAAAAGAATTATATTTGCAAATAAATCCCAAAAGTTCCAACATAAAGAATGAAAAAACCATCCCTGCAGTACTTAATTTTCATTCTTCTCCACCCAACAAACCAAGATGGTCTTATAACATGATGTCAAGCACCTTGGCATGGACCCACTTGGTTACATAATTTAAACTTGTTCATAAGCATACTTATTTGTCATTCTTCTCATGTAGCCAGTTAGATGTCCTCATCAACAATGGCAAATGCCTTGATATGGACCAAATTCATTTGGCGCCTTACTTTAAAGTCTGCAATTAGAAACATGGACCAAATTATACTATTCTTGTTTTGGCCCAAAGGTTAAAAGGCAAATCATATAACTACTAGAACTCATACCTTTAAGTGAGAGAAGATATTTTGAACAAATGAAACTAAAGGATACATCTATTTCCCTCAACTACTTGTGTGTGTTTTCAAGGGCTTGTAATTATGTTAATTCTCCATTTTCATATCTACTGCATCACACCTATAGATACGATCATTTGTTTCATTTGAATGATTGTGCAATCATAAGAAAATTATACATCCATCCTTCTGTCAAAAGGATTTAACCAACTAAGATAGATTTAAGATTTCTACATTTTTAAATGGGGTAATTGCAACAGCAATACAACACCTTAAACTAAAGGAAATTCAAGGATGAAATAATGAAAATGATGCTTCAGAATTCAAAAGTCCATCTGCAGACACTGTTATCATTTGAGAGAGACAATTGAAAATATATGATGATTAACACCCAATTTGATTCAGGCGTCACTCTAAAGCAATGAAGCCCCCAAGGTGTAGAGCAATCAGAAACTTCTAGCTTTAGCATCTTATTGCCTTGGTACATAATTGAAGGGAAAAGTGATAGAGATCATAGTGTGGCATCATCTTTCAATTATACATGCTACTGGTATACGATAAGAACTTCAAAAGTACAAAAAGATGAGCTTAGGCACCAAGATTCATTCGGTTAAACAGAAAGCAACCACTAATCTTATTTTTGTACCTTGTAACCACTAAACCATGTGATTGAAACTATATAATATCCAGTTATCTACATGAATGCAAGTTGAAACTAAATCACAAGTGTTTGGATAACTCCTTAAGGGGTTCATTCTGAACTTAATCTTTATAAATAGGACAAAGAAACAAACACTAGATTTTAAAGACCTTTATAGATGAACAATAATGGAAAGGTTAAAGTAGTCACATATACTGTTCTCCTAAGCAAAAGGAAGAAGGGAAACTTACTTTTGATAAGTAGAGCCGACAACTGAAAGTCCAGCAGTATCAGCTAATTGAGCAAGCTCGTTAAGTGACTCCTCAATGCTGAAAATATTGTCTTTAGCACCTTTACATTCAACTCCGACAAGGTAGGCTTTCTCTTGAAATACCTACAATCTTAATATGATATCTTGTCAGATACTTATCAGTCTGCTGTACAGAAGAGATTTTCCAAGAAAGTTTACACAGTGAAAGGAAAATGAAAAAAAGTGAAAAGAACCAAAATACATTCAAAAATATCATTCCTGAAAGATCCTCAATAAATCAATCAAAATCAATAACACAAATTGAGAATTGGTGATACATTTTTCCCATCAACAATTAAACAAAAAAAAGCATATTGAAGTAAATAGAAGTAATCAACAAGAAAGATCGCAAAGTTACAGTGTCAAGGGGCTACTCAAATGTAGTTAGGAAACAAGTAAAGCACTTCTATACCCATGTTAATGCACTAGACTTCTCAATGATAACCTCAGAAGTCATCTGAAATATCTTACATAAAACAATAACACCAAGAGCTCCAAACAACAAAGATTTTCAAAGTATTTCCTCCTACTGCGGTAGCCTAGTAGATGAATGAGAGAATCATAAATACATGTGTCTTCTCCCTTAAACCCAGCAAGTATCTCCTTTAGAATTTATATGGCTGGATACATGACCGAAGCATTACAAGTGATAGCAAAATGAAACCTGTTAGGAACTCCCTTACCAAGAAATCATTGAAATTTATCAGCACTTGAACTGATTACGATGGTATTTATGACCAGGATATGTTAAGCACAATCATGATTACTGTCCTAGTGTCTTCAATTTATAGCTACAACTAAAAAGCAACTACGTGCTACTGAGACAAGATTACTGTCTTAGTGAATTAATCAACCGCACAGGGCTTGAATGTCAAAGAGGTTTTTAATCTGATTCCCTTCCTATTTGACTTCTTCAAGAATATTATAAGGACTCAAATCTGATAAGATTAAAAATTAAAAATAACAAAAAAAAAAGGTCCCAGCAGACCTTGATGGTACGTTTGGGGTAGCCTTCACTATCAGGGAAAATTTGATTCTTCAATTAGCACTCCCGAAATACTATGAGATTTGTCCAGATTGTTAGAACGTTATGAGATGATGAGGCAAATATCTTTCTTCTTGAAAATCCTGTTGTTTTAAGCGTTATGTAGCACCGGAGACAGTTTACATTTTTCATATCGTGTAAAGATGAATCATTGGAGGGCTCCCAGAAGGACGGTTAAAATCAGTAAACTTGCGTCCTCTCCTTCTCCGATTCATAACTTTTCAGTTGATTAAATCAGTTTATATTTGAGAGCCAAAAACACGAATCACCACTGATCAAGGACAAATAGGGGATTGAATGCACACCTCCCTCCCGTTGCGCAGGGTGTACCTATCGTATTCCTCCTCATCCTCTGCCTTTTTCTTGCTCCGTGTGAGAGCCTTTGGAGCCAAACCCAAGCTACCCTCGCTCGCCGTCCCCGCGACGCCGTTCGCTACAAGCCCACCACCGACCTCCTCTTGTTCTTCTTCCTCACCCAGCGCCGGGACACCCTGGGGGTCATCGGTCTCCACATCGGTGGCTTCCTTGAGGACTTCGATTCTGCGGGTCCGGCTCGTACATGGCGTCAACGACAGGCTAATAATGGGAGGTACCTGGCGGTGGAGGGGAGGGTACTTCGGGTGGTAGAGCGACTGGGGAGGGGGTGAGGAGGCGGCAGTGGCGACGGCGGTGATCGTGGTGGTGTGGCGAGGGATGATGGAGGAGAAGCAGGCGGTCATGGCAGGCGTTGGTCTCCGCCAGCGCGTGGGTGGGAAGGATAAGAGGCCGGAAGGAACGAGATGCATCGAATTTTATTGTTTTTTTTTCACCCCATTAAATCAATAACATTATATTTTACATTATTTGTTTAAAAGACAGTGCATTTAGTTTATTTTAGTAAAAAATGATGGAGAATTCTACTATAAGTTATTTAACAAATCATATTAAAAATAATCCTCAGTTCAAATTTAAACATATGATGTGCTAAGTTATAAAATAAGTGAACACGGTGAAAATAGAATATATCATTAGTAAATTGTGGTAGCTAAAAAATAGTAAAATCTTTTATTTTATCCATAGTAATATACTTATTAGTCAGACAATTTTAAATTTCTCTTTCTCTTAAATATAATATACTAATCCTATCATCATCACATATTCTAATAGGAATATTAATATCACATCTTCTAATAGGAATATTAATATCACATATTCTAATAGGAATATTAATTATGATTTTTGACGTTTATATCAATATTTCTTCATTATACTTTAATAATTTTATATAACCTTATTATAACTGCATTCATTAAATAAATACTCTAAGACTCGTATTACAACTAAATACAGTTAAGCTTATTTCTATATACATAATTTTTATAATAGCATTGTATAAAAATTGATAAATTAGTATTACTTCTAAATTTAAGACTTCTGTAATATGTACATACGAAGTTATTTGAAATTTATTTTTAAAAAAGGGGAACATTGATCATGTGAAAAATAGAAAATTATTATTATTTTTAAAAAAATCTAAATCAGTACTTCGAAATGGAAGACCTTGTTTTATTAAAATATATTTTAATCATATATCGTCCAATTCATTCTTAAAAAATAATCATATATACACGCATTAAACATAACTAATCGAACACTTATATTAATATTTGGTAAGAGAAGAGAGAGTGTGAGAGAGGCTCCAAAAACCCCCCTTTTGGGGTTTTATGCAAACACCTCATACGCGCACCCCCCATTTCTTCAGTCACCACGCCGTTCCACGATGAGGCGATCGCCCTCCGCTCTCCTCCTCCTCCTCCGGCGGCGCCTCGCTCCCTCCTCCGCCAACCCTCCCCCTCGCCCGCACCCTTCCCCTTCCCCTTCCCCTTCCGCACCCCTCTCCACCGCCTCGGCCTCCCACCAGCCCACCGAGCGCGTCTCCGCCATCGTCGACCAGATCTCCCGCCTCTCCCTCCTCGAAGTCGCCGACCTCACCGAGGCTCTCCGCTCCAAGCTGGGCGTCGAGCAGATGCCCCTCATGGCCATCATGACTCCGGGCATGGGCGCTGCCCCTGGAGCCGCCGGCGCCGGGGGTGCTGAGCCAGAGGAGAAGAAGGAGGAGAAGATGGCGTTCGATCTGAAGCTGGAGAGCTTTGAAGCGGCCTCCAAGATCAAGATCATCAAGGAAGTGAGGACCTTCACGGACCTGGGGCTGAAGGAGGCGAAGGAGCTCGTGGAGAAGGCCCCGACCGTGCTGAAGACGGGGGTGCCCAAAGAAGAGGCGGAGAAGATAGTGGAGAAGATGAAGGAGATGGGCGCTAAAGTTGTGCTGGAATGAGGCGGCGGCTTCTAGGTAGGATCTTCTCATCTGCTTGATCATTTTTTTCCCTTAATCTTGGATTTTGCAAACAAGATGATAAATAGATAGAATGGATTGACCATTCTGTTTAAGTTTATTCCCTGATTAAAAACATGTAGTAGGGAATGCCAATTTATCTTATTTTGCAATTGGTCCCTTTTAGTGGATGGAAAGGAATGAAGGAACGGTTCAGCATATGTGCGCTAGAACTGTTCATTGGTTTGATGATAATCTCCAATGCAATAAATTTTTGTTAGCTATATATTTTTGAGCTGAGATCCTTTCTTCCTTTTTGAAGAAAAATATTATGGTATCATGATTCGTAGTTCATATTTTTAGTGAATGAGCTGTTTCATGGTATCTTGAGGTTACTGAAAGAAATACTAGATTAAACACTGTTTACTTATTATTTATAATTTTGTGGAAAAAGTGAGGGACAAGATCAATTGTTCAGATAGTTGCTGGAAGCATGCAATTTGCATAAAGATTGTGATAGTAAGTTGTAAGTCAACTATCAAATCATGACCAAAATTGTCAATTAAATAACGTCACAATAAGCTGGTGCTTTAGTATGGCAGTGAAAGCAAATTGCTGTTGAAGCATGCCAACAGAAATTGTTTCAGTTTGAAATTGATGGTGATCTGTGCTCATATATGCCTACTATTATTCATAATGTTTTATATTTTACTAATTCTTCTGGAGTTTTTGTTCTAATATCTCTGGTTCCTCTTGTAGGATGATTAAGACCTTTAGGATTTCTTAATAATGAGCACTAAAACTTATGTATGTAGGAGAGAAGTGCTTCTCAGGTGGTTAGAGAGTTAAGGTTCGAAACCAAAGGTCATGGGTTCAAAACTCATGAAAATTAAAAAGAAAACTGTATGTGTGTAGGACTTCATTCTTCACTTATTTTTTCTTTTAAATTATGCTATGGCCACTTCACCAAACTTGACCTACTTATCATGTGTGCATCTAGTCATCTATATGTGTCAAACAGCGGATGCTCATTGCAATGTAAAAGATGAATGTCTTAAATATCATGCTGCAGTTTTAAGCATTCAGTCAACTGGATATGCTTTAAGTTTATATGCATTCGAATTTATCGTTTCACTCTTCTTCTCAATCATTTATGGAAAGTGAAAGAAGAAAATGTGATGATTGAAGGGAAATAAGGGAGATCAAGATAAAAGAGGAGAAAATAGAGAGCTGAAAGGACACACGCCTAATGCTAATTCTTCATAATGTTCGGAGATGATAAATAAATGAAAGTCATATTTAAATATTTGTTACGAAGCTTGTTCCTGGAAAAATCACACTTTAATTTCCAGGCAGGGTCTATTCAGTTTCAAGAGGAAATATATTGTATATTGATCATTGAGAAACTTTCTCATTCCTAATTCCTAGAAGGATATTCTTCCTTTGATGCTGTCATGCAGCTGTCCTTGTATATATACTCTTGAAAGTGCTAGATTTTATTGGTTTAGGAAATCATTAGAAGCTTGTAGGTGCTGACGGTTCCTAATTTGCTATGGATGAAACAGAATCAAGAGTAGTGCCTAGACTGCTAGATTGCTGAGTTAATGCTGGAAAACTATCCTTTTTTGTTTGGACATCTTGAGTCATTAACAACTGAGAACCGTTTATCAGTCGTAACTACCACAATGTTCATTTATGTCAAAAATGTCTTGATAACGTATCTCTTTGAGATGCATGCTACAGTTTATTTTTAATAAAGCTGGCAGTGAGCAAACTGCAAACTTCCATTTCATCGAAAAAAGAAATGTATCTCTTTGAGATGCATAGAAGCAACTCTTTTGTTTGAGCTTATAAAGTGCTTTTCCAATGCTTTTGTCCTATGAGAAGGTCCTTCTGTAAGGGCTAGATATCATTTCAGCATTGTTTCCATCTGCATCATAACCTGTAGCCTTGTGGACAAACATGAACTCGTTATGTTTGTTGATCTGTTGTGGTTCTAGTCTTTGATTTGTTATTTTCTGTTTCGTCTTGAAATGCTTCTGGTTGTATCATTAATCATTGCTGTGTCTTGAAATACTTGGATGTTTAAACAAGCTCGATCTTTTTCTGACCATAGACTAAGAGTATGCTCTCAGTATGCTCCTTTACCCCTTTATTCAGCTAGACCAAACTGATTAATTGAGGCTGATGCCTTATTCATTTAACTGTGGGTAATAGAGAAAAGTTTCATGTTGACCACTTAGCTTTTGGTTTGATTCAGGTCCAAATTGAATGGGCAGCCCTGCGTTACATATTGACAGTACCTTTTCTGAGTATACCGACAGTTACTTTTCTCAACACTGATTTGATACTTGTATTTTTCTGCCAAGTATATCCATACAAATCAGACAATTCGGATAACATCCTGTACGATGTACTTTTCTCATTTTTTTTTATTTTAGTGAATTTTGAATCCAATCCACAGCCTATAGTTATTGGATTTAACCAGTCATATTCAAACAATAAAAACCTTTTTCTAAAAAAATTACATTAAAGCCATTACCCAATTTATACACTTATCATAATAATATGAAATTAAATAACTATTAAATCCACAACTGGTCTAACAAAAACATTTTTATTAGCCATTTCTTTAAAGAAATACCCAATGATTTGTAAGATGCCAAATAAAATAACGCCTTAATGAAGGCGGTAGTGTCTTCGCCAAGACTAAACCCAATCTCCACCACGCCATTTGTAAAAGAACTCAAACTATATGCTTATTATTTTAATTCCCTGGAGACAGCTTCAATATTCAATGGCAAGCTGGCACTCAAAATGAATATGCTTAGTAGATTCAAACCCTTGCTTGCAACTTTGGCACCTTACAAACTCTATACTTGACACATCTGAGAAAGTGGGCAGCTTATAATTCTCATACTTATAGTTTCAGATGATCATTCACTTATTTAATTAAAAATTCAACATTCCATCGATCAACAAAACACATTTATGGATCTCCCATGGCCGCTACCTTATTCATCTACCCTTATTGCAGTTATACAAAATGGCATAGCATGTAATGATTGAGAAAGGTTCTTCAATTTCCTTTCACGGCATCAGCACTTGCTTCTCTTGATCTCTGTACAAAACAATGGAGACGTAAGCAAATTGGCCGGAGGATGGAACATTTCGATGACATACGCACAATAAAAGACAAAAATAGATAATGAACAATTCAGATCCAAGATGAGCAAACAAAGATAAAACAGAAAAAACATAGAGAAACTCTACTAACATTGGAGACTTCTGTCCATAAAGCGAGTTTATTGATAGCATTCCCAGATTGATGGGTCTCTTGCGCTAGTGATACGCCCTCTGCAAAGTTACTTACACGACCAGTAACAAGAAGAGCAGCTGCAGCATTGAGAACCTATGCATTTAACACAATCCACATACATCAGGGTTAAGCACGGAGATGTTACATGGATAATAAGGCTTCAATTGACATGTGCAAGTATACACTCATCTAATTTGAATGATAAGGCTTGATACTAAAGGTCGTGGATTTAAAACTTATCTAAACTTTTTTCTTAAAAAGATGATGCGTTAAGAAAAATAAGGTTTTACTTCCAATATTGGCATTTAATTATGTTGGAACAACACAACAGAAACCGGTTGGCCACTGAATTCAATCCCTAATTCTCCACAATTGAAACTAGAGAGACGAGGATATAGAAAATAGAAAGAGAAACCTTGTCCAAACAAAAAAGATTGACAAGAGAGGTGACTCACAAGAGCATCAGCAATTGGCCCCTTCTCACCAGACAGTACCCTGGTAAGAACTTCTGCATTAAACTGCGGGTCTCCTCCTTTTAGATCTTCCAGAGTACAGCGAGCAATACCAAAGTCCACTGCATTACCACATAATAGATTAACAGGGAAGAAATAACGCTCAACCATAAAAAAATGAACAAATTGTTAATGACATTTTGCTAGATAGTTTTGGATCTGTAGGTGCAATTAATCACTCATTAGAATATCCGATATTTAAAAAGAGGTGACCATAGAAGTTGCCTACATGGATCAAACTCAAGTTGCTCAATTGTCGTTGGCCTGACATCAAGAAAATATCCAGCTCCTGCAAAAAAGTATATTGTAAAACAGCTACTTGCAAAATAGGGGAGAATGCCACAACAAAAACAGTAGTTAAATATGAAACAAATCATAAATGGAGGGTTTATCTACTCGTTAATCGAGAATTTTACAAGAAATGTTCAGGTAATGATTAGGTAATACCAAGTGGACTAATCTCATCCAAGCCCTTTGAGTGAACTACTAATGCCCTTTTCATTCCAAATCTTTGCAATGCTTTAGCCATCTTCAGTACCTGGCCAGCAATCAGTCCAACTTCAGGAAAAGCAGGGGAAAAAATATATTGCTCTAATGACCAAGAGAATGCTAACTACAAACAAGTCGTCCATCAATTCTAAAGGCCTCAACAATAAAGGTGTTATTGCAGAAGCTTCAAACATAGGTAAAAGTAATTTGCCCACCCCGAACCATACTAAGGTCAAATTCCAGGTACCTGCCTCATTTATTTCATATTTTTCTCTTTCAAAATATCAGTAACTTGATGATTCATTGATAAAAATTAAAACAGAAATTGGCTAGAAAATACACCGAACAGTACTAAAAAATATGTCACTATTATTGAGCCAATTACTGTCTCAACAACACATTATATACTATATATAATACCCACACCATTGGCTGATTTTCACTATAGCAGAGAAACCCATTCATAAAAAGATTATCTTGGTACACGATCTCTAGTTATTTGTTTGTTTATATAGACGCCCTTGTTGAGATACTTGTAACCATTGTTTCCTGGCGGATGTCTCCAATGAGACATCTCCCTCCAGTAATGAAGAAGCCATTGTTGCTAAACGTAAACATTAGAAAATTCTATTCATAAATCTCACGAGATATATTGTAAGAGATCTCATTAGAGATTTAGAGAAAATTCTAATGTTCTAATTGCAATACGTACACTGTTAATTTATTGACATCCTACATTACGATGTGATATGGATTTTAATTGTAAAAGACTACTTCAGTTAGTACCTTGAATTCATTAGAAAAGTTGTAACATTGCATTCGACTTTATTGCTCAATCATGCAGTCATGGAGAGATTTGCAATTAACTTAGGCAATAAAGATGTGGCAAGGATGGAGTATAGATAGTAAAATAATGAATTACTATATTTGTCTTGATACTTGTTTACTTGATAAATAGGAAGTTAGTACCTTGAATTCATTAGAAAAGTTGTAACATTGCATTCGACTTTATTGCTCAATCATGCAGTCATGCAGAGATTTGCAATTAACTTAGGCAATAAAGATGTGGCAAGGATGGAGTATAGATAGTAAAATAATGAATTACTATATTTGTCTTGATACTTGTTTACTTGATAAATAGGAATTAATGCAGTTACAGCAATTAAAGTATGTTTCTCTCATAGAAAAACATACTTTTCCCAAAGAAATCAATATATAGCATTTTCTCTAAAAGGCTGCAACTTATACTACATGCAAGGCACATATTGTAACAGAACATAACAGGTATAGTAATTTAGGAATGTGAGCAAATATGAGTCAAAATAGTTTGTTAGTAGCTATCTCTGCGTTCACTTTACACAGATTGTCATAAGGGGGTACCTAGACATTGTTTGAACTTTCATTTGAGTTTAGAATGAAGTTGCTTTTCTAAGTAACTTATGTGAGTTTTATAGATCCGCATACGTAGTGTATGCTGATCAAGTCTCTGCCTATCAGTCTTTGGGAAGGTAGAATTTACATAGCTTGCTTGGGGAAAATTTCTTTTGAAGAAAAATTTTAGGAACGTGAGCACAAGCAATAATCAAACATATTGTGGCTGCAATTTAGGTACTAGGATGGTATGTATACATGGTTGGGTGCATATCACTCTTCCTCTATTTTACAATGGTATTAAAATAGATGTCAGAATTCAGAGTACTATACATTTAACTGCAATCAGGAACAATAGCAAATCAAAATGTGATGAGGCAGCATACAGTGTCAACAAATAAAAAAAACTTACTAGATCCTCATGATAAACACCAACAACTGCATAAGATACGCGTGCTGGATTCAACATAGGGCCAAGAATGTTGAACACTGTCTTCACTCTAAGTTTTTTTCTCACAGGTCCTACTATCTTCATGGCCGGATGGTACATTGGAGACATCATGAATCCAATTCCCGCTTCTTTTATGCAGTTTTTTATCCCCTTTTGCAACAAAAAGTAATTTTAGTACCAACAATCAATATCCAAGAAATAGTAGATCTACAGTTAGTACGAGATATGTACACTAAGACTGAATTAAACGACAGAAACATATTATTGAAAAGAAGATAAACAAGTAGTTGTGGTTTGTTCTACTGTCTCTCCATCACATGGGGATCCCTCTTGTTGCAGTTATATTAACGGATACATTTCTATATAACTGTAAAAGTTACTTGAGAGATTAATGCTACTTTTTTCCTTGCAGTTACTAATCAAGTAACGTATGGTCCATCTCGAAATAAATGCATGATGGAAATTAGGGGCGTTTGGTTGGCAAAACTGTTTTTCTTTTTCTAACCCAAGACGTAGCTACCAGATCCGTTTGGTTATCGTTTCTGTCAGAAACAGTCGCTGAAAAACAAAAAACTGGATAAATTTATTAAAATTCCAAGAACTGCCTTGAGCCATTTCTTATTTTTTTCTATATTTTCAAAAATTCAAAAAGGTGATAGAAATTTTTTTAAATATCTGGAAGCACAGATTTTAGTACTAGAGTTCGGACCCATGCTTTTTTTTAGAACTTGATTTGCTAAAAGCTTAGACAATTTTTTAGTACTAAAGTTCGGATCCTGCTTGATTTGCTAAAAGCTTAGACAATTTTTTACAAACTTCAAGCTTTACATCAACTCGTCGGGTCTTTGTAATTACTTTGAGAGGTCAAACCAAGAGGACGCAAGGTTTTGGTTAAAAAAGGAAAAGAAGAAATCACATATGCACTACCTCAGGGCCCAGCTCGATGTTAACACCCAATGCTTCCAAAACATCAGCACTTCCGCAGGCAGAGGAGCTGGAGCGATTACCTTGCTGCAACAACAAAGGTAAAATAAATCTAGACGAAGAAGACAGCATAGATAAATCTATTATTAAGGATCTCAAACTATACTACCTTTGCAACGTTCAAACCGGCAGCGGCCGCAAGGATAGAGGCTCCTGTGGAGATGTTCACCGTGTTCGCTCCGTCCCCCCCTGTTCCGACGATGTCAACTGCATCAGAGATGCCGTCGACCTTTACTGCACAGTCAATCATCGTCCTCGCCAACCCGACGATCTGCGTTGAGATAAAGTCAGGAAAAAAAAAGCCTCTAAATCAGTCCTGTTGGGAAGTCCAACATCCAAGGTCTCAGCTCTCAAAGAATACCTCCTCAAAGGTCTCCCCTTTGGCACGCAGGAGCACGAGGAAGGCGCTGATTAGGGCCTCGTTACTCTCATCGAGCAGAAGCCTCATGCACGCTTCCGCCTCGTATTCCGAGAGATTATTTCGATTTATTAGCGACTCGATAACCTGGTCAGCGTCACTACCTTTTAAATCAAGGGAAAAAGGAAACGGTAATCGAAAATTCGACAAAGATCAACGCACCTCCTTGAACTGAATCTGCAACGGGGGAGTCAATGCCCCAACCCGGGGCCGAAGAGCCAAGAGTCTATTGCTGCGCGCGCCGGATTTAGGACGGAGGGCGCAACGTAGTGGCTGCCGATCGAAATGCAACCGGTTATCACGTCCGGGGATGTGGCGGCTAGACAAGGCCAAAGACGAGGCATGGAGTCCGCCGATCGCCGCCATTGACGAGAAATGGAACAATGGCCAACTCCTGGAAGAATCGACCGATTCCGATCGGTTTCGATCCTATTGCGAGCAAAAAGGGGAAAAAACAGATCGAGCCCTTGATTTAGAAGGGGAACGATGGGAAAGGAAAAGAGGGAGAGAAACCGGTGAAGGAGCGGAGGCAGACGCCGGTGGTCTTCGCCGCCACCGGTGGTCCTTCGCGACCGAGGAGGGAGACGAGAGAGCGAAGGAGAAAGGAAAGCGAGTGAGAAGAGGTGTGACCGCGAACAGGGGGGGGGCAGGGGGCGGCGGTTCTTTCTGCTCTCCCGTATTATATAGTGTTATTTTTATTATTATTAATAAATATTATTTTATATAGCTCTGCTGATCAGCTGATTTGCGTGCGTCATTTATTATTTTATTAATTACCTGTGCAAAACAATAAAATAATTAGACGGTATGAAAAGTTAGAAGTTAGAAATTATTGGCTATAAATATGCACAGAAGAATGCCTATGAATTTATTTAATACTAAAAACCTAAATATAAAAAGTTGTTATATTATGCATCAATGACGATCAAGTTCTAAAAAAAATATGAGAACCATCAATCACATTTATGTCGTTTATTTATCTATTATTGTTATTATTCTGCTGGGATCGGACAGGTGGGCAGATAAAAGTGGACTTCCCCATGCACCAAAATTAAATATATTATATGACAGGAGAATATTCGAACAATGAGACACATTTTTCATCATCATTTTGGAGGTCCAGCTGTATAAAGGTTTAAATGAAAAGTATTAAGATCAAGAGAGATGTTTTTATTTATTTTAAAAATTAAAAGGACGTAAACGTAATTGTGTTTGAAACATAATGATATATATATATATATATATATATATATATATATATATATAGATATATGCCTACCCACCCCCTCCTCCACGTGAGACGACGAAGTCATGCAGCCGCCCCCGCGTCAGCGTCGAAGCACCGAAATGGGAAACGGTCCGAACCATAAAATTGGAAGGCAACTCAAACGTGATCTCTCATCATAAATAGTAATTGAGAAATTTTATCCCAATGTTTTTTTAAAAAACAAAACTCAAAAAAATAATAATTTTAAATTGAAAATTAGAATCCCCCATTCTACGGCTCGTCTGGCAATGAAAATTCGAAAGTATTTTTTATAAATAATTATATTTTATAGTATGTCTTAAAAATTATAGCAATAATAACAGAGCTACTGTCAATGAAATAAAGTATACTCTATCTGTCACAGATTCTAAGAAATAGAGTGTAGACCTTTTTTTAAACTTTTAAATATAATAATATACATTTTATAATGATAATAAAATAAATAAATTATTATTATTTTCTTATGTCATTACGTCACACCTCATCAATGAGAGAGAATATATTTATCAGACCCAAAACACCAAAACACATGACAATAGACTAAGATAAGTCATAATAATTAGAACTGTTCTCATAAGATACAGATATAGGATGTGGGAAGGTGAACCAAAATAGATCATACTGATTAATTTCATAACGGTAGATATACAGAATTAAATAATACCAGCTACTGTAAATGGATGGATTGATGCTTTGAGTCATTTATATGCCCTAAAAATTTAATTATTTTAACCAAATAAATATGATCCACTTAAGTTCAAATGGACTATGAGATGCTTGAAACAGAAACAAAATAAAAAAAAATAAATTATTAGGATAAATTTAAAACTATTAGGTGACAAAGTTGAAATGTGCCCTTAAAAAAAAGTAACATCGCATTGTTCATGCACCTTGTTTCTTCATATGTTTTTTAGAAAAAGGACAAGAGGAAAGGACATGGTTCATGCACCGCCACCGACGACACTTGGTGGACGCGGTCGGTCATGGCGTCGGCCCCAGACGAAACAGAGAGGCGACTGCTTCAGAGCGGAAGAGACGCGCACCGCGTTGGTGCGCGTCCTCCCCTCCTCTCCCTGCCGTATTTAGAAACAATATCCACCCCTCCTCCCAATTCCCAGCTGCACTCCTCTTCTTCCTTGGCTTCCTCCCACACGGCCGGAGAGCTCGAGGTGCTCCCTCGGCGACCTCCTCTTCTGCCTTCCGGAGATAAAGATAGGAAGTCATGGGGAAGTACGTGGAGTTGCTTGATCTGGGCGTGAGGATCGCCGCCCGCTTCCACTCGCACTGCCCGCAGACGGCGCGCTTGTATTACAAGCCTCCGTCCACCACCTCCGACGACTCCGCGCGCGCGCCCGCCTCCGCTGGCCGTCCGGCATGGAAGGAGGTGGCACGATCGGACGTCGTCTTCCCGGCCGGTCTGCTGCTGCTCTGCTGATGATGATGGCTCAATTATTTCCCCTAACGAAGACGACGCACCGCCACCGCCACCGCCACCGCCGCCCATATTAATTTTTTACCCTTTTTTTTATTTCATCGATCACCATTCTTTTGTTCGCCTGTCATGCTTATGAATTCATAAAGCATGCGAGAGTTTTTTTTAAAAAAGAAATAAAATTAATGGAAGCATTTGATCCTATTGATTCTCTATGTATCAAAATCACAAATTAAAAAGGATCCTCAACATCTACTCTTGCAAGGTGAACAGCAAGAAAATTAGTTCTGCATGCGCATAAAAGATGAGCAGCAGACTGTTATTGTCATTCTGTAAGGTGAACAAAAAGAAGAATTGGGAGAAGTGTGTTTTGAGAATTCAAGCAGCAGCTGCCTCCAAGAGCTCCCTTTTTGCTCTCTCCTTGATCCTCCTCTCCAGCTCCGGCCTGAAGTGCCTGATGAGCCCCTGAATCGGCCACGCCGCTGCATCGCCCAGAGCGCATATCGTGTGCCCTTCGATCTGCTTCGTGAGCTCCTGAAGCATGTCGATCTCCTCCAGCTTCGCGTTCCCCACCTTCATCCTCTCCATGATCGTCCACAGCCATCCCGTCCCCTCCCTGCAGGGCGTGCACTGCCCGCAGCTCTCGTGCTTGTAGAAGTACGCGAGCCTCGCTATGGCGTCCACGACGTCGGTCGACCTGTCCATCACGATGACCGCCGCGGTGCCGAGCCCGGACTGCACGGCCTTGAGCGCGTCGAAGTCCATCAGGACGTCGTCGCAGATGTGCTTGGGGAGGAGAGGGACGGAGGAGCCGCCGGGGATGATGGCCAGCAGGTTGTCCCAGCCTCCTCTGACGCCGCCGCAATGCCTCTCTATCAGCTCCTTCAGTGGGATGCTCATCTCCTCCTCGACCGTGCAGGGCCTGTTCACGTGGCCGGAAACGCAGAACAGCTTAGTGCCGGAGTTATTATTGCGTCCGAAGCTCGCAAACCATTCCGGCCCTCGTCGCAGAATCGTGGGAGAAACAGCCACCGTCTCCACATTTGTTACGGTCGTCGGACAGCCGTACAAGCCGGCGTTGGCCGGAAAAGGAGGCTTCAGTCTTGGCTTCCCTTGCTTTCCTTCGAGGCTCTCTAGCAATGCCGTCTCTTCTCCGCAGATGTACGCTCCAGCGCCGAAGTGGATGTGCACGTCAAAGTCGCAGCCTGATCCACAAGCATTCTTTCCCAGCAGTCCGGCTTGATAAGCTTCCTTCCTGGCCTTCTCCAGAGTCAATCTTTCATTCACGTACTCCCCCCGTATGTAGATGTAAGCTGCAGTCGCCCTCATGCCAACTCCAGCGATCAGGCAGCCTTCGAGCAGCTTGTGAGGATCATGGCGCATGATTTCTCTGTCTTTGCAGGTGCCCGGCTCGCTCTCGTCGGCATTTACGACAAGATAAGAAGGGCGGCCGTCAGATACCTTGGGCATGAAGGACCACTTGAGGCCGGACGGAAAACCGGCTCCTCCGCGGCCTCGCAGACCAGATTTCTTCATTTCCTCGACGATCCAATCACTGCCCTTGAGCACCAAGTCCTTGGTTCTGTACCAGTCACCCCGTTTCATGGCACCTTTCAGGAGAGGATCATGCAGGCCATACAGGTTGGTGAAGATGCGGTCCTCATCTTTTAGGCCACCAAAGTGTGTCTTCCGCTGAGGAGGAGGCGGCGGCGGCGGCGGTGGAGATTGAGCAGTAGCGGTGCCTGCTGTTGCAGCCTGAGTGCTGAATAATCGACAAGCAGAATCGATCCTCCAGCCATTGGAATGGCGAAACAGTGCAGCCTTATACAGTGAAGAAAGACGCTTGAAAGTTGCCTGATCAAATGAGACAAGAACATGTGAAGTGCCACATGAGAAAGATGGACATTAAATTGCAAAGGATGTTAATTAAGCAACACGTAGAATTGAAAAAAAGAAAAGAAAATGTAATTGACAAGAAGATGTTTCTATATGGTCTTTGTGTGCGATAAGGAAATGCCAGTGCTAAATTATAGGCACCGTACTTGGTGCTAAATATTTTTGGATTTAATCCAAACTCTGCTAATGTATGCGTTTATCTTCAGTTATGTCAACATATTATTCCTCTTCCACAGATGAAGTAATGATTATCACCTTGCAATCAAGCTGAAGCTGCTCATCATTTATGTTGCCGATTAATCTCCAGCCATTAAAACATCTTTACCTGGACTGCCATTGATGTGTCTTCAATCATGATGATGTGCAAAAGCTCCTAAACTAGGTGATTTGATTGGCATCGACAACTGTGGGTTATTATGCTTACAATTCAATAGAAGAGAATGGTAGCTTCAGAAAGCGTTCCCTGTGCAGTTCAAATTTGCATATGCCTGACAACTCTCCAAGGAAAGGGAAGACATTAATTTAGTTGAAAAGGATTGATTGGATCCGATGGAAGAAACAAGTTATCAATGCATATGGATGCCAGTTGGGCCAGGAAAGAGCTCGGCAGAGGTTGATGATCCTTACAAGAATTCAGGCCTGGATTCTTCTTTTTTCTTTACTAGATCAATGAGGAACGTTAATAAACTAGATGATTCATATCAGACTACAGACAACTCCGACAGTGCCAGGGAACAGAGCGAGGAAAGGGCAACGAGAAAGCAGTTTATGTGCTGAGATCAAATCCAAAAGCCTGTTCTTCAAATTCTTCAATGACTTAGTTTGCCTCGTTAGCATCTACAAGCACCTGAATCCCCACAAGTTTCAAACCGTAGAGAAGGAACAAGAACAGTGGAGTTAAAGATTTAGACAACGGGGGCAAAACGCTTCGACAAAGGATCGAATTACCAACATGAAAATAAGGAAAAAAAGGAAGACGAGACTTACAGATTGGTTTCCAACTCTCGACATGTTTGCCGAGAGATTGTGCATCACGCGATCAGCCGATCACACCACGAAAAGCTGGGAATGGAGAGGTGGAAATGAGAAGAATTTGGATTTTTGAGAGGAGAGCGCAACCAGGTCAGTGGTGGCGCTGTGGATGCCACGGAACGAGGCAATTCGCCAAAAATAGCCAATATAATTCACAAGCCGGAGCCTTTTCCATAACCATGGGCTGTCTCAAGATGGGCCGGGACGGAGATGGTTCGGCCTGCATGGTCTCATGAACGAGAACGATGCCCAGAAGTTTGCTGTCTTCATACTCGCTTCCGCGGTCGGCCTAACTGATGAACGTTCCACAAAACCCTCCATGGCGCTCGCGTTGGAGGCGGAGAGATGGAAGTGGGAGAACGCCGTGGCTGGAGCCGTCGCCGGGTTCGCCACCGTCGCCGTCCTCCATCCACTCGACGTTATCCGTACCCGCTTCCAAGGTCCTCTTCCTCCATCGGCGATGTCTTTCTACCTTGATTTCAAATTAAGGTTTAATTTGTATCTTTCTCTTTCGCATTACCAGTGAGCGATGGACGGGCTTCGCAGCTTCCGCTCTACAGGAACACCGCGCACGCCGCATACACTATCTCTCGAACCGAGGTTGGCTATTTAGATTCTCCCTGCTAATCACTTGTTTGTTATTATTATCTGTTGGAAAATATGTATAATCTGCAGTTGCAGTGTGCTTAGAATGCAGCCGAAATCGAACTCAATATGATGAATTAAATTCTTGATTGCACAGTATCTGATCAGTAACAGATTCAGCTTGGATCGAGTAAACTGGCAAACCGTTTGACTATGTAAAAAGTTGGTTCCAAACTGGCACCATAGTCGGATCCATTATTTAACTGTCTTAACATCTGAAAGAGATGGAGTATACCAATGGATACAAATACAATCTATTACGAACCTAATTTCTTGATATGATCCAGACTTTTAATAGTCACAACGATCAAGACCAACGATCTGATGATATTTATAAAAGAAAAACAATTTTTTTTGTGGTTGTCATGTTCTTCTTTTTATGAAGAAACCTGAAGCCGAGGTATCCCGAAATGCAAAGGTGAAAATATATATCTCTTGACAAGGAAGTATCTGTCGATGCAAAGGTGAAATTGTATAGTTTCCAAAAAATGTAGTCAAGAACTTAAAATAATAAATAATGAATTTAGACCCACAAAGATAAAAAGAAATAATGATGTGAGTTTTTGTAACATTCAGAGGGTGAATAAGCGGTATGAAGCAACATTTCCCCATTGTCCATGTACTAGGTATCTCCGGTGTGAGGCCAAGTCCCCTAGGTATTATGTTGAGGAGGTATTATCTGGTGGTTATCATTCTCTTCTTCCCCTCTCTTTTTTCATGTTTATTGATTAAAAAACATAATGAAAATAGATGTTTCTCATTCGTCCTAATCAGGATAGTTCCTCGACACGTCAAATTTCACAATTTCAACCTTTGACATGTAGGCAAAAATTTTTTTGTTTACAGGGGTGGAGCTCTTGACTTATTTGAAGGATACACCGTTGAACTTGACAATTTCCATATCGACATATTTGAATTTGGAATATGACATTGTACTATATGTTATTATTTTACTTCTATATGTTGTTAAAAGAGGTAATTGTTTAATATTCATTAGTTATTTAGTACTAATTAGATGTTGTTTCTTCAAGGGCTTCAGAGGGTTATATGCAGGCTTTTATCCGGCAGTTCTTGGATCTTCTATTTCATGGGGCCTTTACTTCTTCTTGTAAGTTCCATTAGATACCTCTCCTATTTGGCTTAGATGATATGAGACATGAACATTATAAAAGATTATACTATTTTATGACCCATGAAATTTTCATTCAGTCACTACCTTTTATACCAAACTTTCATCTTTGAGATTTCTACTTCTGTGTTACCTTGGAAATTTTTTCTGACTTGCTTGTGTATTACAAGAATAAAAGTTGTTTGCTTGTTTTGTTTGTTGCATTTATATGATGAAGATGCAACAATAACTATAACATTATTCTAGACAGACTCCGCAGAAAACACAAAGGTATCAAAATAAGCTATTTAATGAAACTGTTTACATTTGTGCTGATTAATTAGATAAATATTTTAGAAGGTAAGTAGTGAAAATAGTACAAACGTGCAATAAGATAAAATTGAGACACATTAAAATAAAACTGTTGACCCGTAATTCTTTTTTCACTTCACGAGATGATGTTTGGCAATACACAAGGTGATCAAAGACGTTCCTTCTCATTCCTTCCATTTTCTCATTTCATATGCACTTCATTGACTTGCCAATCAATACACTGCCTTCTACAAGTGCATGGCCATGATACATCTGATCCATGCATAATGCTATAAAAGATGGATACAAATTTGTGGGATGAAAACATAAAGTAATGTGGTTGGAACATAAGCATAGTGTCACTATAATCAGTTTAAAAGATATGACTTTCTTAACTGGCTACTTTTTTTTTGGTGATATTTATGAGGATAGAATACCTTCAACAGAAAGATTTTCTATTGACAGATATGAACCAAGACCTGTTGCCTTTTTAAGTGTAATCATGTTAAGTCTGCTATTGAAGTCTAAAGTCCTTTCGAATTTTGTAAGCAATTCTATTTAAGATGAATTGAAAATCCTTTTTTCTTTGGTTCTTATGATGTGCTTTTCTTATAATAAGACTGAAGATATTTCCATGAATGTAGGCATGTCGAGTGCAAATTATGTTCTGTATTTATGTTAAGGTTGGTACTTGTTTTCTCTTTTGTTTCCAGTGTATGTAGTTGTCAATTTTGAGGGCTGAAGTGGTGGTAATTGGGATCGAGATGATTATTTTATGTTTGGAACAAATTTTTTTGGAGCTAATGGACTGGACCTCAACAATTTGTTGTCTGCTTCCATTTTCTTCATAAAGTTCTTTTAGTTTGTGTACGTGAGGCACCTAAAGAATTAGGAGACATGCATTCACTTAGTCAAGTGTATTTGTTGATTGTATTGTTCATTTTCTTATATGAGCCATTCTTTTTTTATTTTTCAGTTATAACAGAGCAAAATACAGATACTCAAGAAGCAATGATGATCAGCTTAGCCCTCATTATCATATCATTTCTGCTGCAGAAGCTGGTGCTTTGGTATGTACTGCAGCCTCTCTGTCCGTTTTATTTTTGTACTGCAACAGTATTATCAATTATCCATCTTTCAAAAAAAAATACTATCAATTATCTCAATCACTTGTGGATAGGCATTTACATCACAAGGTAAAATATTATGTCTATTATCATTGTGATTTTTTGGATCCAAATAATAGTGCTGTATTTTTTGGAAAATGAATCTGAACATCTTCTTGTGCACTTTTTGCTTAAATCAGCATGTCACAAAATGCATCATTAAACCAACCATTCCATAGAATCAATCTACATATCTACATTATCAAGTAGAATTTTGGTGCTCTCTCTCGTATTATATCCACAGCATTAAACAAGCAAAATTATTCTGACGAATGAATGTAAATAGATTTATGGTCGAAATGTTAAATTTGTTTGGTTTCCAATTGTTTCAAGAATCATTCCAATGAGGAGATGTACATATAGTGTTCTCAATCATTAAAATTCATATGCCTTTTTTCATTTTCAATCTTCACATAATTTTGGGTGCTCTCTTTGTTTAAAATGTTAAGGTGCTATTTGAGAGGCAGTGTCATCTCACATCTCATTAATATCTTCCAAAAAAACAAAGTGGCACATATCAATATGCATAGCCATGAACTCAATTATGCACCTTCTTAGGTGGAGTTATAGTGTGGTTAAAGTGTTATTAGATGAGTGGTGTGCCTTCTTTGATAATATTGATGCTGGTACAAAAATGTGGAATAATATCTCAAATGACTGCCCAATGTGGATCACCCCCATAGTATGTGTAATATTTTCACTATTTTGTATCTACTTTAAGCATATTTGGTATTTCAGTTTTCTAGAAAAAACATGTCTTTGTTTTAGGATCACCCACATAGTCATGCATGCTGACCAGTTTGAGATGCAGATGAGGCCAGATAAGGCAGCTGATCAACTGTTTTTGGTTGAAAGATCTATTTTGAATGCCTCAAGATTTTTTTCTTAATTAGCAATACGATTGCATCAGGAGCCCTGATTCAATTTTATTATGAAGTAAATTGATCCCTTCTTTTAGTTTCTGTAGATATAATTAAGGTTTAAATATGTTGTGTTTTGGGAGGTATTATTTGTAGTTAACTAAAATGGTTAGGGTAGAGGGAAAGGTATAGTGCTAGATAGACATCAGATTAGTGGAATGGTCCTGCTTTATAGCTGGGATGGCTTGTAGGTTTGCAGATGTGGGTAATTTATTGGGAGATAGTCAAAAACTATTGTTGCTCACCTCTTTCTGCATCCACACCCAAATCATTATGGCAACAATATCTGTTTTGGTTTATGGTATTCCTAATATCTGTTTCGATTTATGATGACATTGAAAAGTATATAAATATCTCAATATTGATTCTAATTTTACTTTTATGTTGACCAACAATTGTTCTCTTTCCACGACAACTCTTTGTTGTCAATACAGGTATCTTTGTTTACCAATCCCATTTGGCTTGTCAAAACACGACTGCAGCTTCAAACACCTCAGCATGATTCCCGGTCATATTCTGGACTTCGTGGTATATTTCCTTCTTCCCAAGTTATCTGCATATAATCTTTAAGAGTGTGGTCAAAAAATTGATATGAAAATCTTTAAGAGGGGGGAGAGAGGGAGGAGTCGCATGGGGGAGACACCTCACTGTTGTGTGGGGGAGGGAAGGGAGGAAGCAAGAGGGGAGAGAGTCACTCGCTTAAGGATAGCTGTGTTGTTTCGGGGCTCAAGATACTTTGGATTGTCTTTCTTTGCTTATGTTTTCTCGTGTTCATCTATCATATTTTCTTCTATTGTATTTTTCTTTCTTTCTATCTTCTTTATTTTGATTTCTTTTTGTTTTTACTCATCCCTTTGGTTGATATATTATACCATTCTAGATTGGTGAAACGAATGCAATGATATATTTTTTTAAAAATTGGTAGTTCACTATTTTTATTCTTGATGTCTGGCTTACGCACATGTTTGAAGTGCTATGAGAGACATATATATCATACTTGCAAATATAGTTATTATATATTAAGGGATGCACGATCTAATTGCTTCCTTATCTTCCTGGTTCCAGTGTACTCTCCTGAAACCTGATGTTTATATCTCTATAATGGGGATAAGGAAGCTTTATTTGGATCTTGGAGTAATGTAGTTATAACTTTATAACTATATAACTCCAAACTTCCTAATATTCATTGTTTTCTGTGTTTCTGCGGTTTTCCATAGTCTTTTTAGAATCTTGCAGTCATTGTGGGGAATGCAAGTGTTAATTAAATATCTGCATACTTGTTCTAAGGTCAGATGCTTTCAAGACTATCTTAAAAGAGGAAGGATTGAAGGGACTTTATAAAGGGATTGGACCAAGTCTTTTGCTTGTACGTATTTTTTCTGTTTGTTAATTTAGAACAAAAGTTCCATCAGCTTAGCAGTTTAGAGTTTCTACAAACCTTTTAACTGTACTTGGTGTTTGTTCGTTATATGCTATCTATGTTTCTTGATTATGAATTTCAGATTGTCATTGTTTCCTAATCTTCACGACACAAACAAGTGAATGAGAAAGCTCTTGGGTCATAGTTTGCCTCTGTTTATTTAATAGATCCATCAAATTCTCTATCCTTTGTCTTGTAGGTGCTTTATATTAATAATCAAATGCACCCATAGGTCCTGAAGTAATCGAAAGTCGTGTTGCTGGTCTTTGCGGGGGATGAGATGCGCTAGGATCTATATTAGCAGTAGTGACTAGAAAAGAACAAGTGCTTAAACACTCGAATTGGGGCTAGAGCCAAATGCAATGGAGGTTCTATTAAAGGCATCGTTGGTATTGGGTCAGAATATTAGGTTCAGGGGCCGAAGGAGCCCACTCTGCAGTGGACTTGCGGGAAGTGATTGGGCGGACAATAGCTTTAACCAGGGTTATAGATGTTTCTTTAATAAATAGCCAGCTGGAGAGTTTGTAGGATGATTTGGTCATCTGCAAATCTACTAGATAGTTTTACTAGTTCCAATATCATGTTGAGTCTGGGCTAGTATACTGGGAATCTTATAGCAAGCTACATGAATCAGAATCAGCCAAATAACAGTTATTAGTCAATTCCAGTCCTTTCTTAGAATTTTTTATATGGGTTATCATCCTTGTTATAATGTGATTATCCAATGATTAGATACTGATCTTGCCGAGAGCCAATAGGACCTGTATCAACTGAAAAATAACACCGATCAATATTCAAATCCATGCCCTTAACAGAACTACGCATTCTACTTTGAGTAGGATAGGTTTGAACTTATGCTGCCCCAGATGGCAATGCTTTATATTTGTTTCATGTGTTTCTGGATTTACAAATTTGGATCATCAATTTCATGCCATGTTCCCTGTGCTATGCACGCGGTAATCATTCTTTTATTTTGGCTCTACTGGTGCAATTACATTGTATAGGTTCTGTGATTCACCTATGACCAACCACTATCTGGTTTGTGATTCACCTGCAACCAACTACCAATAACAAGCTCTTTCTGTACCTGTATTTGTTTAGAAGCTGAAAATTAGTAACAATACTCATGCTTCAAATAATTGATATAGAAAAATAAGTTGAATTCACTAGAAACTCTTTATGAAGGGTTAATTTTTTATTTGTATTTTAGTTGGAAATTGACTTGGTTATAACTGAATCATCTGATGAGCAATTTAGATGATTAGGTGCTCAGCTGATCTTCTCAAGTAGAATGTAGGCAAAGGAATTACAGGTGTCTGGTGCTATCGCATAGTGTGCGAAGCAGTTTGATGTCTAGTTCACCCATGGAGCTAGGAACTAACTGTTACACTTAAGCCTATTTGCTTTCAAAATTTTCTTGATCCACTTGGAAACCTCCTTAGTAATCAGGTTCATTAATGATAACTTAAGTGCAACCACGATTGTGATAGTTATGAGCCACCTGGTTCAGGATTACAGATAGAATGGGATTGCTGGCCAAAATCTGTAAAGTTCCAGCTCTTTCCTATTAGGTATATGGATTTTTTGGTGCAATTTAGCTGTAATCATCAATCAAAAGTAATTTCTCTTCTTGAAATTCTCGGTTTCTCTTCTAGTAAAAAATTTTGATATTTGAAAGGGTCCCAAGATGTTTAACAGTATGGATTCTTGTGCCTACTAGAAGTTCCAAAGACAATTATGATATTGGACTAAAAAAAGTGTTGTATGCAGAGTACATCTTCTGCCATTTCAGTTTTTTTGATGAACGTATGACCTTTTCAATATCTATAGTAATTACATAATGTTAACATAACACTAAGAATTCTAAACTATCTCATTGGTGGTTAACATCTGAAATATGCATTCACCTTTTGGCCTATTATTTCCTTTTAACGGAGTTTTTTGTTGTATTTTGTTGTTGAACATTCATTGATTAGTACCTAGTTGCTTGCTCTACACTGATTTTAACACTCTGTCTGTCAGGTTACTCATGGTGCAATCCAGTTTACAGTTTATGAGGAGCTCCGTAAACTTGCTGTTTCCATGAAGAACAGAGAAGGAAAAACAAATGACACTGATAGAGATAAATTATTGGTAATCTTGCAATTTTCTTCTTCTTTTTAAATTGAAGAAAATGCTCATGAAATCACAAGGCATGAGATAATTTGGAACACAACATATGTTGGAAATATTTTACATTAACAAGTTTAATTTGGTTAATGTATCTTCATGTTATACAGTTCAAAAAAGTTTTAACGATAAGGTTCATTAATTTTGTTTGTTTTTTATTATTAGAACACATTTGACTATGCTGCTCTTGGAGCTTCTTCAAAACTTGCCGCCATTCTCTTCACATATCCATATCAGGTGAGATCATCATGTTTTCTATTATTTTTATTTTTATTGCATTGAAGCTACCAGGTGGCTTTGGACTGGCTGGTTTTATAGAAAATCTAAGTTTTCTAACCCCATATTGACTTTCTCTTCTCTTCTAGGTTATTCGATCTCGTATACAGGTACTTTATTAGACTTGCAGATGGTCAAATAATTTTCTCTTGTTCCAAGTTGCGATCTTTTTTTTTGTGCTTTAATCCGTGGTAAGCTTCTTTATAGTCTGACATTGATCATCTTTCTGCAACTGCAGCAAAGACCCAGTGTTGATGGAAAGCCAAAATATTTAGACAGTTGGCATGCCGTAAAAGAAACTGCAAGGTAACTAATGCTTTCATGTCCCTACTTGGTTCTTTACGGGGACGAAACCAGTATATTTGCACAAAAAGGTAGTGGTGGCTTGGCCACCTTGACATTAATATTTCCTGTTCTATCGATAGTGTACACTCAGATAAAGCTTGACACTGGAGGTTATAAATTTATGAGTTCAAATGCGCACAAAGTGCACACTTATTAGGTTAGACCGATAAGGCTCAACCCTGAAGGTTGTAGGTTCAAGGCCCATTAAAATAATAATAATAATAAAAGAGTTAAATTACAATTTGATCCCACTTAAGAGTTCACAACAAATTGAGAAAATCTATATCTAATATGTACGTTTCCATATGTATGTGGTTTGTATATTAGTTGAACCAAACTTTGTAGATGTAATAGAAAAGTTATCTCCGCTGTAGTATGTCTGACTCAAGCATTGAGTTCTCATCAAAGCTGAGATGACGATGAGATTGACCAGGTTTTGCACTGATTGCGAAGAATGGATGTAGGCTCTGTGCAAAGTTGGAATGGGGAGCTAATAAATCAAATAGACCTTGATGCATCAAGTGTAGTCTATGAATGCAAGTAATAAAAGATATTAGAGGTAGTGGGTAAGTGTAGTCCTATTCAATCACATGCAGTGAACCATAATTAGCACTGTTATTATGGTTTTGTGGTGTCTTAAGTTTATGAATGCAAGGATATGCACCTTGTGATCTGTCATTATTTCATCAAAAGGTAATGCACACATTGGCAAGCCGGATTTTGACTTGTGAAATCAACTAAATGACATGCAAGCCGAAGACGGAGAGATTTATGAAGTATAAAAACAAACATGAGAAAGTTAGATACAAACTAATGGCATGTTCAGATACCATGTCAGTATTTGATTTGGGTAGTCAATATGCATATTGCTTTATCAAGATATGTGAATAGAACTCAACTTCTGCTTGTTTTATGAACTACAACTGCTCGTGTTGAATGAACTAAAACATATATTTGTAATTTTTCTACTGCAGGTACGAGGGCCTTCGTGGATTTTACAGGGGCATCACGTCCAACTTATTGAAGAACCTCCCGGCGTCTTCGATAACTTTCGTCGTGTATGAAAATGTTTTACATGTTCTCAAATCAAGCAGATGGCAAAAATGATCCAATCATATGGTTTCGTCTGTGTAGTCTTCTTGTTTTTGTTACATTCTTTTGGGTGACTGAATTTTATTATCATTCCAAATCATGTCAGGACTGCTTCTATCTCAATTTTCCGGTTGAGGATTAGGCTTCATTTAATTGTAAAAAACTAATAAAACAATTTGACTTGGTATGTTGAGCTGCATGAACCTTTCACTCTTGTCATTATTTAGATTCCATGTGTGGGGTTTCCTAAAAACTTGATTTATCTGCGACTCTAAAAAATCTAACTTGTCGCCACTTGGAGAAAAGTTTTGGGAGAGTGGGAGAATAAGATGATGGTGGAGAAAGAAAAAATGAGCTGAGAACGAAGAATAACAAACAAAGTAGAAGAAAAAATAATAAAAAGATTTAAAGCCAATGCTTTTCATTTGCCATATCAATCTTTATGGAATAAATTGAAAATATATATTGATATATAAGACCAGTCAGCAATTAATCCAAAATATATGTAAAATTTGAAAAGTGAAAAAAATGGTCTATCGACAGGAGCAAAGTTTACAGGAAAAGATAAGGTTTACATTTGAGACAATATAATGATAAAACTCATCTTGGCATGACAAATAAAACTGAGCCAACTTTATTAAGTTTGAGTTATCCAGAAAATTCAAACTCCAGCAGTTCAACAAGCATCATGATGCATAAATCCTGTTGTTCCAGTGGCAACTCACAGTCATTGCCCAATTACCACCAGGATTATGTCCGGAGAATTAAAATATATAATTTATAACATTAAATTGTGACTGAAATAGTACAAGTTCTGAATTAACACTAGTGATGTTTGGTAGAAAATAACTGAGAACATAAGAATACTAGTATCTTGGAAAGCCCTTCTAGGATTTTAGCAACAGCTCATCAAGTACAAAGAACAAGAAGGAACCCATTTACAGAAACGATCAAAAAGGAAATAAAGAAAACAACACCTGTTGTGCCCATATATTATTGCAAGTGAAATAAAAATCGAGGATCTCCTGGTCACACATCGATGAGAGCCTTCATGTGTTAATTCAATCCAGTGTTTTCATGCAGAACTACTATATCGTTGATCTTCCAATGTCATCTTGAAAGGGTCCATTCCTCTTTACACTCATTGCAGATTCTGTTCAATTCTCTTATCGAACAAAACATGGAGACATCAAATGTTGTCAACTGTGTCAAAGATCAATTAGCAACTATTTCATGTTCTAGAGGCCATGTTATTTTGATAGAACCTGCTCAGGCTCGAACGAGCGAGGGCTTCCCCGAACAAGGATGCTTTTGTTGATCTCACTATTCGAACTTCAACATAATCACCAACCTCTGGTTTTTGGACCCCATCAGCCTCAAATGAGTGTGGAAGAGGGACATTGCGAAAGGCAACTTTGTGCCCTCGATCACTCTTTCCGATGAGTTCTGCCTCAGGCGCTCTCTTATTGGGTCCCTCAACCAAAACAAGTTGAATGGTTCCTACTTGGGCTTCGTACATCTGCCCGGTGCTTTCGCGAAAGGCATTGATAAGTTCAGTCAGCCTCCTCTGTTTGATACTTTCAGGAACATCATCCGTGTAGTTCCGGTGGGCATGGGTTCTTTCTCTCATGCTGTAAGCAAACATGTAGGCCATATCATACCCAACAGCTCTCATAAGGCTTAGGGTGTCAGCATGTTCTTCCTCTGTCTCTCCACAAAACCCTGCAAAAGAGCAGCCTAAATTTTAATTCTGAGAAGGAAGTAACTGTACAGTTAGAGAGTAAACATTTAAGGACTGAACTGCAATTAGCAGCAACAGGGTGGCATAGTGTATAAACTCAAGCAAATCTATCAGAAATTCCACTTACATAGTACATAGTAGCAATTATATTAGCAAAACACAATTCGAACATGGTATGTACTATTTTGCAAGGAAAACTGGCCAGCTATAATTAGCACCACCATACTCTAAGATGAAGGGTTACCTACCAATCAGCATTAGGATAGAACAAGAAGGGTAAGATCCCAAAACAAGTAGGACTTTCGTGAGAATCTCTAAGATGAGGCCAGAACTTGGACATCTTCTAACTTTCCAAAGAAGTTAGGTTCTATCAAGAAATAAGACATATAAAGGTACAATATGACAGGAATGACTAACAATCAATCCAAAATCATTTTGACAACATATAAGTAATTGCAATTGGAAGTGAACCTTCTAAGTTCCAGCTCACTACAAAATATTTTAATCCAACTCATGATTTAACATCCAAATCTCAGCAACATTTAAAGTTTTAAACTATTTCATGTTTTGATCATTCAATGGAAGGGTGGCACTGCATTGACAAAATAAAATAAATTGCACATCTCTCTGCCCCTCAACAAATCATGCCAGAATTGTGTACAGCTAACTAGTGTTAAATTCTACATAATTGTTTTCCAAGGAATCTCTCAAACTCAAGCTCAAATCAGCACTACATAATTCGTTACAAACTCAGGTAATATGAATTGATATACAGATTGAGTTTTGATTGGTTTCTAGGAATTACTAGTAAAAACCTGAAATCAGCAGGATCAAGTAGATGTAAAATTGGATGAGTCAATAAGGATTGATCAAGAAAACAATTTTTAATTCATTTAGAAAATAAGGGGTATAGTTATTAGTAATTATTTTGACAACTATTGTTGTTCAAACAAATATATTTTCAATATAGTTGAGAATTTTTATTCATATATCACTCAAATAAGCACATACAATTTTCTCCACAATTCACAATGCACATCCGAATATGTGGGTTTAATTTTTTTCTTCTCCTCTCTTTTGGTGTCCATGAGCAACCGACTAGTTGCAAGCAATGATGTTTGTGTGGCTTGTATCAATGTCTAAATTATCAACTTTGACTAATACATAAAAGATGGTCCAAATATATAAAATTAGCACAATTAACACGATGATGTCATCAAAATAAAGATTTAAAAAGATAGAGATTACCACAAATGAAGTCACTACTCAGTCCCACATCTGGAATAATGCCCCTTATTTTTTGCACAAGTTCCAAATATGCCTCTCTAGTATAACCTCTACGCATTCTCTCGAGAACTGTTGTGCTCCCTGTTTGAGCTGGCAAATGAATATTTTTGCATATGTTATATCTATTCTGCATAAGAACTAGCAAATCATCAGGAAAATCTTTGGGATGCGGGGAAGTGAATCTAAATCGCATTTCTGGAAATTCTGTAGATAGTCGATCTAAGAGATCAGAAAGACGCAGGCCCATATTCTTCACTTTGCACATACTGGAAAATCCTTCACTGAGTCTCCAGTTTGAACCTGCTTCCACCTCACCCAGTTCTGAAACATCATTATAACTATTTACATTCTGACCAAGAAGCATTACTTCCTTCACCCCCTGCTTCCAGAGTTCACCTACTTCTCTGACAATTGAAGAAACAGGACGGGACCTTTCCCTGCCTCTGGTGAATGGAACTATGCAAAAAGAACACATATTATTACATCCCCTCATGATTGACACAAATGCAGTAACTGAATTGCTTGCAATCCTTACAGGACTAATATCAGCATAAGTTTCTTCAAGAGAAAGCAGGGTATTAATTCCTTTATGCCCATAGTCAACCTCATCCAACAGACGAGGTAGGTCTCTATAAGCGTCTGGTCCGCAGACTACATCTACCATCTTATCTGCATCAAGTATTTTCTCTTTCAATCTCTCAGCCATGCATCCTAGAACAACTATTTTTGGAGGATGTGAAGATTGTGACCTTCCTATGGCGACATTGCTCTTCCATTCCCTTTTCAGAAACCAGAAGTAATTAAGTCTTTGCCAAACCTTTTGTTCGGCATTGTCTCGTATAGCACAGGTGTTGATAAATATGATCTCTGCATTCTCCGGTTCCTTCACAATATCAGCATACCCAGCATTTTTCATGATAGATAGCACAATCTCCATGTCATTTATATTCATTTGGCATCCATATGTCTCGTGGTAGATGCGTCCCTTACTAATAATTTCAGAAGTTGATACTGGACTAGATATATAAAAAACATAAATAATATCAGTGAATTATCAATTACCTAAAACAACTAAATTAAGCTCATCAAAATTTTGTTACTGAGCAAGAAAAAGGTACATTCTACTAGGATTGACTCAGATGAGAGCCAAAAAAAAAAAAAAAAAAAATCTGCTAATTAATTGTCTACATTCTACTCATCCAAAATGCGGTGTCCCTTTGTTATATATACATGCTATAATTTCGTAAAAGCATGCAAAGATTTGAACAACCTCAATTGCTAATCCTATCCTCCAACCCCTATCTCGATTTACCTGTTGCCTAGACTCAAACTCAAACTGGGGCGGAGGTTTAAACACGGTTGATTCAGGAGTTCGACGAAGCTCAAAATCCATATATAAGTAACATCATCATGACACACACTCTCTCTCACCACGAATATAAAACGAAGGGTGTAGTAGAGTTGACTGTACAAACACCGACGCCTTGCCTTTCTAATGGCTCAAATTTGTTCCGATCAAATACGCAGACCATACTTTTTCAAGATAAAGAGGGGGGCATACTCTTGTTGGGCTTCAACTGTGGCGGCGGCGGCGGCGGCGGAAGTCGCAGCGTAGCGGATGAAGCCACGGCTAGCAGTCAGGGGGTTCGAGAGAGAGGAGCGGGAGCGGAAGCAGCAACGCGGGAGAAGGGGAGGTGGAGGAGGGAAGGAACGGGCGGGGAGGCGAGAGAGGGGGGAAGGGAGGGGGAGAGGGAGAGGGCAGGGAGGGAAGCCGCGGCGGAGGGCGATGCGGACGGCGGCGGGGTGGTGGTGGGTTTGGGCCCTCCAGAGAGCGGAGAGGGGAGTGAGAGGAGAAGCCATGGATGGGCGGGCGGGCGGGCGGCTGCGAGGAGAGCGAGCGGAGGAGGAGGCCGGGGGGGACGCGAAGGGATGGCGTGGAGCGGGTTAAACTAACTCGAAAATTAATCCATCAGATCAATCTGGATTCAACCCAACAGGTAGGACCGTTTTAAAAAATACAGTAAAATTAGTCATATTCATATACTTCTATATTTTAACTTTTAATTTCACTCTCACTACTTCTATATTTTAAATTGTTATCCTATTCTAAAATAATATTAATATGACATGCTACACCTCCAGTTAGAACAATCTCAACATTATAATATCTACACTCTTACGTCTCCGCTATTTATAGACGTGACTTATAAAATTATACTGTCATCATTTTTACGAAGAAGGGATGAAGCATGCCCCTCAGTAAAATAGTCCCACATTGGTAACTTCTTCACTTATAAGTGAAGGAGAACTCATACCATGATAATTTATTTTAGGGTGAAGGCTTGCCAGTAGTAAGGGGTCTTTGAGCGTTGCCCAATTGTTGCATTGCTGTTTGGGCCTGGCACACCCTGATACCAAAGCATTGTGTTCAAATTTTTATGGCAGGCTTTAGATAATTTATTTCTTACTCACTTGTATTTTATCAAGTGCACTGAAAGGCATCAATATTTTGAAATCAGGAATGAACTTTAAATTGATCTTAGCTACGAATGAAATCACAGCTGACTGACTTCATGCAACCTTTTGTGACTAATAAATATTGGATTGTTTTATCTGGCATGGAAAAAATGAGCACTAACACTCTCTTTCCCTCATGAAACAAGCTCTCCGTATAATCCTTTCAACCAATATACAAAAAAATATTGGAGCCATTAATCCTAAAAGACCCGTTCGGTGTTGCTTGCATTACTATAACAACAGCTCCATATAGTATCAGATAAAACACATGAATTAGGAAAAGAAAAAGAAGACAAGGTAATCCTTGACCTTGAAAAGGATGCTACAGTTGCCTGATGTCGGTCGAAGTGATTGTTGATTCATTCTGACCCTGCAGTCTTGCATTCTGTTTCTCTCTGTTTTATTGTGTAAACTTTAAGAATCTGCTAGGCGACCTCGTTACAAAAAGAGATTGTTAAATTAAAACACATTCAGTGCTCAAGATACAAAAGATATATTTTGTATTAAAGCTAGCAGTAAAAAGTTTGAACACAATGATTTGAAATTGGGGTGCAACGACGCTCGAAGGCCCACAGTAGCAAGCTTGCTACTGTTAAACTGATATGAACAAATACTACACTTGATCTTAGCTAAAAGGCTGAGTAAGGTATGAATTTTTCATCACCTGACGCTTTTCTTTTATATCAATTCCTTCACCGACCATAGTTGTAGCAGCTAGCTTGTTCGAGGCCTAATTTAAGCCGACAAGACAATTATTCATTTCAAGTACTGCTTCTCAAACTTTTTTTGTGGGCAAAGGTTAGTGATTATGCTGAGTTTTGAATCCAAGACTAATATCATAACATCAGAGGTCCTTACTAGCTTAGCTAAGCAAGCTGAAACCTTCAGGTTGTAATTATTTACTATGATTGTATAAAGTTTGATAAGCAAAATCCTTTAGGCATTTTTGTGATGGCAAATTTCTTTTTTGTCTATTCCTTTCACTTGGTGAAGCTACTGTGCTTCTTTGCCTCTTGGCAGAAAGTTCCAGTCATGCATTATTTGGAAGTTGATTTTAGGATTTAGAGAGTCTGAAGGGTACAGGTGTTGACCATCCGCTATAAGTTGTGAAGCGGAATTTTCTGTTCACAGTTTTGTTCAATAATAGGAACTTTTCTGAATTAAATATCAGATGCATATGCGCAAACAAAACTTAAGCTTACTAGGTTTAAAAGCAGAAAAAATCTCCTATCTAAAGTTCCTAAATTATAGAAATATCATAATGACCTATGTAATAATTTAGATCGAATGAAGTAGTATACTGATGTAATATTGATAGATATACAGGTCATATGTGTTTATCGGATGCCTCTACTATTTCTAAAGAGTTTGAAGGGATAGATAGTCCCAAATCGCTAGCTTCTTCACTTTGTGGATGAAGGAGTTGATATAAAAGATGAGGGCTTGGTGATGGGGAACTCATACCTTTCTCGGCCTTTTGGCTAAGATCAAGTGTAGTATCTGTTCTTATCAGTTTAATATCTGATACGTGGGCCATCGGCTCACCATGATATTAAATTAATTTGTTTTTGGGGCGGAGGTCTGTTAGCAGTAGCTTGCTACTGTGTGCCTTCGAGCGTCGCCTAATCGTCGCACTGCTGTTTGGGCCTGGCGCACCCTAATACCAAATCATTGTCTTAAAATTTTTACCCACCCCACTGCAGGGATGAGTTGCGAATAGAAGTCTGATACTCCACAGGCGGATGAAGTTAAGTCTAGAGGAGCTGAAGCAGTTACTGCATGATAAGATAAGTGAGCTTGAGAAGTGCTCGAGGGAGTTAGCTGATCATTTGAATTTAACCTTAGTCACCTCCAAATAAGGATAGATATCATCCGTTAGCTGATAATTTGAATTTAACCTTAGTCACCTCCAAATAAGGATAGATATCATCCGTCGGACGATTGAAATGTTTCCCTGAAGACTACCGGTGAGATGAGGTGACCCATCAACCAAAAAGGACGTTTCAGATGCCATTGTTTTGGAGAATAGGAAAGTAGGGGATGCCCCTGTCTTTAGTAGTACCAAAAAATACTTTATCTAGGGAAACTAGGAATGCTAAATATAAAATCCGTATGAGCTTAATGGGGTTCAGCTAGCTACGTATCAAAAGAGATCGGTTTGAAGGTGAGTCCTCGTTCCACTGATGATCTTCCCTAAGCTGATAAGGAATCGGCCGAATCGAACGACTCTGTAATTTGAATTTTAGCATGTTGGGTTCGATTAAGTAGGAGTCGTGGTGTCCAATCCATGCGATTTTTTATGTTGAATCGGTAAATTAACTGAGGCTTGATGGCAAACGGATGATGGAAATAGGGAGAGAGGGATGAGGGGCGCATTTACGTTAATTGTGAATTTGACAGGGTAGTTGGGCAGCGAATGGAAAATAATAGTTGAGTCCCTCCACCTCATTTCACTTGGTCAAACGTAGCAAGGGAAGTATTATTTTCAACATGTAATCAGGAGTACCTTAGAATAAACTTTGGGTGATGTAGGAGAACTCATTTGGAATAGAAGGGCGGTCAGATATTTGGGTACCTGGGGACGGCTCTGAAGAGCAAACCTACGTACCATGCGCCTTGGATTCACCGCAATAGTGTATTTCAAAATAGGATATTTTCAGATTAAATTTCAATGATATTGTCTGCTTGAACATAAGAATCCCTATAGTAAGTTCAATAATGTCATCTAGATTAATTTTTCATGTTTATGCACGTCATGTTCCACATAATCATATGGAATAGCATATTTATGACTTTAGGTTTTCTACCTACTATACTTTTTTTTTGAACTAAGTGAATCCTGAATCTAATACCTTGCGAACCTACTATACTAGAATACTATACATTCCAAATACCTGCTATAATAAGTATCATCTTGAGCATGCTAAGTCAAATATCAAGTTCAAACATCCTACTTAAATATTTTGCTTAAATCATACGTGTTTTACATGCTATGCTACATGTCACGCCCCGACCCACCTGTCGGACACGTGGCAACCACCGTATGAGCCCAACAGACCCATACAAGACATCAAAGTGATACATACTATCCATATACATCGTTTACACAGCGGAATTATAAATAAATCATCTAACTCAAGATTCCTAACACAGTCCCGATAAATCTACTACAATTCTACAGTAACGTTATCAATAAATAGAACTAAATCCTTCGATAACCCTCATCTTCATCAAATATCTCGGACAATCATCTAGCAACCTGCACACACATTGAACGCGGTGTGCTCAGTCTTGCGGCCTAGTGCGAAATTACGGCTCTACCGAATAAAGAAATCAAAGGCTAGGAGGAGTATTCTAGGATGCCTTTGGTTGTTAATCATCATTTTTCATTTGATTTGTGTAAATCAATTTATAGGAAGCAGTAAAACAACATAATAAATACAGATGTATATTTTACTAGATGTCACCTAAGTTGTATCTAGTGTCAATGTCAACAGCATGTCACCTACGTCATAATAATACTTTGAAGTTACAAAACTCGGGTTGCCAGCGTATGCTTAGTGAATACCCGAGCTAAGGGTATCAGTAAGCCCATCAGTGCCTTTCTGTTTCTGTCTCTGTCTCTACCTATGCCCGTTGCACTGATGTTGGCGGAGAGGACGAGTGACCCAATATCACTCTCCATCGTTTCACTAGTCGCTGACCATGCCTCCCCTAGCGAAACCATCGTGCCCTTACATCCTCCCCGGATCTGTAGGGGCAACGACATCTGTGTAGTACTCTACATACTGTCTGTAGACAGGGTCACCATCATATCAATCTCATCGGCCACGGCTAGCCGGAATAACAACCCTAGGATCCGGACTACTCATCCGATCGTCTGCTGACGTCAAGGGTGATAGCCGTGTGGTCTACGGATCCACGGTCCAAGGCATCCATATGAAATCACCTTCCCAGTCCAATAGCAGTCGACGTTGATCGGGATAAACACACATCCGCACAATGGGCTGTGGCAACCCCGTCTCCATCGGTGCCATGTCCATGGTAGGGTTCATCATCGCTAGCCATCTCATGACTATCACGGTGCCGCCTAAACGACACTCGTGCGGGTATAAGTTTCGGGTAAGGACTTGCTCCATATTTCCGGTCTAATATGACCATGGAGTTTGTACAGTCTCTTACCCTACCAGCTCCCAGTATCTAAGCTATGCATAACCTCGGGAGTGGTGCTCCTAGTATCTAAGCTATGCATAACCTCGGGAGTGGTGCTCCCCCCCATTATCTAAGCTACGCATAACCTCGGGAGTGGTGCCCCCCCCCAGTATCTAAGCTATGCATAACCTCGGGAGGGGTGCGTAGCGGGACGTCACCGTTTGACCACCGTCGGTACGCGGCGGTCAACCGGAGCATATGAAAAAGGCTCCTTTCTGTCTAAGTTACGGTGACATCGCCAAGAGATTCTAACATGTCGTTATTCACTATCTATGTTTGCATGGTAGTTGTGCCAGCATAACATAGAAAAATAACAAAATAATATATAACATGCAGGACACGCTGTCACGACATATTAAAACATAGCAGAGAAATCATGTATATC
Organism: Thalia dealbata; assembly: GCA_030544415.1. Classification (NCBI taxonomy): domain Eukaryota; kingdom Viridiplantae; phylum Streptophyta; class Magnoliopsida; order Zingiberales; family Marantaceae; genus Thalia; species Thalia dealbata. The sequence continues at coordinate 17,774,831 of CM060458.1, forward strand.
ATACATGTTACGTAAAGTAAATTAAACTAACATGCAAACATATCAAATCTTATCAAGCATTATATCTTATTATATTTAAGACATTCAGGAATTGTTCCTAAAAAGACCTCAGCGGGAATTCCCTAGCTTGAATAAATCCTACATCGAAGAACCAACGCACCTGACTTGGCGGTTTACTCCTCGGAACCAACCTAAGGTCCGTTCGCTGAATTTTTATTCTCTCACACTGTCTCAATCCACGTGCCGTCATTTACGCATTTTTATATTTTCCTGTCAATTATTCAATGAATTTTAATTCTCAATCTAGAAATAATTTCTCAAATCTCTCTTCACCACTACTCTTAGAATAATCTCTAGAATCACCTCAATTTTTTTCCTAAATTCGCCGGAAAATTTCTCCGGCGGTCACCGGAAAGTTCATCGGAAAGTTCGCCGGAACCCTCGCCGGCGAAGTTCTTCGATCAACACCAATATTGGTACCAATCGAAAGCTCTCTTCATGAGGATTCCAAAAATCATATTTGCCCTAATTTTTATAGCTCATACGCGATCAATTTCACCGATTAAAATTTTGGGCGAAATCCCAAAGTTAGGGTTTTTAGCTCGCCGGCGGCCAATAGCCCTCAACTCCAGTACCAATGGATAGCTCTCGTCAAGGAGAATCCATAGGTACAAAGTTTGCAAGGTTTCACGGTCGGAATGGCCGGAAATCATCGGAGCAAGCTCTGGTGATCGAAACCCTTGCCGCCAATGCCTCTCACTTGATTTCTCCCTCATCTCTACACCAAATTTGGGCATCTTGGTATCAAAATGAAGAGGAGATCGAGATCTACCTATGGCTAAAATTTGGGAGCCTAATTCGTTGTGGTTTCACCGGAGCATCGTCGGGAAGTTTCGTCGTCGTCGCCGCTGCAGAGGAGGAGAGAGAGGGATGGAGAGGGAGCTCGCGCGCAGGTGGGAAGAAAATAAAAAAAATATTTTTTAATTAGTTAATTAAAATCTTAAATCCTAATTAAATCTTAATTGTTTAATTGACCGATCAAATGACGTCCAAATTACGATTCGTCTGCGCCGTTGGATTCCTTATCAAAAATACTACATGATAGTATAATTTTTACATCAAAATCTCATACTTCAAAAATTCATATGATTTTACAATTAAGTCCTTTACAGAATTTCTTTTACGATTAAACCTTCCAAATATTAAAATTACTTTATTGCCCTTATTCAAAAATCACGGGTCTCACACTACATCGACTATATGTGCTTATTATTAAACAATTTGATAAGTTTAACATGTCATAAAATGAATAATGGATTGAGTAGTATGAATTCAAGGACCTATACTCACACAATAAGATCACCCAGGAGGTAGTAGTATACTAAGTTAGGGGTCGATGAGAAGAATAGTTTAATACATCCATGAGTAGTACCATACAAGATGTCACCTAGGCGGTACATATTACTATTACTCACACGTATGGTGGATTGATGCCACTATTATTGTCAACGTGTTGGATACCTATTATAATAAGTATTATCTTTCTTTCAATGATTGTATTTTATTAGTTTGTATTTATATTAGGTTATATCAATATTGTGCTACTATATATATGATAGTTGTACTAGATAGAAGTAATTTGATAATTTTGATTTAAACTGTGATGATGTTATATTGGATGTGATCTCTGTACTCATAATGTGGTTGCCATGTGTCGACCTATATTTGAGGTAGGACGGGAATAACAACACTTACCAACTATTCTAAAATAATTTAATGCAAACTTTATATAATAAAAATATAAGTTCTTTCGTGCTACCATGCCACAATGTGGCGGCTTGGCATGAAACGTCTGGGACATAGGAGGGATGTAGAATTCCCCTGAGAAAATAGTCCCACATTACTAGCTTCTACACATTGTCGGTGAAGGAGTTGATATAAAAGAGGAGGATTGGCTGATGGAGAAGTCATACCTTTCTCGGCCTTTTGGCTAAGATCAAGTGTAGTATCTGTTCTTATCAGTTTAATATTTGATATGTGGGTCATCGGTCCACCATGATATTAAATTAATTTATTTTGGGATGGAGGCTTGTCGGCAGTAGCTTGCTACTGTGTGCCTTCGAGCGTCGCCTAATCGTCGCACTGCTGTTTGGGTGTGTGCGCACCCCAATACCATCGCACTGCTGTTTGGGTGTGTGCGCACCCCAATACCAAATCATAGTATTTAAATTTTTAAGCATCCCAAATGGTCTGGAGGAGTTGAAGCAGTTATCTGCATGATAAGATAAGTGAGTGCTTGAGGGAGTATAATTGATAATTTGAATTCAACCTTTTCATTGTTAAATTTATCATTATGTGCATGATAATGTTTCCCTGAAGACTATTGGTGAGATTAGGTGACCCATCAACCAAAAAGGATGTTTCAAATGCCGTTTTGGAAAATAAGAAAGTAGGGGATGTCCTATTTTTAGTAGTACCAGAAAATATTTTATCTAGGAAAACTAGAGTACCGAATTAAATGGCTTGTGGTAGAGTTTACCTATGCTAAATATAAAATCCATAGGATGAGCTTAATGGTGTCCAGCTAGCTAGGGTATCACAAATTTATGATTGGTATTGGTGTAACATTGACTAAAGTTCACAGTTCATGGCCAGATTTAGCTAGAAGAAGGTACCAAATTGTTAGGTTTTCTACCTACTATGATAGAATACTATATATACCGACTATCTTCTATAATAAGTATCATTTTGAGCATACTATGTTAAATATAAGTTCAAACATTCATCTTAAATATTTTGCTTAAATCAACCTTGCTTTACATGTTATGCTGCGTTGACTATATGCGCTTACTATTAAAAGCAGAAAAAATCTCCTATCTAAAGTTCCTAAATTATAGAAATATCATAATGACTTATGTAATAATTTAGATTGAATGAAGTAGTATACTGATGTAATATTGATAGATATACAGGTCATATGTGTTTATCGGATGCCTCCCCATGATCTAAAAAGTATAAACATTAGTCCCAAATCGCTAGCTTCTTCACTTTGTGGATGAAGGAGTTGATATAAAAGATGAGGGGTTGGTGATGGGGAACTCATACCTTTCTCGGCCTTTTGGCTAAGATCAAGTGTAGTATCTGTTCTTATCAGTTTAATATCTGATATGTGGGCCATCGGCTCACCATGATATTAAATTAATTTATTTTTGGAGCGGAGGTCTGTTAGCAGTAGCTTGCTACTGTGTGCCTTCAAGCGTCGCCAAGCTACTGTGTGCCTTCAAGCGTCGCCTAATCGTCGCATTGCTGTTTGGGCCTGACGCACATAATCATATCGAATAGCATATTTATGATGTTAGGTTTTCTACCTACTATACTTTTTTTTTGAACTCAGTGAATCCTGAATCCAATACCTTGCGAACCTACTATACTAGAATACTATACATTTCAAATACCTGCTATAATAAGTATCATCTTGAGCATACTAAGTCAAATATCAAGTTCAAACATCCTACTTAAATATTTTGCTTAAATCATACGTGTTTTACATGCTATGCTACATTGACAATATGTGCTTATTATTGAACAATTTGATAAGTTTAACATGTCATAATAGGAACAATTGACCGAGTAGTATGAATACAAGGACCTATACTCACACAATAAGATCACTCAGGAGGTACTAGTATACCAAGTTAGGGGTCGATAAGAAGAATGGTTTAATACATCCATGAGTGGTACCATACAAGATGTCACCTGTACCATACAAGATGTCACCTAGGAGGTACACATTACTATTACTCACACGTACGGTGGATTGACGCCACTGTGATAGTCAACGTACTAGACACCTATTATAATAAGTATTATCTTTCTTTTAATGATTGTCTTTTATTAGTTTGTACTTATATTAGGTTATATCAATATTGTGTTACTATATATATGATAGTTGTACTAGATAGAAGTAATTGATACATTTGATGATTTTGATTTAAACTGTGATGATGTTATACTGGATGTGATCTAGTGTCATAATGCATGTGTATAGTTTCTCCCTACTCATAATGTGGTTGCGATGTGTCGATCTATATTTGAGGTATGATAAGTGTGGTGGGATACGTCTGGGACATAGGAGGGATGTAGAATTCCACTTGAGAAAATAGTCCCACATTACTAGCTTCTACACATTGTCGGTGAAGGAGTTGATATAAAAGAGGAGGATTGGCTGATGGAGAAGTCATACCTTTCTCGGCCTTTTGGCTAAGATCAAGTGTAGTATCTGTTCTTATCAGTTTAATATCTGATACGTGGGCCATTAGTCCACCATGATATTAAATTAATTTATTTTGGGATGGAGGCCTGTCAGCAGTAGCTTGCTACTGTGTGCCTTCACGCGTTACCTAATCATTGCACTATTGTTTGGGTGTGGCGCACCCCAATACCAAATCATGTATTTAAATTTTTATGCATCCCAGTGAATGGAAGAGTTGCTGAAGTGGAAGCGGATGAAGTTAGTCCTGCTGGAGGAGTTGAAGCAACCTTTTCATTGTTAAATTTATCATTATATGCATGATAATGTTTCCCTGAAGACTATTGGTGAGATTAGGTGACCCATCAACCAAAAAGGATGTTTCAGATGCCAACCAAAAAGGATGTTTCAGATGCCATAGTTTTGGAAAATAGGAAAGTAGTCATAGTACTAGAAAATATTTTATCTAGGGAAACTAGATTACCAAATTAAATGGCTTGTGGTAGAGATTACCTATACTAAATATAAAATCCATAGGATGAGCTTAATAGTGTCCAGCTAGCTAGGGTATCACAAATTTATGACTGGTATTGGTATAAAATTGACTAAGGTTCATAGTTCATGACCAGATTTGGCTAGAAAAAGATACCAAATTGTTAGGTTTTCTACCTACTATGATAGAATACTATACATACCGAATATCTTTTATAATAAGTATCATTTTGAGCATACTATGTTAAATATCAAGTTCAAACATCCATCTTAAATATTTTGCTTAAATCAACCGTGCTTTACATGTTTATGCTGCGTTGACTATATGCGCTTACTATTAAACAATTTGGTAAGTTTATGAAGCAAAACTGGAACAATTGACTAAGTAGTATGAATACAAGGACATATAGTCACACAATAAGATCACCCTAGAGGTTCTAGTATATCAAGTTAGGGGTCCATAAGAAGAATGGATTTAATACATCCTTTGAGTGATATCATACAAGATGTCACTCAGGTGGTGCATATTACTATTATTCGCACGTGTGGTGGATTGATGCCATCGTGATAGTCTATTGTAGTCGTGTAACACATAGCATAGAAATTAATATAACATGCATGATAATATTTTAGGACATGTTAAATACATAGCATGGTAAACATGACATAGCATACATGTTAGACAAAGTAAATCATACTAACATGCATTTAAATATAATCATAGCAAGCATTTCATTTTATCATGTTTAAGGCATCCAAGAATTGTTCCTAAGAAGACTCCAGCGAGAATTCCCTAGCTTGAATAAATTCTACATCGATGAGCCAACGTACCTGACTTGGCGATCCGCTCTTCAGAACCAACCTAGATTGATTAATAAGGATAAATCACGTCACCGTTCAGTGTGGAACGATGTCCTACAATAATCCACATACCTTCTTGTTAATTATTAAATTTCCTGGTTACTAAGGTTGCCACCATCTAACTTTCCCCAAATAGCTCAGGAAAATAAGGAACAATAAAACCATAATACAAGTTTATACTTTTATTACTCCTAGTCAAGTAAACCACATCATATCACTACTTTTAGCATAATACAGAAGAATTTAATTTGTAAATCAAAGGACAATTGTCAACCAAATCCATTTAAGCATGCTGCTGGAGAAAAAATAAGAAAGAGCATACAAAAGAATGGAAGAGGGGACGACTAGCAAAGAAGCGACCATTCCAAGCACTTAGCTAGTATGCCGTCAGGAATGCAAACTCTCCAATGTCAAAAATTTGAAGGCTTGCTTTTGGCGTGCGTCAATGCTTTTGACTTGGAATAGTGATTCCTCTCGCAAAACCATGGACAATGGATATGAGGACTTTGCAGCTATTTACAACTATTATTCCGGATGTACTGCAAACATTTGATGGATAGTCTAAATTCTTGAGTCATATACTATATTATAATATTCTGTTGTGGACGTGAGTATGTGGATATATATATATTAATAAGGATAGTTATATAGTACTATACTAGTCATCATTAATAGACATGCCAATGGGGAAGACACTTGGAGCAGTCGTCTTGTTAGGACAGTTTGGTTATATGATTAAACCTAGCAAGGCCATGGGAGGAGGGTCGTCTCCTCCGCTGACATTAGTGTGATGAACATAGATAAAGATAGGGCTGACACTGATGGACTTAGGGTCTATGGTCAGGATATAACCTAAGCATAGTTAAGGTTGATCGGATATACCATATGATTTTAGAAAAGTACAACGTGGTCAAACATCGCTTAAGGACACCAACATGACATTTTATAAAATAGTCCCAAATTGCTAGCTTCTTCACTTGGTCGGTGAAGGAATTGATATAAAATAGGAGGGCTAAGTGATTGACAAGTTATACCTTTCTCAGCTTTTTGGCTAAGAAGAAGTGTCTGTTCTTATCAGTTTAATATATGATACGTGGTCCATTAGCCCACCATGATATTATATTAATTTATTCTGGGGTGAAGGCTTGTCAGCATTAGCTTGCTACCGTCGGCCTTCGAGGCTTCGAGCGTTGCCCAATTGTTTAGCTATAACACAATTTTATTTGTTTATAAGTATAATACAAGAACTGCGCACCCCTGCAACTGCATCAAGGCCTGCTGTCTCCAGTTTAACGCCATGTATCTTCAGTGGGCCGGCGGCGGCGGCGGCGTTCTCCGCTTTGCCTGGAGCACCTTGGCCCACTCCGGTAGCTTCCCTACTCCGGCATCACCTTCCTCACAGACTCGTCCGCGCAGAAATGCTCTGCCCACCCAGCCAGCAGCGGCATCCTCGCCTCGTCGAGCACCTTTCCCGAAGCTAAGGGCAAGGGCTTCTTCGGCGGCGATGGCATTGGCTACCTCGACGTAGCCTTGGGCTGCCAAACCGGGTGGGTGACGGAGGCCGAGGAGACGGCCGGCGTGAAGGTGTTCGACGAGGAGAAGACGCCGTTGCTCGCAGGGTGGGAGGGGCGGTTCTGCGCGGACGAGCCTGTGAGGGAGGTGATGCCGGAGACGGGGAAGCTGCTGGAGTGGAGAGCGTCGCCGCCGCACTGCAAGTTCCCTTGCCATCTGAAAATAATTACTCCTACTTAATTATAGAATCTTTATAGTTTACTAAATTAAATATCATCATGTTAATATATAAGATATCATTACGGTATTATTTTAAGATACGTAAATGATATTAAATATATAAAAATATTATTATGCAGGTAAATTTAAAGAATAAAAATAAGAGGCAAATTTAAAGTGAAATTGAGTAAAAATAGATCTAATCTTTCTAAAGCAGCCTCGCTGACGGCATTGCTTACGAAATTATAATTAGTTCCCCCGAATTCCACGACGACCATCTTTTTTTACTTATCAACGACTACGAAACCGACTCCTCTCCTGCCTTGTGCTCCAGGAAGCACCGCGAGTCCGCAACCGACGGCCTTCATGAAGCTTCATCTCTTCTTCTATAAATACACCGCCCCAAAAAACTCATATCTCATCATCCGCACGCGTTGCCAGAAGAAGAGGAAGGAGATCCAAGAGGGCAAAAATGGCGGAAGTGAAGTTGCTCGGGGCGTGGGCGAGCCCGTTCGTGCTGCGGCCGAGGGTGGCGCTGAGGCTGAAGGAGGTGGAGTACGAGTTCTTGGAGGAGAAGCTCACTGACAAGAGCGAGCTGCTCCTCAAGTCCAACCCCGTCTACAAGAAGATCCCCGTCCTCCTCCACCAGGACCGCCCCGTCTGCGAGTCCCTGAACATCGTCCAGTACGTCGACGAGGCCTGGGGAGGCGGCGCCTCCATCTTGCCGGCCGACGCCTACGACCGGGCGCTCCACCGGTTCTGGGCCTTCTATACCGACGACAAGGTTCACTTTCTGCTCCAGAACTAATTACTCTGTTCTGCTCTGTTCTGGGAAATTAGTCGATTCACTCGTTCATGCGCAGTGGTTCCCGTCTGTTGGAAAAGAACTCTCTGTTCTTCTCCGATAAATGAAGATAGATGGAAAAAGGTATTCTCTGAGACGAAGAAAATACACTCGTCTGTATTCACTATTAAAATAATAAGAAACAATATACTTAAATACATAGAAGGAAATACTCTTCCACTAACCACGATTACACGAATAAACAAAACAAACCAGGACTTGGTCTTCCAACTAAAAGAAAACTTATCACGTAGTTACGCAGTAACTATCTTACGATTAAAGAAAATAAAATGCATAATAAAATAATTAAATAACAAGCTTATTCCTATCATTCTCCCTCCTAATCTTGTTATATATTTTCCTTACATCTCGGAGCCAATCATCGATTAATACGGAACACGGAACTTGCACCTTTTGAACTTCTTATCCGATTGTATCCAATCATCATCATCATCCAACATCTCAGAGTTTGATTCATCAAACGGTGATTCCATTTCTTCCTCCTTATTCCTTATCTTGAACCTCTTCTGCAGCTCCTCGTTCAGATTATTGATGTCTGCCTTAGTCCTCAACTCGTCGGGCTCCATCGATACCCCGTGGCCCGTGCTTCTGAGGTTATGGCGAAGAAATCACATCACCTCATCACGCGTCCTGACGTCTTCCAGTTCTCGGATACCGCCGTTCGTCAAGAATCGTCGATCATGCCAGGCAACGTCTTCTACATCGTCCTCGGCAGATACATGTTCAGCATCGTCAGCTTCTTCCTCCTGGCCGGTATTGACAGCAACCTCAGAGAGGGTGACAATGGGAGCGATCTGCGCACCGGCGTCCCCATCATCGTTCTTCTGTCCCGCGATCCTCACACGAACCTTCGTCTGCACAGGATCTACTTGTGCATCAGCTTGGTGCTTCAGCTCGCTGAGATCCTCCCAAGCCGAATCCCACTCGAGAGCCACAGAAATTTTCTCCCGAGCGACAATATCCAGCAGCGTCTCCATCCTGCAAATTGAAACTTTGGGCGAGAGGAACTCGTCCTCTATTTCGGCTCCCCTCCACGTCGCTGTTCTTCTAGTTGACGTTTTGCAAAGAAATTCGAAAGGATCTTCTTCTGCAGCAGCGGGTTTCGCCTTCACAACCTTCTCCGTCGTCAACGCCATCGATCTGGTGCCCTCCTTGATGCTCTTCAGAAGGCCATCGTCACCGCCACCATCGTCGCAGCCGCCACTCCCCTGCTCCTCGGGCTGATGCTTGGTCTTCTGCACGCTGCGAATGGTGGCCATCTCAACAGAAGACTTTCTCGCCGCCATCTCTGCTCGCTCCTCGCGCATCTCAGGCGACTTTTGGAGCAGAGGATGCTCTGTTCGCTGCGTACATGGAGCGACATGCTCTGTTCGCTCCTTTGCATCTGCCACCATCTCCTTCATTATATCTGCAGTTTTGGTCAAGAAATCGCAAGCCTTGCAGGCGGTGTCGACAGCAGCCTCCTCGTAATCAACCTGCATCGTCGACTTCGTCGCTCGCTGCAGGAAGTGGTTGACGTTCGTGCCGGTCGGTGGATCCTGAATATTGCGCTCCAGCAGACCGAACTCCTCCACGAACATCTTGCTTGCGATCACCGTGGCATCGCGAATGTCTTCCTGCGCGGACCGCTTCGACCTCGCTCCTGTCGTGTCTGCCACTATCGTCTTCGCAGTCTTCATCGCTTTCTCGTCAGTGGACTGCGCGTACTCCGCCGTCTCCCCGACCACGGCAGAGCGTGAAACCTCCATCGGAGGGAGTTCCTGTAACAACATCAAAGCATTATCGTATTCTTCAAAAGAACTTTCTTTTTCTTCTTCAACAACCATCAAGACAGTATGTTGGTTCAATGCTACTTCTTGATCTTTGTCTTCACTTTGTTCGGCAATGTATACTACTTCCTCCTTTTTACACTCCGAGGCAAAGTGACCAAACCGTTTACAATTGAAACACTTAATTTGAGACTTATCTCTTTTGGGTTTTCCCATGGCACCACCATCAGAAGGCCTCCCTTCATATTCTCTGCCTTCTCTTCTGCGAAATCTTCCTTTAAAATTATTGAATCCACGTCCTCGTCCATGAAAATTGCCAAAAGTCCTTTGAGACTTTGCTTCCCAATCTACTCGGTTGAATAAAACTTGATGTTGTTCATCTGAAGAAGAAGAAGTAGCTTCAAGTCTTACCTCATACGTTTTTAGTGCACTCACGACATAATCCATTGACATTGTTGTCATATCATCAAATTGCTCCAACTGAGAAGCAATTGGGTTAAACTTGGCTGGAACCGATCGAAGGAGCTTCTCCACTATGCGTTGTTCCACCACTTTTTGCCCTATATTCCTCATTGTATTTACAATTGCAGAAAGCCGATTAACAAATTCATCAACTGATTCAGAGTTAGTCATATGAATTCTTTCAAACTCACCACTAAGTTGATTCATCCTAGCTTTCTGAAATTTTTCATTACCTCCATAGATGCTTTTCAAGGCATCCCAAGTCTCCTTTGCTGATGATTTATCCGCAACAAGCATCAGCAAGTCATCGCTCAATGTTTGCTGAATAATTGACAAGGCTATGTTGTCTATTCGCTGATCCGTCTGGTGATCACCATCATCCGTGGATTCAACAGTCTCCCAAACTCCTTGCGCCTTTAAGAAGGTCCGAACTCTTACTGCCCACATGGCGTAGTTCCCTTCTTTTTGCAAAACTGGACATCCTTGACTTCCTCCACTCGTAGCAATCTTGAATCCTCCTGATTCAACTACGCTCGTAGAAGTCTTTCCAGTTGTAGGAGTCAGCAACGGAACTGATGGAACCTTCTTCATCTTCAACCTTGATGTTCTTGGTAACGCAGCAACACGCACAATCCAGCGCACGTCAACGAAGCTCTGATATCAAATGTTGGAAAAGAACTCTCTGTTCTTCTCCGATAAATGAAGATAGATGGAAAAAGGTATTCTCTGAGATGAAGAAAATACACTCGTCTGTATTCACTATTAAAATAATAAGAAACAATATACTTAAATACATAGATGGAAACACTCTTCCACTAACCACGATTACACGAATAAACAAAACCAACCTGGCCTTGGTCTTCCAACTAAAAGAAAACTTATCACGTAGTTACGCAGTAACTATCTTACGATTAAAGAAAATAAAATGCATAATAAAATAATTAAATAACAAGCTTATTCCTATCACCGTCCCTCTTCGGAATCGTCAAGGCACAGACGGAGGAGGCGAAGGCGGAGGCGGTGGCGCAGACGGAGGCCGGGCTGAAGCTCCTGGAGGAGACCTTCGGGAAGCTGAGCAAGGGCAAGGGGTTCTTCGGCGGCGACGGCATCGGCTACCTCGACATCGCCTTGGGCTCCTGCATCGGGTGGGTGAGGGTGGCCGAGGAGATTGCCGGCGTGAAGTTGCTTGACGAGGCGAAGACGCCGCTGCTCGCCGGGTGGGCGGACCGATTCTGCGCGGACGAGGCCGTGAGGGAGGTGATGCAGGAGACGGGGAAGCTGCTGGAATACGCCAAGGTGCTTCAGGCGAAATGGAGAGCCCCACCGCCGCAGTGAAGGTTCTCTTGCCATGTGAGAATAATAAAGCAGCAAATAAAACTGCCGTGCACGGTGCAGCAGGCGAGCAGGGGAGCTAATAATGGTGTAGTCTTATGATTTAAATTATAATTTTCTTGTGATTTAAATAAATTAAATCAATGATTGTGTGGTTGCTAAATAATAAGAAAAATATGATATTAATTATTTTTTAAAATTTTAGTGAGTATTAAATCTATTAATAATTATATGTAAATATTTTTTATTATTTTTTATTTATATAATTGTATAGTAAAAATATTATATATATATTCCTTGATTATGCAATTATATGGTAAAAATATTATAAAGTGATGAAGATTGCCGGTATTATTTCTTGATATCTGAATTTTTATATATGGATAAGAGTGCCGGTATAACTATTATAATATTATTAAATTTTGACTGATTTTTATTATTTAGAAAAATAAAAAATGTTCACTTGGTTTTACGTGCTCATGCTCGCTCGGGCACAATTCATTGAGGCAAGCTTACTATAGTATATCGTACCAAGCATGACCCATCACACCAAAGGTCTAGCCTGTCATGGCAAGAGGTACAACATCCTAAGCCCATCACAATTCAGTTACGATAAATCAAAGGTTTAAGAACTTACCAATTCTTCAAAGGTCATTTTATATTACATAAATAAAATAAAATAAATATTTTATTACACGGGCCGTGTCTTGCCATATCATACCATCGTGTCACAATATGATGGCTCAACACGGCACGCTCATAGTGACGGGCCGTGCCAAGCATGGCTCAAAGCGTGCCATGCTCATATGTTCCACAGGCTGCACGACTCATTAAGTATGCTTATTATGAGGTACAATGCCATCGCCGTATGCAGCGGTAGCACCCGCACCCAGGAATGCGTGATTTCAAGAAATCAGCTCTCGCCTGCTCCAAATAACTGCAACAGTGGGTATTCATTTGTCATCGATCATAGTCAACACCCGATAGTTTTCATGATAGATAGCATAATCTCCATTTCATTTAATTATCCATTACCTAAAGCAACTAAATTAAGCTCATCAAAACTTTATTACTGAGCAAGAAAAAGGTACTCGTACAGTTAGTCAATTAGGATTAACTCGGATGAGAGCAAAAAAATAAAAATACTCGGCGTACTAGTTTACCGTACAAACACAAACAACCTTGCCTTTCTAGTGTGTTCCGATCAGATTGCAGATAGACATGCTTATCGGGCCCGGGCCGAGCCTGAAAGCGGGCCGTGCTCGACATGATCCGCACTTAGTGTCATGCCGTGCCGGGCCTCAAGGCTGAGGCCCATGAGACCAATATCCCTCTCCATTGTTTCACTAGTCACCGACCATGCCTCCCCTAGCGAAACCGTCGTACCCTTACATCCTCCCCAGATTCCGTAGGGGCAACGACAAACGTGTAGTACTACACACTGTCCGTAGACAGGGTCACCTTTATATAAATCTCATCGGCCACGGCTAGCCGAAATAACCACCTTAGGATTCGGACTACTCATCCGATCGTCTGCAGACGTCAACGGTGATAGCCGTGTGGTCTACGGATCCTGTAAACCCCCACATTTAGGTTGTTGAAAATAATAATAATAATAATAATAATAATAATAATAATAATAATAATAATAATAATAATAATAATAATAATAATAATAATAATAATAATAATAATAATAATAATAATAATAATAATAATAATAATAATAATAATAATAATAATAATAATAATAATAATAATAATAATAATAATAATAATAATAATAATAATAATAATAATAATAATAATAATAATAATAATAATAATAATAATAATAATAATAATAATAATAATAATAATAAGAGGTTTAAATTATACTTAAATTTAGACGGGTGCAAGAGACGGTTAAAAGAGCTTTTAGAATGGGTTAGAATTAAAATAGTGGCATTTGAGTGATTTTTGGAATATATTAAAACTTTTAAGGACCTAGTTAGAATTTAAATTAAGATTTGAGGGACCTACTTGTGATATTATGGAATTAGTGGATGAGTTTGTAAAATATTGTATGCACGTGCTTCTCACATGATCGAACCGGCCGAACCAAATCGGTTTAACCAAACCGGTCCGACTGAACCACCCCGGTCCAGATGAACCGGTTCCCGCGAATGTAAACCACTCTAACCCCTAATTTTCCCCCCAATTACACTTCGTCCCCTTCCTTCGCACGCTGCTCTTCTCCGCCCACGTTCTCTTCGCCATCCGCCATGAACGCGACGGCGAATCCATCCTCTTCTTCGGCCCCTTCGCAATCCGTCGCAAAGGCTTCTCCTCTTCATCCGGATTCTTCGCCGACGACCTCTCCTCTTCGCACGCGATGCGGGATCTCTTCACCGTGAGCTCGGCGATGCATCTTTCCCTTCGGCCTCTTCCTCCCTCCGTCGATTCGCTGATGCTGCAGCTTCTCCTCTTCCTCGTGTGAACCACCGCGCCGACGACAGCGACATTGGTTGACGCGGCCGTGCTCTCTTCATTCCGCAGACCTCGTCGCCGGCGATTCAAGAGTCGTCGAAGGCTGCCGACGACCCTTCCTCCTTCCCTGCAGTCTCTTCGAGCTATTCTTCCTCCTCTTTGGGTGCCACTTTTCGCGCGATTGCTGTGGCTCGATTTCACCGATGGGAAGTCGAGTGTTTCCTGCACGCCGTTATCTCAAGTTCGTCGGGTCTGTAGCAGCTATGCATTGAATCTCCCATTCGATCCATTCTAAGGTCGAATCCTCAACCTTCCTCTCTTTGATCGTTGGCTCTAAACCCCATTCTACCCATCTGTTTATACGCTTGATGCTATACTCTATTTAGACGATGACTTGTTAATAATGTGTTGTTGCCGTGGGTTCAATTGAAGATTTCATACTGATGTGTTGTTTTACCGTGGGTTCAATTGTATTGGGATTTATTGGGATTAATTCGGAATACATGTTGTTGATATTGTCGCTTGGGATTTTCTGTTATGTGGATTTGATTCGCTGTTGCACCGTTACTGATTTCTTTGTTCTTGTTTTTGATGGTTGATGTGTATTCTGCTGTTGACTGAGTTCGGTTTGATGGTTGATGCGTATTTTTGCTTTTGCCGTAAACTGTGGCTATGAATATTTAGTGTTGTGACTGTTTTCGCATGTGAATTAGAAAAACCTCCCCCGCATCTGCTTATGCGGTTTCTCTTCTCGCATCTGCTTATGCGGTGGAGGTGAATTGAATGTCTGGTGCTTAATTATTTGTGTTTAATTTAATGATTGGGAATAGGCGAACTGGCCGAGTGATTGATGGTGTGAAGGTGAATTTGGTGTTTATTTTAATGTGGCCATGAGTTTTGCCGTGAGTTCTGTTTTTGCTAGCTCGTAGATAATATAATAAAAAGTGATTGATGGTGTGAAGGTGAATTTGGTGTTTATTTTAATGTGGCCATGAGTTTTTCTGTTTTTGCTAGCACGTAGATAATATAATAAAAATGAATGCAGATCATCACTGGGGCACAATTGCTTGATTCCACCTTGTTATTTATTAGATGTAATAGTTAAATAAAATTTGGGAGTGATTAGTTGAAACTATAAATGACATAGAATAATGATAGGATTTTTGGTGGTGTAGGATGTTAATTGAATAGAGGATAATATTTAATATTAGAAGGAATTTCTAAAAACAATAATATTTGAAATAGGTAGTCCGCCTCGAAACAATTAAACGACGTGCAAGTTATTATACGGTTGATTCCGGAGAACGGACTACAACATCTAGGTGTGTTGGTTTGTAATTAGGATTTATTCAAACTAGGGAACCACCTGTCGAGGTGTTCCTAGGAAGGTCCTGGATGCCTTGAACTCATAAAATGCTATGTTTGCTAAATAGGTGATATCATGCATGCTAGAATATTACTATTTATATAGCATGAATTATATGCCATGTGTATGCTTGTTAACATGCTTTATCAAATTCTTTTACATACTTGTTTTACTTTTTCCTATTATTATATGTTATGTTTGTTGCCTTATATCTATGATTTATTCAAATATATGTTACGATTATTCTCTTGCTTGTTATCTATTATGTTGACGTGATGAAAACTAGTAATATGTTACAGTTACACCTAGAGATTATCATGTTACACTCTAGGTTGACACATACATAGACATCAACAAGCATCACTTATGAATATGTGACATTGACATACTTATGTATGGAAGCATTGACAATGCACCATACCTGATTTTTCCTAAGTTATGGATATGAGCTTTAATGCTCATACACCTATACCACTCAAAGATGTTGAAATCATCTTGGACATAAAGGGTGGAATAAGGTATGGATTGGCTTATTGCCAGAGAACTTGTGATGAACTCACTATACCCGCACGTGTGTCGCCTAGTCGCCACCGTGATAGTCCTGACAGGGCTAGCAAGGATGAAACCCAACCAAGGACCTAGCAACCATGTAGCCGAGGTTGTAGCATCCCAGTGACAGCTAGGATGCTCACCTCCTGGCAGGCATCACTGCTTGTGAATTGGGACGGTGACTCCTTCCGCATAGCTTTGGACAGTGGATCCTTGACCCTCACGGCTATAATTCCAGACGTTCTGCAGACGATCTGATGAGTAATCCGGGATCCTGGGGTTTATTATCGGCTAGCCGTGGCCGAGGTATACAATTAGGTGCGGTGATCCTTTATCTGTAGTACTACAGGAGTTGCTTCATGGTTGTCTGGGGAGGGCACATGAAGTAACAGGCCACTAGGACGCGGTTGATGGGGTTATCCGACTAGTGGACCACCGGAGAGGGATCACGGTCACCCGACCTCTCCGCCAACATCAGTGATGCGGGCACAGGTAGAGACTTAGATAGAGTGGACACTGATGGGCTTATGGACATCCCTGATCAGGATATCCTTGAGCATAGGCTGGCAGCCCGACGCACTTGACACAATTATAGAGATACTGTTAGTTGACATATACTAGAGATACTGTTAGTTGACATATCCTAGTAACAGACATATTGTACATCATAGATGACAAGTAGGGACACATAGCAACTTACATCACTAGTTAGATGTCGACGTGGTGGATGCTATTATTTACCAGAAACAATTATTAATTGACACTTAATAAAACCAAAGGCATCTTAGTACTTCCCCCTAGTACTTGATTTCCTGTTACGATTTCGAGCCGTAATTTCGCACTAGGCCGCAAGGCTGAGCACACCACTTTTCCCTGTGTGTGCAGGTGGACAGATGATTGAACGAGATGGTGGGTGAAGATGGATTTATCAATGAATTTATTTTCATTTATAGACACCACTTGTCATAGAATTGTAGTAGGATATCGGGACTGTGTTAGAAATGTTGAGTTAGATAAGTTAACTGTATATTCCGCTGTGTAAATGATGTTTATGGATTGTATGTATCACTTTGATGCCTTGTATGGGTCCGTTGGGCCCATACGGCGGTTGCCACGTGCCCGACAGTAGGGTCGGGGCGTGACAGATCCACTGTCCAAGGCGTCGCATGTGGAATCACCTTCCCAGTCCAATAGCAGTCGACGTCTATCGAGATTGGCGCACATCTGCATGATGGGCTGTGGCAACCTCGACTCCATCGGTGCCAAGTCCATGGTAGGGCTCATCCTTGCTGACCATCTCAAGACTATCACGAGGCCACCTAAACGACACTCGTGCGGGTGAAAATTTCGGGTAAGGACTTGCCCCATATTTCCGGTCTAATATGACCATAGAGTTTGTAAACTCCAAACTTTGAAAAAAAAATAAAAAAATAAAAAAATAAAATAAAATAAAATACCATCTCTTGAATAAAAGGGTGAAAAGTAAATTTAAATATTATAAGTTTGATGAAGTTATGAGGGTCGAAATGAGTATTTGATTGGCCCACGTGCAATGCACGTGAGCACGCCCTAAAGCTGGATGAGCGCGACGGTGCCCTCATCCCACCTCACTTTTCTCTCGCGCTTGTGGTGCCGGATCCATCGGCGACGACCTCCACCCCCAGATCGCGACGGTGCCCAATCCCTCTTCCTCTTCGCACGCCTTCAACGTCGAACCCCACGCTGCTTCAACTCTACTCGCCGACGACTCACACCGACGCTGCAATAACTTTCCTCCTCCTTCAGCCTTTTCGCACGCCGCTGCTTCGGATCCCTTGTTGCGAGCTCAATGGCGAACCCACTCCCGTTCGAGTACATCTTGTCCTTCAGTCGCCGACGCCGACGCCCGCCACTCCGGATCCATCGCCGCAAATACGACGGTGAACCCCTCTCCTTCTCTTTCGGCCTCTTCGCAATCCGTCGTTCCAGATCGAGCTCGACCACTCATCTTTTCCCCTTCGGCCCGTCGACGACGAGTGTGAACACCGTGAACTCTCCCCTTTCCCTGCAATCCGTCAATGGCCAGCAGCGATGACCACAGGGACGATCGGAATGTTGCCGCACCTCGTCGGTGATCCGAGGGACATTGTCGACTTTGAGCTCCTCTTCCTTCTTCCCTTCCGACCATCGACGATCGGAATGTTGCCGCACCTCGTCGGTGATCCGAGGGACATCGTCGACTTTGAGCTCCTCTTCCTTCTTCCCTTCCGACCATCGACGACCTTCGACGATTTGGGTGCGCCACCGCTGACTGCAAACGCGCATCCGCTCGACGCTGAAAGAGCTTTCGATCTCGATGTTTCCTTCGCTCGATTATGGGGGTTCCTACTCACCGTCATCCCACGTCTGTGGAGTTTGCAGCAGCCGCCTCCCAATCACCAATTCGATACATGTTAAGGTCGATATCCTTAATTCCCTCCTCTTTTGAGTTCAATGTCACATATTATGTTTGCAAATGCCTTGCTTGCACATGTTAATTTGATAGCCGAGAGTTTGTTTGATGGTTAATTGTTAATGGTGTTTACTACACATGTTAATTTGATATTTCTGGTATGAAGACATTGTGGCCGAGAGTTTGTTTGTTTGATAATTCTGATGACTTTGAATTTTGGTGATATTGCTGATGGTTTAGTTGTGTTCATGGTGATGATATGGTGCTAGGTTTAAACTATTGTGATAATAGTGATGATGATGTTGGATTGTTGGTATAAGCTGATGGTTTTGAATGTGGATTTAATGTGAGTTGTTGCGGTATTTTCATGGTAATGATGTGGTGCATATGGTGCTTGAGGTTGCTAATGAATTGTTGTGATAATGGTGATGATGTTGTTAAGTTCTCATAAGTTTTCATGATACTTTGATGACTTGGAATTTTTGTTGTTAAGTTCTCATAAGTTTTCATGATACTTTGATGACTTGGAATTTTTGTTGTTAAGTTCTCATGTTGCTGAGTTTTATGGTGCTAAGTGATGTTGCCGATGGTTGGTGAATGGTTTAGTTCTGGTTGTATATTTGTGGCTTCGATGAAGCTTGATGTTGCTACGTTACTGATGGTTTCGATGAGTTTATTTACCATTGAATTTTATGAATGGTGCTGTTGGTTTTGAAGTAAGGTTACATGCTGCTGAATTTTCATGAAGATTGCTGAGTTTTTATGGTGTGAGGGTATGTTTATATGCTGCTGAATTTTTCATGAAAGTTGTTGATGGTTTTTCATGAATGCGATGATGTTGTTTGATTTTTGGGTTGGAATCATGCTATCTCCTCCACCTCTCTCTTTCTACCCTATTAGGACCTTTTTATTCATTTAGTATGTTGTGTTATTTTCTTTTCCTCCATTACTTGTGATTATGTATGTAATATAATAATTATGATGGAATGGAGAAACAAAGGCATGCCAACACTAGGACATAGTTACTAAGTTCCATCCTGCTAGTAATTAGATATTGTAACTAAATAAAAGTAGGGAGTGATTAAATTAGCATATTACAAGTAAAGGGTTGATACATAATATTAGAAATAATTTCTAAAGGTAACGATATTTGAAATAGGTAGTCCATCTCGAAACAATAAAACGACGTGCAAGCTATTATAAGGTTGGTTCTGAAGAATGAACTACAACATCCAGGTGCGCCGGTTCACTGCAATAGACTAATCTCAAGTTGATGAAACTTTAGGAGATAAATATTTTGCTGCTTAGAAATTTAATATTTAATTATTCATAATTCATGTTTTGTATGTTAGAATAGTCTTTTTTCATGATTAATGTGATATGCTTGACGTCTTATGTCTACGGTTATTCAAATATGTGCTTAGGTTAATCTCTTGCATAAATATTTTACTGTTTAGAAATTAATATTTAATTATTTATGATTCATCCTTTGTAGGTTAGAATAGTCTATTTATATCATTAATACGATATGCTTGTTGTCTTATTGCTACTGTTATTCAAATATGTGCTAGGTTATTCTCTTGCTCATTATCTATTAGGTTGATGTGACGAAAAGTAATAAAATATTACAGTTACTTCTAGAACCTATTATGTTACACTATAGCGTGACATATTCATAGACATCGACAAACATCACTTATAGACATGTGATATTGACATACTTACGTATGTAATCATTGACGATGCACCGTTATAATCTCCTAAGTTACGGATACGAGCTTTAATGCTCATAAACCTGTACCACCCAAAGAGGTTGAAATCATCTTGGACATAAAGGGTGAGGATAAGATATGGGTTAGCTTATTGCCAGAGAACATTGTGATGTATTTACTATACCCGCATGGTGCCGCTAAGTCGACACCGTGATAGTCCTAAGATGGTTAGGATGGATGAAACCAAATCAATGACCTAGCAAACATGTCGCCGAGATTATAGCATGCCGGCGACGGTTAGGATGCACGCCTCCTGGCAGGCATAGCTGCTTATAAATTGGTACGGTGACTCCTTCCGCATAGCCTTGGACAGTGGATCTATAGACCTCACGGTTATTATTCCAGACGTTCTGTAGTCGTTCTGATGAGTAGTCCAGATCCTGGGGTTTATTACCGGCTAGCCGTGGCCGATGCGTATACATAGGTGCGGTGACCCTTGGTGTAGTACTACACGAGTTGCTCCATGGATTGTCTGGGGGAAGACGCATGGAGTGACAGGTCGCTAGGTCGCGGAGATGAAGTGATTCGCCTAGTGGACCACCGGAGAGGAATTCACGGTCACCCGACCTCTCTGCCAACATCAGTGTGACGGGCATAGGTAGAGACATAGACAGTGGACACTGATGGGCTTATGGGAACTCCCTGATCAGGAGATCCCCTAAGCATAGGCTGGCTGCCCAGATCACAATATTTGAATGTGATGATATGTTTAGTGACAATAATCTTGTGAAATAAACACACTTCATATTTATAGTTGAGCTACACACTTATATTACATGTTCTTCTTATAATGCTTCATGTTTTATTTGTTTATTTTACATGCTTTGTTTGAGATTATGAAATGATGTTATGGACATGCTAGAATCTCCTTGTTTGCTACTTGAGTTATTCTACTGCGGTTAGAGCCATAAGCACTCAGCCGCTTGCGGCTGAGCACACGACGTTCAAATGTGTGCAGGTCTACTAGACGACCGGTCAGGATAGCTAATGGAGGTGAGATTATCGACGAACCTAATTATTTACTAATTTTGTGACCATAGTATTGTAGTAGGTATATCGGGACTGTGTTAGTAGAGTTTAGTTAGATGATTTAACTGTATTATCCGCTGCATTGTTAATGTATAAGAATTATGTATATCATTAAATGCCTTGTATGGGTCCCTTGGGGCTCATACGGCGGTTGCCACGTGCTCGACAGATGGGTCGGGGCGTGACAGAGTTTGTACAATCTCTTACCCTACCAGCTCCCAATATATAAGCTATGCATAACCTCGGGAGTGGTGCTCCCAGTATCTAAGCTATGCATCAACCTCGGGAGTGGTGCTCCCCCCCTCCAGTATCTAAGCTATGCATCAACTTCGGGAGCGGTGCACCCACTATCTAAGCTATGCATAACCTCGGAAGGGGTGCGTAGCGGGACATCACCGTTCGACCACCGTCGGTACACGGTGGTCCACCGGGGCATATGAAAAAGGCCTCTTTTTCTGTCTAAGTTGCGGTGACGTCGCCAAAGGTTCTAACATGTCGTTATTTACTATCTATGTCTGCATGGTAGTTATTTAACACATAGCAAAGAAAACAATACAACATGCAGGACACGAATTTAGAACATGTTAGATACCTAGCAGGTCATTCATGTTAGATAAAATAAATTATACTAACATGCATACATGTCAAATCTTATCAAGCATTATATTTTATTATATTTAAGACATCCAAAAATTATTCCTAAGAAAACCCCAGCGGGAATTCCCTAGCTTGAATAAATCCTACATCGGAGAACCAACGCACCTGACTTGGCGGTTTACTCATCGGAACCAACCTAAGGTCAGTTCGCTGAATTTTTATTCTCTGACACTGTCTCGATCCATGTGCCGTCAATTACGTATTTTTATATTTTTCCTGTCAATTATTCAACTAATTTTAATTCTCAATCTAGAAATAATTTCTCAAATCTCTTTTCACCACTACTCTTAGAATGATCTCTAGAATCACCCCTTTTTTTTTCCAAGTTCATCGGAAAATTTCTCCGGCGGTCGCCGAAAAGTTCGCCGGAACCCTCGTCGGTGAAGTTCTTCGATCAGCACCAATATTGGTACCAATCGAAAGCTCTCTTCATTAGGATTCCAAAAATCATATTTGCCCCAATTTTTATAGCTCATACGCGATCAATTTCATCAATTAAAATTTTGGACGAAATCCTAAAGTTAGGTTTTTAGCTCGCCGGCGGCCAATAACACTCAACTCTAGTACCAATGGATAGCTCTCGTCAAGGAGAATCCATAGGTACCAAGTTTGCAAGGTTTCACGGCCGGAATGGTCGGTAATCGCCAGAGCAAGCTCCGGCGACGAAACTTTCGCCGTCGCCACCTCTCACATGATTTCTCCCTCATCTCTACACCAAATTTGGGCATCTTGGTATCAAAATAAAGAAGAGGTCGAGATCTACCTGTGGCTAAAATTTGAGAGCCTAATTCATTGTGGTTTCACCGGAGCATCGTCGGGAAAATTGGTCGCCGTCTTTGTCGCCGCTGCGGAGGAGGAGAGAGAGGAGCGCGCGCGAGCGCGCGCTCGGTGGGAAGAAAAGAAAATAATTTTTTTATAAAATTAGTTAATTAAAATCTTAAATCCTAATTAAATCTTAATTGTTTAATTGACCGATCAAACGACGTCCAAATTACGATCCGTCTGTGCCGTTGGATTCCTTATCAAAAATATTACCTGATGGTATAATTTTTACATCAAAATCTCATACTTCAAAAATTCATATGATTTTACAATTAAGTCCTTTAAAGAATTTATTTTACAATTAAACCCTCCAAATACTAAAATTACTCTATTTCCATTATTCAAAAATCACAGGTCTCACAACCTACCCTCTTACAAAAATTTTATCCTCAAAATTTCAGATCGATTCAGTCCCCTTACAAAAATTATTTCCAGCTTTAGCATAACATCCTAACATCCCAATCACAACATCCCTACAAACTCACCAAAATTCAGCAACAATTGACGACCTTATTCGGCTACACTGCTATCAGTTGAAAAAATCCAGCATCCTTCCAATTAAAATGTCGCCAACAAAACCTTTCTTTTCTGTAGAATAAATCAAACTACAACAAGAACTCTAAATCCCTTCTGCCCTCTCTAGTTTTCCCGCCCGTTCCTTCCGAATCCTTCCCCCTCCACATCCCCTTATCCCGCATTGTCAGTCCTGCTGCTGCTCATGACTGCTCGCCATGCCACGACTTGATTTGTTACGTTGTCACTGTCGTCGCTGCCACTGCTTTCACTGTGAAAATTAATATTTTAACCATTCTGCTATTTAACATTTTTAAAAATTTATATATTATATATATATATATATTATTCGTGCCGCCGTAATTTCGCACTAGGCCCAATGCTGAGCACACTACTTTTCCCCGTGTGTGCAGGTGTGTTAAATGATCATACGAGACGGTTGATGAAAATGAATCCATCGACGGATCTATTTTTATTTATTTATCGATACCCTTTTATCCTAGAATTGTAGTAGGTTTATCGGGACTGTGTAAGTAATCTTGAGTTAGATGATTTATTTATAAATTCCGTTGTGTAAATGATGTATATGGATGATATGTATCACTTTGATGCTTTGTATGGGTCTGTTGGGCTCATACGGCGGTTGCCACGCGTCCGACAGGTGGGTCGGGGCGTGACAAGTATACTAAGTTAAGGGTCGATAAGAAGAATGGTTTAATACATCAATGAGTGGTACCGTACAAGATGTCACCTAGGCGGTACACATTACTATTACTCACACGTATGGTGGATTGATGCCACTATTATTGTCAACATGCTATATACCTATTATAATAAGTATTATCTTTCTTTCAATGATTGTATTTTATTAGTTTGTATTTATATTAGGTTATATCAATATTGT
Source organism: Thalia dealbata (assembly GCA_030544415.1). Classification (NCBI taxonomy): domain Eukaryota; kingdom Viridiplantae; phylum Streptophyta; class Magnoliopsida; order Zingiberales; family Marantaceae; genus Thalia; species Thalia dealbata. The sequence continues at coordinate 17,799,104 of CM060458.1, forward strand.
GCTACTATATATATGATAGTTGTACTAGATAGAAGTAATTTGATAATTTTGATTTAAACTGTGATGATGTTATATTGGATGTGATCTCTGTATTCATAATGTGGTTGCCATGTATCGACCTATGTTTGAGGTAGAACGGGAATAACAACACTTTATATAATAAAAATATAAGTTCTTTCGTGCTACCATGCCACAATGTGGTGGCTTGGCATGAAACGTCTGGGACATAGGAGGGATGTAGAATTCCCCTGAGAAAATAGTCCCACATTACTAGCTTCTACACATTGTCGGTGAAGGAGTTGATATAAAAGAGGAGGATTGGCTGATGGAGAAGTCATACCTTTCTCGGCCTTTTGGCTAAGATCAAGTGTAGTATCTGTTCTTATCAGTTTAATATCTGATATGTGGGCCATCGGTCCACCATGATATTAAATTAATTTATTTTGGGATGGAGGCCTGTCAGCAGTAGCTTGCTACTGTGTGCCTTCAAGCGTTGCCTAATCGTTGCACTACTGTTTGGGTGTGGCGCACCCCAATACCAAATCATAGTATTTAAATTTTTAAGCATCCCAGTGCATGGTCTGGAGGTAGTTATATGCATGATAAGATAAGTGAGTTTGCTAAGTGCTTGAGGGAGTATAATTGATAATTTGAATTCAACCTTTTCATTGTTAAATTTATCATTATATGCATGATAATGTTTCCCTGAAGACTATTGGTGAGATTAGGTGACCCATCAACCAAAAAGGATGAAAATAGGAAAGTAGGGGATGCCCTGTTTTTCGTAGTACCAGAAAATATTTTATCTAGGAAAACTAGAGTACCAAATTAAATAGCTTGTGGTAGAGTTTACCTATGCTAAATATAAAATCCATAGGATGAGCTTAATGGTGTCCAGCTAGCTAGGGTATTACCAAATTAAATAGCTTGTGGTAGAGTTTACCTATGCTAAATATAAAATCCATAGGATGAGCTTAATGGTGTCCAACTAGCTAGGGTATCACAAATTTATGACTGGTATTGGTGTAACATTGACTAAAGTTCACAGTTCATGGCCAGATTTTGCTAGAAAAAGATACCAAATTGTTAGGTTTTCTACCTACTATGATAGAATACTATATATATCGAATATCTTCTATAATAAGTATCATTTTGAGCATACTATGTTAAATATAAGTTCAAACATTCATCTTAAATATTTTGCTTAAATCAACCTTGCTTTACATGTTATGCTGCGTTGACTATATGCGCTTACTATTAAACAATTTGGTAAGTTTATGGAGCAAAACTGAAACAATTGACTAAGTAGTGTGAATACAAGGACATATAGTCACACAATAAGATCACCCTGAAGGTTCTAGTATATCAAGTTAGGGGTCTATAAGAATAATGGATTTAATACATCCTTTCAGTGATATCAAACAAGATGTCACCCAGGTGGTGCATATTACTATTATTCGCACGTGTGGTGGATTGATGCCACCGCGATAGTCCATTTTACGACTAGCAAAGAAGCCACCATTCCAAGCACTTAGCTAGTATGTCGTCAGAAATGCAAACTCTCCAATGTCAAAAATTTGAAGGCTTGCTTTTGGCGTGCATCAATGCTTTTGACTCGGAATAGTGATTCCTCTCACAAAATCATGGACAATGGATCTGAGGACTTTACAGCTATTTACGGCTATTATTCCGGATGTACTACAAACGTTTGATGGATAGTCTAAATCCTTGAGTCATATATTATATTATAATATTCTGTTGTGGACGTGAGTATGTGGATATATATATATATATATATATATATATAGTAATGGGAACAGTTATATAGTACTATACTAGTCGTCATTAATAGACATGCCAATGGGGAAGACACTTGGAGCAGTCGTCTTGTTAGGGCAGTTTGGGTATATGATTAAACCTAGCAATGCCATAGGAGGAGGGTCATCTCCTCTACTGATAGTCTTGTTAGGGCAGTTTGTGTATATGATTAAACCTAGCAAGGCCATAGGAGGAGGGTCATCTCCTTTACTGATATTAGTGTGATGGACATAGATAAAGAGAGGATTGACACTGATAGACTTAGGATCTATGGTCAGGACATAACCTAAGCATAGTTAAGGTTGCTGAGGTATACCATATGATTTTAGAAAAGTACAATGTGGTCAAACATCACTTAAGGACACCAACATGATATTTTAAAAAATAGTCCCAAATTGCTAGCTTCTTTACTTGGTCGGTGAAGGAATTGATATAAAATAGGAGGGCTAAGTGATGGACAAGTTATACCTTTCTCAGCTTTTTGTCTAAGAACGAGTGTAGTATCCGTTCTTATCGGTTTAATATATGATACGTGGACCATTAGCCCACCATGATATTATTTTAATTTATTCTGGGGTTAAGGCTTGTCAGCATTAGAGGTGTAAAACGGGCCGGGCGGCCCGCGGGCGGCCCAACTCGGGCCGTGCCCGGCACGGCCCGGCACTGTTGATGTGCCATGCCGGGCTGCAGGGTCTAGGCCTGCGGGCGGACACGGCACGACACGATTATATATATAATATATATATATAATTTTCAAAAAAAATAAATGGCCGAGTGGATAGCGCACCGGCACGCCTCCCCCGCGGGCTCCGGGCGGGGCAACGCGGTGACCGTGCTGTGCCAAGCACAACATGGCACTGTAGCGTGCCGGGTCTGCGTGCCGGGTCAGACCCGACATGCTACAGGAGCGTGCCCACGTGGGACGTGTTCGGGTCATCTCTAGTCAGCATTAGCTTGCTATCTTCGGCCTTCGAGCGTTGCCCAATTGTTTAGCTATAACACAATTTTCTTTGTTTATAAGTATAATACAAGAACTGCGCACCCCTGCAACTGCATCAAGGCCTGCTGTCTCCAGTTTAACGCCATGTATCTTCAGTGGGCCGGCGGCGGCGGTGGCGCTCTCCACCTTGGCCCACTCCGGTAGCGTCCCTACTCCGGCATAACCTTCCTCACAGACTCGTCTGCGCAGAAATGCTCCGCCCACCCAGCCAGCAGCGGCATCCTCGCCTCGTCGAGCACCTTTCCCGAAGCTAAGGGCAAGGGCTTCTTCGGCGGCGATGGCATTGGCTACCTCGACGTAGCCTTGGGCTGCCAAACCGGGTGGGTGATGGAGGCCGAGGAGATGGCTGGCGTGAAGGTGTTCGACGAGGAGAAGACGCCGTTGCTCGCAAGGTGGGAGGGGCGGTTCTGCGCGGACGACCCTGTGAGGGAGGTGATGCCGGAGACGGGGAAGCTGCTGGAGTTCGCCAGGGTGCTTCAGGTCGCCGCCGCACTGCAAGTTCCCTTGCCATCTGAAAATAATCACTCCTACTTAATTATAGAATCTTTATAGTTTCCTAAATTAAATATCATCATGTTAATATATAAGATATCATTACGGTATTATTTTAAGATACGTAAATGATATTAAATATATAAAAATATTATTATGCAGGTAAATTTAAAGCATAAAAATAATAGGTAAATTTAAAGTGAAATTGAGTAAAAATAGATCTAGTCTTTCTAAAGCAGCCTCTCTGACGGCATTGCTTACGAAATTATAATTAGTTCCACCGAATTCCACGACGACCATCTTTTTACTTATCTACGACTACGAAACCGACTCCTCTCCGGCCTTGTGCTCCAAGAAGCACCGCGAGTCCGCAACCGACGGCCTTCATGAAGCTTCATCTCTTCTTCTATAAATACACCGCCCCAAAAAACTCATCTCTCATCATCCGCACGCGTTGCCAGAAGAAGAGGAAGGAGATCCAAGAGGGAAAAAATGGCGGAAGTGAAGTTGCTCGGGGCGTGGGCGAGCCCGTTCGTGCTGCGGCCGAGGGTGGCGCTGAGGCTGAAGGAGGTGGAGTACGAGTTCTTGGAGGAGAAGCTCACTGACAAGAGCGAGCTGCTCCTCGAGTCCAACCCCGTCTACAAGAAGATCCCCGTCCTCCTCCACCAGGACCGCCCCGTCTGCGAGTCCATGAACATCGTCCAGTACGTCGACGAGGCCTGGGGAGGCGGCGCCTCCATCTTGCCGGCCGACGCCTACGACCGGGCGCTCCACCGGTTCTGGGCCTTCTATACCGACGACAAGGTTCACTTTCTGCTCCACAACTAATTACTCTGTTCTGCTCTGTTCTGGGAAATTAGTCGATTCACTCGTTGTTCATGCGCAGTGGTTCCCGTCCCTCATCGGAATCGTCAAGGCACAGACGGAGGAGGCGAAGGCGGAGGCGGTGGCGCAGACGGAGGCCGGGCTGAAGCTCCTGGAGGAGGCCTTCGGGAAGCTGAGCAAGGGCAAGGGGTTCTTCGGCGGCGACGGCATCGGCTACCTCGACATCGCCTTGGGCTCCTGGATCGGGTGGGTGAGGGTGGCCGAGGAGATGGCCGGCGTGAAGTTGCTTGACGAGGCGAAGACGCCGCTGCTCGCCGGGTGGGCGGACCGATTCTGCGCGGACGAGGCTGTGAGGGAGGTGATGCCGGAGACGGGGAAGCTGCTGGAATTCGCCAAGGTGCTTCAGGCGAAATGGAGAGCCCCACCGCCGCAGTGAAGGTTCTCTTGCCATGTGAGAATAATAAAGCAGCAAATAAAACCGCCGTGCAGCAGGCGAGCAGGGGAGCTAATAATGGTGTAGTCTTATGATTTAAATTATAATTTTCTTGTGATTTAAATAAATTAAATCAATGATTGTGTGGTTGCTAAATAATAAGAACAATATGATATTAATTATTTTTTAAATTTTAGTGAGTATTAAATCTATTAATAATTATATGTAAATATTTTTTATTATTATTTATTTATATAATTGTATAGTAAAAATATTATATATATATTCCTTGATTATGCAATTATATGGTAAAAATATTATAAAGTGATGAAGATTGCCAGTATTATTTCTTGATATCTGAATTTTTATATATGGATAAGAGTGCCGGTATAACTATTATAATATTATTAAAATTTTGACTGATTTTTATTATTTAGAAAAAAAAAATGTTCACTTGGTTTTAACGCCGGTGCTCATGCTCGCTCGGGCACAATTCACTGAGGCAAGCTACTATAGTGTGTCGTACCAAGCATGGCCCATCACACCAAAGATCTAGCCTGACACAGCAAGAGGTACAACATCCTAAGCCATCCAGTTACGATAAATCAAAGGTTTAAGAACTTACCAACTCTTCCAAGGTCATTTTATATTTATATTACATAAATAACATAAATTAAATATATTATTACATGGACCGTGTCTTGCCATATCATACCACTGTATCACAATATGATGGCCCGACACGGCACGCTCATAGTGACGGACTGTGCCAAGCATGGCTCGAAGCGTGCCATGCTCATATGTTCCACAGACTGCACGACCCATTAAGTATGCTTATTATGAGGTACAATGCCATTGCCATATGCAGCGGTAGCACCCACACCCAGGAAGGCGTGATTTCAAGAAATCAGCGCTCGCCTGCTCCAAATAACTGCAACAATGGGTATTCATTTATCATCGATCGTCGTCAACACCCAATAGTTTTCATGATAGATAGCATAATCTCCATTTCATTTAATTATCCATTACCTAAAGCAACTAAATTGACTCGTACAGTTAGTCAATTAGGATTAACTCGGATGAGAGCAAAAAAATTAAAATACTCGGCGTACTAGTTTACCGTACAAACACAAACGACCTTGCCTTTCTAGTGTGTTCCGATCAGATTGTAGATAGACATGCTTATCGGGCCCGTGCCGAGCCCGGCACGACCCGCACTTAGTGTCGTGCCGTGCCGAGCCTCAAGGCTGAGGCCCGCGGGCCGGCACGGCACGACATGAATAGTATATATATATATATTAAATATATAAATTTTTTTAAAATGTTAAATAGCGGAATGATTAAAATATTAATTTTTACAGTGAAAGCACGACTTCAAATTTTGTTGTAAGACATATTTTACAGCAGGCCGTGCCGGACGGAGTATTCGTTTCACCAAATCGTGCTTATAATACCGTACCCTTACGGGCTGTGCTACGGAGGGGGAAGGATTATGAAGGAACGGGCGGAAAAACTAGAGAGGGCGGAAGGGATTTAGAGTTCTTGTTATAGTTTGATTTATTCTGCAAAAAAGAAAGATTTTGTTGGCGGCATTTTTTCAGCTGATAGCAATGTAGCCGAATAAGGTCGTCAATTGTTGCTGAATTTTGGTGAGTTTGTATGGACGTTAGGATGTTGTGATTGGGATGTTAGGATGTTATGCTAAAGCTGGAAGTAATTTTAGCTTAAGAGGGAATGATAAAGAAAAAATTTAAATTTTAAATATTTATGCTTTAGTTTAGATAGTCTTCAGAACTTGGATTAGTATGAAAATCTATATAATATTTTAATTTTTTAATAAGTAATTAATTAAAATGTGATTTCTTACTTAGTATTAAGCGAGTATGCTTGCAGCCTTTTAATTATATTTTTAAACATAAAAGGTCCAAGTGTAACAAAAAAATAGTACAGATTATATAAATACAATCAATAACTATTTCAAATCCATGAGCTGTTACACTAATGTGTACAGTATGTCTTCAGATGATGAGAAAGGTGCTACTGGCTAGATGTAGAAGGACTGGTGCACCTATGTATTGAGTTTAGGTAGACTATGATACAAGCTAAGGACCGAGTGTCATGATGCATTACAGGCAGGACATCTGGTCATTGTGAAGTATTGTCTTAGAGCTACGATTAGCTAAAGATGGAGGATGACATCAAGACTTATGCGAAGACCTATCTTGTGCGCCAATAAGACAAATCAAAGTGATATCATGAGTTACCATGAGCATCGGTGTCCATGGACTACGTCAACACCTTCCTTAACATTGGAGGCATTTCAACGATCTTGATAGTCGTTAATCATTTCAACAAGCGTGCGATCTTCATCCCAATAAAAAAAGCATATGATGGCTAAAGGGATGGCCGAACTCTTCGACTACTACGTGGTCAAGTATTTTGAAGTGTCTAAAGACATTGCGAGTGATCGAGATCCAAGGTTAGGGAAGTTTTGGATCTCTCTTTACAGGTTAATAATAAGATTGAAACTCAAGTTTTAAATTGGAGTTGACAGTGAGCAATTGTAGCAAAAACTATATAGATATAGATGTAACATCCCCCTGCTAACAGATAGCATGCCCCTTTGTTTGCAAGGCTAACACCTTAGTAGCATTTGTCTTAGACGCTTTGATAAATCCAGCATTAATTAAGAGGACTGGAGAATTGAGGCTGTAGAGAGGGGAGGGGAATAGTTGAATGCCCAAAACTATCAATATATCCGGCTATTATCATATACCATACCACACTCAGATGCCACAAAAAACATTAGCTAGCTTCCCCTAGCCCCGTAAAAAACAAAAACAAAAACTTTTGCTGAGTTGAACAATTATTTTAATATTCTGAAGAAAACTATATAACAAATGAAGAACTTGTTAGAATCTTGGACTTAAGTTGAGTTTTAGAGTTTAGTATCTACCACATGCAAAAGAAGAAAACATAAAAGCTCAAGTAGGTCGGTCATACGAGCAGCCATTGGCCATATCCACCAAAAAATATGGATGATGATTATGGGCACGGTGGACTCTAGAAAGCAATTACAACAAAATTTGCGTTATTTATACACCCTTATTTCTAAATCCACATGGATTACCGCAGTCAAGATTGACTAAGCCAACTGGTTCATACACAACTTACGTTACCTTACAACATTATTAGAAGATGAACAATTACAATCACACATCACAATCTAATCCTAGTCCAATGCCTGTAATCATCCATATAAACAAACAACCATGATAATAAAAAAATATAGTCCAGCACATACACTAAAAATATTCGTCCAATGCCAAAAATAAAAATCTATAACTAAATTTGGAACAAAAAATCTGCAATGTTAATGCAGACAAGTCACGCATTTTACCAAGTTTGTTAATTATTATAATCTGCACAATTTCTTGGAGCAGGATTTTTTTTTTCAAATTTGTATATGTATACTTCTACGAGGAATATTTCTTGTAAAATTTGTTGGACCTTTTGATAATTGAGCAAAGTTGAGGCTTTCCCAATAGAAAATTTTCATAGGATTCCGTCAGTTGCAGCAAAAAAAGAGCAAACTGCTTCTCAAACTCATGTGCAATAAATGTTTCGAACTCTTTTGTGTTACTGATAAATTTTGTTAATTGTCTAATACCCAAATTATTATTATTAGTAGTTACTGTAGCATTACTGTAATAGTTGGAGTAACTAGCTTGTTCAAGGCCTAATTTAAGCTGATCAATCTATGCGAGACAATTATTCATTTCAAGGACATGGATGAAGTTGTATAAAGTTCAGCATAGTATCTCTCTTTTTGTGGGCAAAGGTTAGTGATTAAGCTGAGTTTTGAATCCAAGACTAATACCATAACATCAAAGGCCCTCACTAGCTTAGCTAAGCAAGCTGATACCTTCAGGTTGTAATTATTTACTATGCTTGTATAAAGTTCGATAAGAAAAATCCTTTAGACATTTTGTGATGGCAAATTTCCTTTTTGTTTATTCCTTTCACTTGGTGAAGCTACTGTTTCATCTGTTCAGTCTTGTGCATTTGGCATCATCTCTGAATCAATGGCTACTTTCCTACATCATCTGAACTGGATTACAGAAGAATTAACAAAATCTTGAGTTGGGCAATCTTAAGTGTCTGGCTATTGTGATTGATAGTGAAGAAGCGAGAGATACATCAAAGGTCAAGCAACTTTTACGTTGGTTGTAATCTATCATCATCGAACACATCACACTATATGGCCTGCAAGGTCTGCAAACTTAGAAATCATTGTTCCACATTTATTTCAAAACTAATATCCGAATAGAAAAAAATATCTATTACAATATCCTATTGTATTTATTAACCATTCATTACAATAAAGGAAAGAGTTATTTTTCAACATTGTACATACTGCCAGTTAATTAGATTTGATTTTTTTAGGTGTGCTGAAGAAGACTATTGCAAAGGATTTAGAGACCATCCACTGTAAGTTGTGAAGCAGAATTTTCTGTTCATAGCTTTGTTCACTAACCATAACTTATTTGGATCAAATATCAGATTAATAAGCACAAACAAACCTTATTTTTTTTTGAAAGATAGCATTGCAATCATAATAATACAACATATCATCTAAAGGAACGTAAAAAAAAAATAAAAGTATATGAATATAGTAAGTATAATCAGTATCATCAAAATATTCAAAAAGTCAAAGCACCAAAAAATCAAAGACTAAGTAAACTAAGAAAACTCATTATAAGCCTCTTCAAGGTGGCTTATGATTAGTAAAGGAAGTAAGAGCTGCAACTGCTTGTGTAGCCAAAATCCTTGTTAGTATTGCACTGCCTATAAAACATCTTTTATTTCTCTCTCCCCAAAAGCTCCAATGCCACAAAGCTAATTATTTGATTTGAAGCAAAGTCAGTGCCCTATCGCCCTTCGCCTCCCATGGTGTATGAGTGATGGCATATGGTTGCATTTGCAATAAATGCAAGTAAGTAGACTAGCCATTTATCGTATAAGGACACTGATAAAAAAGATGATCCATTGTCTCCACTTCTCCCTTACATAGGCTACAAGATTCATCAACCATAATGTCCTTACATATCAATCGCATTTTTGTATTCAATTTATCTTTCCTCATTAACCAATTAAAGAAGTTTATTTTCAATGGAAGTCTCGGCTTCCATAAGATGCGGCCTTCTACATCCTTAATACATGATTCCTTCATAATGTTATACATTGAATGCACAGAGAACATCCTAGACTTTGTCCATCTCCACCAAATATGTTTATTTTCTTCACCAATTTGTATGTCTTTCATGTCCTCAAGAAACCTCTCTATGGCTATTTGGGACACATTATTATTTACAACAGTTACCCAACTACTAAACAAACTGTCTTCCTATCTAGCAAGTTAGGATAATGTGGCATTTAAATGCTGCACTGTACTGAAAATTTCTTTATGCCTATCTACCATTTTCATATAATTCTACCAAGGCTCAAACCAATTTTTTTTTATATTGGCCCCATCTCCAACTTCATAGTCCAGACTACAAATAAAAAATCCTCTTAGCTTTGCTGTAGCGCGTCATGTATTAGACCATCTTGCAGTGCCTTTGTCCATATACCAATCCTTCCTTTTAAAGTATTTCCAACGCACAACTTTGGCCCATGTTGAAGAGTTTCCTATGATTAATTTCTACATCTAAGAGCCCAATCTAGCATCATTATGAGCACGAATGTTTAGGACACTCAGATCCTCATTTTCTCTTTTCATTGTGGCCACTTTTTAGTTTACAGAATTTAGAGTGCCTTTTTGCCCCACATTCTTACCCTATAAGAAACATCTTCTATGCTTGTCTATTTCTCTGATCACCCAATTGAAAATTTTAAAGACTGTTGAGAAGTAAGAAGAGATTGAGGATAGTACTGAGTTTACTAAAATGAGTCTGCCTCCCATAGACAGCAACCGACATTTTCACCCTGCCAGATGATTGTGAATTTTGGTTATGATGGATCTCCAATCATCTTTCTTTAAATTATCATCTCTCAAAGGCATTCTCAAATACTTAATAGGAAAAGCACCTGCTGGGCATCCCAAAATCTCAATGGATCTTTTGGAGACTGCCTCTCTTCCTTGTAGATCGATTATTGTGGATTTATCAAGATTGATCTTCAAACCTGACATTGCATGAAAACAATCAATGAGTAGCCTCAAGTTTTGTATGTACTCTTCTTTACATTGTAAAAAGAGGACAATATCATTTGCGAAACTCATATATGTGACTCCTCCCCCTTGAACCTGATTTAGCACTCCCTTAACAAGTCTCATTTGATTAGCCCTCTTAATCATTCTAGAGAAGCATTCCGCAAACAAACCTAATGATTACTAGGTTTAAAAGTAGAAAAAATCTCCTATCTAAAATTCCTAAATTATATAAATCAATCATAATGACCTATGTAATAATTCAGATAAAATGAAGTAGTATGCTAATGTAATATTGATTGATATACGGTTCATATATGCTTATTGGATGCTGACTAAGTAAAGAAAAGTCAGTCCACATGATCTAAAAAGCCTATGTATAAGAGTTTACTATTTTTGAAGAGTTTTAAGAGATAAATATTAAAACTTGGAGGATATAACTTACATAGGAGGGATGGAGCATTCCCCATAATAAAATAGTCCCAAATCGCTAGCTTCTACACATAGTCGGTGAAGGAATTGATATAAGATAGGAGGGTGAGTAATAGAGAACTCATACCTTTTTCGGCCTTTTGGCTAAGATCAAGTGTAGTATCTGTTCTTATCAGTTTAATATATGATATGTGGGCCATTGGCCCACTATGATATTAAATTTTTTTTTTGGTCGATGGTGTGTCAACAGTAGCTTGCTATTGTGTGCCTTCGAGCGTCACCTAATCGTTGCACTGCTGTTTGGGCTCGGCGCACCCCAATATCAAATCATCATGTTCAAATTTTTACGGCTAGCTTTAACATCTTGCTCACAATTTAAGTCTTACTCACTTTTATTTTAGGTTAGAAAAGTTGGATTGATTCACCGAACAAACATTATAAGAATCACAGCTGACTCTGATTTCATGCAACCGTGTGACTAATAAATATCGGACTATTTTTTTTGGCATGGAAAAAACGGGCACCAACACTCTTTCCCACATGAAATAACACTCCACATAATCCTTTCAACCAATATACAAAAAATATTGAAGCCATTAATCCTAAAAGACCTGTTGGTGATGCTTGCGTTACTATAACAACAGCTCCATTTAGTATCAAATAAAACACATGAATTAGGAAAAAAAAGGAGACAATGTAATCCTTGACACTTGAAAAGGGTCCTGTAGTTGCTTGATGCCGGTCAGTGATTCATTCTGACCTTACAGTGTTGCATTCTGTCTCTCCCTATGTATGTATCTCTGTTTTATTGTGTAAATTTTAATAAAGTGTAAAAATTGGAGCATAGTGATTTGGAATTGGGGTGCGCCAAGCCCAAATAGTGGTGCAACGATTGGGTAACGCTCCAAGGCCTACAGTAGCTTGGCCTCTCCCCCTAAAAATTAATTTAATATCATTGTTGGCTAATGGCCCACATATCATATATTAAATTGATAAGAACAGATACTATACTTGATCTTAGCCAAAGGGCCAAGAAAGGTACGAGTTTTTCATGACCCGACCCTCTTCTTTTATATCAATTCCTTCACCGACCATATGTAGAAGCTAGCAATGTGGGTGTATTTTATCAGGTGGAATACTCTATTCCTCATTTGCAAATAGGTATGTTTATAGGATTGTGCCGCCTACAAATGGCATGAGCCCAGCCTGCCCCCACAGCCCCAGGCGTATAACATCATCCTAACAGTTAAGTTGTGAAGCAGAATTTTCTGTTCATACTTTTGTTCGCTGACAGGAACTTATCTGAATCAAATATCAGATGCATATGCGTAAACAAACCTTAGGATTACTAGGTTTAAAAGCAGAAAAATTCTCCTATCTAAAATTCCTAAATTATAGAAATCAATCATAATGACCTATGTAATAATTTAGATTGAATTAAGTAGTATCCTAATGTAATATTAATCGATATATAGGTCATATATGCTTATTGGAGTCTGATTAAATAAAGAAAAGTTAGTCCTCATGATCTAAAAAGCATGCATAAGATTTTACTATCTCTGAAGAGTTAAGAGATAGATATTAAAACTTGGGTTATAACTTGCATAGGAGGGATGAAGCATTCCCCGTAATAAAATAGTCCTAAATTGCTACATTCTTCACTTGTTCGGTGAAGAAATTGATATAAAAGAGGAGGGCTTGACGATGGAGAACTCATACCTTTCTCGGCCTTTTGGCTAAGATCAAGTGTATATATGTTCTTATCAGTTTAATATCTGATATCTAAACCATTGGTCCACCATAATATTAAATTAAATTTTTTGGGGGTGAAGGCCTGTCAGTAGTAGCTTGCTACTGTGGGCCTTCGAGCATTGCCTAATCATTGCACTGCTGTTTGGGCTTGGTGCACCCCAATACCAAATCATTGTGTTCAAATTTTTACACACCCCAGTGCAGGGAAGAGATGTAATAGAAGTCTGAGACTCTACAAGCGTATGAAGTTGAGTCTGGAGGAGCTGAAGTTAAGATAAGTGAGCTTGAGGGAGTTGCAACATATAACTCATAATTTTAATTCAACCTTTTCATCGTTAAATTATCTTTAATAATCACTCCTATTGGTAAGATTAGGTGACCCATCAACCAAAAAGGATGCTTCAGATGCCATTGTTTTGGAAAATAGGAAAGTAGGGGATGCCCTGTCTTTCATAGTACCAGAAAATATTTTATGTAGGGAAACTAGATTACCAAATTAAATGACTTGTGGTAGAGTTTAGCTATGCTAAATATAAAATCTGTAGGTTGCAGGATGAGCTTAAAGGTGTCCAGCTAGCTGGGGCATCACAAATCTATGACTGGTGCATTAGTATAACATTGACTAAGGTTCACAGTTCATGGCTAGATTTGGCTAGAAGGTGATGGTGGTGTGAGTGCCGTTACCTATCTGGTGTTGCTGCCATGGAAGCTGATGCAGTGTTGCTCGCAGAGGCTGAAAATGAGACATCTAATTCTAGAAATTAGGGAAGAAAAAAAAAAAGAGAAAGTGGAAGAAAAGAATGAAAGGAAAGAAGAGGAAAAAAAATGACGAGAAGATATTCATAAAAAAAGAAGAAGAAGAAGAAAAAGAAAAAACACCTCCCAAAAGTTTTTGAAAGGACAAATGGGGCATATTCAGGATTGGACGTATCATACTATGCTAAGTTGACTATATGTGCTTATTGTTAAACAATTTGATAAATTTAACTTGTCATAAGTGGAACAATTGACCAACTAATGTGAATACAAGGACCTATACTCACATAATAAGATCATCCCAGAGGTAGTAGTATATCAAGTTAGGCGTCGATAAGGAGAATGAATTCAATACATCCTATGAGTGATACCATACAAGATGTCACTTAGATGGTATACATTATTATTACCCACACATGTGGTGGATTGATGCAACTGTGATTGTACGTGTTTGACGACTTACAAAGCAACCACTATTCCAAGGACTTAGCTAGTACACCGTCAGAAATGCAGCTCTCCAAGGTTGAAAATTTGAAGGCTCGCTTTTGGCGTGCGCTAATGCTTTTGACTTGGAACAATGATTCTGCTCGAAAAGCCATAGACAATAGATCTAAGGACTTCATAGCTATTATTTCAAATGTATTGCAAATGTCTGATGGGTTGTATTATAATTTTCTATGTGGACGTGTGTATGTGGATATATATATATACATATAATGAGGTGAGTCTGTTAGGAGATAGTTATATAGTACTATACTAGTCGTTGTTACCAAACATGCCTACAAGGAAGACATTGAAAGGAGGATCTATAGTCACCCATCTCCTCTGCTAACATCATAATCCTAATGCTGATAGGCTTAAGGTCCATGACATAACCAAATCATAGGTAAGGTTGCTTAGGGATACCATATGATTTTAGAAAAGTGCAGTATGGTCAAACATCACGTAAGGGCATTGACATGTTATTTTATGCATCATAGTGCATGAAATATAGATAGGATTCCACCTACCTTTAACTTAATATATTATGGTTTGAGCCGTAATTTAATACTGGGCCTCAAGGCTAAATACAATATGTTCAGTGTGTGTGCAAGTGCGGTAGGTGAGCAATTAGAATAGTCAAGGAGGTCAATGATGTTAGGACCATAGATGATATTTTCTTTCTTGCAATGATTGTATTTTATTAGCTTGTAGTAGGTTATATCAGGATTGTGCTAGATATTTGTCTCCACAAACTTCTATCTTTCCAGTGACTTCATGAAAATATTTATCTTCTGCTCTCCTGTGTTGATTACTCAACAGCCACTTGATGCTTCTTTATGCATCCTCTGATGAAATGATATCTTTTATCAATATACTTGGATCAGTTATGATATACCTGATTCTTACTCAGTTCAATCATTGTAATGATTTTTTGCAATGATAGTAGTACTAGATAGAAGTAATTATTACGTTTAATAATTTTGATCTAAACTGTGATGACATTATAATGGATGTTATCTATTGTCAGAATGCCTTGTACGGGTTCTTTGTACTTGTACGGTGGTTGTGTTGAGGTATGACAGAAATAGCAGCACTTACTAATTATTTCAAACTAATTTAATGCAAACTTTATATAATAAATAGCATTAGTCCTTTCATGTATGTAGCAGCTTGGCACAACACGTCCAGGGCAGACTTGGCTCATGCTGTATGTGAGCCACACAATCTGATAAGCATGCTTATTTGCAAAAAGGGATGGAGTATTCCTCCTGATAAACGAATCCCACATTGCTAGCTTCTACACATGGTCAGGAAAAAAATTAATATAAAAGATGAGGGTTGGGTGTTGGAGAACTCATACCTTTCTCGGCCTTTTGGCTAAGATCAAGTGTAGTATCTGTTCTTATCAGTTTAATATCTGATATGTGGGCTATTGGTCCACCATGATATTAAATTAATTTTTTTGGGGTGAAGGCTTGTCAGCAGTAGCTTGCTATCGTGGGCCTTTCGAGCATCACCTAATCATTGCACTGCTGTTTGGGCTTGGTGCACCCCGATACCAAATCATTGTGTTCAAATTTTTATGCACCCATAATGCAGGGAAGAGAAGCAATAGAAGTTTGAGACGGAGGAGTTGAAGTAGTTATTGATGATAAGATAAGTGAGCTTGGGGGAGTTGCAACATATAACTCATAATTTTGATTCAACCTTTTCATCAAATAAGGATAAGTGACCCATTGGTTCCCTGAAGACTATTGGCGAGATTAGGTGACCCATCAACCCCGGCAGAGTTTAGCTATGCTAAATATAAAATCCGTAGGTTGCAGGATGAGCTTAAAGGTGTCTAGCTAGCTGGGGCATCACAAATCTATGACTGGTGTATTGGTGTAACATTGACTAAGGTTCACAGTTCGTGGCCAGATTTGGCTAGAAGGTGATGCTGGTGTGCATTGACGTTCCCTATCTGGTGTTGCTGCCATGGAAGCTAATGCAGTGTTGCTCGCAGAGGCTGAAAATGAGACATCTAATTCTAGAAATTAGGGAAGAAGAAAAAAAGAGAGAAAGTAGAAGAAAATAATGAAAGGAAAGAAGAGGAAAAAAAGGGAAAAAAATGACAAGAAGATATCCTAAAAGTCTTTGAAAGGACAAATGTGGCATATTTAGGATTAGACGTATGCTAAGTTGACTATATGTGCTTACTCACATAGTAAGATAACCTCGGAGGTAGTAGTTTATTAAGTTAGGTGTCAGATGAGGTGAATGGATTTAATACATCCTATGAGTAGTACCATACAAGATGTCACCTAGGTGGTATACATTATTATTACCCACACATGTCGTGGATTCATGCAACTGTGATTGTATGTTTGATGACTAACAAAGTAACCACTATTCCAAGGACTTAGCTAGTAGGCCGTCAGAAATGCAGCTCTCCAAGATTGAAAATTTGAAGGCTCGCTTTTGCATGCGCTAATGCTTTCAACTTGGAATAATTATTCTACTCGAAAAACCATAGACAATGGATCTAAGGACTTCACAACTATTATTTCAGATGTACTGCAAATGTTTGATGGGTTGTCTAAATCCTTGGGTCAGATATTATATTATAATTTTCTACTGTGGATATGTGTGGATATATATACATACAATGAGGTGATTTTGTTTGGGGACAATTGTATATTACTACACTAGTCATCGTTACCAAACATGCCTATAAGGAGAACGCTGGAAGGAGGATCTATAGTCACCCATCTCCTCTGCTAACATCATAATGCTAATGCTGATGGGCTTAGGGTCCATGATAAGGACATAACCTAATCATAGGTAAGGTTGCTTAGGGATACCATATGATTTTAGAAAAATACAGTATGATCAAACATCACTTAAGGGCATCGATATGTTATTTTGTGAATCATAGTGCATGAAATATAGATAGGATGCATCATTCCTAGATGACATCGGTAAGAGATACTATGGTAGATAGTTAGGACTATACTAATAACTAAAAAGGGATCCTAAATATTCCACCTACCTTTAACTTAATATATTGTGGTTTGAGCCGTAATGTGTGCGCAGGTGCGCTAGATGAGCAATTGGAATAGTCGAGGAGGTTAATGATATTAGGACCATAGATGATATTTTCTTTCTTGTAATGATTGTATTTTATTAGCTTGTAGTAGGTTATATCAGGACTGTGCTAGAGTATCTATGATAGTTGTACTAGATAGAAGTAACTATTACATTTAATGATTTTGATCTAAACTATGATGACATTATAATTGATGTTATCTATTGTCAAATGCTTGGTATGGGTTCTTCGTACTTATACAGTGGTTGTGTTGAGGTATGACAGAAATAACAACATTTACTAATTATTCCAAATTAATCTAATGCAAAATTTATATAATAAATAGCACAGGTCCTTTTGTGTCTGTAGCAACTTGGCACAGCATACTCGGCTCATTCCGTATTGTGAGCAACACAACCCGATAAGCATGCTTATTTGCAAATGACGGATGGAGTATTCCTCCTGATAAACTAGTCCCACATTGCTAGCTTCTACACATGATCAGGAAAGGAATTAATATAAAAGATGAGGGTTGGGTGATAGAGAACTCATACCTTTCTCGGCCTTTTGGCAAAGATCAAGTGTAGTTGTGAGATCCGTGATTTTTGAATAAGGGCAATAGAGTAATTGTAATATTTGGAGGATTTAATCATAAAAAAAATTCTTTAAAGGATTTATTTATAAAATCATATGAATTTTTGAAGTATGATATTTTGATGTAAAAATTATATCATCAAGTAGTATTTTTGATAAGGAATCCAACGGTGCAGACGAATCGTAATTTGGACGTCGTTTGATCGGTCAATTGAACAATTAAGATTTAATTGATCGGTCAATTGAACAATTAAGATTTAATTGATCGGTCAATTGAACAATTAAGATTTAATCTAGGATTTAATATTTTAATTAACTAATTTTATAAAAAAAAATTTATTTTCTTCCCACCCGCGCGAGCTCCCTCTCTCTCCTCCTCCGCAGCGGCGACGGCGACGCAACTTCCCGACGATGCTCCGGTGAAACCACAATGAATTAGACTCTCAAATTTTAGCCACAGGTAGATCTCGACCTCCTCTTCATTTTGATCCAAGATGCCCAAATTTGGTGTAGAGATGAGCGAGAAATGAAGCGAGAGGCGTTGGCGGCGAGGGTTTCGATCGTCGGAGCAAGCTCCGACGATTTTCGGCCATTCCGGCTATGAAACCTTGCAAACTTGGTACATATGGATTCTCCTTGATGAGAACTATCCATTGGTACCGGAGTTGAGGGGTATTAGCCGCTGGTTGCCCGCCGGTGAGCTAAAAACCCTAACTTAGGGATTTTGCCCAAATTTTTAATCGGTGAAATTGATCGCGTATGAGCTATAAAAATTGGGGCAAATATGATTTTTGGAATCCTCATGAAGAGAGCTTTCGATTGGTACCAATATTGGTGCTGATCGAAGAACTTCGCTGGTGAGGGTTCCGGCGATCGCCGGAGAAATTTTCCGGCGAACTTGGGAAAAAAAGGGGTGATTCTAGAGATCATTCTAAGAGTAGTGGTGAAGAGAGATTTGAGAAATTATTTCTGAATTCAGAATTAAAATTCGTTGAATAATTGATAGTAAAATATAAAATGCGTAAATGACGGCACGTGGATCGAGACAGTATTAGAGAATAAAAATTCAGCGAATGGACTTTAGGTTGGTTCCGAAGAGTAAACCGTCAAATCAGGTGCGTTGGTTCATCGATGTAGGATTTATTCAAGCTAGGGAAGGGTCTTCTTAGGAACAATTCTTGAATGCCTTAAACATGATAAAATGAAATGCTTGCTAGGATTATATTTAAATGCATGTTAGTATGATTTACTTTGCCTAACATGTATGCTATGCCATGTTTACCCTGCTATGTATTATAATGTCCTAAAATCTTATCCTGCATGTTATATTATTTTCTATGCTATGTGCTACACGACTACTATGCAGACATAAATTTGAACTATGACATGTTAGAACCTCCTAGGAGACATCACTGGAAATTAGACAGAAAGGGGTGTCCTCGCATACCTCGTTTGACCACCGCGTACCGTCGATGGTCAAAATAGTGATGTTCCTCAACGCACCACTCCCGAAGTTATGCATAGCTTAGATACTAGGAGCACTACTCCCGATGCTATACATAGCTTAGATACTGGGAGCTGGTAGGGAAAGAGACTGTACAAACTCCATGGTCATATTAGACCGGAAATATGGAGCAAGTCCTTACCCAGAAATTTATACCCGCACGAGTGTCGTTTAGGCGACCTCGTGATAGTCCTGAGATGGCTAGCGAGGATGAACCCTACCATGGACTTGGCACCGATGGTGTCGAGGTTGCCACAGCCCATTGTGCGGATGTGCGTTAATCTCGATCGACATCGACTGCTATTGGACTGGGAAGGTGATTCCCTATGCGACGCTTTGGACAGTGGATCCGTAGACCACGCGGCTATCATCTATGACGTTCTGCAGACTGTCGGTTGAGTAATCCGGATCCTAGGGTTGTTATTTTTATCGGTTAGCCGTGACCGATTTGTCTTATTGATGGTGACCCTATCTTCGGGCAGTGTGTAGTATTACACGAGTCACCGTTGCCCCTACGGAGTCCGGGGAGGATGTAAGGGCACGACAGTTTCGCTAGAGGAGGCATTGAGGGCAACTAGCGAGACAGTGGAGAGTGATCAAGGGTCACCCGTCGTCTCCACCAACATCAGTACAGCGGTCATAGGTAGAAACAGAGACAGAAAGATACTGATGGGCTTACTGATGCCCTTAGCTCGGGTATTCATTAAGCATAGGCTGGCAGCCCGAGTCTTGTAACTTCAAAGTCTTAGTATGACGTAGGTGACATGCTGATGACATTGACACTAGATACAACTTAGGTGACATCTAGTAAAATATACATCTATATTTATTGATGATGTTTTACTGCTTTCTATAAACTGATTTACATAAATCAAATGAAAAATGATGATAACAACCAAAGGCATCCTAGAATACTCCTCCTAGCCTTTAATTTCCTTATTTGGTTTAGAGCCGTAATTTCGCACTAGGCCGCAAGACTGAGCACACCACTTTTCACCGTATGTGCAGGTGTGTTAGATGATCATACGAGACGGTTGATGAAGATGAGTCCATCGACGGGTCTATTTTTATTTATCGATACCTTTTATCATAGAATTGTAGTAGGTTTATCGGGACTGTGTTAGGAATCTTGAGTTAGATGATTTGTTTGTATTTTCTGCTGTGTTGATTATGTGTACGGACAATATTTATTACCAAATGCCTTGTATGGGTCCTCTGGGCTCATACGGCGGTTGCCACATGTCCGACAGGTGGGTCGGGGCGTGATAGTAGTATCTGTTCTTATCAGTTTAATATCTGATAAGTGGGTCATTGGCCTACCATGATATTAAGTTAATTTATTTTAAGGGTGAAGGCATATCAGCATTGTGGGCCTTTGAGCGTTGCCCAATCGTTGCACTGCTGTTTGGGCCTGGCGCCCCCTAATACCAAATTATTATGTTCAAACTTTTACGGCAAGCTTTAAGATAATTTTATTATTATTATTCATATTATTATTAATAAGGGTAGCCAAACAAATTTTGATTCATTCTGTCTCTATATAAATTTTAAGCATCTGCTAGGTTCATCGCAAAAAGAGTTAAATTAAAACGCATTCAGTTCTCAAAACACAAATGTAATATATATAATAAGAAATTGTCTTAAAGCTAGGTATAAAAATTTAAACACAATGATTTGGTATTGAGGGGCACCAGGCCAACGCTCAAAGGCCTCTACAGTAACAAGAACAGTATCAGAGATATTAAACTGATAAGAACAGATACTACACTTGAACTTAGCCAAAACGTCAAGAAAGGCATGAGTTCTTCATCACCCAACCCTGATCTTCTATATCAATTTAGGGGGCAATACTCCACCAGTGAGTAAAAAGTTTAAGATGTATAAATTAACAAAGTGGTGCAGCTAACTAGTGAAGGAACATTCAGACATAGAGCATATCTTTAAATTTGCTAATGAGAGCAAAGAAAGAATAGTTTAACAGTAGGTTTAATTAATCTATTGATTTTAAGTGTGCTCACACTCCAAGTTTTTCTAATCTATCATGATCCATTTGTCTTTTGACAGTATAAATGGGGAGAACGCCATTGTAAATTCTAATCTAGCTGTGAAACCAAAAAAAGTGAATAATCTGCATCTGAATCAATCTAATTCTTTTTGTTTGAAAAAAGAAAAAGAAACTAGAGAACGCTCCCTCCGTATTCCAGCGGATCCGGTTGCATCAGCAGATTCAAATTTGGTTTTTTGAAACTTTGCACTTCAGATCGGTCCTTCGGTCTTTTAAAAAGACTCCATGCGTATATAACTTTATTTCAATCTGGCCAAGTTTTCTATCAATCATGTTTAGAAGGAAAAAAAAAACTTACTCCCTATATCAAATTTAATTTTGAAAGCTAAAACCCATTCAACTGGCATACTTTTGGTACTCAAATTCACTCACATCTTTATCAAAAAACATAAAGAAAAAAGGAGTAATATTTAGAACTTGATTAGCTTACTGCCGCTGAGGGACGACCATATCCTAATGCACAGAAGCCATATGCTCCTCTGCCTTCCTCTCTCAACGTCGCTTCTGCCATTACAGAAGAGAATTCAGAACTCAACGTCCCATCTCTCGGTTCATGGTAGAATTTATTATTCCATCTCCATAATAATAGGGCTTCAGCGGGCGGCCGGCGGCAAAGTCGCTCTCCACTTCGCCTGAAGCACCTTGGCCCACTCCAGCAGCTTCCCGTACTCCGGCATCACCTCCCTCACCGCCTCGTCCGCGCAGAACCGCCCCGCCCACCCAGCAAGCAGCGGCATCCTCGCCTCGTCGAGCACCTTCACGCCATTCATCTCCTCGATCACCTTCAGCCACCCTATGTAGCAGCCCAAAGCGATGTCGAGGTAGCCGATACCATCGCTGCCGAAGAAGCCCTTGCCCTTGCTCAGCTTCGCGAAGGCCTCCTCCAGGAGCTCCAGCCCGGCCTCCGCCTGCGCCAACGCCTCCCTCGTCGCCTCCTCTGTGTGGGCCTTAGAGATTTCGAGGAGGGACGGAAACCACTGCGTAGTTGCATCTAATTTATCAGAACTGAACAGTGTAATTAGGACAAGGGAGGAGCAGGAGGTGAACCTTGTCATCGATGTAGGCCGCCCAGAACCGGTGGAGCGCGCGATCGTAGGCATCGGCCGGCATGATGGAGGCGGCGGCGCCCCCCCAGGCCTCGTCGACGTATTGGACGATGATCAGGGACTCGCATACGGGGTTGTTGCGATGGATGAGGACGGGGATCTTCTTGTAGACGGGGTTGGACTTGAGCAGAAGCTCGCTCTTCTCAGGGAACTTCTCCTCCAAATACTCGTACTCCACCTTCTTCAGGTTCAGCGCCACCTGCGCCCGCAGCAAGAACGGGCTCGCCCACACCCCAATCAGCTTCACTTCCGCCATCTTTGCCTTCTTTGATCTTCTTCTTCAACATAGTTCCTCTCGTGGTTTGTATTTGTAGAGGAATAGATGAAGCTTCCGGTGAGTTGCAGATCGAAGTGGCTTTTGGAAGAACAGCATCATTCCGTCAGCGATGCCGTCAGTAAAGACACCTTAGTTTGACTTATGCTGTATTTTTTCAATTAAACTTGGACAGATCATTACAGTATAATATATTATATCATTAAATAACCGTGCTTAGCTCACTTGGAGGACAGATGGTTTCATTCTATCTCTCTATATAATAAAAAAAACAGATTAAGTAGAAAATTTAAAATATCAAAAATTAAAATTTAGATACATCACTTTTTATCCTCCTCCGCTAAAAAAAAACTCAAATTTAATAGATAACTTACTTTAAAAATTAAACATTAGATTGATTTCGGCAGAACGCTGCAATAATACAACAGATTTTGGAGGCAGAGCTTGAACCCACATACTTAGGATTATAAGACCAATACTCTAACCAACTGGACTACTAAATTGTGATCTAATCTATAGAGTTTTGTGATCTTGTTGAACTATGATGTTGCTTATTGATAAATTTTATTCTTGGTTGTTTTGGCCGAATGGTTTGATGAATTATTTCTTGAGGTGGCTTTGCAAACCGATTCTTTCTATATATTGCTGAAGTGTATTGAAACTTGTTACTTATTTTTCTTGAAGAGTTTCGTGCAATAGGGTTATGTTATGGGGTAGAGTGGTGATAACATGAATAGACGGAGAAGAATTCTTTATGATAAAATGTGTATTACAGGGCATCATTCCAAAGTTGAACTAGTTGATTTAATTTTTATTTGCGAATTCTTATGACGTTGATCTATATTTTGTTATAGTTGTATAAATCGCCAGCAAGTACGGCGGTGATTGAATCTCGTATGATGCTTTTGTTATTTCTGTATTTTTGTTGAATTGGGTCAACCTAATATGTCGTGGGGTTGTTGGTCTCATTAAATTTTTGATACCTGATTTATAGTTGATACTAGTAGGGAGTAGAGTAATATTTCGAGTGCTTGTTATAGTTGGATTTATTCCTTAGAAAGAAAGGTTGTGTAGGCAACATTATAATTGGAAGGTTGTTGGAGGATATTTTTATTCAGCGGCTAGCAGTGTAGCCAAATGAGGTTGTCAATTGTTGCTGAATTTTTGTGAGTTTGTAGGATGTCAGGATGTTGTCATTGGGATGTAGGTGCTGCAAAATTCAAGTGTTTTTTATTCTTGCAGTTTAGTGTTTTGATTAGAAGTGCAGATGGGAGTATTATGATAGATGGGAATGATGTTGTAAGTAGGTTAATAATGAAGTAGAATGGGTTGCAAATGTTGACTAGTTAGGGTAGTGCGGCTGTAAAAGAATTTGAATGATGTGGATTGATAGCAGAAATAAAATGATGAGTAGATGTAGTTGGGTGAAAGAAAATTTGTTAAATTGATTCAGCTGAAAATTTTTATTTGTTGAAAAGTGAAGTGAAGCAAATAGATAGGAAGGTGCTGCAGGGATATCGAATGGATTTTAGTTGTTGAATTGAATTTGTAAGGTTTTAGATTTGTTGTTGTTGCTGAAAATTGTTGTGGAGATTGAATTGTATGTTGTACTGTATTTGAGTTGCTGCGGAATTCTAATGTGTAGAACTGAATTAAGTGCAACTGTTGCTTGGATGTTAAATGTGTTTCGTACCTGGGGAGGGTAGATGCTGTGATGGTAGTGGTTTATATTTGCAAGTGGGCTTGCTGAATTGATTTTGGTTGAGTACTTTTTTCTGAAAGATTGTTGGTATTAGTTGGGAGACTAATGAGTGCTTTTTATGAAAGATTGCTAGTATTAGTTGGTATTGACTTTGGATTATGACCAACTGAGCTACTGAACTATGATCTTATATATAGAGTTTTGTGAGTTTGTTGAATTGTGATGTTGCTTGTTGAGAAATTTTGTTCTTCGTTGTTTTGGCCGAATGCTTTGATGAATTATTTCTTGAGTTGGCTCTGCAAATTGATTCCTTCTATGTATTGCTAAAGTGTACTTAAACTTATGTGTCTATTGTAGAGTTCGTTCTAAAGAGTTGAGTATTATTACTAAGTTACATGTGCTCCTGTATTTTTTTAAAACTTATTGAGCATTGAACCAACAACATCCAGTAGGATGTACACTTTATGTTAAAAAATAGGGGCAAAATTATACAATTTTTAGAGGGCTAGTATAGATATACCCATGTAAGGCGGTAGAGATGAATAACTTAATTGCGATATAAAACTTTAAGTTGAACATTTACATTCAACCACCTAAACATCGGGTTCAGCTAAGTTTACTGAAACTCGAATAAAGATCATAACTTAGTGTAGACTGAGTACATCATAGAGATACTATAATTCGGGACATGAATAGATCTATCTTACACTGTATTACTTGCACCTGCGATAGTTGATTGACACCATGATAGCCCTTACATGAACTAGTTGATTTAATTTTTAATAGTTGGTTCTTTTAATCATATGCGTGTGTATGGCAGTGATCTATATTTGTTATATTTGTTACAGTCACATGTGACAGATGGTTGATACATTATGATAGTCCTGAAATGATTGGCTATTTTTAGAGTCCAGCAGGTATGCAATAAATGGTGCAGCTCTCTAATAACATATAACGAAGGCTTGTCCTAGTAGAATGGTCTGCGGGTGATTCAAAAATATGTTTCTTCCTGTAAACCTTGGATAGTAAATCTGTTAAACACTATAGTTGTCGATAACCATCTCAATAACGCAGGAGATTGATAGTTATTAAGGCTGATGAAGAAGAATCCATAATCACCTATCTTCTTTACCAATATTCATGTGATGGGCAAAGGCAGATACTTACAGACTAGTCAAGAAGCTCAAATTATGAATTTATTTAAAACTAGCGCTACACGACAACAACGCACAACAAACTAGAAGCATAATATAATTTTGAATTTATCTTACGTTGCATATATAATTTGTCGACAGTACTCTCTTCCTAACGTGATTATCCCTTCTTAATAAAAATAAATTTGATCCGCAGACTACGAAGATATCTATAAACGGACTGAAATAGTGAAATATAACAATATATTTTCAAAAGATATAAGCAAATAATTGATTCAACACATAGAAAGAACGATGAGTAATTTTATTTGTTCATAGGTATAATCCCAAAACCGCACACCCCTGCAAGGCTGCAACTGCATCACGCCATGTATCTTCAGTGGGCCGGCGGTGGCGGTGGCGCTCTCCACTTCGCCTGAAGCACCTTGGCCCACTCCAGCAGCTTCCCGTACTCCGGCATCACCTCCCTCACGGCATCGTCCGCACAGAACCGCTCCGTCCAACCGGCCAGCAGAGGCGTCCTCGCCTCGTCGAGCACCTTCACGCTGTTCATCTCCTCGATCACCTTCAGCCACCCTATCTGGCAGCCCAAAGCGATGTCGAGGTAGCCGATACCATCGCCGCCGAAGAAGCCCTTGCCCTTTCTCAGCTTCGCGAAGGCCTCCTCCAGTAGCTCCAGCCCGGCCACCGTCTGCGCCACCGCCTCCGCCTTCGCCTCCTCCGTCTGTGCCTTGAATATTCCGATGAGGGACGGAAACCACTGCGTAGTTGCATCTAATTTATCAGAACAGAACAGGGTAATTTGGACCATGGAGGATTAAAGGAGCAGAAGGTGAACCTTATCGTCGATGTAGGCCGCCCAGAATCGGTGGAGCGCGCGATCGTAGGCGTCGGCCGGCATGATGGAGGCAGCGGCGGCGGCGGAGCCTCCCCAGGCCTCGTCGACGTATTGGACGATGATCAAGGACTCGCATACGGGGTTGTTGCGATGGATAAGGACGGGGATCTTCTTGTAGACGGGGTTGGACTTGAGCAGAAGCTCGCTCTTCGGGATCGTCTCCTCCAAAAACTCGTACTCCACCTTCTTCAGATTCAGCGCCACGCGCGCCCGCTGCACGAACGGGCTCTCCCACGCCCCGAGCAGCTTCACTTCCGCCATTTTTTCCCTCTTTTATCTCCTCCTTCTTGAACTCCTTATTCTATTGTGGCCTCAGGAGAGATCAGGCTCTACGCATTTACTGGAGATTATATAAAGCCTACGGAGAGTTGTGGACCGAAGTGGCTTCCTTATAGGACAAGACAAGGTAGGGAGGACACCGTCTCCGGTGAGGTCATAGTTAGTAAGCGATGCCATCATCTCCTTTTGGACTTGTGCTTAGCTTCCAGAAGGACAAGAGAGGGCAGGGGGAGAACACACCGTCTACGGTGAGGTTGTAGTTGAGTAAGAGATGCCGTCATCCAAGCTGCTCTTCTTGGACTAGTGATTAGTTTTTCTAGAACAAAGTTGGACTTCTACTCTTCATATTAGACCTAATTAAATTGATATTATTTTACTAATGGGTCAACATATCAACAGTACATATCATTTCATGATTCATATATTTTTTATCCCCGTAAATATAAATTTAAGTAATAGTAATTACATTTATCTTAACAGTATCTTTGAGCTTTATAAATATGTATTTATATCCAGGAGAACTAATAGTAATTACATTTATTTCTTCTTCTTATCTGTTATGTAATATTTTCTAGTTGTTAACTTTGTTTTGAACGGATCAGAACTTTGAAGAAGAAGATCGCAGTGCTTCTTAGAGCATCAGGCAGGCATTTAGCATAAGCCGCAGGTCGAAAATTTTTGCAGCAGGCGGAAGGTGGAAGAGAGTAATTTGCATAACACTCTACGAAGCAGCTACAGCTGTGCAAATGACAGCCTTCCAATTTATCCTTAATGACTTGCAGTGTTCGTTATATATTTGTATGAAATTTTATTAATGGCGTATGAGCTGGTAACAGTAACCAGTTAAAATTACCAAAACTATTACCAGTTTATATATATGTAGAGCTATAGATAAAGACTGTAAATGACTGTATACTTAAACCTCCCTATTAAGCTGTAAATATTTATCTTAACAAATATTTATAGCTGGCGATGGCTGAAAGATTCATGTGAGATGAATTAATAATTTATCTTTTATTATCGACCAATAGTACCCACACAATGATAAAAATGGGGACATCACTTTATCTAATCAATCACTCTCCTTAGATAGTATTAATAATAGTTAGTTTTAAAAATAAATAAAACTCTTTACTATAAAAACCTATAAATATTAATACTGAAAGAGAATTAAGAGCTTAATTGTAATAAGATATTATACATGTGTTTTTTTTGTTTTTTTCGTAATTGAGTTTTATACGAAAGGATCATGAGGAGTTCTATACGAAAGTATCATGAGGAGTTCTGTACGAAAGTATCATGAGGTCTTGATTCAAGTCTGATTGAGTTCTAAAAAAAAAACATCAAACATTTATAATTTAAATCGTAGAACTACACGGTTAGCCTCTCCTGCTCCATACAGTATAATTAAGTAGCAATGCAATTGATATAATTAAGTAGCAATGCAATTGACATAGAGGGGGTAAATTCAAATGTTCCTAGATTATTATTAATGTTGGGTACTATTAATATCAATTAAAATTCCTAAATATTATGTGGCTCACATTTTATTTTATGCTATAGATGTATGATTATATTTTACCTTTTGATATGTAATTAGAAAAGTAAACGCATGCCTCCATTGTTTTCTGCCTTGCTCTGGAAGCAGCTCAAGGCGTATTAACTGAAGTGATCAAAGCCGGGAAGCTTCCTGCAAGGAAAAAAGAAAAAAGTCCAATAATACACGGCAGCGAAGTCAAATTATGTTTGGAAAATTGGGATCGCTTTGCATTTTAAATATATACGTCAAATAATGTCTTTGTCCTTCTTGAATTAGCTGGGCAATTGCGTCATTTCCTCCTGATGAAAAATATAACGCAATCCTATATTTTATGATTTTGTTTACTTTAAATTTAAAACGATTATATTTTTTATTAATAATCAGAACGGAGTCAGCTTCCTCGATCAAAATTTAAAGAAAAATAATATTAATTCGAAAAGATATAAGATTTAATTGAAAAAAAATTATATAAATTTTTTTTGCTAACCTAAGTAAACATATACCATGCGGTGGGTATATAAATTGAATTATATATTTAATATATAGAGTTTAAATTTTATAGAACTCACTCATGCTAAATCCACAATCTACAATTCTTTAAACCCAGCCTGATATTTTGGAGGATCGTGTGGCTCACGTGGCTGCACTCCCATCGCATTAAAGTGTGGTCCTTCTCAATCAATCAGTGTGGGGGACGACTCATTTGACTCCCCATTCGTAGTAAACTTAAATAAGCTAATCGTGTCAAAATTCCTCCAAATCTAATTAATAAATTCTATTTTTAGATGCATAATTACCTTTATATACACCTCCCTTGTTCGTCCGAGAGGCACCGCGAGTCCGCAACGGACGGCCTTCGTGAAGCTTCATCTCCTCTCTATAAAAACACCGCCCCAAAAACCTCATCTCTCATCATCCGCACGCATCGCTGAAGAAGAGGGAGGAGATCCAAGAGGGCAAAAATGGCGGAAGTGAAGTTGCTCGGGTTGTGGGCGAGCCCGTTCGTGCTGCGGGCGAGGGTGGCGCTGAGGCTGAAGAAGGTGGAGTACGAGTATTCAGAGGAGAATCTCTTTGAGAAGAGCGAGCTGCTCCTCAAGTCCAACCCCGTCTACAAGAAGATCCCCGTCCTCCTCCACCAGGACCGCCCCATCTGCGAGTCCCTCATCATCGTCGAGTACGTCGACGAGGCCTGGGGAGGCGGCGCCTCCATCTTGCCAGCCGACGCCTACGACCGCGCGCTCCACCGGTTCTGGGCCTTCTATACCGACGACAAGGTTCGCTTTCGACTCCAGAACTATAAATATTATTCTGCTCTGGGAAATTAGATTCAATTCACATGCTGTTCCTTCGCAGGTGTTCTCGTCCCTCATCGGATTCTTCCAGGCACGGACGGAGGAGGCGAAGGCGGAGGCGGTGGCGCAGACGGAGGCCGGGCTGAAGCTCCTGGAGGAGACCTTCGGGAAGCTGAGCAAGGGCAAGGAGTTTTTCGGCGGCGACGGCATCGGCTACGTCGACATCGCCTTAGGCTCCTGCATCGCGTGGGTGAGGGTGACCGAGGAGATGGCCGGCGTGAAGTTGCTTGACGAGGCGAAGACGCCGCTGCTCGCCGGGTGGGCGGACCGATTCTGCGCGGACGAGGCCGTGAGGGAGGTGATGCCGGAGACGGGGAAGCTGCTGGAGTTCGCCAAGGTGCTTCAGGCGAAATGGAAGGCCCCACCGCCGCAGTGAAGTTTCTGTTGCCATCTGAGGGTAGTAAAGCGACAACGAGCCACCAGGCAGCAGTGGAGGTAGGAGGATGAATATTGAAGGCCAATTGCTTTGTGTAATAAAGATAATAAAATAAGAACACTTTGGGTAATACGAATAATAAGAGATCAAATCTTTTATTATAAGTATTAAACTCATAAGTTTTAATTTAATTAAAATAATATATCAACCTTAATTAATATAATTATACCTAAATATTCGGAAGCGAAGTTGCTCGGGGCGTGGGCGAGCCCGTTCGTGCTGCGGCCGAGGGTGTCCCGTTCGTGCTGAGCCAGTCGCCCGCTCGCTTGAGCACTCGCTCGATCCCCTCAAATCTTCCCTGGCCAAGAAGACGTCCAGAAGGGTTCAAGGTAAATGTTCACGCCGAACGAAGAGCTTCGATCGACGAAATTAATCGACCTACTTCTCCACCTGCGACTCAGTGTCGCACCCAGGGGGTCACACTTGTAAAGCCTCGTCGGGCGACGGTGGAACACCTTGGCGTAGAGGCGCACCAGCGCCATCCCCACCTTCTCTGCGAAGTACCATCGGTGACATTGCCAGGCACAACGCCACCGCCGCATGCAGCAGCGGCACCAGCACCCACGACGGCGTAGTTTGTCTTCGTCGTCGTCACCGAGGTTCCAAGAAATACAGCGCTCGTCTGCTCCAAATAACTGCAAAAGTAGGTATTCATTTGGCATTAGGATTGACTCAGATGAGAGCAAAAAGATAAAAAAAATACTCGGCGTATTAGTTTACCGTACAAACACAAACGCCTTACCTTTCTAGTGTCTCAAATTTGTTCCGATCAGATTGCAGGCCATACTTTTTCAGGAAAAGAGGGGACATGCTCTTGTTGGGCTTCAATTGTGGCGGCAGTGGCAGCGTAGCAGACGAAGCCGCGGCGAGCAGTCAGGGGGGTTCGAGAGAGACCGACAACGGGAGAGAAGGAGAGGTGGAGGGGGGGAAGGAGCGGGCGGGAAAACGAGAGAGGGCGGAAGGGATTTGGAGTTCTTGTTAATAGTTTTTTTTTTTTTTAGAACTTGATGAGACTTCAACCCAAGACCTCACATATCTTCCGTATAGAGCCCAGTTGCTCTAGTCAGAGGATGTACACTTTGTGTACTGTTAATAGTTTGATTTATTCTACAGAAAGAAAGGTTTTGTTGGCAGCATTTTAATTAGAAGGTATAGCAGTGTGGCCGAATAAGGTCGTCAAACAAAAGATAAATTTAAATTTTAAATTTTATGTTTTAGTTTAGATAGTCTTCTGAACTTGGATTAGTACGAAACTCTAAATAATATTTTAACTTTTTTTAATA
This sequence comes from Thalia dealbata, assembly GCA_030544415.1. Classification (NCBI taxonomy): domain Eukaryota; kingdom Viridiplantae; phylum Streptophyta; class Magnoliopsida; order Zingiberales; family Marantaceae; genus Thalia; species Thalia dealbata. Next base: position 17,830,560 of record CM060458.1, read on the forward strand.
AGTAATTAATTAAAATCTGATTTCTTACTCTTTACTCTACTTGTGTTTTACTCCATGTTATTCCTTAGCAATAAGTGAGTATGCTTGCAACCTTTTAATTATATTTTTAAAAATAAAAAAGGTCTAAGTGTAATAAAAAAATAGAGATTATATAAATACAGTCAGACGATGAGAAAGGTGCTGCGTTAATTCGAAAAATAAAAGAGGCTTCGATAAATCCAGCATTAATTAAGAGGACTGGAGAATTGAGATTCTAGCTTTAGAGAGGGGAGGGAAGGGGAGTAGTTGAAATGCCCACAACTATCAATATATCCGGCTACTACCACACCATACAACACTTAGATGCCACCAAAAACATTAGCTAGCTTCCCGTAGCCCTGTAAAAAAACAAAAAACTTTTGCTGAATTGAACTATTATTTTCATATTCTGAAGAAAACTATATGACAAACGAAGAACTTGTTAGAATCTTGGAGTTAAGTTCAGTTTTTAGAGTTTAGTAGCTAACAAATGCAAAAGAAGAAAAAAAAAACTCAAGTAGGTCGGTCATACGAGCAGCCATTGACCATACCCACCAAACGATTATGGGCACGGTGGACTTTAGAAAGCTATTACAACAAAATTTGCATTATTTATACACCCTTCTTTCTAGATCCACATGGATTACCGCAATCAAGATCGACTAAGACAACTGGTTTATACACAACTTACGTTACGACATTATTAGCAGATGAACAATTACAATCACACATCACAATCTAATCCCATCAGTCCAAAAGCCTGTAATCATCCATATAAACAAACAACCATGATAACAAAAAAAATACAGTCAAGCACATACACTAACAATATTCATCCAATGCCAAAAAAAAATCTATGACTAAATTTGGAACAGAAAATCTGCAATGTTAATGCAGACAAGTCACGCATTTTATCAAGTTTGTTAATTCTTATAATCTGCACAGTTTCTTGGAGCAGGAATTTTTTTTCAAATTTGTATTTGTATACTTTTATGAGGAATATCTTATAAAATTTGTTGGACCTTTTGATAATTGAGCAAAGTTGAGGCTTTCCCAATAGAAAATTTTCATAGGATGCCGTCAGTTGCAGCAAAAAATGAGCAAACTGCTTCTCAAACTCATGCGCAATAAATGTGTCAAATCAGAGAATTGTCAGGAACATTTTCTCTTTTGTGTTACTATTAAATTTTGTCAAGTGTCTAATACCCAAATTATTATTATTATTAGTTACTGTAGCAATACTGTAATAGTTGTAGTAGCTAGCTTGTTCAAAGCCTAATTTAAGCTGATCAATCTATGCGAAACAATTATTCATTTCAAGGACATGGATGAAGTTGTATAAAGTTCAGCATAATATCTCTCTTTTTGTGGGAAAAGGTTAGTGATTAAGCTGAGTTTTGAATCCAAGACTAATATCATAACATCAAAGGCCTTACTAGCTTAGCTAAGCAAGCTGATGCCTTCAAGCTGTAATTATTTACTATGCTCGTATAAAGTTTGATAAGCAAAATCCTTTGGACGTTTTGTGATGGCAAACTTCCTTTGTGTTTATTCCTTTCACTTGGTGAAGAGCTACTGTGCTTCTTTGCCTCTTGGCAGAAAATTCCAGTCATGCATTATTTTGAAGTTGATTTTAGGATTTTGCTGGTATTTGCTGCATCTTCTGTTCAGTCTTGTGCGTTTGGCATCATGTCTGAATCAACTGCTACTTTCCTACATCATCTCAACTGGAATGCTGAAGAATTATCAAAATCTTGAGTTGGGAAACCTTAAGTGTCTGGTTATTGTGATTGATAGTGAAGAAGCAAGAGATACATCAAAGGTCAAGCAACTTCTATGTTAGTCGTCGTCATCTATCAGTATCAAACACATCACACAATTTGACCTGCAAGGTACTCATTGTAAGATCTTACCATACGAAGGCAGACTTTTCCTCTCCTCTTGTGATATTACTGATAACATTCTGCAAACTTAGATATCATTGTTCCACGTTTATTTCAAAACTAATATCCGAACAGAAAAAGTATCTGTTACAACAATATCCTATTATATTTCAAAACAAGATCATACTTACTGCCAGTTAATTAGATTTGATTTTTTTAGGTCTGCTGAAGAAGACTACTGCAAAGGATTTAGAGAGCTTGAAGGGTACAGGTGTAAGACCATCCACTGTAAGTTGCTCAGTAGAATTTTCTGTTCATAATTTTGTTCACTGACTGGAACTTATCTGAATCTAATGTCAGACGCATATGCGCAAACAAACCTTAAGATTACTAGGTTTAAAAGCAGAAAAAAACTCCTATCTAAAATTCCTAAATTATAGAAATCAATCATAATGACCTATGTAATAATTTAGATCGAATGAAGAAGTATGCTAATGTAACATTGATTGATATATAGGTCATATATGCTTATTGGATGCTGATTAAATAAAGAAAAGTTAGTCCCCATGATCTAAAAAGAGTACGCATAAGACTTTACTATTTCTCAAGAGTTTCAAGAGATAGATATTAAAACTTGGGTTATAACTTGCATAGGAGGGATGGAGCATCCTCCTAATAAAATAGTCCCAAATGGCTAGCTTCTTCACTTGGTCAACTAAGGAATTGATATGAAAGTGGAGGGCTTGGCCTTTTGGCTAAGATTAAGTGTAGTATCTGTTCTTATCAGTTTAATATCTGATACGTGGGCCATTGGCTCACCATGATATTAAATTAATTTGTTTTTGGGGTCAGCAGTAGCTTGCTACTATGTGCCTTCGAGCGTCGCCTAATCATCGCACTGTTGTTTGGGCCTGGCGCACCCTAATACCAAATCATCGTGCGAAAATTTTTAAAGAGTTGCAATAGAAGTCTGAGACTCTACAAGCGGATGAAGTTAAGTCTAGAGGAGCTGAAGCAGTTACCAAATCTTTGGGTGTTGCCCAATTGTTGCATTGCTGTTTGAGGGTTTAGAGGGCCTGGCAACACCCTGATACCAAAGCATTGTGTTCAAATTTTTATGGCAGGCTTTAGATAATTTATTTCTTGCTCACTTGTATTTTATTAAGTGCACTAAAAGGCATCAATATTTTGAAATCCGGAATGAACTTTAAATTGATCGTAGCTATGAATGAAATCACAGCTGACTCTGACTTCATGCAACCTTTTGTGACTAATAAATATTGGATTGTTTTATCTGGCATGGAAAAAATGAGCACGAACACTCTCTTTCCCACATGAAACAACGCTCTCCATATAATCCTTTCAACCAATATGCAAAAAAACATTGAAGCCATTAATCCAAAGAGACCTATTTGGTGTTGCTTGCATTACTTAACAACAGCTCCATATAGTATCAGATAAAACACATGAATTAGGAAAAGAAAAAGAAGACCAGGTAATCCTTGATCTTGAAAAGGATGCTACATTTGCCTGATGTCGGTCAAAGTGATTGTTGATTCATTCTGACCTTGCAGTCTTGCATTCTGTTTCTCTCTGTTTTATTGTGTAAATTTTAAGAATCTGCTAGGTGACCTCGTCGCAAAAAGAGATTGTTAAATTAAAACATATTCAATGCTCAAGATACAAAAGATATATTTTGTATTAAAGCTAGCGGTAAAAGTTAGAACACAATAATTAGAAATTCGGGTGCAAACAGCAGCGCAACAATTGGGCGACGCTCGAAGGCCCACAGTAGCAAGCTTGCTACTGCTGGTAAGCCTCCAGCCCAAAAATTAGTTAATTTAATATCACGGTAGGCCAATGGTTCGCGTATCAGATATTAAACTGATAAAAACAAATACTACACTTGATCTTAGCCAAAAGGCCGAGAAACGTATGAATTTTCGATCACCTGACCCTTTTCTTTTATATCAATTCCTTCACAGACCATAGTTGTAGTAGCTAGCTTGTTCAGGGCCTAATTTAAGCTGGCAAGGCAATTATTCATTTCAAGTACTGCTTCTCAAACTTCTTTTTGTGGGCAAAAGTCAGTGATTATGCTGAGTTTTGAATCCAAGACTAATATCATCACATCAAAGGCCCTTACTAGCTTAGCTAAGCAAGCTGAAACCTTCAGGTTGTAATTATTTACTATGCTTGTATAAAGTTTGATAGCAAAATCCTTTAGGCATTCTTGTGATGGCAAATTTCTTTTTTGTCTATTCCTTTCACTTGGTGAAGCTACTGTCCTTCTTTGCCTCTTGGCAGAAAATTCCAGTCATGCATTATTTGCTGATTTTGCATCTTCTGTTCAAAACTAATATCCGAATAGAAAAAAGTATCTATCACAATATCCTATTGTATTTATTAACCATTCGTTACGATAAAGGATAGAGTTATTTTTCAACATTGAACTTACAGCCAGTTAATTAAATTTGTTTTTTTAGGTGTGCTGAAGAGGATTATTGCAAAGGATTTAGAGAGGTTGAAGGGTACAGGTGTTGACCATCCACTGTAAGTTGTGAAGCGGAATTTTCTGTTCACAATTTTGTTCACTAACATTAACTTTTCTGAATCAAATATCAGATGCATATGCGCAAACAAACCTTAAGATTACTAAGTTTAAAAGCAGAAAAAATCTCATATCTAAAGTTCCTAAATTATAGAAATATCATAATGACCTATGTAATAATTTAGATCGAATGAAGTAGTATACTGATGTAATATTGATCGATATATAGGTGATATATGCTTATCGGATGCCAATTAAATAAAGAAAAGTTAGTCCCCGTGATAAGATTTTACTATTTCTAAAGAGTTTCAAGGGATAGATATTAAAACTTGGGTTATAACTCTTGCATAGGAGGGATGGAGCATTCACCCCTCCAAATAAAATAGTCCCAAATCGCTAGCTTCTTCACTTTGTCCGTGAAGGAGTTGATATAAAAGATGAGGGCTTGGTGATGGGGAACTCATACCTTTCTCGGCCTTTTGGCTAAGATCAAGTGTAGTATCTGTTCTTATCAGTTTAATATCTGATACGTGGGCCATCGGCTCACCATGATATTAAATTAATTTGTTTTTGGGGCGGGGGTCTGTCAGCAGTAGCTTGCTACTGTGTGCCTTCGAGCGTCGCCTAATCGTCGCACTGCTGTTTGGGCCTGGCGCACCCTAATACCAAATCATTGTCTTAAAATTTTTACCCACCCCAATGCAGGGAAGAGTTGCAAATAGAAGTCTGATACTCTACAGGAAGATGAAGTTAAGTCTAGAGGAACGGAAGCAGTTACTGCATGATAAGATAAGTGAGCTAGAGAAGTGCTGGAGGGAGTTAGCTGATCATTTGAATTTAACCTTTTCATTGTCAATCTTTAATAGTCACTCCCAAATAAGGATAGATATCATCCGTCGGACGATTGAAATGTTTCCCTGAAGACTACTGGTGAGATGAGGTGACCATCTACCAAAAAGGACGTTTCAGATGCCATTGTTTTGGAGAATAGGAAAGTAGGGGATGCCCCTGTCTTTAGTAGTACCAGAAAAGACTTTATCTAGGAAAACTAGGAATGCTAAATATAAAATCCGTAGGTTGCAGGATGAGCTTAATGGGGTTCAGCTAGCTACGTATCAAAAGAGATCGGTTTGAAGGTGAGTCCTCGTTCCACTGATGATCTTCCCTGAGCTGATAAGGAATTGGCCGAATCGAACGACTCTGTAATTTGAATTTTAGCATGTTGGGTTCGATTAAGTAGGAGTCGTGGCGTCCAATCCATGCGATTTTTTATGTTGAATCGGTAAATTAACTGAGGCTTGACGGCAAATGGATGATGGAAATGGGGAGAGAGGGATGAGTGGCGCATTTACGTTAATTGTGAATTTGACAGGGTAGTTGGGCGGCGAATGGAAAATAATAGCTGAGTCCCTCCACCTCATTTCACTTGGTCAAACGTAGCAAGGGAAGTACCTGGGGATGTAATCAGGAGTACCTTAGAATAAACTTTGGGTGATGTAGGAGAACTCATTCGGAATCGAAGGGCGGTCAGATATTTGGGTACCTGGGGACGGCTCTGAAGAGCAAACCTACGTACCATGCGCCCGATACCAAATCATTGTGTTCAAATTTTTACACACCAACAGTGCAGGGAAGAGAAGCAATAGAAGTATGAGACTCTACAAGCATATGAAGTTGAGTCTGGAGGAGCTGAAGTAGTTATTGAAGTGTTGTTATTTTTTTAGAACTTGGTGAGACTTGAACCCAAGACCTCACATATCTCCCATATATAGCCTAGTTGCTCTAATTAGAGAATGTACACTTTGTGTACAATACTTTAGTTGCCATTGTTTTGGAAAATAGGAAAGTAGGGGATGTCCTGTCTTTCATAGTACCAGAAAATATTTTATCTAGGGAAACTAGATTACCAAATTTAATAGCTTGCGGCAGAGTTTAGCTATGCTAAATATAAAATCCGTAGGTTGCAGGATGAGCTTAAAGGTGTCCAGCTAGCTGGGGCATCACAAATCTATGACTGGTGTATTGGTGTAACATTAACTAAGGTTCATAGTTCGTGGCCAGATTTGGCTAGAAGGTGATGCTGGTGTGCATTACCGTTCCCTATCTGGTGTTGCTGCCATGGAAGCTGATGCAGTGTTGCTCGCAGAGGCTGAAAATGAGACATCTAATTCTAGAAATTAGGGAAGAAGAAAAAAAGAGAGAAAGTGGAAGAAAATAATGAAAGGAAAGAAGAGGAAAAAAAATGATGAGAAGATATCCCAAAAGTCTTTGAAAGGACAAATGTGGCATATTTAGGATTAGACGTATGCTAAGTTGACTATATGTGCTTACTGTTAAACAATTTGATATGTTTAACGTGTCATAGCTGGAACAATGGACTAAGTAATGTGAATACAAAGACCTATACTCACATAATAAGATAACCTCGGGGGTAGTAGTATATTAAGTTAGGCGTCAGACGAGGAGAATGAATTTAATACATCCTATGAGAAGTCCCATACAATATGTCACCTAGGTGGTATACATTATTATTACCCACACATGTGGTGGATTGATGCAACTGTGATTGTATGTTTGATGACTAACAAAGTAACCATTATTCTAAGGACTTAGCTAGTAGGCCGTCAGAAATGCAACTCTCCAAGATTGAAAATTTGAAGGCTCGCTTTTGTGTGCGCTAATGCTTTCGACTTGGAACAATTATTCTACTCGAAAAACCATAGACAATGGATCTAAGGACTTCACAAATATTATTTCAGATGTATTGCAAATGTTTGATGGGTTGTCTAAATCCTTGGGTTGGATATTATATTATAATTTTCTAGTGTGGATGTGTGTATGTGGATATATATACATACAATGAGGTGATTTTGTTTGGGGACAATTGTATAGTACTGCATTAGTCATCGTTACCAAACATGCCTACAAGGAGAAGGCCTCCGCTAACATCATAATGCTAATGCTGATGGGCTTAGGGTCAATGATAAGGACATAACCTAATCATAGGTAAGGTTGCTTAGGGATACCATATGATTTTTAAAAAATACAGTATGGTCAAACATCACTTAAGGGCATCGACATGTTATTTTATGCATCATAGTGCATGAAATATAGATAGGATGCATCATTCCTAGATGACATCGGTAAGAGATACTCCGGTAGATAGTTAAGACTATACTAATAACTAAAAAGGGATCCTAAATATTCCACCTACCTTTAACTTAATATATTGTGGTTTGAGCCGTAATATGTGCGCAGGTGCGGTAAATGAGCAATTGGAATAGTCGAGGAGGTCAATGATTTTAAGACCATAGATGATATTTTCTTTCTTGTAATGATTGTATTTTATTAGCTTGTAGTAGGTTATATCAGGACTGTACTAGAGTATCTATGATAGTTGTACTAGATAGAAGTAACTATTACATTTAATGATTTTGATCTAAACTATGATGACATTATAATTGATATTATCTATTGTCAAATGTCTTGTACGGGTTCTTTGTACTTATACGGTGGTTGTGTTGAGGTATGATAGAAATAACAACACTTACTAATTATTCCAAACTAATCTAATTCAAACTTTATATAATAAATAGCATAGGTCCTTTCATGTCTATAGCAACTTGGCACAACATGCCCGGGGCATACTCGACACATGCCGTATTGTGAGCAACACAACTCGATAAGCATGCTTATTTGCAAATGAGGGATGGAGTATTCCTCTTGATAAACTAGTCCCACATTGCTAGCTTCTACACATGATCAGGAAAGGAATTAATATAAAAGATGAAGGTTGGGTGATAGAGAACTCATACCTTTCTTGGCCTTTTGGCTAAGACCAAGTGTAGTATCTGTTCTTATCAGTTTAATATCTGATAAGTGGGTTATTGGCCCACCATTTTAAGGGTGAAGGCATATCAGCAGTAGCTTGCTATCGTGGGCCTTCGAGCGTTGCCCGATTGTTGCACTGTTGTTTGGGCCTAGCATACCCTAATACCAAATCATTATGTTCAAACTTTTACGGCAAGCTTTAAGATAATTTTATTATTATTATTATTCATATTATTATTAATAAGGGTAGCCGAACAAATTTTGATTCATTCTGTCTCCATATAAATTTTAACCATCTGCTAGGTTCATCGCAAAAAGAGTTAAATTAAAACGTATTCAGTGCTCAAAACACAAGGCCGATGGCCCAAGTATCAGAGATATTAAACTGATAAGAACAGATACTACACTTGAACTTAGCCAAAAAGTCAAGAAAGGTATGAGTTCTTCATCACCCAACCCTGATCTTCTATATCAATTCCTTCACCGACCAGTGTAGAAGCTAGCAACCTGGGACTAATTTTTATTAGGGGGCAATACTCCACCGTGAGTAAAAAATTTAAGATGTAGAAATTAACAAAGTGGTGCAGCTAACTAGTGAAGGAACATTCAAACATAGAGCATATCTTTAAATTTGCTAATGAGATCAAAGAAAGAATAGTTTAACACTAGGTTTAATTAATCTACTGATTTTAAGTGTGCTCCCACTCCAAGTTTTTCTAATCTATCATGATCCATTTGTCTTTTGACAGTATAAATGGGGAGCACGCCATTGTAAATTCTAATCTAGCTGTGAAACCAAAAAAAGTGAATAATCTGCATCTGAATCAATCTAATTCTTTTTGTTTGAAAAAAGAAAAAGAAACTAGAGAACGCTCCCTCCGTATTCCAGCGGATCCGGTTGCATCAGCAGATTCAAATTTGGTTTTTTGAAACTTTGCACTTCAGATTGGTCCTTCGGTCTTTTAAAAAGACTCCATCCGTATATAACTTTATTTCAATCTGGCCAAGTTTTCTATCAATCATGTTTAGAAGGAAAAAAAAAAACTTACTCCCTATATCAAATTTAATTTTGAAAGCTAAAACCCATTCAACTGGCATACTTTTGGTACTCAAATTCACTCACATCTTTATCAAAAAACATAAAGAAAAAAGGAGTAATATTTAGAACTTGATTAGCTTACTGCCGCTGAGGGACGACCATATCCTAATGCACAGAAGCCATATGCTCCTCTGCCTTCCTCTCTCAACGCCGCTTCTGCCATTACAGAAGAGAATTCAGAACTCAACGTCCCATCTCTGGGTTCATGGTAGAATTTATTATTCCATCTCCATAATAATAGGGCTTCAGCGGGCGGCCGGCGGCGAAGTCGCTCTCCACTTCGCCTGAAGCACCTTGGCCCACTCCAGCAGCTTCCCGTACTCCGGCATCACCTCCCTCGCGGCATCGTCCGCACAGAACCGCTCCGTCCACCCAGCCAGCAGAGGCGTCCTCGACTCGTCGAGCACCTTCACGCTGTTCATCTCCTCGATCACCTTCAGCCACCCTATGTGGCAGCCCAAAGCGATGTCGAGGTAGCCGATGCCATCGCCGCCGAAGAAGCCCTTGCCCTTGCTCAGCTTCGCGAAGGCCTCCTCCAGGAGCTCCAGCCCGGCCTCCGCCTGCGCCAACGCCTCCCTCGTCGCCTCCTCTGTGTGGGCCTTAGAGATTCCGAGGAGAGACGGAAACCACTGCGTAGTTGCATCTAATTTATCAGAACTGAACAGTATAATTCGGACAAGGGAGGAGCAGGAGGTGAACCTTGTCATCGATGTAGGCCGCCCAGAACCGGTGGAGCGCGCGATCGTAGGCGTCGGCCGGCATGATGGAGGCGGCGGCGCCCCCCCAGGCCTCGTCGACGTATTGGACGATGATCAGGGACTCGCATACGGGGTTGTTGCGATGGATGAGGACGGGGATCTTCTTGTAGACGGGGTTGGACTTGAGCAGAAGCTCGCTCTTCTCAGGGAACTTCTCCTCCAAATACTCGTACTCCACCTTCTTCAGGTTCAGCGCCACCTGCGCCCGCAGCAAGAACGGGCTCGCCCACACCCCAATCAGCTTCACTTCCGCCATCTTTGCCTTCTTTGATCTTCTTCTTCAACATAGTTCCTCTCGTGGTTTGTATTTGTAGAGGAATAGATGAAGCTTCCGGAGAGTTGCAGATCGAAGTGGCTTTTGGAAGAACAGCATCATTCCGTCAGCGATGCCGTCAGTAAAGACACCTTAGTTTGACTTATGCTGTATTTTTTCAATTAAACTTGGACAGATCATTACAGTATAATATATTATATCATTAAATAATCTGTGCTTAGCTCACTTGGAGGACAGATGGTTTCATTCTATCTCTCTATATCATAAAAAAAACAGATTAAGTAGAAATTTTAAAATATCAAAAATTAAAATTTAGATACATCACTTTTTTATCCTCCTCCGCTAAAAAAAAACTCAAATTTAATAGATAACTTACTTTAAAAATTAAACATTAGATTGATTTCGGCAGAACGCTGCAATAATACAACAGATTTTGGAGGCAGAGCTTGAACCCACATACTTAGGATTATAAGACCAATACTCTAACCAACTGGACTACTAAATTGTGATCTAATCTATAGAGTTTTGTGATCTTGTTGAACTATGATGTTGCTTATTGATAAATTTTATTCTTGGTTGTTTTGGCCGAATGGTTTGATGAATTATTTCTTGAGGTGGCTTTGCAAACCGATTCTTTCTATATATTGCTGAAGTGTATTGAAACTTGTTACTTATTTTTCTTGAAGAGTTTCGTGCAATAGGGTTATGTTATGGGGTAGAGTGGTGATAACATGAATAGACGGAGAAGAATTCTTTATGATAAAATGTGTATTACAGGGCATCATTCCAAAGTTGAACTAGTTGATTTAATTTTTATTTGCGAATTCTTATGACGTTGATCTATATTTTGTTATAGTTGTATAAATCGCCAGCAAGTACGGCGGTGATTGAATCTCGTATGATGCTTTTGTTATTTCTGTATTTTTGTTGAATTGGGTCAACCTAATATGTCGTGGGGTTGTTGGTCTCATTAAATTTTTGATACCTGATTTATAGTTGATACTAGTAGGGAGTAGAGTAATATTTCGAGTGCTTGTTATAGTTGGATTTATTCCTTAGAAAGAAAGGTTGTGTAGGCAACATTATAATTGGAAGGTTGTTGGAGGATATTTTTATTCAGCGGCTAGCAGTGTAGCCAAATGAGGTTGTCAATTGTTGCTGAATTTTTGTGAGTTTGTAGGATGTCAGGATGTTGTCATTGGGATGTAGGTGCTGCAAAATTCAAGTGTTTTTGATTCTTGCAGTTTAGTGTTTTGATTAGAAGTGCAGATGGGAGTATTATGATAGATGGGAATGATTCTGTAAGTAGGTTAATAATGAAGTAGAATGGGTTGCAAATGTTGACTAGTTAGGGTAGTGCGGCTGTAAAAGAATTTGAATGATGTGGATTGATAGCAGAAATAAAATGATGACTAGATGTAGTTGGGTGAAAGAAAATTTGTTTAATTAGATTTGTTGTTGTTGCTGAAAATTGTTGTGGAGCTTGAATTGTATGTTGTGCTGTATTTGAGTTGCTGCGGAATTCTAAAGTGTAGAACGGAATTAAGTGCAACTGTTGCTTGGATGTTAAATGTGTTTCATACCTGGGGAGGGTAGATGTTGTGATGGTAGTGGTCTGTATTTGTCAAGTGGGCTTGCAGAATTCATTTTGGTTGGGTACTTTTTTCTGAAAGATTGTTGGTATTAGTTGGGAGACTAATGAGTGCCTTTATGAAAGATTGCTAGTATTAGTTGGTATTGTGCAATAACCACTGCGTAGTTGCGTCTAATTTATCAGAACAGAACAGCGTAATTTGGACCATGGAGGATTAAAGGAGCAGAAGGTGAACCTTGTCGTCGATGTAGGCCGCCCAGAACCGGTGGAGCGCTCGATCGTAGGCGTCGGCCGGCATGATGGAGGCAGCGGCGGCGGCGGCGCCTCCCCAGGCCTCGTCGACGTATTGGACGATGATCAAGGACTCGCATACGGGGTTGTTGCGATGGATAAGGACGGGGATCTTCTTGTAGACGGGGTTGGACTTGAGCAGCAGCTCGCTCTTCGGGATCGTCTCCTCCAAAAACTCATACTCCACCTTCTTCAGGTTCAGCGCCACGCGCGCCCGCTGCACGAACGGGCTCTTCCACGCCCCGAGCATCTTCACTTCCGCCATTTTTTCCCTCTTTTATCTCCTCCTTCTTGAACTCCTTATTCTATTGTGGCCTCAGGAGAGATCAGGCTCTACGCATTTACTGGAGATTATTTAAAGCTTACGGAGAGTTGTAGACCGAAGTGGCTTCCTTGAAGGACAAGACAAGGCAGGGAGTTCACCGTCTCCGGTGAGGCTGTAGTTAGTAAGCGATGCCATCATCTCTTCATGGACTTGTGCTTAGTTTCCAGAAGGACAAGACAGGGCAGGGGGAGAACACGGAGTATTTTTTCGTACTAGCTAACTTAAAATATTAATTTAACAAAAAGGCAAAGTAAAAATATTATTTAACAGACTAGCCAAGTCAACTGCCACGTGTTGACATTTTTTTAATCAAAAAATTCAACACTGATTCCCCGGTCCAGTACTCGACCGGACTACCCTGCCTCCGACCTTCCCGATCTTCTCGATCGGTCTTCAAACTCGCTGTCGCCTCCCCTCCGTCACCCACGCCGGCTACACCACCACCGTCTTCTTCCCCACGCCCACCATAATCTTCCTTGCGTCCATCCCGATCCTTCGTTGACTCCTCATTGCCTCCCCTCTTTCCTTTCCGCCTCCGACCTCCCCCCATCCCCCTCGGCGCCGCCGTCCCCCTCCCCTCTTCCCACACCCACACCGCAACCTCGCGCTCGCGTTGTAGAGAAGGGGAAAGCTCGGCAACGATGATGAGGGTGGGGGGACAGCGGCATGGGGGGAGAGGAGATAGGGTGGAAAGCAGCAGGTGGAGGGAGGGGAGATAGGAGATCGAGTGGGGTGGGGGAAGAGCAGCAGAGGGGGGGAGATAGGGTGGAAAGCAGCGGGTGGAGGGAGGGGAGATAGGAGATCGAGTGGGGTGGGGGAAGAGCAGCAGAGGGGGGAAAACAGAGGAGGAGGGCCCTGCATCATCTCTCGGCTCCGACGCCTCCTCCTCCTCGAGGGCATGCCGACATTGCAGAGAGGGATGGTGCCGGAACAGAGAGAAGGGCGCTCCAGCATTGCGGAGGGGGGATGCTGGAAGAGAGGAGGGCAATTTTTTGTTCTCAGCTGCGACCTTTCCTTAGCTTCTGCTCGCCATCACTCTCCCGCTGCGACGATACTCAGCTGCGGCTAACATGTTGAAATTAATGTTTTGAGTTAATATTAATTTAATATATTAGTAGTTGATTTAATATTAATGTTGAAATGGTCATAACTCCTTTGTACGAGTTTATAAGTATGACCTAAGACTTGTAATTGGGAAAAGGAAAATATATCATTTTTTTGTGGGAGTTATAATCTTCTTTCTTCCTCTGTTTATTTCTCTTCTTCATAACAAAATAGAGGCCAACATAGGCCAACATAGTGGTATCAGAGCCATGGCGATGCAAGGAGATACATGGCCGGTGCGAGGGGTGCAACTCGTCTTCGACGGGGAAGACTACGACTACTGGAGTATAATGATGAAGACTCTCTTGGTTTCACATGATTTGTGGGACATAGTGGAAGAAAGATTTGTACCCACGATGGGAACTGTTGATGCGGCGGTGATTCAAATGGAGAAGGAGAACAAGAAGAAAGATGCAAAGGCGCTATTTTGCATCCAACAAGGTATTTCTCGGAAGCTTTTCCCTAGGATAATTGGGGCAAAGACGTCGAAAGAGGCATGGGATATTCTGCAAAAAGAGTTTCAAGGAATCGACAAAGTGAGAACGGTAAAACTTTTGACTCTTAAGAGGGATTTCCAGAATTTACAGATGAAGGAGAAAGAGACTCTAAAGGAGTATTTCTCAAAAGTGATTGAAGTTGTAAACCGAACTAAAAGCTTGGGTGAAGACTTAACCGATAAAATGGTATGTGAGAAAATTTTAATTAGCCTTACTTCCAAATATGACAATATTGTGGCTATTATTGAAGAAACCAAAGACCTCTCTATTCTAAGTATTCAAGACTTGATGGGTTCTCTTGAGATGCATGAACAACGATTGGATAGGCATTGTGATACCTCCCTTGAAAGTACCTTCCAATTGAAGTTGAATGTGAAGGAGGGTTCTAACTGAAATATGAGTAAATGAGAAACATCACGTTGGGGCGGTAGTTTTGGCAGAGGTCGAGGTAGAGGAGGAGGCAGAGGCAATGGTAATGGTAATGGTAAATTTTATAATTTTTGCAAGAAGCCAGATCATCTAGAAGAAACTTGTTATAACAAGGGAAAACCTCAATGTTACTATTGCAAGAGGTATGGTCACAGACAAAAAGATTGTCGGGACAAAAATAAAGAGCAAGCCAATTACACCGAGGAGAAAACAAATAGTGGAAGTGATGGAAGCACTTTTTATGCATGTTAAGCGGCGGTTGAGAAGAAAGATAATGAGTGGTATATTGATAGTGGGTGTAGCAATCACATTACCGGAGATGAGTCAATTTTTTACAAACTTGACACCGCTGCCACTACTCAAATTACCATGGGTAATGGAGCAATTGTGAAGTCAAAGGGCAAAGGCACGATTGCAGTTAACTCCAAAAAAGGTAGAATGTTGATTCATGATGTGTTGCTTGTGCCAGAGTTGGCTCAAAATTTGCTAAGTGTTGGACAATTAATGGAGCATGGTCATGTAGTTCACCTTGAGGGGGAGACTTGCAAAATCTTTGACAAAGTTAAAAATAAGAGAGAATTGATGGCGGTTGTGAATATGGAGAGACATAGAAATTTTCCTCTTACTCTTGAACCTGCAAGTTGTGTTGCTTTGAAAGTTGATGCAAAAGATGTGTCATGGTTGTGGCACAAAAGGCTTGGACTTGTGAATTTTGAGAGCTTGAAATTATTGAGCAGAAAGAGCATGGTGTATGGTTTGCCAAATATTGAAGAGAAGAAAGATGTTTATGAAGCATGTGCTCTTGGTAAGATACACCGGGAGACATTTCCAAAAGAGAAGACTTGGAGGGCAAAAGAACCATTGCAGCTTGTGCACACCGACATTTGTGGGCCAATGAGTACAAATTCTCATGGAGGTAATCGTTACTTTATCACTTTCATTGATGATTTCTCAAGAATGTGTTGGGTTTATTTTTTGAGGCAAAAATCAGAAGTATTTTCAGTTTTTAAGAAGTTTCAAAGAATGGTGGAAAGACAAAGTGGCAAATTAATCAAAAAGTTGAGAAGTGATAGAGGTGGTGAATACAACTCTAAGGAGTTTGACAAATTCTGTGAGGATATTGGTCTTGAAAGACAAGTGACAATCAGTTTTACACCGGAACAAAATGGCATTGCTGAAAGAAAGAATAGAACAATTGTGGAGATGTCAAGGACCATGATGAAAGAGAAGGAGTTGCCATTATCATTTTGGGCAGAGGCAACCTACACGGCTGTTTATTTGTTAAATCGATGTCCAACAAAAGCAGTTGAGAATAAGACACCATTTGAGGCATGGTCCGGTGGTAGAAAACCATCAGTGAATCACTTAAAAGTATTTGGATCCATTTGCTATGCGCATGTTCCAAAAGAAATGAGAAACAAACTTGAAGATAAATGTGAGAAATGTGTGTTTGTTGGCTATAGCACAAAATCAAAAGGTTATAGGCTCTTTAGTTTGAAGAAAAACAAGGTGATTGAAAGTCGAGATGTGATATTTAATGAGAAAGATAAGTGGGATTGGACAGAAAAAGGTGTTGAAAGTGTGCCGGTGTTGATACATGAAGAGGATCCAAGAGAAGAATCAAGTGGTGTAAATGAAATTAGCCAGGAAGAGCAACCACAATCTCCAACAACACATGCCGGGTCGAGTTCATCTACTCCAAGCTCAACTCCGGTAAAAATGAGAAGGTTAAGTGATATTTATGTAAGATGTAATTTTTGTGTTAAAGAACCAGAAAGCTTTGAGCAAGCAGTTCAAGAGGAGGTGTGGATAAATGCTATGGAAAATGAGATAAAAATGATTGAGAAAAGTGAGACTTGGGAGTTGGTAGAAAAGTCAAAAGAAAATGATGTCGTCGGGTTGAAGTGGATTTATAAGACAAAGTTAAATCCAGATGGTTCAGTGCAAAAGTGCAAAGCAAGGTTGGTTGCCAAAGGTTATTCACAACAACCTGGAATTGATTATCAAGAGACATTTGCACCGGTTGCAAGGCATGAGACGATAAGAATGTTGATTGCATTGGCCGCACATAAAGGTTGGAAGCTCTACCAACTTGATGTGAAGTCAGCTTTCTTAAATGGAGTATTAAAAGAAGAAGTATATGTGGTGCAACCACAAGGATTTGAAGTTGAAGGTGAAGAAAAGAAAGTGTACAAATTGAAGAAGGCATTGTACGGGCTAAAGCAAGCACCCCATGCATGGTATGACAACATTGATAGTTACTTCATCGAAAGTGGATTTGTGAGAAGTCCTAGCGAGCCAACACTCTATGTCAAACATGGTGAAACTGGTATGCTTATTGTCTCTCTTTATGTTGATGATTTGGTATTTACCAGAAATAATGAGAAAATGATGCATGAGTTTAAGAATGACATGATGAGAAATTATGAGATGAATGATTTGGGTTTACTACATTATTTCTTGGGTATTGAAGTTGATCAAAGGGATGATGGAGTTTTTATTTCTCAAAAGAAGTATGCCCAAAATATTCTCTCTAAGTTTAAGATGGAAAATTGCAATCCATTATTCACACCGTTATTAGTAAATGAGAAATTGGTGAAAGATGATGGTAGTGGTGATGCCGATGCAACAGATTATAGGAGTTTGGTTGGAAGCTTGATATATCTTACCACTACTAGACCTGATATCATGTATGCCTCAAGTTTGTTGTCTCGATTTATGCATCAACCGAGCAAAATGCACTATGGAGTTGCAAAGAGGCTGTTGCGGTACATACAAGGTACCAAAGATTATGGTATCATGTTTGAGAGAAATGAAAAAGAAGATGTGGAGTTGTTTGGATTTTGTGATAGTGATTGGGTAGGTAGCATGGATGATATGAAAAGTACATCCGGGTATTGCTTTACACTCGGGTCAAGTATTTTTTCATGGGCATCAAAGAAGCAGGAAAGAGTGGCGCATTCCTCCGCGGAAGCCGAATATGTGTCGGCAAGTGAAGCCACTAAACAAGTGGTTTGGTTGAGGAAGATTTTAGAAGATATGGGGGAGAAGCAAGACATGGCCACAGTTTTTTTTTGTGACAACAAGTCGGCAATTGCAATGTCGAAGAATTCGGTGTTTCATAGTCGAACAAAGCATATCAATCTCAAGCATCACTATATTAGAGAAGCGGTGGAGGATAAAGAGGTTATCATCAAGCATGTGAAGACTGGTGAGCAATTGGCGGATATTTTCACTAAAGCACTTCCTTGTGATAAGTTTGTATATCTTAGAGAATTATTGGGTATGACAAACAAAACATTAAGGGGGAGTGTTGAAATTAATGTTTTGAGTTAATATTAATTTAATATGTTAGTAGTTGATTTAATATTAATGTTGAAATGGTCATAACTCCTTTGTACGAGTTTATAAGTATGACCTAAGACTTGTAATTGGGAAAAGGAAAATATATCATTTTTTTGTGGGAGTTATCATCTTCCTTCTTCCTCTGTTTATTTCTCTTCTTCATAATAAAATAGAGGCTAACATAGGCCAACATAACATTGTTCTCACGATCCTCTCCCATGACCTTGCCCTGCTCTAGCGATCCTTGAGGCCTCCACAGAGATGAAGTGACATTACCTCTGTTCCTTACCACCACTGCAACGATGACGAAGACAAACTCACAATCACTCCTTCGTCCACTGTGATTGCGGCCATCAATCAATCCGCCCAAGCTCCTAATCCACCTCGCTGGCGTCTTCCATCTTTGATTTCATTGATTCGGATCGATCGAAGCACGAGAGCACCGATTTCATGGACCTCTGTTCCTCCCCACCGCGCGGTGACGACGATGAAGACGAACTCATGAATCCCGACTTCGTCCACTGCGGATCTTCGAAATTGAGTACCGTACGCTTCGATCCCTCTCCCACTACTCTTCGCAATGCTAGCATGGGGGAGGAGCTCATCGTCGTCGTCGAGCTTTCTCCTCCGCAACGCGAGCGTGAGGTGGTGGGGGGAAGAAGCATCCCCTCATCTACAATGCCCGCGTGGTTTATTCTTCCCACCGTGCGGCATGGGGAATCATTCGGGGCACCGAAGTTGAGATCGTACTCCAGGGGTAGAAGGGGGACGGCGGCGCCGAGAGGGAGGGGGGAGGTCGGAGGAAGAAAGGAAATGGAGGGAAGGCGATGGCTATTCGGCGAAGGATCGGGATGGACGCGAGGAAGATTATGGTGGGCGTGGGGAAGAAGATGGTGGTGGTGTAGCCGGCATGGGCGATGGAGGGGAGACGACGGCAAGCATGAAGACGAGGGAGGTCGGAGGCGGAGGGGAGACGACGGCGAGTATGAAGACGAGGGAGGTCGGAGACGAAGGGGAGACGATGGCGAGTATGATGAAGACGAGGGAGGTCGGAGGCGGAGAGGAAATTGAAGGGAGTCCGGTCGAGCACTGGACCGGGGCACCAGTGAATTTTTTGATTAAAAAAATAGTCAATGATACGATGTGGCAGTTGACTTGGCTAGTTTCTTAAATAATATTTTTACTTTGCCATTTTATTAAATTAATATTTTAAGTTGACTAGTACGGAAAAACACTCGGAGAACACGTCGTCTACGGTGAGGTTGTAGTTGAGTAAGAGATGCCGTCATCCAAGCTGCTTTTCTTGGACTGGTGCTTAGTTTTCTTAGAACAAAGTTGGACTTCTACTCTTCATATTAGACGTAATTAAATTGATATTATTTTATTAATGGGTCAACATATAAACAGTACATATCATATCATGAATTATAAATTTTTGATCCCTGTAAATATATATTTAAGCTTCAATTACTGAACATAAATAATAGTAATTACATTTATCTTAACAGTATCTTTGAGCTTTATAAATATGTATTTATATTCAGGAGAACTAATAGTAATTACATTTATTTCTTCTTCTTATCTGTTATGTAATATTTTCTAGTTGTTAACTTTGTTTTGAACGGATCAGAACTTTTCACATAGCAAATAATTATCTTAACATTCAAGATTTAAATTTAGATCACGTAGAATTTAATCAGAACACAATTTATTAATTTATCATCCTCACTCGGAGGCCCTCGCACATCTTCGATCAGTTGGCAGCTGCTGCTGCCATCAACCTGCCGATCTCCGGCATTGTTGGAGTCAAATTCATACTTAAGCTTGTTCTAATTGTATACGTGTAATATGGTTTTCTTTCATTAGCAGTTATATTAAGTTTTGTTTTCTGAACAATTAGTTCTATATAAAACAGTGAAAACTGAATATGTATTTGATGCATGGTTCTAAAATAGATTTGTTCTTCCTTTTCAAATACTGTTGTTCATCTTCTAGAATTCAGTCCGTGTGCTCTGTTTTTGATTCCTTCATTTGGTATCAAAGCCAGTGAGATAAAGGAAGGAGACCATGTCATCCGGGAAGAAGCCGCTGCTGACAACGCCGGCGAGTGGAAAGGAACCCGTAATGAATCTGGGGAGTTCGGCTGGTTCCAGGGCCTCTCCAAGTGGAGGAGGCACACTTGGTCATTGTCCAATGCTTCAGAAAGGAGGGAACTATGTCATGTGGGCAATTCGTATTCGCTCATTTTTGAAAGCGCACGGTGTCTGGGAGACAATTGAACCTGTGCATGGAGACGATCATGTGGTTGATAAGCGCCTGGATGAAATAGCTGTATCATTTATTCATTCAGCGCTGTCTGATGAACTACTGATACTGGTTGCTGATAAGGAATCAACGAAGGAGACGTGGGACGCACTTAAAGGTTTCCATGAGGGAAACAAAAAGTTTTAGAAGGCCAGAATGAGCCAACTCCGTGGTGAGTTCGAAAACTGTCATATGACTAATACTGATTCAATCGATGTTTTCATAAATCGTATTTCCTCAATTGTGACAACGATGAGAAACATCGGACAAAGAGTGAAAGAAGAACGTATAGTAGAGAAGATACTTCGTTCATTACCATCTCAGTTTGATCTGGTGGCATGCAACCTGGAGCAATTCCAGGATACTTCAGCGATGACTGTTGATTATATTGTAAGTGCCCTAAAAACTTTTGAAGTTAGACTTAAATCTAGATCGCAAATTTCTGAGAACCAGGTGTTGTTAACTCGGTCTAATTGGGAGCCGAGAGGGACAAGTAATTTCAGTAATCTCCGTGGACGTGGACGCGGGTTTAATAACAATAACAGAGAAAAATTTCGGGGTCATGGCAGAACTTTTATTAATCGACGCACTGCTGGAGAAGTCATCAGTAGCAGTTCGTCACATCAGAACAAACCCAAGAAAGATAAGTCTTCTGTCAAGTGTTACAATTGCAAAAACTTTGGCCATTATGCATCCAAGTGCAGGAAGGAGGATGTAATTTTCCTTGTTGAACAAAGTGCTGACAACAATCAGCAAGAGTCTCAGTTTCAACACAATGTTTTGATGATAGTTGAAGAAAAGGAATCTGATACGGATGTGATTTTACAGAGTATCAGTTCAGAAACTAATCTTCTTGATGTGTGGTACTTAGATTCCGGTGCCACAAATCATATGACAGGAAAGAAGGAGTATTTTCATACCTTGGATGAGTCTGTGGTTGGAAAAGTCAGATATAGTGATGGATCACTGGAAAAATCAGCAGGAAAGGGATCGATTATTTACCTATTGGTGGAGGTATCATAAGCTTACTTCATAATGTTCTTTTTGATTCCTTCAGGCATCACCTCCCGCACGGCCTCGTGCGCAGAGAACCGCGCCTTCCACCCGGCGAGCAGCGGCGTCTTCTCTTCGTCAAGCAGCTTGACGCCGTGCAACTCCTCGCTCACCTCCACCCACCCGACGCAGGAGCCCAATGCGATGTCGAGGTAGCCGACGTCGTCGCCGCCGAAGAAGCCCTTGCCCTTGCTCAGTTTCTCGAATGTCTCCTCCAGTAGCTTCAGCCCGGCCTCCGTCTGCGCCAGCGACTCCGCCTTCGCCGCCGGTTCGCCTCCGTCTCGGCCTTGGCGATTGCGACGAGGGACGGGAACCACTGCAATGCGAACGTCCATAATGAGTTCAGCTATAAGAAGAAGAAGAAGAAGGGAGCAAAGATTGAACCTTATCATCGATATAGAAGGCCCAGAACCGGTGGAGCGCGCAGTCGTAGGCGTCGGCCGGCATGATGGCGCTGCCTCCGAAGACCTCGTCGATGTACTGCACGATGATCATGGACTCGCAGATGGGGCGATCATGGTGGAGGGGGACGGGGATCTTCTTGTAGACGGGGTTGGACTTGAGGAGCAGCTCGCTCTTCTGGGGGAATTTGGTCTCCTCCAAGAAATCGTAGGCCACCTTCTTCAGGTTCAGCGCAAACATCACCCGCAGCGCGTACGGGCTCGCCCTCGCCCTCGTCCCGAGCAGCTTCACCTCCGCCATGTGCGGGGATGAGAGATGAGGTTAGATAGATCTGGTAGAGTATTTATAGGGGACGAGTTGAAGATTCGCGAAGGTTGTTGATCGCAGTGCTTCTTAGAGCATCAGGCAGGCATTTAGCATAAGCTGCAGGTCGAAAATTTGTGCAGCAGGCAGAAGGTGGAACAGAGTAATTTGCATAACACTCTACGAAGCAGCTACAGCTTTGCAAATGACAGCCTTCAAATTTATCCTTAATCACTTGCAGTGTTCTTTATATATTTGTATGATAAACTGGTAACAGTAACCATTTAAATTTACCAAAACTATTACCAGTTTATATATGGAGAGCTATAGATATAGAATACGGTAAATGACTATATACTTAAACCTCCCGATTAAGGTGTAAATTATAGTAGGCGATGGCTGAAAGATTGATGTGTGTACAGTGAGATAAATTAATAATTTATCTTTTATTATCAGCAGCAATACCCACTCAACCGATCTAAATCTCCAAGATACCGGAAAAATTGATAAAAGTGGGGACATCAAACTAGATCTGTAAGATTTAAAGACGACCCTCAGTCTAATACTAATAATAGGTAGTTTTAAAATTAGTAAAAAATCTCTATTATAAAAACCTATAAATATTAATATTGAAAGAGAATTCAGAGCGAAAATTATATACGTTATTATTATATCCTTGTATGGTGGCTGCAGTATAATTAAGTTGCAATGCAATTAACATATAATAGAGGGGCTTAAATTTAACTGTTCCTAGATTATTATAAATGTTGTGTACTATTTATAACAATTAAAATATATGGTTTTGATATGTAATTAGATATCTAGTCATAACATCATGATATCATCTGGTATCCCTTTCAAATTCAAGTTTTGTTTTTTTATAGAAAAGTAAAAGCATGCCTCCGTCGTCATCTCCTTGCTCTGCAAGCAGCTTAAGGCGTATTAGCTGAAGTGATCCCACGCGGGAAGCTTCCTAAAAATAGGAAAAAGGAAAAGAAGTCCAAAAGAAAGCGGTGAAGCTGAATATTCCACAGGCTTATTATACATACAAATCACAATCTCCCTCCCTATAAATACCCCCCTCCATCGAAACATATACTTCCCGTCAACATTATATCGAAGGACAACTACAGTTAATTTAATGGCAGCAGGAGGTGAAGTGGTGAAGCTGCTGGGGTCATGGGCGAGCACCTTCGTCCTCCGTGCCAGGATCGCCTTAAACCTCAAGGGCGTCGAGTATGAGTTATTGGCGGAGACCAATCTCCTCGAGAAGAGCGAGCTGCTGCTCAAGTCCAACCCCGTCTACAAGAAGATCCCCGTCCTCCTCCACGGCGACAACCCCATCTGCGAGTCCCTGATCATCGTCGAGTACATCGACGAGGCCTGGCCGCCGATCCCCGGCCGCCCCGTGGCCATCCTGCCGGCCGACCCCTACGCCCGCGCGCTCCACCGCTTCTGGGCCGCCTACATCAATGACAAGGTAACTAATCTGGGAATGCAGGTTTTAGTTTTTAATACGTTGATGTATGTGACCTCCCAGCTTCTGCAATATCCGAACAGTTGACCCCGTTGTACTACCCGGTGGTTTGTGCCGAGAACGAGGCGGCGAGGGCCGAAGCCGTGGAGAAAGTTCTTGCGGGGCTGGCGCTGCTGGAGGAGGCGTTCGAGGGGCTGAGCAAAGGCGGAGGCTTCTTCGGCGGCGGCGACGTTGGTTTCCTCGACATCGCCCTCGGGTGCATTCTGCCGTGGTTCGGGGTCATGACCAGGGTGGCCGGCGTCGAGTTCCTCGACGGGTCGAGGACGCCACGGCTGGCAGCGTGGGCGGATCGGTTCTGTGCGCACGAGGCCGTGAAGGGGATGATGCCGGAGGTGGGGATGCTGCTGGAGTTCGCCATGGAACAGCGTGCCAAGTTGGAGGCAGCGAAGGCAAATAATGCTTGAAAAATTGGGATCTCTGTATATTTTAAATATATACGTCAAGTAATGTCTTTGCCCTTCATGAATTAGCTGGGCAATTGCGTCGTTTCCTTCGTGATCAGCACACTACGAAGATATCTATCAAAGGACTGAAATAGTGAAATATAACAAAATATTTTCAAAAGACAAAAGCAAATAATTGATTCAACTCAGAAGGAACGATGAGTAATTTTTTTATTTGTTCATAGGTATAATCCCAAAACTGCACACCCCTGCAAGGCTTCAACTGCATCACGCGATGTATCTTCAGTCGGGCCGGCAGTGGCGGTGGCGCTCTTCACTTTGCCTGAAGCATCTTGGCCCACTCCAGCAGCTTCCCATACTCCGGCATCACCTCCCTCACGGCTTCGTCCATGAAGAACTACTCCGTCCACCCGGCGAGTATAGGCGTCGTCACCTCGTCGAGCACCTTCACGTTGTTCATCTCCTCGATCACCTTCAGCCACCCTATGTGGCAGTCCAAAGCGATGTCGAGGTAGCCGATACCATCGCCGCCGAAGAAGCCCTTGCCCTTGCTCAGCTTCGTGAAGGCCTCCTCCAGTAGCTGCAGCCCGGCCACCGTCTACGCCACCGCCTCCGCCTCCGCCTTCGCCTCCTCCATCCGTGCCTTGAAGATTTCGATGAGGGATGGAAACCACTGCATAGTTGCATCTAATTATCAGAACAGAACAGCGTAATTTGGACAATGGAGGATTAAAGGAGCAGAAGGTGAACCTTGTTGTTGATGTAGGCCGCCCAAAACCAGTGGAGCTCGAGATCGTAGGTGTTGTGTCACAGTCGGACTTTTTGCTCCTTCACCGAGTGGTCCGTGCGGCGTGGGCGGAATCCTACCACCAGCCTTTATTGTAGAAGCGGAAACAGGGGAATCACGCAAGAACAGGGTATTTGAGAAGGAAAGGATTTCTTTTATTAAAGACTCCATTAAAACCTCCTCCCACCAAAGAGTCAACACTACGATCGTCGGACACTCTAAACGACAACTCTCTACTAATGTATAATGTTATCTTATTCTAGATTGATGGCTACTCGATGATCCCTTATCCGGCAGATTTATATATATCACTAAACGAGCAAATCCATTGAGGTCACGTCCTTAGTGGGCATCTCTCCTCTGCTTCGAATGCATCTTCTGCTGGCTCTTTCTCGGCGTGCTGGTGATGGGTCTCTGGTTGGGAGTGTAACAGCTCTCCCCCTTTCATGTTAGACAACATCCCAATTGCCTCATTTTCTAAATACTTTTGAATTAGCTTCTCAAATTACCATAGCACTACATCTCGCTCCCAACTATTCTCCTCGGCTGGGGCATCCTTCCATTGAACGAGGTACTCGGTGTACCCCGTAGGCCGCGCGATCCTATTCCCAAGGATTTTCTTAGCTTTTCTTGAGAATTCTTTCATCATAGTTGGAGGGGTGCGTTCTTGCTGCTGTCTTGAGGGGTCTTCGTCTTGGTGAAACGGTTTAAGGCAACTAACATGAAATGTGGGGTGTATACGGAGTCAGGGTGGTAATTCTAGCTCGTACGCAATGTCACGCCCCGACCCACCTGTCAAATACGTGGCAACCACCGTATGAGCCCAAATGACCCATACAAGGCATTTGGTAATACATATTATCCATACACATAATCAATACAGCGGAATATACAATTAAATCATTTATACAACTCTACTAACACAATCTCGATATACTTACTACAATTCTACAGTAACGTTATCAATAAATAAAACCAACTCCATCGATATCCCTCATCGTCATCAAATATCCTGATCGATCATCTAACAACCTGCATACACATTGAATGCGGTGTGCTCAGCCTTGCGGCCTAGTGCGAAATTACGACTCTAAACCGAATAAGAAAATCAAAGGCTAGGAGGAGTACTCTAGGATGCCTTTGATTATTAATCATCATTTTTCATTTGATTTGTGTAAATCAGGACATAAGAAGCAGTAAATCAGCATAAATAAATATAGACGTGTATTTCACTAGATATCACCTAAGTTATATATAGTGTCAATGTCATCAGCATATGTCACCTACGTTATAATACGACTTTAAAGCTTCAAGACTCGGGCTGCCAGCCTATGCTTAATAAATACCCGGGCCAAGGGCATCCGTAAGCCTATCAGTGCCTTTCTGTCTCTGTCTCTACCTATGCCCGCTGCACTAATGTTGGCGGAGAGGACGGGTGACCCTTGATCACTCTCCACTGTCTCGCTAGTCGCCCTCAATGCCTCCCCTAACAAAACTGTCGTGCCCTTACATCCTCCCCGGACTCCGTAGGGACAACGGCGACTCGTGTAGTACTACACACTGCCCGAAGATAGGGTCAAGATCAACAAGACTCATCGGCCACGGCTGACCGATATGAAAATCCCTAGGATCCGGACTACTCATTCGACTGTGTGCAGAATGTCCTGGATGATAGCTGCGTGGTCTACGGATCCACTGTCCAAGGCGTCGCATTGGAAATCACCTTCCCAGTCCAATGGCAGTCGATGTTGATCGGGATAAACACACATTCGCACAATGGGCTGTGGCAACCCCGTCTCTATCGGTGTCAAGTCCATGGTAGGGTTCATCCTCACTAGCCATCTCAGGACTATCACGAGGTCGCCTAAACGACATCCGTGCGGGTATATATATATTTTCGGGTAGGGACCTACTTCGTATTTTCGGTCTAATATAACCTTGGAGTTTGTGCGTCTCTTTTCCCACCAGCTCCCAGTATCTAAGCTACGTGTAGCCTCGAGAGTGGTGCAAAGAGAAGCATCACTGATTGTGACCATCGATAGTATGCGGTGGTCAACTAGGGTATATGGGAGACACCCATATCCATTTAAATCCTGGTGATATCTCCTAGGAGGTTCTAGCATCTCATGTTACCTAAGACTAAATCTAGTGCATCTGGTGTTATTATTGATGTTACCTCCTATGTATATTTATTATTCATATATGCCACTATTTATATTCATGTCTGCATGATAATTGTGTGATACAAAGCACATAAAATAATACAACATGCAGGACAAGATTTTACAGCATATTAAAATACTTAGCATGGTGAACATGGCACATTCTTCATGTTAGATAAATAATTTATACTAACATGCATACATGCATGATATTATCAAACATTACATTTTATCATATTTAAGGCATCTAATAATTTCCTAAGAAGACCTCAGCAGGAATTTTCTAACTTGAATAAATCCTACATCGATGAACCAACGTACCTGGGTTAGCGATTTACTCTTCGGAACCAACCTAAGGTCCGTTCGCTGAATTTTATTCTCTGACACTGTCTCGATCCACGTGCTGTCATTTACGCATTTTATATTTTCCTGTCAATTATTCAACGAATTTTAATTCTCAATTCAGAAATAGTTTCTCAAATCTCTCTTCACCACTACTCTTAGAATGATCTCTAGAATCACCCCAATTTTTTTTCCAAGTTCGCCAGAAAATCTCTCCGGCGATCGCCGGAAATTCGTCGGAACGCTCGCCGACGAAGTTCTTCGATCAACACCAATATTGGTACCAATCGAAAGCTCTCTTCATGAGGATTCAAAAATTATATTTGCCCCAATTTTTATAGCACATACGCAATCAATTTCACCGATTAAATCAATTTGAGTGAAATCCCTAAGTTAGGATTTTTAGCTCGCCGGCGGCCAACCGGCGGCTAATAGCCCTCAACTCCGGTACCAATGGATAGCTCTTGTCAAGGAGAATCCATAGATACCAAGTTTGCAAGGTTTCACGGCCGGAATCACCGGAAATCGTCGAAGCAAGCTCCCGCGATCGAAACCCTCGCCGCCGACGCCTCTCACGTGATTTCTCCCTCATCTCTACACCAAATTTGAGCATCTTGGTATCAAAAAGAAGAGGAGGTCTAGATCTGTCACGCCCCGACCCGCAGGACGACACGTGGCAACCGCCGTATGAGCCCGACAAGCCCATACAAGGCATAAATACAAATACTAAACTACATACACCCACATTTCAAATAACATCTTAAATACAGTCCCGATATCTCCTAATATAAATCTAAGACCGGCATACGAAAACTCATAACAGCAGTCGTATACCTTCCGCGACGAACCCTCCGTCATCGATCTCGTCTCGTGCATCGACACCTGCATACACATTGAACGCGGTGTGCTCAGCCTTGCGGCCTAATGTAAAATTACGGCTCTACCGAATAAGGAAATCAAAGGCTAGGAGGAGTATTCTAGGATGTCTTTGGTAATTAATCATCATCTTTCATGCCACATCGTTTAAACAATTTATATAAAAATAGACAGCATAAATAATCAATTAAATAAATAATTAAATACATGTGTACATGCCACTAGATGTCATCTAAGTCATGTCTAGTGTGTATATCAGTAGTCTATCACCTACGTCATGGTGAGACTTTTAAGTTTCATAAACTCGGGCTGCCAGCCTACGCTTAGTGACTACCCAGGCCGGGGGTATCAGTAAGCCCATCAGTGCCTTTCTGTCTCTACCTATGCTCGCTGCACTGATGTTGGCAGAGAGGACGGATGACCCAGAGTCCCTCTCCTGTTGTTTCACTAGTCGCCAACCATGCCTCCCCTAGCGAAACCGTCGTGCCCTTATATCCTCCCCGGATTTCGTAGGGGTCACGACAACCCGTGTAGTACTACACACTGCCCGTAGACAGGGTCACCTCTCTTAAATATCATCGGCCACGGCTAGCCGGAATAACCACCCTAGGATCCGGACTACTCATCCGATCGTCTGCAGACGTCAAGGGTGATAGCCGTGCGGTCTACGGATCCACTGTCCAAGGCATCGCATGTGGAATCACCTTCCCAGTCCAATAGCCGTCAACGTCTATCGAGATCGGCGCACATCCGCACGATGGGTTGTGGCCCTCGACTTCGTCGGTGCTAAGTCCATGGTAGGGTTCATCCTAGCTAACCATCTCAGGACTATCACGAGGCCGCCTACAACGACACTCGCGCGGGTGAAGGTTTCGGGTAAGGACTTGCTCCATATTTCCAGTCTAACATGACCATGGAGTGTGTACAGTCCCTTACCCTACCAGCTCCCAGTATATGAGCTATGCATAACGTTGGGAGTGGTGCTCCCAGTGCTCCGCTATGCATCAACCTCGGGAGTGGCGCCTAACGGAAACGTCACCGTTCGACCACCGTCGGGACGCGGCGGTCAACCGGGGCATATGAAAAAATGCCCCTTTTTCTCTAAGTGGCGGTGACGTCGCCAAAGGTTCTAACATGTCGCATATACTATCTATGTCTGCATGATAATCATTTAACATAATACTGGAAGCAATAATACACGCAAGACATGATTTATAAAGCATGTTAGATACCTAGCAAATAAACATGTTAGATAAGATAACTATGCTAGCATGCATACAATTTAAATCTTATCAAACATTATGGTTTATCATATTTAAGACATCCAAGAATTGTTCCTAAGAAAACCCCAGCGGGAATTCCCTAGCGTGAATAAATCCTACCAACGGAGAACCAACGCACCTGACTTGGCGGTTTACTCCTCGGAACCAACTTAAGGTCTGTCTCGATCCACGTGCCGTCATTTACGCATTTTTATATTTTCCTGTCAATTATTCAACGAATTTTAATTCTCAATCTAGAAATAATTTCTCAAATCTCTCTTCACCACTATTCTTAGAATGATCTCTAGAATCATCTCTTTTTTTTCCCAAGTTCGCCGGAAAATTTCTCCGGCGGTCGCCGGAAAGTTCGCCGGAACCCTCGCCGGCGAAGT
This sequence comes from Thalia dealbata, assembly GCA_030544415.1. Classification (NCBI taxonomy): domain Eukaryota; kingdom Viridiplantae; phylum Streptophyta; class Magnoliopsida; order Zingiberales; family Marantaceae; genus Thalia; species Thalia dealbata. The sequence goes on from CM060458.1 coordinate 17,860,383, forward strand.
TCTTCGATCAGCAACAATATTGGTACCAATCGAAAGCTCTCTTCATGAGGATTCCAAAAATCATATTTGCCCCAATTTTTATAGCTCATACGCGATCAATTTCACCGATTAAAATTTTGGGCGAAATCCTAAAGTTAGGATTTTTAGCTCGCCGGCGGCCAACCGGCGGCCAATAGCCCTCAACTCCGGTACCAATGGATAGCTCTCGTCAAGGAGAATCCATAAGTACCAAGTTTGTAAGGTTTCACGGCCGGAATGGCCGGTAATCGCCGGAGCAAGCTCCGGCGACGAAACCCTCGCCGCCGACGCCTCTCACGCGATTTCTCCCTCATCTCTACACCAAATTTAGGCATCTTGGTATCAAAATGAAGAGGAGGTCGAGATCTACCTGTGGCTAAAATTTGGGAGCCTAATTCGATGTGGTTTCGCCGGAGCATCGACGGGAAAAATGATCGCCGTCGCCGTCGCCGCTGCAGAAGAGGAGAGAGAAGGAGAGAGAGGAAGAGGAGGTGTCGGGTGCGCTCGGTGGGAAAAATGAAAAAAAAATATATATTTTTTGTTAATTAAAATCTTAAATCCTAATTAAATCTTAATTGTTTAATTGATCGATCAAACGACGTCCAAATCATGATCCGTCTGCACCGTTGGATTCCTTATCAAAAATACTATCTGATGGTATAATTTTCACATCAAAATCTCATACTTCAAAAATTCATATGATTTTACAAATAAGCTCTTTAAAGAATTTCTTTTACGATTAAACCCTCCAAATACTAAAATTACTCTATTGCTCTTATTCAAAAATCACGGGTCTCACAAGATCTACCTGTGACTAAAATTTGGGAGTCTAGTTCGTCGTGGTTTCACCGGAGCATCATCGGAAAGTTGGCGTCGCCGTCGTCGGTCCGTGCGGAGGAGGAGAGAGAGAGGGAGGGAGGGAGCACGCGAAGAAATGAGTTTTTTTCTTCTAATTAGTTAATTAAAAATCTTAAATCTTAGATTAAATCTTGATTGTCCAATTGACTAATCAAACGACGTCCAAATTATGATTCGTCTGCGTTGTTGGATTCCTTATCAAAAATACTACGTGATGGTATAATTTTCACATCAAAATCTCATACTTCAAAAATCCATATGATTTTACAAATAAGTCCTTTAAAAAATTTCTTTTACGATTAAACTCTCCAAATACTATAATTACTCTATTGCCCTTATTCAAAAATCACAGGTCTCACACGCAACCTCTCTGATCCTTCTGACGATGCAAAAAGTTTCATCATATTTTGTGATCAACCATTTGTGGACCTGCATCCCTTGAGCTTTCTTCCACATTTGTGGAGTTAGCTTGAGGAGGATCTCATTGCCTAGTTGGAACTCTCGAAGCTACTGATGGTTGTCTGTATATTTCTTCATGTAGCGACCCACCATGTCCAAGCTTTCTTTGGCTTCCGACCATTGCTCTTGCAGGTCCCTCATGAATTTGGTGGCAGTAGGACAACGATCATCCACTGTCACCCTAGCCAGTTCGAGTGAGTCCAAGGTTTGCTATCGATATACGATTTCAAAGAGAGACTTCATGGTTGTAGAGCTTCAGTGGATGTGGTAACAATATTGGGCAAAGTCAAGGAGTTCCCCCAAATTATTCTAGCTGGCGGTGACAAAATGTTGGAGGTATTCTTCGAGTAGCGGATTGGTCCGCTCTATTTGCCCATCTGTCTGAGGGTGATTTGAGATGGAGAATTTGAGTTTCGTCCTTATCCACTTGAACACCTCCGTCCAGGATTTTCCCGTGAATTTGGCATTGTGATCACTGACGATGTCTTCCAAAAGCCCAAAGTATCTAACCACGTGATGGAAGAACAACCCCGCTGTTCGTTCCACTGTTACTTGCTTGGTGATGGGAATAAATATAGTGAATTTATTGAACCTGTCCACCACCACGAGCACCATCGAAAACCTATATATCCTTGGAAACGATTTTACATAATCTATTGAAATCAAGATTTAAGGTTGAGGGGGTGGGCAGCTGGAGGAGACCTACGATCTTAGCCTTCTCCGTTTTGTCCTTCTAGCAAATGCTACATGTCTTGACGAAGGCTTCAACGTCTTCATCTATCTTCAGCCAGTAGAAGATTCTGTTGAGAAGGGCCATCATGTGCTCCATGCCTAGATGTCCTGCCCAGGCTGTATCGTGACACTCGCCCATCGGCTCCCTTCTAAGTTCGGTCGATTGGGAACGAGAGTTCGCCCACCCCGAATCTGCAACAACCCCGAGTCATCTATCCAGTAGCGCTAGGTCTCACCCGCCTCTGTTTGCCTTAGGAGCCACTAGTAAATCGCATCTCCCTCTGTAGTGGATTGTAAGTGCTTCACGAAATCACTATGTACTCAGGTCACAGCATGTAATCTTCGATGAGAGCATCGGCTGCTTAGTTATGTCTTCCTGCCCAATGTTCCCAGGTGAAATCAAACTCAGCAAATTGTTCTTACCACCTAGCTTGCTTGGCTGACAACTTCTGCTAAGTTTGGAAGAAAGTATTGGTAACATTGTATGTTCAGAGGATGAAAGGGTTGCCAAGGAGATATACCCGCCAAAGATGCAGGCAGTAAATCTCCACCAGCATTTCTTTCTCATGAGCAGAATACCTCTGTGAGTTTTCTACTCTTGAAGGCTACCAGGTGACTCTCCTGCATCAGAATCCCGCCAAAGGGTGCGATCAGATGCATTTGTTACGACTTCAAAAGCCTTACTGAAATCTAGGAGTGCAAGGATGAGTTCAGAGGATATGCAGGTCTTCAATTTGTCAAACGCCTGCTTGCACTCCTCTGACCAATGCCATCCTTTCTCCTTCTTCAATAGATCGATGAGGGGTGTCGTAATTCTTGAGTATCCCTCCACGAATTTTCGATAGTAGTTTGTAAGCCCCAAGAATGAACGCAGCACGGTTGGATTTGTAGGTTGCTGCCATTCTTGGATTGCTTGCACCTTTCGGCTGTCCATTTGTACATTCCCCTTGCTAATTTGATATGCGAGGAATAGGATCTTTTGCTGCCCAAACTCGTATTTGTCTCTCTTTACGAACAATCAATGTTCCTGCCTTTAGAATATCGAGCGAAGATGATGGAGATAGGCTTCTTCGGATTCAGAGTAAATGACATGTCATCTACATACACTACCATAAATTTGTCCAAAAATTCAGACCTCGTTCATAAGGTTGCAGAAGGTAGCAGGGGCATTGGTAAGGTCAAAGGGCTTTATCATAAATTTATAGGAGTCGTACCTCATTACATATGTTGTTTTTGGTTCATCTCCTGCTGCAATCCGCACCTATTAGTATCTGGAATGAAGGTCAAGCTTGGAGAAGATGCAAGCATGTATCAAGCGATCGAAGAGATCTGCCGTGAGAAGGATGCGATATCAAATTTTCATTGTCACTTTGTTCAGTATCCTGTAATCTATACACACCTGCAAGGCTCCCCATCTTTATTCTTTTGGAACAATAGTGGGGCTCCATAGGGCACCTTCCAGGAGCGGATGAGCCATGCGTCGAGCAACTCTCTGAGTTATTTTTTTAGCTCCGCCAGTTCAGTGGGCTCCATCCAATAGGGCGCTTGGACAGGAGGACGAATGCTGGGACCAGGTCACAACCCTGCCAGGAGATCTCACTGCCGCCAAGAGTCTCACGACGGATCGGCGCCCCACCCTCACAGACAGAGGAGAGTCACGGAGCTCGGTCAACCCCTCGACAAAACCCCTCTGGAAATAGGGGAAATGCCTCGTGCGCGGAGAACCGCGCCTTCCACCCGGCGAGCAGCGGCGTCTTCTCTTCGTCAAGCAGCTTGACGCCGTGCAACTCCTCGCTCACCTCCACCCACCCGACGCAGGAGCCCAATGCGATGTCGAGGTAGCCGACGTCGTCGCCGCCGAAGAAGCCCTTGTCCTTGCTCAGTTTCTCGAAGGTCTCCTCCAGGAGCTTCAGCCCCGCCTCCGTCTGCGCCAGCGCCTCCGCCTTCGCCGCCGCGTTCGCCTCCGTCTCGGCCTTGGCGATTGCGACGAGGGACGGGAACCACTGCAATGCGAACGTCCATAATGAGTTCAGCTATAAGAAGAAGAAGAAGAAGAAGAAGAAGAAGAAGAAGAAGAAGAAGAAGAAGAAGAAGAGGAAGAAGAAGGGAGCAAACGTTGAACCTTATCATCGATATAGAAGGCCCAGAACCGGTGGAGCGCGCAGTCGTAGGCGTCGGCCGGCATGATGGCGCTGCCTCCGAAGACCTCGTCGATGTACTGCACGATGATCATGGACTCGCAGATGGGGCGATCATGGTGGAGGAGGACGGGGATCTTCTTGTAGACGGGGTTGGACTTGAGGAGCAGCTCGCTCTTCTGGGGGAATTTGGTCTCCTCCAAGAAATCGTAGGCCACCTTCTTCAGGTTCAGCGCAAACATCACCCGCAGGGCGTACGGGCTCTCCCTCGTCCCGAGCAACTTCACTTCCGCCATTTTTCTGCCTTCTTATTCTTCTTCCTCTTCCTAGTGTGCGGGGATGAGAGATGAGGTTAGACAGAGCTGGTAGGGTATTTATAGGGGACGAATTGAAGCTTCGTGAAGGTTGTTGATCGCAGTGCTTCTTAGAGCATCAGGCAGGCATTTAGCATAAGCCGCAGGTCGAAAATTTTTGCAGCAGGCGGAAGGTGGAAGTGAGTAATTTGCATAACACTGTACGAAGCAGCCACAGCTGTGCAAACGACAGCCTTCAAATTTATCCTTAATTACTTGCAGTGTTCTCTATATATTTGTATGAAATTTTATTAATGGCGCATGAGCTGGTAACAGTAACCATTTAAATAATGTCTTTGCCTTTCGTGAATTAGCTGCGCAATTGCGTCATTTCCTCCTGATGAAAAATATAATTGAATTAATTTATATTTTATGATTTTGTTTACTTTTTCGAAAAGAAATAAGATTTAATTGAAAAAACTTTTTATATATATAAAAAATTTGCTAACCAAAGTAAACATATACCATGGAGTGGGTATATAAATTGAATTTTATATTTAATATATAGAGTTTAAATTTTATAGAACTCACTCGTGCTAAATCCACAATCTACAATTCTTTAGAGCCAGCTTGATATTTTGGAGGATCGTGTGGCTCACGTGGCTGCACTCCCATCGCATTAAAGTGTGGTCCTTCTCAATCAATCAGTGTGGGGGACGACTCATATGACTCCCCATTCGTAGTAAACTTAAATAAGCTAATCGTGTCAAAATTCCTCAAAAAATAATTAATAAATTCTATTTTTAGATGCATAATTACATTTATATACACCTCCCTTGTTCGTCCGAGAGGCACCGCGAGTCCGCAACGGACGGCCTTCGTGAAGCTTCGTCTCCTCTCTATAAAAACACCGCCACAAAAACCTCATCTCTCATCATCCGCACGCATCGCAGAAGAAGAGGGAGGAGATCAAGAGGGCAAAAATGGCGGAAGTGAAGTTGCTCGGGTTGTGGGCGAGCCCGTTCGTGCTGCGGGCGAGGGTGGCGCTGAGGCTGAAGAAGGTGGAGTACGAGTATTCAGAGGAGAATCTCTTTGAGAAGAGCGAGCTGCTCCTCAAGTCCAACCCCGTCTACAAGAAGATCCCCGTCCTCCTCCACCAGGACCGCCCCATCTGCGAGTCCCTCATCATCGTCGAGTACGTCGACGAGGCCTGGGGAGGCGGCGCCTCCATCTTGCCGGCCGACGCCTACGACCGCGCGCTCCACCGGTTCTGGGCCTTCTATACCGACGACAAGGTTCGCTTTCGACTCCAGAACTATAAATATTATTCTGTTCTGGGAAATTAGATTCAATTCACATGCTGTTCATTCGCAGTTGTTCCCGTCCCTCATCGGATTCTTAAAGGCACGGACGGAGGAGGCGAAGGCGGAGGCGGTGGCGCAGATGGAGGCCGGGCTGAAGCTCCTGGAGGAGACCTTCGGGAAGCTGAGCAAGGGCAAGGAGTTTTTCGGCGGCGACGGCATCGGCTACGTCGACATCGCCGTAGGCTCCTGCATCGCGTGGGTGAGGGTGACCGAGGAGATGGCCGGCGTGAAGTTGCTTGACGAGGCGAAGACGCCGCTGCTCGCCGGGTGGGCGGACCGATTCTGCGCGGACGAGACCGTGAGGGAGGTGATGCCGGAGACGGGGAAGCTGCTGGAGTTCGCCAAGGTGCTTCAGGCGAAATGGAGTGCCCCACCGCCGCAGTGAAGTTTCTGTTGCCATCTGAGAGTAATAAAGCGGACAAAGAGCCCGTTAGTAAATAAGTTTGTTTCTTTTCCTCGTTAGTTAATGCAGTTTACATAACTGCATGATAAAGTTATTTTTTAGTGAAAAGACCAAGTCCTCGGGGGTGAGTATGATAAGTTATATTTTTTAGTGAAAAGAAAAGTCCATGAGGGTAAGAAGTAAGTTGTCTCCAATGAGGTTAGTGGAAGAGTGCTTCCACTGATGTATTTATTTATGTTCAGAGACCTATTCTGTAAACCCCCATCTTCTAAATTATAATTTTAGGAAAAAAAAAAAATTTAAATTTCGGTCCGGTTCAACTGAACCGGCCAGCTGGCCGGTCCGAGTGAACCGGCTGACCCGGTCCGAAGGGGTCGACGCGAGCGAGAAGAGCCGCGGGCTCTTCCCACTCGCGAGGCGCCCCTCCTCTTCCTCTTCTCCTTCTTCTTCTCCTTCTTTTTCTCCTTCGTCTTCTCCTCCTCCTTCTTCTTCGAGCTCGCGACGCCGCCCTTCTCCACCACAGCGGAGCGAACGTCGGTGCCTTCCCGCCGCGTTCGCCGTCCGCCGTTCATCGCCGGCACCGCGGCAAGGAGAGCGCAGCGGTGCTGCTGCGCCCCTCTCCCGTCCCCTGCTTCCTCCCCTTCGTGGGAGTGGTTGCAGCTGCCCATCACATTTCCTCCGCGCCCACCGCCGGCCGTTCGCAGCCGCCGTCGCAACTCGTTCCTTCCCACTGTGACGAGGAGAGCTCGACGGAGCTCTGTTGCTGCCGCGCGACCTCTCCCCTGCATCTGCCCTTTCTCCGGCCTTCTCCCCCTTCGCAAAGGGCAGTCGCTGTTCGCCGCCCTCTTCCATCGCAGCGAAGCAGCGCCGACGCCTAGCATTTCGTCGTCGGCCGCTGCCCGCCGTCCGTCGGCGTCGGCCTGCCTTCATCCACCCCCGGCGCACACTCCCTGCGGAAAGGGGAGCTCGGCGACAGCTCCCTCGTTGCCGCGACCACCCGCAGCAGAGCCTCCGCAGATCGTCGCCGCTCGCCCTTCGCATCCGCCGTCCGTAGCCTCCTCGCCGCTGCCCATTTCCGCCACGACGAGGGGAGCTCGGCGGAGGTCCCCTGCAGCCGCGCGTCTCCCCCCTTCTTCCCCGACCTTTCCCCTGCTTGCGGGCGGAAAACAGGGCCGCGAGCAGAAACGTTTGCTCGCATGCCCCGAGCGGCGATCCCTCGCCGCCGCAGCTCCTCATCGCCCATCGTCGACGTCCTCTCGTCGGCAACCTTCCTCCATCCCCCATCCGTTGGCTGCGAGACCAAGGAGGGCTCGCCGAAGTGTCGCCCCTCGTCGATCGCCTCCGAAGCGGGAGCGAGCTCGCCTTCGCCGCCCTCGTCGCCGTTGGCGCCGCCGCTGCTCGCGAGACACCTCGGCAGATCTTCGCCGGAGCCGGAGAGTCGTCTCCGGGGCTGGGTCGAGCTCACCGAAGCCGGAGGAGCTCCACCACCGGCGTCGAAGGAGGAAGCGGACGAGTATAGGTACCCATGCCCTCGCCCTCTTCCTTAATCATGCTTAAGGACTAATTAAGCATGGTTAATTAAAAATTAAGTATGCTTAGTATAAAATAGATTTATGATATGGTTATTGTTAATTAAGCATGATTAATGTTTAGTTAGATTAATATAAGTTTAGTTAATGAATTAATTAAGTTGAGTAATTAATGAGTTAAGTAATTGGTTGAGCTGAACGAGTTGGTTGAGTTTGGGTCGGACTTGGGTTCGGGTTAAGTTAAGTTGCATGATTAGTGTTAGTTAAACAATGTTAGTGATTTAATTAAGTGAGGTTAGTGAATGGGTTGAATCAAGTAGGATTAAATCAGTTGGGTTTGAGTTGGGTTTGGGTTCAGGTTGAGTTGGGTTGGGTGAGCCGAATCAACTAATCGAAATCAGTTCGAACTCGAGTCAAACCCAATTGAATTGGGTTGGTTGAACCGGACCCGAGTCGAACCGAATCGAACCGAACCGAACCGAACCGGATGAACAGTAATCGAACCGTTGACCGAGTCAACAGCTGACCCATCCATCATTGACCGGGCCCACCGCTGGCACAGTCAGCGTTGACCGGGTCAACCGCTGACCCAGTCAGCGTTGACCGGTCAATTGTTGATCGTTGACCGGTCAACCATTGACCGTTGACCGGTCAGAAAATAATAAAAATAAAATTTAATTTAAATAATTAATAAAATATTAAAATAATATTAAAATAATAAATAATATTAAAATATTAAAAAAGCATAAAAATAGTAAAAATTTCTATGGGTTCTACTTGGGCCCCTGGGTGACTTGGGCCAAGTTATGAGTGAGTTTGATGAGTAGAAATTGAATAAAAATTTATTTAAATTATTAGCTAAAAATGTAAAAATATGATTAATTTAGAATTGATTAGATGAGATTAATCCTAAACATGTATAGGATTAATTTAATGTAATAATTATTTAATTGATAGATTTTAATTTATTTATCTTAGGGAAAATAAATTAAATCTATTTTAAATAATTTTTGTTAAATAGGATTATTGTGGGTATGCGATCCGAGTAGCTCGGCGGGTGATTTTCTCCGCGCAACTTGGTTCCGAGGAGCAGATCGCTAACCGAGGTGCGTTGGTTCTCCGATAGTAGGATTTATTCAAGCTAGGGAATTCCCGCTGGGGTTTTCTTAGGAACAATTCTTGGATGTCTTAAATATGTTAAAACATAATGCTTGATAAGATTTGACTTGATTTGCATGTTAGTTTAATTTACTTAACATGCATGATATACCATGATTTTCTTATTAAGTTTCTAATATGTTGTAGTATCATGTCAAGCATGTTAAATATTATTTCATTGTGTTTCTATGTTATGCTAGCATACCTACCATGCAGACATTGATAGTAAATAACGACATGTTAGAACCTTTGGCGATGTCACCGCCACTTAGACAGAAAATGGGGCCTTTTTCCATATGCCCCGGTTGACCGCCGCGTCCCGACGGTGGTCAAACGGTGACGTCCCGTTAGGCGCCACTCCCGAGGTTGATGCATAGCGGAGCACTGGGAGCACCACTCCCGACGTTATGCATAGCTTATGACTGGGAGCTGGTAGGGTAAGGGGCTGTACACACTCCATGGTCATGTTAGACTGGAAATATGGAGCAAGTCCTTACCCGAAACCTTCACCCGCGCGAGTGTCGTTGTAGGCGGCCTCGTGATAGTCCTGAGATGGTTAGCTAGGATGAACCCTACCATGGACTTGGCACCGACGAAGTCGAGGGCCACAACCCATCGTGCGGATGTGCGCCGATCTCGATAGACGTTGACGACTATTGGACTGGGAAGGTGATTCCACATGCGACGCCTTGGACAGTGGATCCGTAGACCGCACGGCTATCACCCTTGACGTCTGCAGACGATCGGATGAGTAGTCCGGATCCTAGGGTGGTTATTCCGGCTAGCCGTGGCCGATGATATTTAAGAGAGGTGACCCTGTCTACGGGCAGTGTGTAGTACTACATGGGTGTCGTGACCCCTACGGTATCCGGGGAGGATGTAAGGGCACGACGGTTTTCGCTAGGGGAGGCATGGTTGGCGACTAGTGAAACAACAGGAGAGGGACTCTGGGTCATCCGACCTCTCTGCCAACATCAGTGCAGCGGGCATAGGTAGAGACAGAGACAGAAAGGCACTGATGGGCTTACTGATACTCTTAGCTAGGGTAGTCACTAAGCGTAGGCTGGCAGCCCGAGTTTATGAAACCTTAAAGTCTCGTCACGATGTAGGTGACAGACTGTTGACGTGGACACTAGATATCACGTAGGTGACATCTAGTGAATTATACATCGGAATTGTATTTACGATGTTTGTTGCTCCCCATAAATTGATTTATACAAATCAAATGGGGACAGACTGTTGATGTTGACACTAGGCTTAACTTAGGTGACATATAGTGGCATGTACACCTTTGTTTATTTATTTATTTATTTATGCTGTCTATCTCAATATGAATTGTTTAAATTATATGGCATGAAAGATGATGATTAACCACCAAAGACATCCTAGAATACTCCTCCTAGCCTTTGATTTCTTTATTCGGTAGAGCCGTAATTTCGCACTAGGCCGCAAGGCTGAGCACACCACTTTTCCCCGTGTGTGCAGGTGTGTTAGATGACTGCCTGAGTTATTCGATGAAGATGAGTCCGTCGACGGGTTTATACTTTATTTATTTATTGTTGCCTTTTTCTTAGAATTGTAGTAGGTTTATCGGGACTGTGTTAGAAATGTTGAGTTAGATAATTAAATTGTAAATTCCGCTGCATAAATGATGTATATGAATGGTATGTATCACTTGATGCCTTGTATGGGTCTGTCGGACTCATACGGCGGTTGCCACGTGGCCGACAGTTGGGTCGGGGCGTGACAACTTAAGTGGTATCAGAGCTTAGGTTTTAAAGACCTGACCATTAAAGTGATATGAGAACCTTGGTTTGGATAACCTAGGAGATTAAGTTAAGTTTGAGGTTTTAAGGATTAAGATAACAGTCCCGATATAATATAGGATAAAGTGTGAGTCGGAAATATAGTAGTATATTTCCTTGGTAAGGAGTTTTTACTCCGACGATAGTAATTATCGTTAGGATAAATTTTTCGTTGGATTGCAAATCGCCATATTACGAGATTATAAATCTTTTAATCTCCGGACTGTAAATATGGCTACCATCTCCACCGCATTGGAGAAGAGATAGAAACTTAGATCAATAGACTCAGATCTACGATCAAGTTTCATTTCTAAATGATCAAGTAAATTTATCCATGATCATATTAAGGTTACCTTGTTGGGTGCATCACAATCACCTCTTATACAAACATAGGTAGCTATTATCACTTTGATCTGAAGAGTGTTGATATCAAAATATCCCATGCGATATCTTTATCATGTATCCCATGACCAAGTTGGGATATTGAGTTAGAATGAATCTATCAATAATTGATTTTTTATCCGCTCCGATTTCGAGCACGTGCTTCTGAGTTTGATTTGTAGGTATAGAAGCACCAGATGCACTCCCATATCTGTACTATTATGCTAGATAGCTGAGGTATCATGTAGTCTATCCGGATTATTAAATTGTAGATTATTTATGAATCTTATCATCGGTTCATATGTCACGATCTAGTCAAAAATTAATACATTATCTGATTATTTTATTGACCCTCCTACTTGAGTTAGCACGTGTGTTATTATATGACATTTGAGCACGTGTGATATCGTTAAACTTTTGCTTATATCGTGAGTTATAATTATCTTATCAGATTGTGAAATCTGATGATATGATCATATTGACTATCGTGGATATAAATAATTTCTAGAAAGTTGAAATCTTGAATCTTAGGTTAAATCTATGATCAGTTTGGAGATATAGAAATCCAGGTAGATTATCTCCAGTTATATATCCTTTTACATCTTTATGTTGATCATTTTTTTTTTTTGTCGTCATCATGATTTTTAAGTTGCAACTAGAAGTTGACCGCCATCAATTATCATATTAGTGTCAACTCCCAACACTTGCAGCTCTACGTATAGTATTTGTAGCTTTCTACATATACTCTTTTTGCAGCTCTACACCCTATCTGCAACTCCATTTCATAAATTCAGCTGGCGTATATTGCATGACATTTCTAGTTGTGCATGCTACAGTCTTCTTCATTTTCTTAGTTTCTGCAGCTTCGATGCTCACTTGTTATAATTCTGTAGCTTCATTTTTGCCGCTCAGCTTTACCGCTTGCTTCATCTTACACTTCTACAACTTTGATATTTAATATTCATATCGGTTATCTGTAGTCGTGTTGACTAGCTTCCTAAATGTAAATTCTTCTATTGTTCCTCCCTTTATTTCGTATTTTGATGCGTCAATACAGTTGGTATAGCTGTCATCAGCATACCACTTGCACTTTTGCATCATTATATCCGTAAAGCTTTCTACACTCCTTCAAGCAGTTCACTCTGTCATATTTCTCTTGGCTGAGCTGGAGCATCTTCTTTTGTACCAGCATTCCATGCATTCAATGCAGCTGTTTCCTGCTATTTTCTTCTATCTATAAATTTCCTTTCGGAGCTTGAGCAGCTTTCGCTTAATTCGTATATCCTATATACGACCGACTTATTAGCCAAGTAGATTTCTTGTATCTGCTTCTGTTAATTCTACTTAGTGGCCATTTTGAATCCAAATTCTGTTGAATATTTCTGCAATTTTCTTTGCAGTTATTTCCTCAGTTGTTTTCTGCAGTTTGCAGTTCCCTGTTTGCGAAGCTACTTCTTTTGTCAAATTCTATCCATTGTTGGTAGATTTCTTTACTCCTTTTTATTTCTGTAGCTCCATCAGCTTAGCTCAGTTCTTTACTTGGTATTTTTGCAGCTCAGATTCCTATACATTCATCAGTATCATTATATATACCCGATCTTTCTCTGCAGTCTTATTCAGTCAATGCAGTTGGCAGCATTTTTATATCTGCAACTCATATTGCGACTATCTGCAGATTTTGGGGTAACTTTGCTTTGTACTTCTTTCGATTTCTCCTTTAAATTCTGGATGCCGCAGTTTTTCTTGGCACCTCTAGCACCTGTTGATATCCTTAGTAGGTGAAGGTATTGTTGATATTGTCTATTTCAATTACTGCTTCGGCAGCTCATATCTAGTGCACGTAGCAACTTAGGTACAACTACGATATTTCTATATCTACAAACTCGGATGTAATCTTTTTACTCCATTTTGAGCTTTGACTAAAGCTTACTTCGTGCTGGCAATCAATCCAATTGCACGTTATCATAACAATATCATCGTATACACAATATCTCCACATCGTACGTGATCTAACACTACAGTGTCAATCTCAGTGCAATTGTGATCTAGCACTAAAAATAAAAAATAAAAAAAAATTCAGTTTCGGATTTCATTTGGCCTATATTTTTGTTATATATATTTCAGTGGCCATGCAATCCTGTTCTTGCTATCCGACATAGAACAAACTATCATAGTTTGAGCATTTGGATAAAAAGAGATATCATTAAGATTTGAATGCAAATCTTTAGATCTAAATATCAAGCCTTAACCACTACTACTTATCCAGTATTTTCATATTGAGAACTGATGTCCTCTTTACGATTATGATTTAATTATCTATAGAATATCATGTGCTCACTTTAGGTTGTGGAACCTGTCCTTGCATCATAAGGTAGTGGTTGAAGGAATTTAAAACTAACGCGGAGCAAGTTAGTGGGCATTTTATTGAGTGGTTATTGCTATCTTTTTATATATTATCCTCTATCTGGAGGTGACTCCATTATGATCATATTATAGTTCAGAGATATCTGATCCTGATTCAACCTGAACCACGAAAGGTTGTCCGTATGCTAGTGAAAAAGAGACTACCTAGTATATCTACTTGAAAAAGTTAAAGTCATATCTTCAACTTCTGCCCACTTGTATTTCTCCCATTGGGGTTAGTGCTTCACCAATGAATAATTATCTTGATTTATTTTAACAATCTATTATGGTGAAGTTTGATCTACTCATAATGCTCATACAGTACCTCTAGTAGACTACTATCATACTAAGCAATTGTTTGACACTCTACTAATCAATTGCTTTCTACCACGTACTAGGATACGCATCTTGTTGTTGAATAATATGGATGCTCAAGAAGATCCAGATATGACTACAATGATCCACAGTATAGTGACAACTAAAGTGAATCGCTATATCATGATATATGCTATGTTGTCACGTGGGTCATTTAGATGAGCTATCATAAATTGCAGACATCGTATCTTAGTACCAATGAGTTTATGATAACTAAAGTAGTATCACTTTAGAAGGGAGTTATTACTTAAAGAGAATATAAAGAGGCTATTTAATTATTATCGATCATGATTCGAGGAAGGGATCCCCGATTGTGTTTATTTTTGGTGGACCAAAAATTTTTAAGAGGGGGAGTACTTGTAAACCCCCATCTTCTAAATTATAATTTTAGGAAAAAAAAAATTAAATTTCGATCCGGTTCAACTGAACCGGCCAGCTGGCCGGTCCGAGTGAACCGGCTGACCCGGTCCGAAGGGGTCGACGCGAGCGAGAAGAGCCGCGGGCTCTTCCCACTCGCGAGGCGCCCCTCCTCTTCCTCTTCTCCTTCTTCTTCTCCTTCTTTTTCTCCTTCGTCTTCTCCTCCTCCTTCTTCTTCGAGCTCGCGACGCCGCCCTTCTCCACCACAGCGGAGCGAACGTCGGTGCCTTCCCGCCGCGTTCGCCGTCCGCCGTTCATCGCCGGCACCGCGGCAAGGAGAGCGCAGCGGTGCTGCTGCGCCCCTCTCCCGTCCCCTGCTTCCTCCCCTTCGTGGGAGTGGTTGCAGCTGCCCATCACATTTCCTCCGCGCCCACCGCCGGCCGTTCGCAGCCGCCGTCGCAACTCGTTCCTTCCCACCGTGACGAGGAGAGCTCGACGGAGCTCTGTTGCTGCCGCGCGACCTCTCCCCTGCATCTGCCCTTTCTCCGGCCTTCTCCCCCTTCGCAAAGGGCAGTCGCTGTTCGCCGCCCTCTTCCATCGCAGCGAAGCAGCGCCGACGCCTAGCATTTCGTCGTCGGCCGCTGCCCGCCGTCCGTCGGCGTCGGCCTGCCTTCATCCACCCCCGGCGCACACTCCCTGTGGAAAGGGGAGCTCGGCGACAGCTCCCTCGTTGCCGCGACCACCCGCAGCAGAGCCTCCGCAGATCGTCGCCGCTCGCCCTTCGCATCCGCCGTCCGTAGCCTCCTCGCCGCTGCCCATTTCCGCCACGACGAGGGGAGCTCGGCGGAGGTCCCCTGCAGCCGCGCGTCTCCCCCCTTCTTCCCCGACCTTTCCCCTGCTTGCGGGCGGAAAACAGGGCCGCGAGCAGAAACGTTTGCTCGCATGCCCCGAGCGGCGATCCCTCGCCGCCGCAGCTCCTCATCGCCCATCGTCGACGTCCTCTCGTCGGCAACCTTCCTCCATCCCCCATCCGTTGGCTGCGAGACCAAGGAGGGCTCGCCGAAGTGTCGCCCCTCGTCGATCGCCTCCGAAGCGGGAGCGAGCTCGCCTTCGCCGCCCTCGTCGCCGTTGGCGCCGCCGCTGCTCGCGAGACACCTCGGCAGATCTTCGCCGGAGCCGGAGAGTCGTCTCCGGGGCTGGGTCGAGCTCGCCGAAGCCGGAGGAGCTCCACCACCGGCGTCGAAGGAGGAAGCGAACGAGTATAGGTACCCATGCCCTCGCCCTCTTCCTTAATCATGCTTAAGGACTAATTAAGCATGGTTAATTAAAAATTAAGTATGCTTAGTATAAAATAGATTTATGATATGGTTATTGTTAATTAAGCATGATTAATGTTTAGTTAGATTAATATAAGTTTAGTTAATGAATTAATTAAGTTGAGTAATTAATGAGTTAAGTAATTGGTTGAGCTGAACCAGTTGGTTGAGTTTGGGTCGGACTTGGGTTCGAGTTAAGTTAAGTTGCATGATTAGTGTTAGTTAAACAATGTTAGTGATTTAATTAAGTGAGGTTAGTGAATGGGTTGAATCAAGTAGGATTAAATCAGTTGGGTTTGAGTTGGGTTTGGGTTCAGGTTGAGTTGGGTTGGGTGAGCCGAATCAACTAATCGAAATCAGTTCGAACTCGAGTCAAACCCAATTGAATTGGGTTGGTTGAACCGGACCCGAGTCGAACCGAATCGAACCGAACCGAACCGAACCGGATGAACAGTAATCGAACCGTTGACCGAGTCAACAGCTGACCCATCCATCATTGACCGGGCCCACCGCTGGCACAGTCAGCGTTGACCGGGTCAACCGCTGACCCAGTCAGCGTTGACCGGTCAATTGTTGATCGTTGACCGATCAACCATTGACCGTTGACCGGTCAGAAAATAATAAAAATAAAATTTAATTTAAATAATTAATAAAATATTAAAATAATATTAAAATAATAAATAATATTAAAATATAAAAAAAAAAGAGCATAAAAATAGTAAAAATTTCTATGGGTTCTACTTGGGCCCCTGGGTGACTTGGGCCAAGTTATGAGTGAGTTTGATGAGTAGAAATTGAATAAAAATTTATTTAAATTATTAGCTAAAAATGTAAAAATATGATTAATTTAGAATTGATTAGATGAGATTAATCCTAAACATGTATAGGATTAATTTAATGTAATAATTATTTAATTGATAGATTTTAATTTATTTATCTTAGGGAAAATAAATTAAATCTATTTTAAATAATTTTTGTTAAATAGGATTATTGTGGGTATGCGATCCGAGTAGCTCGGCGGGTGATTTTCTCCGCGCAACTTGGTTCCGAGGAGCAGATCGCTAACCGAGGTGCGTTGGTTCTCCGATAGTAGGATTTATTCAAGCTAGGGAATTCCCGCTGGGGTTTTCTTAGGAACAATTTTTGGATGTCTTAAATATGTTAAAACATAATGCTTGATAAGATTTGACTTGATTTGCATGTTAGTTTAATTTACTTAACATGCATGATATACCATGATTTTCTTATTAAGTTTCTAATATGTTGTAGTATCATGTCAAGCATGTTAAATATTATTTCATTGTGTTTCTATGTTATGCTAGCATACCTACCATGCAGACATTGATAGTAAATAACGACATGTTAGAACCTTTGGCGATGTCACCGCCACTTAGACAGAAAATGGGGCCTTTTTCCATATGCCCCGGTTGACCGCCGCGTCCCGACGGTGGTCAAACGGTGACGTCCCGTTAGGCGCCACTCCCGAGGTTGATGCATAGCGGAGCACTGGGAGCACCACTCCCGACGTTATGCATAGCTTATGACTGGGAGCTGGTAGGGTAAGGGGCTGTACACACTCCATGGTCATGTTAGACTGGAAATATGGAGCAAGTCCTTACCCGAAACCTTCACCCGCGCGAGTGTCGTTGTAGGCGGCCTCGTGATAGTCCTGAGATGGTTAGCTAGGATGAACCCTACCATGGACTTGGCACCGACGAAGTCGAGGGCCACAACCCATCGTGCGGATGTGCGCCGATCTCGATAGACGTTGACGGCTATTGGACTGGGAAGGTGATTCCACATGCGACGCCTTGGACAGTGGATCCGTAGACCGCACGGCTATCACCCTTGACGTCTGCAGACGATCGGATGAGTAGTCCGGATCCTAGGGTGGTTATTCCAGCTAGCCGTGGCCGATGATATTTAAGAGAGGTGACCCTGTCTACGGGCAGTGTGTAGTACTACATGGGTGTCGTGACCCCTACGGTATCCGGGGAGGATGTAAGGGCACGACGGTTTTCGCTAGGGGAGGCATGGTTGGCGACTAGTGAAACAACAGGAGAGGGACTCTGGGTCATCCGACCTCTCTGCCAACATCAGTGCAGCGGGCATAGGTAGAGACAGAGACAGAAAGGCACTGATGGGCTTACTGATACTCTTAGCTAGGGTAGTCACTAAGCGTAGGCTGGCAGCCCGAGTTTATGAAACCTTAAAGTCTCGTCACGATGTAGGTGACAGACTGTTGACGTGGACACTAGATATCACGTAGGTGACATCTAGTGAATTATACATCGGAATTGTATTTACGATGTTTGTTGCTCCCCATAAATTGATTTATACAAATCAAATGGGGACAGACTGTTGATGTTGACACTAGGCTTAACTTAGGTGACATATAGTGGCATGTACACCTTTGTTTATTTATTTATTTATTTATGCTGTCTATCTCAATATGAATTGTTTAAATTATATGGCATGAAAGATGATGATTAACCACCAAAGACATCCTAGAATACTCCTCCTAGCCTTTGATTTCTTTATTCGGTAGAGCCGTAATTTCGCACTAGGCCGCAAGGCTGAGCACACCACTTTTCCCCGTGTGTGCAGGTGTGTTAGATGACTGCCTGAGTTATTCGATGAAGATGAGTCTGTCGACGGGTTTATACTTTATTTATTTATTGTTGCCTTTTTCTTAGAATTGTAGTAGGTTTATCGGGACTGTGTTAGAAATGTTGAGTTAGATAATTAAATTGTAAATTCCGCTGCATAAATGATGTATATGAATGGTATGTATCACTTGATGCCTTGTATGGGTCTGTCGGACTCATACGGCGGTTGCCACGTGGCCGACAGTTGGGTCGGGGCGTGACATATTCTCTCTCAAGACTTTTGTTATATATATATATGTCTCTACATCAAAAACACAGTTTTTACTTTCAACATTTGGTATCAGAATAGTAAGATCCTGAGGATACGTTAAAGAATCTTCACACACATGATGAAAAGTTTCAAGATACTAGAATGAATCAATTATGCAAGAAATTTGAGAGACTGCAAATGACCAACATTGAGACAATTGATTTGTATGTCAAGAGACTCTCTTCAATTATCACGAAGATGAGAAGCATTGGGCACAAAGTTAAGGAGCAGAGGATTGTTGAGAAGCTCCTATGGTCAGTATCATCCAAATTTGATCCCATCGCCTGTAACCTGGAGTAGTTCGACAATCTGAGAACGATGATGTTACATTATGTACTTGGCGCTTTAAAGACCTATGAAAAGAGACTTAAATCGCCAACCTTGTTGAAGCAAATCAAGTTCATTTAACTGGGGCAGAATGGGAAGTCAAAGGTCACGGAGATTTTTTGGGTTCAAGGTGTGGGCGTGGTCATAATAGATGAAGGAGCCATGGTCATGGGATAGGAAGTTCAAATGGGCGCAATGATGGAGATTGGGGCAATAGTTTATCTTCACAGCATGAGAAGCCCACAAAAAATAAATCACACATCAAATGCTTGAAGTGCTAACGCTATGACATTATGCCTTAGAGTGCAATGAGGAGACAGTATATTTGGCTGGACTAGTGAAAATAAAGAACATCATGGAGTTCTACTAGCAGTAGAAGAAGAAATTGAAGAAAAAGAAAATTCTTTTGAAGAATCTTAGGCATCCTTGATGTTGATTGAAGAGCTAAAATGGAGCTAGGAGAAATCTAAATCTGGTGGAGAAATCAGAATCCAGAGAAATCAAAATTCCTCGCAAGGTCAGCAAAAAATTTATTTTGCACAATAGAATCCGGAAGAATCGGAGCTCAGAATTGCTCGCTCCGATGCAAGATGGTCAAAGCTGCAGACCACCAAGGGATGCATCAATGATGAACTGAGTTCAGCGATGCGAGAGCTCCAGTCAATGGAGGACAGACACATTTTGCAGTCGTCAGAGAGAAGAAAATTGATGAGCACCTATCCGAAGACATGGAGATGAAGGGGACGATGGAGAACTTGATGCTAGAGATTGATGGCACCAAGCAGTCGATGGACCTCGCCAGGCTCGCTTGTGTCAAAGTGAAGTAGCAAAAGGTCGTAGCCGTTATGATGAGAACATCACTGGTTCATCTATGCAGGATTCAATTAGCATACAAGACCTAATGATACGAGCCCGTGCTCGACACTTAGGACATCAGATAAAAAAAAAAATTTAGGCAAATTAATTACTTAATTACAGAATAAATTATATTGACTAATTAAAGTAAGTGGTTCATTCATACAAGATTCAATTGATAAGAAAAAATAAAAAATTGCTCTTCATGATTCTTAAGAATCCGAACCGTAGGAAAACGAGGGGCGGAGATAAGATTAAGATAATAATAAAAAATTGTTTTTTGAAATCACGAGTGTCCCATCGAAATAAGGAAAACATAAAGAATATCTATAAAAAATAAGGGGTTGAATAGGATGGCGCAGATATGGTTTGGATTGGATTTGCTACCATATGGTCCCCGTGCACACGGTCTCGTGTCATAGATTGGATCGACTAACAATAATTTAAAGAAACAAACATAATATTAATTTAATCGAATAAATTTGTTTTTTAATTAAAAAAATATGCTAATATAAGTAAACATATAACATGCAATTTTATATTTAATACGTAGGGAATAATTAGATCGACCTTGTTAAACCTAGCTTGATATTTTAGTGAAACATGTGGCTCACGTCGTTGCACTCGCATCGCATTAAAGTGGGGTCGATCTCAATCAATCATTGTGGGAGCCACTAAACACTAATTAAAGTTAAATCTAGTAATCCGGTCAAAATTCCTCCAAAACTAATTAATAAATTCTAGTTTTAGATGCATAATTACATTTAGATACTCTATTACTTACTTTACTTAATCTAAAAAAATTATAGTCTATATAATGCTAATTATTTTTTTAACTATTAAGGTAATATATACAATTATTTTAAATTAAATAAGATATCGTTATAATTAATTATATTTAATATTATCATATGGTTGATATACAGGATACTGATACTATAAAAAAATATTATTACTTAGATAGATTTAAGGAATATAAGTAAAATTAAAGTGAAATAAAGTGATAGTCGATGACCGCACTGCTTACGAAACTAGAATTAATTCCACCTCGCTCTGCTGAAGAAATTATAATTAATTCCACCACGCTTCCTGCCTTGTCGTCGAAGAAGCACCGCGAGTCCGCGGCCGACGGCCTCGCGGAAGCTTCATCTCCTCTTCTCTCAATACACCGCCCCGAAAAGCCTCATCCCTCATCATCCACGCGCATCGCCAGAAGAAGAGGGAGGAGGAAGCGAGAAAGATCTCAGAGGGCAAAAATGGCGGAAGTGAAGTTGCTCGGGGCGTGGGCGAGCCCGTTCGTGCTGCGGCCGAGGGTGGCGCTGAGGCTGAAGAAGGTGGAGTACGAGTTCTTGGAGGAGAAGCTCCCTGAGAAGAGCGAGCTGCTCCTCAAGTCCAACCCCGTCTACGAGAAGATCCCCGTCCTCCTCCACCAGGACCGCCCCATCTGCGAGTCCCTCATCATCGTCGAGTACGTCGACGAGGTCTGGGGAGGCGGCGCCTCCATCTTGCCGGCCGACGCCTACGACCGCGCGCTCCACCGGTTCTGGGCCTTCTATACCGACGACAAGGTTCTCTTTCGACTCCAGAACTATAAATATTATTCTGTTCTGGGAAATTAGATTCAATTCACATGCTGTTCATTCGCAGTTGTTCCCGTCCCTCATCGGATTCTTAAAGGCACGGACGGAGGAGGCGGAGGCGGAGGCGGTGGCGCAGACGGAGGCCGGGCTGAAGCTCCTGGAGGAGACCTTTGGGAAGCTGAGCAAGGGCAAGGGCTTCTTCGGCGGCGACGGCATCGGCTACCTCGACATCGCCTTGGGCTCCTACATCGCGTGGGTGAGATTGACCGAGGAGATGGCCGGCGTGAAATTGCTTGACGAGGCGAAGACGCCGCTGCTCGCAGGGTGGGCGGACAGGTTCTGCGCGGACGAGGCCGTGAGGGAGGTGATGCCGGAGACGGGGAAGCTGCTGGAGCTCGCCAAGGTGCTTCAGGCGAAATGGAGAGCGCCACCGCCGCAGTGAAGTTTGAAAGAAACAAAACAGAGAACCAAGGATTGAACAGAGAGTAATTTCAAAAGAAGAACAATTCTATTGTGAGAAACGCATGCATTATAACATGCTCTGTTTTCACTGTTTTATATGGAACCAAATGTTCAGAAACAAACTGTAATACAATTGCTATTGGAGAATAATAAACCATATAACATTACACGTATACAAGTAAAACAAGCTTAAGTTTGAGTTTGACTCCAGCAAAGTTTCCGTTGCCATTAGAGAATAATAGTAAAACAACGAATTGGTTAATCGTGTGGTTTTATGATTTAAATTATAAATGTTTTGTGTCTCGAATAAATTAAATCAATGGCTGCATTGCTGCATAATAATAAGAGATAAATTGTTAGTTTGCTACGTGAAGTAATGCTATTACACGATGAATCCTTCAGCCATTTGCCTGCTATAAATATTTGTTAAGACATTTTGACATCTTATTCGGGAGGTTTAAGTATATAGTCATCTACCGTCTTTTTACACTAATATAGAGTCTAATTAAGTCTAATTACTCTAATCAGCCTACACTTAATAAAATTTCATACAAATATATAAATAACACTGCGAGTAATTAAGGAAAATTTTGAAGGCTGTCCATCGCACAGCCGTAGCTGCTTCGTAGCGTGTTATGCAAATTACTCTCTTCCACCTTCTGCCGGCTGCAAAAATTTCCAACTTGCAGCTTATGCTAAATGCCTGCCTGATGCTCTAAGAAGCACTGCGATCAACAACCTTCGCGAAGCCTCACCTCATATCCTATAAATACCCTACCAGATCTAACTTCATCTCTCATCCCCGCACAAAAGGAAGAGGAAGAAGAGTAAGATGGCATAAAAATGGCGGAAGTGAAGCTGCTCGGGACGAGGGCGAGCCCGTACGCGCTGCGGGTGATGTTTGCGCCGAACCTTAAGAAGGTGGCGTACGATTTCCTGCAGGAGACCAAACTCCCTGAGAAGAGCTTAATCCTTCCTTGTCCAAATTACACTGTTCTATTCTGATAAATTAGATGCACCTACGCTTTGGTTTCCGTCCCTCCTCGGAATCTCCAAGGCCCACACGGAGGAGGCGACCGCGGAGGCGTTGGCGCAGGCGGAGGCCGGGCTGGGGCTACTGGAGGAGGCCTTCGCGAAGCTGAGCAACGGCAAGGGCTTCTTCGGCAGTGACGGCATCAGCTACCTCGACATCGCTTTGGACTGCGGTATAGGGTGGTTGAAGGCGATCGAGGAGATGAACGGCGTGAAGGTGCTCGACGAGGCGAGGACGCCGCTGTTAGCCGGGCATGGACGGAGCGTTTCTGTGCGAACGAGACCGTGAGGGAGGTGATGCCGGAGTACGGGAAGCTGCTGGATTGGGCCAAGGTGCTTCAGGCAAAGTGGAGAGCGCCGCCGCCGGCCACTGAAGATTCGGTTGTGCAGTTTTGGGATTATACCTATAAACAAATAAAATTACTCATCGTTCTTCCTTTGAGTTGAATCAGTTATTTGCTTTTCTTTTTTGGAAATATCATGTTATATTTCACTATTTCAGTCCGTTTATAGATATCTGCCGAGTGTGCAGATGAAATTTATTTTATTAAGAAGGCATAATTACATTATGAAGAGAGTGCTGTTAACTAATTGTGTTTATTTATTTATTTTTACCATATTTCTGAATATATAATACTTACTTATATACAATTATCTTTATATATATATATATACATATATTATTTAGTCAGGCATATATTTATTTAGTAAGTATGTATGTATTATAAGTATAATTATATATATAGTATATGTTTATAGAAGAAATAGGGTATAAAAATAAATTTCAAAATTTAAAGTAATTATTATTATTATTTTAAATTTTAAAAAATCATATATTGAACTATATGAAACCATCTAACAATCTAATTTAATCTCAATATTAAATATTGAACTACGTAAAGGTATGAAAATAATAGCACATGAATTAGTCTCTAACGGTCTAATTTAATCTCTATGTTTATTTTAGTATACACAGAGAATGTGAGCTTTAGAATTTTAAATGAGGATTATTAGAGTATCAGATCAAAATCTCTAACGGTTTTTTTTTTTGTTTATAAACAAACGAAGGATGTCCTTTGATTATTCATCTTGAACCTTTAAACCTTGCCCTAAATGGACCTCCCTCTTTCCGCTCAGGCAGCTAAATATGCCCTTAAAGCTGCCGACGCAGCTGCTTCAGCTGCTCACGATGTCGAGGTTCTTACCAAGGTCGCGTTAAAGGCGGCCAAGGATGCTGAGGAGTTCATGAAAAGATCTAGAGTTGCCGCCGACGAAGCCGCTAAGGCGGGTAATGACTTCCGTGTCGCCGCTTTCACCGCCGCTATAATGGCCAATACTGCTACTGTCGCGGCCAACAATGTAGATCTAGCAATGTTCCAAGCCAGCGCGGCTGCCAAAACTGCCGCGTTAAAAGCGGCCAAGGATGCTGAGGAATTCATGAAACGATCTAGAGTTGCCGCTGACGAAGCCGCTAAGGCTGGTAATGACGCCTATGTCACCGCCGCCGCCGCCTCTATGATGGCGGATACTGCTATTGTCGCGGCTAACAATGTAGATCTGGCAATGTTCCATGCCAACGCCGCTGTTGCCGCTGCCAAAACTGCTTACACCATAGCTAAAGAGGTTGTGCGTCCCAACGTCACCCTAAAAGAAGCTGCTTCTGCCGTCCAAAATGCCGCCCACGAGGCTGAAAAGCCGTGGCTGCCGCTGCACGAAGTCTGCAAGCTCTGGGGCTGAAGAGGCCATGGCTGTGTTACTTTATTCATGCATGCATTTGCTTTGTTTTTTTAACTAACATCACCTATGTGGAGGAGTCATCGAAGATCTTAATTAGACATGCAGGATATTTTCATGAGGATGTAAGACGTCAGGCTATTATATCTTTGAAATGTAGGCAATTATCTATTTGAGCTTTGCTCCTAATATAAAGTATATCTTTGTTCTTCTCGTATTAATTGGCTTTTTTTATGCACTTGACTAACTATATCCAAAATCACTTTTCTGGATCATATTTTTTCAAGTACTTCACATTTTAACCTTGAAGTTAAGGATAAGTGTCATCGTTAGTTGGTCTCAACGCACAGCATTTTAGAGTTAGGTAGTTATGTTTTTGGTGGAAAAATATCTTAGTTTGAAAGAGACAGTGAGATGCTAAAACTTCCATATAATTTGCGGACGACCCAATTATGCTGCATCTGAAAATAAATATAAACATAATTCTCAAGTGGAGATTTGCTTCGTTATTGGATGATAAACTGATTCTGAAATAACCATACTTGATAATTATGTTGAAGTAAAATCAATTATCTTCTCTTTTGATAGGTTGAGGCCTAGCTAGTTGCTACATACGATCAGTCAGTATTAGGTTCTTTGGAAGATAATTTTACAATGAAAAGTGTTTTCTAAGAAATTTTCCTTGCTGTGATGAACCATCACACGAGCATGTTGCTGTCTGTTCTTCCAATTGAACAATAAGATGGCGCCTACAGGCCATTTGAATACATGCCTAGCTACACATCACAAGAGCCTTTTGCTGCTGGGCTCCTGTTGTTACCAATAGTTCTATGTTTTTCCAACAATAACCAGATATTACATCTTGCTTCGGTTTTCTTATGCTTCGTGCTAAAGAAAATGACCATCATGTACATGGTTGATTTGTGTCTAGGAAAGAGAAAAACACAGTTGTATATTTATTTTTGAGCTGAGAAGCAACCACTTTCTGGCTACCTAAATATGCCCCTTGGGTATTAATTCTAATAATGCCATATTAGTCAAAAGCGGCCTCTTGATGTCTGGATACTTGAAAATATATATGAATGTGGGAAGCATGTTATTGATCACAATTATACAATATCACAAGTTGACCTCATATTATGTTTCCTCGTGAGCTACAAGTTGTATATTCAACTCTAACTTTTTTGTCTTTCCTTTTTTTCAGATATTTTAACAGCTATACGGTCAATTCCATTGGGTCACAGTGTGAGTAGAAGCTTGCCTTTTTTTCCTTTTATTTAAATGTTCATGTCCATGTTGAGAATTTGTTTATCTGCAAGGTTTCAATATATGTTTCCTAATAGAAGTATATAGATTTTGAAATGTTCAAACCTTCCATTTGAAATTCTCTAATTCTGGGTCCAGAAGGTATTTGCAAGAAGTAAACATTAAACAAATAGATTGAGTAGAATTATTTGCGTTTTGAGATATCAGGCTGAAGCTTGTTAGAATATCTAGGTAAAGAATTGAAGGAGAATGCTTATGGTTGGAGAATGGAATATTGGGAAAGAAATCACATGGATTCTAAGTTATTTTCTGGAGGAAGAAATTATTTTCTTGTGCATACATAAGTTTGTCAGAACATCATGATGAATACTCGGAGAATTAAATGGGGAATATGGAATAATTAGAGCATTTTGTAATGCTTCTCCCATTGAGATCGTCGCTTGACTATTGGTTAAGCAGCACGAAACCATGCATGCATATTTAGATGATTTTTTTTTCTGAAAACCAAAGACACCGTTTGCTCCTAGTGTAGTCAAGAAATCCTATTTTATTAAGACCCTGAATAACAATGGGCTGCATGCATCCTGGGGTTTCTGTTACTAAACTTTTGCTTTCTGATCCTTCATATAATGGCACTGCCAAGGTCTTGATGCGTTCCTTCTCTTTGCCACGCAGGATGTCTTGGAAGAACAAAGGGAAGTTCTCAGTAAGTCGCAATTCTAAGTGAAGTTACTGCATAAAGTTTACTACTCTGTCTCATCCTTCTTTTTTTGCAAGCTATCACATTCTAATTCTTCTATTATGCAGACACTGAGATGGACATCTATGTCAACACCATGACCGAGGATGATGATTAGGAAGTTGTTGCTCAAGCATGCATGGGCATGGTAGATATCATGAAGGAGTGTGAATACATGGCTATTGAGTCTTGTAAGCTTAAGCTTCACTTTGTGTAGGCATCTAAGTACTGAGAATTCAACTGATTAATCAACCACTAAAATAAATTTTTTTACCAGATATTCCTAGGGTTGCTGAGGCAACTCCAACACTTCTGCGTGAGGAATCATCATGCCAGCAAATTGAGTCTGACTGTGATGCTGCGATGGTGATGTTGACCATGATGAAGTGCTCATGGATGCAGTTTCAGATATTCTTTCAGCTTTTGCAAAGACGATGGGGCCTAATTTTGAGCCAATTTTTGCTCAATTATTTGATCCACTGATGAAATTTTCGGTAGGGGCACTATGACCCTGGAATTATACTATACCGATGAACAATATCAATTGGTATAAACAACCGATCTCAACCTAATCTAAATGGGCCCAATCCTCTAGTCAAGAGCCAATTGAATATGAGTAGGGAGAGAGTTCGGGATTGGCCGTGTACTGAGCAGTATAACTTGTTGCATTGTTCAATATTTTGGTGATGAGCTTCATACTTGACCAAACCAGGCGATATACAATAGGCATCCATGTATCAGACAAGAGGCTATTAGACTGGCGAGTTCCACCCATCGTATGTTTAATGTTCAGACTTGCCTTGAGTAGGATGAGGTTGATCCTTAAGACTAATGTTTGCTCGTAGCAAAAGTTTCATGTTTTATTTTATTTGTTTTACGAATCTCGTTTTGATTCTGGTATTGACATTGTTTGGTGAAGTAGCTCGTTGCTTGAGCTCTGTCAAATTCACTTTGTACTGTGATATGGTTAAACCTAATTTCAGCTTGCTCTTTTGTGATAACTTCACTGAACTTGGATTTTCAAGGTGAGCAAAAGGGAATTTGATCCGTGGAGGCGAAGTTACTCATCCTGGGATTATGTTGTTTCGTAGCATTATGGACAGCTTCACTCAGAAGTTGAGATTTATTCATCCCAGGCAACAATCATGCATGGAAAGAAAGAAAGAAACTGCAAACATCGAAAGAGCTCTAATGGAAATAGAGAAGAAGCTTCCTCGGCCTTCCTGGAATCAACGCCTGGTCTTCACTTATCTAATCATTCAATTAATTTCTTTCTCCCTCTTTGGTGGGCCACAAGCTCCTCCCATATGGCAACTTAATCGGTCTCTTATTCTGTTTGACTCTCTTTTTTTTCTTTTATAGTCTGTGCAATTAATTCTCTGTTTAAGAAGTAATCTAGGGCACATTTTATAGTGCGGAACTGTCAGTGCACTCGTGAGTTGAATTCATTAATTCCCTTGGATCGAGGTAGTTGGGTTTTTAGAATTTAATTATAATAACATATATTTACTTTAAAATAATTTAAAAAATACTGAAACTTCTTCTAGTAAAAAAATTAATATTACAGTAAATTTTAAGATAATTTTTATATTTTTAAAAAAATTTATAAAAATAATTTTATTTTTCAATTCATCAAACCGGCACCATACTAAATTATGAGCCAGGTGATGGACTCGGATTAGACCTGGATCCAAATCTCAACCTAAACATGGCAATCAGTGTAAACCCTAAAAATTTAGTTTTAATAATGATAAATAATAATAAAATAGATGACTAATTGGATGAATAGCCAAGAGAAGAGATCAAGAAAAGAAAAAAAAAGACACCGCCTGTTATACACATGATGGGAAAATTAAGTTTGAACTTTTAAATTAGGTCACGTATCATGTAACTTGAACTTTTAAGAAAAGATAATGATCAGAAATATAAATATGCCATATATTCCTAGAAGCATCTTAAATGTGCATTGGTTGCATTATATGGATTCTAAATTTTACAGATGGAATACTTCAAATACATCTTAATTTGATGTTCTCTGCAGGGAATGACAATTAGCAATTCAATCAAGTAACATTTTCATTTTTTCCATGTACTATTATGTAATTTGTGGTTGGATTGATTAAAACTCGAAAGCTTCTCAACTGTGCCATGGGGAACATTGAGTCAAATTTGAGAATTTGGATGTGTCATTTGGTGGGATTACCATTAATATGAGGGAGGACATAGTTGCACTTTCAGATAAGGTTTGGCATCTTTAGAATCTGGAATCTTTTTTTGATCCATCTCTAGCCTTTACTTCTGTTAAAAAAAACAAGTGACATGTAAATGAATTCTATGTACTATCGATGCTGTGCTTATTTGTTTTGAGAAGTTGCATATTTGTTAAGTGCAAAGGTGTGGCCGGCTATGCCCATACAAAATCTACTAAAATTCTTATTATTTGAAAATGATTTTGAAATGTTTCACAAAAGAAGTCATTCCAAGTATAAAAAATATGCTCAAATTAACCAAACTTTCAGCACGAAATAATTTTTTAGAGCATAAGCTCACTGTGCTTAATTGTTCTTTCATTTTCTGCATTTATCTTCCTTTTTGCCGGGGCAAGAAAAATTATGGTGTTTGATATACATATTGCTTGATCATATAAAGGATTTTAAGTCAGTTATGTGATGGTTCATCGTAGTATTCTATTTTGCTTCAACATGTTGCAGTTTCTCTCTTCCATTCTTCCATGCATTGTTGTTATGTGGGATGAATAAATCTCAACTTCTAAGTGAAGCTGTCCATAATGCTATTAAATAACTTAGACATTCTAGTAAACAATATAGTTGAAGGCATGCTGAGAACTACCGAGAATATATTATGGTATATGATGATACCAAGGAGGCTACATCGTACTTTTCTCTCAGCGTCGATTTTAGTAAAATTTGTGTGTGTGTTTTGTCCATGATTCTTTTGCTTATGGTATACCTTCATGGATTACAATCCTCTTTCTCCATTGTGTTCTTTGAATATGTTTATTTCTGCTCATGTACTACATCTATAATTGAGATTTTGAAAATCACAGCTATAGTTAGTTATAGCTGATGTTCCAAATCAAGTAAGTCGTAGTTACAGTTACAACTCATGTACTCTCTATTGTGCTCACTCTACATAGCACAATCAAACTTATCAGTGATGTACCTGTGTATATCCTTAACCTAACTTTCAGGAGTAATGTTTACTAATAATAGGAAGTTACAAGAAAAGCATCACTAATCTAAGAATACATGGTGCTTGACGTTTTATACAAGAAGACTAAAAGAAAATGGATATTGTCATGTTTTTGCTGTTACCTAGTGAGGTTGATTAGATTTTTTTTCCCTTCAAAATAACATATAACATGTTTCTATTTTGTTGGCCAAAAATATAATTCAATTGCAGTAACAAGTGATAGTATGCTTCATTCGAATTCCTCTTGAATGGACAATATCTTCCATAAAATATAATTTAATTTGCCATTTATCTTAAGCAGTATTTACTTTTTCCATCCTTCATATGGGATAATCTTGATCGCCTCTTCTTTTTGAATTTTGGTTTCACTCGTAATTAAAGCGATGAGAGACCACAGTGTCTTCTCCATCAGTTAGTTAACATAGCTGAACCATTTACAATATTTGGACTTAAAAATTCTCTAACCATTAAAGTGCAAAATTAAAATTATGTAGGTGGGAGTATGAATGTCAGTTTGAACCCCACTCTACTCTTCATTGATGAATAATAAAAGGACTTCGTTCGTTTTATTTATAAGCAAAAAAAAAGCGCAGAGAAGAACGATCAGAACGATCAGAGAGAGGCGATTGCAGGGGAACTCGAGAGGATCCAACCAACTTCCGTCCTCGGCGCAGAGAAGATCGTATCGGGGCAGAGAAGAACGATACGGTCGGACGATCCTTACCTTTTCCATCTCCGGATCTTCTCCAAGTACTGGGCGACCGCGTTCGAACGGACGGTCGATCGATTACCTACCGATGGCGATCAGAATGATCAGTGAGAGGCGATTGCAGGGGAACTCGACGGTCCCTGTTGCGGTGGCTCGCTTGATTTGATCGTCCGGCGCACAGTGCAAAGTTGATTCGCCTTCGCTTGTCAGGTCTCCGTCTCCTCGACTCGGCCTCACCTCACCCTAGCTCTCCCCCTTCGCGCCTAGCCTTCGACTGCCAGGGACGAAGACGATGGTGATTTTTCATCGAAGCATCGACTGGGAGCGGTGGCGTGGTGTTACACCCACGATAGAACAGTCCCAATTTTCTTTTTCGCCAACAGGACTTCGGAGCAACGCTGCTGCTGCGTTGTGAGCCTCACGCTGCGCCTTGCGGACGTCTTCTTCTCCCCTGCGCACGCTGCGGATAACTTGATCGAACACAGATGCTAGGTTCGGAATCGATCGGGAACACCAAATTCTTCAATGTGAGGGGGAAAGGTATGCAGCGAAAGCTGCATCGTTAAAACCCCTCCAACCACTCTATTATGCACAGTTTTTACAGCAAGAGGGCCGCCGGGACAGTCCCCTCCGACGACCGGAATCACCGAGCAGAAGACACAACCCGCCTCCTGCTCCTTGCCCTGCAGCATCGCCGCCAACTCGCCGCTACCCCTCTGCTTCACGGCCTCCTTGCACGAGCGGTCTCCCCACACTCGCCCACTGCAATCTGGATCGCCTGCTGCGCTCCTCTGCTCTCGCCGGAACAGGGGAATCTGCAGTCGCCTTTCCCTCGCTGCTCTCGCTCACCGAGTGGAGATGCTTCAATCGAATCCGCCTCCTCCTCTTCGTCGCCTACGAAGGAGCCTTTTCTCCTCTCCCGGATGTCGCAGCATCATCGGACGCATGGGCGTTGTTCGGCTCCATCATGCGTCCACGCAGCAAGGGAGTCGTGTGTCGTCCGCTCCCATTAAGGAGTATGGGCTTAATCTTGCCCATCAATGCTCCTAATCCTTCGCACGTTCTCGCCGTCTTCCACGGAGATGGCTCGTGCGGTGGCAACTTCGTTGGCCGGCGAATGCAGCTGCTGCGTTCGCGTGAGTCGACTTCTTCCTCGTCCGCTGTAGCCTTCTCAGACGTTCGTCGACTCCTGCGGCTTCTTTTCCGGATGCGAGCTTCAACTGGGTTTGGCCCTTCGATGCAGCCAAGCCCTCTTCTTTGCTTGATGGTGCGATTGGACTTGGGTTGGGTGTTTCTGCTCCCCAAGTCGGGTGTGCCTCCTCTCCTCGCGCACGCCCCTTTCGCTTGTAGCTTCAAGGGTGTAACAAGGCTCCCCCTCTTGAAGACGTCGATGCCCTCGTCGACTCTCCCTCGAGGTAGGCCTTGATCAACCTCTCAAACTGCCACAACGTGGCATCACGCTCCCAGCTTGCTTCCTCCTCCGACTGATCCTTCCATTGAACTAAATATTCGGTATTGCTTTGCGGGGTTGTGCGCCTCCCCACAATCTTCTCCGCTTTTCTGCGGAACTCCATCGTCACCGCCGGGTGAGGTCGAACGACCTGCTCCCGATCTGGATCAGCATCTTCATGGAAGGCCTTGAGGAAGGAGACATGGAATGTTGGGTGGAGACGCAGCCTCGTCGGAAGCTGAAGTTGGTAAGCAAATTCGCCGACCCTGCGCACCACCGGAAAAGGACCGTCAAACTTCGGAATCAAACCTTTATGCAGTTTGGTTCCACAGGCCTTCTTCCACATCTGGGGCGTCAACTTTAACAGCACCAGATCGCCTTCCTTGAATTCGCGAGGCGTCCGGTATTTGTCCGCGCGTTTCTTCATACGATGCGCGGCTCGCTCGAGGCTGCTCCGCGCCTCAGCAATTTGCTCGCCCCTATCCCGAATGAAACGGGAGGCAGCTGGGCACCTTCCTTCGCTGGTCGTCCGTACTAGCTCGGTTGTAAAAAGTGGTTGCTGCCCATACACAATCTCGAACGGAGATTTGCCTGTAGCGGAGGAACGGTGAGTTTTGTAAGAAAACTGGGCGGCGTCTAAGAGTGTTACCCAGTTCTGCTGCGATGCTGTCACGAAGTGTCGGAGGTACTCCTCCAACAAGGCATTAATCCGCTCGGTTTGGCCGTCCGTCTGTGGATGGTTTGTCGTTGAGAACTTAAGTCTCGTCCCCAGCTGCTCGAACAGTGCGGTCCAAAACCGCCCTGTGAATCGTGAATCTCTGTCGCTCACAATGTTCTCCGGCAGTCCGAAGTAGCGCACTACATGTCGGAAGAAAAGGGTGGCCGTCTCCTCGGCCGTCGCCTGCTCCGTCGTCGGAATAAACACGACGAACTTACTAAACCTGTCAACAACGACAAAAACAGCAGAAAGTCCGTCAACTTTAGGAAATGACTTTACAAAATCCATCGAAATGGATGTCCATGGCCGGCTGGGAATAGGAAGAGGTTGCAGCAGTCTTGCCGGTCGACTACGCTCCGTCTTGTCCTTCTGGCAGATGCCGCACGTTTTCACGAACGCTTCTGCATCGCGTTCCATGCGCGCCCAATAATATGAACGCGCCAACAGGTTGCACGTCCGCTCGACCCCGAGATGACCCGCCCAAGTCGAGTTGTGGCACTCGGATATCAGAAACCGTCGAAGCTAGGTGGAAGCTGGAATGACTTGGCGTCCGCCTGTGGTCTGCAGCAGCCCAACCTCGTCAACCCAAAAACGATGGGTGCTGCCATCGCGCACCTACGCCAACAGGGCTTGATACGCCTTGTCCTTTTCTGCGGCCACCTGGATCTGCTGCATCAGATCGCTCATAGCGCGGGTGCTGATCGCGCTGAGCCTCTGGCTAAGAGCATCCGCCGCCTGGTTGTGCCGGCCCGGTCGATGCTCCCACTGGAAGTCGAACTCCGCTAGTAGTTCCTGCCAACGAGCCTGCTTCGCCGAGAGTTTCTTCTGAGTGGTGAAGAATGTGTTGGCGACGTTGTCCGTTCGCACCACGAACGGGTTGCTGAGCAAGTAGACTCTCCATATGTGAAGGCAGTGCACCACGGCGAGCATCTCTCGCTCGTGCGCACTGTAACGCTGCTCAGCTGGGTTGAGCTTGCGGCTCTCATATGCTACCGGGTGGCCTCCTTGAATGAGCACTCCACCGAGAGCCCTCTCGGATGCATCGGTGATGACTTCAAACGGCTGGTTGAAGTCCGGTAGCTTCAACACGGGCTCCGTGCTAAGTCTACGCTTCAACTCATCCATCGCTGCCTGCTGCTGTTCTGTCCACGCCCAATCACATTCTTTCCGCAGCAAGTCGGTGAGTGGTGCTGCCAGCTGTGCAAACCCCCGGACAAACTTCCGGTAGTAGTTTGCCAGCCCCAAGAATGATCGCAGCTCCGATGGGTTCGTCGGCGCAAGCCACTCGCAGATGGCCTTGATCTTGTCCAACTCCATTCGGACGGTGCCGCCTCCAATGCGATGCCCCAAGAATGCGATCTCCTCCTGCGCGAACTCGCATTTATCCTTGCGCAGAAATAGTTGCTGCTATCGGAGCTTGCTGAACACCATTTTCAGATGCTGCACATGTTCCTCCATGTCCCTAGAATACACCACGATGTCATCTAAATAAATGACAACAAAGTGATCGAGATACTCACGAAAGACATCCGTCATCAAGTTGCAGAATGTCGCTGGTGCATTAGTGAGGCCGAACGGCATCACTAGGAACTCGTAAGATCCATATCTCGTCACACACGTCGTCTTGGCTTCATCCCCTTCAGCAATGCGTACTTGCCAGTACCCTGATCTCAAGTCGAGCTTGGAGAAAACTCGAGCACGGGTTAGCCGATCAAATAAGTCGGCGATGAGGGGAATGGGATACCTGTTCTTCACCGTGACCTTATTCAACGCACGGTAGTCGACGCACATACGCAATGTGCCGTCTTTCTTCTTCTGAAATAGAACAGGTGCACCGAAGGGTGCCTTCGATGGCCGGATTAGCCCGGCCTCAAGAAGATCATCGAGCTGCCGCTTTAGCTCGTCCAATTCCGCAGGGGCCATACGGTAAGGCGCTTGAGCAGGCACCTTCGTCCCCGGGAATAACTCGATATGATGATCTGTTGGCCGTCGAGGAGGTAGCGCCCTTGGTAGTTGGTCGGGCATGCGATCCGCAAACTCCTCAATGACAGCCTGCGCCGGAGCCGGAATGCCTCGTTCCTGCTGATGGGGCATGGGATCATCACGAACGGAGGCTAAGAAGGTCGCCTCCCCTTGTTTGAGACCTCGGACTAGCTGCATTGCCGAGAGAAGAACAGTTTTCTGCGATGCAGATCCGCCGGAGGTCGTAACATCCACCGTCTCCTCCTTTTGGCATGCCTTAATGAATCCTGCATTTGGAGGTTCGAGGAGCATTATACCTCCGAGGTAAGGCGCCGCCATTGCGCGGGTTTGCATCAAGAATTCAGACCCAAGAATCAGTCCGAAGTCATCTAGCAGAATGGCGGTGAAGTCGATGGTGCCGTGCCAATGTCCTATGGTCGCGGGCACATGGCGCACGACGCCGGTGCTCCCACTGGTTGCTCATTCACCATCTTCACGCGCGTGGGGCTGTACACCACGCGTAACTGCAACTCTCGGGCAAGATCCAAGCTGATGAAGTTATGGGTTGCGCCGGTGTCGACCATCGCTTTGCATGGTCGCCCGTTGAGCTCCATGGCGACGTACATCAGCCGCGGTTGTGGATGTGCGGCTGCAGCTTGTGCAGCGTTAAGTTGCTGCAGGGGTGCAACATGGGCCAAGGTGTTGCAGTCCGTCGCCGGCGCGGGTGCAGCTACAAGTTCATCGCGCTGCACCTGAATCGCCGCCGCTGCACAGTCTCGACGAGGGCATCTCCTCGTGAAGTGCGGCCCCTTGCATATCTCGCACCGAAGTCCCTGCACGGGTCCCCGTTGAGCAGGGCCCGAGCCTTGTCCGTAGGCGAATTGTCCACGCCCACGACCCCATCCACGCGTGGCTCCACCTTTGCCTCGCGGACGTGGAGGTCTCTGTGCTTGATACTGCGGCGGGCTGCGTTGACGCGGCGGCCGCTCCATCTCAGCAGGTCGGGAAGAAGAGGCCGCCCACTTGTCCATCAATCCTTCAGCGATCAGTTGCGCCTCCTTCAAAGTTGCGACGTCTCTCCGCTCCAGCTCCTCACATGCCCATGGTTGAAGGCCGTTGAGGAAGGCATAGAGCTTGTCGGCTTCCGCCATATCCCGGAGATCCAAGATGACGTTGTTGAAGTCTTGGATGTATTCCCGGATAGATCGTGTTTGTCGGAGTTGACACAGCCGATGGCGGGCTGTTCGGGCTGCGTTCACTGGGAAAAATTGTCGTCGCAGCGCTTCCTTCATTGCTGCCCACTCGGTGATGGGTTTGGCAGTCTCCGAGGCATTCGGATCAGTCTCGAGACGCCACCATAGCTTTGCATCGCCAATCAAATAAGCAGCAGCAATGGGAACTTGGTCGGCTGGATCGATGCGGGCGGAGGTGAAGTACTGCTCCATATCCCACATATAATTGTCCACGTCGTGAGTTCCTAAAAAAGTGGAGGGCTCCGGGACGCGCGACGTCGGTCGCAGTGGAGCTTGCACGCTTGGAGCATGGAGAAGCCCCGCACGCAAAGCATCGAACTCGCGGCGGAGGGAACACAGATCCTCCATCTCGCGCTCCCGTTGCTGTTGTGCTGCGGCTGCTTGTTCTGCTGCTGCGGCCACTTGTTCCGCCATGGTAACAGCTACCTCCAATTCTGCATGGAGGAAATCCACCTCTTTAGCCAGTGTTTCCATCGATCCGTAGAGCTCTTCGAGACGGTCACGCATCCTCGTCTGCGTAGAGGGACCGCTTCCTGGTGTCGTCGGTGCGCCCATCCATCTCTCGAGCGCTTGAAGTCGTTCAGCGAGCGTGTGGTTCCCCTCTCGATCATCTGCCGTAGCACCGAATCAAGCTCTGATACCAGTTGTTACACCCCCGATAGAACAGTCCCAATTTTCTTTTTTGCCAACAGGACTTCAGAGGTGCGGCACAACGCTGCTGCTGCGTTGTGAGCCTCACGTGCGCCTTGCGGACGTCTTCTTCTCCCCAACGCACGCTGCGGATAACTTGATCGAATACAGATGCTAGGTTCGGAATCGATCGGGAATACCAAATTCTTCAATGTGAGGGGGAAAGGTATGCAGCAAAAGCTGCACCGTTAAAACCCCCTCCAACCACTCTATTATGCACAGTTTTTACAGCAAGAGGGCCGCCGGGGACAGTCCCCTCCGACGACCGGAATCACCGAGCAGAAAACACAACCCGCCTCCTGCTCCTTGCCCTGCAGCCTCGCCGCCAACTCGCCGCTGCCCCTCTGCTTCGCGGCCTCCTTGCACGAGCGGTCTCCCCACACTCGCCCGCTGCAATCTGGATCGCCTGCTGCGCTCCTTTGCTCTCGCCGGAACAGGGGAATCTGCAGTCGCCTTTCCCTCGCTGCTCTCGCTCACCGAGTGGAGATGCTTCAATCGAATCCGCCTCCTCCTCTTCGTCGCCTACGAAGGAGCCTTTTCTCCTCTCCCGGATGTCGCGGCATCATCGGACGCATGGGCGTTGTTCGGCTCCATCATGCGTCCACGCAGCAAGGGAGTCGTGTGTCGTCCGCTCCCATTAAGGAGTATGGGCTTAATCTCGCCCATCAATGCTCCTAATCCTTCGCACGTTCTCGCCGTCTTCCACGGAGAACGTCGTCGACTCCTGCGGCTTCTTTTCCGGATGCGAGCTTCAACTGGGTTTGGCCCTTCGATGCAGCCAAGCCCTCTTCTTTGCTTGATGGTGCGATCGGACTTGGGTTGGGTGTTTCTGCTCCCCAAGTCGGGCGTGCCTCCTCTCCTCGCGCACGCCCCTTTCGCCTGTAGCTTCAAGGGTGTAACACGTGGCGTCCGCGTCTTCTGCTCTGTTCTGAGCAGAACAGGGGCTGCCACCGAGTGAAGATGCGAGCTGGAAGCCTGGAACTTGGAAGAGGCGATCGTCCGATCGATTCGATGGATCGAGGATTCCAGGTCGAGTAGACGAGATCGGCGTGGTTCTCTCCGAGGATGATTGGACTATCATATTCTACTGAGACACAGCTTTTTAAGTAGCATTGATGTCAAACCTTAGCTGGAAATGCAACAATATGCTTCTGCACCGATAACAGTGAAAATTTACCATGTTCAGACACCTTAATCAGTCGATCATTCCATCTACACCAGGTGAATTTCTTTGGCAACGAAGTCCTCCCTATGTTCCCTGTGGCACAGTTAAGAAGCCTCCATCCACAAATAATATAATAGTACATGGAAAAAAAATGAACATGTCACTTGATTGAATTGCTAATTGTCATTCCCTGTAGAGAACATTAAATTAAGATGTATTTGAAGCATTCCATCTGTAAATTCTGGAATCCATATAATGCAATCGATCCACAATACATGGTGTATTTATGTTCCGGATCATTATCTTTTGTCTAAAAGCTCAAGTTACGCCATACCTGATCAGATTTATTCTCCTTCTTCATGTGCCTGATTCAAGCCTAATATCTATCTAACTGCTGCGTGATATGCATATGCATAAGTTTTAATGCGCTGTCTCCCTAAAATAGTATTTCTATTCCTTTTGCTGCAATTTTTCACTGTTATATTACCACATGGACATCTAACGACGTAGCTTATTATGTTTAAATCACTGCAGAAAGTCCCGCATCCGCCCCAAGATCGGACCGTGGTTGTCGCTTGCTTGGCCGAAGGTGCTCAGGATATGGGTGCCCCAATATCTGCTTATGTTGATGTGAGAACTTTACATGTTTTTTACCTGCTGAAATCAACATATGGTTTACAAGTTTTTAATTGGCAAATCATTTTCAGCGACTGATGCCTTTGATATTGAAAGAACCGGGATCATCGGACTCAACTAATAGGAGAAATGCTGCATTTTGTGTTGGTGATTTTTGCAAAAGTATCATTTTTTGGGTTAGATAGTCTGCTATACATATATAATATATATCTATACACAGCTCATAACTTTACGAATCTAGATATAACTGCCCGATTGAGGGCTCTAACTACAGCAGCTCATTTTTGAGATGAACAACTCACATTGGCTATTTAAAGTTTTCAAAAATCATATTACGGCTTTGTCGTTTTTCAATCACCACTGATACCGACAAATGCTTGCTTCCTTATGTTTCTTCTGGCATATAAGGAAAACAGCAACTAACAGTTCAAAAAAACAAAGCTAGTTAATATTTCAGAATCCGAGGCAAAAGTGCTTTCTTTGCTCTCATTAGCAAATTTAAAGATATGCTCTATGTTTGAATGTTCCTTTACTATTTAGCTGCACTACTTTGTTAATTCGTTCATCTTAAATTTTTTTACTTACGGTTAATTTAATTATGCAAGATATGAGAAAGCACATCGTTATTCAAGTTCATTCCTTTGTTTGGTATTTTGATTTAAGCTTATAGTTAATAGGCATGTGAAGTGAATTCTCTTATCCAGCAAATAACGCAGCATAAAAACAATCAATGTAAGAAGAGAATAATATTATCTGCAGACCCGGCGTGATGACCAAATTAAACTACCATGTACACGTAAGAAATAACTTTAATAGAGTATAGATGTTATCCCGAGATCATGATATGCAGTAGCTGCAAGATATCGTAGGACAGCACTGTTTAGGTCATTTGGGCAAAGAGATTTAAAGTGTCCGCAGCATCTTGCACTGCCCATCAAAGCTATCGGAACAAACTATAAAAATGGAAAAATAAGATGAAAATGTAGAACCGAATTCAAAAAGATTGCTCAGATCAACTGAGGTTTAATCCACACTCTTGATATGACGCAACCAAAGAGAGGCAACTAATCGGTAATGAACTTGTGTCAAAACTCGTAAAGATACATGAAGAGCACCAGAAATATACTTGAGAAAGAAAAAACGCCTGCCAAGGAAGAAGAAGCAGAGATAGCGGAGCAACATTTTACAGAAAAAATAGGCAAACATAGAGATATCAGAGATAGATAGCTAATAAGCAATAGTTAACAATCTAACGGAAAAAATACTAAAAAAAATGAGTTTGATTTGTAGCCGGCCGTTGAACGCAGGCGGCCAAGTCAACTGCAGCAGCAACTAACTTCCTCCGTTGCTTTCGGCCGCACTCCAGCTTGCGCCGCGGCTGCTCGAGCGGCGGCGGGCGGCGGCCTCGACGGCTTTGTTGGCGGCATCTCTAGATTCTTTTACGAGCTCTTCTGCCTTGGTGGCCGATTTCAATGCGCCCTGGATAAGTGCATGAAGATCATTTCCCACCCTTTGAGATGTGGAGGAAGCTTTATTGGCATATGCAGCGGCGAGAGCGGAAGGAGGGAGGGCCATTGAGAATTTAGGGCCTTCGTTCGTGTTTATTTGAAGAACCATCGGAGGCGTCCTTTTGCTGCAGAGAAGGACGATACAAAGGACGATACGAGCGCAGGGACGATACGATTGCGCAGAGAAGCAGAGAAGGACGATACGATTGCAGCGTTGAGCAAGCCACGTTGCCATGTGCGGGTTGAGGTCGCGAGCGCGGGAGCCGGAGCTCACGCTTCGAGTAACCTCGCCGTCCTCGGCCGGGTGCGCGGGGATTAGGGTTTTAAACCCCTTCTCCCTTTTCAACGATCGGGTTGCCAATTGACCCAATTATCCCTATAAATTCTTCAAAACTTTTGAATCAACCTAGCTCGTCTTTAATAATTCATAATAAATTCCTGATTTTAAACTCATCTGGTGTGTATATATATATACATTTGTTTATTAATATTATTTTTTTCATCTGCAGTAGCTTTCCAAGTAATATATATATCTTATTTCTTTATTTTACTTCACTCACTTGCTATTTTTATTATAAATTTATTATCTACCCTTTCATAACCCTTAAAAATAATACTAATAGCAATGCATGGAAAGGAAGACAGCGATACTATTAATAGGAGAATAATAGGAAGATTTGATATTTAAAATCAGGTGCTTTTTTGGTGGTGAAATTAATTTTAAGCTAAACTGAACCAATGAATTTCAAAAATATTTCTTGCTCATAATTTTTTTTAAACTTTGAACTGACCTCTTTTGTGAAACATTTCTTATTTTCCAATAAAACTAATTTGTTAGATTTTGGATGAGCCCAACAAGCCTCACCTCTACTCTGCAACTTGTCAAAACAAATAAGCACAGCATCAAGAGTCAGGTTGCTTGTTTTTTTAACAGAAGTAAAGGCTAGAGATGGATTAGAAAAAGATTCCAGGTTGCAAAGATGCAAAACTTTAGCTAGAAATGTAACAATATGCACCGATAATAGTGAAGATTTGCTATGTTCAGACACCTCAATGAGTCGATCATCTTCGCTTCCATCAGCACCAAGTGAACTTTTTGAATCAGCCTTGGCTCTGGCAACTAAGTCATCTCTCATATTAATGGTAATCCCACCAAAAGACATATCCAAAATCTCAAATTTGACTCTATATTCCCCGCTGCACAGTTGAAGCTTTCAAGTTTCAATCAATTCATCCACAAATAATATAATAGGACATGGAAAAAATAAAAATGTCCTATATGTTCCCTCGAAGCCGATGCACGCTTGGTGGTGGTACACGTGCCGTGAAAAACCTTGGATATGAGCGACAATTGCATCTTCTGGAGGCTGCCAAGAGGATGTGCAACAAAAGATCTATAAGCAGAAAAAGATGAATGAAGAATGTGAATACATGAAAGAAGAGCTTTTCATGAGCAATGATATGCACTATAAAGAAAGATGCAAATTTCATAACTTATATGCAGCTACATAAGTTGTCTGTTATCTAACTCCACCGAGACATAGTCAACATCTTCCGGTTGTCGCCTCTGTTTTGGTTGACAACTTTCATCGTCTGGATCCATCCCAAAAGCCTCAAAAAGTACACGGTAAAATTCAGGCATACCAAAACATAAATATATGGCTGCAAACAATGCCCAAAACACAGACCTGACAAGTAATCACATAGGAACAAGAAAAGAAGGGATGTTAGATTTTATGCAAGACTTGAGTGCTTACGTCTTCAACTATAAAAAAATCAAAGAAAAACTCCAACAACGTTCTATATTGACTGTACATAATGCACGATACATGGTTGAAGATAGCTATTCTTGCTTTCAGTTTATTGAAGCGGAATAATATAAACTGGAGATCTTCCTATTCTGTATTGTACGTGGCTCTAACAATGACGAGAAAAAAGTTCTTGATGTGCTCTACCATGTACCTCGTCCCATATTCAGATGCTTATTTATGTGTGATCATCGGCACAACCCAGTAGTAATAAGCTCACTCAAATATCTGAATACTTTGTTCGAGTCAATAATAACTAGAATTTATCTGTAAATTTGCCAAGACACAAATCACTGATAAAGATGTTGTTCAATGTTGTTCAATAATAAATACATTCAATGTTGTTCGAGGCAGAAAGCAGTTGTTCAAGCAGGGTATGTATCGAGATGAATGATTTAACTTTTTGAGTATGTTGGTTTCATGAAGTTAGAATATTAATATTTTCTATATCACTTTTCAGTCATTTCTATTTATTAAAAGTTCTTGTTTACTCAAATGTTATTATACTGAAGGACTTGAGAGGTTCCAACCTATCTCATAGTCGACGCAACAGTGTTGCCTCAACACCAAGCGATGTGGATGGGCAACCACAGTTGAATGATGCTGTATATGCGTTTGTTGGAATGCATTGCATCTCCACGGGCGCAGAAAAATATTGGGCTTAGATTATGAGGATGGATATTAATGCCCGCAAGCTTTAACTTACTCTTTTCAAAAAAAAGAAAAAAGAAGCTTTAGGTTACTTTTGTATGGAAATTCATTCATGCAAATGTTCTTAAATGCACTAGGGAATTAGATCAGCTAAGTATTGCATGAAAATTAATTTATTGCATAAATGAACAGTAAAGTTATGGTTTTTTAGTGACGTGAGATCATAAGATAGTCCGGGCCGTGCCTGGCATGACCTGTACTTTATGTCGTGCCGAGTTGGGCCTCAAGGATGAGGCCCGCGGGCCAGCACGAATAGTATATATGTATTAAATATATAAATATTTTAAAAATATTAAATAGCAGAATGATTAAAACATTTGTCTTCAGACATATTTTTAAACGGGCCGTGCTGAGCGGAGCATTGGCTCCACTGGGTCGTGTCCTTATGGGCTGGTCCGAGCATGATCCATTTACATGTCTACCATAAGACATGGGAGAGCACATGCATCGGTGTTTATTAGTAATTTGACTAGTGGTAAATGTTGACATGAAGATAGAGATAAATAGATAAATATTAATATTTCGTTAATGATTAGGAATGTTTCTACAGATTCTAAGGGCATGTTTGGATTGAGATTAGTCAGGATGAGTGATAGGAAGGAAATCAAGGGGGTTCTCCTATTTGGAGGATTTTTTTTTCTTATAAAAAGAAAACTTATGTTGGACGGAAATGAAGGTAGAACCTAACCGTACTTCCCTCTCCACATCATCAAGTTTGCTACAGAAAAAGGGGGAACGACTATGTGTTATTTTAAAATTGTCAGCTTAAATGAATTAGTATCTTCTTGTTCAAACATCCTCTGAGCGCTCTGACTTCAATTTTATAGGTTTTTCCAAGTGCATTTTGTTCTGTCCTAATATTTATCACTTTTTTTAAGTACTTATTTGGATGAACATATTTTGCCCCATATGAAACCGGAAAATTATATTCTTTCAGCTGTGATTTAGTCATTCTTTATTTGGTAATTGCAGGTGAATAACAACTTTCTTTTGGTTGGGAATGCAAACAGAGAAATCAGTGTAATGTTTCCACTTCATTTTCCTATACATGTTTCACTAAGTTTGAAATATTTTTGTTGTTGAGGAATGGTATATCTAGATATCTCAGGCTTCTCTTAAAGTGAGAAAAAAAAAAAATTGAAAAATATCGTTGCATTCATTTCAAAAGTCTGAAATTGCACATTATATCCTTTAAAAGGACAGAAGAAGACAAAACAAATGAAAAAATTTAAAAAAAAAAAAAAGAGAAACAGGAGAGGTTGAAACGAGTGAGCAGAAAATAAAAAAAAGAGAATATAAGCCCATCAACTTTGGTACGGTATAGTATACCATCACAATTCTCTTCAAGGTGGCAAAAGTAAGAATGTACTAGAGGCTTCTGTTTCTAAGATATTCGCTAGTAAGACAATCACTTTTCTTTGAGTCAATCTTTGTTGCTTATGTTTATCACAAGATTGTGAATGACTCAGGTGATTAATTTTAGCACGGGACGTGCAATTTGAAAAGGAGATAACCGCTATGGACAATGATCATGCCGGTCAGCATGTTTTTGCTGGAGACACACAGGTTGCTTTTCATGCTTGTGGAAATTCATCCTTATTTCCCTTTTTTTGCTGAGTATTTCCCTTAACTACCGCTAATATCTAAAATATTTGGATGCAATAACAGGGATGCATTTACACTATTAATGTGAACTCGCGTGGCGGATCAATATCAAGAGCATACAGGAACGGAAGCATCAAGGGTAAATCTCCTATTACAACTGTTCATTATCGTACATTCTCTTTGGTTGCACGGGGTCCTGTACTTCTTGCATGTGCTCAAGATAACAATATCTGTACTAAGGGAGGTAGGCTTGTTTTGCTTAATTCAGTACTTTTTTGGATTCCCTCTTATTTTTAGAAGTTTTTAAAATTTCCAATTGGGTGATCAAAGAAGTGGATAGACGGAGAAGGCGGTTCCTATGAGGCAAAAATGAGGAACAAAGGTGCACGCTTAATCCTATAAATTGGAAGGTGGTAACATTGAAAGAAGAAAATGGTGGCCTAGGAGTTCTAGACATTCGTGCTCATAATGATGCCAGATTGGGATCTTAGACGTGGAAATTGATAATAGGAAATTCCTCAACATGGGCTAAGGTGGTAAAGTGGAAATACTTCAGAAGAAAAAATTGGTATATGGTCAAGAGCACTGCAGGATGGTCAAGTACATGGCAAACAATAGCAAAATTAAGAGGGGTATTTATGTGCAGCCTAGATTATCAAATTGGAGATGGGACTGACATAAGCTTTTGGTTTGAGCCATGGTTAAAATACAGAAGGATGGCAGACATGCATAACGAGGTCTTCCTAGCTATGGAACATCATAATACCACATTATCTCAATTAGCTAG
The DNA here is from genome assembly GCA_030544415.1 of Thalia dealbata. Taxonomy (NCBI): domain Eukaryota; kingdom Viridiplantae; phylum Streptophyta; class Magnoliopsida; order Zingiberales; family Marantaceae; genus Thalia; species Thalia dealbata. Next base: position 17,905,101 of record CM060458.1, read on the forward strand.
GTGGGAAGATGGGATGTTTAATGGTTGGACAATGGCTATGCATAATGATATTTCTCCGGCAGCAATAGAGAGGTTCCTTGATGACATGAGAAACATACAAGTTGGTGAAGGAAATAAGGAAATTTGGTGGAGATGGACAAAAACTAAAAGTTTCTCAGTGCATTTGATGTATAATCTTATAAAAGAATCAGGTATCAAGGATATTGAAGGTTGTATTTTATGGAAACCTAAGTTGCCTTTAAAAATTAACTTCTTCAATTGGCTAATGAGGAAAGATAAATTGCATACCAAGATGCATTTGGTATGCAAGGGCATCATGGTGGATGAAGTTTGTAGTCTATGCAAAGATGAAGTTGAGACAATAGATCATTTGTTCTTTCAATGCCCCTATACAAAAAATGGATGATATATATATTTGCAACTCTTGCAAATGCAATCATATGCTATCACACACATTCCTGGGGCTGTGAAGGGAGATGAGATAATGAATTTGTTAAAGATGAAATAATTAGCTGTATGGCATTGGAGTGTATGGGATGAGAGAAACAGGAGATGCTTCTTGGGTAACTCAAATTCAACAAGGGCATTAGCCATACAAGCAGCTGCGGCTCTTACATTTTTCAATACTTACAGGCTACCTTGAAATCTAATAGTCAGCCGGTGCTTCACTTTGAGCTAACTTTGTGTATTTTCACATCCTTTGGATGATATATTGTATCATTTAAATGAATGCAATGTTATCTTTCAAAAAAAGATGGCAATATCTGTTTCTTCAAGTTACTTGCTGTTATTTTCATTGCCTTCTCATCAGTCAATACTTGTGTAATTTGGATGGCTAATATTATATGCTGCACTATACAGTGTTGCTCTGGAAATCCAAGGGTTCTTGACTCTTATGTGCTCTTTCAAGTTAGCCCCAAGGTTGCACAACAGACATGCCTCTTTCTGGCCTCTACTTTCTCTTGAAAAAGGGGAGTTCGTAGGCATGCTCATCTCTAATGAGCAAGGTCTACTTACTAAATTTTATAAGTTTATAATCTATTAGCAAGCTGAGATATAGTTTACACAGAATTCAGACTTGAGTTGGATTTTTGACGTATTAAACATACTTATTGCATTGTTCCACCAGCTGACTATTACAGTTTTTTATTACCAACTGAAAATTGATGTACTATTCACACTGGTCACTGGAGATAGAACTCAGGAAAAGACTTTTTTTTTCCGCTCTGCTACTAAAGAAATAATCCTCTTTCATCACCAAATTCTAGACCCTCTATGCGATAGTTCCTGATAGCAATGTGGGATCGTAGTACTGATCTAATGCATGGAACTTCTAATACAAAATGGGTCTATGCAGTAACTCATTTTTATTCGTCAATACTGCTAATCTTCAACAATGCTATTGATAAATTATGATATTATTAACTGTGTGGTCTTCTCACAAATGTTTTTACCTGCTGATTAATTTATTCGATCAAGTAGTCTACTGACTATAAGTTTTTCTAATAAAGTTTGTGGAAGCGAAGACGCAATGATCTGACTCGGCCAAAGAATTCATGCGTGGACACGCTTCAGGTCTTCCTTTTTTGCACCTACCTTCCATTTACACCACCCTTAAACCTCTCTAAGCATCATGCATCCCTCCTGCTTCAGGGTCACGGCTGCACGGTTGTAGGAGTTGCTTGGAACCTCGGGGAGAACTTGTTGGCCTCAGTTGATGTGGACGGAACTGTGATTGTTTGGAAGCGAGCACAAACTGGTTGATATCATTCCACCGTCCCGGAATCACATCGATCCACACACAACAAAGGATCTCATTCCATCCAGTCATAACACAACAAAGGCACATACACTGTAGGCTACCGCTCGTTCATTCATCCAGGAGGCTGCTTCAGTGAGTATACATCCAAGTATAGCGGAATACTCTGTTGTATCAGTTTTAGATTCTTCTTTCTCGCAACAATTTTTTTTTTCTCACAGGCTGATTATTTTGTAGTTCTATTAGCCTTGTATCATCAGGGAGATAGGATAGGAAGAGAGAGAGAGAGAATCAATGAGATTGCTCTCTTTTTGTCCATAGCTGCCTCTTAATCCTCGTAGAGCATATCAGTTTGTATCATTTTGTATTGACATGACCTCTTTAATTTTAACTTTTCTAACTTGACTTAAATCAGATATGATAGCAATTTTAACATTGCTACTTGCCTTGGCATTCAGCTTCTTTCGCAATAATGTTTGTGGCTTTCGTCATTAATAGAAAATATTGTGGCACGCATTTTGCCGATCAACTTCAAACCTTGTAAATTTTTAATGCTCATCTCACCCCATCAATCTATCCAGTTGAATCAACAATTTGCAACGTCAATGTCCAAACGAGGTGAAGTCTTATACGCCTCACAACCTCAAAAAGTAAATTTTACAAAGCAGTTGAAAAAGCACTCTGCGTCGGGAGGAGAAGAACATGGAATTCGCATCGCAAATGTCGGCGTCAAGACGAGAAGAATAACAACTCTAATTCGCTCATCCGCACACCAAAACCGCGGTCGAAATGGACGGCTGCGACCTGCAAACTTTAAACCAAGATTCCCTACACTGCACCGATGAAATTGTTCTCCAGCTATTCGATGTCAGGTCTCCGATGGAGACGTACAATTAATCAAAACAGTGGACCGCACACGGGAGCGGATGGATGCATGAACGAATGGCTCGGTATTCATGGCGGAAGGACGATTCAGTTCCACCGAATCTTATTTATCTCAAAAATCAGATTTCAGTACTTCTCCTCTTGATCGATTCAGCGTATTATTTGTAGTTACAGATCAGCTCGTGAGTTTAATATTTAACTTGTGTGATGTTTTTTATCGCGAAGGCCGCCCCCCTCTATGAATCAATTCCATCGTTGCTCTCTCGTCTGGAGACCATCAAATGGGAATATATGATGGACTTGATTAGGGGATGAACAGGACAGAAGGATTACTTAATAAATATGTCAGGCCGGCCGCCATTTAGACTTCGATTGGGCTAGCAGGGAATTTAAAATGAGCACCAGCAACAACACTTACAGTTAAAAATGCTCCCTGCCCTCTTTATCACTTACAGATAAAGTAGATATCTCATGTCATAGCTGCACATAATATGGACGAACAAAATGTAATTAAACACTATAACATACTCTTTTTGTTAAGACAGTATTTATATATAAAAAAATCATATGGGAAGCAAATTATTTAGAATAGCACCGACTCCACTATCCATAGAACATACTATTTAATGGCACTGCATGATAAGCTTTTATAATATATATATATATTATTGTAAAAAAATATAAATTGTATTAATGGTAATTCAACAACATTCTATCAATCAATTTTATCACGTAAATTGGGACAGCTGAGAGACCCAGCAAAGTTAAGTTTTAATTGCGGCTGACGGATGAGTGAACGGGCAAAAAAAAAAAAAGATTCCTTATATCTTTAATTTTAATAATATTATTATTATTATTATTTGAAGAGGACGTGGGAATTTTTATTGTTTTTTTAAATCCCTTTTATTTTTTGCAGGTTGATGAAAAGAAAGGGGTAGTGTCATTTTCGTGAATAAGAGAAGGGTTGTCTATAAATATAGGGCACGAAGGGAGGGGGGTCTTCCACAGTCGACAGAGTCATCGGTTCCCTCCCTTTGCTTTCAAGCTCTCCGAGTGCGAGGTGAGGAGGAAGAAGAGATTGTGCGTGTGATTCGTGGGCGATGGCACAGGAAGGGACGGTGGTCGGATGCCACACCGTGAACGAGTGGAATCGACAGATCGAGCAAGCCGATAGATCGAAGAAGCTGGTACGAATCCAATTCATTATTCCATTCTTTTTTGAGCAAAAAAAAAACCTTTTTGGTGGAGAGCGATGAGTTTCCATGATTTTGATTCTTGTTTTCTTCTCGGCTCCTCTTTTTATTGGAATTGGCTTTTCGTTTGCAACGATTTAGTAGAATGCAAGTCGCTTGGAGGGCTTTTCGTTTGCTGCCACGATTCAGTAGAATGCAAGTCGGTGGATCCCCCGTTCTCTCTCTCTCTCTCTCTCTGTTCTTTCGTCATGAATGGAGGAAAAAGAATTCTGGTCGTGTTCACCTTTTAGATGTCCTATTTTTGCATCAAAGAAGAAAAAAATTTGGACGCAAGCGATGAGTTTCCAGGATTTCGATTCTCATTCTCCTCTTGGCTCCTTTTTTTGTGGAATTGGCCTTTCTTTTGCAACGATTTAGTAGAATGCAAATTGGTGGATCCCCCGTTCTCTCTTTGCGTTCTTTCCTCGTGAACCGAAGAAAAAATAGCATTTTGACGATTCTTAGTCGTGCTTACCTTCTAGACGCCCTATTTCATATCATAGAAGAAAAAAATTTTCATTTTCCAGTGACTTGCCGAGCTCTCTTCATCTTTGGTATCTCTGCTGATCCAACATCTCTTTGGGGAGTAAATTATGTGGGAATGACTCCATTTTCATTGATCTCGAGTGGTAAAGAACAGAATTTGCACTAAATTAGGAATGGCGCCTCTGAGGGTTGTCTCTTATGTGAGTAAGGGACAAAGCTATCGTATTAAGATTTTTTCCCCTTTATTACGATATGTCTAATATCATCAGAATTCAGCACCGTCTGATCCGCCAAAACTGGGTAGAAGCACAATCTTACTTCTTTGAAACGATCCAATTAGCACTTCTCTTCCTTTGTCTACTGTCATCATATGAGTTTTAGAAGCTAAATAACTTTCATTTTAGTTTCGATAGCAAATAGTGCTGATAAAACTTGAAAACTAAAGGGGTTGGTTAAAGATAATGATTACAAGAGCAATAACTACTCTCTGTTTAACATCCATGACCCTTTTTGCAAATTACTGCACATCTCTAACTTTAAGCAAGAAAGAGCTGAACCTGCAAAACTAGTGCAATCTTTTGTTGGTTCTAATAGCTGTCTGGCTCCAGGTGGTCGTAGATTTCACCGCAACATGGTGCGGACCCTGCCGTATGATTGCCCCGTTGTTCTCCGAGCTCGCTAAGAAGTACCCTCATATCATCTTCCTGAGGGTGGACGTCAACGAGTTGAAGGTAAAAACCAACAATTCCCACAATAAAGTAAAAGTTCTCCTGTCCTTGTCATCTGCTACACTCTTCTAATTTGTTTCACGAAATGTGCAGAGGGTCGCCGTGGAATGTGCAATAGAATCACTGCCGACCTTCCTCTTCGTGAAGGAGGGCACCATAGTTGATAGGATCGTCGGAGCACGCAAAGACGAGCTGCCGATGAAGGTCCTGTTCCACATGCCGAAGTGATTGTTTGCTCATACAACCAGTGTCAGCTACAGCTAATGTGTTCTTCATCAAATTTTGGTGCTGCTAACTCAGAGTTTATGCTATCAATGAGCATTATACTGCAATAAGCATTATACTGAATTGTTTTCAGTCGATGATCTTACTACTCCTTAAAATCATAGTCAGTGGACTCAGAGATTACATTCTAGTTAATAAGCATTGTACTAAATTTTTAGATAAATGATTGGATCAACTGATGGATAAATTATTTGGTGCTTCACTACATTTGCAGCTTGAGAAAAATTCTGGTCCTTGTGCTCTCAAGAGCTTTCCTTCTCTTTGATGTCAAGCAAGTTTTATCTGACTCCTGAGGAGATTCATGTACACTAGTCTTTAATGGTAGAGCTTCATCTGCATACCACTACTTTGTTATCTTTTTCAGGAAAATTATGGTCTATTCAATTAAATGGGCCTCGGGCTATTTTTCAACTTTGAGATGTGGCAATTTGGGTTATTGGTTATGTTCATGTCATGTCAAGACATATTTTAGGTCTGAATCGAGGCTTTCGATTATAAAAGACAACAAAAATGATCCGAACCTGACAGCCAATAAGTAATAAAAAAAAGGTTTGAACTTGAAAATTCTATCTTTTGTTTATTACCCTGCTTCTTCTTTTTTTTCCTTAACATTGCCTTCTTCTTTTTTCCTCTAGTGTTGGTGATTTCTTGAGTAATAGAGGATTTTTTTTTCTTCAATGAAATAAAACAAGAATCTTGAACAATTACATAACAGTGATTCTCTTTCACAAAACAAAACAAATACCCTTCTTTGTCGAACTTCACTGACAACATATGCACAATGATTCTGCATCAAAAGCCCCAGTGAACAAATGAATAACCAATCGACTTCTGCAATGAGCAAATCAAAGAAGAGGAAGAAGGAAGAAGAAGTTCTACTGATTCACTTAATGACCAATTTCAGAAGCCCCAAATGATCAAATCAATGAAGAAAAAGAAGTTCCACTGACTCACTCAATGACCAATTGATTTTTGGATCAGAAGCCCCCAAATGTACAAATCAAAGTAGAGGAAGAAGGAAGAAGTTCCACTGACTCACTCAATGATCAATTGACTTCTGCATCAGAAACCCCAAATTAACAAATCAAAGAAGGAAGAAGGAAGAAAAAGTTCCATGACTCAATGACCAATTGCGTATCTTCTGCATCAGAAGCCCCAAATGAATAAATCAAAGAAGAGGAAGAATGAAGAAGAAATTCCACTGACTCACTAAATGAGCAATTGACTTCTGCTTAAGGAGTCTCCAAATGAACAATCAAAAAAGAAGTTCTACTGGTTCACTCAATGACCAATTGGGCAAACACCACTACCATTACTGGAACCATTAGTGTAACCAGAAGCTTGAGACTGAGAATCTGGGCTTCTGTTCAAGCTATAATGAACGCCTACATCCTTACTCATCAGTCTCATACTTCCTCTCAGAATCCTCGCTGCCGCCATTGGTGGCAGGGCAAGAAGAACAAGCAGCAACAGCAAGAAGGATGCAATTAACTTGAGAGTTCCTGCAGTAGAACAACTCATTTTAGCTCCTAATTTATCTAATCCTTTGAGCTAAATGTAGATGGATGAATGAGAAGAAGCATATGATCGATCCCTCTCGATTCCTTACATATATAGTGCGATCATTTGCTAGAATTTGACCCGTAAGTTCACCTGATCTTGAGAAGAATTAGTCTCTCTAAGCAATTTTTTAGGATTTAGTGAAGCATCGAGGTAATGAGGCGAGAAGAAATGTTTCATTCTGCTATTGGCAGTGCACTACTGGTTGTATGCAATGTGTCACCCACTAGGAGAACAAGAAGGAAATGAGTAGAAGAACGAAGTGCTCCAGCTTTCAAAGTTCCAACTTTGCCTTTGGAATTGGACCTAAATTGACAAGCACTCTTGATCATTTCATGCTTTTTATCTCAATCCAATTCATCACCATGTCGATTTGACTATTTTTTAGGTTGACTTAGTCGATCCTCTACAGTTTATTTTTCCATGCAAAGTTGGGATTGACTTGAGCTGGCAGCGGACATCAACGGATTGGGTTAAGTAAATGGGTTGAATTTAATTAAATTGATTAACTAAAATAACTCTGGTAATTAAATTAGTTAAGATAAATCCAGATGGGCTGAGCAATTGGGCTTACTAGTTATATTTTGGTTTAGTGTTTAGTGTCCAAGGCATGGATTTTGGTTGCATGGTTCTAAAAGAGTTGCATGGGTTGTGTTATAGATAAAATTCTAAAAGCCAATAATTTGAACTGGGTTCGTTAATAGAATTAGAGATTTAATTGCTTTTGATTAAATTGAATTAGTTAAATTCTATTAAATTAATTAAATTAAATTTAGATATTTTATTGAATTTAAATAACTGGGACGTGTTTATAATTTGGTTTGGATATGAAATTAGATTTGGGCCTTTTTACACTTATGTCCTTTATCTAAACTCTCCATTCTATTATTTAGTAATTTAAATAACATCGATCAACTTATGATATCCATTCTATTATTTATGCACAAAGTATATGTTACTCCTCTGAGTTCAATGTTCTAAAAACACTATAATATCCTTGAAAAGCGAGAGACTCCTCCGGTTTCTACAATTCCTGCAGCTCTCATCAAATCCACCAATCGTGATGGAGTCCTCTTCAACAAAGAGGATGCTGGAAAGGAAGAAAGGTGAAAAATAAAAAAACTAAGTCATACTTAAATTAAACTACAAATTTTGTGAAAAGAAAAAAAAATGTCATGTAAGGGAAAAAGACCTACCTTGGCCACCGCCAACAGGGAAGCCGCAGCAGCAATGTCGCCGCCATCGTCAGTGCTCGAAAGCGCGACGCTTGCGTTTATTAGGGTTCCGGAGCAGCATGTTTAAGATGTATGGATGTGCAATCCTCCCAAAATTGGGTAGTTCCATTATTTTTTTCATTACAATAAAACTATGCCCAATTTTTACCAAACATGTCCAGATGTTAAAATAGTAGAAAGTACTGCACAAGTTGAATCATGATCTTGTACATAAAGCTATGTTCCTGAGGCTTTCTCATCAAGAAGCAGAAAAGGTTTGGTGTAGAACCCATATAGAAGAGACAATCTCATCTGGAATTACCACTTGGTTCTTTCAGAAAAAACCAACTCCAGCAAAGAACAGAGTTGAAAACCACACATCAGATGATCAATTTTCATCTCTTCAACAGAGACACTGGAAATTGCAGACTGCATTCAGGATCCTCCTTTTTACTTCTTGCTACTTTATTATTGCTGTTTCTTTTGCCAACTTGCACATGAGGAGGTCAAAACTTCAGTTTGAAGGTCAGGCAAGCACATGTTCGTTTCATTGTCTCACAGAAAAATCTCCGGGCCTTGTTGACGTTACTCTGCTAACTCCAAAAGTCGTTTGGTTATCTTTTCAGCTATGTCGATGTATGCTTTTGCAACCAAAGAATTAGGTCCTGCAAGAACAATTGGATGGCCCTCATCGGAGCTGCTCCTAATATCTTGCTCTAAAGGAATCTAGAAAAAAAGCAAACAAAATATTAAAACAATTTTGTAACCATAATGTTTAAAACAATTACCCTAAATTAGAGGATGGAAGTAAAATCTGAAATGATTGAAATTTGCAAACAGACAAAAATAAGAAAGCAGAAAATGGAAGGAACTGATGGACAGGCAATGCCAGGATGGAACCAAACTCTTACCTCTCCGAGAAACTTCATATCCAACTCCTCGGCTGTCCTTTGTGCACCACCATTTCCAAAGATGTAAGATTTCTCACCACAATGAGGACACTTAAAACAGCTCATGTTCTCAATTAGTCCTAGAATCTATAATAAAGTATCAAATAGGAAGAAAGAAGTGAATCTAGAAAGTATCAGATAGGATAGACAAAAGATAGAAGGACTAAGTTACAACCACTTAATGCAAGTGGTGTTGTCCATTGTTGAATCCAGAAACTTTGATGGAAATAATATTGGTTTAAATACAAAACTACTGAGCGACAGAAGCAAAAGCTTTTACTATTATTCATGTAGAAGAGATTCAAGAATCTACGCTAATTCTGCTGAGACTACACAACAAAATTGTCACTACATGTTTATCGGATGCAAACATGAATTCTAGCATACATGAGCTTGCCGTTAATTGTCCAAATATTAGGAAATGAAGATGGCAAACGTGATGATCCCAAAATAATGGTAACTGTTATTATGTGCTCCTGAACCAGGTACTCTTATAAGGAGAGCATGATCATATAATCCTGATACTCATGCAATATATTTAAATGAGATAGTGCAGCAACAAACATACAGGGACTTCCACTTTCCGGAACATGTTTGCTCCTCTGCGAGCATCAATTAATGCAATGTCTTGTGGAGTGGAAACTATCAAGGCACCTGGAAAAGGACAATATTCAAAATGAATTATATACTCAAAAAGTGATGATATAATCAAACATCACATACGAGGATGCATGGAACAATAAGTCCCTCAAATACTTATGATGGTGAATAAGAGAAATATAAGTCCGTCTTAAAATACCGGTGAGTTCTAGTAAATCAAAACAATTGAAAAGTATGTGCGTGTGCATGCCCTGTGGATTGATATCTGAGTTTTATCACCAAAAAAATAGCAACTGAGATAACTCTGTTAAACATACTTTGTTTTGTTCAACACATTGTGAAACCAAAGTCCATATGATCTGGATAAATTTGTATTCATGAAACTAACACAAAGGGACAATATACATTGAGACTGTAATCTAGTGCTCTGAACTACTTAATGTCTATCATAGTAGAGTTCTTTACTATTTTTTGGTTTTAAAGAACATGCTGGGATGTCTAGATGTTCTTTTATTTCTAGGTCTTATTTTCAGGTTTTTCATTGCAAAATCATGTCCAATAGAACAAACATGCTGCGATGAGAACAGAGAGAATATAATGCCCTTGTGGAGAATTATAAGGATGTGATCGCATATATGTGGCACGAGGATCCAGATAGGTGATTATAAACTGTTGAGAAAGATGCTGGTCATTATTATTGCTCTTTTTCTAATAGAAGTTAATATTATTGCTCTTGAACCAATAAGGGAAACAATTTAATATTTTTCATGAAAGTAGATCATTATTCTTGATTTCAAAATGCTCTGAGAAAAAACATTTTGTGTTAGATATCAAAGAAATGGAACTTCCATTCCTCCCAAATGTCCAGTAAAAAAATCCTTCAATCTAGTACATACTGGATAGCTGCAGTCTTTGGGATATGGAAAGCTAAGCATCCCCAGTGCCAGGAGGCATGTCAACAACAAGGACGTCAAGATCTCCCCAGGCAACCCCTCTAGTCATTTTCTCAAGAGCACTCATTACCTGCGTTTTGTTAAGCTGAATGACAGAAAGGAGGTCTTTACAAAAGAAAGTGGTAGCCCTTAAAAAGTTATGACCATTATATAGACAGAATAAGATATTTCCATGTGTCAAAACTTTTTTCAGGTGCGTGCAGATATAATGAAAGAAATTCTAACATGTATGGTAGCTATTAACTAATGTTCAGCTAAAGCAACTTCTACAGTGACTTGCTATAGTACCCATGAAACCACATGGAATAATCAATTTAAGAATGAGGAGTTTTTGACCTTATTTTATTAATGTCATAAATGAAAGGCAAAAAAACTTTTGTCAAAAGTAATCGATCAACTTGCCATGTCATAATATTTGACCAACTTTATTAATTAAAAAATGATTCATCGCTCGTGGCTCGCCTGTCTCCCGGTTCGTTTGTTCCATCCATCCGCCCGATTTGCCCAGTCCCTATTGTTCGATCTGTCCGTCCGGTTTACCCAATCCCCATTGACCTAGTATGTCTACTTTACCTTTGCAAAACCCTGATTTATTTTTACGTCCGTACTCTCACACCGCTCACCTAGCCGACGGATAAAAATATTCTTCATCCTCTACCCGCTAGGTAGATAAGAATATTTTTATCCGTCGGCTAGGTGAGCGGTGCGAGAGTAGGGACGAAAAGATAAATTAGGGTTTTGCAAAGGTAAAGTAAACAGACTAGGTCAATGGGGATTGAGTAAATCGGACGGACAAATCAAACAATGGGGACTGGGCAAACCAGGTGGACGGATGGAACAGACGAACCGGGAGACGGGTGAGCCACAAGCGATGAATCATTTTTTAATTAATAAAGTTGGTCAAATATTATGACGTAGCAAGTTGACTAGTAACTTTTGACAAAAGTTTTTTTGCCTTGTTATTTATGATATTATTAAAATAAAGTTGGTTAATAAGGTCAAAAACTCTAAGAATGAGACTAACCTAGCCAAAAACCTAACAGAGGAAGGAGAAAAAATGAACAAACATTCTCTTATGTACAAAAATAAAAGAAGTGTGATGAATCTGAAAAGCCATTATGGCAAAAGAAAGAGACAAATTAAAGACAAACCATAGGACCTCTCCACACAATTGGGCCATCCTTGTCAACAAGAAATCCTATGGACATACATCGGACTCCATAGTTATCAACAGGAATCATCATTTTATCTGCAAAGGCATTCAACAATTTATTTGAGAGAAAAAGTTTGGATGTAGCAGTGAAGACATGAAAACTAATATAAACGCCTGTGTTTTAAAGATACAGATAATTCAGAAGTAATGGATTCATTTAACAGTAGCTACCTAATGACCTAGAATAATAATAATAAAATGTGCATTCAAAGAAATCAGTTAGAATAAAAGAAAGAGCAAGGATGCAACTTGAGTGATAACAGACTATCCAAGAAACATTCTGTGGCCATATCCAGATTAGGTCATAGGTCATATGGCCACCACGTACAACACCTAAACAGCAAAATATGCATGAAAATGCATCACAACATCTGGCCTATGCAAACTTTCAGACTGTCTTATAAACAAGTATAAATTGCCATCTAGTGGACTATTAATTTTAACACATATTTGCAATTAAGGGTTGCTTACATATTAGTGTCCAAGTACTAGGCAAAACTGTGCAGACCTTGCATTACCATAAAGACTGTAGCATTTAGGCACAAAATTATAAACCAGTGGCTAGGATTAGTTAGTAGCCACATATATGCATACTGTCACAGGTGTCAGTATCCCCACCAAATACATTTTGAACAAATTAGAACCTGGCCAAATTAAAGAAGATTGTGTCATCAGTTAAAACAATCAATCAGCTTTTGCCATATGATTAAAGCAAGAAAAAGTATATCTAATTTTCTAAGCATCCGATCATGAATGTTTTATGAAGGCTACCATATTTTGGCAAGAGCAGCGATTGTATTATAACCTACAAAATAAAAACTAACTTAACCAGCAGGGCCAACACTATCTTGATCCCAGCCAGTAGACTCATTACCAGCAATGATTTACTACACAGTAGCAAACCATTTTGTAGGAAGATCTTCTCCATGCTCACAGACACAATAAAAACTTCATGGTAATAAGGTGACATCATGAAATTATGAGTGCAGGTCATCACATAAAAAGAGAAAAACACCGGCACTCACTTCTGGCTTTCTTTGGAGATTCATCATTGTAGGAATGGATGGGCCATATATATCAGCATCTAGTAAACCTACCTTGAGCTGACAAGAATTAGCAAGGGCAACGGCCAAATTAACTGCAAGGATTAACAAAAAACAATTAGGGAAATGCCCAATTACTCTTTAAGAAAACTTTTTTTCTAGGAAAAAACAACCATAAGTTTATAAACCCCAAAACATAAATGTGAAAGCAAAACCTGAAATGCATACAGAGATGTTCATGCATGTACTTCAAGACAAGGATGAAATATGGTAGAATCCAAGATCAAAAATAACGCACAGAACCTTATTATGTGCTAAAATTCAAAATCCAGAAAGAACTCATATTCCTAAAATAATCCCACCACGATCATGTTTGGGAGAGGAAGAAAAAAAGAACCCTGTAATCCAGTAACAAAAAAAAACCAGAATAACAACAATAAGAACTGACCTGCAGTTGTAGACTTCCCAACACCACCCTTGCTCGAAGCAACAGCAATAATGTCCTTGATTCCATTGATGGAAGGAGCTTTCACGACATTTGCACTGTATCTTCTTGTACTATCCCACCACTAATCCAAAATTAAAACACATAAAAGAGAAAAGTTTAGGCATCAAGAATAAGCACTATATTGGTCTCTTAAGTCAAGAATTGAAATTGAGATGCACATACCATGCGTCTCAGCAAATTTTTTACAGGAACCCATCTATTCAACCCCATTGAAATGTCCGTTCACCTTTTAAAGAATCGTTGTCTAGATTCAAATTGTTGCTTAAGCATGCTAGGTTAATACCTACGGGAAGAAAGAGAGTCAGATAAATTAAGCTGTTTGAAGCTCAAAGCAACATTTTTTTAGATAATCGTAAAAAAATAGAGAGAGAAAAGTCAACAACCATGATAAACATATTTTTTCATCAAAAAAAATAAATCTCATCAACAGTCACAGATACTTTAAGAACATATGAGAATGTATTATCACCAGAGAAAAAATATGTTATAGTATCCATCTAGAATTTCAAATTCTATGTAGAGTTTGATTGCTCGCAAATATTTGATTACCAACAAGGGGCTTGGTGCTTGTGAACTCACATACCGCAGAAATTGTAAATGGATTTGTAAATCTAAAATGGTCTCATATTTCACTTGCAAATGATAATTCTCAACGGAGGCACGCTCCGAGGCGCTAGGTACTTCCTAATTATATACACAAATAAAACAACTAAATCATATTAAATTAAATCAATAACTACAAAATTTTATGTTTCTCCAAAAAAAATACAAATTTTCTGAAAAGAAAAAAAAGGTCACGTAAGGGAAAAAGACAATACCTTGGCCACCGCCAACAGCGAAGCCGCAGCCGCAGTGCCCGTCACCGCCGCCGTCAGTGCCCCGAAGCGCGTCGTAAGGTGCCGTCGTCAGCCTAAATTTTAATAAAATACCTCCATTTGATCCAAAATACTTCAAAAATAAAACTATTGTTTTCTGCAAAATATAAAACTATTTAATTTATCTCCCTCGTTATTTAAATTTTTAGAAAATTAGAACCGTCAAGATTCACCCTGGACGATGAGGTGGCCGACCGATCAATCGAATCGAGGATCCTAACTGTGGGATCCTGGACTGCAGGGAACGCTAGAAGCCGAAGGATCAGGAGAGGGGCAAGGTGAAGAACCATTCTCGAGCCAGGAAGGATTGACGCCGAAAAGTTACGAATTGTTACCAGAGGTGGAGGCGGAAGCAGAATCGTCCGTAGAGGAGGAGTTGGGGAAGATGCCAGCACCCGTCGCTCGTGGAGAGGCGCAGCAATCCGAGCCCTGGCGGAGGAAATGGCGATGAGACGTTGTTAAGCCGGTGAATGACCGACAAGACGCTGAGAAAAGTCGATCGAAGGCCGTCGGTCCTCTTCATCCTAGCAACTGCGCCAGCAGCCGCACGGCATCATCTGATTCTGAGTCACCAAATAATGGGTGAAGTGCACGGAGAATATCTCCGTGGTATCTAGAGACTGAAGGGGAACAATTCAGATTCTGATAACCTTGTATAAATTATCTGAGCAACAGTTACCAACCCAACAGGAAAAGTACTAAAAACAGAGATAGCTAATGAGCTGTATGTAGATTATATATATATATATAGCAGACAAAACTAACAAAAAAAAGGATACTTCAGTGTTGCAGAACCACCATTTTTACAAAATTCACCAACACAAAATGCAGCATTTCTCCTATTAGTTAAGTCCGATGACCCCGATTCTTTCAGTATCAAAGGCATCACTCGCTGAAAATGATTTGCCAATTAAAAAATTGTAAACCATACCATATAAGATGGAATAGAGGTAAAACCATATGTTGATTCCAGCAGGTAAATAACATGTAGAGTCCTCACATCAACGTAAGCAGATATTGGGGTACCCATATCCTGCGCAACTTCAGCCAAGCAAGCAAAAACCACGGTCCGATCTTGGGGCGGGTGTGGGACTTGTCCAGTTGGTAATATAACAGTGAAAAAATTGCAGCAAAAGCAACAAGGATAGAAATACATTTTAGGGAGACAAAGCGCATAAAAATTCCTACCGAAAATTTCATCAGTGGATCAAATAGTTTGGCTCAAAATTAGGCCCCATGGTCTTTGCAAAAGCTGGAAGAATATCTGAAACTGCATCCATGAGCACTTCATCATGGTCAACATCACCGTCATCAGCATCACAGTCAGATTCAACTTGCTGGCATGATGATTCCTCACCCAGAAGTGTGAGTTGCCTCAGAAAACCATTTAAAACAGCTCCAAAAAAGAACGCAACATGCTACCTCTTGAAGTCATTTATATGTATGCTGATATTGTCTATCAATGCTGCCTCCGCATTTCAAAGAGCTGCTAAAGATGTAGACTCTAAAAAAAATCTAGAGAAGCCGCCGACAAAGCCGTCGGTGGTGGCGGCCTCCCCGGCCTTGTTGGCGGCATCTCAGGATTTTTTTACCAACGCCTAGGCTCCGGTGGCCGATCCCAAAACCCGCTCAATAAGCGTCTGCAGATAGGCAGCTTGATCGGATATGCACCGGTGAGCGCGGAAGGAGAGAGGGCCATTAAAAATTTAGGGCAAGCTTAAAGGTTTAAGATGAGTAATAGAAGTACTTCGTTTATTTATAACGAAAAAAAGGGAAGAACGATCGGAAGGCGATCCGATCGGCGCAGAGAAACACGGTACAGAAGAGAAGGACGGATACGATACGATCCGATCCCCGATCCGATCGGCGCGAAGGACGATACCGATCCGATCGGCGGCAGAAGCCGCCGTTGTGGAAATTGACCCAATTACCCCTTGAAATTCTTCAAAACCTCTGAATCAACTTAGTCTCTAATTTTGAATTGAATTTTAAAATGACGAGTCTATCCCGCCTAATTACTCTGATTAACGAAATCAACCTAGTCTTTAATAATTATTAATTAATTCCTATTTTCAACTCATATGGTTTACGAAATCAACCTAGTCTTTAATTAATTTTTAATTATTTGTTTATTAATATTATTTTTATGTACAGTAGCTTTCCGTGTAATATATATATTTATTTATTTCACTCGCTTGCTATTTTTATTACATGTATTTAATATCTACCATTTCATAACCCTTAAAAATAATACTAATAGCAGTACGATTATTAGAACAATAATAATATGAAATCTTAATTATTATATTCATATCTACTTTCAAACTTAATTTTTTCATTGCTTGTAGAACATTGGTGTTTTTTCTTTTCCTTTTTCTCATATTTTCTCTGGGCTATTTCTCCCATTAGCCATCTATTTTATTATTATTTATCATTTTTAAAACCAAATTTTCACGGTTTACACCGATTGCCATATCTAGGTTGGGGTTTGGGTTCGGATCTGGGTCCAGACCCGGCTTATGGTTTAGTAGGGTGAATAATAAAAAAGATTTTATAATATTTTAAAAATATAAAAAATACTCTAAAATTATTTCTAAAAATTACTGGGATATTAATTTTCTTACTAGAAGAAGTTTCAGTTTTTCTAATTATTTTAAAGTAAATAAGTGTTATTATAATTAAATTCTAAAAATCTAACTACTTCGATCCAAAGGAATATGAAATCTTAATTATTATATTTATAGTAATACTATTCATAGGAGAATAAAATAAGAAGGAACTATGAAATGCTGATCAAGGAAAAGTCTACTAAGAAGATTTGAGATCTAAGTTCAAGCTTAATTTTTCCATCATTTGTATAAAAGGTGGTGTCTTTTTTTTCTTTTCTGATTTTTTTATTGGCTATTTATCTGATAAGTCATCTATTTTATTATTATTTATCATTATTAAAACTAAAGCTTCAGGGCTGACATCGATTGCCATATCTTGGTTGGGGATTCGGGTACGGGTGGTTCAGGTCCATGTCCGATCCGAGTCTATGACCTAACTCATGGTTTAGTACGGTGCCGATTCGGTCAATTGAAAAATAAAATTATTTATAATACTTTTAAAAATATAAAAATTACTTTAAATTATTTTTAAAAATTAACGTAATATTAATCTTTTTTACTTTAATTATTTTAGAGTAATTAGGTGTTATTATAATTAAATTCTAAAAATCCAACTACCTCAATCCTAATGAATCAATGAATTTAACTCGCAAATGTACCGACAATTCCACATTATAAAATGTGCCCTAGAATACCTCTCGAACAGAGAATTAATTGTACACCTCGGTCCATGACTAGTAGACAATTTCAATAAAAGAAAAAAAAATCAAATAGAATAAGAAATCGAATAAGAAAAATAGATTTATATATATAATCTATATATATCTATTTGTTTATTAATATTATTTTTTTCATCTACAGTTGCTTTCTAAGTAGTTTATTTATTTATTTATTTTATTTCACTCACTTGCTATTTTTATTACATTTTATGTATTTATTATGTACCATTTCCTAATCTTTAAAAATAATACTAATAGCAACATCATTATTAGAACAATAATAATATAAAATCCTAATTATTATATTTATAGCGATACTGTACTATTCATAGGAGAATAATAAAAAAGATTAGGAAAACACGGGAAGGAAGATTTATAATTTGAATTAAAGATAATTATATAATATTATATTATTTTAAAGACTTTTTATAAAATTATATAATAATTTTTTATAAATTTTTATTTAGAATTCGGATGGTCCTGATCACAATTTAAATTAAATTTTATCATGGAATTTATACCATTATTAAGAATTTTTATTTTAGAACGGATCCTGCTTCATATTTTGTCATAAAATCTATAATATCATATTAAATTTTTAACGTGAAAATTCCATCGTACAAATAAAATACAATTTAAATTATGAGTAAATTGATATGATTCAAATTGAATGGTTATCAACTTACAGAGTAATCAACAGCTAAAAGTGTAATAATCATTCTCCATCTCTGATTAGAGTAACTGAGTTCTATAAATCAGTCTGATTAAAGTAATTGGATTCTATAAATCAGCAAGCTAGCAGCAATGTTGCCTTTCCGATGACATATCAGTTGCCCCAGGAGGAAATCTTCGACAAAACTTCGGCCATAGAATTAGGTGAGCCTTCTGAACCATTTAGAATCTAAGTTTGGAGTCTGGAATTGATTTGAGGGAGAAATGGCGACGCTCTTCGAGGAACTTCGCTGGTGAGAGCTCCGACGATAATTTTTCCATCAAACTCTAGAAAAAATTTAGTAGTTGATTCTAAAATCTAGAAGATTTAAAACTTTCATGGATTGTCTCTTTTGGAATCGTCATTTTAGAATTATGCTACACAAATGTGTTGTCATTTTGTAACTACGATTATTTATCCACTTGGACCTACTTTTCTCAATTACTCTGGAAGTACTGGATGGAGAGGACATGAATCTACTAAATCAATTTGAAAATATTTTGGAAGTAGATAAGCTCATGTAAGTCAGTAATCCATTTTTTGATAATAAGATCATTTTTTGATTATTTTTTTTCCCCTAATTTTAATGACTGCTTTTGATCGAGAAGAAAGAGGAGAGGATCTTATTCTAACTATTTTTTTTATTTGTAACTAAGGAAGAGACATTCAGAGATATAATATCTTTTTGAAAAATTCATAAATATGATATACTAATTTTGGTAGGTCTTTTTTGGATACAAAACGAAGGAGAGAAACTTTCGATACGAAGAAGGGGAAGGAAGGAAATGGAGGTTTCTCTTGTGTACTTAGAATGCACAGAAAGGAGGCAAAGGAAGATAACAATCATTGTCTAGTTGTAATGCTGTTAGACTTGTTACTTGTCCTTGAGGACTAAATGTGAGACAACTCCAAGTTTATGGATTGGGCTTGTTTTTGAAACTTTTTTTCTTATGCTTATGATGCCTGTTAAAAGGAAAATAGCACATCATATGAATAAGAAAATTTGGTATTTGTGAAAAAAATATTACTAATAATAGAAAGTTAAGGGATTAATATGAACCATATACGAGGCAACACAAACAATGAGAAGGTCAGAAAAATTAAATGTATTTATAAATGAGAGAATTGACTGATTTTGGGATTCCAGTTCTCCCATTTCTACCAATTCCATGGTAGCCCAAACGCACGAATTGGCAACCTCAGGAATCCAAATCAGAGAGCCCAATTCCTGCGAACCAAACACGCCCTTACGGTTTTTTAAAAGTCTTCTGTTTGATTAATGATGCTAGTTTTGTACATCAAAGGACTCATGGAAGAGCTAATAGCATGATTTCCTTATTTGGGTTTTGTCAGAAATGACGTCCAAGAGCTTTTATCTTGAGATCTTGATTCTGTCTTTTGAATTGTCTACTAATTTATTTGTGCAGTGATGAGATAGGGTTCTTGCATCCATCCCATTTTTCATCACTAGATGAAGATCAAAGTAATTCCCCTCCTACTCTAGCCACATCAAGTCAGTCAGCTGATGAATAATCAGAGGTAAATACTGCAAAGAGAGCCAGACATGAACAGACAGTGCTTTGGAATAGAAATCATAAGCTGGGAATCTCCACATATGTGCTATCTCATTTATACACTGCTGCTAGAAATGCATATGTAAATGCATCCAGAAGATATAAAGCATCTATAAACATATCATTGAATAGAGAAGCTATTTGCAGTGCAGTTGCTCGTGCAGACTTTTATCATATCATTGAAAGAAAGAAATATTAAAACACACAAATGCCTTGCTGATTTTAAGCTGCAACGTTGGGAGTGCTTGGAATATCAGGTCCGTTCTGATTTCCTTTCTTCTCTTGTACAGCTTGATTACCGTAATGAATGCACACTTAATCTTAACATGCATCTTTGGTGGATTTACTGTAATCTAAAGTTAGCTAAGTGGGATCCATGTAATACTATCAGATTTTCTTGATGAGTTATTTGTATCTTTACAGGAGGTTAGTGCTTTTGAGGAATCATGAGATATCACTGTTTGTGGATGATCTCTATTTCTCCACACTTATTCTTTCTTATGCATCGAAATGTGAATGTGCATGGAGTCAGAGGTAACGTACCATGAGATAAATGGTCGTAATGTAATTGCCCTCCTACACTACCCAGGTCAAGTCAATCGTAATTTGTATCATGTCTTAAGTTTGTAACTTATTGTCATAATGTAATGCTAGTTTGAACTGATGTCATAATTTGGGTTGTCTGTCTATACTTAAGATATATCCTAATTAGGGATTATCCCAAGACCTATCGGTGTATGTCTAAATCTTTTTCTAAGCTCGTCAAGTTGATGTTGGTGGAAAAGACGGACGACTTAGATCCTTCTCTTTGCCTCGATGATCAACAATCCTCCCGCATCATCAAGATTGTCACTTCGTGCACTACTCCCCATAGTATGCACATCACGATGACCAGTATAATACTATACTACTGCTCCTCGACTAGAACATAAATCATCTCAAATATATCAAATCTCGTAGCCATGGCAGTTGGAGTAAACTACACATTTATTTAAATCCCTCATCTAGACGCATCATCAGACTGTCTATAGGACATTTGTAATGGTTGTCATGGACAACAAATTCACTATCTAAGGTTCACATGAAGGAATACTATTAGAGTCACCTACAACATATGCGCTAAGGAGAGCCTCCATTAAAAGTTATTGGAGAGCTGCATCCTTCGTTGCATATATATTGTGCTCTAAAATAATTTCATTTCAACTAATCATCTAAGGATTATCATGATGATGATCATCCGTCAACGTGTAAGTTATACATTGTAAAATAAGTATATCTTAGGCTACGGTGAACCCCTCCCCACATAAGATAGCTAAATTAGGTTAAGACTAAGGATTAATGTCTTATTGGGCATCATAAACAGTGAAGAAAAAGTCCAGCCCACTAAAAGTTGGAAATGGGCTAAATGAGTAATTTGATAATTGAGGAGGTAACCACCTCATTCCTCTCTAATTGACCTACTTGTTCCAAATTTACATCGAGCATAATGTCGAATGATCTGAATCGATTTGTAGTGTCGACGAAGCTCTCTCATCGACTCCGGAGGCAGACGACACCAAACAGCCCAACTTTGGATTGAATCGCCCTATTTCCTTGATTTCATGCATTGGATGAAAGTGATAATCATGGAGATGCAATCAATCATTCACCGTGATCTGCAACAACGATATTTTCCTCCTTCGATCTCCCCTACAACGGTGAGTCAGTTGAAAGTTGAGTTGACCATTAAATCTGATTGCAATAAATGAGACATTAGCAACATCAAGGATGTCGAATGCTAGACTCACTGCTACCGAATTTATCTCCAACCTTCATGCAGGGGAGTCGAATTGAGAACTGTTGTGAGGAAATTATGATGGTACAAGTTGATAGAAAATTAAGTTACTACGAAGAAGAAGTTGAACTAAACTTGTTTTGACATAGTAAAAATATTTCCAGACGAGTTTGACCCATCACTGTAAGTTATTATATTCAAGTATGGAAGCAAATGTCTTGGCTCACTATAATAGTGCACACGTAAGTTACGAAAAATTTTATAAGCAAATAATTTTGCTTGCTATAATTTTCAATCATGTTAACATGCTATGCCTAATTTATAACTTCTCAAATGCTATGTTTACAATGTTTATTGTCAAACTTGAATATATGGTTATATGGTATTCCATACTTGTATGATGCTACTTGTCACATCTCGTACCTTCCTCTAGGGCACGTGGCAGACCACAACGAACTCCACACATAGTCCCACTTACCCTAGGGATTATATAGGAACCCACTAAGCGTACTTGGTGTATATCCCCTTTATTTATGGAAGGAGAGAACCTGGATAACAAGTCAATATAATCCTAAAATGATGTAGTTCTAAAATCATAGTGCTTATGCATATTTTTTTCACTTATATATAAATATCTTACAATTAAAATTGGGCACATGCCCTATGACACACAAAAGGTATAGTCAATGGATCTCTATATACACAAAATAAATATAGTCCTACCTTTCAAAAGTCAGGTGTCTGGCTACATGCCTCAGTATCTATATGTCCCTCTCCTACTTTGATCCTAAAATAATGAGTTCTCAATAGAGTGAATACTCTTATCCCAGTGAGTTGGATAGAAAATAATATAAAACTGAGAACATAGAATAACAAGGTCTCATAAATAAAATAATCTGGCTATCTGGGTGTAATAGCCAAGCAAGAAGAATAATCAAGAGTCATGCAAGACTATATCCGGGGCTAGTATAATCAAATACAGTTACTGCAGATAATTGTCACCTCAGGGGAGGAATCATGCATCAATAGGTACCCAGATTAAAGTAGAAGCACGTGAATATAAAAACAAAGCCCCCTTTCCCCTGAGTTGCCCACTGGATCTTACCACCTGATTTTCATAGCTAGTCTAGTGAATCAGTATCGACTAGGAGTTATCTAACTCTTATCCTGGCGAGCAGGCACTTTATCTCACGCCCCTCTATCTAGGCCGCCCATGGGAGTGCTAATAAAACATCGCTGTTGTGACAGTGCTCTAAGCACACCAATTTATTATCATCCCAGTCATATGCACCCCAAAGATGAAGCAGAATCATGTATAGATCAATAAATCTCCTAGGGTATGCTTTTCACCATATCTCT
This sequence comes from Thalia dealbata, assembly GCA_030544415.1. Taxonomy (NCBI): domain Eukaryota; kingdom Viridiplantae; phylum Streptophyta; class Magnoliopsida; order Zingiberales; family Marantaceae; genus Thalia; species Thalia dealbata. The sequence continues at coordinate 17,928,139 of CM060458.1, forward strand.
AGCTATTAGGAAAACAGGTGCATATGCGAGCTTTAGAATCAAACAAAAGTATAGTATCATGCTTATAATAAATCGAAGAGCAATAGCAATGAAAAACTCATATCAGTAAACATGAATATCAAAGGTTATTCATAACTTATATATAATTATACTCATGATACTTAACCAGTAGGAGAGTCGAAGAATAACAAGCGTAGTTAATCAAAAGGATATAGTTCTCCTAGACTAAATATTAAGAACTATCACATTTATCATGCTTGGAGAATAAACACTCACCTAATTCTATTGTTGTAAGCACATCCTATCTCGTATCGAAATCATTCGTATCCTTGTGTCTAGTTACCGAATTTCCTGTGAATATTTAGATAAATTTTAATTCTCAATCTGGTAATAATTTCTCAAATTTATCTTCACCAACACTCTTAAATGATCTTTAAATTCATCCTAATTTTTATTTCAAATTCGTCAGAAAGTTCGCCAAAGACTCGTCGGAATCCTTGCCGGCGAAGTTCTTCGATCAACACCAACATTGGTACCAATCGAAATCTCTCTTCATCAAAAATCCAAAAATCATATTTGCCCCAATTTTTAGAGCTCACAGGCATCCAATTTCACGAAGAAGTTCGGTTGGGCGAAAACCCTAAATTTGGGTCTTCCGTTCGCTGGCAGCCAATCGTTCTCAACCCATGTAGCAATAGATAGCTCTCATCGAGGAGAAGCTATAGGTACCAATTTTACCAAATTCCATGATCGGAATGGCCGGCAATCTCTCACCCGCCAATGCCAAAACTAAGTTTTCTCTCTTAAATCTTCACAAAAAACTTTAAATTGATGCTTCTGTTGTGTTCTCTTCACTCACCTGAAGATGTGGCTAAAATCACGTAAAAAAAAATTCAACCAGGAGGTAGTCTAGTCATCGATGGCGATGATGTAAGCGAGTTCATCGTCTCCTTTGTTCAAAGAAGAGGAAGAGAGTCGCACGTGGGAAAGAAAGAGGAAGAAGAGGGATAAATTAAATGGGTTAACGGATCAGATTTCATCACTTAACCCATTAATCTGATTCACCCACAAGTTTACTGAGATCAAATTTGGGCCATCTAGTGATTTGATCTCGTCCGTTCATTTGGATCAATCATTGATACACCTATTTGACCAACCAAACGACGTTCAAATTACGATCTGTCTGCACCGTTAGATTCCAAATCAAAAATTTATGGTATAATTTTTATATCAAAATTTCATACTTCAAAAATCTATGTAATTTTACAGATATGCTCTCAATATTATTTTTCTCATATGACCTTCAAAATAATCATATATTATACTGTTACCTTTGATCAAAAAAATCTCACACTACTACCCAGAGATTATTTTCTATGTTGCCTGTGCCATGAGATGTTATAATTGGAATTAGTTTTTACTTATGTTGCTTATGCCGCAGATAAACTTAGCATTTGTGGCTTTATGGATAATCTTTAATCATGATTTATCCTAAGCATAGATTGCTTGGATAATCTTGGATCATGGCATTGTCTCTAGGAAGAATAAGAAACATAATAAATATAAGATAACACATGTGAGCATAGCATACCTTAGAGATAGACTATTGTATGATAATTTAGAAAAAATGTAAGGTAGAGAACATATTTGCTAGAACAATATCATTATTTGCTGCTTTGATACTTGCTTCTATAAAAATAAATAGGTATTCTAAATTTTCTACCTACACTTGAAATAACATCTCTCATAGTTAAAATCATAAATATTCACATTTTTAGTAAGCACACTTTTTAGTGTACCTATAATAGGTGTACGAAAACAATACAATGGAGACATTATCATTAAGAGTTTTATGTTTTTATTTTAGAGATGCAACGGGTCATATTAAGATTGCATTAGTTAAACTTTAACTAAGTTGGTTGAATAGTATTAGTTGAAATGTGTTCATTTTCAAATATCATAAGTATTATTGAGATTATTCGTACTTTTCTTTAAAAGTAAAAAAATAATTATTTTATAATTTTTTTTAAGTTACCTTAAAATTAGAAATATGTCAGTATAATTAATTAATAGTCATCACTTTCGAAGAAGCCATTCTGCTTAGCTTCTTCGAAAGTGAGCAGAGGGGCTTCTTCGAAAGTGATGACTATTAATTAATTATACTAATAAATTAAATATCATCGTGTCAATAGTAGAGTATTATCTTAAGATATATAAATAATATTAAAAATATTATTATGTAGGTAAATCTAGAGGCATATAAGTAAAATTAAAGCGAAAGTAGATATAATGTTTCTAACGGAGCTTTGCTGACGGCATTGCTTACGAAATTATAATTAATTCCAACCGACCGGCTATATTTAATTATCAAACCGCCTCCTGCCTTGTCGTCCAAGAAGCACAGCGAGTCCGCAACCGACGGCCTTCGTGAACCTTCATCTCCTCTTCTATATATACACCACCCCGGCAAACGTTATCCACACGCGTTGCCTGAAGAAGAGGGAGGAGGAAGCGAGAAAGATCTAAGAGGACAAAAATGGCGGAAGTGAAGTTGCTCGGGGCGTGGGCGAGCCCGTTCGTACTGCGGCCGAGGGTGGCGCTGAGGCTGAAGGAGGTGGACTACGAGTTCTTGGAGGAGAAGCTCCCAGAGAAGAGCGAGCTGCTCCTCAAGTCCAACCCCGTCTACAAGAAGATCCCCGTCCTCCTCCACCAGGACCGCCCCGTCTGCGAGTCCCTGAACATCGTCCAGTACGTCGACGAGGCCTGGGGAGGCGGCGCCTCCATCTTGCCGCCCGACGCCTACGACCGGGCGCTCCACCGGTTCTGGGCCTTCTATACCGACGACAAGGTTCACCTTCTGCTCCAGATCTAATTACTCTGTTCTGGGAAATTAGATTCGATTCACTCGTTGTTCATGCGCAGTGGTTCCCGTCCCTCTTCGGAATCGTCAAGGCACAGACGGAGGAGGCGAAGGCGGAGGCGATGACGCAGACGGAGGCCGGGCTGAAGCTCCTGGAGGAGGCCTTCGGGAAGCTGAGCAAGGGCAAGGGGTTCTTCGGCGGCGACGGCATCGGCTACCTCGACATCGCCTTGGGCTCCTACATCGGGTGGTTGAGGGTGATCGAGGAGATGTCCGGCGCGAAGTTGCTTGACGAGGCGAAGACGCCGCTGCTGGTCGGGTGGGCGGACCGATTCTGCGCGGATGAGGCCGTGAGGGAGGTCATGCCGGATACGGGGAAGCTGCTGGAGTTCGCCAAGGTGCTTCAGGCGAGATGGAGTGCCCCACCGCCACAGTGAAGGTTATGTTGTCATCTGAGAATAATAAAGCAACAAATAGCCGCCCTGCCAGCGGTGGAGGTTGGAGGATGAGTATTGAAGGCCAATTGCTTTTGGGTAATAAGAATAATAAAATAAGAACACTTTGTGTGATAAGAATATTAATAGATCGATCCTTTTTTATTTAAATAAATTTTAAACTCATAACTTTTAATTTAATTACAATAATATATCAACCTTAATTAATATACTTATACCTAAATATTCTCTATTATTTATTTCATTATATAATTAGATAGTAAAAATATTATAAAGTGATTTTAAAATTGTATATGGGTAAGTGTGACGTCCTTAATAATTCGGCTAATATGGTAATGAATGCGCCAGAGCTTGCGGTGTATCATCAGGCAGATAATAAAGATACCAACCTGAGGAAGCCAAAGTGGAAAGAACAGCAACAGGGGAACGAGGGAAGGCCTGATGCCTTGATCATCTTCTTTAGACCCTATTTATAGTTCTCTATCTATGGAAATATGAGATAAAATTAATATCTGACAGAAGTAGAAGTTGTTAGAATGATAATATAAATCTTCAAAACTAATTATAGATATTTTTATTTAACAAAATAGTTTGGTGAATGCGCGGAAGGGTTGCTTTTATTTGCACAAGTATCAGAGACAAAAATATTTTTCTAAAACGACAAACACTTCAATACTTGAAATTTAAACACAAGCGGACCAGAATCTTTTTAACAAATTAATTTACTTTGCTGCCTTAAACTGGGCATGACTTTGCTGAGCGAACTCCAGCAGCTTCCCCACCTCCGGCATCACCCCCTTCACGGCCTCGTGTGCGCAGAACCGCTCCGCCCACGCCGCCAGATGCGGCGTCTTCGCCCGGTCGAGGATGTCGACGCCGAGCATCTTGGACATGACCCCCAACCACGCAAGGAAGCAGCCGAGGGCGATGTCGAGGTAGCCGATGGCTCCGCCGCCGAAGAAGCCTCCGCCTTTGCTCAGCCCCTCGAAGGCCCCTTCCAGCAGCTCCAGCCCCGCCCGCATCTGCCGCATCCCCTCGGCCTCCGCCACCGCGTACTGCAACGGGGCCAACTGCGTGCCAATATTTCACAGGTTAGAAGGACACTGGAGATAGACGCTCTCTACGTTTGAACATATATACCTTGTCATCGATGTAGGCCGCCCAGAAGCGGTGGAGCGCCCGGTCGTAGGGGTCGGCCGGCAAGATGGAGGCGCCGCCTCGCCAGGCCTCGTCGACGTACTCGACGATGATCAGGGACTCACAGATGGGGTTGTCGCCGTGGAGGAGGACGGGTATCTTCTTGTAGACGGGGTTGGACTTGAGCAGCAGCTCGCTCTTCTCGGGGAACTTGGTCTCCGGTAGGAAGTCGTACTCGACGCCCTTGAGGTTTAAGGCGATCCTGGCACGGAGGACGAAGGGGCTCGCCCATGACCCCACCAGCTTCACCACTTCACCCCCTGCTGCCATTGAATTAACTGCAGTCGTCCTTGGATATAATGTTGACCGGGAAGAATATGTTTCGATGGACTCCACTTGGGGGTATTTATAGGGAGGGAGATTGTGATATGTATGGATAATAAGCTTGTGGAATATTCTTCAATAGCTTCCCTTTCTTTTGGATTTTTTTCCTTTTGTAGGAAGCTTCCCGGCTTTGATCACTTGAATTAAGTCGCCTTAGGCTGCTTGCAGAGCAAGGCAGAAAATAATGGAGACATGCGTTTACTTTTCTGAAAAAACAAAATTTGAACTAGAAAGTTTTAACTGATTAATTATTTTAAAAGGAAGCGGAGGGGTTTTTAAACTCATGGATAGAGAATCTTATTAAAAGGAGTTATACAGTGTAATGTTATCAAGCGCTCAAAGTAGATCGTAAAAAATTTAAAAATAATTAATAATAAAAATAAAAGAAAGAGAAATATCACTTTATCAGTACCTATAAAAACCTCTTAATTACCTTGTTCATTTGTTAGATTTATATACGAAAATATGTTCTCTATTTTCATAATATCATATTCTTAGTACCTAAGTATACTCCAAATTTATTGAGCTTCTTAGTTGCATGTATAATGGTTTTGTTAGAGGTGTGATACTTAAAATTTTTTAAGATAATTTGTAAATTTTAAAATATATATTTATTTTAGATAAAATAAGTATAGATTATTACAATTAATTTGACAAGATGCTGGTCAAAATAAAACAACCAAGGATCCTAACCAGTATTATTCATAGTTTATTTATTTTTTATATAAAATAAGCCCCCATCAATTATATCATCCCGAATATACTTTTCTATCGCAGTAATATTTTTAAATACAAGCTATCCCAAAATTTAAATATTGTTTTTAGTTTGCTGCCTTCAACTTGGCACGACGATCCACAGCGAACTCAAGCAGCTTCCCAACCTCCGGCGCCACCCCCTTCACGGCCTCGTGCGAGCAGAATCGCTCCGCCCACGCCGCCAGCAGCGGCGTCTTCGCCTCGTCGAGCACCTTCACGCCGTTCATCTCCTCGGTCACCTTCAGCCACCCGACGTGGCAGCCCAAGGCGATGTCGAGGTAGCCGATGCTGTCGCCGCCGAAGAAGCCCTTGCCCTTGCTCAGCTTCCCGAATGCCTCCTCCAGGAGCTTCAGTCCGGCCTGCGCCTGCGCCGCCGCCTCCGCCTTCGCCTCCTCCGTCTGGGCCCTTGAGATTCCGGTGAGGGATGGGGACCACTGCGATTCAAGTACTCAAATTAATTCATCGAATCTAATCTAATTTATCAGAAGAGAACAGAGCAGACCTTGTCATCGACGTAGCCCGCCCAGAAGCGGTGGAGCGCGCGGACGTAGGCGTCGGCTGGGAGAATGGCTGGAGCGGCGCTACTTCCCCAGGCCTCGTCGACGTACTGGACTATGACCATGGACTCGCAGATGGGGCGATGGTTGTGGAGGAGGACGGGGACCTTCTTGTAGACGGGGTTGGACTTGAGGAGCAGCTCGCTCTTCTCGGGGAAGTTGGTCTCCTCTAGGCATTCATAGTCGACGCCCTTGAAGCTTAAGGCGATCCTTGCTCGAAGAACGAAGGGGCACGCCCACGCACCCAGGAGCTTCACATCTTCTCCTGCCGCTGCCATCGATTAGCTTAACTTTGCTGTGTTTGATGTCAAGTGTAGTGTTGAGATTTTTATAGGGGGAGGTTGTGATGTTATACAGCTTGTTGAATCCTCGGTCCTTTGATTACGTATCGTTATTTAAAGTTTACTTTTTTACATCTGTTTGAAATTTAGTTTTTAAAAAATAATTGCCAGAACTTAGACGATGCTCTCCTGTGGATTTTTTTTATATATTAAAAGAACAACAAATTATTTATTCTCGCGCAAGCAGCAGGTAAGGAAAAAAAATGAAATGGAGACCGCAGACTAAATGATGGCCATACATGCACGTTCTTCATTTGAAATTATATATGTACCTGTCAAAATGCCGTGCCTAATGATCAACCCAAGCGGAGTCAATGTAAGACAAAACATGAGCAAATTATGTTGTCTATAAAAATTATCCTTACCAAGAAAAGATTAACATAAAATAATTATGGAGGAGTCATCAAATAAGGATCTCTCTACTGTATAGAAGTTTTCCATCATAGTATAGAAGTTTTTAGGACTCTGGAAGTTATCACCATCACAAGACATACAACTAATCATCAACTCGGAGGGGCTGAAGAAGACCTCAAGAGTAATTCCCTGTCCAGCCTCACAAACTCCTCCAAACTCTCAACCCCTGGCATCACATCTCTGACGTCCTAATGGGAGCAGAACCTCCCTGCCCACCTCGCAAGAAGGGGTGTCTTCTCCTCATCCAGCAGCCTACGGCCAGCCCTCTTCTCGCACACTCTCAGCCACCCCAAGAAGCTCCCAAGGGCTATGTCAAGGTAGCCAATGGAGTCCCCTCCGAAGAACCCTTGTTTTCCCTTGAGTCCCCTCCGAAGAACCCTTGTTTTCCCTTGCTCAGCTCCTCAAATGCCCCCTCCAGTAGCCTGAGCCCACTCAGTAGCTTCTCAACTCAACTATCGTAGAACAGAATGTGATACGATGAGATAGAATGCAATAGAAACAAAGACAGCGAATGGGTGGGTTAGGTTACCTACTCCTAACGGTCAAAGCGAGCCCTTTAATTCCATTCTTAATTAATTAAAGAATGAATCAAATCTCCCCAAGTAGGATTCGAACCTACGACCAGTCAGTTAACAGCCGACCGCTCTACCACTGAGCTACTGAGGAACAACGGGAGATTCGACCACATAGAGTTCAACTCCCGTTCTCAACCCATGAACAATATGAGTCCGAAGCTTCTTCGTAGTGGCTCCGTTCCATGCCTCATTTCATAGGGAACCTCAAAGTGGCTCTATTTCATTATATTCCATCTATATCCCAATTCCATTCATTTAATATCCCTTTGGTGTCATTGACATAAGAGATGTCATTTATAGTCTAGCCTATCTGTTTCTATATTCTATATATGGAAAGTTAAGAAATCATCATATAATAATCGAGAAATTGCAATAGAAAAGAAAAAGGGGGTTTGTGATGATTTGAGGGTTTGAGGGTTTGAGGGTTGCAATGGCTACTATTGACGGGAACAACTGCATGTCGTATGTGCATGGGAGAAAACATTAGCTTAGTAATACCTTGTCATCGACGTAGGCAGCCCAGAAACGATGGCGAGCGCGGTCGTATGGGTCTGACGGGAGCATAGGACGGCCGGAGGTCGCTCAGACCTCGTCGACAAACTCGAGGATGATGAGCGACTCACAGATTGGCTTATCGGCATGGAGGAGTACGGGGACCTTCGCGTAGACAGGATTGGAATGGAGGAGGAGCTCGCTCTTCTTGAACCTTTCCTCATGGACCTCGTATTGCACCTGCTTGAGATTGAGTGCGATCCTTGCGCGCACGGCGAATGGGCTCGGCCATGCACTGAGGAGCTTGATCACTTCTCCCTTTGATTCGCTTCCCTCTTTCACTTCCATCGTAATGAACTGATTACTTAATTTGTTTGGTGATTGAGAATTTACTCAGCTTAAGTTGATCTTATGGTTTAGTGGAGTTCAGCTTTATATGCACGCACTTGTGCCCTTCTGATTCTTTTTTAATTAAGTAAAGAAGTGTTAACTTTTCTTGCAGAGCAAGGCATAGTATTTAATTAGTCAAGGTCTTATTTCTTTTAAAGGGATGTACAGGAGATATGACTTATATTATTCTAACAGTTAAGCTAGCATATAAGATGGGTTATTGGTCTAACCCTAAGTCGTAAGCTACGATAACATAAGTTTAGGCACGGTAGTATAGCGTTCCATATTACGACATTAATATGCAATGCTAGAATTCGAACCTCCTAAGAGGAAGCTTAAGATCATCTCATATCAAATAAATAAAACAATTTAATTATATTATTTTGTAGGTAGTATCATGCAATGCTATAGTGTCACTTTTTATAGGTTGTAACATGTTATGCTATAGTGTCACTACATGGTGGCGGCTCATAATAATAGGTCTTGTCTCGGTCTGTGCTCATGCCGCCCATGGGGGGCATGAGCTATTAAATATGCCTACTCAACAGCACAGCACAAAGTTGTAGTGTGCCTGTCCTACATCCATGCCTCGCTCGGTAACTTGTGTTCCTGCTCATGTGCTATAACCTGTAAAAAGCATCGCACAAATGTTGCAAGTCGATAAATACAAGTAGAAAATAGAGAAAACTTAGGCATTAACACCTCAAAACATAGCCATCAATACATATTGAACTATACTACAGTATTTTTTTTTTAAAACTTAATGAGTCTTTCAACCCCAGACCTCAACATTAATTGATCACAAATTTAATTATACCAGTAATAATAATAATTTTTTTATATCATGTAGTATATTAAGTTTTAATATACTTTTTGTGTCCAATATGACAATGCAAGATTTAATATACTTAGGTGTTTAGGATAAGACCTACTTGCATGCCTTAGATATCATAACCAGATTAATATGTACAACACCTATACTCTTCCTGAGGTATAAAATAGGACCTATCTAATTCCTCATGATATATCTGAGGGTTAAGACACCCCCTCCTGGATTGGATATTGGCTCAAACCTTATAGTATTAGAATACGAGGCTGCCATCAGATGCTCAGGCTATTTAGTGCTAGCTTGAACCCTAAAATCTAAATGGTATTAAGTGATGAGGATGCGTTGTTTACATGGTATAAAGCCTTAGAATAAAAAAATAAGGATATATATCTAATTTGTCTTGACTTTAAATTTGGACCAGTTCAATACTACAAAGTAGGAAGATGCAAATTACATTGAATAATAAAATGTCATTGCACTACATGTTCACATGATCCATCCATCCAAACAACTTAATTATCGATAAAAATAACCATTTATATCTTTTTGACTGCAAATGCCAATGAAAACTCATGAACTCTGAAAACCTTTCAGGAACGCTTCAAGCAACTCAGAGAACTCCATCAGCCTGTCATCCGCCGGCATCACCTCCTCCACCGCCTCATGGCCGCAGAACCTCTCCGCCCACCCAGCAAGCACCGGCATCATCTCAGCGTCGAGCAACTTGAGGCCGCTCGTCTTCTCCGTCACCCGAAGCCACCCCAGGTAGCTTCCGAGCGCGATGTCGACGAGTCCGATGGTGTCTCCGCCGAAGAAGCCTCCGCCGCAGCTCAGCTTCTTCAAACCCCCCTCTAGTGACTTCAGTGCTGCGACCACTTGCTCCGCCGCTTCCGCCTTGGCCACCTCCGTCTCGGCCTTCCTTGCCGCATTCGCCAGCGGTATCAGCTGCGGAGTCAGAGGAAGTACGAAACAAATGACTTCCATCATCATCGATCATTCTTCTTGATAAGTTTCAAAGAAATCACCAACCTTTTCGTCTACATACGATGCCCAGAGTCGCTGGAGGGCCCGCTCGAAGGGATCATCCGGCAGGATGCGGGCGCGACCCGCCGCCCAGACCTCGTCAATATACTGAACGATGATGAGCGACTCACAGATGGGCCTTCCACCGTGGATGAGGACGGGGATCTTCCTGTGCACCGGATTGGACTTTAGGAGCAGCTCGCTCTTGGTGGGGAAGACCTCCTCCAAGTACTCGTACTCCACCCCTTTCAGATTCAGAGCTATCCGCGCTCGCATGGTGAACGGACTCGGCCACCCTCCGATGAGCTTCACCTCTTCTTTCTCTTCTTCTTCGACGATGGGGGAAACTTCTCCCTCCGCTTTCGCCATGGATTTCTTTTCTTTCTGACTTGGAGTTGGTTTTAATGGCGTCAAGAATGATGTTGAGCGGAAATTTTTTATGTTGTTTTCAGAAATAAAAAAAGGAGGAGGTCTCTGTCTATTTGAAACATAATTCCCGATCCGATCCGAACTCGACTTCGATCCGACCCGTTTATAAACCTACTGCCGTTCATCTTCCTCTATTTCTGGTCACGAAATCTCCGCCGTTGATGGGGCCAATCGGGAAAAGATGCAAGGCGACATCCTCCCGCCCCCCTTCTCCGGCCGCCCTCTCCTCCCCTCCCTGACGCCCCTACCTCCTCGTCCGGCAGGTCATCGCCGCCATGCTCCATCGCCGGCCCCTCCCTCCCCCTTCCCCCAGCTTCCCCGGATGGACCTCCGACGCCGTGCGCGACGTGCTCTCCTCCGTCCCAACCTACTTCTTCCTCACGCCCCGGTCCGTTGGCCGCCAGCATCCCTCGAGCCGCCACCGCTCCCCACTCCGCCAGCGCTGCCTCCGCCTAGAGCGCTCGTCTTTCGCCTCCCCCTGCGGCCCCGCTGCTCACCGAGACGCCGACGCGGTCGCTCTCGGCGTCGCCGCCGCACTCGAGTTCTATTCCTGGGTGGAGTCCCGCTGTGGCTTCCCCCACGACGAGCTCACTTGCCGCGAAATGTCCCGCGTCCTCGCCCGCGCCAACCGGCTTCCCCTCCTCTGGCGCTTCCTTCGTGCCAACGACCCTCTTGTCAGCACCGCCACCGTCACCGAGGTCATCAAGGTCCTCGGCGAGGAGGGCCTCGCCAGGGCCGTATGAGGCAGCTCCACTGCAAGCCCGACATCCAATCTTACAACACGATCATCTCAGCACTCTGTCGCGTTGGCCACTTTAAAACGGCGAGATCCTTATTGCGGCAGATGGAATTGCCAGGCGCCCGGTGCCCTCCTGATACCTTCACCTACACAATATTGATCAGCTCCTACTGCAGGCACAGCATGCGGACCGGCTGCCGGAAGGCCATCAGAAGGAGGATGTGGGAAGCCAATCACATATTCCGGACGATGCTGTTCAAGGGATTCGCTCCCGATGTGGTCACCTACAATTGTTTGATCAATGGCCTCTGCAAGACGTATAGGATTGAGAGGGCTCATGAACTTCTCGATGATATGCATGCGAGAGGATGTTCTCCCAATCGGGTTACATACAATTCATTCATACGGTACTACAGCGCTGTTAACCAAGTCGACAAGGCTGTTGAGATGATTCGGGCCATGGTGTCACGGAACCATGGGATACCCACCTCCAGTTCCTACACACCTATCATTCATGCATTGTGTGAGACGGGGAGAGGAAGAGAGGCAAGGGATTTTTTGGTGGAGATGGTGGGAAGAGAATCTATACCCCGAGAGTTCACTTACAAACTGGTTTGTGATGCACTGAGTCAGACTGGAGAACAAGGTCTGGATGAGGAGCTTTGCAGAAGGATTGAACAGGGAATGCATGCTAGATTTAAGCAGGTCATGCGGGTGAAACCCATGATGGGTGGCAAAAGCATGTTTGTTCAGGAGCATATATGAGTAGTTTGCTGTTCTCCAGGTGAAGGAATTATGCAATGTACAATTCTCGCAGTACTGGGGATAAATCTTCTGGTATAACTTCTTCTCTTTTGCTATTGGTACTCTTTTTTGTTTACACAGCATGGAATGTTTTATGTTATTGTATAAGGTAATGGAAACATCGAGTGGTAGGACACGAGAAGCTGCTGAAACATTCTTATAACTATGTGGTGCTCTGCACAAAGTGCACACTCATCTCGTTGGAATCATAAGGTTCTATACTAGAGGTTGTAAGTTCAAGACTCACTAAATTCAAATATATATATATATATATATATATGTTGCTCCAATTATGGGTTAAATCAATATCCGTTGAAAGATATTCTGTCTTATTTGCTCCCATAATCATGACAGAGCCTACCGAACTCTTCTTTTATTTAAACGAAGTTTGTGGCTCTATTGATGTGCTTAAACCAGGGCACAAGTTTTTTATTCTTAAGTGACCATTAGAGTTGGCATAGTCACTTCCACTGGAAACAACTTTGTTTTCTACTAATGAATTTGCTGTTAGCTTTCATAAAATTAATTGCAGTGTGATCGTCAAACTTATTGCTGTAGATCTTTGTTCATATACCATAAAGAGAACAACTTTCTGTGCCACTAATGACGCAATGGTTTCTTGTATATTTTGATTCCTTTTTAGCCTCATCTCCTTTATTCTGCTCAGTGTTAAATGATAAAGCAATCCATGCAAGTATATGATTTTTGATGTATCTGTGCAGGTCCCGAAACAATCATCGATCAAACACTGAGCCAAGCTTAGGCTCTTTATATTATACTCCTTGATCTTTGTGAGAGGTAAATAGTTTAATTATTTTATAAATCACATCTGCTTAACTCATTGCTGACTCCACCTCCTTTAATATTAATATTTTGCTAGGTTCCCATGCATAGCGGCCTTACTCTTGAACAATTTCTGAAGAGTGTTCGTGTCAGCTGGTATTCAGTCTTGATGTTTTCAAGCCTGCAAGACAGTGTGTAACCCATTTGCTCCTCCCCTGTGAACATCAAGAATTTGGATTCCTCATTAATCTGTCCATGAAGAGTTACTGCAATTCTGAACACCAGTGTTTTGGAACATTACAATTTACTAAGACATGTAGGTAAAACCTTATTATATCTCGCTCATCCTCATTATTTATTTCTCTAGATATGATGGATCAATGTGTATCATTATATATCAGTGTAAGCAATGTACGCAGACAAATATGTGCCAGGAGGGCGATGTAGAGATTACTGAATATTGAAACATGATTTGTGTTTTGGTAATTTCAAAGTAGTAGGGGTCCTCAAGGTTTGGTACTATAAAATGTGATAAAAGATAAATTTTTTTAATTCTAAAATTTAAATATTATATACATTTCGATTCTAACCTAACGTGACTTGGATAGAAAATCAAAATAATCGATAAAATAATAAAGTTTGTTTTTTAAACTCAATTTAATTGATGTTTTAAAACCATATATATCTAAATTTTTTAAAAAACATCACATCATATATCTAATTTAGGAAGACAAACTACTCAAGCTAAATGAGGTGAACTAGATTTAGACATGTACATGGCATATGCCATATTCTCTCACGATCTCTTTTACCGTGTATACTGACAGCTTGGTGCTACCACCGTGATAATATAATAATAATAATATAATAATAAGATGCAACCTCATAAATATATGCATCCAGTATATCTACCTACTCTCCTATCTTATAAAGGTAGGAGTAGAGATGAAAATCGAGCCGGACCGCCAGCGGGCGGCCCGAGCCCGGCCCGAATCGGGCCGTGCTAGGCACGGCCCGCCCAAGTAGGCGGGCCGTGCCGGGCGGCTGTTTGAGGGCCCGCGGGTCTGGGACGGCACGGCACGAAAGCCCTATATATATAATATTTTATAAATAAAATTGTTAAAATAAATTAGCGTAGTGGTAACAAGTAAAGTTGCCTGGGTGAAAACCCAAGTTTGAACCCTCGCGGCGCATATTTTCACTTAAATTTCCATATTTCTTTGTGCCGGACCGCTTGGGCTCAGGCCCGGCACGCCCGTAGCCGTGTGCCGGGCCGGGGCGAGATGCGCCCCGTTTTCATCTCTAGGCCCCGTGCCGGGCCGGGGCGAGATGCGCCCCGTTTTCATCTCTAGGTAGGAGTAAGAATACTTTATATTATATATAATTTTTTTAATTAATGAAATAATACATTTCAACTAATATAAACTATATTATAGCATAGACATTTATAATATGTTGTGCTATCTTTGGATGACATGAATACAACTAATTTTGGGACATATGGAACTACCATACTGTGGTAAGATAGTATGATATAAATGATTTGCAAGATAATTTATACTATAATTTGTACTATTTATTTTTATATAAAGTTCACGTAAAATTATTTTAGAATAATTAGTAAGTACTCTTATTTCCTTATAAGAACTGACGGTTTAGTATATATTGGGGCATGTTTCATCTATACTATAAGGTTTAATAATAATGTTGTTTTTTAAAAAATAAAATAAAATATAGGTATAAGATTTTGTTTCTTTTTAAATAACATATTATGAATTATAATTATATATATATTATGTGTTATTATTATTTTTTGTTTATGTCGAAAGCCTCAAGCTAGACAAAGAAATTCTCTAAGAACCCTTGAAAATTCCGAAATAAATAAGACGTATCTTTCACAACCCACTGCCTACCTATATCAAGACGGTTATATAAACCTGAGGGATGATGAGATAAAAATAAACTTCCAGGCCCAAATTTAATTCGACCCAACTAAGGGTTCTCAACCTATAAATGGTGCTCGTAAACTTTGGTCCTGGCATGGGATTTCATCAATGTATAAAGATTTTTTGTTCATTTGCTTCTGTTATTCTTTCTCTATTGTCTCACCCTGAGTTATTAAGATTTGATCTTATCTGCAGTTGGTGATTTCTTTAGGATTGTTCTGGAACTGAACAAAGGTGAGCATGGGCCGTAGTATAATGGAAATAAAAATTGATGGATAGATTGTATATGAATAGAACAACTTATTTGATAAGTAGAAGGCCTAGCTTTGTATAAGCTTATGGAAATATCTCGATGGGATTAGGGTAACAAGGAATAAACGAACAAATTTTGATCAAGTGAAGCAATTGTATGGAACTTAATGAAGATTCTGTGTTTGTAGCTACCCATGATGATTGTACATAGTATGATGAGAAAATACATGCTGATATCATTAGAGAATATGCTCAGTCAATGCAGATTCATATCAGGTTTTCAAGCAACTTGAAGAAAGTTGCTTAAGAAAGAAGTATTGGAATTTTTTTGTTAGATGGAGGGATGCCGATCAGTCGATTCTAAGAATCATGAGATGTAACTGCAAAATACTATTTTATGAATCATCACTAGCATGTTGTAATTGATCATGCAATGTGCATGCAAGTTTCTATTTTCAAATAAGGTTTCAGTACCCTTGGTTTGTTTAAATTTTTGTTTCATAATTTCCACTTCTAGATCCTGAGAAGCTGTTAGCGTCTCTTATATAGCAATATTGCAACGTCGGATCTTTCATTACATGCTTTTCATCTTGATATAATTATGGTTGTTTTGGCTCAAAGCTAATTTGCTGGAATATGAGCAGGACTGATGCCATATCTTTAATTTCCAATGCTTTGAAAACCTGGACTTTTGATGGTGCTTCTTTCCTAAGTCTGTGTTTGGATAGAAGTAGGACTAAGAAATATTCGAAATATGTTACTAGCGTTGGGGGTTTAAGAAATTTACAGAAAAAGTTGCATAGCCATATTGAGAATATTGATGTGTTCATGTAGAGAACAATTTAATATGAAATGAACATGTTAAAAGAGTCTCTCATATAAGGTGCAGTTAGATAAGGTGAGTCAATCATGGTGAATTGCCGATTGGAGATTTATGCATAGATAATAAAAATTTAGTAGAAGCAATGGAAGAAGGAGAAACTAAAAAAGAGCAACCTGTCCACAACAAAGGTTGCTTGATTGTGCTCTAAGTGGAGTTCCGAGTCATCTAAACATCAGGTAGGGCTGTTTAGACTGGCACTTCAGTCATTATCAGACCCCTTATTAGTAGGAACATCGTGTGTTATGACCATTAAATTTAAGTCAAGAAAAGATTGGAATGCTGTAGGTTGATTTCAGAATATTGTCTTTTCTAGAGATTAATGGTAGTGCAGGTTCATATAAGTGGGCCCAAATATTTTTGGACATTACTTGTTATGTTTGATGAGGAAATATGATTGTATATGGTTCTCAGCATGAGGTATTAAATTAGTCATGCATTTATGTTTTAAAAATAGTTGGCTGTTGTATGATTTTTTGATTGCTGAAATAAAATTTGGATAGGATAATGATTGAATACGTGATAGTTGGCTCGTAGGTAGATCTGAATTTTGACTATATTAATTTGTGCATCCAAGGGGCACAAAAATTCACTAGACAACTAAAGAATGTGAAAGGAAAACATAAACGTGTTTCTTTAAAAGGCTAAATTTATTTTTCAAAAGCACAAAACGGCTAAGTAGATGAAACTCAAAATCTATATTTATCTGGGCAAAATACGGCAACAAATTCAATAATTTTCTCTGGGTAATGGCATGTGCATCATCTTTTGTCTACACTTGTTTTTCGAGAATATATAACTCAGTTTGGATGGATGCAAGTTATCTAAAAACTTTCATAACATTCTGCAAGCATATGGTTTCTTTACACTTCATGTCTATTCACATTTTTTTGTCCTAGAAATGCGTGCGAATGCCTGAACAAATAAAGTATTAATTTAGGATGTCTGAGCCTAGTGTTATTTCAGTGAAAGCTTCCAAATTAATAGAACATACTGGAAACACTAAAGAGGCCTTTGTTACTGTTCTCTTCCATACGGTAGTTATTGCTCATGTGCGACATCTTTGACAGTCTTCTGCTTCTTCAAAATAGGGTGGTTTGCTCCATTCTATCCTAAGATTACCTAACTCAATTTGTAGTTCCCAGCAACTTCAGTAACAGATTCACAAATGCTGTTGTGAACAGATATTTTGGCTTAACACAAAGGAACCTGATTTCATTTAGGGTTGAAAATACATCTTACAAGAACTATACATTTTTTTCTTTCCTTTTCAATCATCTGTGTAAGGAATGGTCACATTTAGTAGCAATATTGTTTGTTTCAGGTTAATTCGGTCTCAACGACAAAGTACAATGTTTTTACATTTCTGCCCAAGGGATTATTTGAACAGGTACTATAGTTGTCAATATTTTGTTCCATTATTTTGACTTTCAGAATAATTATGTTTTATCTAAGAAAAGGAAAAAATTTAAAATGATTGCCAGTTGTATTTATTTTCATATACATATTCCTTATAATTATATCCTCACAAATTTATGGAAAACAATTGACAGTTCAGGCGGGTTGCTAATCTGTGCTACAGTTAATATTCTATATAATTTCTTTATTTAATATATTAATTTACTACATTAAATGTTTTATGCAGTTAATTTTAACTCTACAACTTGCTTACTGTAGGTGGCGGAGTTGATTGAAAAGGATCTTATTCTAATAGGATGCACGGCTATTGAAGATAAGCTTCAAGATGGTGTTCCAGCTTGCATAGAGACTTTGTCTAGAGCTGGAATAAAAATCTGGGTGTTGACAGGGAATAAGATGGAGACTGCTATTAATATTGCATACGGTAGAAAAAAATGTTGGAAATTTATTTGTGATTCTATTCTCAAATGGAAAGTTGTAGTGATTTGTCTTTGGTACGCAGCATGCAACCTGATCAATAATGACATGAAACAATTCATCATCTCTTCAGAAACTGATGCTATTAGAGAGGTTGAGGAAAAGGTAAGAGGTTTTTTCATTTTCAAATGGTTTTGCTTCAAAAGGGGTTTTTGCTTCTAGAACTATGGTGCAGTTTCTAGATCATGTTCTTGACCTACGTGAGCAATTGCATAAGTCCAATTTACTTCAATGAATTTTCTTCAAGGACCATAACTTTACTTCCCTCGCCATCGCTTCTCTCAACTCTTCTGTTGACAGACATCATCATTATACCACTGCCCGTACTGCACTCTTCCGATCAGAAATGATACGGTATATTTCTTCATCGAAATGATAAATAGCTATTAGGATTATAATAATAATTGTTATAAAATGGTAGATGGTTTCACGGCCCAACAAGATTTGAAGGCATGCCTTGTGAAAGACAAATATTTTAATCATTCCACTATTTAACATTTTAAAAAAATTATATATTTAATATATATATAATATTTATGTCGTGTCATGCTGGCCGGTGAGTCTCAACCTTAAGGCCCGACCTGACACTGAGTGCGTGCCAAGCACGACTCGCTTTCAGACTAGCAGTGTGGAGCACAGCCCAAATCGGGCTGGGCCCATTTACATCTCTAACTCAAAGCGTGAGCTCTAGCTCTCGGGCCCGCGACATCAACCCGCAGATGGCACGGTCGGGCTCGCTGAAAAATATGTTTCAACAAGATTCGAGGGCATGCCTTCACTGCGAAAGACAAATGTTTTAACCATTCCACTATTTAACATTTTTAAAAAAATTATATATTTAATATATATATATATATACTATTAGTGCCGACCCATGGGTCTTAACCTTGAGGTCCGACCCGACACGGCACTGAGTGCAGGACGTGTTAGGCGCGGCCCGCTTTCAGACTGGGCAGTGCGGAGCACAGCCCAAATCGAGCTGGGCCCGTTTACAACTCGAAGCGTGAGCTCCAGCTCTCGCGCCCACGACCTCAACCCGCAGATAGCAACGTGGCTTGCTCTCCTTGCCAACGGCAACCTATGCTGCAATCGGTATCGTCCTTCTCGTGTCGTTTTGTCCTCTTCTCTCCTTCTTTGCACTCGTATCGTCCTTCTCTGCGCCGAACGCAGAGAAGGATGCCTCCGATGGTTCTTTTTTTTCATTATAAATAAACAAACGAAGGCCTTCCCTTCTATTACTCATCTTAGACCTAAATTCTCAATGGCCCTCCCTTCTTCCGCTCTCGCCGCTGCATATGCCAACGAATCTATCGGCGCATGTCAAAGGGCGGTGAATCTCTTCATAGACTTATCGAGAGCACTTTGGAAACGGCCGCCAGGGCGGAAATGCTAGTAAGAAAAGGCAGAGAAGCGGTAAAAAAGGCCTGCCCATAGGCCTCAACCTTGAGGCCCGACCCGACATAGCACCGAGTTCGGGTCATGCCGGGTACGACCCGCTTTCAGACCGGGCCGTGTGGAGCATAGCCCGAATCGGGCTGGGCCCGTTTCCATCTCTGACTCAAAGCATGAGCTCCGGCTCTCGCGCCCGCGACCTCAACCCACAGATGGCAACGTGGCTTGCTCTCCTTGCCAACGGCAACCTCTGCTGCAATCGGTATCGTCCTTCTCGTGTCGTTTTGTCCTTTTCTCTCTTTCTCTGCACTCGTATCGTCCTTCTCTGCACCGAACGTAGAGAAGGATGCCTCCGATAGTTCTTTTTTTTCATTATAAATAAACAAACGAAGGCCTTCTCTTCTATTACTCATCTTAGATCTAAATTCGCAATGGCCCTCCCTCCTTCCGCTCTCACCGTTGCATATGCTAACGAAGCTGCCGGCGCATCTCAAAGGGCGGCGAATCGTCTTCATGGACTTATCAAGAGCACTTTGGAAACGGCCGCCGGGGCGAAAATGCTAATAAGGAAAGGCAGAGAAGCGGTAAAAAAGGCCGGCTCGCGGGCCTCAACCTTGAGGCCTGACCCGACACGACACTGAGTGCGAGTCGTGCCGAGCACGGCCCGCTTTCAAACTAGGCCATGCAGAGCACGACCCGAATCAGGCTGGACCCGTTTGCATCTCTAACTCGAAGCGTGAGCTCTGGCTCTTGTGCCGCGGCCTCAACCCGCAGATGGCAATGTGGCTTGCTCTCCTTGCTAACAGCAACCTCTGCTGCAATCGGTATCGTCCTTCTCGCGTCGAGGCGGCTAATGTCGAGGCGGCTAACGAAGCTGTTGAGGCTGCCGCCACCGCCGCGGAGGCAGCAAATGCTGCAATGATGATGGCAAATACTGTAATTAATGTGTCATCCCTTTCAAGTGACGCAACCGCCACCACCGAAGCTGCTACGACGACGGCGGCTGCCGTAGTGCGCGAAAGGCTACAGAAGTGGAAGTAGTTATTGCGGTAGAGATGGCCGCCAGCGAGTTGAAAATGGCCCTGTCGTAGATCGAGCAAGTCCTCAAGCTCCTCTTAGACTGAAGAGGCCATGCTGCTGGCTGCCAAAGTTCTCTGGTTTGGTGTTCAGTTATCTAGTTCTGGGTGTCTTGCTTTATTTTATTTCTAAAGAACTTTTTTTACTTTTGTGCTATTTATCTCAGAAAACCCTCAAGCATATTAGAATAGGGTACCCGTGCATGGTGTTTTGCATGCGAACACTACGTAACAAAAGAAGCAGGGAAGGAGTGGGAGGTGAAATGATCGGCTCATCCCCGCCCCTTCTTAAATTACACGACTCTGCCACCCTCTGATAATTTTCACATTTCTGCCGTTTGACGAAGACAAAAATTGGGGTTTCCATAGAAAACCCCAAAACCCTTTTTGTTCTCTTTTAGCTCATTATCCGCTGCAGCGAGAATGCCGTGGGCGAAGCGAAGGAATCGGGAAGAAGAAGAAGAACGATGGGGAAGGGGACTGAGAAGATGCTAAAGGCGGCACAGCAGTTCGCCGAGGTATAACCTTCACCACCCGCTACGGTCCGCAGGTCATCGACCTCCTAGAGCTCCCCATCCGCATCGTCCTCTCTCCATTCATCCTCGCAACTACATCGCTGGCTCCGCGCCCTGAGGCTTCGGCATCCTCGAGCTCGCCACAAGCTCTCATTCTCTGCGATCTTCGTACGAGATCGAAACATCGCCCATCTGATTCTCGAAGCATCATAATTGCTTCTCTGTGCTTGTCGTGATTTTTTTTCATTTGAATTGTCTGGCTTCAGGTTGTTGCATGCTTGGGGTGTATGACATTGCCTTGGAGTTGGGGAAGAAGGTGGAGTGCCCTAGGTAATTTTGCTCCTTCGTATCGATTACGTCTCTAATTACATTCTTATAATCAAGCGGAAGGTTTGTTAATAATTCTCCTACTGAGGCCTCCTTGTCGAATTTCTACTGTTGTCTTGGAATCTTCTATCAAAAATATATTTTTTGAAACTTGTAATAAACTTGAGAGGAGAATAGAATAATTTCCTATTTCATATCATAGGTGTGCTCACATAATTATAGTGAGGCTAAACTTTAGGGTTACAATCATAAATAAATCTAAACCACACAGAATATAACACATACTAAATCTAATTATTCTAATATTCCCTCTCATGCTGGTGCATATATGTCATATGTATCAAGTTTGTCATAAACATTTACTAACTTCTGTTCTTATAAAGATTTAGTAAATATATCTACTAATTGATCATTTGATTAAACTAAAATTGTTTTGATAAGGCTAGATACAATCTTCTCCCTGATAAAATGGCAATCTACTTCTATGTGTTTTGTCCTTTCATGAAATATTAGATTTGATGCCAAGTATAAAGCTGACTGGTTATCACAGACTAACTCCATAAAATTGACTTCACACAATTTTAATTCTTGAAGTAGTTGCTTTAACCAGAGAAGTTCTCATGTTGCAAGTGTCATAGCTCTATATTCAGCCTCTATACTTTACCTGATTACAACACTTTATTTCTTACTTTTTCATGAAATTAAATTTCCACCAATAAATACAATATCCTGAAGTTGATCTTTTATCATATGGTGATCTTGTCCAATCGGCATCCGTGTACCCCACAACATTTGTGTTGTCTCTATCTTGGTATATTATTTTTTTCCCTGGAGACCTTTTTATGTATCTAAGAATTCTCATAGCTGCATTCCAATGACTAATACGAGGAGAATTAAGGAATTGATTTACCCCACTGATCGGGAATGATATATCCGGTCTAGTTATGGTAAGGTTATTTAGTTTCCCAAC
This sequence comes from Thalia dealbata, assembly GCA_030544415.1. Lineage (NCBI taxonomy): Eukaryota > Viridiplantae > Streptophyta > Magnoliopsida > Zingiberales > Marantaceae > Thalia > Thalia dealbata. Next base: position 17,950,361 of record CM060458.1, read on the forward strand.
TAATCTCCAATATCTATTTGGATCAGAGTAGAGTTCCCTTTTATCTGGTAGAAGTTTTTCACTTGAATCCATTGGGCTATCAAGAGGTTTACAATTAATCATTCCCGCTTCATGTAGTAGATCTAAAGCATATTTTCTTTGAGAAATAATTGTCTGTAAACCCTGTTTTCAAAAAAATATTATTTTAATAATTAACTAATAAAATAATAATTAAAAATAGATAAAATAATAATGAAAATAAAAAAATTATTTTAGAATTTTTATTTAAAAATAAATAATTTTATTTATTTAAATTCGGTTTAAAAAAAGAAAAAAAGAAAAAATTTAAAAATTTAAAAAACGTCGCTGCACGTGTGATGCACGTGCAGCGAGTTGTGGCGGGTCGACTCAGCCGAGTTGGGCTGAGTCGAGCAAGTCGGGCGAGTTGGCGCGGACGAGTCCGCCGAGTCGTCGATTAGAATAGATTTAAACCCTCGGAAACAGGGGGTTGCCCTGTTCCGAGGGCGTCGGCGCCGGTGGGCTTCGAAGAGCTCCGGCCGTTGGCGATGTTGAAGAAGAGAGGTTGCGGAGAAGGTGGATACATCTTCCTGAGGCCTTCAGGGCGCGGTAGCAGCTCCGGCGGGCAGAGTTTTGGCTGGGAAACGGCAGAAGCTTGAGGCGGCTGGCGGAGGCACCATCCGCAGTCGATTTCGCCGGCGAAGGGCTCGTAGGACGTCCTTCCCCTTCGCGTGGTGGTTCTGGGTATCGACGTCCTTCCCCTTCGAGTCGACTCCAGGGGGAGTCGACTCCGTGTGGTGTTCGCTGCGAGAGGGCCGGAATCGGCAGAGGACGTAGAAGGGGCGGCGGAACAGGGGAGCGAGCGATTCTTCCCCTGTTCCCGTCGAATTCGCCGGCAGGAAGCGCGGCGAGCGACTCTCCCCCGGCGGAAGATTCCCTGGGTTCAATTCAACTCGATTGGAAGTGATATCGAGCGGTGGCCGCGGCAGAGACGACAGGATGGCGTCTGGGAACATCGATTTCCACCGGCGGCAGAGGAACCGGAGGTAACGTCAGCCGCGGGAGCAGTGGGGCTCTACCGGCGGCGCGATTAGTTGGACGCAGGGTGGAGGAAGTATGGCCGAGCCGAGGACGTGGTTCCGGCAAGGCTGCGGCGGTGAGCGAGCGGCGGAGAGCGAGGTCGGCGGTGGCGTCTGCGGCCGCGGATCGAGCGGAGCTGGAGCAAAGGGAAGGGGAGCCGGACCGCACGTGCGACACGCATGCGGGGTCCGGTCCAACCCGGTTCGAACTGGTTTGGCCCGGTTCAGAAGAAGACCGGTTCAGCTACGGTTCAAGCGTCGGTTTAGCCGATTTTCGTAGTTTAACAATCGGATTAGTGCGGTTCAACGTCTCTATAGCTTTGTTGATAAGTTTGGAGCTCGTAGAAATTTTTATCGAATACTCTGTAGCTCCTTGCCTTCAAGCTCCTCCTTTGCAATGACTACTATCAACTGGAACAACTGCATGTTGTGTGTGCATGAGGTTACATATACAACAAGGTTGAGAAAACAAATTAAAAAACTTTTGATTCAGTTAGCTTAGCAATACCTCGTCATCGTCGTAGGGGTCTGCCGGCAGCATAGGACGGCCGGAGGTCGCCCAGAACTCGAGGACGATGAGTGACTCACATATTGACTTATCGGCATGGAGGAGTACGGGGACCTTCGCGTAGACAGGATTGGATTGGAGGAGAAGCTCGCTCTTCTTGAACCTTTCCTCATGGACCTCGTACTGCACCTGCTTGAGATTGAGTGCGATCCTTGCGCGCATGGCGAACGGGCTCGGCTATCCACCGAGGAGCCTGATTAATTCTCCCCTTGATTCGCCTCCCTCTTTCGCTTCCATCGTAATGGATTGATTACTTGATCTGTTTGCTGATCAAGAATGTACCCAGCTTAATTTGTTATTATAATTTAGTGGAGTTCGGCTTTATATGCACGCACTTGTGCCCTTTTGATTATATTATTCTAAGTAAAGAAGTGTTGCATTAGCTATGCATATTAGGTGGGCACTTCACCTAACACTAATGATGCACCTTATGTCAAACTCAACATGTATGAGAATTGCTTGTATGCGCCTCTACTTAAATCTTATAGTATTAGAATAAGAGGGCATCTCTAGTCAAATCTTATATTCAGAAGCTCAAGCTATTTAGTGTTAGCTCAAACCCTAAATGCAAATGATCAAACTATTTAGTGCTCTAAATGCTTACATAGCATTTTAAACCCTTACAATAAAAAAATAAGGATATATATTTAATTATCTTGACCTTAAATTTAGACCAGTTTACTACAAAGTAGGAAGATGCAAATTACTTTGAATAATAAAATGGCACTGCACTTGTTTACATGATCCATCCATCCAAACAACTTAATTACTGAGAAAAATAACCATTTATATATTGTTGACTGCAAATGCCAATGAAAACTCATGAACCCTGAAGACCTTTCAGGAACGCCTCAAGCAACTCAGAGAACTCCATCAGCCTGTCATCCGCCGGCATCACCTCCTCCACTGCCTCATGGCCGCAGAACCTCTCTGCCCACCCAGCGAGCACCGGCATCCTCTCCCCGTCGAGCAACTTGAGGCCGCTCGTCTTCTCCGTCACCCGAAGCCACCCGAGGTAGCTTCCGAGCGCGATGTCGACGAGTCCGATGTTGTCTACTCCGAAGAATTCTCCGCCGCGGCTCAGCTTCTGCAAACCGCCCTCTAGTAACTTCAGTGCTGCGACCACTCGCTCCGCCGCTTCCGCCTTGGTCGCCTCCGTCTCGGCCTTCCTTGCCGCATTCGCCAGCGGTATCAGCTGCGGAGTCAGAGGAAGTACGAAACAAATGACTGCCATCATCATCGATCATTCTTCTTCATAAGTTTCAAAGAAATCACCAAACCTTTTCGTCTACGTACGACGCCCAGAGTCGCTGGAGGGCCCGCTCGAAGGGATCATCCGGCAGGATGCGGCCGCGGCGGCCGCCCGCCGCCCAGACCTCGTCAATATACTGACCGATGATGAGCGACTCGCAGATGGGCCTTCCACCGTGGATGAGGACGGGGATCTTCTTGTGCACCGAATTGGACTTTAGGAGCAGCTCGCTCTTTTTGGGGAAGACCTCCTCCAAGTACTCGTACTCCACTCCTTTCAGCTTCAGAGCTATCCGCGCTCGCATGGCGAACGGACTCGGCCACCCTCCGATGAGCTTCACCTCTTCTTTCTCTTCTTCTCCGACGATGGCAGCAACTTCTCCCTCCGCTTTCGCCATGGATTTCTGCTTCAAGCTTCCTTTCTTGCCTTCTGACTTGGAGTTGGTTTTAATGGCGACAGGAATGATGTTGAGCAGAATTTTTTTATGCTGTTTTCAGAAATAAAAAGGAGGAGGTCTCTGTCTATTTGAAGCATAATTCGTGATCCGATCCGAACTCGACTTCGATCCGACCCGTTTGTAAACCTACTGCCGTACATCTTCCACTATTTCTGGTCACGAAATCTCCGCCGTTGATGGGGCCGATCGGGAAAAGATGCAAGGCGACATCCTCCCGCCCCCTTCTCCGGCGGCCCTCTCCTCCCCTCCCCGACGCCCCTACCTCCTCGTCCGGCAGGTCATTGCCGCTATGCTCCATCGCTGGCCCCTCCCTCCCCCTTCCCCCAGCTTCTCCGGATGGACCTCCGACGCCGTCCGCGACGTGCTCTCCTCCGTCCCCACCTACTTCTTCCTCTCCCCCCGGTCCGTCGGCCGCCAGCACCCCTCGAGCCGCCACCGCTCCCCACTCCGCCAACGTTGCCTCCGCCTAGAGCGCTCGTCTTCAGCCTCCCCCTGCGGCCCCGCCGCTCACCGCGACCCCGACGCGGTGGCCCTCGGCGTCGCCGCCGCACTCGAGTTCTATTCCTGGGTGGAGTCCCGCTGTGGCTTCCCCCACGACGAGCTCACTTGCCGCGACATGTCCCGCGTCCTCGCCCGCGCTAACCGGCTTTCCCTCCTCTGGCGCTTCCTTCGTGCCAACGATACTCTTGTCAGCACCGCCACCGTCACCGAGGTCATCAAGGTCCTCGGCGAGGAGGGCCTCGCCAGGGAGGCCCTGGCCGCCTTCTACCGCATGAGGCAGCTCCACTGCAAGCCCGACGTCCAATCTTACAACACGATCATCTCAGCACTCTGTCGCGTTGGCCACTTTAAAACGGCGAGATCCTTATTGCGGCAGATGGAATTGCCAGGCGCCCGGTGCCCTCCTGATACCTTCACCTACACAATATTGATCAGCTCCTACTGCAGGCACAGCATGCGGACCGGCTGCCGGAAGGCCATCAGAAGGAGGATGTGGGAAGCCAATCACATGTTCCGGACGATGCTGTTCAAGGGATTCGCTCCCGATGTGGTCACCTACAATTGTTTGATCAATGGCCTCTGCAAGACGTATAGGATTGAGAGGGCGCATGAACTTCTCGATGAAATGCATGCGAGAGGATGTTCTCCCAATCGGGTTACATACAATTCATTCATACGGTACTACAGCGCTGTTAACCAAGTCGACAAGGCTGTTGAGATGATTCGAGCCATGGTGTCACGGAACCATGGGATACCCACCTCCAGTTCCTACACACCCATCATTCATGCATTGTGTGAGACGGGGAGAGGAAGAGAGGCAAGGGATTTTTTGGTGGAGATGGTGGGAGGAGAATCTATACCCCGAGAGTTCACATACAAACTGGTTTGTGATGCACTGAATCAGACTGGAGAACAAGGTCTGGATGAGGAGCTTTGCAGAAGGATTGAACAGGGAATGCATGCTAGATTTAGGCAGGTCATGCGGGTGAAGCCCATGATGGGTGGCAAAAGCATGTTTGTTCAGGAGCATATATGAGTAGTTTGCTGTTCTCCAGGTGAAGGAATTATGCAATGTACAATTCTCGCAGTACTGGGGAGAAATCTTCTGGTATAGCTTCTTCTCTTTTGCTATCGGTACTCTTTCTTGTTTACACAGCATGGAATGTTTTATGTTATTGTGTAAGGTAATCGAAACATCGAGTTGTAGGACACTAGAAGCTGCTGAAAAATTCTTATGATTGTGTTGCTTCGGTGCACACTCATCTGATTAGAATGATAAGGTTCTATATTAGAGGTTGTGGGTTTGAGGGTTTAAGGGTTTGAGGGTTCATGACTTAAATTCGATATATATATACTATGTTGCTCCAATTATGGGTGAAACCAATGTCCGTTGAAAGATATTCTGTCTTATTTGCTCCCATAATCATGACAGAGCCTAGCAAACTCTTCTTTTATTTAAACGAAGTTAGTGGCCCTATTGATGTGCTTAAACCATGGCAGAAGTTCTTTTTCTTAAGTGGCCATTAGAGTTGGCATAGTTACTTCCACTGGAAACAACTTTGTTTTCTACTAATGAATTTGCTGTTAACTTTCATAAAATTAATTGCAGTGTGATCATCAAACTTATTGCTGTAAATCTTTGTTCATATACCATAAAGAGAAGAGCTTTCTGTGTGCCACTAATGGCGCAATGATTTCTCGTATATTTTTGTTTCCTTTTTAGCCTCATCTCCTTTATTCTGCTGAGTGTTAAATGATAAAGCAATCCGTGCAGCAAATCTGTGTTTGGGAAGACAAGTATATGATTTTTGATGTATCTGTGCAGGTCCCGAGACAATCATCGAGCAAACACCTGAGCCAAGCTTAGGCTCTTTATATTATACTCCTTGATCTTTGTGAGAGGTAAATAGTTTAATCATTTTACAAATCACATCTGCTTAACTCATTGTGGACTCCACCTCCTTTAATAATAATATTTTGCTAGGTTCCCATTCATAGCGGCCTTGCTCTCGAACAATTTCTGAAGAGTGTTTGTCTCAGCTGGTGTTCAGTCTTGATGTTTTCAAGCCTGCAAGACAGTGTGTAACCAACCCATTTGCTCCTTCCCTGTGAACATCAAGAATTTGGACTCCTCATTAATCTATTCAAAGAAGAGTTACTGCGATTTTGCGCACCAGTGTTTTGGTACATTACAATTTACTAGACATATTGTTAAAACCTTATTTCATCACGCTCATCCTCATTTTTTATTTCTAACATATGATTGATCAATGTGTATCATTCATTATATATCAGTGTAAGCAATGTACGCAGACAAATGTGTGATAGGAGGGCGATCTAGAGATTACTGAAAATTGAATCATGATTTGTTAGTATTAATTTGTGTTTTGGTAATTTCAAAGTAGTAGGGGTGGGGTCCTCAAGGTTTGGTACCATGAAATGTAATAAAAGATAAATTTTAAATATTATATATATACACACACACATTTCGATTCCAACCCAACGTGCCTTAAAACAATCTGTCTCATTAAAGTTTTTTTAAAACTAATTTTAATTGATTTTTTTAACCACATATATCTAAATTTTTAACAAAAATAATGTGAAATAGATTTAGATATATAAGATGACATATGCTCACGATCTCTCACCGGATATACCTGATGCTCGATGGTGCTACCACCATGATAATATAAAAATTTTAGGATATAGGAACCTTTGTATAGAGTCTTTTGCCGTACAAATCCATTTAAAATATTAATTTCCAAAAACAACGGCGAAAAAATATTTTTTCTAGAACTGACCCGTCAACGTGCCACATCGGATGTTGACTGATTTTTTAATAATAAAAACGCTCAATTCTCCATTGCTCGACCGGGAAGGAATCGTAGCAACGCCCGACTCGCCCATCGCTGCGGGGGAGGAGAACCGTAGCAACGCCCGACTCGCCCATCGCTGCGGGGGAGGAGACGCCGCTGCATCGACCGGGAAGGAACCGTAGCAACGCCCGACTCGCCCATCGCTGCGGGGGAGGAGACGCCGCTGCATCGACCGGGAAGGAACCGTAGCAACGCCCGACTCGCCCATCGCTGCGGGGGAGGAGACGCCGCTGCATCGACCGGGAAGGAACCGTAGCAACGCCCGACTCGCCCATCGCTGCGGGGGAGGAGACGCCGCTGCATCGACCGGGAAGGAACCGTAGCAACGCCCGACTCGCCCATCGCTGCGGGGGAGGAGACGCCGCTGCATCGACCGGGAAGGAACCGTAGCAACGCCCGACTCGCCCATCGCTGCAGGGGAGGAGACGCCACGTTGATGCGGCACGTTGACGGGTTAGTTTCGGAATATTTCCTACTCTCCTTTCAATCAAAGGCGAGCAAGAATACTTTATATTGTAAAAAAAAAAAATTTAAATGAAATAATACATTTCAACTATAACTATGAAACACACACACAGATTTTTTTTTCCTTTTTAAATAATATATTATGAATTATAAATTTAAAAATATATTTATTATATTTTATTATTCTTTTTTATTTATCTCGAAAGCCTCGAGCTAAACAAAAAAATTGTCTAAGAACCCTTGAAAAAATAACGAAACAAATAAGTTCGTACCTTTCACAATCCACTGCCTTGCTATATGGAGACGGTTATATAAATTGAGGGATGGTGAGATAAAAATAAGCTTCCAGAGCCAAATTTAATACGAAGCCAACTCAACCCCCGTTTTTTAGCACCGGCTCTTCCTGCAGCCAGTCAAACCAAGGACAAGCTATGCTTAATCCGATAAAATATTTCTTCCCATGAATACTTCTTCCGCTCTCACCCGCTCCTATACTGGTCTATCTATTGGCTGTCTCCAGACCCTCAGATTTCGCACCAACCACATGTCGAGTAGTAATTACTCGCGTAGAAGTCCACGAGACGAAACATGACGCGACGTTGACCCGGTGAGGCGACCGTCCAGAATAATCCACTCGCCCCATCGTCATCATCTCCATCTTCCGCCGTCCGACTTCCGATCGGACGGCTATTCTTCGACGTTCTGATTAAGCGAGCCCTTTTCATCACCACCGGTACGTCCGTCGTGGCCGGTAAACGGAACGGAACGGCGCACGTTAGCAACCCCCCAATCCCACCCCACCCCCTCGCTCGTCCGCCTCCTCCCTTCCCTTCCCTTCGTCTCCGCGTCGCTTTTCGCCCCTTCGATTGGAATTAGAAATAAAAATCAAAAATAAACCCGGGCCGCCCTTTTCCATTCGTCTGCGCGATTTGGTGTTGATTTATTGTGACACAAGGAGAGGAAGAGGGAGATCGCCGCGGTCCTCCCAAATCTCGACGGGCTCCTCTCCTCGATGATGGATTGAGATCCGAGGAGCAAAACGAAGGACTGCTTCTCGGGCAGAGATCTTCCCCTTGATCTACTTCAAATCGAGGAGGAACCGATTAGGGCTTGGATCTCAGCAGCGTGGAGGACGAGGAGGGAGGATGAACGGCAAGGGATGGGACAGGGTGCGGATAGCGCGCCTGGGCAGGGAGGGCCCCTTGGCTGGGGTGCCTTCGGCGAGGAGGGCGGACTCGCCGACTCTCCGGCCCGCTTCTTCGACCGTCAGGCTCGGGCGGGTGCAGCCCCAGGCGCCCAGCCACCGCACCATCTTCTGCAACGACCGCGAGGCCAACCTCATGGCTAGATTCAAGGTCAGGGAACCTCCTCCTGAATCTATTTCATCTTTTTGTCCTTTTTTTTTGGTTCTCATGTTCGCTTTGATTGGACTGGATGACGATGTAGGAAGAATAGGTCCTTTTGATGGTTTGCTAATCTTCCAGTGTTCGACAAGGATTTTAAATGGACGATTAAATAAATTACGACTTGTGTTTAATATTGGCTGTGAGGAATTTTTTTCTTTCACTTCTTACTTTCTGTGATTTCAGAATGCATTATTTTCAAGTTTGCATCTTTCCTCTGGATCTAGGTTAGATTATTCTTTGTTGTAGCGTGTTTTCACTAAATGGAGGAGAAATACAATGGACATAAAATTGGTTTTCGATTTTTTGTTAGATTAAGAAGTCTCAAGATGCTTGAGTTATCTAAAGCAATATTTTCTTACTAATTACTCAGCTCGTAGAATTCAGAGATTGTCTTACTCTCTATATCTTTGGTATTTAACATCTCCTGAAAGTCAACGCATATTTTTAGAAATAAATGAAAACATGATGTTATAAATCATTCTACTGTTGTTCCTTGCTGATTAAACCTCTTAATTTTACATCAAGGAGTATTAGAAGTGCCAAAGTGCTGCCTGAAAATATGTTTAACTTAAATGAATACAAGAATGCTGCAAATCTCTTATTCTTTCCTAGGCCACTTAAATGGTTCTAATTTGAAGATTCGAGCCAACTGAGGGTTCTCTACCTATAAATGGTGTTCGTAAACTTTGGTCCTGGCATGGGATTTCATCAATGTATAATGATTCTTTGGTCATTTGCTTCAGTTATTCTTTCTCTATTGTCTCACCCTGAGTAGATTTGATCTTATCTGCAGTTGGTGATTTCTTTAGGATTGTTCTGGAACTGAACAAAGGTGAGCATGGCCGTAGTATAATGGAAATATAATTGATGGATAGATTGTATATGAATAGAACAACTTATTTGATAAGTAGAAGGCATAGCTTTGTATAAGCTTATGGAAATATCTCGATGGGATTAGGATAACAAGGAACAAATGAACAAATTTTGATCATGTGAAGAAATTGTATGGAACTTAATGAAGATTCTGTGTTTGTAGCTACCCATGATGATTGTACATAGTATGATGAGAAAATACATGCTGATATCATGTGAGAATATGCTCGGTCAAAGCAGGTTCATATCAGGTTTTCGAGCAACTTGAAGAAAGTTGCTTAAGAAAGAAGTATTGGAATTTTTTTGTTAGATGGAGGGATGCCGATCAGTCAATTCTAAGAATCATGAGATGTAACTGCAAAATACTATTTTATGAATCATCACTAGCATGTTGTAATTGATCATGCAATGTGCATGCAAGTTTCTATTTTCAAATAAGGTTTCAGTACCCTTGGTCTGTTTACATTTTTGTTTCATAATTTCCACTTCTAGGTCCTAAGAAGCTGTTAGCGTCTCTTATATAGCAATATTGCAATGTTGGATCTTTCATTACATGTTTTTCATCTTGATATTATTATAGTTGTTTTGGCTCAAAGCTAATTTGCTGGAACATGAGCATGATTGATGACATATCTTTAATTTCCAATGCTTTGAAAACCTGGACTTTTGATGGTGCTCCTAAGGCTGTGTTTGGATAGAAGTAGGACTAAGAAATATTTAAAATAAGTTACTAGTTTTGGGGGTTAAGAAATTTACAAAAAAGGTTGCATAGCCATACTGAGAATATCGATGTGTTCATGTAGAGAATAATTTAATATTAACTGAACATGTTAAAAGAGGCGCTCATATAAGGTGCAGTTAGATAAGGTGAGTCAATCATGGTGAATGGGCAGATTAGAGGTTTATGCATAGATGATAAAAAGTTAGTAGAAGCAATGGAAAAAGGAGAAACTAAAAGAGAGCAACCTGTCCACAACAAAGGTTGCTTGATTGTGCTCTAAGTGGAGTTCTGAGTCATCTAAACATCATGTAGGGCTGCTTGGAATGGCACTCCAGTCATTATCAGACCCCTTATTAGTAGGAACATCGTGTGTTATGACCATTAAATTTAAGTCAAGAAAAGATTGGAATGCTGTTGGTTGAATTCAGAATATTCTCTTTTCTAGAGATTAATAGTAGTGGAAGGTTCATATAAGTGGACCCAAATGTTTTTGGGCATTACTTGTTATGTTTGATGAGGAAATATGATTGTATATGGTTCTCAGCATGAGGTATTAAATTAGTCATGCATTTATGTTTTAAAAATAGTTTGCTGTTGTATGATTTTTGATTGCTGAAATAAAATTTGGATAGGATAATGATTGAATACGTGATAGTTGGCTCGTAGGTAGATCTGAATTTTGACTATATTAATTTGTGCATCCAAGGGGCACAAAAATTCACTAGACAACTAAAGAATGTGAAAGGAAAACATAAACGTGTTTCTTTAAAAGGCTAAATTTGTTTTTCATCAGCACAAAATGGCTAAGTAGATGAAACTCAAAATCTATATTTATTTGGGCAAAATACGGCAACAAATTCAATAATTTTCTCTGGGTAATGGCATGTGCATCATCTTTTTTCTACACTTGTTTTTCGAGAATATATAACTCAGTTTGAATGTGTGCAAGCTATTTAAAAATTTTCATAACATTCTGCGAGCATATGATTTCTTTACTCTTCATGTCTATTCACATTTTTCTGTCCTGAAATGTGTGCGAATGCCTGAACAAATAAAGTATAAATTTAGGATGTCTGAGCCTAGTGTTAGTTCAGTGAATGCTTCCAAAATAATAGAACATACTGGAAACACTAAAATGCCTTTGTTATTGTTCTCTTATAAACGGTAGTTAATGCTCATGTGCGACATCCTTGATGGTTATCTGCTTCTTCAGAATAGGGCGGTTTGCTTCATTCTATCCTAGGATTACCTAACTCAATTTGTAGTTCCCAGCAACTTCAGTAACAGATTCACAAATGCTGTTGTGAATAGATATTTTGGCTTAACACAAAGGAACCTGATTTCATTCAGGGTTGAAAATACATCTTACAAAAACTATACATTTTTTTCTTTCCTTTTCAATCATCTGTGTAAGGAATGGTCACATTTAGTAGCAATATTGTCTTTTTCAGGTTAATTCAGTCTCAACGACAAAGTACAATGTTTTTACATTTCTGCCCAAGGGATTATTTGAACAGGTACTAGTTGTGAATATTTTGACTTTCAGAATAATTATGTTTTATTTTAAAAAAAGAAATTTTTTTAAAATAATTGCCAGTTGTGTTTATTTTCATATTCATATCGCTTATAATTATATCCTCACAAATTTATGAAAAACAATTGACAGTTCAGGCGGGTTGCTAATCTGTACTTCCTCATGATCTCTATCTTATCTACTACACCAATCAGGTAATTTTCTTAACATATACGTTTATTGCAGAATGTTCATTTTTTCTTTGAAACCTATAACTTAATTGGGTAAATTTTATAGTAAATTTGTTTTCATATTAAACCTAGTACACTTTCTTTCTCTTGCAGTCCTGTCTCTCCTGTCACAAATGTTGTTCCTCTATCTCTAGTTCTTTTGGTCTCACTTATTAAGGAGGCATTTGAAGATTGGGTTAGCAAAACTTGTAGCTCTTATTTGTTCTCCTTTATGGTTCTCACAATGATTTTGTTATGATATTTTATTTCATTTATTCTCTTAATTTTTCCTACTCTTTTTATCTGTACAGAAGCGATTTCAGAATGATATAACAATTAATAGTACTCCTGTCGATGTGCTGCAAGGTCAGAAATGGGTAAGTGTTCCTTGGAGAACACTACAAGTTGGAGATATTGTAAGGGTAAGTATCTATCAGGCGCATAGTTGATGACAAGATATTGGATGATCTGTTGCCAGTAATACTTGGCTCTCAGTTGATTCAGTAGTATGTAGGAACATGGTATTTGTGCAGTGGCAAAGCTATCATAATTCCTTCACCTAGATTAGAACTTGATTTAGCAGCTCTGTCCAAAATTCACGAATGCAAATAGAAAACATCTCCTGGATAAGCTTCACGATTGGGAGGTCTTCTTAATAGAAGAGACATTTGGCGATATGCTTGTGCCTGTTTGGAGAGATCATCATAAATTATTAATATCATTCACGATACATAAAATATTCAGCCAGAGCCACTCCCATATAAGGAGTGAGATACTATAATGTAGAAGGTGAATCCACTGTTTTGGCTACCACAATAGTGTATTCCATCGCTATTCCTAGAAAGTAGTCACAACCTGAGCCATGGAAGGTGCTTTTTGACCAATAGCTACATATTACATTTTTATCTTTTTGATTGAAAATCATATCTGTAGCTACTGCTGGTTTGCTGGCTTGTCTGTCCTCAATAATTATTTCTTGCTGACCACATCCTATAGGAATTATCGAATCAATATCAATAAGCCCCGTTTGAAGAGTCTCATATACAAAATGTCTTGAAATAATACCTAGGACAGGATATTCAATTAACGGAGATTTAGAAACTGAATTTTCACCTCTCCCATCAATACATTTAGCTAGAGCATTGATACACGATCCTAACCTTCATTCATGGTATCTGAGCAATCCGTCCCATTGTGTTTACACAATTCCCCTCTTGTATCAGCAAACCATCACCCATTAATACAACACCAACGTTGTTTGGTTCCAAATTAAGAGCAATGTCTATCGTACCCTCTTTAAACTCTACTATATCACCTGCCATTACTTTTCTTTTTGCATGGACATCCTTACTGTTTAAAGAAAAGATGCCAAATGAATGTATGCATACCTTTTGTCCAATGTTAGTGAAGCCTTGCCATAGAGATTTCTCTGATAAAATTTCAAAGTATGGTCTAAAAAGTGCTATTAATAACTGAAGTCAAGTTATTTCAGTATCAAGCTCAAAGTCTATGAATTTATTTATGAGGAGCAAAAATCAACCGTATACTGTGATAATTTGTAATTGTTACTTTTTAAATTGAAGTTCTATTAATCGTTGACCATGCATGCATGTCCTCCCTCTCTCTCCACCAGCATCCATGGCCAGATTGCTGGTGTATGCTTGGATGCTGCATTCATTTATTTGAGTGGTGCTACTTTTTCACAAAATTTCAGTGTGCCATTTTCTAGTGTATGCTTATCAAAATTTTGACCATAATTTAGTTCAGAAGAGTTTTGCTCAGATAGTACCTATGAATTTTTTGGTAATATGTTATTCATATGAGTTTATAATTGTTATATTTGGAGCAGATTAAGCAAGATGATTTTTTCCCAGCTGACCTGATGTTCCTTGCTAGTACAAATCCTGATGGAGTCTGCTACATTGAGGTTTTCTTCTAGATTTAAGGATAGCTGTCGGATGCTGTGTTTTATAAACATATGTGTTGAAGTTATTTGTTTTCCACTAATTGTTTTCTATATCCTAATTGTTGTTTCAGACTGCAAATCTAGATGGGGAAACCAATTTGAAGATTAGGAAAGCTTTAGAAAGGACATGGGATTATTTACTTCCTGATAAAGCTGCAGAATTTAAAGGTTCATTGCTTTCTTTGAAATAATTGCTTTTTTATGTGTTGTTACCACTTCTGTCAGATGGCCTGATAGCTGATTGCATCGTAGTTTAGAGATGAAATTTGGATTAGAGGGTATGCCTGAAGTTTAGTTGTATTTTCTAATTCTCTAGTTCATTCTCTTTCATCTCATATTATTTAGTTTATTAGTTGCTGATTATCCTCTTCTGCATGCACTGGGAAAGGTGTGTATCTTAGTGGAGGAGTTGGCAATCAAGTCTGGAATTGCATAATAGATACTGCTTAGTATTTTTGGTTGTCTTGAGAATTCCTTTTTATACTAATGAAGATTAAATTTTTTTCATGGAATCACCAATTCCTTGTTGCTTTAGAAGTTCTTACTGTAGGCCTTATGGATGCTTGTATGTCCAGTTGCTTACACTGTCCTATCTCAATCTTCTTTAATTCAATTGTTCGTTAAACTGTACAATTCTAGTGAAGTAGATGTAACTTGTATTTATTAAATGTGCTTAGGCGTTAACTCAAAACTTAAGTGGGTAGGAGTACAAGTGGCAGGCTGAGTCACTGTTATATTCGTAGTATGTCAAAACAGATTTTGGGTCAGAGTGGATCAACCTCAACCTGCCTAATTTTTTTTATTTAAGGGTAGAAGACCCTACCATACATAAACTGGGACAACACATCCATCAAACCATACTACACCAGCAACACAAAGGGAACACAAGCTGGGTTATGAGTCACAAGAATGTTAGGGTTGCAACTGCTTGTATGGCTAAGTCCCTTGTTGATTTTAAATTACCTACGAAACATCTCTTATTTCTCTTGCCCCATGCACTCCAAATCATTAGTAGTTTCATTTCCTCATCTCCTTTCACAACCATAGGATATGTAATTTATCTTTCCTCATTAGCCAGTTAAAAAAATAATTTTTAATAGCAACTCAAGTTTTTATAAGATGCAAATCTTCAGTATCCTTCGTACCCTACATGGAGTGCACAAATAACTTTTTATTATTATCTTCCCACCTAGCAAGTTGAGATAATGTGGTATTTGAATATTCAACTGTTAGGAAGACCTCTTTATGTATGTCTGTCATCTTTTTGTAATCGTGTCATGACTCAAACCAAAATCTTATGTTATAGTACATCATGCATTTGACCACTCTGCAGTGCCCATATACCAAAATTTCCTTCTTAAATATTTCTATTGTACAACCCTAGCCCATGTTGAGGAGTTTTCTGTTATCAATTTCCACAGCCAAGACCCCCAATCTGGCATCATTATGTGCACGAATGCTGAGAACACCTAGACCACATTCTCTCTTTTCATTGTGACCACCTTGTAGTTTACTGGATTAAGCGTGCACTTTTGCTCCTCTTTATTGCCCCATAGGAAGCATCTTCTGCGCCCATCCACCTCTTGAATTTTAAAGACTGCTGAAAAGTAATCGAATGAATGCTAAAAGAAGAGTGGATCCAATACAAAGAAGACTTTTTCCTCAGGGACTGTAGTAAAGCCGCAAGGTTTAATTTAATTTCTCGGATTCCACTTGCACTTGGAAGAGGTGGCTAAAGAGTGATAAAAGCTCAAACGGATTGCTCTTCATCCCGAGAAAAGCAAGAACTATTCTGACTATGTTCAAACTAGAAAGCCTGAGTAGGAAGGAATCGAGGAAAGTACTGAATTTAGCAAAACAAGTCTACCTCCCTTAGATAGCGAACAACCCTTCCATCCTATGAGATGGCCGTATATTTTTGTTAAAATGGTTCTCCAATTATCTTTTTTTAAATTACCATCTCTTAAAGGCAATCCCAAAGTACTTAATTGGAAAAGTGCTTGCTGTGCATCTCAAGATCTCGGCAGATCATTTTGAGATTTCGCTCCTCCCTTGTAAATCAATGATCGTGGATTTGTCTAAATTGATCTTGAGTCTGAAGGCAACATGAAAACAATCAATGAGTAGCCTCAAGTTATTTATGTATCTTCTTTTCCTTGTAAAAAAGGAACAATATCATATGCAAACTCAATATATACGACTCCTCCCCCTTGAACCTGATTGAGTACTCCCTTAATAAGTCGCACCTGATTGAGTACTCCCTTAATAAGTCACATCTGATCTATTCTCTTAATCATCCTCGAGAAACATTTCATGATTAGGACAAACAAGTATGGAGATAAGGGGTTACCTTACTATAATCCTCTCCTATGAGCAAATGGGTTGCTTGCAATACTGTTGATAACGACTGCACAACCACTAGCATAGGCATGAATTCAACAATACAAAAAATAATAATTAATGAATGATGTTAAATATGTACGTTCATGAAGAAATGAAGTTTACAGAACCCTCATTGAGAAAAATTAATTTCACAATTTCTTTTTGAAAGATAGCATTGCATTCATTTTACCAATATGAAATGATACAATATATCATCCAAGGTATGTCTAAAAACAAAGTTGAAAAGAACAAAAATTAATTTTCACAATTAAGCTCTAAAAATTTTAATTAAGAAATTATTGTGTTAGTAATTAAGAGTTTGAGAGTTATGGGAGAGAGAGATAAAGTTAGAAGATTGGTGTGAAGAAAGGAAGAAATAAGGGTAGTTATAGGGAGGGCCAAATGTAGGATATTATTTGTAAATATAAAATTGTGAAGAATGGCAAAAAAATTCAGTACTGTAGCTCCTGATATGTCAAGCATCACTGTGCTAACCTGAGCACAGGTGGTATTTTATATATGGGGTTTTATGTTTCATTACACTCTTACTCATGTCTGGTTGGGCAAAAACCAAGGTTATATATGTTTCTAATGTGATCTCAAAACAATCGGGACATGTGACTACTTACTTAAAAACATAAAAAGTCTTTTTTGTAAAAGGTCCAATCTACACTCATCTTGTTCCGTTTGTAGAGTCCACCACCTCCAGTCAATGTTTTTTTTTTTTCCTCCTTGAATACTCTTCTCTGATGTTACCTGAAGTTAATGAGAAGTTAAGTATTGCTTGTTTCATCTTTCCATTAGATATACAATGTCATTTTTTCCTTTAAAAAGGAAAATCCTAGTGCAGATCATATTCTTATCTATGGACTATACATTTTCCTGAGCTGTAGACTGTGCATGATATTCTTGTTTGTAATAACATAGGTGCTTTTGTATAAGGTGCCTTTGAGGGTCACTTAATACTCTAAATTCCCTCATGTTTTCTTTTAGTATTTACTTCATTTTGCTTATGAGGAAATCTGCCAACTTGTTATTTTAGTTTTCATGAGACCTCCAGCCTTGGCCTGAAGTTAATTTGTTTAGGAAACTTCATCCTTCTTCTGGAAGTTTGTCATTATGTGGACCTTTGCCCATTGGGAGCTTCTCTGACTGCTAGTATTCCTTAAGTGATTAATTAACATTGTCTCTAAATCATTCTTGGAAAAACATTGTGCCTATTTGTTTTTGTTTGGTAATTTTCATTGACTCCACTAACGCTTCTACTCAATGTTTCTAATAAATGTGCAGGGGAAATACAGTGTGAACAACCAAACAATTCATTGTACACCTTTACTGGAAATCTTATGATTGAAAGTCAAACACTACCTCTTTCTCCAAATCAAATTCTACTTAGAGTAAGTCTGAAGACTTGCATTTCCATATTGTCCCTCTAGTATGCCTTAATTGCAACATGCTTGTGTTATTTTTGAAATCTTATGTTTATAGTAGGCCTGTTGCTTTATTTTTGACTGGACTTGTTTATTTTGTGATTAAATTTTTTTTATTAAACAAGATAATGCAAATGTACAAAAAAATAAACTGCTGCATACTATTGTGTTCTATTGAAAGAAAGATCTTTGGTAGAAACAAGATTATAGTCTCTATGCGCTGTCTAAATCTGTATGAAAGTGGATACCATCTTTGCTGTAATTTGTATTACATTTAATCTCCTCTGTATTTTTCTCACTCGACATATCTACTGTCTTGCACTGGACCTGGAAGGACTTGTTTCCAGCTGTTATGCCACGACATGGTTGGCATGCCTCAGTGCAAATCAACTTGTCTTTCTTTTGGTTGCTTTGCTTGCATTCTGTGTTTACTGATCTAATGTGTATAAAATGCTAGATGATGGTTATTTTATCAATACTTCTTCTTAGCTTGATCAATTATCATATGTTGATTATTTTTCTATCTAGGGTACACTTCTGGATCTTGAACTTTGGGGCAAATTTTAATGGGGTCTTCTGTATCTTTCTAATCAATTGACTTTTTAAACTTTTGCTAATGTTTCACTAAGATACTGCCATCTGTTCCTCATAATTACCTTGGGAGAGCTGAATGTACTATGCAGTAGGACTTACCAACCTGTCATACTGTGAAGGAAAAAAGGTTTTTGACTGGATTAGTATACGGTTCACTTTGGGCTATGCATATAAATAGATCAGTGCAAATTTTGAGCTACAAAAAGGCAATGAACAAATTAATACAACAAAAGAAAAGATAACATATATCAAGAGGCATTTTGTTATTCGTCGACAGGGCGCCTGGATGTAAATTTGCATTTGCGAGCAGGAACAGAATAAGGATGTAGACCAGAACTTTGGGTTGTTATTTCTCAGCATGGTTGGATCATATCGTTGGGTTGATTCTTCTGTATATGCCAGCCCCTCTGACATTTGTCACTGAAAGTTGGCCTTCAAAATTGGTTAGAATCAATGGCCATAAGATTGGGCTGAACTGTCTTTTTTATAAGCTGGCGAGTATTGTGATGAAGCAGACCTACCGTGGTTTGTGTTTGATTTACTATTGACTGTCATATAAAGCTCCAAATCTCAATATCAGTAATCCACTTCTTGTTCTGTTTAAGAAAAAAAATGCTGCTGCTGTGAGTTGGATTATATGTATTCTTGCATGTTGAAGCTTTTTTGTCGGATTGCTTTGTCATGTATGTGTGCATTTTTTTTAGAACTTAATAAGTATTGAACCCACAACCTCTCGTATAAAATCCAATTATTCTAGCCAGAGGAGCGTACACTTTGTGTTCCATGTTTGTGTGCATTGAGTTACATGTTCATGATAATTGTCTCAGCTGGATCTTTTATGTGACCTGGATGGGAAACTTCTTTATTTTGTTTTAGAAGTTCATTTATTTGTGACAAAGTGTTTCTAAAAAAATGATACAGGGCTGCAGCCTTCGGAACACAGAATATATTGTTGGTGCAGTTGTTTTTACTGGCCATGAAACAAAAGTACGTGTTATTGAACTCCTAGATAAAAAGGCATTTTTATCTTTTAGTTCAGGGCTGCTTCACTGTATTCTATATTCTAACTTTGGCTTCTACTAATCATTTTGGTAGGTTATGATGAATTCTATGAGTGTTCCCTCAAAAAGAAGTACTTTGGAAAGAAAATTGGATAAACTCATTCTTGCTCTTTTTTGTTTTTTGTTCTTGATGTGTCTGATTGGAGCCATTGGAAGGTAAAGTTACATCCATAGAAAACTTTTCTGTTGGTTTTTTGCTGTATTTTTCATGACTACTATCCGATATTTCAGATACAATATCTTGAACTTGTAATACAACATGTTTGGAACTGTAATAAGATGACAATGTATTTGCTGGTTGTTGAAAATGGTTTAAATGATTATACTTAAAAACAAACTCTAAAAGGCATGTAACATGATTTGACCATCAACACTTAATCAGTTAGTTAGAGCAAAAAAAAAAAAAAAACACTGAGCGCAACATTAAAAATATTTTCATGTAACTTTTGGACAGACAGTGCTAATTGAATATAATTATTTGTTTCTTTTGATGAGCTGTTTTAAACACTGAGCGCAACATTAAAACTATACATTTGTTGATTGTCGTCAGTTTAAAAATATTTATTTATGTAGTATTATCAAGATCTTGGTAAATAACCATCTTAGTATCTTTACATTGATTGAAAATGGATTTAATCACTCTCACTATCCACTTTATATTTGGAAGAGAAGTAGAAGATGCTACTACCAAAAGGGAAAAACATGTTTTTGATCATTGTGTTGGTATAACATTCTTGATTCTGTTAGATCAAACACACATTTCAACTTATTTCTGGCAACTGATACTGGTTGCTGTTGATTTATGTTTTTTCAGTGGAATTTTTATTGACCGCAAATACTACTACCTTGGACTTTTTGGAAATGTGGAGGAACAATTTGATCCTAGCAATCGTTTTGTGGTAACTGTCTGGAAGTTTTAAACAAGTGAACATGGTCGGTCATAAATTGTCATAACTTATCTTCCATCTTTTTGTAGGTTACTATTTTGACAATGTTCACACTGATAACATTATACTCAACTATCATTCCTATTTCTCTCTATGTCTCAATCGAGGTGGGGTTTCATTTCTAATTGCATTTTTTTTTTGTTTGAGACATTTTGGTAGAGTTTTCACATAATATTTCCATTTTCAGATGATCAAGTTCATTCAATGTGCACAGTTTATCAACAAAGATTTGCATATGTATCATGCAGAAAGCGACACTCCTGCATTAGCTCGGACATCCAATTTGAATGAGGAACTTGGTCAGGTAGTTTTATGCTGTTTTATAGTTAGTTTGTTATTCATATATCTTATTTTTTATATTTTAGTACTCATTAATCCGTGAATTAAGATAAATTGGGTTTTAGTGAGCTTTTTGAGTTTTAAATATATTTTATTGGATGGGTTGTGGTTGGCCATAGCTGTGTTCTGTCATAATTTTCCGGTGCATCAATGTTTAGACTCATATATGATATAGTCCTTAGGTTTCATCCATTATATGAGTGGAACAACAACAACATTAAAGAAATAGTGCTTGATGTACTATTGGACACAATTAATTCAAATGACTGTTCTCGGGTTCTCTTTTGGAATGTACATTGTATCATTTCAGAATGTTGAACTGAATGCAATTTTCATTTTCAAAAAAAAAAAATCAAATGGCTGTTTCCTGTTTAGTCACAAAACAGAAATATGGTTATTGATTTAATTTCATAAACCTTGGAGGTTTTAGTATAAACGACAATTAAGAGAAAGCAGTCTGACTGAGGAATTCTCACCTGGAAGATTTGGGATGGTTGGTATATGAGACAGGAGAATTCTGTTTTATGATGGAAAATCACATGCAGTCTTGAAAGCACAGTTAAAGCTCTTAATACATTCTGAAGCTTAAAAATAACAAATCAAATCATAATTTTTTTGAAAAGAACAAATCAAATCATACTGGTGATATGTACAATAGAATACAATCCATGAGTACACAACATGCACATGTTACATCTGTTGCTTTTTAAATATTTTTAATTTAGCTCTTTCACTCTCACATCACTAAATTTTAAAGCCTTCTTGGTGTAGGTGGAGTATATATTTTCTGATAAAACAGGAACATTGACAAGAAACCTAATGGAGTTCTTCAAGTGTTCAATTGGTGGGGTAGCATATGGAACTGGTGTCACTGAAATTGAAAAAGGACAAGCTGAACGTGCAGGAAAGAGATTGGATGAGGTGTGTGCATGCTTTTTGGAGGAAGGGCACTATCAATAAGTAACATTAGATTAATAGAGCTCTGACATAAAGTACTGATTGCATTTTTATCTTGGCTTATAGGTGAAGAGGTCAGATACTGCAGTTCACGACAAAGGTTTCAACTTTGATGATCCCAGGATTATGCGTGGTGCTTGGAGAAATGAGCATGATCCAGAGATGTGCAAGGTAGATCCAGGGATCTTTATAAATGAATTTCTTTGATATATGGTTAAAGTAAGCCTTTTTGGTACTTAGGTTCTTTATTTTCATTCTTCCAAAAAAAGGTTCTCTTTTCATTCTTCTAGAAAAGGTTCCCTCTTTTCATGTGTTTGTGCTCTGGAGTTAATTGTTTGAATAAACAGAAAATTTCTATTTTCACCATCTGTATGGCTTTTTAGTGGGACTGCTGTTAGGCTGTTTAGGGTTTAGAGCTTCTTGAAGCTATCTGAAGGAGAACTGTAAAAGCACATACTAGGCTGTTAATGCATTTTGAAAATTACATTAGGACAGGTAGACGAAGGCTTAAGAAAGTTCTAATTGAAAATTTGGATGCCTTCTAGTTTGACTAATGGTATTGCTTTTACCAGAGCTTAACTACGGAAAAGGTATTTGAAGCTGATTTTGGGTAGTGGTTACTGTCTAACTATAGTAACGTCAATATGTTTCTAGTGTATGATTTTAAACTCAACCACCATATTTAGTTGTACTATCATTAATAATGAACTTAATCATATTTCACCTGTAGGAATTTTTCAGATGTCTAGCACTATGTCATACTGTTCTCCCAGAAGGTGATGAATCTCCAGAAAAGATTATTTATCAAGCTGCATCACCAGATGAAGCTGCTCTTGTAAATGCTGGAAAGCACTTCGGTTTCTTCTTTTATAGGTGAAATTACAACACACTCTAAATCTTTAATCCAAGGTTTTAAACAATGTTTTAGAAGCTGAATTAAACTGGAAGGTCTAACCGACTGAACCAGGAATCTTTTTACATCCCTGTTTAGTTTGTATGGGAAATTGGAATGACCATCACCAAGTCAACCACATTACAACTGTGAACTGGCATAATCTGGATTTTTTTACATTTCTCCTCTTTCATCTCTACCTGGTATCGGCCTAGTTCATGCTCATCTTTTCAAATTCTAGTCTTGAGCTTCTTGATGGTTTTGGAGTAAATTTTACTCTTCTTTCTTTCTTACAGCTAATCAGCTCTTTTATAAAATTTTAAGCTGTCAACCTCTAACCCTTTTGGTTTTCATATCTCTTATCTTCTTCCTCTGTCCTCATTTCTTCCTCCTCAAAGTCCTAAGATGGCTGTTCTTTTCGTACTTAGGCTCCTAGCATTTTGTTTGTCTTTTGGATTAATTTGAACTGTAGGTTTTACTATCTTACATGGAGCATATTCTATATCAGACTTTTTTTTTCCCAAAAGTCGTATACCAAACTATTTGGCCTTTCTTGATGTCCAATCCATTTGCTTGGAGTATGGTGTATAATTTTCCCTATTACATTTATTTATCCTGTTTTTCTTCAGTTGTATATATCATTTTATTTGTAAAAAAAAGGAAGAAATTTGAACATGATGGGGCACTTTTGAGTTTTGCCTATCATATTTTTCTACTTTATTTTCTTATTTCTCTTGCAACTTGTCTCAATGCAAACAAGTGCATAATTCCGTTTCTTCATTTTCATGGAAACTTTCTTCATCTAATTACTGCTGAAATTTTCTGGTTTTTCTTTTCATCCCTTCTGTTTCACGTCCTTAATGTTTTTATTTAAAAATATTTTGATAAATACTTAATGGTGATGTCATCAAGTGACCAGACTAGTTAACCAGTGAACTGGTTGTGATGCTGAATTTACTGCTAAATCATTTTTCTGATTAAATTGTTACTCCTTTTATTTTGACAGACGAACACCAACGGCTGTGATGGTGCGTGAATCACATGTTGAAAAGATGGGAAGTATACAGGATGTAACCTATGACATCTTAAATGTTCTAGAGTTTAATAGGTTAGTCAACACTTAAGTCAAAGTCCCTAGTTACTTCAGGTTTACTTTGAAGTGTGTTATTTATTTATTTTTGCTTTCTGATATAGTACACGGAAGCGCCAATCTATAGTGTGTCGCTATCCTGATGGAAGACTAGTTCTGTACTGTAAGGTAAGGTTTTGGATCGTGGTACTGGGCTGTATTGTAGTAACTTATTTCTGAGCCAAATGTATATTGTCATTTAAACAATTTGACAGGGTGCTGATACTGTCATATATGAAAGATTGGCCGATGGAAATCAAGAGATCAAAAGGTTAACAAGGGAGCATTTGGAACTCTTTGGTTCTGCGGGTCTACGGACACTCTGTCTTGCCTATAGGGATTTGGCAATTGATTCATATGAAAAATGGAATGAGAAATTTGTTCAAGCCAAAGCTTCCTTGAGAGATCGTGAGAAAAAACTTGATGAGGTATGCAGGGTGTGGGACTGTCTTTTCTAGATGTATGTGTGGCTCCTGAGAATACATGCTTAATTATTCGTTTACAATATTTATTT
This sequence comes from Thalia dealbata, assembly GCA_030544415.1. NCBI lineage: Eukaryota > Viridiplantae > Streptophyta > Magnoliopsida > Zingiberales > Marantaceae > Thalia > Thalia dealbata. The sequence goes on from CM060458.1 coordinate 17,974,510, forward strand.
ACTATGTTCATATTCTGCAAAACACTTGTCAGGTTTGGTTTAAGAGATGCCTGCAGCTCTGTCAACTCTCTCTTTGATTCTTTGTATCTGATAATGGGTTTTACAGTTAATATTCTATATAATTTCTTTATTTGATATTTTAATTTACTATATTAAATGTTTTATGCAGCTAATTTTAACCCTACAACTTGCTTACTGTAGGTGGCGGAGTTGATTGAAAAGGATCTTATTCTAATAGGATGCACGGCTATTGAAGATAAGCTTCAAGATGGTGTTCCAGCTTGCATAGAGACTTTGTCTAGAGCTGGAATAAAAATCTGGGTGTTGACAGGGGATAAGATGGAGACTGCTATTAATATTGCATATGGTATAAAAACATGTTAGAGATTTATTTTTGATTCTATTCTCAACTGGAAAGTTGTAGTGATTTGTCTTTGGTATGCAGCATGCAACCTGATCAATAATGACATGAAACAATTCATCATCTCTTCAGAAACTGATGCTATTAGAGAGGCTGAGGAAAAGGTAAGGGGTTTTTTCATTTTCAAATGGTTTTGCTTCAAAAGGGGTTTCGCTTCTACAACTATGATGCAGTTTCTAGATCATGCTCTTGACCTACGTGAACAATTGCTAGGTTTCATCTCTATTCTTAAGTCCAATTTGCTTCAATGTATTTTCTTCAAGGACCATAACTTTACTTCCATCGCTATCTTTTGATAGCTTCTCTCAACTCTTCTATTGACAGACATCACTATTATACCACTGCCTATACTGTACTCTTCTGTTGACAGACATCTCCATCATACCCTTTACTATCTCTTTTTTTGAAAGATAACATTGCATTCATTTCATTGATCTGAAATGATACAATATATCATCCAAAAGTATGTGAAAATGTATCAAAAAAACATGTATATAGTAAAATATAAACAGTATCACCAATTGCCAAAAAACCCAAAAATAACCCTTTACTATCTCTTAATCATCATATGTTCTACGGTTTCTACTGAGCATTGGGACTGCTAACACCAACATCAGAATCACTAATAACCATCAACAAAAACATTTAGTGGTGGCACCATTTTCACTACTATTATTATTACCATAACCATCGATCGTTGTTGTTGATTGCCATCACAACCATTATTGCTAGCTTCATTATTAATCCCTATTGCTGCCACCAATATATTTGTCTAGTATTGCTAATCATCATCAACTGCTGTCTAACCTACCATTGTTACTGTAGCAATTATATTCATTTCTTTTACCATTATTATCAGTTTTTTTTAGAACTTAGTGAGTCTTGAACCCAAGACCTCGTAAACCTCTCGTATAGAGCTCAATTACTCTAACCAGTGGGACGTACAGTTTGTGTACTTAACCATTATTATCAGTTGTTATTTCCATTTTAGTGTCAGTTACATCAACAAGGATTAAGCTTTTGATAGGATGCCATTTTTAGCAAATGGTCTGAACAATACACAGTATACCAAGTATGTAGCTCTCATATCATCTAACAATTAGATAACTTCATTTGTTAAAAAAAGCAAAATAGCAGTACTAGCATCTTCTGTTTTTCATCTATCTCTTTCCTCTTTTAATCTCCATTTTTTTGCTTGTCAAGTATAGCCCTCGAGTTAAAGAAACAATTTTTTCATTCCATATATGGTTCAAGTAACTATTACTTCTGCAGGGTGATCCTGTGGAGATTGCACGTGTTATTAAAGATTCAGTGAGCCATGATATCAAACAATGCCTTGAAGAGGCTCAGCAGTACCTTCACATTTCAGGGCAAAAACTGGCGCTTGTTATTGATGGCAAATGTTTAATGCATGCATTGGACCCAAATTTACGTGTGAATCTTCTTAACCTTAGCTTGAATTGCAATTCCGTAGTTTGCTGTCGTGTTTCTCCACTCCAGAAGGCACAGGTGAACTTCAATATCTAAAGGTTTTTATTAGTTAATCTTAATGTATGATACTATAGGTGATTTATAAATTCCTTCCCAAGAGCTTTATAAAAAACTGTTGTACACTTTCTGATAAGTGTTTAGTAATGCCTTTTTAGTATCTGATAAGTGTCGGTCAGCGCAGCTGTCAAGCACTTGTTATAGTAGGGATGTTAGAATCAAACTCACCTTCATTCATCATTTGCTTTTATTTCATAAGTTGTCTCTTTGGATGTTCACTATTTATTTCATCAATTGTTTCTGACTTCTCACTGCATAAATTGATGTTGTGGTTGTGACATTGTTTTATTAAGTTTAACTACTAGAGAAGTAGTAATGTTTGACATCAAGAGTTGTGGGTTTAAGATTCATGAAATTTTTAAAAAACTATTATTAAGTCAATTGCTTGTGTTCTTGTCAGGTAACTAGCCTTGTCAAGAAAGGTGCAAAAAAAATCACTTTGAGCATAGGTGATGGTGCAAATGATGTCAGTATGATTCAGGCTTCTCATGTTGGGGTTGGTATCAGTGGTCTGGAGGGCATGCAAGCTGTAATGGCTAGTGACTTTGCCATTGCTCAGTTTCGCTTTCTTACGGACCTCCTCCTTGTTCATGGGAGATGGTCATATACCAGATTATGCAAGGTGTGTTTCCTTCCTTGTCATAATTTTGTTAAGCTTATTTGATCATCTACCTGAGTGTCTTACAAAGTTCTATATGCAGGTTATTACTTACTTTTTCTACAAAAATCTTACTTTCACGTTGACCCAATTTTGGTTCACCTTTCAAACTGGTTTCTCTGGTCAACGATTTTATGATGACTGGTTCCAGTCATTATATAATGTAATATTTACCGCGCTTCCGGTGATCATTCTTGGACTATTTGACAAGGTGCTTATCCCAGATCTTAGTTTCAAGTAGTCTTCATCAGCGTGAATGCTCTGTTTGTCATTTGTATTCTTTCAGTCTCTTATAGTTTGAGGTTGTTGCTTAACAGGATGTGAGTGCTTCTCTGGCAAAAAGGTATCCTGAGCTCTACAAGGAAGGAATAAAAAATGTATTTTTCAGATGGAAGAACGTGTCGGTGTGGGCTTTCTTTGCTTTCTACCAGTCTTTGATCTTCTATTACTTCACAACGACTGCGAGCAAGAATGGCCAAACTTCTTCGGGAAAGATATTTGGCCTCTGGGATGTCAGCACAATGGCCTTCACTTGTGTTGTAGTAACTGTCAATTTGCGGCTTCTTATGGCATGCAATTCCATAACAAGGTGGCACAGTCTGAGTATCTCAGGAAGCATTCTTGCCTGGTTTCTTTTCATCTTCATATACTCTGGAATAATGACCCCGTACGATAGACAAGTAAGTTCGTTTTTACATCTTTTGTATATTTGTGTTTGTTTCTTTTCTATTCATAAATTTTATTTTGCAGGAAAATGTATACTTCGTCATATACGTGCTGATGAGCACATTATTTTTCTACCTGACACTTTTACTTGTCCCCATCGTTGCACTTCTTGGTGACTTCTTGTTCCTGGGGTGAGTCTTTGAAGCCAATTTATTACTGTAGTGATCATATCGTAACATTTCATTTCTTTTCCCTCTTTGGTATTTTTAGATGGTTAATTTAGTAAACGGGTCTTGCTCGCACCACGTGTTTGCTGAATGAATGCTTTTGTGCAAGTCTGCTACTTATTTTTTTACTATTATTTCATGAATTTAGAGGTTATTGTATAATCCCACCAGGGTCCAGAGATGGTTTTTCCCCTACAACTATCAAATTGTTCAAGAGATTCACAGAGACGAGGTAGACGGTGTCAGCAGGACAGAGTTCCTGGAGGTCGGAAACCATCTAACACCGGATGAAGCCAGGAGCTACGCAATATCACAGCTTCCAAGAGAAAAATCGAAGCACACTGGTTTCGCGTTCGACTCGCCAGGGTACGAGTCATTCTTCGCATCGCAGCAGGGTGTATATGCACCCCAAAAGCCGTGGGACGTAGCCCGCCGAGCCAGTGTGAAGGTCCCAAAAAGAACGTCTCAAGAGTAATTCTCTCCCTTAGCACTGTACATTTGTCTGTCATCATTATTTCACTAGTTAAGGATGTGATTAGCTGTGCTGTGCATTATTGTAAATTTTTCCCCCCTTTTCTCATTTCTTTTCACGGTTTTGTTTTCGCCATACCCTTTTTTGCCTTCCTCATTTATACTTGGGAAAACATCTTTTGTCAAGTAGAACACATACTGGCCCTGAACAATGTTGGTGGTCATCATCCACCATTCTTTTTGAGTTTTGCTCAGCGACACTTGTTGAAATATGCTGAATAGCTATAGAAATATACCTTGTCGAACAATTTTTGTTCACTTGTACCTACTTTTACCTGGATTTATTTCCTTCTATATATATAGTGGAGATGAACTTTTGAATCCTCCATTTTCTGCAGTGCAAAAGAATTGTCAGCCACGAGGAGTTCTATCCTTATTTCTATATGATTTAATCATTTGATGCTGTAACCCTGCGAACGTTAAAAGAAGTGAAAATTTCTTCCATTCTAACCAACTAAAAGTAAAAATTACGTCGAAAGATTAAAATTACTTCTACATAATAGTTAAGAAAAAAAAATCAATACCACTAATTTATTAAACAAAGAGTTATTTTCTAAGAAAATATGAAATTAGCTAAATTTGAGACTTATTCTATAAAGAAAGTACGGAAAGAACTTTCTACAAAGACCATCATATACATACTTCTAACAGAACCATATAGTTCCTATTAAATCTTCATTCTTCTTGATCATCTATTTTTGTTCAATCTTCGACAAAATCAATCTCAATTGTTCATTATCAATATCATGCCCTGCAAAATAAATTACGCATACCCATTTTCAGTTTTTTACAAAGAAGTGTTCGGCAAAGAGCCCATAAGAATTACAGGACTTCTGTTCTTAGGTTTCCATATTCTATCTGGTCTTGCCTTCAGCAGCATATTAGAGAACAGATTCGAAGTTGAACTGGAATTTGTAGGTTCAACGAGCCCATCAAACGGCTCCGTGTTATCTCTGTCACTTTCATTCCTCCGGGTCCCAGGTGCACTGGTTGGATTCCCACAAGAACAGGTGATCATCTTTAAAAGGCAAGGCTTGTGGAAGATTGAGTCACACGAACTGCATTTTGCAGCTTCAGCTTCCTGCAATTGAAGCAAAATTCCATCAGCATCAAACCAGTTGTGTTAGTTTTCAGTGGAGATTGACCATCATCAATCAAATGTTTAGCTCAATGACCCAACAACATTTCTATTGTCACTTTTACCTAACGAGTTATAAGGAGACAAACCTGGAAAGGAAATATGAGAGACAATGGGTCATCACAGACTTGTCGGGCAGCACAAGGAACACCACTGTCGTAGCACACGAGGCACTGTTGTGTGATGTGCTCGAGGATCTTATTTGAAACCGTTTCTAACATGATAGGAAGTGCTGCAATATGAAAGAAGATAAGAATCAGATGTAGACAGGCACTCTCAAAAGTATATATTAACACATGCAAGGAACACACAGTTGTTGCAAAATGCCATGTACCTGATTGCACTAGTTATTCACAAAAAGAGATTGAATGTTTCGTAAAAGAAAAAAGATTGAATATAAACTAGTTGCACACACCAAAAAAATATGATAACTTTTCTGCTCGTATTATTAGAACCAGACCAGTGACTCAAATAGGGAACAGGGAGTGAGAACCTAAGCTCGATCTGAAAAAGAAACTGGTTGTACAGAGAAAAGACTGTTATGTTCTTAGTATTAAAAATCACTTCTTATATCCAATTGAGAATTTTATGATCCTGATGCAGCACTGAAATAGAAAGGAATAGAGGGGAACGAAGAGATACTGGAAATAAATTGATCCATTGTATTTTACCCAAAACCATCACATTGAAAACCTTTAGATAGGCTTTAACCTCTATTTAATCCTGAACTAGATAATGACACCCATAACCAAATAGCTAAACTCCTACTACAAGATATATTAACTTAACAAAATCTTTTTTGAAAAAATGGAAGATTGCATATACAACATACATCCCAAAAGAAAGATAATAGGAAACTTAAAAACACGAAGGAAAGAAAAAGAGAAAAGAAGAACACCGTAGAATCAACATAACTAGCAACATTTGCCTTACAAAAAGAGTAAAGCAGAAATCAGCAGCAAAAGCAAACAAAACCAGAACAGAACAAAAACTAAGATAATTACTTAGTGAGAGCCTAAAACATAATAAATAAAAGATATACTCTATTTTGTTCCACATCAGATCTTTTCATAAACGGGACAAGAGGAAATAAAATAGTGGAAGCACTAGTTCATCTCCAATTCACCAGCTGCTATCACTCAAGCAACGGGAGAACTCAGTGGAAAAGAGGGAGGGCAGAATCAACAAAGATAAAGAAGAAGCTGATTAAAAGACAACAGAGTAGGAGGATGGTGGCGCTGGTTCTACTAACAAGGCTAAACTTTCAGATCTACAAGGTTCTGAAAAGACTCCACTTTTACCTCTGGTCCAAACTTAAAACAGGTTCTTACCAACATGACTCCTTAGGATGTCTTCAAATGAGCATTATCCTACATATCTGCAGTCCTAATGGATAAATAAAGAGAGCAAGAACATTATACAAGGAGGTCCAAAATATCTTTAGGAATTTAGACTTTAAGGAATGCTATATGTCACAGGATGTTGGAGATATTCTGTGCAGCGTAATAGGGTTTTGCGTCATACTTTATCTGAACCACAGTGATATAATCAGAATTGTGGTATTTTTCATCTGTAGTATGAACAGCACCTGTAATATAAACTGCAGCAATACAGTATGGCCAATTTGTTCCAGATGGGAGGATTGTGAGTCATCTTTAAATCAATCAAAATATGCTACTTTCTTTCTCATTATTATTTCATCTTCTATCTCGTCAGTTTATGTTAAGCTACCTCTTGATGCATTATCCTTTATAATGCATGTGAGTAGTTATCGAGAACTTCAAGTTGGATTCGAACTTTCGTTGAGTAGAGAACTACAACATGGTGAATTCTCATGGCATGTATAGTGATTCAATGATGGACATGGTTGCATAGGATGCAAAAGATATATCCTCATATATCAAACACAAGAAACCTCTAACCAGATAAAAGGAAAAGACAAAACAATTACCTGCAAATGCACCTTTTGATAAATCCACAAGATCTCGAAGTGCAAAAAAATCATTGCTTTCAAGAAGATGTCGACGAGATCCAAGGCCTCTTTGAATTGAAATCCGAAAAGGACAGCGAATATATGGGAACATTGCAGCTATTCTCTTCCTGATACCCATGATATGAAGTAAAGCTGGCACTTTGGAAAACAGAAGGGGGTTCTTTGCACTCACACAGAGCATTGGCTAAAAAAAGAATGTAGCCAGCATTAGCGATTTAAATAAGCAAGACTGATGATCTTTTCTAGAGATCTTTGTGGTAGTTACAAATCATGTCAGTCATGAAATACACTAAGCCATTCTTCATGTTGAAAACTTAAGGCAACTTCATTCCACAAAATCTAGAAAATTTAAAATAATAGACATTACATCTTCGATAAGAATTTACAAATTCAAGAACAATGCTTTTCACAGATTACCTGGTCATATATGGACTCCAAATATGCTTTTGCCAACTGAGAAACTGGATAAAGAGAAAAATCCCAGAGATGCAAAACTTTTGCTGGCACAACCGAAGTATCATTTGTATGACATGAAGAACAAAATAACTGGCCGGTGTACTCACAATACCTAGGTTTTTTCCATGCCAATGTCTGAACAAGTTCTCTCAACAATGTCTTCCCAGCATCCATATGTTTGTGGCATCCAGCACAAGTATAATGTTGTAATTCCAATAATTGTTGCGTAGACTTGTGAGGCTTTATGTCCACTACAAGGGATATCGTCTTACCTAATTCAGAAATATCTTCTGGAGAATCTCCAACATTTGTTATTGAACTCCAACCCTCCCCAATCTTTTGGAGAGACTGAGGAACTAGAGATTTGAAGAAACTAGAACTATATGCCAACTTGCCTGGGGATAAAAAACAAAGCAATGGGCTAGGGAACCCAAATGAGTATTCAGAATTAAGTACAGAGCGCAAACAATCTTGAATAAGAGCACTTCTTTTGCTGACAACAATTGGTGACACATTTCCAAAAATTTTCATAGATTCTCTATCAATAGAGGCCCATTGAGATGGAAGACTTAAACCATGGTCAAAGAAAAGAGTTCTTAGCTGCTGGTACAATGCAAAGAAGTCCCGGTAACGTCGTTCAACCTCCCATTGATCATTAGCACTCAGCACTTTTATTACGTATATAGTATACTCTTTGACTCCAACCAGTCTTTCACCAAAAGAAACATCTCCTACTCTTTGTTTTGCACCAACAACCTCAACCCAGTCAATCCTGGAATGGTATTGAGCAGGAGCATAAATATCATCTGTTCCAGAAGTAGATGCAGTTGAGCTGCCATCTCTAATGTGATGAGATTGATGAGTTAAGAACTCATGGTTGCCACCAGACTTGGTTCCACTAGACTTTCCTGTATCTAGTAAAATTTCTTCCATCTCCATAACCATTTCATCATATAGATCACCAGGATTCTGCTTCTTAATCTACGTAGTAAAATCAGTAATTAGTTCTTCAGAAGACAAATAACCTCAAAAAAAAAAAAACTATGTGCCATCATTACTTAAATTATCTAAAACTATTACACATCCAAATTTTTGGATGCTTGCATGGCATAATGTGTTAGGCTAATTTGCTTTTGACTGATCCAAAACATTACAATCTTATAGCAGATACAAGCCTAATGCAAGTCCATGAAGAGTGGCAGTAAAAGGTTTAACTTAATTTTTATGCTCATTTTCTGTGACAAATATAGCAAAATTTGGTGTGCAATCACAGATTAAGAGTATAGGGCCAGTTTGTCTTCTGAGTTACTCTATGTTTTGATTTTAAAAAAAGCACATGTTCGTTTAGGTTTAAATATAAAATACACTATGCCTTACAGCATGTACATACAAGTAAATGACAAGGAAAAGAATCTATTCAGAAGAAAATTCCAAGATCTAATTAAATATTGAGCCAAATTTCAACTGTATTTTTCAGTTGATTATCCCCTCATAGTGCTCTCATAAATATCTTGAGGCAGCAAAATAGATAACAAGAAAATGAAACCCTTGATCAGGAGTGCAAATGACAATAAACTTTGCCTTGCATCATGGTTTTTAGGCTTGTAAGCTGAATAGCTGATATAGAATTCAAAGAAAATTTAAAATGAATTTAGTTTTGCCCCACTTTTGATCAAAACAACCCAGCTTCAACTTGGTTTTGTTGGTTTTACAAATTTTAGATGCTTTACAGATGTTTGCATAATTAATTATTAAAATTTTGCTTGACTGATTTTGTGAATAATCAATTACAATATCTAACTAATAAAAATGGGACTTACATATTTTGAAGGATACACTCAAGTTAATCAAGCGACAAAGAAGGATGATTACTTGTCATTATTCTAGTACTTTTGAAATAAATATTTAAATAGGTACGATGCATGTGATATTAAGCAAACTTGGCACACATAGTTGGTCAGATAGGAATTTTAAGTTCCAAATCCGAAATGCAAAGATTAGCATTCTTATCTACATCATTCTGAAATAACATTTATACATTTAAAATTTTCTGAATAACAATGTACGTAACAACTTTGTAAATTTTTAAGTAAAAATATGATCTGATGTTGGTAGCTGTTGGCAAGTGGCTCTCCGAGCATGAAATATCAAAAATTTTAGCCTAAAAATAATTATAATAGTCCGCACAAGATTGCATGACAGAACTAGTGTATGATAGATTTCTTCTCTGCCTTTTATCTTGTTGATCTTTTCACTTGTAAATTTAGAAAATAACTGTTAAAATCAAAAACTCAACAATTCTGATCCCAGTACATGAAATTTTCAAACAAACAGAATGGAAAAAGTGTACTTCCATCAAATGAAGGTCATCTGTAATTACTACACAAAACCTTGAATTAAATCCTAGTTTTCTGCTATGAACTTGCACTCATTAAATGGATGTTGATGAGAATCATCATGTTCTTAGATTTATATGGATCATTTTTCCAGATCAATGTTGTTATGCTGTGTATTAGTCATTAATGTATCCACTGCAGAAATGTTGAAAGTTGATCGTCCAAAATTGACGCCATAAGCATATGGACTCAGATGATGAAAGGGAAGTTACAGTTTCATGTTAATAATTTGGATGGATTAGCAAAAAGAAAAAGAAAAAGTTGATGTCCTGGATATGAGAATGAAATAGGACGTGTGGATCAATAGAAAAATGAAATAAAAATATCAAGTATTGAATAATCAAGAGGGTTTCTAACAAATGAAGTGAACATGATTAGAACAAACATTTCTTTAAGTGAAGTGAACATGATGCATATAAACATACAAATGTGCCATTAAGATAATATGCCATAGAATTAGGTAAAGACAACCTAAGAAAATTAGCATAAGCACAGAAAAGTTGATTTTTTTGGTTGGATCATGGCAGATATATCACAAGATGGAAATTATGGGATAAGTCCATTTAACTAAACTGCACAATCAAGGGATTAAAATGTCCGAAACATGCCACAGAGGTACTGGCCCAAAATGCAAAAGTCAGAAGTACATTACTACATCTGTCTCATGGCAATATGTCGAGTTAGTATGCATCCCTGGTGGTGCTTCCTCTGCATCATTGTATATACCAGGAAGATATGTTCCGAAATTGTGAAGCTAATTTTACTTGTAAATTAACTTCAATTAAATTTGTTGATTCTACAATATGACCTTCAAGGCAATGATTTTATTTTCTTACTCCTTTTTCCGTGGAGATCCCAGTTCAAAATTACTCAGTTGGATCAAAAGAGCTGTCAACGACATAAACATAAGTAAAGCCAATTTTTCATTGAGATTGCCTACTACTTAATAAGAACTCCAGCCAACTACAATGACAAGAACATAAAATGTCTACTCTGGAAGTCATACGCACAGCTATTGAAAAAATATAGAAACTGCACTAGCAAGAGATGTTTAAAACCAAAATAACTGAAGATACTTGTAAATGAGAGGGATATGTTTTCTACAAATCATTTGGTAGATTCAATGAAAAATCAAAACATATAGCAAACACTATATCACATGGCTTGTAATTTCATATACTAACTGCAAAGTTTTTTTAAAGAGAATCAGTCAAAGAATTACAAAATGATTTTGGTGGCCATATGATAAAAATCACAAGCTCTTCCTCCAATCTTGCCTTCCATAGCTATTTCATAAGAAAATCCATTCTGAAAAATATTAGATAATTCCCTCCATCATAGGGTAATTTCCAAGTCTTAGATATTCTAGTAAGCAGATACTGGTGAAGAACACAAATACAAAAAACTAATTTTCTATTCCACAGTAATTAAAAGCAGGTTCCATTTTCTAACCTCATTTGTTACAATATCATCTTCTGCCAAATCCTTAATTTTTGAAGTGTTGTTCAATTCTATCTGGAAACTTGAGTTCTCGCCAGCAGCAATCACAGGCATGCATGACCTTTGATTGTCATGTTCTCGATGTAAACCCTTTTCACTTTGAGAAACGCTTGGTGAAATGGAAGAAGACTCTATGGCCACATAATGGTCAGTAGAACTAGATTCATAAAGCATCCTTTTGTTTGCAACTCCATGCATATCAACATTCACAATTATTCCATTGGTTATGGATGGGATGTCTCCCTTACTAACTTTGTGCGTAGACATGCTTTGACTTTCTACAGTACTTTCCAACTGAAGAAACTTATCCTTGTGCAGAATTTCGTCTATAGAGTCCTCTTTTTCATCCACATCATTCACATGATTGATTGACAGTAATGGAACCTTTCTCTCACCGTTTTCATATACACTTGGCTGGAAAGCAGATGATAAACACTGTAAATCAAGATTGCCATTTTCTTGCAGAAGCTCATCTAAATCGTCTGAACCAAAAGCTACAGATGAGTTCATCACGAGTGGATTTACATTTCCAGAACTTGACCTGTCAATATAACGGGAATTGCTTTTTCCATAATGACCAGTTGAATTCTCACAATCCGTACCGTATTCAAACATTGAGTTCTCGCCCTCGGAGTGTTCGTACCCAGAGGAGGCATCCTCATCTACATCAACCATACTCCTGTTTTCGGCAGAGGCGGAGGAGCCTAAATTCCCCACTGGATCAACCTCTTCGCCGCTGGCGATCTTACAAGGCAAAGAATTTTGACTGGGAATTGCATCACCACGTCCTGCGGATATTGCATTGCAAGCTGAAAAGTCCACCACTCTCCTTTCAGCAGACTCTACCTCCTGCTGGCCCTGAACTACCCCGAGCTGCGCGCTTTCACCTGGACGATTGGTGAACGCCGGAAGCAACCGGGACGGCGTTCTGATTCTAGGTAACGAACCCACTCGGTCCAGCAAGGCCACGGCAAGCTGGGAATGAGACAAACCCTTTTCTCTCGGCGACGCGATCCCGCCCTCATCCGACGATCTACAGAATCGTTCCCAAGATGCGGCATCGGGGAGATCAAGCAAGTCGCCGTGGTTCCCGACGGAGCTGCACAGGCTAGCACTGCCGAGGGCCGAATTGGCGCTGCAGTAGCGGTCGAGCTCCGAGCCCTCGCCATCGCAAGAAGAGTAGTTGGAGGCGGCGGAGTAGGAACCGGGGGGCGAGGCGTCGTCATCGTCGGCGTTGGAGCCCTGATGCTGCGGGAAGAACAAATCGAAAGGGTCGGTATGCACGGCGGACGGAGATCCGTCCTCCATGGGCCGTCAAGATCACCGAAGATCGAGTCTTTTTGATAGGAATCGGCTGCAAACGGAGCGGGAAAGGGATCGAGAGGCCTCCGGAGGAGGAGGATAATGATGGTGATGAGGCGAGCGGATTCGTTCGATCTGCTGCTTCTTCCCTGTGGTGGGTTTATGGAGCTGGGTTGATCGACTCGAGGGAGAGAAGAAATTGAACGAATCGATCGATCAAGGTCGAAGAGGAAGAGGTGGGTGTGAGAACGAAGGAGAGGGAGGACGCATTGCATTTGCGCTGCGTGGCGCCGCCGTCGATGGAAAGATCGGGTAGTTTGGGCTCCATTTCAGCGACATGGGTTTCTTCTTTTTCTGGGCTTTGCAGTTATAAATTGAAACAGTTTATTAGTACAAAGTGTTATACTATATTAAAGGTTATGATTTAAATATAATTATAATATTAAAATAGTATATCTTAATTTTATTTGTTTTAAATTCAGGATCTAGCTACAGTAACTATATTTTATCTATATTTTTAAATATAAAAATCTATATTTATTTCATATTTTAATCAATTTATTTTTTATAATTAAAAATAAATATTATATTTATTACAAGAATAATTATACTAATGCATTATTATAGTTATAAAATGAAAAAAATATAATAAAAAATATATGATATAGTATATTACAATTTAAACTAGTCATAAAATAATAAATTAATACTTTAAACTAGTCATAGAATAATAAACTTTCCTACTTGAACCCAACACAATTTTTAAAGCATATTAATAAATTTACTATGGTAAAATGCTTAATTCTATGATCTGTTTTTATCAAAGAAAATTTCACAGTATTTACTCATGCACTGTTTTAATATACTTTTCAAATGTAACTGAAAAAAAAATTAAGTCTAAAGAAAATTTTTAAAAAATTAAGGGGTATAATATATAATTTAACCTAAATAGACTGCGGAGCATTGTGACGAGAGCGACGTTGGTAGAGAAGTGGGTGAATAGAAAACCTGGTTATCAAACGAGCTCTCCTCCTCCCTCTCTGGGGTTTTAATAACGCAGCGGCGCAGCGGAGGGGAAGGGGTTTTGCGGCGTTGTTGAACACCACGCACGAGAGGGCGAGAGCGACGATGGCGGCGATGGAGGAGGACGAGACGAAGCGGGGCCAGGAGGCCCTCCAGCGTCTGAGTTCGGCCGACCCACCGCTCTACCTCTCGCCGTCGCTCGAACTCGCCCAGGATGCCCGGGCCGCTGCTCTCTACCTGTATTCCTCGCTCGTCCCCTACTGCCCCAAGCCTGCCCTCGATCGCCTCCTCGTCGGGGACGGCTTCGACGCCGAACAGATTTGGTACCAGATTGACCTCCTTTCTCGTCCCTTGCTCTCCGCCGCCCGCCGTGATCTGAACCGTATCTCCCGGGATCCTGCTGCCCACGTGCTGGGAGCCCCTGTTGGCGCTGCGCGGGACGGGGAAGCAGTGGGGGTGGAGAAGAAAAAGGTCATTGAGGACGGCGAGGACGACGAGCAGGATGGAGACGAGAGCGAGGAAGATGAGGAGGAAGAAGAGGGAGAAGGTGAATCAGAAGAAGAGGAGGATGACGAAGACGACGATGACGATGCCGACGAGGGAGATGAAGATGAAGAGGCCGATGAAGTAAAAGGGAATAATGTTGAAGACAAGTTTTTGAAGATTAAGGATTTGGAGCAGTATTTGGATAGGGAAGAAGAGAAAGAGTACGGCCTTCAAAAGGACAAGGGAAGCAGACGGAAGGAGATAGAAATGGACGAGGAAGAGGATGAAGATGAGGAAGAGGAGGATAACGACGATGATGACGAGGAAGATGGCTTGGATGTAAGATATACTTGTCCTGTATCTCAGTTCCTTATTGTCTATTCTGATTGTTATATGTTTGTTTTTAGCTTAAAAATTTGAATTCCAACCAGGTAAGCATTTCAAAAATTTTATAAACGTTTGCAACTCAGCACCAAACAATTTGGTCTATGTATTATGTCCGGGAAAAACTTTTTTTGTTTTTATATTTTTTTGGTTGGTTTCCACGTCAACTTAGAAAATTTGAGATTTTTGCCAAAATTTTTAGTTAAGGACTAGTCTTGTTAGGCAACTGAAGATAGTCAATGCATTCCCCTTCTTATCCACTTTCATGGATTGGACCTAATTGGTATTTTTTTAGTTTTGGTGTTGTTTGATTTGTTATTGTTGGACTAACGGATGAGTTATAGTTTTTGCTCATCAAACCTCTCATGCTTCTGAAGCAATTGTTGAAAAAACCATCGAGGTTGGAACTTTTTTGTTCATTTTTTAATAACTCTTTACCATTCCTATCGTGTAGATAACATGGTCAATCTCACTGTAAAAAGTATCATTGCGGAAGTTACACTGATAAGCCTAATGGACGTGTTTGATTTTCTGTTCACAAGCCTTTTACATTAATTTTTCTTTAAGTTGTTGTAGGTGAAGTTAACTCATTTAGCCCATTCTAATGTTTTTGTGAGATAACATATCAAGCACCTTTCCTGGAATATGCTTAGTAATCTAAAAAATGAAGCCTCATTATCTGGACCTCTGTGCAAGATGTGATGAAATTGTTTTATTCTGTTCTTTAAGTATTTAAAAGCATTACCATCATCATTTTCCTGTTCCCCTAAATATGAGATTGATTTTAGGTTGTAACCAAAGAATACCTGTTTTATAGTTCAATTACGATTTTCTACTTGCTTTCTACAATACAATTACCTAATTTTTGTTTCTCTCTTTCCATGTGTTATCGTTATTTAAAAAAAATAGCTGGGAGATCTTGATGGGAGATGAAGATACAGAATTAGCTGAAAATGCCAGGTTTGTCTACTAACATTATATCATTCCAATATGATATTCTGATTTTTGTTATTTTGAAATTTATGTTGATTATTAACTATATATTCAGTGGTAAATTACCTCCAGATATGTATTCTTAAGCATATGATTCTTTGTCAAGCATAATAAAAATTGATTGAAGAACTAAATTTTGACTAAGAAAATAAAGAAAAGTAAGAAAAGACGGGGAATAAAAAATTATATTCTCTTGAAGCTCTTGTAGTGCTGATATTGATGCATTTCTTTCTTGAGAACTATATCTTTGTCCGGTTTACATAGTGTCTATGTTAGTCTTGTTAGTATAATATAAATTGATGACTTAAATTTAGTATATTCTGTTGATTTTTTATAGGAGTCAGAAGTTGAGAGTCAGGAGTATCAGTATTGTAAATAACTTTGAGAAGAGAAAAGATAATTTACTCTCACTTCACATATGTCTGCTTACATGTGGTATTTATAGTGAAACTAAAACCTAGGATTACAATCATAGAGAAATCTGAGCCATACATCTATAACGACTATGGACCACATATTAAATATAATTATTCTAACATTCCCCCTCAAGCTGGTGCATATATATCATATGTACCCAGCTTGTCACAAACATCTGCTAGCTTTGGTCATTGTAAGGATTTAGTAAAAATATCTGCTAACTGATCCTTTGACTGAACCGAAGTTGTTTTGATGATGCCAGATATAATCTTTTCCCTGATAAAATGACAATCCACTTCTATGTGTTTTGTTCTTTCATGAAATACTGGATTTGATGCCAAGTATAAAGCTGATCAATTATCGCAAACTAGCTCCATAGAACTAACTTCACAAACTTTAATTCTTGAAGTAATTGCTTTAACCAAAGGAGTTCACATGTTGTAAGTGCCATAGCTCTATATTGCCTCTGTACTTGACCTGGCTACTACACTTTGTTTCTTACTTTTCCACGAAATTAGGTTTCCTCCAATGAACACACAATACCCTGAAGTTGATCTTCTATCACATGGTGATCCTGCCCAATCTGCATCTGTGTAACCCACGATATTCATGTTACCTCTGTCTTTGTATATTATTCCTTTTCCTGGTGACTTTTTAATGTATCTAAGAATCCTTATAGCTGCATTCCAATGACTAACTCGAGGAGAATTAAGGAACTGACTTACCACACTGACCGGGAATGATATATCTGGTATAGTTATGGTAAGGTAATTGAGCTTTCCAACTAATCTTTGATATCTATTAGGATCTGAGAAGAGTTCCCCTTGATTTGGTAGAAGTTTTTCACTCGGATCCATTGGAGTATCAAGTGGCTTGCAATTCAACATTTTTGCTTCATGTAGCAAATCTAGAGCATATTTCCTTTGAGATATAATTGTCCCTCCTGTTTCTGAACAAGCTACCTCAATACCAAGGAAATATTGTAGCTTACCTAAGTCTTTGGTTTGAAAATGTTGAGACAAATGTTGCTTTAAATTTTCGATACCTTCTTGGTCATTCCCTGTTATGATTATATCATCCACATATACAACAAGATATATGAGCTTGTTGTTTGAAAAGGATTTAGAAAACACTGAGTGATCAGCTTCACACCTTTCCATCCCAAATAACTTCAGAACTTGATTGAATCTTAAGTAATGAAACTCTTCCAATTCCTTTTGCTTGAGCTTTAGATCCATCAGCAAGAGTGATATGAAGTGATGTTTTAGAAGGAGTGAGATTAGAGAATAAAGTGATATTATCAGTGATGTGATCAGAAGCTCCTGAATCCACTATCCAGGATCCAATAGGTAGAGAATGAGAGAAAGAATTACCATAGGCAGTTGAGGATGTGGTGATAGGAGAGGCTTGTTGGGCAGCCTTGAGTTATAAATACTCCTTGTATTCATTTATAGAAAATAAATTTAAGGATCTTCCAATTTCTGCCTTGTTCTTTATTATTGGTTGGCACTGTATTATATTAGCAGTCCTATGTGGAAATCCATGCAAGAAGTAACATCGATCTCGCGTATGACCTTTCCTTCTACAATAAGTGCATCGTATTGCTACTTGCTCCATGATGATCTACTGCTGAACAGATTGCGCAGAGGATGACATCGCTTATGTGATGATGAATAAAGCGGCGGCGGCGTATAGAGTTAGGGTTTTTACCCGCTTTGATACCATGTAAATAACTTTGAGAAGAGAAAAGATAATTTACTCTCACTTCACATATGTCTGCTTACATGTGGTATTTATAGTGAAACTAAAACCTAAGATTACAATCATAGAGAAATCTGAGCCACACATCTATAACGACTATGGACCACATATTAAATATAATTATTCTAACAAGTATCAAGTTAAATAAGCATTATTATGAACCAATTCCTGAATTCTAGGCATATATTAGTTTATTATTTATTGGGTTCAATTGTTAGGCTTGCATAGCTTTCTTTGCAGTTGTATTACTCGTATGTACTGGCGGTAGACTTTTTTTCTGTTTAAGATCTCCTTCAAGTATTAGAAATCTTTTATGTTTCTTTGTTGGTTTTTCTCACTAATACAGTTTTTTTCAGATATGAAGACTTCTTTGGAGGCAACAAGAAAAAACAACTGAATCAAAATGGTGTTATTGGAAAGAGAAAACGTTCTTCTGATGCAATGGACTTTCCTGATAGGCCAGAGAGCAAGGGGCTGGATGTTGAGGAGGAGAATGACCATGAGGTCTCTATGTGTATATATTATGGTTATTATTCTTAGATTTTACTAATACAACGATTTGAGACTTTGTGAAAACAATCTGTGTCTATTTCACAAGGAGCTTTATATTTGATACAGGGGGAGCAAGTTCTTTCAACTCATGAGAAAGCACTTCTAAAGTTGCATTCCAAGATAGAGCAGATGGAGAAAGCAAATTTGGAGCCTAAATCATGGACAATGCAGGGGGAGGTACTGATATTATTTTATACCGTGAAATTTTGATGGTCGGTTAAGAATTACTATGTCTTTTTTGCAATTAAAAAAAAATAGTTTCAGTAACAAGTTATAGAAATGTACTGAAGGTTTATAATTGCCTGCAATAGGTTACTGCTGCTGAAAGGCCTAAAAACAGTGCCTTGGAAGTGGACCTTGATTTTGACCATAAGGTAAGACCTGCTCCTGTAATCACGGAGGAAGTGACAGCTGCCCTTGAAGATATAATCAGAAAAAGGATTATTGAGGTAATATCGTCCTGTTTTAATATCACACAAAAACAGATCTTTTATTTCTTGAGCACCACAAGTTGTATGTATTTTGTTTCTGACATGATATATTACTGCTGCCAATTTTATATGAGATTTTTATGGTTTTCTGATATGAACATCGGGAAATTACTAATTTTTAGTTATACATAAATCTTTTAGAAAATTTCATCTATAAATTTCCACTGTGTTAAGCATGTTTTGATATCTTTTTACCATGCCAACTTAGGTGGATAATAGTCGTACTTCCTCTAGTTCTTTTCTTGCACATACTTTGTTGTAAATAAACACTTCAATAATTTTGCAAAGCTGTTTATCGAATCATTCGATCTACTTACTTTATGCATACAATATCTTTTGTTGTCATCAGATCGCTTAATTTTAGCCTACTTATTGTATTTGGCAAAGTTGTGTCATCATCAGATGCTATAATCTAAGTTTATGATTGTTTCTCAGGGGCATTTTGATGATGTTCAAAGAGCACCTCCCTTGCCATCTAAAGCACCCAGGGAACTGAAAGAGCTGGTAGGTTGCTTGATTGGTCACTAAATTCAGTGACATCTAAGTAATTACCTGGAAGTATAATACTAACGAGTAATGATTGCTTCTTCACAGGAACTTGTCAATACTAATAAATTTGCTACTTCTTAACAGGATGAGAACAAGAGTAAGAAAGGTCTTGCCGAACTATATGAGGTTCATATCTTCAGGTTTTTTATATATCTATTCATGTGTTTAGTTATTGTCTGACATTCTTAAGATGTTGACCTTATTTCTATCATTTCCACAGGAAGAGTATGCACAAAAATCGGGTCTAGCTCCTGCTCCTGTTTCTACCTCTGATACACTTAAAAATGAGGTACTTATTTTAATGATTAGGAACCTTTAGTGATTAGCTTTCTGCTGTTTTAAGAAGTCCTAATTATTATGATTGTTATTTCTGTTGTCATGGACGCACTATGTGTTTGGTTTTTCTATTTTGTGTGCTTGAGATTTGATCTTTTTTTTGGTTTCTTGTAGCTTCATTGCTCTGTCAACTCTCCTTTTTCATGCATTACTTTGTTAAAATCTTTCATCTTTTTTAATGAAATCTGGTATCAAGCTTTTCATATGAACTATTTTTCCCAAGATATGATTACACTTAAATTTAATTGCACATATGTTTTTCTACTTTCATTTCTTAAGACTGATAACTATATCAACTTTTACTCTGCAGTTGGACAATGGACATACAAGTTTAAGTTTCATTTGTTATTGAACTTACGCCTACCATGTTTTTTGAACCCTCTGTATCGTAGTCATATCCTTGGGAGTCGAGAGCAAATGTTTAGGTTTAGTTTTGTGTTATGTTTTGCTGTCATTCATGATTACCAAAATATTAGAAGGATTTTGATCTTGAATCCTTTCTTAATCATTCCTTTTCTTATGTAATTGAGGCCTCTATGAAAAAATAGAAAAATTCATGTTCAGGTAAGGTACTTCCAAGCCCCTAGATGTTTATTCAATCCTATTGGGAAGGACATCCAGCTTGGCTCTTTTGGAATGGATGTCCTGAGGACAGTTTCCAAATCTAATGTGGATTTATTCATCAATTGGGATTAACAAATTTCAATTATTCTATCATTTTCATATTGTTGTTAATTTTACTGAAGTCTAGGGATCTTTACTTTTTAGGAGTCCTTTTCATGCTACCTGGTATATAGAAGTTCTAAGATTGTTGTTCATGGCTGGATAAATTGTTTACCTCCTTGGGGCCTTTTGAGCTTTACAGGAGTCTTGCCTGGTGGGATTTTATGTGGTGATGAATTTTGATTTTTCCTCTACCTAAACGAGCAGTTGTAAGCCTATGAAACATTCTTCACTGTTCAATAATGTTAGATTAATTTTAAGTGCATATCTGCTAATCTTATTTTCCTTCCTAAAATTAAAGTCTGGATAGGCGGGTTGTCTTTTCTGATCCTTCTCTCATTATCATACCCTAGAACCAGAATAAACTACAAGTTGACTTATCTTGCAAAACTTAAAAGTGAAATGGCATATGATACAAAAAAGATTAATTCAAGTTGAATATATTGGAGCCACCTGCATGACAATATCTAAATGTATGTGATGTTTGTAGCTTTATGTTTTCATATTTGGTGAATTGCCTCTTCTTGATTTTTTTTGCAGGCAAATATGCTATTTAAGAAGCTTTGTACAAAGCTGGATGCATTATCTCATTTTCATTTTGCTCCAAAGCCGGTCAGTAATAAGTCTCATGAATTTGTATTTCTTCATCTTAGTTATAGCTTTGTAATGTGTGTTTGGTGCAGGTAATTGAGGACATGTCTATACAAGTAAATGTACCTGCTTTAGCGATGGAAGAGGTAAAAATATCTTTGGATCTTTTATTGGTTAATGCAATGAGTTTTTGTACTAGCAAAATATTGGATGCTGTTGCAGATTGCGCCTCTAGCTGTCTCAGATGCAGCCATGCTTGCTCCTGAGGAAATTTTTGAAGGAAAAGGTGATATGAAAGAAGGGACTGAGTTAACAAAAGAAGACAGGAAAAGGAGAAGAGCTAATAAGAAAAGAAAATTCAAAGGTATCCTTTACTATCTTCAGAGTCCTTTGGTAGACTCTATATTCTTTACATGTAACAATACATTTTGTTGCTTTTATTTTTACCTGTTTTTTGTGAAGCAGTGTCAATTTGGAGCCATTTTCTTTTTATATATGCAAAGATTCTTTTGATTTATTCAATTACAGTTTTCCATATAGTTTGAATCACTTTACTTATGAGATCTGCTCAATCATGATGGAAGCAAACTTGGCTTTTACAGTTAACAAATTATTGCGCTGATACTTGGTGGGTTGGAAAGCATTTCCATAAACAAGGGATTCTCTCTTTCTACTAGTTAAAAAATTTACCAAAAGGAAATGCCTTTTGGTAAATAGCTGATATGCTTTTAACTATGGTCCTTCACCTTAATGCTACTTTTAGTCTTTGTTTTTTTTCTTCCATGCTCTGAACAAACTAGAAAATCAGTAAATTGAAATAAATCAGATACTTCTACAATAAAAAAATAATTCAATAGACCTCTCATATCTTTCACGAGTGAGGATTGTACTAGGGCAAATTCTGATTACTTGATTTCTCACAGGAAAGGATCAAAGAAAAAAGCATCATTATGAATAGGAAAGATAAAAATTCAGGCATACACGTGCAATGCACAGAAAACCCTGTTGTCTCTTCTAAGTTTCCTAGTATGTGACCATAAACATACAAAAAAGCACCCAACAATTGACAACTGAACTAGATGATGTTGACCAAGGGCCTCCTGGACTTCCAAACAATTAGCGGTGTAATATAAATGATGCTGATAAAGGTAAGATCTAAGTAAGGCCGAGCCATATTTTTATCTGGCAACCAGCTTAATAATTACTTGTAAAATAGGTAGTGCATGTCTTCCTAATGCAGCATGCTATTGCTTATTGAGTAATTTTTGCAGTATCTTGTGTGAGTTGTGTACTTACAATCCTTTGTCTAACTGAATGAGAAATTACAGTAAAAAAAAAGTTTCTGGTTGGTTGGTGATCTCTAATACCTAGGCAGCTATCTCTTCCTTTTCTATGCAATTACGTTCCTCTATGCAGTGAAAGTTGATATTTTTTGCAATTACGTTCCTCTATGAAGTGAAAGTTGATATTCTTACTGTATTTTTCACAGCCCAAGTGACAAAAGGGGCAGCAAAAAAATCTGGTCAAAATCGAAGCCTTACTAATACCTATGGTAATGTTACTGGTTAAAAGATATCGTGCTTTTCTCTACTCTGAATTCATTTTTGATGTGGTCTGTAACATTGCAGCCAAAGCAGATTCACGAAACAAGCCAGATTCTGCTTGTTGTTCATTCTGAAGAAGCAGCACGTATCAGATGGACACGAAAAATGGGGAGCCCCTTGCACTTCAGTTCCTACTATCACAGGCAGAAAAGGATTTTGCAGTCATCACCGAGTCTAGAATTCAGATAAAGCCATTATTTTATTTGCACTTCGGGGTGCTTTTTGACCGGGGAAGAAATATAAGCAAATGTGATCATCTCAAATTTATTCTTACATAGTTTACTTCCAAATGTAACGTTAGATCGATTGTATGAGTTATCCTAAGGTGTTAGCTTTTGTAGTGCTAAAACAATGTGTTTATTTGACGATATTCATAACTGTTATATATACGTATCTTTTACTGCCTGCATCAAGTGCAACTCTTCTCGAAAAGACTTAACATCTGTTTGTCCAAAGGAGGCCAAGGTATTGATTTAATCAGAAGGAAATTCTTGAGGCATCTGTTGGTTGAAAATTGTTGTCTGTGGAAAAAAGATTCATATAGATATCTCTACTAATCCTGGCTCCAGGTGTTGATGGATGCTGGGCGTGTGGTGGTCATCATTTTCTATCTTAAAGCCAGACATCTTTGTTTTAAGTAGTGTCTTGAAGGTATATGGAGATCAGCAAGTTCCAGCTGGTATTGTTGAATGAAGTGGGCTTGAATGTGCTGTACTTGTTTTAAGAAGTGTTTTGAACATTGTTTCTCAAGGAAACGTGCAGTATCTAGTTTGTATTCATGGAATTGTTCTCATCAACATAAATAATGTTTGTTGGTTGTTACTACAAGATCTTGTTTAACTCATCTGATTCACATGTTTCCATGAATCTTCTGATTCCGTACGATATAATAACGCCACTATCACAGTCAGTAGGATTTGATTGAATGACCATTCCTTTAGAAAGTAATGTAATTGCTTAATTTTGTATATTCTTAAATTAAGCAATATCTTATTGAAAGGGAAACATTTGCATTAATTTAGAAAGGAATGACACAATATGCACTTCCAAAACAGAAGTGAAAAGGGAAGCAGACAAGAAGAAGAAAAATGAAAACAGAGAAGGAACAGACGAATAGAGCAACAGAAATCAAAAACAGAGGAAGCCAAAACACAGTAACTGGAAAAGAAAAGAAAAAAGGAAAACACACAACATGTGAATCTAGGGAAAACATTTAATTATTGATGCTGAAACTTGGGTGACTGAATCTGGGCTGAACACATCAGCCATCCACCTTTTGTGTAAGGGCATTCAAAGAACAGATGATCCCTTGATTCCATCTCCTCCTCTCTACATAACTATTATCCATTTAACAACTGATTCGAGGATGATTCTTTGTAATAACAGCCTCTAACTTCGATCCTACGAGAGGTATACCTTCGAGATTCATGAGAACCATCAGGTTCATGTAGACAGAATCAAAACTGTGTAATCCATGAGACGAATCAGCATCTCGACTCTCAATGCAATGAAGCAATCAATATCAAGCACCAGCATTTAAAATTTTTCACTAGTCATCGTCCACTTTACAATAAGCATAAACGAACAATCTAATGGCCATTCCAGGCTCAAGACATGGAAGGCTAAACTGCATCTCATAACCTAATAAAGAATACAGATCGCGTTCCCCTCATGCCTCTGACGAAATCCAGTTCCCTATACAAGTTCGACTAAAACGCCACACAATTATGAAAAAAAAGTTGAAAAAATCCAAACCTAATGAGCAATCAACTACGAACACTGCAAGGTGTGCCCCTCTTTTCATTTAGCTAATTGCAATTGGCAACAAAAACAATCCACTATGAACAAAAATCTTTGGCCTCTTTTGATTCATTTGAGCTCTAAACACCCTTATACAACCTGGCTGAATCTGGTGCTGAACAATGCAAATCAATTTTAATTAACCCATCAAATTACTGGATCACTTAGATGAGAATATTGACTCCAGATCCTTGTACAACCCTTTCGACTTCGCTTTGAGGTCCCCCTTTGACTTGAAGTCCGTCGATGAAGTCACCGATGAGCTTCTGCTCCGCTCACCGCTCCAAAACCCGCCTGACTGATACGTGCTGCTAGAGGGATCGTTAGGTGGTGCAGCTTCTTCTCGACTGAAGCTGGCTTTTGCGAGTTCCCTCAGTTGTCTCAGCCATGATCTTTCGCTTGTTCCTGAGGCTCTTTGAACTCGTCCACTGGGCGAAACTGTACTTCCGCTGTCTCCGTCGCCTTGCGCAGAGGATAACTGCTCGCTTAGTTCAGTCGACAAGCTTTCGGGTAGAATGATGAGCACAAGTCCACCAAGAGCCCTCTTTAAACCTGAAAGGAATGAGCCTGTGGCAGGGCTTAGTCTTCTGACTTGTTGATACAGTGCATACCATTCATTGAGAGTTTGTGCAGCGAACATGACAATGAACATTGACAGCATAAACAACCCCATTCTCCGCTCATTAGCACTGGAGAAATCATTTTCCAGTAGCACGAGCCAAGCTGCAAACAGAGCGACTTCACTGGCTACTGAGATGAGCTCCACAAGCTGCACCTTCTTTTTGATGAATGGCTTTTTCAGGATGAGGAAGAAGAGCTGAAATGAGGTGATGGACAGAGTGATCAGAGTTGGAATCCTCGAAGGCTTGCTTGCTGAGTAAGCGCCAACCAGAATTCCGAGGGAGAGACGTTTAACCGATTCCAGGATCGTGTAGTAGATTCTGAGGATGCCAAAGACCTTCTGGATTAACGGAGCTTCGGCATCCTCATTTTCATCTTCTGAAGCGATGATCCGGTCATCACGTTTTCCTCGACTCCCCCCGCTGGTGATCTGGGTTAGCATGTACTTCGGAGGCCCTCGGAGTTCCTCAAACAGCGCACCTAGTTTTGTTTGGTTGATTGAAGTTTGTTGATCTTTCCATGACCACTGGCCTCTTTTCCCGGGACCCAGAGTCACGCGGATCAGCTCTTGGTACCAGCGGAACTCCTGCCCTTCTTGATGAACTTCTTTGTACTGGAGAAGTTTGCTCATAGCGATGCCAAGGGAGAGGAACAGCAGGATGGATACAAGGATGGATGTGCAGGTGCCAATGAATATAATTCCAACAATTATGCCTGCAGATGTTTTCCCTGTTTCAAGAGGAGAGAAGAAAGTTGAATTTAAAAATGATCAATTTTGATCTCAAGAGTATATATCTAACCTTCAAAACTTTTATGTTATTTGTAGAGTTATCGGTCATTTTCTCAAAAGCTTAAGCCATTAGAAAAGAGCCATGGAATGAAGTTGGATTAGGCTTTAGATTGTGGATACAGTTTAAGCAAAAAGCATACAGAAGATGAGCACACTTATCCGCAAAAGTAAACCAAGCAACAAGCAATTAACCAAAGAAGTAAGAATAGCAAGGTTTTTGTATCAACTCATAACATATGCATTGATGTAAAGTTCAACTTGGATTAGTTACCTTGTTATCCCAAATGCTTAAGGTATTAATCAGGAAAGCAGAATCAAAGACAAGTAGTTAGAACTGGAAACATAAACTAATCAAGTTATAGTTATTATTGTCAACTTTTCTAAGGAAATAGGGAAACGCATTAATTTTTTTTTCATTTACCTACGCAATATAGAAGATTTTTTCTTCTTCGCGTACCTTTAATTATAGTCGCTGATGCTTGGCCTATGCACGGCAATGCGAGCAATATCAGAAATATTTCAAATCTTGAAAAGACAAGAGCTCCAATCTGCTTTTTCTTCTCGGAGTTCTTGTTCTTCAATCTCAAGACACCAAGAATTGCTACATGGAGCAATATCAATCCACCACCAATTACAGCCAACCAGAACATGTTTCTACCAAAATACTTCCATCTACTGCAAACATATCAAGTTGAGATCTCAGTGAATATTGAGTTTGTTACAATTACAGATTTAGGAAAGTTTACATGCAGTCCATGGGCTCTTCTGATTTCAAAGATAGTGAGGAAAAAGACAGTGTCGTCTTATTTCAGGGAAATTTACTCCCTGTTTTGATTTAATACTGCAGATGGTTCCTGCACTTTATAACTAAAATCCTCAAAAATAAGAAAGAGAAATGTAAAAGTATATATTTTAATTCTAAATTGATCACATTGTTTATAACTTGTGAAACACAAAGAATGTTTTATATTTGTGAGGAATTCTAAAACCAGAGCAGTAATCTTCCCTAATAAACCATTAAACAGGTAGTTAAAATCCAGAAGCAAGTTCCCCCCGCCAAGCCCTGCCCCCCCCTCGTTAATTCTTTAATGGAGAAAAGGAAATGTAAAATATGTATTGCATGTTTATCCTACCCATCTGCATTTTGGGAATAATTTTCCCTAATAAATAAAAAGGGTAGGTGAATTGTCCCTTGCTCCTTAGAGGAGAAAAGGAAATGCAAAATATGTATCGCATGTTTAATTTAACCTACCCATCTGCATTCTGGGAAGGCAATATGAATTCAGCCTCAGGTTTTAAGTTCTGATTCTGCAAGAGCACAAGCCAGAAAGTTCTTGTTAGGAAAAATGTTTCTCAGAGAGAAGTGGATGATTTGTAAACACAGAAATGCTCACCTCAAGAAATGAGAAATATTCCCCAGCGGTAAGTGGCCTTCCATTCCTTGAAGTATCCATTACTAGTGTTTGGTTTGCAGGTGATGGGAATCTAAAAGTTTCCAACTTGCTTCTTTCTGACACTTCAGAATATGCCCCTAGTGTAAATCCTGGATCTTCAAAACTGGAGCCTGTCTCCCAAGGAAGACGAATGTATGGAATACTCCATTCCATACCCATAGCAAATTCATAATACTCAATGGGCATGGTAGCTACCAACCATCTACAGAGTGCAAAGACCTGGATGTGGCACAAAAATCTCTGTAGAAAATGGAAAAATGGTCAGCATCCTTCATGAAGATAAACTGAATACAAGTATGAAATCAGAGTAAGGTTGGGTTTCAGGTTTTTCCAGGTTTTGTTAAGCCAGGTTTTCAAAAATAATTTGTGGGGCAGTTAAATGTTTTCAAAAATAATGTGGACAATTCGGAGTTCTATGGCTTCAGTACTTTACCAAAAGATTTCTTGATGGCTCGGAAACTTGATATGATTTCTGCCTAGAAATTGCTCCTGAAGATAAAAGGCTTGAAGTTGAAACTGTAAGGAGGGCAGCAGCCATCGATGTAACTGCAACTATTACAGTAGCTATTATGGAGACCAATGATGATATTGTTGGTTTTGAATCTGCGAGGCAGAGGGAAAAGATCCAAACTTCAGACAACTTCAAAAGAGAATGATCGTTCAAAATTGTCGTACTATAACATAAATTAAGATAACTAATCATGCATACAATCATTACTAGAGTATAATACATTGAGCTCTTTCCTACAGCTTAATTAAGCTTTTGGGAGTTTTAAGACTCAATTCAGAGTGAAACACCTTGTTCGAATTTTCAGATAGGAGTAATCAGAAAGTCTTACAATGCTTCACTTGTAGAATGTTCGACTGAAGGTTCTTGTTTCCAGCAATATCTGCTGTCTGATTTTCGGGAACTTTCACAGAGATGATGCTATCATTGGAACGTATTTCAATTACGTAGATGCTCTTTGATATTTCATGAAAGCTAATCACAAAGCCCAAACAAAATAATCAGAAATTAGGTTTGAACCAAATTAAGCACTAGAACATAGTATCATGAGCCTGAAAACCTTATGATTTTGTTTGCAGTCAAAAGCATACCTCATTGCATGTCCTCCAGAAATTATTATGGCTGAAGAGTTGAAGCCAAAGACAGGCTTCACAAACTTTATCAGCACTGGGATTTTATGCTGTCTAGTCCTCATCTTAGATGTAGTACTGAGTCTTACAGAAGGCCTCCGGTCATCTTTTTTTCATGTACCAATCAATATATATTAGGAAAAGCTCACCAAGACAAGTAATAGATAAATGCTAAAGAACTCAGAAATATTATTCCTACATACAATCTTATGATCTTGAGGTAATTTGTCAGTCAATTTAATTTACCACATGATTCTGACAAGAATTGAACGCAGGACTTAGTTCTACCATTTTATCCAAAAGCTTAAGGTATCAAGGAAACATATTTTATTTTTTATTCTTAACATCTAGCATTTAGTTTTAGCAAGGTTACCAAAGTTGTCTTTCTCTAGATGTTTCCTTGGTGAGGTTTCACCTAAGCTTTCTTGAGCGATGATCACATAAGTGGTTGTCCTTTTTTCTTTGAATTAGTATGTCTTGAATCCACAACCTCCAGTATAGATCATTATCGCTCTAACCAAATGAGCGTGCACTTTGTCTACTTGTAATTGCTGTCTAAAATAACTCAAATTCTACCAGTGTGTGTTGCCAATATGAATAGCCATGAAAGTAACCTTCAAACCTTGGTACAAAATTTTTGAGCTTGCTTTTTGATGCAATATCTACTGAATCTGGAGTGTCAAAATCCAGAGACCACAAAACAGAATTTAATGCTCATGTGAAGTAAAAGATACCATAGAGGAATGCAATTGGATCAGATGGAGAAACTGGAGTCCCTTGTCTGCTGATTATGCGAGCAGCATCGCAACTTATAGCAACCACAGACATGCTTGAAAGATTATTCACCTGAAAGCAACAAACAGCTGAGTCTAGTCTGAAAAAAGGTTCACGATATTTTATTAGTTTAACATTGGAATAAGTGGTTTCCAAATAGTTCGTCATTCTTGTGGAAACATCAAAACAAGTGTGGATATTCAGGAACACTTACAAGGTAACTGAAGTGGCGATTACCATGTGTAGTCCTATTTGTAGGAACAAGAAAACCACTGCTTGAATGAAGAACACCTAAAATTTCTGCTGTAGAATTAAGAACTGGCTCTGAGAAAGATAAAAAAAACTTTCAAATTCTTAGAAGCATTAGTAGCCTCAGCTGTTCTATTCTCGCCATTAAGCTGAAACACCTTTGCTGGAATACGAGTTGTCAAGTTCATGGAGACAATCCTCCTATCTGCAAGAGCAGGAATTGTGACAAAGGCGTGCTAATGATGCTGCAGCTTAGGAGATAACTACTTGTGCATATTTATGAAATACAATTGGCAAAGAAGCAAGCTTGTTATGAACATTTTACACTTTATCTCAGTTTGTATCTTGTTATTCCCAAAAGATTTTTCATATATCTTGGCATTTTAATCGTTCATGATTCAGAACATATGTGGTTGATCCTTCATCTACAAGTCTAACAATTCCTAACATGGGTTAATACTTGAAAATTGCCTATAATTATGTAAAAGAAAAAAAAAAATAGTGTACGCTTCCTAGCACACAACTAAAAGAAAATAAATGTAGAATTTGCAGGCTAGATAATATTTTGGTAGATAACAGAGAATCTACACGGTTTGCTGATATATCAAGAATTAATACTAGATATTGCTAAATTAAATGATGCATATAGCATACCATAATGCAATATGAAACTTGAATTTGATGTCCGCTTGAACCTGTTGCCAGCATTGTCCGTGCAAAAGTCTTTATCCATTACTATTATCAATCGACCAAACTGAGCATCAGCTGATATTTCCACCATAATGGAAAATTCTTTGTCGGGAAGAAGAACCTTGAGAGTGGATGGTAAATCTTTTCCAGCTCCGTAAACAATAAGCTACAGCAAAGGAACATAATTAGATAATTGAAATCCGAGAAGAAAGTAGCAAAAAAAGGGAGAGGAAAAGAGGGCTGGAGGTATAACGGGAAAAGTTTAAAACTTAATACTTGGGGACGATATGGTAAGAAAGCAATAGTGTAAAAGAGCAAAGTAGTTTTGTGTGTAATTATAAAGTTTTCTGCGTACTCACATTGCAGTTACTGGGGGTGCATCTGAATCCACCTTCACCAGTGCAGCGTTCACTGAAGGAAACATTGACCAATACGTTTGAAGCATTTGTAAAAGGTGATGCAACAGAAACATATGCAGTTGGTGGAATTGTATCTGCAACGGAAGGACTGCAGAATTAGATTTCAAGTTCATAAACTTTCAAAGATACAAAGTTGCTCAAGGACACACAAATATCAAATGACTTTAGTTCTCCATAAGTTGGGAACATAAGCTACTCTAAAAGAGTACCTTCACCAAAAACATCTTGATGTATCTTTTCAAAGGAAGCCCTGCGGGTACAACTAGCATGGAGCAAATTTCAGGTCAACCTCTGAAGTTTTTAATTTTGTCGCACTTTTGACCATTATTTTTTCACTCTGAATTTAAGAAGTTTGCTTCAGTTTAGCCCAAAAAATTGTCATAAACTGAAATTTGTCAAAAGAATTTGTAATTTAATGAACTGCATCTCCAGAAAGACATCATTGATAAGTTGCTTATAATGTAAGTGATAACACGATGGTGTGTTAAATTCACTCACTTGGGGTGTTAGCTAAATAAAAAATCATGGGAGGAAAATGGTAACATTATGTCAAAAAATTACAAAATTTATTAAAGGAGATCAGGAAAATAAAGGGAAACTTCTTAACCAACAGTCCAGTTATAGCTAGCACAGCGAACCCTTTGAGAACCACTGACGCAGGCCTCAAACATATGATCCCCATCAAGTAAGCCAGAGTATGTCACTTGTTTCGAATCACAAGCAGATGAAGTGTTATTATCCAACTGCATTATGCACAAAATCATATTAGACTAATAAGAAGATTAGGCAAATAAGTATTTATGAATCTTATTATTCTGGATGAAAGCCAGAAACAAATCAGTAGTTTGAAGATATAATTGCATCAAGAAAAGTCTAGTGATCCACTGCAATCTCAGGGTATCTTGGCACATGTTTTATTTTATAATTGCATCAGAAGTACATTACTACATCTGGCTCATGGCAATATGTCGAGTTACTATGCATCCCAGGTGGTGCTTCCTCTGCATCATTGTATATACCAGGAAGACATGTTCCGAAATTGTGAAGCTAATTTTACTTGTAAAGTAACTTCAACTAAATTTGTTGATTCTACAATATGACCTTCAAGGTAATGATTTTATTTTCTTACTCCTTTTTCCGTGGAGATCCCAGTTCAAAATTACTCAGTTGGATCAAAAGAGCTGTCAACGACATAAACATAAGTAAAGCCAATTTTTCATTGAGATTGCCTACTACTTAATAAGAACTTCAGCCAACTACAAAAACAAGAACATAAAATGTCAACTCTGGAAGTCATAAGCACGGCTATTGAAAAAATATAGAAACTGCAGTAGCAAGAGATGTTTAAAACCAAAACAACTGAAGATACTTGTAAATGAGAGGGATATGTTTTCTACAAATCATTTGGTAGATTCAATGAAAAATCAAAACATATAGCAAACACTATATCACATGGCTTGTAATTTCATATACTAACAGCAAAGTTTTTTTAAAGAGAATCAGTCAAAGAATTACAAATGATTTTGGTGGCCATATGATAAAAATCATAAGCTCTTCCTCCAATCTTGCCTTCCATAACTGTGGCCGTATTATTTCATAAGAAAATCCATTCTGAAAAATATTAGATAATTCTCTCCGTCATAGGGTAATTTCCAAGCCTTAGATATTCTAGTAAGCAGATACTGGTGAAGAACACAAACACAAAAAACTAATTTTCTATTCCACAGTAATTAAAAGCAGGTTCCATTTTCTAACCTCATTTGCTACAATATCATATTCTGCCAAATCCTTAATTTTTGAAGTGTTGTTCAATTCTATCTGGAAACTTGAGTTCTCGCCAGCAGCAATCACAGGCATGCATGACCTTTGAGTGTCATGATCTTGATGCAAACCCTTTTCCCTTTGAGAAACGCTTGGTGAAATGGAAGAAGACTCTATGGCCACATAATGGTCAGTAGAACCAGGCTCATAAAGCATCCTTTTGTTTGCAACTCCCATATCAACATTCACAATTATTCCATTGGTTATGGATGGGATGTCTCCCTTACTAACTTTGTGCATAGACATGCTTTGACTTTCTACAGTACTTTCCAACTGAAGAAACTTATCCTCGTGCAAAATTTCGTCTATAGAATCCTCTTTTTCATCCACATCATTCACATCATTGATTGAGAGTAATGGAACCTTTCTCTCACCGTTTTCATAAACACTTGGCTGGAAAGCAGATGATAAACACTGTAAATCAAGATCACCATTTTCTTGCAGAAGCTCTTCTAAATCGTCTGAACCAAAAGCTACAGATGAGTTCATCACGAGTGGATTTACATTTCCAGAACTCGACCTGTCAATATAACGGGAATTGCTTTTTCCATAACGACCAGTTGAATTCTCACAGTCCGTACCGTATTCAAACATTGAGTTCTCGCCCTCGGAGTGTTCGTACCCAGAGGAGGCATCCTCATCTACATCAATCATACTCCTGTTTTTGGCAGAGGCGGAGGAGCCTAAATTCCCCGCCGCTGGCGATCTTACCAGGCAAAGAATTTTGACTGGGAGTTGAATCATCACGTCCTGCGGATATTGCATTGCGAGCTGAAAAGTCCACCACTCTCCTTTCAGTAGACTCTACCTCCTGTTGGCCCTGCACTACCCCAAGCTGCGCGCTTTCACCTGGACGATTGGTGAACGCGGGAAGCAACCGGGACGGCGTTCTGATTCTAGGTAACGAACCCATTCGGTCCAACAAGGCCACGGCAAGCTGGGAATGAGACAAACCCTTTTCTCTCGGCGACGCGATCCCGCCCTCATCCGACGATCTACAGAATCGTTCCCAAGATGCGGCATCGGGGAGATCAAGCAAGTCGCCGTGGTTCCCGACGGAGCTGCACAGGCTAGCACTGCCGAGGGCCGAATTGGCGCTGCAGTAGCGGTCGAGCCCCGAGCCCTCGCCATCGCAAGAAGAGTAGTTGGAGGCGGCGGAGTAGGAACCGGGGGGCGAGGCGTCGTCATCGTCGGCGTTGGAGCCCTGATGCTGCGGGAAGAACAAATCGAAAGGGTCGGTATGCACGGCGGACGGAGATCCGTCCTCCATGGGCCGTCAAGATCACCGAAGATCGAGTCTTTTTGATAGGAATCGGCTGCAAACGGAGCGGGAAAGGGATCGAGAGGCCTCCGGAGGAGGAGGATAATGATGGTGACGAGGCGAGCGGATTCGTTCGATCTGCTGCTTCTTCCCTGTGGTGGGTTTATGGAGCTGGGTTGATCGACTCGAGGGAGAGAAGAAATTGAACGAATCGATCGATCAAGGTCGAAGAGGAAGAGGTGGGTGTGAGAAGGAAGGAGAGGGAGGACGCATTGCATTTGCGTTGCGCGGCGCCGTCGTCGATGGAAAGATCGGGTAGTTTGGGCTCCATTTCAGCGACATGGGTTTCTACTTTTTCTGGGCTTTGCAGTTATAAATTGAAACAGTTTATTAGAATATATATTTATTATTTATAATGAAAGATGTGCAAAGTGTTATACTACATTGAAGGTTATGATTTAAATATAATTATAATATTAAAATAGTATATCTTAATTTTATTTGTTTTAAATTCAGGATCTAGCTACAGTAACTGTATTTTATCTATATTTTTAAATACAAAAATCTATATTTATTTCAAACTTTAACCTGCCTTTAAAATGTATTTTAAAACAATTGATCAATTTATTTTTTATAAATAAAAATAGATATTATATTTATTACAAGAATAATTATACTTAAGCATTACTATTTACTATTATAGTTATAAGATGAAAAAATATATAATATACGAATTAGTATATTACGCATTAAACTAGTCATAAAATAATAAATTAATACTTTAAACTAGTCATAGAATAATAAACTTTCTTATTTTAATCCAACACAATTTTTAAAGCATATTAATAAATTTACTATGAAAAAAATTCTTAGTTGAGTTTTAGTTGCCAAAAAAAATTCCTTATATTTTTAATTTTAATAATATTTATTATTATTATTTGAAGAGGACGTGGGAATTTTTTTTGTTTTTTAAAATCTCTCTTATTTTTTGGAAGTTGATGAAAAGAAAGAGGTGGTATCATTTTAAGCTTTCCGAGTGCGAGGTGAGGAGGAAGAAGAGATTGTGTGTGTGGTTCGTGAGCGATGGCACAGGAAGGGACGGTGGTCGGATGCCACACCGTGAACGAGTGGAATCATCAGATCGAGCAAGCCGATAGATCGAAGAAGCTGGTACGGATCCAATTCATTATTCCATTCTTTTGTGAGCAAAAAAAAGAAAGGCCTTTTTGGTCGCAAGCGATGCGTCTCCCTCTTTTTAATGGAATTGGCTTTTCGTCTGCAACGATTTAATAGAATGCAAGTCGCTTGGAGGGCTTTTCATTTGCCATGATTTAGTAGAATGCAAGTCGGATCCTCGCTCTCTCTCTCTCTCTGTTCTTTTGTCATGAATTGAGGAAAAAGAGTTCTGGTTGTGTTCACCTTTTAGACACCCTATTTTTGCACCAAAGAAGAAATTTTTTTGGACACAAGCGATAGTTTCCAGGATTTCGATTTTCATTCTCCTCTTGGCTCCTTCTTTTGTGGAATTGGCCTTTCTCTTGCAACGATTTAGTATAATTCAAGTTGGTGGATCCTCCGTTCTCTCTTGTGTTCTTTCCTTATGAACCGAAGAAGAAAAAAAATAGCATTTTGACGATTCTTAGTCGTGCTCACCTTCTAGACGCCCTATTTCATATCATAAAAGAAAAAAAAATTTCATTTTCCAGTGACTTGCCGAGGTATCTCTTTGGAGAGTAAATTATGTGGGAAATTTCTTTCTGTGACTCCATTTTTATTGATCTCGAGTGGTGAAGAACAAAATTTTGCACTAAATTAGGAATGGTGCCCGTAAGAGCTGTTCTTATGTTAGTTCAAGGAACAAAGCTACCTAATTAAGATTTTTTTCCCTTTATTACGAGATGTCTAATATCATTATGTTCGTAGTACTGTAATAGGCACAGTCTAATTGGGGCACGAGTTGAGATGGGCTAGGATTGTGCCACCTATAAGCGGCACAACTAAGCATTAAGGCTCATTGATTTAGAACTTAGTTTTTCATTTTCCATTATAAATTTAGCATGCCATTTTCCATTATAAATTTAGCATGATTAACTGGCAGACTGGGGGCTCCCTATCCTTCTGAATCATCTTATCAATCTCATCATAGGAAACCAAGCGAATACACCCTCTCCCTTATCTCTATAAGAAATACTCGGCGAACACCATTTGGAGCATGTACTGCCCTAGGAACGAGAGCCTGGAGTGCCCATTCCTAAGGTGCTTGGCATTTGTCTGCTCACATCCTGGGGTTGGGTGCTTGAAAGCCAGGTAAAGCATCGAATTGCTTGGTCGGTTCCCAACAAATTTTATCACCAGTATTTCTGAAGATGACTGCAATTCTAGCGTTCGAATCAAAGAGGCCTATTTTTTTAGAGAAAGTTAAGATACATTTAACACAATCTCAGGATAACTATGCAATTCTAAAGATGATCTCCTTTGCCCATTGAGCTGCCGGTCAAAAAATTTACACTCGTTGAAGCTCATATTTAGTACCAAAATCCAACCTTACAAAATCTAACTTTACATCTATTTTTTTTATAAAGTAGTTGGAGGATCGACAGTTTAATTTCTATAGCTAAAAAGATGCATCGTGGATGATCATCCTTGACAACCGTCGTTACACAGACTATGTATCATCGCCTTCGATTGGTGATAAAAGTATATTCTTTTCTGGATGATAACGGAAAGAAGCATGTGAGGGTGACAGCAATAGTAAGTAAATGGTTAAGTGGAGCAGTTGATTAAAGAATCATAATGAACTCATCCCTTTTTTTAGTTTAACAGAACAAAAATTGTATTTGAATCTTTTTCACAGTTTCTCAAACAATTGCCTAATTAATTATTGGATATAAAAAAAATAAATCTTAAATGTATTATCATGATATATATAAATTAAATTAACTGAAATTTACTTGGAACTGATTTAAATTTATTAAATCATAATTCAAATTATTCCCATCGATCTACAGAGCAAGAGCAAAAATAGAAGAGGGAGGGTAATAATGAAGGAAGAGGGAGGAGCACTCGGTTTCTTCTATCCACCCAACATTAGACGGATTCATATTTAGATCTTATAAAAACCCGATCTCTCTGCCCAGAGACACGTTCCGCCACTCCCCCCGCCCACATCCCCTTTCGCCGATGTGGCCGTGATCAGTTTGGCCGCTCCCTATCGCTATCACCCCTCCTACCTTTCCTACTCTCACCTCTACCTTCCATTGCCTCGTGATCAACATGGGCGCCCCCGCCCGGATCCCTCCTGTCGCTTCTGCGGCTGCTGCTGCTAACGCCGCCGCCCCCGCCCGGATCCCTCCTGTCGCTTCTGCGGCTGCTGCTGCTAACGCCGCCGCCCCCGCTGCCGTTGCCGCCGCCCCCGCTGCCGTTTCCGCCGCCCCCGCTGCTGTTGCTGCGTTTGCCGTTGCCGTTTCCCCCGTTGCCATTGCTGTTACCGCTGCCCTGACCGCCGCCTCTGCTGCCGTTACCGCCGCCCATACTGCCGTTGCCGCGGCCCTTAATGCCGTTGCCGCCGCCGCCGAACCTACTAGTGCTGCCGCCGCCCTCCGTGCTGCCACCGCCCTCCGTGCTTGCCGCCGCCCTACGTGCTGCCGCCGCCGCCTACCAAGCTTCCACCGCCGCTTTCCAAGCTGCCACCGCCTCTTTCCGAGCTGCCACCGCCGGCTTCCGTGCTGATGATACCGCCGCCCCTGCTACCGATGCTGCCACTATCGCCTTCAATGCTGCCGATGCCGCCTTCCGTGCTGCCTTTGCCGTCTTCCCTGCTCGCGTTGCCGTAGTATTTGCTACTCGTGCCGCCAGTAGTGCTGCTTGGACCGCCGCCTCTGCTGCTGACCCCGCCGCCTTCCCTGGTGCTCCCGACGCCGCCGACGCCTTCCGTGGTGCCGCCGACGCCTTCAGTAGTGCCGCCGACGCCTTCCGTACTTTCCGTGGCGCCTTTCGGGCTGACGATGCCGTCGCCCATGCTGTCGATGCTGCCATTATCGCCTTCCATGCTGCCGATGCTGCCTTCTGTGATGCCGCTGCCTCTGCTACCGCTGCTGCCGCCTCCGCTACTGTTACCGCTGAATCCGCCTCCGCTACTGTTACCGCTGAGTCCTTCTGCTGCCGCCGTAGCCGGCTTTTTCTTTTTAAGCTGCTGAAGTGTTACTTCATCTAGAATTGTTTCATTCTTACGTTATTTTCCTTTCTTTGTTATGCGGTGTATTTTGTTTCTCGCTTGAACTGAACAGTATTTTGTTAGCTTATAAATAATTTCATGATAGCACATGCAGAATATTTAGTAGAGGCTATATTAGTATTTGTCATTCAATAAGAACAAACTCTCTTCATAGAAGAGCTATGTATTTATCATCCATGCATAAAAATTTCCACCTCCACAGCCGGGCGTCTACTTCGGGTAGCGTCATCTTAATACATGCATAGGTTCTCCCAAACTGGTAGTAAAGATGATTCAACTTAATATGTTGCCTTTGAACTCTCTACTCTCAGAGTATGCTCATTGACTTTGCCTGACTTTGCCTATGAACTCTCTCCTATGAGAGTAGAAGAACTTGACAATGATGGTTTCTATACTGCTGGAATTACTGTAATAGTAACGTAGCATCATTTCCCATGTTGACAAGTTTGCAATATATAATGATGTGCCTTCATCATCATCATCTATTTTTATGCATACTTATCCTGCTTCAATTAAGTTAACCCGGTCGTGCCAACATTCTAAGTTTCATTAGCTTGTTATTGTTTGATCTGAAAGTTGTATCTCAAACTTGTTTACCTTTAGAATGCAGGAAAGGGACAATACTTCTCACCCTCCTAACTCTTATACTACAAATAGGGACAATACTTCTCACCCTCCTAACTCTTATACTACAAATATGCAGATACGCTATGCGATGGTTCTATTTGTATGTATCTAATAAAATATGAGCAGCTCCTCTGCTTAAAAAAGTTATATGTCTTTGCAGCTTTTTTATATTTTATTTTCTCAACTATGACCGTTCTCTTCTCCACTGGAGTTGGATCTTCTGTTATAAGTGTCGGGAATAAAAATATTTCAATTCCTAATCATATACATTTATCTCAATTTTGCTCTTCATTCTGGAAAACATGCATTGTGATGAGCTCAGTAGATATATGCAGTCTTAAACTGCCCTTATTTTTCAGTAACTTGTTAATTTACATTGGATCACTTCCATCCTAAATTAGGGCCTTCTAATTTGAAACAGCTACTTCGACCTCACCATCATTCTTAATTACTTATTGGCTCAAATGTTTACTCTTGAGTTCATGAATTTTTAATTATATATAATAAAGGCCTACATGACTTAATTTGTTTGGGCATTAAATTCAATTCAAGAGGACACTTTAACTTAATTTAATTTGAAAAAAGCCAACAAAAACTCCGTTTATTAAAAAAGATTAAAAAATCAACTGCATTATAATTAATTTAATTTAGTTAAGCGTGTAGAATTGAAGATTTATAATATTAATTAAGGATGATTATATAGTTATTATATTATTTTAAAGACTTTTTATAAAGTTAAATAATAAAATTTTTATGGACTCTTATTTTAGAATCGGGTGGTCCGGATCACAATTTAAATTAAATTTTATCATGGAATTTATACCATTATTTAAATGTTTTATTTTACAATGAGAGAATTGACTGATTTTAAGAATTCCAATTCTCCCATTTCTACCAACTCCATGGTAGCCCAAATGCAGGAATTGGCAACCCAGTTCCTGCGTACCAAACACACCCTTACGGTTTTTTAAAAGTCTTCTCTTTGATTAATGATGCGAGTTTTGTACATCGAAGGACTCATGGGAGAGCTAATCACATGATTTCCTTATTTGGGTTTGTCAAAAACGACATCCAAGAGCTTTTATTTTGAGATCTTGATTTTGTCTTTTTTGAATTATCTACTAATTACATCCGTCCTATTTTTTTTATCACCAGATGAAGATCCAAGTAATTCCTCTCCTACTCTAGCCAAATCAAGTCAGTCAGCTGATGATAAATCAGAGGTAAATACTACAAAAGGAGCCAGACATGAACAAAGTATTTTGGAATAGAAATCATAAGCTGAGAATCTCCACATATGTGCTATCTCATTTACACATTGCTGCTAGAAATGCATACGTGGATGCATCCAGAAGATATAAAGCGCCTATAAACGTATCATTGAGTAGAGGAGCTATTTGCAGTGCAGTTGCTGGTGCAGACTTTTGATCATATCATTGAAAGAGAAATATTAAAACACACAAAGGCCTTGCTGATTTTAAGGTGCAACTTTGGGAGTGCTTGGAATATCAGGTCCGTTCTGATTTCCTTTCTTCTCTTCTACAGCTTGATTACCGTAATGAATGCACACTTAATCTTAACATGCATCTTTGGTGGATTTACTGCGATCCAAAGTTAGCTAAGCGGGATCCATGTAATACTATCAGATTTTCTTGACGAGTTATTTGTATCTTTACAGGAGGTTAGTGCTTTTGAGGAATCATGAGATATCACTGTTTGTGGATGAGCTCTATTTCTCCACACTTATTCTTTCTTATGCATCGAAATGTGAATGTGCATGAAGTCAGAGGTAACGTACCATTTTTTGTTGTTGTTAGAGCTTACAACTGATTTATATCTTTTCATTTTTCCCCCATGAGATAAATGATCCAAATTTAATTCCCCTCCTACACTACTCAGGTCAAGTCAATCGTAATTTGTATCATGTCTTAAGTTTGTAACTTATTGTAGCATAGTTGTCTGCCTATGCTTAAGATATGTTTTAATTAAGGACTACCCTAAGAACTATCAATGTATATCTAAATTTTTTTCGTATACAAGGTATACATTATTTTTGTTAGAGTAATTAGGCTCTATACTAAGTCCATCGTACTGATGATGTTGCCTAAAAAATCTATCAAGAGAGCCTCAATTAAAAGTCATTGGAGAGTCGTAGACTAAGGATTGATATTTTACCGGGTATTATAAAGGGTGAAGAAAAAGGCCAGCCCACTCAAAGTTGGAAATGGGCTAAAGGAGTAATTTTATAGT
Organism: Thalia dealbata; assembly: GCA_030544415.1. Lineage (NCBI taxonomy): Eukaryota > Viridiplantae > Streptophyta > Magnoliopsida > Zingiberales > Marantaceae > Thalia > Thalia dealbata. Next base: position 18,015,383 of record CM060458.1, read on the forward strand.
GGACTCAGATTGGGCAAGCCCACCCATGGAGTCTTCGGCCTAGGTGATGGGTGACAGAATGGAGCCTGGGCTCCCAACTTTGACAAGATCTGTTGAACGTCCTCTCCAAATAGTCGGAGTTAACCACCTCGTTCCTCCGTAATTGACCTACTGGTTCCAAATTTACATCCGGCGGAACATACAATGGTCCGAAGCGGGGCCAGGAGGCCCTCCAGCGTCTGAGTTCGGCCGACCCACCGCTCTACCTCTCGCCGTCGCTCGAACTCGCCCAGGATGCCCGTGCCGCTGCTCTCTACCTGTATTCCTTGCTCGTCCCCTACTGCCCCAAGCCTGCCCTCGATCGCCTCCTCGTCGGGGACGGCTTCGACGCCGAACAGATTTGGTACCAGATTGACCTCCTTTCTCGCCCCTTGCTCTCCGCCGCCCGCCGTGATCTGAACCGTATCTCCCGGGATCCTGCTGCCCACGTGCTGGGAGCCCCTGTTGGCGCTGCGCGGGACGGGGAAGCAGTGGGGGTGGAGAAGAAAAAGGTCATTGAGGACGGCGAGGACGACGAGCAGGATGGAGACGAGAGCGAGGAAGATGAGGAGGAAGAAGAGGGAGAAGATGAATCAGAAGAAGAGGAGGATGACGAAGACGACGATGCCGATGCCGACGAGGGAGATGAAGATGAAGATGAAGAGGCCGATGAAGTAAAAGGGAACAATGTTGAAGACAAGTTTTTGAAGATTAAGGATTTGGAGCAGTATTTGGATAGGGAAGAAGAGAAAGAGTACGGCCTTCAAAAGGACAAGGGAAGCAGACGGAAGGAGATAGAAATGGACGAGGAAGAGGATGAAGATGAGGAAGAGGAGGATGACGACGATGATGACGAGGAAGATGGCTTGGATGTAAGATATACTTGTCCTGTATCTCAGTTCCTTATTGTCTATTCTGATTGTTATATGTTTGTTTTTAGCTTAAAAATTTGAATTCCAACCAGGTAAGCATTTCAAAAATTTTATAAACGCTTGCAACTCAGCTCCAAACAATTTGGTCTATGTATTATGTCCGGGAAAAACTTTTTTTGTTTTTATATTTTTTTGGTTGGTTTCCACGTCAACTTAGAAAATTTGAGATTTTTGCCAAAATTTTTAGTTAACGACTAGTCTTGTTAGGCGACTGAAGATAGTCAATGCATTCCCCTTCTTATCCACTTTCATGTATCATTTTACGGAACACCAAAAATTCTTATCCTTATTGTTGTTTCAGACTGCAAATCTAGATGGGGAAACCAATTTGAAGATTAGAAAAGCTTTAGAAAGGACATGGGATTACTTACTTCCTGATAAAGCTGCAGAATTTAAAGGTTCATTGCTTTCTTTGAAATAATTTCTTTTTTTATGTGCTGTTACCACTTCTGTCAGATGGCCTGATAGCTGATTGCATCATAGTTTAGAGATGAAATTTGGATTAGTGGGTATGCCAAAAGTTTTAGTCGTATTTTCTAATTCTCTAGTTCGTTCTCTATCATCTCATATTATTAAGTTTACTAGTTGTTGAGTATCCTCTTCTGCATGCACTGGGAAAGGTGTGTATCTTAGTGGAGGAGTTGGCAATCAAGTCTGGAATTGCATAATAGTTACTGCTTAGTATTTTTGGTTGCCTTGAGAATTCCTTTTTATACTAATGAAGATTAAATTTTTTTCATGGAATCACCAATTTCTTGTTGCTTTAGAAGTTCTTACTGCAGGCCTTATGGATGCTTGTATGTCTAGTTGCTTACATTCTCCTATCTCAATCTTTTTTAATTCAATTGTTTGTTAAACCTACAATTCTAGTGAAGTAGGTGTAAGTTGTATTTATTAAATTTGCTTAGGCGTCACTTAACTCAAAACTTAAGTGGGTAGGAGTACAAGTGGTAAGTTGAGTCATTGTTATATTCGTATTAGAAGACCCTAATACGAGGGTAGAAGACCCTACCGTGCATAACTGGGACAACACATCCATCAAACCATACTGCACCCAGCAACTCAAAATGAAACACAAGCAAACTATAAGGCGTGGCTTATGAGTCATGAGAATGTTAGGGTTGCAACTGCTTGTATGGCTAAGGCCCTTGTTTATTTTAAACTACCTATGAGACATCTCTTATTTCTCTCACCCCATACACTTCAATGCCATAGAACTAATTGTTTGATCATTAGTAGTTTTATTTCCTCATCTCCCTTCACCAGCATAGGTTATGTGAGATAGTGTATGGCTGCATTTGCAATTGTTGTAAATATATAAAGGATCCTTTTTTTTTTGTATAAGGACATTGATAGAACGGATGATTCCTTGTTTCAACTTCTCCTTCACATAGGCTGCAATCACTATCGACCATGATGCCCTTACATACCAATAGTAGTTTGGTATCTAATTTATCTTTCCTCATTAGCCGGTTAAAAAAAAGGTAATTTTTATGGCAACTTAGGTTTTTATAAGATGCAACCTTCAGTATCCTTCATACCCTACATGGAGTGCACTAATAACTTTTTTTTTTTCCTCCACCAAATTTGCTTATTCCCCTCACCAATTTGTATATCATTCATATCATCAATGAACCTCTTTGTAGCTGCTGAGGAAATATCATTATTTACAACTATTGTCTAACCTCTAAATAAACCATAATCCCACCTAGCAAGTTGAGATAACGTGGCATTTGAATATTTAACTGTTAAGAAGACCTCCTTTTGCATGTCTGTCATCTTTTCGTAATTGTGTCGTGACTTAAACCAGAATCTTATGACAGCCCCATCTCTAATTTCATAGCCTAGACTGCACAGAAATACTCCTCTTAGTTTTGTCATAGCACGTCATGCATTTGACTATTCTACAGTGCCCTTGTCCATATACCAAATTTGGACAAAAAATATTCCGTACTGTAGCTCCTGTTACGTCAAGCATCACTGTGCTAACCTGAGCACAGATGGTATTTTATGTATGGGGTTTTGTGTTTCATAACACTCTTACTCATGTCTGGTTGGGCAAAAACCAAGGTTATATATGTTTCTAATGTGATCTCAAAACAATCGGGACATGTGACTACTTACTCAAAAACATAAGTCTTTTTTGTAAAAGGTCCAATCTATACTCATCTTGTTCCGTTTGTTGAGTCCACCACCTCCACTCAATGCTTTTTTTCCCCCTCCTTGAATACTCTCTGATGCAAATTTTTTCCATTTAGGATTTGATAATTAGTTCCCTGACTTTATAGTATTCTCTTTAAAATTGATGTTACCTGAAGTTAATGATAAGTTAAGTATTGCTTGTTTCATCTTTCCATTAGATATACAATGTCATTTTTTCCCTTAAAAAGGAAAATCCTAGTGCGGATCATATTCTCATCTATGGACTATACATTTTCCTTAGCTGTGGGCTGTTGCATGATATTCTTGTTTGTAATAACATAGGTGCTTTTGTATAAGGTGCATTTGAGGCTCACTTTGATACTCTCCTCATGTATTCTTTTAGTATTTACTTCATTTTGCTTATGAGGAAATCTGCAAACTTGTTATTTTAGTTTTCATGAGACCTCCAGCCTTGGCCTGAAGTTAATTTGATTAGGGAATTTCATCCTTCTTCTGGAAGATTGTCATTATGTGGACCTTTGCCCATTGGGACCTTCTCTGACTACTAGTATTCCTTAAGTGATTAATTAACATTGCATCTAAATCATTCTTGGAAAAAAAACATTGTGCCTATTTGTTTTTGTTTGGTAATTTTCATCGACTCCAACTAACGCTTCTACTCTATGTTTCTAATAAATGTGCAGGGGAGATAGAGTGTGAACAACCAAACAATTCATTGTACACCTTTACTGGGAATCTTATGATCGAAAGTCAAACACTACCTCTTTCTCCAAATCAAATTCTACTTAGAGTAAGTCTGAAGACTTGCATTTCCATATTGTATCTCTAGTATGCCTTAATTGCAACATGCTTGTGTTGTTTTCGAAATCTTATGTTTATAGTACGCCTGTTGCTTTATCTTTTACTGGACTTGGTCTCTATGTGCTGTCTAAATCTGTATGAAAGTGGATACCATCTTTGTTGTAATTTGCATTACATTTAATCTCCTCTGTATTTCTCTCGCTCGACATATCTACTGTCTTGCACTGGACCTGGAAGGACTTGTTTCCAGCTGTTATGCCACGACATGGTTGGCATGCCTCAGTGCAAATCTACTTGTCTTTCTTTTGGTTGCTTTGCTTGCATTCTGTGTTTACTGATCTAATGTGTATAAAATGCTAGATGATGGTTATTTTATCAATACTACTTCTTAGCTCGATCAAATATCATATGCTGATTATTTTTCTATCTAGGGTACACTACTGGATCTTGAACTTTGGGGCAAATTTTAATGGGGTCTTCTGTATCTTTTTAGTCAATTGACTTTTTAAACTTCTGTTAGTGGTTCACTAAGATACTGCCATCTGTTCCTCATCATTATCTTGGGAGAGCTGAATGTACTATGCAGTTGGACTTACCAACCTGGCATACTGTGAAGGAAAAAAGGTTTTTGACTGGATTATTATATGGTTCACTTTGGGCTATGGATATTAAAATCTATAAATAAATCAGTGCAATTTTGAGCTACAAAAAGGAAAGGAAAAAAATTAATACAACAAAATAAAAGATAACATATATCAAGAGTATATCAAGAGTCATTTTGTTATTTGTCGACAGGATTATTTTTAGGCACATGGATGTAAATTTGTATTTGTGAGCAGGAACAGAATAAGGATGTAGACCAGAACTTTGGGTCGCTATTTTGTCAGCATGGTTGGATCATATCGATGGGTTGATTCTTCAGCATATGCCAGCCCTTCTGACATTTGTCACTGAGCTGGCTCTCAAAATTGGTTAGAATCAATGGCCATAAGTTTGGGGCTGAACTGTCTCTTTTTATGTCCAGCTGAATTTGCTATCTCGTAGAGGTGTTTGTTATAAGCTGGCGAGTATTTTGATGAAGCAGACCTGCCATGGTTTGTGTTTGATTTACTATTGACTGTTGTATAAAGGTCCAAATCTACATATCAGTAATCCACTTCTTGTTGGCTGTTTATGAAAAAAATGCTGCCGCTGTGAGTTGGATTATATGTATTCTTGCATGTTGAAGCTTTTTTGTCGGGTTGCTTTGTCATGTATGTGTGCATTTTTTTTAGAACTCAATTATTCTAACCAGAGGAGTAGATACTTTGTATTCCATTTATGTGTGCATTGAGTTACATGTTCATGATAATTGTCTCAGCTGGATCTTTTATGTGACCTGGATGGGAAACTTCTTTATTTTGTTTTAGAAGTTCATTTATTTGTGACAAAATGATACGGGGCTGCAGCCTTCGGAACACAGAATATATTGTTGGTGCAGTTGTTTTTACTCCTAGATAGAAGACATTTTTATCTTTTAGTTCAGGGCTGCTTCACTGTATTCTATATTCTAATTTTGGCTTCTACTAATCATTTTGTAGGTTATGATGAATTCAATGAGTGTTCCCTCAAAACGAAGTACTTTGGAAAGAAAATTGGATAAACTCATTCTTGCTCTTTTTTGTTTTTTGTTCTTGATGTGTCTGATTGGAGCCATTGGAAGGTAAAGTTACATCCATAGAAAACTTTTCTGTTGGTTTTTTGCTGTATTTTTATGACTACAATCCGTTTTTTCGGATACAATATCTTGAACTTGTAATACAACATGTTTGGAACTGTAATAAGATGACAATGTATTTGCTGGTTGTTGAATATGATTTAAATGATTATACTTAAAAACAAACTCTAAAAGGCATGTAACATGATTTGGCCATCAACACTTGCACTAACTACTATCCTTTTCCTCCAATAGTTGTCTTATTACAAAAGAAAAACTTTTCTGATCGTAAAAAAATTTCAATATATATTTTTCTTAAATGTGCACAATATATTCATAGAATATTGCAAATGGAGAAGTAAGCATTTCTCAGTTAGTTAGAGCAATACAACTCTTAGTCAGATGGTGACGAGTATGAGACCCACAATTGGCATCAAAGAAATAGAGTATGACCAATGTGGGCTGAAACACCTTTCATGGAAGGATATCTCAAATTATATTGCCTTTGACCAGCTTTAATTACTTTCAATTTGCACAAGAAATAAGATCCATCTTCCATGCTGCAGTACTTCTCAGAGAAAAATTATAGCATTTTCCTGTAACTATTGGACAGACAGTGCTAATTGAATATAATTATTTGTTTCTTTTGATGAGCTGTTTTAAACACTGAGCGCAACATTAAAACTATACATTTATTGATTGTCGTCAGTTTCAAAATATTTATTTATGTAGTATTATCAAGATCTTGGTAAATAACCATCTTAGTATCTTTACATTGATTGAAAATGGATGTAATCACTCTCTACTATCCACTTATATTTGCAAGAGAAGTAGAAGATGCTACTACCAAAAATGAAAAACATGTTTTTGATCATAGCGTTGGTATAGCATTCTTGATTCTGTTAGATCAAACACACATTTGAATTTATTTCTGACAATTGATACTGGTTCCTGTTGATTTATGTTTTTTCAGTGGAGTTTTTATTGACCACAAATACTACTACCTTGGACTTTTTGGAAATGTGGAGGAACAATTTGATCCTAGCAATCATTTTGTGGTAACCGTCTGGAAGTTTAAACAAGTGAAAATGGTCGGTCATAAATTGTCATAACTTATCTTTCGTCCTTTTGTAGGTCACTATTTTGACAATGTTCACACTGATAACATTATACTCAACTATCATTCCTATTTCTCTCTGTCTCAATTGAGGTGGGGTTTCATTTCTAATTGCATTTTTTTTGTTTGTGGCATTTTGGTATAGTTTTCACATAATATTTCCATTTTCAGATGATCAAGTTCATTCAATGTGCCCAGTTTATCAACAAAGATTTGCACATGTATCATGCAGAAAGCGACACTCGTGCGTTAGCTCGGACATCCAATCTGAATGAGGAACTTGGTCAGGTAGCTTTATGCTGTTCTATAGTTTGTTTGTTATTCATATATCTGATTTTTTATTTTTTAGTACTCATTTTTTTGAAAGATAACATCACATTCATTTCACCAATCTGAAACCATACAATATGTCATTCAAAATTTTTTAGTACTCATTAATCCGTGAATTAAGATAAATTGGGTTTTAGTGAGATTTTTGAGTAGTAAATATATTTTATTGGATGGGTTGTGGTTGGCCATAGCTGTGTTCTGTCATAATTTTCCAGTGCATCGATGTTTAGCATATTTGATATAGTCCTTAGGTTTCATCCATTATATGAGTGGAACAACAGCAACATTAAAGAAATAGTGCTTGATGTACTATTGGACACAATTAATTAAAATGACTGTTCTTTGATTCTCTTTTGGAATGTACATTGTATCATTTCAGAATGGTGAACCGAATGCAATTTTCATTTTCAAAAAAAAAAATCAAATAGCTGTTTCCTGTTTAGTCACAAAACAGAAATATGGTTCTTGATTTAATTTCATAAACTTTGGAGTTTTTTAGTGTAAACGACAACTAAGAGAAAGTAGTCTGACTGAGGAATTCTCACCTGGAAGATTCGGGATGGTTGGTATATGAGACAAGAGAATTCTGTTTATGATGGAAAATCACATGCAGTCTAGCAAGCACAGTTAAAGCTCTTAATACATTCTGAAGCTTAAAAATAACAAATCAAATCATACTGGTGATATGTACAATAGAATACAATCCAAGAGTACATGACTAGCACATGCTACATCAATTGCTTTTTAAATATTTTTAATTTAGCTCTTTCACTCTCACATCACTAAATTTTAAAGCCTTCTTGGTGTAGGTGGAGTATATATTTTCTGATAAAACAGGAACATTGACAAGAAACCTAATGGAGTTCTTCAAGTGTTCAATTGGTGGGGTAGCATATGGAACTGGTGTCACTGAAATTGAAAAAGGACAAGCTGAACGAGCAGGAAAGAGATTGGATGAGGTGTGTGCATGCTTTTTGGAGGAAAGGCACCATCAATAAGTAACATTAGATTAATGGAGCTCTGACATAAAGTACTGATTGCTTTTTTATTTTGGCTTATAGGTGAAGAGGTCAGATACTGCAGTTCATGACAAAGGTTTCAACTTTGATGATCCGAGGATTATGCGTGGTGCTTGGAGAAATGAGCATGATCCAGAGATGTGCAAGGTAGATCCAGGATCTTTATGAATGAATTTCTTTGATATTTGGTTAAAGTAAGCCTTTTTGGTACTAAGGTTCTCTATTTTCATTCTTCCATAAAAATGGTTTTCTTTTCATTCTTCTAGAAAAGGTTCCCTCTTTTCATGTGATTGTGCTCTGGAGTTAATTGTTTGAATAAACAGAAGATTTCTATATTTACCATCTGTATGGCTTCTTAGTGCGACTGCTGTGAGGCTGTTTAGGGTTTAGAGCTGCTTGAAACTATCCGAAGGAGAACTGTAAAAGCATATACTAGGCTGTTAATGCATTTTGAAAATTACACGAGGACAGGTAGACAAAGGCTTAAGAAAGTTCTAATTGAAAATTTGGATCCTAGTTTGACTAATGGTATTGCTTTTACCAGAGCTTAACTATGGAAAAGGTATTTTGAGCTAATTTTGGGTAGTGGTTACTGTCTAACTATAGTGACCTTGATACGTTTCTAGTATATGATTTTAAACTTAACTACCATATTTAGTTGTACTATCATTAATAATGAACTTAATCATATTTCACCTGTAGGAATTTTTCAGATGTCTAGCACTATGTCATACTGTTCTCCCAGAAGGTGATGAATCTCCAGAAAAGATTATTTATCAAGCTGCATCACCAGATGAAGCTGCTCTTGTAAATGCTGGAAAGCACTTTGGTTTCTTCTTTTATAGGTGAAATTACAACACACTCTAAATCTCTGTCTTAGCATTAATCCAAGGTTTTAAACAATGTTTTAGAAGCTAAATTGAACTGGAAGGTCTAACTGACTGAACCAGGAATTTTTTTACATCCCTGTCCAGTTTGTATGGGAAATTGGAATGACAATCGCCAAGTCAGCTACATTACAACTGCGAACTGACATAATCTGGATTTTTTACATTTCTCCTCTTTCATCTCTACGTGGTATCAGCCTAGTCCTTGCTCATCTCTTCCAATTCTAGTCTTGAGCTTCTTGATGGTATTGGAGTAAGCCTAGTGGAACATGGCCACCACTCTATCGTCAGCTTTTCTTTTTCTTTCTTACAGCTAATCAGCTCTTTTAGAAATTTTTAAGCTGTCAACTTTTAACCCTTTTGGTTTTCATATCTCTTATCTTCTTCCTCTGCCCTCATTTCTTCCTTCTCTAAGTTCTAAGATGGCTGTTCTTTTCGTACTTAGGCTCCTAACATTTTGTTCGTCTTTTGGATTAATTTGAACTCTAGGTTTTTTATATCAGACATTTTTTTCCCAAAGTTGTATACCACAATATTTGGCCTTTCTTGATGTCCAATCCATTTGCTTGGAGTATGGTGTATAATTTTCCCTATTACGTTTATTTATCCTGTTTTTCTTCAGTAGTATATATCATTTTATTTGTAAAAAAAGGAAGAAATTTGAACATGATTGGACACTTATTTCTTCAGTAGTTTTGCCTATCATATTTTGCCTTATTTTTCTTATTTCTCTTGCAAATGTCTCAATGCAAACAAGTGCATTATTCCATTTCTTCATTGTCATGGAAACTTTCTTCATCTAATTAATGCTGAAATTTTCTGGTTTTTCTTTTCATCATTTTTGTTTCACGTCCTTAATGTTTTTATTTAAAAATATTTTTGATAAATACTCAATGATGATGTCATCAAGTGACCAGACTAGTTAACCAGTGAACTGATTGTGATGCTGAATTTACTGCTAAATCATTTTTCTGATTCAATTGTTACTCCTTTTATTTTGACAGACGAACACCAACTGCTGTGATGGTGCGTGAATCACATGTTGAAAAGATGGGAAGTATACAGGATGTAACCTATGACATATTAAATGTTCTAGAGTTTAATAGGTTAGTCTATATTTAAGTCAAAGTCCCAAGTTACTTCAGGTTTCTTCGAAGTTTGTTATTTATTATTTTTTTCTTTCTGATATAGTACACGGAAGCGCCAATCTATAGTGTGTCGCTATCCTGATGGAAGACTTGTTCTGTACTGTAAGGTAAGGTTTTGGATCTTGGTCCTGGGCTGTATTGTAGTAACTTATTTCTTATCCAAATATATCCTGTCATTTAAACAATTTGACAGGGTGCTGATACTGTCATATATGAAAGATTGGCTGATGGAAATCAAGAGATCAAAAGGTTAACAAGGGAGCATTTGGAAGTCTTTGGTTCTGCGGGTCTACGGACACTCTGTCTTGCCTATAAGGATTTGGCAATTGATTCATATGAAAAATGGAATGAGAAATTTGTTCGAGCCAAAGCTTCCTTGAGAGATCGTGAGAAAAAACTTGATGAGGTATGCAAGGTGTGGGACTGTGTCTTTTCTAGATGCACGTGTGGCTCCTGAGATTACATGCTTAATGCTTCGTTTACAATATTTTTTTATTATGTTCATATTCTGCAAAACACTTGTCAGGTTTGGTTTAAGAGATGCCTGCAACCCTGTCAACTCTCTCTTTGATTATTTGTATCTGATAATGCGTTTTACAGTTAATATTCTATATAATTTCTTTATTTAATATATTAATTTACTATATTAAATGTTTTATGCAGCTAATTTAAACCCTACAACTTGCTTACTGTAGGTGGCGGAGTTGATTGAAAAGGATCTTATTCTAATAGGTTGCACAGCTATTGAAGATAAGCTTCAAGATGGTGTTCCAGCTTGCATAGAGACTTTGTTTAGAGCTGGAATAAAAATCTGGGTGTTGACAGGGGATAAGATGGAGACTGCCATTAATATTGCATATGGTATAAAAAATGTTAGAAATTTATTTGTGATTCTATTCTCAAATGGAAAGTTGTGGTGATTTGTCTTTGGTACGCAGCATGCAACCTGATCAATAATGACATGAAACAATTCGTCATCTCTTCAGAAACTGATGCTATTAGAGAGGCTGAGGAAAAGGTAAGAGGTTTTTTCACTTTCAAATGGTTTTGCTTCAAAGGGTTTTTTGCTTCTACAACTATGGTGCAGTTTCTAGATCATGTTCTTGACCTACGTGAACAATTGCTAGGTTTCATCTCTATTCTTAAGTCCAATTTGCTTCAATGAATTTTCTTCAAGGACCATAACTTTACTTCCCTAGCTATCTTTTGACTGCTCCTACTTTTGTTTTATATGTTTTCACTTACTTGTGTTTAGTTTTTCTTTTGTTTTACATACTACATCCTTTTGGATGGTAGATTGTATCATTTCAGATTGGTGAAAAGAATGCAATATTCTATTTTTCAAAAAAAACTCTTCTGTTGACAGACATCACCATTATACCACTGCCCGTACTGTACTCTTCTGTGGACAGACATCTCCATCATACCATTGCCTTTACTATCTCTTTTTTTGAAAGATAACATTGCATTCATTTCACTAATCTGAAATGAACAATATATCATCCAAAAAGATGTGAAACGCTAATAGCCTAAAAACAATATAACATGTATATAGTAAAGTATAAACAATATCACCAATTGCCTAAAAACCCGAAAATACCCTTTACTGTCTCTTAATCAGCATATGTTCTACTGTTTCTACTGAGCATTGGGACTGCTAACACCAACATCAGAATCACTAATTGCCATCAACATAAACATTTAGTGGTGACACCATTTTCACTACTATTATTATTACCATAACCATCAACCGTGGTTGCTGATTGCCATCATAACCATTATTGCTAGCTTCATCATTAATCCCTATTGCTGCCACCAATATGATTTGTCTAATATTGTTAATCATCAACTGCTGTCTAACCTACCATTGTTACTGTAGCAATTATATTCATTTCTTTTACCATTATTATCAGCTGTTACCTCCATTTTATTGTCAGTTACATCAACAAGGATTAACCTTTTGATAGGATGCCAGTTTTAGCAAATAGTCTGAACAATACACAGTATACCAAGTATGTAGCTCTCATATCATCTAATTATTAGATAACTTGATTTGTTTAAAAAAGCAAAATAACAATACTAGCATCTTCTGTTTTTCATCTATCTCTTTCCTCTTTTAATGTCCTCCATTTTTTTGCTTGTCGAGTATAGCCCTCTAGTTAAGGAAATCATTCCATATATGGCTCAAGTAAATATTACTGCTGCAGGGTGATCCTGTGGAGATTGCACGTGTTATTAAAGATTCAGTGAGCCATGATATCAAACAATGCCTTGAAGAGGCTCAGCAATACCTTCACATTTCAGGGCAAAAACTGGCGCTTGTTATTGATGGCAAATGTTTAATGCATGCGTTTGGACCCAAATTTACGTGTGAATCTTCTTAACCTAAGCTTGAATTGCAATTCTGTAGTTTGCTGTCGTGTTTCTCCACTTCAGAAGGCACAGGTGAACTTCATAATCAGTCTGCTCTTTGCTTATAAAACATATTTTCTTTGAGATTTTCCATAAATGGTTTATAATCAGGCATATGTACATTTTCTTGGTTGTGACGTGGCAATATGCAAGGATTTTTATTAGTTAATCTTAATGTATGATACTATAGATGATTTGTAAATTCCTTTCCAAGAGCTTTATGAAAAACTGGTCGTACACTTTCTGATAAGTGTTTAGTAATGCCTTTTTAGTATCTGATAAGTGTCAGCCAGCTCAGCTGTCAAGCACTTGTTATAGTAGGGATTTTAGGATCAAACTCACCTTCATTCATCATTTGAAGTAAGTTGTCTCTTCGGATGTTCACTATTTATTTCATCAATTGCTTCTGACTTCTCACTGCATAAATTGATGTTACTTGAGGTTGTGACATTGTTTTGCTTAAATCCTGTTCTTAACTATTTATTAAGTTTAACTTCTAGAGAAGTAGTAAGATGTGAGATCAAGAGTTGTGGGTTTAAGATTCATGAAATGTTTAAAAAACTATTATTAAGTCAATTGCTTGTGTTCTTGTCAGGTAACTAGCCTTGTCAAGAAAGGTGCAAAAAAAATCACTTTGAGCATAGGTGATGGTGCAAATGATGTCAGTATGATTCAGGCTTCTCATGTTGGGGTTGGCATCAGTGGTCTGGAGGGCATGCAAGCTGTAATGGCTAGTGACTTTGCCATTGCTCAGTTTCGCTTTCTTACGGACCTCCTTCTTGTTCATGGGAGATGGTCATATACCAGATTATGCAAGGTGTATTCCCTTGTCATAATTTCGTTAAGCTTACTTGATCATCTACCTGAGTGTCTTACGCAGTTCTATATGCAGGTTATTACGTACTTTTTCTACAAAAATCTTACTTTCACGTTGACCCAATTTTGGTTCACCTTTCAAACTGGTTTCTCTGGTCAACGATTTTATGATGACTGGTTCCAGTCATTATATAATGTTATATTTACAGCACTTCCGGTGATCATTCTTGGACTGTTTGACAAGGTGCTTATCCCAGATCTTAGTTTCAAGTAGTCTTCATCAGCGTGAATGCTTCTGTTTGCCGTTTGTATTCTTGCAGTCTCTTATAGTTTGCGGTTGTTGCCTAACAGGATGTGAGTGCTTCTCTGGCAAAAAGGTATCCTGAGCTCTACAAGGAAGGAATAAAAAATGTATTTTTCAGATGGAAGAACGTGTCGGTGTGGGCTTTCTTTGCTTTCTACCAGTCTTTGATCTTCTATTACTTCACAACGACTGCGAGCAAGAATGGCCAAACTTCTTCGGGAAAGATATTTGGCCTCTGGGATGTCAGCACGATGGCCTTCACTTGTGTTGTAGTAACTGTCAATTTGCGGCTTCTTATGGCATGCAATTCCATAACAAGGTGGCACAGTCTGAGTATCTCAGGAAGCATTCTTGCCTGGTTTCTTTTTATCTTCATATACTCTGGAATAATGACCCCGTACGATAGACAAGTAAGTTCATTTTTACATCTTTTTTATATTTGTGTTTGATTCTTTTCTATTCATAAATTTTATTTTGCAGGAAAATGTATACTTCGTCATATACGTGCTGATGAGCACATTATTTTTCTACCTGACACTTTTACTTGTCCCCATTGTTGCACTTCTTGGTGACTTCTTGTTCCTGGGGTGAGTCTTTTGAAGCCAATACTGGTCTGCTACTTATTTTTTTTTACTATTATTTCATGAATTTAACGGTTGTTGTATAATCCCACCAGGGTCCAAAGATGGTTTTTCCCCTACAACTATCAAATTGTTCAAGAGATTCACAGAGACGAGGTAGACGGTGTCAGCAGGACAGAGTTCCTGGAGGTTGGAAACCATCTGACACCGGATGAAGCCAGGAGCTACGTAATATCACAGCTTCCCAGAGAAAAGTCGAAGCACACTGGTTTCGCGTTCGACTCGCCGGGGTACGAGTCATTCTTCGCATCGCAGCAGGGTGTATATGCACCCCAAAGGCCGTGGGACGTAGCCCGCCGAGCCAGCGTGAAGGTCCCAAAAAGAACGTCTCAAGACTAAATCTCTCCCTTAGCACTGTACATTTGTCTGTCATCATTATTTCACTAGTTAAGAATGTGATTAGCTGTGCTGTACATTATTGTAAATTTTTCTCCCCCTTTTCTCATTTCTTTTCACGGTTTTGTTTTCGCCATACCCTTTTTTGCCTTTCTCATTTATACCTGGGAAAACATCTTTTGTCAAGTAGAACAAATACTGGCCCTGAAGAATGTTGGTGGTCATCATCCACCATTCTTTTTGAGTTTTGCTGTAAGGATTTTTGAATCTTCCGTTTTTTGTGCAAAAGAATTATCTACGGTGCTTCCTGTTGAGGGTAGATTCTCCATCTACTTGACGGCCGCTTTAAAACCCTAATCCTAAAACCCTCCACGTGCCCTGCTCTCTCCTGCGACCTCACTCGACGACGCCCCAATTGCCAATGTCCCGCGACCTCACTCGACGACGCCCCAATTGCCAATGTGGCCTGCTCTCCTTGGGCGGCAACCGACGCTGCTGGCGACAGGCGACAACCTCTCTGCTCTCTCTCGCCCGCGACTGCGACGCTCTCTCGCCCGCGACAACCTCTCTGCTCTCTCTCGCCCGCGACTGCGACGCTCTCTCGCCCGCGACAACCTCTCTGCTCTCTCTCGCCCGCGACTGCGAGCTCACCTCTGCTCTCTCGCCGGCGACTGCGACTGGCGACAGGCCGACTGCTGCTGGCGCCAGGCGACAACCGCTCTCGCGACTGCTGCTGGCGACAGGCGACCTCTGCTCTCTCCGTTCTTTCTTTCTCTCTCCGTTCTTTCTTTTTCTTTAGGCGACAACCTCTGCTCTCTCCGGCGACCTCTGCTCTCTCCGTTCTTTCTTTTTCTTTAGGCGACAACCTCTCCGTTCTTTCTTTTTCATTATAAATAAAGAACGAAGGCCAGCCTTACTCATCTTTACCTTCTCGCCTTATACCTTCTCGCCGCTGCAATGGCCAGCAATCCTCCTTCTCCGCCCAGCAAGAACGACGACCTCCCTCCTCCGCCCAGCAAGAACGACGACCTTCCCCCCACTCCGCCCAGCAACCTTCCTCCTGCTGCACAAGCTGTTCGCTGTGCCAGCGACGCTTCTGGCGCAGCACAACGAACGGCCGCTCATATTCATTGGCTCCTCAACGAAGCTGTGGAATCGGCCGCCAATGCGCAAAAGATTATGGAAAAAAGTATTGATGCAGCGACCGCCGCCCTCACAGCCGCAAATGCCGCCGCTGAGGCCTTCAATACCATGAAGGCCACGATCAGTACTATAACGAATGCGGCGTTCCTTGCAGAGGAAGCCGCCTTCGCCGCCCAAGAGGTTGCGTCCGCTGCGCAGACGGTGGTGCGGCCGAATGCGACTGAAGGCGAAGTATCTGCTGGGCTAGAGATGGCCAAAAGCGAGTGTTTCACAGCGCTCTCTAAGGTCTTAGAGGTGCAGAAGATCAAATAAGATGGAGGCGGCCGTCTTATCTTTGACTGAAGATGGAGGCAGTGGCAGTGGTGCTCGTTGAACTTGTTTTTTTAGTATTTGCTCATTTTATTACGATTTCCTGTTAAGTTTTCCTCTTACTTGCGTCTTTACGATTTCCTGTTAAGTTTCCTCTTACTATAACTTCTTTTGGACTTTCCTCATATATTGTGGAGATGGACTTTCCTCATATATTCCTATCGTGTAGATAACATGGTCAATCTCACTGCAAAAAGTATCATTGCGGAAGTTACACTGATAAGCCTAATGGACGTGTTTGATTTTCTGTTCACAAGCCTTTTACATTAATTTTTCTTTAAGTTGTTGTAGGTGAAGTTAACTCATTTAGCCCATTCTAATGTTTTTGTGAGATAACATATCAAGCACCTTTCCTGGAATATGCTTAGTAATCTAAAAAATGAAGCCTCATTATCTGGACCTCTGTGCAAGATGTGATGAAATTGTTTTATTCTGTTCTTTAAGTATTTAAAAGCATTACCATCATCATTTTCCTGTTCCCCTAAATATGAGATTGATTTTAGGTTGTAACCAAAGAATACCTGTTTTATAGTTCAATTACGATTTTCTACTTGCTTTCTACAATACAATTACCTCTCTTTCCATGTGTTATCGTTATTTAAAAAAAATAGCTGGGAGATCTTGATGGGAGATGAAGATACAGAATTAGCTGAAAATGCCAGGTTTGTCTACTAACATTATATCATTCCAGTATGATATTCTGATTTTTGTTATTTTGAAATTTATGTTGATTATTGACTATATATTCAGTGGTAAATTACCTCCAGATATGTATTCTTAAGCATATGATTCTTTGTCAAGCATAATAAAAATTGATTGAAGAACTAAATTTTGACTAAGAAAATAAAGAAAAGTAAGAAAAGACAGGGAATAAAAAATTATATTCTCTTGAAGCTCTTGTAGTGCTGATATTGATGCATTTCTTTCTTGAGAACTATATCTTTGTCCGGTTTACATATTGTCTATGTTAGTCTTGTTAGTATAATATAAATTGATGACTTAAATTTAGTATATTATTCTGTTGATTTTTTATAGGAGTCAGAAGTTGAGAGTCAGGAGTATCAGTATCAAGTTAAATAAGCGTTATTATGAACCAATTCCTGAATTCTAGGCATATATTAGTTTATTATTTATTGGGTTCAATTGTTAGGCTTGCATAGCTTTCTTTGCAGTTGTATTACTCGTATGTACTGGCGGTAGACTTTTTTTCTGTTTAAGATCTCCTTCAAGTATTAGAAATCTTTTATGTTTCTTTGTTGGTTTTTCTCACTAATACAGTTTTTTTCAGATATGAAGACTTCTTTGGAGGCAACAAGAAAAAACAACTGAATCAAAATGGTGTTATTGGAAAGAGAAAACGTTCTTCTGATGCAATGGACTTTCCTGATAGGCCAGAGAGCAAGGGGCTGGATGTTGAGGAGGAGAATGACCATGAGGTCTCTATGTGTATATATTATGGTTATTATTCTTAGATTTTACTAATACAACGATTTGAGACTTTGTGAAAACAATCTGTGTCTATTTCACAAGGAGCTTTATATTTGATACAGGGGGAGCAAGTTCTTTCAACTCATGAGAAAGCACTTCTAAAGTTGCATTCCAAGATAGAGCAGATGGAGAAAGCAAATTTGGAGCCTAAATCATGGACAATGCAGGGGGAGGTACTGATATTATTTTATACCGTGAAATTTTGATGGTCGGTTAAGAATTACTATGTCTTTTTTGCAATTAAAAAAAAATAGTTTCAGTAACAAGTTATAGAAATGTACTGAAGGTTTATAATTGCCTGCAATAGGTTACTGCTGCTGAAAGGCCTAAAAACAGTGCCTTGGAAGTGGACCTTGATTTTGACCATAAGGTAAGACCTGCTCCTGTAATCACGGAGGAAGTGACAGCTGCCCTTGAAGATATAATCAGAAAAAGGATTATTGAGGTAATATCGTCCTGTTTTAATATCACACAAAAACAGATCTTTTATTTCTTGAGCACCACAAGTTGTATGTATTTTGTTTCTGACATGATATATTACTGCTGCCAATTTTATATGAGATTTTTATGGTTTTCTGATATGAACATCGGGAAATTACTAATTTTTAGTTATACATAAATCTTTTAGAAAATTTCATCTATAAATTTCCACTGTGTTAAGCATGTTTTGATATCTTTTTACCATGCCAACTTAGGTGGATAATAGTCGTACTTCCTCTAGTTCTTTTCTTGCACATACTTTGTTGTAAATAAACACTTCAATAATTTTGCAAAGCTGTTTATCGAATCATTCGATCTACTTACTTTATGCATACAATATCTTTTGTTGTCATCAGATCGCTTAATTTTAGCCTACTTATTGTATTTGGCAAAGTTGTGTCATCATCAGATGCTATAATCTAAGTTTATGATTGTTTCTCAGGGGCATTTTGATGATGTTCAAAGAGCACCTCCCTTGCCATCTAAAGCACCCAGGGAACTGAAAGAGCTGGTAGGTTGCTTGATTGGTCACTAAATTCAGTGACATCTAAGTAATTACCTGGAAGTATAATACTAACGAGTAATGATTGCTTCTTCACAGGAACTTGTCAATACTAATAAATTTGTTACTTCTTAACAGGATGAGAACAAGAGTAAGAAAGGTCTTGCCGAACTATATGAGGTTCATATCTTCAGGTTTTTTATATATCTATTCATGTGTTTAGTTATTGTCTGACATTCTTAAGATGTTGACCTTATTTCTATCATTTCCACAGGAAGAGTATGCACAAAAATCGGGTCTAGCTCCTGCTCCTGTTTCTACCTCTGATACACTTAAAAATGAGGTACTTATTTTAATGATTAGGAAATAGTCTTGTCCTTTAGTGATTAGCTTTCTGCTGTTTTAAGAAGTCCTAATTATTATGATTGTTATTTCTGTTGTCATGGACGCACTATGTGTTTGGTTTTTCTATTTTGTGTGCTTGAGATTTGATCTTTTTTTTGGTTTCTTGTAGCTTCATTGCTCTGTCAACTCTCCTTTTTCATGCATTACTTTGTTAAAATCTTTCATCTTTTTTAATGAAATCTGGTATCAAGCTTTTCATATGAACTATTTTTCCCAAGATATGATTACACTTAAATTTAATTGCACATATGTTTTTCTACTTTCATTTCTTAAGACTGATAACTATATCAACTTTTACTCTGCAGTTGGACAATGGACATACAAGTTTAAGTTTCATTTGTTATTGAACTTACGCCTACCATGTTTTTTGAACCCTCTGTATCGTAGTCATATCCTTGGGAGTCGAGAGCAAATGTTTAGGTTTAGTTTTGTGTTATGTTTTGCTGTCATTCATGATTACCAAAATATTAGAAGGATTTTGATCTTGAATCCTTTCTTAATCATTCCTTTTCTTATGTAATTGAGGCCTCTATGAAAAAATAGAAAAATTCATGTTCAGGTAAGGTACTTCCAAGCCCCTAGATGTTTATTCAATCCTATTGGGAAGGACATCCAGCTTGGCTCTTTTGGAATGGATGTCCTGAGGACAGTTTCCAAATCTAATGTGGATTTATTCATCAATTGGGATTAACAAATTTCAATTATTCTATCATTTTCATATTGTTGTTAATTTTACTGAAGTCTAGGGATCTTTACTTTTTAGGAGTCCTTTTCATGCTACCTGGTATATAGAAGTTCTAAGATTGTTGTTCATGGCTGGATAAATTGTTTACCTCCTTGGGGCCTTTTGAGCTTTACAGGAGTCTTGCCTGGTGGGATTTTATGTGGTGATGAATTTTGATTTTTCCTCTACCTAAACGAGCAGTTGTAAGCCTATGAAACATTCTTCACTGTTCAATAATGTTAGATTAATTTTAAGTGCATATCTGCTAATCTTATTTTCCTTCCTAAAATTAAAGTCTGGATAGGCGGGTTGTCTTTTCTGATCCTTCTCTCATTATCATACCCTAGAACCAGAATAAACTACAAGTTGACTTATCTTGCAAAACTTAAAAGTGAAATGGCATATGATACAAAAAAGATTAATTCAAGTTGAATATATTGGAGCCACCTGCATGACAATATCTAAATGTATGTGATGTTTGTAGCTTTATGTTTTCATATTTGGTGAATTGCCTCTTCTTGATTTTTTTTGCAGGCAAATATGCTATTTAAGAAGCTTTGTACAAAGCTGGATGCATTATCTCATTTTCATTTTGCTCCAAAGCCGGTCAGTAATAAGTCTCATGAATTTGTATTTCTTCATCTTAGTTATAGCTTTGTAATGTGTGTTTGGTGCAGGTAATTGAGGACATGTCTATACAAGTAAATGTACCTGCTTTAGCGATGGAAGAGGTAAAAATATCTTTGGATCTTTTATTGGTTAATGCAATGAGTTTTTGTACTAGCAAAATATTGGATGCTGTTGCAGATTGCGCCTCTAGCTGTCTCAGATGCAGCCATGCTTGCTCCTGAGGAAATTTTTGAAGGAAAAGGTGATATGAAAGAAGGGACTGAGTTAACAAAAGAAGACAGGAAAAGGAGAAGAGCTAATAAGAAAAGAAAATTCAAAGGTATCCTTTACTATCTTCAGAGTCCTTTGGTAGACTCTATATTCTTTACATGTAACAATACATTTTGTTGCTTTTATTTTTACCTGTTTTTTGTGAAGCAGTGTCAATTTGGAGCCATTTTCTTTTTATATATGCAAAGATTCTTTTGATTTATTCAATTACAGTTTTCCATATAGTTTGAATCACTTTACTTATGAGATCTGCTCAATCATGATGGAAGCAAACTTGGCTTTTTCCTAGATTGCTAGAACAGTTAACAAATTATTGCGCTGATACTTGGTGGGTTGGAAAGCATTTCCATAAACAAGGGATTCTCTCTTTCTACTAGTTAAAAAATTTACCAAAAGGAAATGCCTTTTGGTAAATAGCTGATATGCTTTTAACTATGGTCCTTCACCTTAATGCTACTTTTAGTCTTTGTTTTTTTTCTTCCATGCTCTGAACAAACTAGAAAATCAGTAAATTGAAATAAATCAGATACTTCTACAATAAAAAAATAATTCAATAGACCTCTCATATCTTTCACGAGTGAGGATTGTACTAGGGCAAATTCTGATTACTTGATTTCTCACAGGAAAGGATCAAAGAAAAAAGCATCATTATGAATAGGAAAGATAAAAATTCAGGCATACACGTGCAATGCACAGAAAACCCTGTTGTCTCTTCTAAGTTTCCTAGTATGTGACCATAAACATACAAAAAAGCACCCAACAATTGACAACTGAACTAGATGATGTTGACCAAGGGCCTCCTGGACTTCCAAACAATTAGCGGTGTAATATAAATGATGCTGATAAAGGTAAGATCTAAGTAAGGCCGAGCCATATTTTTATCTGGCAACCAGCTTAATAATTACTTGTAAAATAGGTAGTGCATGTCTTCCTAATGCAGCATGCTATTGCTTATTGAGTAATTTTTGCAGTATCTTGTGTGAGTTGTGTACTTACAATCCTTTGTCTAACTGAATGAGAAATTACAGTAAAAAAAAAGTTTCTGGTTGGTTGGTGATCTCTAATACCTAGGCAGCTATCTCTTCCTTTTCTATGCAATTACGTTCCTCTATGCAGTGAAAGTTGATATTTTTTGCAATTACGTTCCTCTATGAAGTGAAAGTTGATATTCTTACTGTATTTTTCACAGCCCAAGTGACAAAAGGGGCAGCAAAAAAATCTGGTCAAAATCGAAGCCTTACTAATACCTATGGTAATGTTACTGGTTAAAAGATATCGTGCTTTTCTCTACTCTGAATTCATTTTTGATGTGGTCTGTAACATTGCAGCCAAAGCAGATTCACGAAACAAGCCAGATTCTGCTTGTTGTTCATTCTGAAGAAGCAGCACGTATCAGATGGACACGAAAAATGGGGAGCCCCTTGCACTTCAGTTCCTACTATCACAGGCAGAAAAGGATTTTGCAGTCATCACCGAGTCTAGAATTCAGATAAAGCCATTATTTTATTTGCACTTCGGGGTGCTTTTTGACCGGGGAAGAAATATAAGCAAATGTGATCATCTCAAATTTATTCTTACATAGTTTACTTCCAAATGTAACGTTAGATCGATTGTATGAGTTATCCTAAGGTGTTAGCTTTTGTAGTGCTAAAACAATGTGTTTATTTGACGATATTCATAACTGTTATATATACGTATCTTTTACTGCCTGCATCAAGTGCAACTCTTCTCGAAAAGACTTAACATCTGTTTGTCCAAAGGAGGCCAAGGTATTGATTTAATCAGAAGGAAATTCTTGAGGCATCTGTTGGTTGAAAATTGTTGTCTGTGGAAAAAAGATTCATATAGATATCTCTACTAATCCTGGCTCCAGGTGTTGATGGATGCTGGGCGTGTGGTGGTCATCATTTTCTATCTTAAAGCCAGACATCTTTGTTTTAAGTAGTGTCTTGAAGGTATATGGAGATCAGCAAGTTCCAGCTGGTATTGTTGAATGAAGTGGGCTTGAATGTGCTGTACTTGTTTTAAGAAGTGTTTTGAACATTGTTTCTCAAGGAAACGTGCAGTATCTAGTTTGTATTCATGGAATTGTTCTCATCAACATAAATAATGTTTGTTGGTTGTTACTACAAGATCTTGTTTAACTCATCTGATTCACATGTTTCCATGAATCTTCTGATTCCGTACGATATAATAACGCCACTATCACAGTCAGTAGGATTTGATTGAATGACCATTCCTTTAGAAAGTAATGTAATTGCTTAATTTTGTATATTCTTAAATTAAGCAATATCTTATTGAAAGGGAAACATTTGCATTAATTTAGAAAGGAATGACACAATATGCACTTCCAAAACAGAAGTGAAAAGGGAAGCAGACAAGAAGAAGAAAAATGAAAACAGAGAAGGAACAGACGAATAGAGCAACAGAAATCAAAAACAGAGGAAGCCAAAACACAGTAACTGGAAAAGAAAAGAAAAAAGGAAAACACACAACATGTGAATCTAGGGAAAACATTTAATTATTGATGCTGAAACTTGGGTGACTGAATCTGGGCTGAACACATCAGCCATCCACCTTTTGTGTAAGGGCATTCAAAGAACAGATGATCCCTTGATTCCATCTCCTCCTCTCTACATAACTATTATCCATTTAACAACTGATTCGAGGATGATTCTTTGTAATAACAGCCTCTAACTTCGATCCTACGAGAGGTATACCTTCGAGATTCATGAGAACCATCAGGTTCATGTAGACAGAATCAAAACTGTGTAATCCATGAGACGAATCAGCATCTCGACTCTCAATGCAATGAAGCAATCAATATCAAGCACCAGCATTTAAAATTTTTCACTAGTCATCGTCCACTTTACAATAAGCATAAACGAACAATCTAATGGCCATTCCAGGCTCAAGACATGGAAGGCTAAACTGCATCTCATAACCTAATAAAGAATACAGATCGCGTTCCCCTCATGCCTCTGACGAAATCCAGTTCCCTATACAAGTTCGACTAAAACGCCACACAATTATGAAAAAAAAGTTGAAAAAATCCAAACCTAATGAGCAATCAACTACGAACACTGCAAGGTGTGCCCCTCTTTTCATTTAGCTAATTGCAATTGGCAACAAAAACAATCCACTATGAACAAAAATCTTTGGCCTCTTTTGATTCATTTGAGCTCTAAACACCCTTATACAACCTGGCTGAATCTGGTGCTGAACAATGCAAATCAATTTTAATTAACCCATCAAATTACTGGATCACTTAGATGAGAATATTGACTCCAGATCCTTGTACAACCCTTTCGACTTCGCTTTGAGGTCCCCCTTTGACTTGAAGTCCGTCGATGAAGTCACCGATGAGCTTCTGCTCCGCTTACCGCTCCAAAACCCGCCTGACTGATACGTGCTGCTAGAGGGATCGTTAGGTGGTGCAGCTTCTTCTCGACTGAAGCTGGCTTTTGCGAGTTCCCTCAGTTGTCTCAGCCATGATCTTTCGCTTGTTCCTGAGGCTCTTTGAACTCGTCCACTGGGCGAAACTGTACTTCCGCTGTCTCCGTCGCCAAATCTTGAAAAGACAAGAGCTCCAATCTCCTTTTTCTTCTCGGAGTTCTTGTTCTTCAATCTCAAGACACCAAGAATTGCTACATGGAGCAATATCAATCCACCACCAATTACAGCCAACCAGAACATGTTTCTACCAAAATACTTCCATCTACTGCAAACATATCAAGTTGAGATCTCAGTGAATATTGAGTTTGTTACAATTACAGATTTAGGAAAGTTTACATGCAGTCCATGGGCTCTTCTGATTTCAAAGATAGTGAGGAAAAAGACAGTGTCGTCTTATTTCAGGGAAATTTACTCCCTGTTTTGATTTAATACTGCAGATGGTTCCTGCACTTTATAACTAAAATCCTCAAAAATAAGAAAGAGAAATGTAAAAGTATATATTTTAATTCTAAATTGATCACATTGTTTATAACTTGTGAAACACAAAGAATGTTTTATATTTGTGAGGAATTCTAAAACCAGAGCAGTAATCTTCCCTAATAAACCATTAAACAGGTAGTTAAAATCCAGAAGCAAGTTCCCCCCGCCAAGCCCTGCCCCCCTCGTTAATTCTTTAATGGAGAAAAGGAAATGTAAAATATGTATTGCATGTTTATCCTACCCATCTGCATTTTGGGAATAATTTTCCCTAATAAATAAAAAGGGTAGGTGAATTGTCCCTTGCTCCTTAGAGGAGAAAAGGAAATGCAAAATATGTATCGCATGTTTAATTTAACCTACCCGTCTGCATTCTGGGAAGGCAATATGAATTCAGCCTCAGGTTTTAAGTTCTGATTCTGCAAGAGCACAAGCCAGAAAGTTCTTGTTAGGAAAAATGTTTCTCAGAGAGAAGTGGATGATTTGTAAACACAGAAATGCTCACCTCAAGAAATGAGAAATATTCCCCAGCGGTAAGTGGCCTTCCATTCCTTGAAGTATCCATTACTAGTGTTTGGTTTGCAGGTGATGGGAATCTAAAAGTTTCCAACTTGCTTCTTTCTGACACTTCAGAATATGCCCCTAGAGTAAATCCTGGATCTTCAAAACTGGAGCCTGTCTCCCAAGGAAGACGAATGTATGGAATACTCCATTCCATACCCATAGCAAATTCATAATACTCAATGGGCACGGTAGCTACCAACCATCTACAGAGTGCAAAGACCTGGATGTGGCACAAAAATCTCTGTAGAAAATGGAAAAATGGTCAGCATCCTTCATGAAGATAAACTGAATACAAGTATGAAATCAGAGTAAGGTTGGGTTTCAGGTTTTTCCAGGTTTTGTTAAGCCAGGTTTTCAAAAATAATTTGTGGGGCAGTTAAATGTTTTATGACAATTAATGGCAAAGAACAATTGAATAATATGGACAATTCAGAGTTCTATGGCTTCACTACTTTACCAAAAGATTTCTTGATGGCTCGGAAACTTGATATGATTTCTGCCTAGAAAGTGCTCCTGAAGATAAAAGGCTTGAAGTTGAAACTGTAAGGAGGGCAGCAGCCATCGATGTAACTGCAACTATTACAGTAGCTATTATGGAGACCAATGATGATATTGTTGGTTTTGAATCTGCGAGGCAGAGGGAAAAGATCCAAACTTCAGACAACTTCAAAAGAGAATGATCGTTCAAAATTGTCGTACTATAACATAAATTAAGATAACTAATCATGCATACAATCATTACTAGAGTATAATACATTGAGCTCTTTCCTACAGCTTAATTAAGCTTTTGGGAGTTTTAAGACTCAATTCAGAGTGAAACACCTTGTTCGAATTTTCAGATAGGAGTAATCAGAAAGTCTTACAATGCTTCACTTGTAGAATGTTCGACTGAAGGTTCTTGTTTCCAGCAATATCTGCTGTCTGATTTTCGGGAACTTTCACAGAGATGATGCTATCATTGGAACGTATTTCAATTACGTAGATGCTCTTTGATATTTCATGAAAGCTAATCACAAAGCCCAAACAAAATAATCAGAAATTAGGTTTGAACCAAATTAAGCACTAGAACATAGTATCATGAGCCTGAAAACCTTATGATTTTGTTTGCAGTCAAAAGCATACCTCATTGCATGTCCTCCAGAAATTATTATGGCTGAAGAGTTGAAGCCAAAGACAGGCTTCACAAACTTTATCAGCACTGGGATTTTATGCTGTCTAGTCCTCATCTTAGATGTAGTACTGAGTCTTACAGAAGGCCTCCGGTCATCTTTTTTTCATGTACCAATCAATATATATTAGGAAAAGCTCACCAAGACAAGTAATAGATAAATGCTAAAGAACTCAGAAATATTATTCCTACATACAATCTTATGATCTTGAGGTAATTTGTCAGTCAATTTAATTTACCACATGATTCTGACAAGAATTGAACGCAGGACTTAGTTCTACCATTTTATCCAAAAGCTTAAGGTATCAAGGAAACATATTTTATTTTTTATTCTTAACATCTAGCATTTAGTTTTAGCAAGGTTACCAAAGTTGTCTTTCTCTAGATGTTTCCTTGGTGAGGTTTCACCTAAGCTTTCTTGAGCGATGATCACATAAGTGGTTGTCCTTTTTTCTTTGAATTAGTATGTCTTGAATCCACAACCTCCAGTATAGATCATTATCGCTCTAACCAAATGAGCGTGCACTTTGTCTACTTGTAATTGCTGTCTAAAATAACTCAAATTCTACCAGTGTGTGTTGCCAATATGAATAGCCATGAAAGTAACCTTCAAACCTTGGTACAAAATTTTTGAGCTTGCTTTTTGATGCAATATCTACTGAATCTGGAGTGTCAAAATCCAGAGACCACAAAACAGAATTTAATGCTCATGTGAAGTAAAAGATACCATAGAGGAATGCAATTGGATCAGATGGAGAAACTGGAGTCCCTTGTCTGCTGATTATGCGAGCAGCATCGCAACTTATAGCAACCACAGACATGCTTGAAAGATTATTCACCTGAAAGCAACAAACAGCTGAGTCTAGTCTGAAAAAAGGTTCACGATATTTTATTAGTTTAACATTGGAATAAGTGGTTTCCAAATAGTTCGTCATTCTTGTGGAAACATCAAAACAAGTGTGGATATTCAGGAACACTTACAAGGTAACTGAAGTGGCGATTACCATGTGTAGTCCTATTTGTAGGAACAAGAAAACCACTGCTTGAATGAAGAACACCTAAAATTTCTGCTGTAGAATTAAGAACTGGCTCTGAGAAAGATAAAAAAAACTTTTAAATTCTTAGAAGCATTAGTAGCCTCAGCTGTTCTATTCTCGCCATTAAGCTGAAACACCTTTGCTGGAATACGAGTTGTCAAGTTCATGGAGACAATCCTCCTATCTGCAAGAGCAGGAATTGTGACAAAGGCGTGCTAATGATGCTGCAGCTTAGGAGATAACTACTTGTGCATATTTATGAAATACAATTGGCAAAGAAGCAAGCTTGTTATGAACATTTTACACTTTATCTCAGTTTGTATCTTGTTATTCCCAAAAGATTTTTCATATATCTTGGCATTTTAATCGTTCATGATTCAGAACATATGTGCTTGATCCTTCATCTACAAGTCTAACAATTCCTAACATGGGTTAATACTTGAAAATTGCCTATAATTATGTAAAAGAAAAAAAAAATAGTGTACGCTTCCTAGCACACAACTAAAAGAAAATAAATGTAGAATTTGCAGGCTAGATAATATTTTGGTAGATAACAGAGAATCTACACGGTTTGCTGATATATCAAGAATTAATACTAGATATTGCTAAATTAAATGATGCATATAGCATACCATAATGCAATATGAAACTTGATTTGATGTCCGCTTGAACCTGTTGCCAGCATTGTCCGTGCAAAAGTCTTTATCCATTACTATTATCAATCGACCAAACTGAGTATCAGCTGATATTTCCACCATAATGGAAAATTCTTTGTCGGGAAGAAGAACCTTGAGAGTGGATGGTAAATCTTTTCCAGCTCCGTAAACAATAAGCTACAGCAAAGGAACATAATTAGATAATTGAAATCCGAGAAGAAAGTAGCAAAAAAAGGGAGAGGAAAAGAGGGCTGGAGGTATAACGGGAAAAGTTTAAAACTTAATACTTGGGGACGATATGGTAAGAAAGCAATAGTGTAAAAGAGCAAAGTAGTTTTGTGTGTAATTATAAAGTTTTCTGCGTACTCACATTGCAGTTACTGGGGGTGCATCTGAATCCACCTTCACCAGTGCAGCGTTCACTGAAGGAAACATTGACCAATACGTTTGAAGCATTTGTAAAAGGTGATGCAACAGAAACATATGCAGTTGGTGGAATTGTATCTGCAACGGAAGGACTGCAGAATTAGATTTCAAGTTCATAAACTTTCAAAGATACGAAGTTGCTCAAGGACACACAAATATCAAATGACTTTAGTTCTCCATAAGTTGGGAACATAAGCTACTCTAAAAGAGTACCTTCACCAAAAACATCTTGATGTATCTTTTCAAAGGAAGCCCTGCGGGTACAACTAGCATGGAGCAAATTTCAGGTCAACCTCTGAAGTTTTTAATTTTGTCGCACTTTTGACCATTATTTTTTCACTCTGAATTTAAGAAGTTTGCTTCAGTTTAGCCCAAAAAATTGTCATAAACTGAAATTTGTCAAAAGAATTTGTAATTTAATGAACTGCATCTCCAGAAAGACATCATTGATAAGTTGCTTATAATGTAAGTGATAACACGATGGTGTGTTAAATTCACTCACTTGGGGTGTTAGTTAAATAAAAAATCATGGGAGGAAAATGGTAACATTATGTCAAAAAATTACAAAATTTATTAAAGGAGATCAGGAAAATAAAGGGAAACTTCTAACCTCATTTGCTACAATATCATATTCTACAATATCATATTCTGCCTTAGATATTCTAGTAAGCAGATACTGGTGAAGAACACAAACACAAAAAACTAATTTTCTATTCCACAGTAATTAAAAGCAGGTTCCATTTTCTAACCTCATTTGCTACAATATCATATTCTGCCAAATCCTTAATTTTTGAAGTGTTGTTCAATTCTATCTGGAAACTTGAGTTCTCGCCAGCAGCAATCACAGGCATGCATGACCTTTGAGTGTCATGATCTTGATGCAAACCCTTTTCCCTTTGAGAAACGCTTGGTGAAATGGAAGAAGACTCTATGGCCACATAATGGTCAGTAGAACCAGGCTCATAAAGCATCCTTTTGTTTGCAACTCCCATATCAACATTCACAATTATTCCATTGGTTATGGATGGGATGTCTCCCTTACTAACTTTGTGCATAGACATGCTTTGACTTTCTACAGTACTTTCCAACTGAAGAAACTTATCCTTGTGCAAAATTTCGTCTATATAATCCTCTTTTTCATCCACATCATTCACATCATTGATTGAGAGTAATGGAACCTTTCTCTCACCGTTTTCATAAACACTTGGCTGGAAAGCAGATGATAAACACTGTAAATCAAGATCACCATTTTCTTGCAGAAGCTCTTCTAAATCGTCTGAACCAAAAGCTACAGATGAGTTCATCACGAGTGGATTTACATTTCCAGAACTCGACCTGTCAATATAACGGGAATTGCTTTTTCCATAACGACCAGTTGAATTCTCACAGTCCGTACCGTATTCAAACATTGAGTTCTCGCCCTCGGAGTGTTCGTACCCAGAGGAGGCATCCTCATCTACATCAATCATACTCCTGTTTTTGGCAGAGGCGGAGGAGCCTAAATTCCCCGCCGCTGGCGATCTTACCAGGCAAAGAATTTTGACTGGGAGTTGAATCATCACGTCCTGCGGATATTGCATTGCGAGCTGAAAAGTCCACCACTCTCCTTTCAGTAGACTCTACCTCCTGTTGGCCCTGCACTACCCCAAACTGCGCGCTTTCACCTGGACGATTGGTGAACGCGGGAAGCAACCGGGACGGCGTTCTGATTCTAGGTAACGAACCCATTCGGTCCAACAAGGCCACGGCAAGCTGGGAATGAGACAAACCCTTTTCTCTCGGCGACGCGATCCCGCCCTCATCCGACGATCTACAGAATCGTTCCCAAGATGCGGCATCGGGGAGATCAAGCAAGTCGCCGTGGTTCCCGACGGAGCTGCACAGGCTAGCACTGCCGAGGGCCGAATTGGCGCTGCAGTAGCGGTCGAGCCCCGAGCCCTCGCCATCGCAAGAAGAGTAGTTGGAGGCGGCGGAGTAGGAACCGGGGGGCGAGGCGTCGTCATCGTCGGCGTTGGAGCCCTGATGCTGCGGGAAGAACAAATCGAAAGGGTCGGTATGCACGGCGGACGGAGATCCGTCCTCCATGGGCCGTCAAGATCACCGAAGATCGAGTCTTTTTGATAGGAATCGGCTGCAAACGGAGCGGGAAAGGGATCGAGAGGCCTCCGGAGGAGGAGGATAATGATGGTGACGAGGCGAGCGGATTCGTTCGATCTGCTGCTTCTTCCCTGTGGTGGGTTTATGGAGCTGGGTTGATCGACTCGAGGGAGAGAAGAAATTGAACGAATCGATCGATCAAGGTCGAAGAGGAAGAGGTGGGTGTGAGAAGGAAGGAGAGGGAGGACGCATTGCATTTGCGTTGCGCGGCGCCGTCGTCGATGGAAAGATCGGGTAGTTTGGGCTCCATTTCAGCGACATGGGTTTCTACTTTTTCTGGGCTTTGCAGTTATAAATTGAAACAGTTTATTAGAATATATATTTATTATTTATAATGAAAGATGTGCAAAGTGTTATACTACATTGAAGGTTATGATTTAAATATAATTATAATATTAAAATAGTATATCTTAATTTTATTTGTTTTAAATTCAGGATCAGTAACTGTATTTTATCTATATTTTTAAATACAAAAATCTATATTTATTTCAAACTTTAACCTGCCTTTAAAATGTATTTTAAAACAATTGATCAATTTATTTTTTATAAATAAAAATAGATATTATATTTATTACAAGAATAATTATACTTAAGCATTACTATTTACTATTATAGTTATAAGATGAAAAAATATATGATATACGAATTAGTATATTACGCATTAAACTAGTCATAAAATAATAAATTAATACTTTAAACTAGTCATAGAATAATAAACTTTCTTATTTTAATCCAACACAATTTTTAAAGCATATTAATAAATTTACTATGAAAAAATTGCTTAGTTGAGTTTTAGTTGCCAAAAAAAATTCCTTATATTTTTAATTTTAATAATATTTATTATTATTATTTGAAGAGGACGTGGGAATTTTTTTGTTTTTTAAAATCTCTCTTATTTTTTGGAAGTTGATGAAAAGAAAGAGGTGGTATCATTTTAAGCTTTCCGAGTGCGAGGTGAGGAGGAAGAAGAGATTGTGTGTGTGGTTCGTGAGCGATGGCACAGGAAGGGACGGTGGTCGGATGCCACACCGTGAACGAGTGGAATCGTCAGATCGAGCAAGCCGATAGATCGAAGAAGCTGGTACGGATCCAATTCATTATTCCATTCTTTTGTGAGCAAAAAAAAGAAAGGCCTTTTTGGTCGCAAGCGATGCGTTTCCCTCTTTTTAATGAAATTGGTTTTTCGTCTGCAATGATTTAATAGAATGCAAGTCGCTTGGAGGGCTTTTCATTTGCCATGATTTAGTAGAATGCAAGTCGGATCCCCGCTCTCTCTCTCTGTTATTTTAGAAAAAAAAAACCGGTCCGGTTCAACTGAACCGGCCAGCTGCCCGGTCCGTGTGAACCGGCCCGACCCGGTCTGAAGGGGCCGACGCGAGCGAGAAGAGCCGCGGGCCCTTCCCGCCCGCGAAGCGCCCCCTTCTTCATCTCCTTTTCTTCTTCTTCTTCTTCTTCTTCTTCTTCTTCTTCTTCTTCTTCTGCTTCCTCGCGACCGCCCGCAGCACAGCAGCGCCGGCGCTGCTCCACCTCGTCAGCGCCGCCGCTCGCCAACCATCCCCCTCCGTCGCGACGAGAAGAGCTCGGAGGAGGGTGACTTTCCCTCCTTCCCGCTGCATTTCCTTCTTCGCGAGAGCAGCCCCCGTCCGCGCCCCTTCCACCTCGTCGGCGTCTACTGTCCGCCACCCGCCTTCCGCCTTCAATTGTCCGATCTCCGTAGATCCCCGCCGCGGCAAGGAGAGCACGGCGGAGGTCTGCTACAGCCCCCCACCCCTTTTCCGTCCCCTGTTTCCTCCCCTTCGAGGGAGAAGTCGCAGCCATCCGCCTAGTCCGCCGTTCATCGTCTTGCTGCCCGCCATCCACAGCCGCTGTTCCTCGCCGTTCCTCTTCGCTGTGACGAGGAGAGCGGCGAAGGCCTGCTACGATCGTGCACCTCCTTCCCGCTGCAAGTTTTCCCTGTTCCGCGAGCAAACCCTCGCCGTCGGTCATCCCCTGCGTAGCTACCGATCTGCTGCTCCGAACGCAATGGGTGAGCAGTTACGGCCTCCGGCGAGCTCGGGAGGAGTCGGCTCCCCGAGATTTCGACCTCCGTTGGGTCGATTGGGTCGACGCGGCCGAGAGGTCCACCGGCGAATCGACGAGGGAAGAACTGCTCGTTTCTTCCCTCTCGCCGGCCGCCGCTTGTTCTGCTTCCGCTGGGTGTTCGTGGGCTCGTAGGGGTCCGCGATTGTGCGCGTGCAAGTGTCCCCGAGGTCTCGCCGGCTAGATCACCGGCGTCCCTTCAGCCGCGAGTTCACCGACGAGGAGCGCGGGCGAATGAAACGGCGGAGGTATCATCCGCCCCTTTCTCTTCCTTAATCATGCTTAAGGACTAATTAAGCATGATTAGTTATAATTAAGCATGATTAGCTATAAACAAATATGTTTAATATAAATTAAGTTATGCTATGTTTAGTTTAAATTTAAACATGATTAAGCATGATTAATATTTAGTTAAATTAATCTAAGTGTAGTTAATGAGTTAATTAGGTGGATTTATTTAATGAGTTAAGTAGTTGGTTAAGCTGAACCGGTTAGTGGAGTTGGGTTGAGTTTGAGTTAAGCTTGGGTTCGGGTTAAGTTAAGTTGCATGATTAGTGCAAGTTAAACAAGGTTAGTGATTAATTAAGTGAGGTTAGTGAATGAGTTGAGTTGAACCGGACCCGAGTCGAACCGCATTGACTTGAACCGGACCGGAGTCGAATCGCATTGACTTGAACCGGACTCGAGTCCGACTCGGACTTAGTTGGTTAAGCTGACTTGATTGAACCCAACCATTTAGGCATGGGTCAAACTCAGGTTGAATCGGATGAATAGTAACCGGCCCGTTTGACCGAGTCAACAGCTGACCCGGTCAGCGTTGACCGGGTCCATCGCTGACCCAGTCAGCATTGACCGAGTCAACAGCTGACCCAATCAGCGTTGACCGGACCCACTGCTGACCCAGTCGGCGTTGATCGGTCAACCGTTGACCAGGTCAGAAAATAAAATAAAAAATTAAATAATTAATAAAAAAATAAAATAATATTAAAATAATAAAATAATATTAAAATCATAAAAATAGTAAAAAAATTTATGGGTTCTACTTGGGTCAAGTTATGGGTGAGTTTAATGAGTAGAAATTGAATAAAAATTCATTTAACTTAATAGATAAAAATTTAAAATATGATTAATTAAGAATTGATTAGGTGGGATTAATCCTAAACTTGTATAGGATTAATTTAATGTAATAATTATTTAATTGATAGATTTAAATTTATTTATCTTAAGGGAAAATAAATTAAATTTTATTTTGAATAATTGTGTTAATTAGGATTATCGCGGGTACGCGATCCGAGTAGTTCGTCGCATTGATCCATTGCTACGCGAGTTAGTTCTAAAGACCGGATCGCTCACCCAGGTGCGTTGGTTCTCCGATGGTAGGATTTATTCAAGCTAGGGAATGCCCGCTAGGGTTTTCTTAGGAAAAATTCTTGGATGTCTTAAATATGATAAATCATAATGCTTGATAAGATTTGAATTGTATGCATGTTAGTATAGTTTATTTTATCTAATATGATTGTTTTGTAAGGTATCTAACATATTCTAGATTTGTGTCCTGCATGTTGTACTGTATTTCTTTCTATGTGTTAAATATTTATCATGCGGACATAGATAGTAGATAACGATATGTTAGAACCTTTGGTGACGTCACCGCCACTTAGACAGAAAAAGGGGCCTTTCCCATATGCCCCGGTTGACCGCCGCGACCCGACGGAGGTCAAAACGGTGACATCCCGTTAGGCGCCACTCCCGAGATTGATGCATAGCTTAGATACTGAGAGCGCCACTCCCGAGGTTATGCATAGCTTATATACTAGGAGTTGGTAGGGTAGGAGACTGTACAAACTCCATAGTCATGTTAGACTAGAAATATGGAGCAAGTCCTTACCCGAAATCTTCACCCGCACGAGTGTCGTTTAGGCGAGCTCGTGATAGTCCTGAGATGGTTAGCAATGATGAGCCCTACTGTCACGCCCCGACCCAACTGTCGGCCACGTGGCAACCGCCGTATGAGCCCGACAGACCCATACAAGGCATCAAGTGATACATACCATTCATATACATCATTTATGCAGCGGAATTTACAATTTAATTATCTAACTCAACATTTCTAATACAGTCCCGATAAACCTACTACAATTCTATAATAAAAGACATCGAAAAATAAAACTAGACCCGTCGACGGACTCATCTTCATCAAATCTCTCGGACGGTCATCTAACACACCTGCACACACGGGGAAAAGTGGCGTGCTCAGCCTTGCGGCCTAGTGCGAAATTACGGCTCTACCGAATAAAGAAATCAAAGGCTAGGAGGAGTATTCTAGGATGTCTTTGGTGGTTAATCATCATCTTTCATGCCATATAATTTAAACAATTCCTATTGAGATAGACAACATAAATAAATAAATAAATAAACAAAGGTGTACATGCCACTAGATGTCACCTAAGTTAAGCCTAGTGTCAACATCAACAGTCTGTCCCCATTTGATTTGTATAAATCAATTTATGGGGAGCAACAAACATCGTAAATACAATACCGATGTATAATTCACTAGATGTCACCTACGTGATATCTAGTGTCCACGTCAACAGTCTGTCACCTACATCGTGACGAGACTTTAAGGTTTCATAAACTCGGGCTGCCAGCCTACGCTTAGTGACTACCCTAGCCAAGAGTATCAGTAAGCCCATCAGTGCCTTTCTGTCTCTGTCTCCACCTATGCCCGCTGCACTGATGTTGGCAGAGAGGACGGATGACCCAGAGTCCCTCTCCAGTTGTTTCAGTAGTCGCCAACCATGCCTCCCCTAGCGAAACCGTCGTGCCCTTACATCCTCCCCGGATTCCGTAGGGGCCACGACAAACCGTGTAGTACTACACACTGCCCGTAGACAGGGTCACCTCTCTTAAATCTCATCGGCCACGGCTAGCCGGAATAACCACCCTAGGATCCGGACTACTCATCCGATCGTCTGCAGACGTCAAGGGTGATAGTCGTGCGGTCTACGGATCCACTGTCCAAGGCGTCGCATGTGGAATCACCTTCCCAGTCCAATAGCCGTCGACGTCTATCGAGATTGGCGCACATCCGCACGATGGGCTGTGGCCCTCGACTTCGTCGGTGCCAAGTCCATGGTAGGTTTCATCCTAGCTAACCATCTCAGGACTATCACGAGGCCGCCTACAACGACACTCGTGCGGGTGAAGATTTCGGGTAAGGACCTGCTCCATATTTCCAGTCTAATATGACCATGGAGTGTGTACAGTTCCTTACCCTACCAGCTCCCCGTATATAAGCTATGCATAACCTCGGGAGTGGCGCTCCCAGTATCTAAGCTATGCATCAACCTCGGGAGTTGCGCCTAACGGGACGTCACCGTTTGACCATCGTCGGAACGCGGCGGTCAATCGGGGCATATGGAAAAAGGCCTCTTTTTCTCTAAGTGGCGGTGACGTCGCCAAGGTTCTAACATGTCGCATGTATTATCTATGTCCGCATGGTAGTTATTAGCATATCATACCGAAGCAATTTTGCATGCAAGACATGATTATAAAGCATGTTAGATACCTAGCAGATCAACATGTTAGATAAGATAACTATGCTAGCATGCATACAATTTAAATCTTATCAAACATTATGGTTTATCATATTGAAGACATCCAAGAATTGTTCCTAAGAAAACCCCAGCGGGAATTCCTTAGCGTGAATAAATCCTACCATCAGAGAACCAACGCACCTGGGTTAGCGATCCGGTCTTCAGAATCAATCCGCGTAATAATGAATCACTCCGTCGAACTACTCGGATCACGTACCCGCGATAAATCCTAATTAACATAATTATTTAAAAATCAAATTAAATTCTTTTTTCCCTAAAGTAAATCAAATATTAATTTATCAATCTAACCTAATCATTCAGATACTAATTAACCAAATTTCCATTTTTATAATTTAAATTAACTTAGTTAAGCTTAGATAAATTTTATCAAATTTATCCATTTAAACCCCTTAGCTAGCCCAAGTCATCTAAGGGCCCAAATAACACTTATCAGCACTTAATTAGATCAATTAACCATTAATTAGCTATTTTAAATCACCTAATCATACTCATGAAAAGTTAAGTTATTTTTATTATTTTATTATTATTTGACTGGTCAACGGTCAACAGTTGACCCGGTCAACCCGGTGAACACGGTGGACCCGGTCAACACGGTGGACTCGGTCAACGCTGTTGACCCGACCATCGCGGTGGACCCAGTCAACGCGGTGGACTCGGTCAACGCTGTTGACCCAACCAACGCGGTGGACCCAGTCACTGTTCATTTGGCTTAACTTGAGTCTGACCCAACCCTGGCCAGTTCGGTTCGATCGAGTCAGCTCCAACTCATCTAAATCCAAGTTCGACTCAGGTTCAATTTAATTGATTCAGCTCACTTCAACTAACTCAACCCGAACCCAAACTTAACTCGAATTCAACCCAACTAACTCCAATCTGGTTCAACTCAACCCATTCACTAACTCTACTTAATTAAATCATTAATTTTTCTTAACTTAATTTATCCTGCTTAATTAATCCACTAAGCTTGGTTGATTTACACTAAGCATGTTTAAATTAATCTAAGCATTTTAACAACACTAATTTATCCTAAACATGTTTAATTACAACTAACATGCTTAAATAAATTACTAATCGTGATTAGAGAAAAGTAAAGCTACCTTAGCCGAAATCACTATTCATCATCGGAAACACTATTCACCACCGGAATAGTAGCACCGTCGCCGGAACCCTAGCCGCCACCTCGCCGGAGCTCGTGAATTCAGCGGCAAACTTGACGGCGAGCTCCGCAAGCCTACGCACGCGTGGGAACCGACGACTACCTGCGCAAAATCCGGCCATCAACACCTAAAATCTATCTTTTGGGTGGCGTCGCCGGCGAACTTTAGGGCAAGTTCGCCGGAGGGTGAATTCGCCCAATAACAGAGGGGAAACGGAGCTCTTACCTCGCTAATGCGTGGAGAAGGAAGGAAAGGAGGTTTCCGCCGGCGAGAAGGGTGGAAATCGCGGCTCCACCGCTCGCCGGTGGGGCTGCGATCGAGCGAGCAGCGGCGGCGGAAATCACCGCCTGCTGCAGGGGCGTCGAGGGTGAACGGCAGCTCGCGGGGGCGCGGCGGGGGCGAGCGTCTCCAACCGCAGCTGGGGAGACGACGCGCCGGCGACCTAGGCGCGTGATGGTGGCGGACGATAGACGGCGAGCTCGCGGGAAGGACACGGACGGTTTCTCTCACAGCGAGGAGAATGCAGGGGAAACAGGGGAAAGAGAGGGGCGTGGCCGCTGGACCTCTGCCGCGCTCTCCTTGCCATGGTGGGGGTCTAAGGAGGTCGAACGACGGCGGACGCTGGCGACGCGCGACGGACGGCGGGCGCTGGCGATGGGCGACGACGGCGAGCGCCTGCATTCGCCCTGCTGCGGTCGAAGATGAGGTGGGCGTCGCGAAAGCGAAGGAGGCAGGCGATGGAGTCGGGCGGCCGCCGACGAACGACGGCAGCCGACGGCGTCGAATGGGAGGGGCCGCCGGCGTGCCCTGCTGCGGTTGAGGGAGATGGGGAAGAAGGCGAAGAAGAAGAAGAAGAAGAAAAGGAAGAGGGGAGGGGCGCCTCGCGAGCGGGAAGAGCCCGCGGCTCTTCTCGCTCGCGTCAACCCCTTCGGACTGGGTCGGTCGGTTCACTCGGACCGGCCAGCTGGCCGGTTTAGTTGAACCGGACCGAAATTTAAATTAATTTTTTTTCCTAAAAATCTAATTTATTAAGGTGGGGGTTTACACCTACCATGGACGTGGCACCGATGGAGTCGAGGTTGCCACAGCCCATTGTGCGGATGTGCGCCAATCTCGATAGACGTTGACTGCTACTGGACTGGGAAGGTGATTCCACATGCGACGCCTTGGACAGTGGATCCGTAGACCACACGGCTATCACCCTTGACGTCTGCAGACGATCGGATGAGTAGTCCGGATCCTAGGGTGGTTATTCCGGCTAGCCGTGGCCGATGACATTGTTATATGGCGACCTTGTCTACGAACAACGTGTAGTACTACATGGGTGTCGTGGCCCCTACTAAATCCGGGGAGGATGTAAGGGCACGACGGTTTCGTTAGGGGAGGCATAGTCGGCGACTAGTGAAACAATGGAGAGGGAAACTAGGTCACCCGTCCTCTCCGTCAACATCAATGCGGCGGGCATAGGTAGAGACAGAGACAGAAAGGCACTGATGGGCTTACTGATACTCTTAGCTAGGGTATTCACTAAGCATAGGCTGGCAGCCCGAGTTTTATAGCTTCAAGTATGATTATGACTTAGGTGACATACGGTTGACATTAACACTAGATACAATGTAGGTGACATCTAGCGAGTTATACATCAGTAATTTATTTACGTTGTTTTACTGCTTTTGATAAATTAATTTACACAAATCAATTGAAAAATGATGATTAACAACCAAAGACATCCTAGAATACTCCTCCTAGCCTTTGATTTCTTTATTCAGTAGAGCCGTAATTTCGCACTAGGCTGCAAGGCTGAGCACACCACTTTTCCCCGTGTATGCAGGTGTGTTAGATGACTGCCCGAGAGATTTGATGAAGATAAGTCCGTCGACGGGTCTATTTTTATTTCTCGATGTCTTTTATTATAGAATTGTAGTAGGTTTATCGGAACTGTGTTAGGAAATGTTGAGTTAGGTAATTTAATTGTAAATTCCGCTGCATAAACGATGTATATGAATGGTATGTACCACTTGATGCCTTGTATGGGTCTGTTGGGCTCATACGGCGGTTGCCACGTGCCCGACAGTAGGGTCGGGGCGTGATAAAAAATTCCTTATATTTTTAATTTTAACGGGAATTGCTTTTTCCATAACGACCAGTTGAATTCTCACAGTCCGTACCGTATTCAAACATTGAGTTCTCGCCCTCGGAGTGTTCGTACCCAGAGGAGGCATCCTCATCTACATCAATCATACTCCTGTTTTTGGCAGAGGCGGAGGAGCCTAAATTCCCCGCCGCTGGCGATCTTACCAGGCAAAGAATTTTGACTGGGAGTTGAATCATCACGTCCTGCGGATATTGCATTGCGAGCTGAAAAGTCCACCACTCTCCTTTCAGTAGACTCTACCTCCTGTTGGCCCTGCACTACCCCAAGCTGCGCGCTTTCACCTGGACGATTGGTGAACGCGGGAAGCAACCGGGACGGCGTTCTGATTCTAGGTAACGAACCCATTCGGTCCAACAAGGCCACGGCAAGCTGGGAATGAGACAAACCCTTTTCTCTCGGCGACGCGATCCCGCCCTCATCCGACGATCTACAGAATCGTTCCCAAGATGCGGCATCGGGGAGATCAAGCAAGTCGCCGTGGTTCCCGACGGAGCTGCACAGGCTAGCACTGCCGAGGGCCGAATTGGCGCTGCAGTAGCGGTCGAGCCCCGAGCCCTCGCCATCGCAAGAAGAGTAGTTGGAGGCGGCGGAGTAGGAACCGGGGGGCGAGGCGTCGTCATCGTCGGCGTTGGAGCCCTGATGCTGCGGGAAGAACAAATCGAAAGGGTCGGTATGCACGGCGGACGGAGATCCGTCCTCCATGGGCCGTCAAGATCACCGAAGATCGAGTCTTTTTGATAGGAATCGGCTGCAAACGGAGCGGGAAAGGGATCGAGAGGCCTCCGGAGGAGGAGGATAATGATGGTGACGAGGCGAGCGGATTCGTTCGATCTGCTGCTTCTTCCCTGTGGTGGGTTTATGGAGCTGGGTTGATCGACTCGAGGGAGAGAAGAAATTGAACGAATCGATCGATCAAGGTCGAAGAGGAAGAGGTGGGTGTGAGAAGGAAGGAGAGGGAGGACGCATTGCATTTGCGTTGCGCGGCGCCGTCGTCGATGGAAAGATCGGGTAGTTTGGGCTCCATTTCAGCGACATGGGTTTCTACTTTTTCTGGGCTTTGCAGTTATAAATTGAAACAGTTTATTAGAATATATATTTATTATTTATAATGAAAGATGTGCAAAGTGTTATACTACATTGAAGGTTATGATTTAAATATAATTATAATATTAAAATAGTATATCTTAATTTTATTTGTTTTAAATTCAGGATCTAGCTACAGTAACTGTATTTTATCTATATTTTTAAATACAAAAATCTATATTTATTTCAAACTTTAACCTGCCTTTAAAATGTATTTTAAAACAATTGATCAATTTATTTTTTATAAATAAAAATAGATATTATATTTATTACAAGAATAATTATACTTAAGCATTACTATTTACTATTATAGTTATAAGATGAAAAAATATATAATATACGAATTAGTATATTACGCATTAAACTAGTCATAAAATAATAAATTAATACTTTAAACTAGTCATAGAATAATAAACTTTCTTATTTTAATCCAACACAATTTTTAAAGCATATTAATAAATTTACTATGAAAAAAATTCTTAGTTGAGTTTTAGTTGCCAAAAAAAATTCCTTATATTTTTAATTTTAATAATATTTATTATTATTATTTGAAGAGGACGTGGGAATTTTTTTTGTTTTTTAAAATCTCTCTTATTTTTTGGAAGTTGATGAAAAGAAAGAGGTGGTATCATTTTAAGCTTTCCGAGTGCGAGGTGAGGAGGAAGAAGAGATTGTGTGTGTGGTTCGTGAGCGATGGCACAGGAAGGGACGGTGGTCGGATGCCACACCGTGAACGAGTGGAATCATCAGATCGAGCAAGCCGATAGATCGAAGAAGCTGGTACGGATCCAATTCATTATTCCATTCTTTTGTGAGCAAAAAAAAGAAAGGCCTTTTTGGTCGCAAGCGATGCGTCTCCCTCTTTTTAATGGAATTGGCTTTTCGTCTGCAACGATTTAATAGAATGCAAGTCGCTTGGAGGGCTTTTCATTTGCCATGATTTAGTAGAATGCAAGTCGGATCCTCGCTCTCTCTCTCTCTCTGTTCTTTTGTCATGAATTGAGGAAAAAGAGTTCTGGTTGTGTTCACCTTTTAGACACCCTATTTTTGCACCAAAGAAGAAATTTTTTTGGACACAAGCGATAGTTTCCAGGATTTCGATTTTCATTCTCCTCTTGGCTCCTTCTTTTGTGGAATTGGCCTTTCTCTTGCAACGATTTAGTATAATTCAAGTTGGTGGATCCTCCGTTCTCTCTTGTGTTCTTTCCTTATGAACCGAAGAAGAAAAAAAATAGCATTTTGACGATTCTTAGTCGTGCTCACCTTCTAGACGCCCTATTTCATATCATAAAAGAAAAAAAAATTTCATTTTCCAGTGACTTGCCGAGGTATCTCTTTGGAGAGTAAATTATGTGGGAAATTTCTTTCTGTGACTCCATTTTTATTGATCTCGAGTGGTGAAGAACAAAATTTTGCACTAAATTAGGAATGGTGCCCGTAAGAGCTGTTCTTATGTTAGTTCAAGGAACAAAGCTACCTAATTAAGATTTTTTTCCCTTTATT
Organism: Thalia dealbata; assembly: GCA_030544415.1. Lineage (NCBI taxonomy): Eukaryota > Viridiplantae > Streptophyta > Magnoliopsida > Zingiberales > Marantaceae > Thalia > Thalia dealbata. The sequence continues at coordinate 18,057,549 of CM060458.1, forward strand.
ACGAGATGTCTAATATCATTATGTTCGTAGTACTGTAATAGGCACAGTCTAATTGGGGCACGAGTTGAGATGGGCTAGGATTGTGCCACCTATAAGCGGCACAACTAAGCATTAAGGCTCATTGATTTAGAACTTAGTTTTTCATTTTCCATTATAAATTTAGCATGCCATTTTCCATTATAAATTTAGCATGATTAACTGGCAGACTGGGGGCTCCCTATCCTTCTGAATCATCTTATCAATCTCATCATAGGAAACCAAGCGAATACACCCTCTCCCTTATCTCTATAAGAAATACTCGGCGAACACCATTTGGAGCATGTACTGCCCTAGGAACGAGAGCCTGGAGTGCCCATTCCTAAGGTGCTTGGCATTTGTCTGCTCACATCCTGGGGTTGGGTGCTTGAAAGCCAGGTAAAGCATCGAATTGCTTGGTCGGTTCCCAACAAATTTTATCACCAGTATTTCTGAAGATGACTGCAATTCTAGCGTTCGAATCAAAGAGGCCTATTTTTTTAGAGAAAGTTAAGATACATTTAACACAATCTCAGGATAACTATGCAATTCTAAAGATGATCTCCTTTGCCCATTGAGCTGCCGGTCAAAAAATTTACACTCGTTGAAGCTCATATTTAGTACCAAAATCCAACCTTACAAAATCTAACTTTACATCTATTTTTTTTATAAAGTAGTTGGAGGATCGACAGTTTAATTTCTATAGCTAAAAAGATGCATCGTGGATGATCATCCTTGACAACCGTCGTTACACAGACTATGTATCATCGCCTTCGATTGGTGATAAAAGTATATTCTTTTCTGGATGATAACGGAAAGAAGCATGTGAGGGTGACAGCAATAGTAAGTAAATGGTTAAGTGGAGCAGTTGATTAAAGAATCATAATGAACTCATCCCTTTTTTTAGTTTAACAGAACAAAAATTGTATTTGAATCTTTTTCACAGTTTCTCAAACAATTGCCTAATTAATTATTGGATATAAAAAAAATAAATCTTAAATGTATTATCATGATATATATAAATTAAATTAACTGAAATTTACTTGGAACTGATTTAAATTTATTAAATCATAATTCAAATTATTCCCATCGATCTACAGAGCAAGAGCAAAAATAGAAGAGGGAGGGTAATAATGAAGGAAGAGGGAGGAGCACTCGGTTTCTTCTATCCACCCAACATTAGACGGATTCATATTTAGATCTTATAAAAACCCGATCTCTCTGCCCAGAGACACGTTCCGCCACTCCCCCCGCCCACATCCCCTTTCGCCGATGTGGCCGTGATCAGTTTGGCCGCTCCCTATCGCTATCACCCCTCCTACCTTTCCTACTCTCACCTCTACCTTCCATTGCCTCGTGATCAACATGGGCGCCCCCGCCCGGATCCCTCCTGTCGCTTCTGCGGCTGCTGCTGCTAACGCCGCCGCCCCCGCCCGGATCCCTCCTGTCGCTTCTGCGGCTGCTGCTGCTAACGCCGCCGCCCCCGCTGCCGTTGCCGCCGCCCCCGCTGCCGTTTCCGCCGCCCCCGCTGCTGTTGCTGCGTTTGCCGTTGCCGTTTCCCCCGTTGCCATTGCTGTTACCGCTGCCCTGACCGCCGCCTCTGCTGCCGTTACCGCCGCCCATACTGCCGTTGCCGCGGCCCTTAATGCCGTTGCCGCCGCCGCCGAACCTACTAGTGCTGCCGCCGCCCTCCGTGCTGCCACCGCCCTCCGTGCTTGCCGCCGCCCTACGTGCTGCCGCCGCCGCCTACCAAGCTTCCACCGCCGCTTTCCAAGCTGCCACCGCCTCTTTCCGAGCTGCCACCGCCGGCTTCCGTGCTGATGATACCGCCGCCCCTGCTACCGATGCTGCCACTATCGCCTTCAATGCTGCCGATGCCGCCTTCCGTGCTGCCTTTGCCGTCTTCCCTGCTCGCGTTGCCGTAGTATTTGCTACTCGTGCCGCCAGTAGTGCTGCTTGGACCGCCGCCTCTGCTGCTGACCCCGCCGCCTTCCCTGGTGCTCCCGACGCCGCCGACGCCTTCCGTGGTGCCGCCGACGCCTTCAGTAGTGCCGCCGACGCCTTCCGTACTTTCCGTGGCGCCTTTCGGGCTGACGATGCCGTCGCCCATGCTGTCGATGCTGCCATTATCGCCTTCCATGCTGCCGATGCTGCCTTCTGTGATGCCGCTGCCTCTGCTACCGCTGCTGCCGCCTCCGCTACTGTTACCGCTGAATCCGCCTCCGCTACTGTTACCGCTGAGTCCTTCTGCTGCCGCCGTAGCCGGCTTTTTCTTTTTAAGCTGCTGAAGTGTTACTTCATCTAGAATTGTTTCATTCTTACGTTATTTTCCTTTCTTTGTTATGCGGTGTATTTTGTTTCTCGCTTGAACTGAACAGTATTTTGTTAGCTTATAAATAATTTCATGATAGCACATGCAGAATATTTAGTAGAGGCTATATTAGTATTTGTCATTCAATAAGAACAAACTCTCTTCATAGAAGAGCTATGTATTTATCATCCATGCATAAAAATTTCCACCTCCACAGCCGGGCGTCTACTTCGGGTAGCGTCATCTTAATACATGCATAGGTTCTCCCAAACTGGTAGTAAAGATGATTCAACTTAATATGTTGCCTTTGAACTCTCTACTCTCAGAGTATGCTCATTGACTTTGCCTGACTTTGCCTATGAACTCTCTCCTATGAGAGTAGAAGAACTTGACAATGATGGTTTCTATACTGCTGGAATTACTGTAATAGTAACGTAGCATCATTTCCCATGTTGACAAGTTTGCAATATATAATGATGTGCCTTCATCATCATCATCTATTTTTATGCATACTTATCCTGCTTCAATTAAGTTAACCCGGTCGTGCCAACATTCTAAGTTTCATTAGCTTGTTATTGTTTGATCTGAAAGTTGTATCTCAAACTTGTTTACCTTTAGAATGCAGGAAAGGGACAATACTTCTCACCCTCCTAACTCTTATACTACAAATAGGGACAATACTTCTCACCCTCCTAACTCTTATACTACAAATATGCAGATACGCTATGCGATGGTTCTATTTGTATGTATCTAATAAAATATGAGCAGCTCCTCTGCTTAAAAAAGTTATATGTCTTTGCAGCTTTTTTATATTTTATTTTCTCAACTATGACCGTTCTCTTCTCCACTGGAGTTGGATCTTCTGTTATAAGTGTCGGGAATAAAAATATTTCAATTCCTAATCATATACATTTATCTCAATTTTGCTCTTCATTCTGGAAAACATGCATTGTGATGAGCTCAGTAGATATATGCAGTCTTAAACTGCCCTTATTTTTCAGTAACTTGTTAATTTACATTGGATCACTTCCATCCTAAATTAGGGCCTTCTAATTTGAAACAGCTACTTCGACCTCACCATCATTCTTAATTACTTATTGGCTCAAATGTTTACTCTTGAGTTCATGAATTTTTAATTATATATAATAAAGGCCTACATGACTTAATTTGTTTGGGCATTAAATTCAATTCAAGAGGACACTTTAACTTAATTTAATTTGAAAAAAGCCAACAAAAACTCCGTTTATTAAAAAAGATTAAAAAATCAACTGCATTATAATTAATTTAATTTAGTTAAGCGTGTAGAATTGAAGATTTATAATATTAATTAAGGATGATTATATAGTTATTATATTATTTTAAAGACTTTTTATAAAGTTAAATAATAAAATTTTTATGGACTCTTATTTTAGAATCGGGTGGTCCGGATCACAATTTAAATTAAATTTTATCATGGAATTTATACCATTATTTAAATGTTTTATTTTACAATGAGAGAATTGACTGATTTTAAGAATTCCAATTCTCCCATTTCTACCAACTCCATGGTAGCCCAAATGCAGGAATTGGCAACCCAGTTCCTGCGTACCAAACACACCCTTACGGTTTTTTAAAAGTCTTCTCTTTGATTAATGATGCGAGTTTTGTACATCGAAGGACTCATGGGAGAGCTAATCACATGATTTCCTTATTTGGGTTTGTCAAAAACGACATCCAAGAGCTTTTATTTTGAGATCTTGATTTTGTCTTTTTTGAATTATCTACTAATTACATCCGTCCTATTTTTTTTATCACCAGATGAAGATCCAAGTAATTCCTCTCCTACTCTAGCCAAATCAAGTCAGTCAGCTGATGATAAATCAGAGGTAAATACTACAAAAGGAGCCAGACATGAACAAAGTATTTTGGAATAGAAATCATAAGCTGAGAATCTCCACATATGTGCTATCTCATTTACACATTGCTGCTAGAAATGCATACGTGGATGCATCCAGAAGATATAAAGCGCCTATAAACGTATCATTGAGTAGAGGAGCTATTTGCAGTGCAGTTGCTGGTGCAGACTTTTGATCATATCATTGAAAGAGAAATATTAAAACACACAAAGGCCTTGCTGATTTTAAGGTGCAACTTTGGGAGTGCTTGGAATATCAGGTCCGTTCTGATTTCCTTTCTTCTCTTCTACAGCTTGATTACCGTAATGAATGCACACTTAATCTTAACATGCATCTTTGGTGGATTTACTGCGATCCAAAGTTAGCTAAGCGGGATCCATGTAATACTATCAGATTTTCTTGACGAGTTATTTGTATCTTTACAGGAGGTTAGTGCTTTTGAGGAATCATGAGATATCACTGTTTGTGGATGAGCTCTATTTCTCCACACTTATTCTTTCTTATGCATCGAAATGTGAATGTGCATGAAGTCAGAGGTAACGTACCATTTTTTGTTGTTGTTAGAGCTTACAACTGATTTATATCTTTTCATTTTTCCCCCATGAGATAAATGATCCAAATTTAATTCCCCTCCTACACTACTCAGGTCAAGTCAATCGTAATTTGTATCATGTCTTAAGTTTGTAACTTATTGTAGCATAGTTGTCTGCCTATGCTTAAGATATGTTTTAATTAAGGACTACCCTAAGAACTATCAATGTATATCTAAATTTTTTTCGTATACAAGGTATACATTATTTTTGTTAGAGTAATTAGGCTCTATACTAAGTCCATCGTACTGATGATGTTGCCTAAAAAATCTATCAAGAGAGCCTCAATTAAAAGTCATTGGAGAGTCGTAGACTAAGGATTGATATTTTACCGGGTATTATAAAGGGTGAAGAAAAAGGCCAGCCCACTCAAAGTTGGAAATGGGCTAAAGGAGTAATTTTATAGTGGACTCAGATTGGGCAAGCCCACCCATGGAGTCTTCGGCCTAGGTGATGGGTGACAGAATGGAGCCTGGGCTCCCAACTTTGACAAGATCTGTTGAACGTCCTCTCCAAATAGTCGGAGTTAACCACCTCGTTCCTCCGTAATTGACCTACTGGTTCCAAATTTACATCCGGCGGAACATACAATGGTCCGAAGCGGGGCCAGGAGGCCCTCCAGCGTCTGAGTTCGGCCGACCCACCGCTCTACCTCTCGCCGTCGCTCGAACTCGCCCAGGATGCCCGTGCCGCTGCTCTCTACCTGTATTCCTTGCTCGTCCCCTACTGCCCCAAGCCTGCCCTCGATCGCCTCCTCGTCGGGGACGGCTTCGACGCCGAACAGATTTGGTACCAGATTGACCTCCTTTCTCGCCCCTTGCTCTCCGCCGCCCGCCGTGATCTGAACCGTATCTCCCGGGATCCTGCTGCCCACGTGCTGGGAGCCCCTGTTGGCGCTGCGCGGGACGGGGAAGCAGTGGGGGTGGAGAAGAAAAAGGTCATTGAGGACGGCGAGGACGACGAGCAGGATGGAGACGAGAGCGAGGAAGATGAGGAGGAAGAAGAGGGAGAAGATGAATCAGAAGAAGAGGAGGATGACGAAGACGACGATGCCGATGCCGACGAGGGAGATGAAGATGAAGATGAAGAGGCCGATGAAGTAAAAGGGAACAATGTTGAAGACAAGTTTTTGAAGATTAAGGATTTGGAGCAGTATTTGGATAGGGAAGAAGAGAAAGAGTACGGCCTTCAAAAGGACAAGGGAAGCAGACGGAAGGAGATAGAAATGGACGAGGAAGAGGATGAAGATGAGGAAGAGGAGGATGACGACGATGATGACGAGGAAGATGGCTTGGATGTAAGATATACTTGTCCTGTATCTCAGTTCCTTATTGTCTATTCTGATTGTTATATGTTTGTTTTTAGCTTAAAAATTTGAATTCCAACCAGGTAAGCATTTCAAAAATTTTATAAACGCTTGCAACTCAGCTCCAAACAATTTGGTCTATGTATTATGTCCGGGAAAAACTTTTTTTGTTTTTATATTTTTTTGGTTGGTTTCCACGTCAACTTAGAAAATTTGAGATTTTTGCCAAAAATTTTAGTTAACGACTAGTCTTGTTAGGCGACTGAAGATAGTCAATGCATTCCCCTTCTTATCCACTTTCATGTATCATTTTACGGAACACCAAAAATTCTTATCCTTATTGTTGTTTCAGACTGCAAATCTAGATGGGGAAACCAATTTGAAGATTAGAAAAGCTTTAGAAAGGACATGGGATTACTTACTTCCTGATAAAGCTGCAGAATTTAAAGGTTCATTGCTTTCTTTGAAATAATTTCTTTTTTTATGTGCTGTTACCACTTCTGTCAGATGGCCTGATAGCTGATTGCATCATAGTTTAGAGATGAAATTTGGATTAGTGGGTATGCCAAAAGTTTTAGTCGTATTTTCTAATTCTCTAGTTCGTTCTCTATCATCTCATATTATTAAGTTTACTAGTTGTTGAGTATCCTCTTCTGCATGCACTGGGAAAGGTGTGTATCTTAGTGGAGGAGTTGGCAATCAAGTCTGGAATTGCATAATAGTTACTGCTTAGTATTTTTGGTTGCCTTGAGAATTCCTTTTTATACTAATGAAGATTAAATTTTTTTCATGGAATCACCAATTTCTTGTTGCTTTAGAAGTTCTTACTGCAGGCCTTATGGATGCTTGTATGTCTAGTTGCTTACATTCTCCTATCTCAATCTTTTTTAATTCAATTGTTTGTTAAACCTACAATTCTAGTGAAGTAGGTGTAAGTTGTATTTATTAAATTTGCTTAGGCGTCACTTAACTCAAAACTTAAGTGGGTAGGAGTACAAGTGGTAAGTTGAGTCATTGTTATATTTGTATTAGAAGACCCTAATACGAGGGTAGAAGACCCTACCGTGCATAACTGGGACAACACATCCATCAAACCATACTGCACCCAGCAACTCAAAATGAAACACAAGCAAACTATAAGGCGTGGCTTATGAGTCATGAGAATGTTAGGGTTGCAACTGCTTGTATGGCTAAGGCCCTTGTTTATTTTAAACTACCTATGAGACATCTCTTATTTCTCTCACCCCATACACTTCAATGCCATAGAACTAATTGTTTGATCATTAGTAGTTTTATTTCCTCATCTCCCTTCACCAGCATAGGTTATGTGAGATAGTGTATGGCTGCATTTGCAATTGTTGTAAATATATAAAGGATCCTTTTTTTTTTGTATAAGGACATTGATAGAACGGATGATTCCTTGTTTCAACTTCTCCTTCACATAGGCTGCAATCACTATCGACCATGATGCCCTTACATACCAATAGTAGTTTGGTATCTAATTTATCTTTCCTCATTAGCCGGTTAAAAAAAAGGTAATTTTTATGGCAACTTAGGTTTTTATAAGATGCAACCTTCAGTATCCTTCATACCCTACATGGAGTGCACTAATAACTTTTTTTTTTTCCTCCACCAAATTTGCTTATTCCCCTCACCAATTTGTATATCATTCATATCATCAATGAACCTCTTTGTAGCTGCTGAGGAAATATCATTATTTACAACTATTGTCTAACCTCTAAATAAACCATAATCCCACCTAGCAAGTTGAGAAAACGTGGCATTTGAATATTTAACTGTTAAGAAGACCTCCTTTTGCATGTCTGTCATCTTTTCGTAATTGTGTCGTGACTTAAACCAGAATCTTATGACAGCCCCATCTCTAATTTCATAGCCTAGACTGCACAGAAATACCCCTCTTAGTTTTGTCATAGCACGTCATGCATTTGACTATTCTACAGTGCCCTTGTCCATATACCAAATTTGGACAAAAAATATTCCGTACTGTAGCTCCTGTTACGTCAAGCATCACTGTGCTAACCTGAGCACAGATGGTATTTTATGTATGGGGTTTTGTGTTTCATAACACTCTTACTCATGTCTGGTTGGGCAAAAACCAAGGTTATATATGTTTCTAATGTGATCTCAAAACAATCGGGACATGTGACTACTTACTCAAAAACATAAGTCTTTTTTGTAAAAGGTCCAATCTATACTCATCTTGTTCCGTTTGTTGAGTCCACCACCTCCACTCAATGCTTTTTTTCCCCCTCCTTGAATACTCTCTGATGCAAATTTTTTCCATTTAGGATTTGATAATTAGTTCCCTGACTTTATAGTATTCTCTTTAAAATTGATGTTACCTGAAGTTAATGATAAGTTAAGTATTGCTTGTTTCATCTTTCCATTAGATATACAATGTCATTTTTTCCCTTAAAAAGGAAAATCCTAGTGCGGATCATATTCTCATCTATGGACTATACATTTTCCTTAGCTGTGGGCTGTTGCATGATATTCTTGTTTGTAATAACATAGGTGCTTTTGTATAAGGTGCATTTGAGGGTCACTTTGATACTCTCCTCATGTATTCTTTTAGTATTTACTTCATTTTGCTTATGAGGAAATCTGCAAACTTGTTATTTTAGTTTTCATGAGACCTCCAGCCTTGGCCTGAAGTTAATTTGATTAGGGAATTTCATCCTTCTTCTGGAAGATTGTCATTATGTGGACCTTTGCCCATTGGGACCTTCTCTGACTACTAGTATTCCTTAAGTGATTAATTAACATTGCATCTAAATCATTCTTGGAAAAAAAACATTGTGCCTATTTGTTTTTGTTTGGTAATTTTCATCGACTCCAACTAACGCTTCTACTCTATGTTTCTAATAAATGTGCAGGGGAGATAGAGTGTGAACAACCAAACAATTCATTGTACACCTTTACTGGGAATCTTATGATCGAAAGTCAAACACTACCTCTTTCTCCAAATCAAATTCTACTTAGAGTAAGTCTGAAGACTTGCATTTCCATATTGTATCTCTAGTATGCCTTAATTGCAACATGCTTGTGTTGTTTTCGAAATCTTATGTTTATAGTACGCCTGTTGCTTTATCTTTTACTGGACTTGGTCTCTATGTGCTGTCTAAATCTGTATGAAAGTGGATACCATCTTTGTTGTAATTTGCATTACATTTAATCTCCTCTGTATTTCTCTCGCTCGACATATCTACTGTCTTGCACTGGACCTGGAAGGACTTGTTTCCAGCTGTTATGCCACGACATGGTTGGCATGCCTCAGTGCAAATCTACTTGTCTTTCTTTTGGTTGCTTTGCTTGCATTCTGTGTTTACTGATCTAATGTGTATAAAATGCTAGATGATGGTTATTTTATCAATACTACTTCTTAGCTCGATCAAATATCATATGCTGATTATTTTTCTATCTAGGGTACACTACTGGATCTTGAACTTTGGGGCAAATTTTAATGGGGTCTTCTGTATCTTTTTAGTCAATTGACTTTTTAAACTTCTGTTAGTGGTTCACTAAGATACTGCCATCTGTTCCTCATCATTATCTTGGGAGAGCTGAATGTACTATGCAGTTGGACTTACCAACCTGGCATACTGTGAAGGAAAAAAGGTTTTTGACTGGATTATTATATGGTTCACTTTGGGCTATGGATATTAAAATCTATAAATAAATCAGTGCAATTTTGAGCTACAAAAAGGAAAGGAAAAAAATTAATACAACAAAATAAAAGATAACATATATCAAGAGTATATCAAGAGTCATTTTGTTATTTGTCGACAGGATTATTTTTAGGCACATGGATGTAAATTTGTATTTGTGAGCAGGAACAGAATAAGGATGTAGACCAGAACTTTGGGTCGCTATTTTGTCAGCATGGTTGGATCATATCGATGGGTTGATTCTTCAGCATATGCCAGCCCTTCTGACATTTGTCACTGAGCTGGCTCTCAAAATTGGTTAGAATCAATGGCCATAAGTTTGGGGCTGAACTGTCTCTTTTTATGTCCAGCTGAATTTGCTATCTCGTAGAGGTGTTTGTTATAAGCTGGCGAGTATTTTGATGAAGCAGACCTGCCATGGTTTGTGTTTGATTTACTATTGACTGTTGTATAAAGGTCCAAATCTACATATCAGTAATCCACTTCTTGTTGGCTGTTTATGAAAAAAATGCTGCCGCTGTGAGTTGGATTATATGTATTCTTGCATGTTGAAGCTTTTTTGTCGGGTTGCTTTGTCATGTATGTGTGCATTTTTTTTAGAACTCAATTATTCTAACCAGAGGAGTAGATACTTTGTATTCCATTTATGTGTGCATTGAGTTACATGTTCATGATAATTGTCTCAGCTGGATCTTTTATGTGACCTGGATGGGAAACTTCTTTATTTTGTTTTAGAAGTTCATTTATTTGTGACAAAATGATACGGGGCTGCAGCCTTCGGAACACAGAATATATTGTTGGTGCAGTTGTTTTTACTCCTAGATAGAAGACATTTTTATCTTTTAGTTCAGGGCTGCTTCACTGTATTCTATATTCTAATTTTGGCTTCTACTAATCATTTTGTAGGTTATGATGAATTCAATGAGTGTTCCCTCAAAACGAAGTACTTTGGAAAGAAAATTGGATAAACTCATTCTTGCTCTTTTTTGTTTTTTGTTCTTGATGTGTCTGATTGGAGCCATTGGAAGGTAAAGTTACATCCATAGAAAACTTTTCTGTTGGTTTTTTGCTGTATTTTTATGACTACAATCCGTTTTTTCGGATACAACATCTTGAACTTGTAATACAACATGTTTGGAACTGTAATAAGATGACAATGTATTTGCTGGTTGTTGAATATGATTTAAATGATTATACTTAAAAACAAACTCTAAAAGGCATGTAACATGATTTGGCCATCAACACTTGCACTAACTACTATCCTTTTCCTCCAATAGTTGTCTTATTACAAAAGAAAAACTTTTCTGATCGTAAAAAAATTTCAATATATATTTTTCTTAAATGTGCACAATATATTCATAGAATATTGCAAATGGAGAAGTAAGCATTTCTCAGTTAGTTAGAGCAATACAACTCTTAGTCAGATGGTGACGAGTATGAGACCCACAATTGGCATCAAAGAAATAGAGTATGACCAATGTGGGCTGAAACACCTTTCATGGAAGGATATCTCAAATTATATTGCCTTTGACCAGCTTTAATTACTTTCAATTTGCACAAGAAATAAGATCCATCTTCCATGCTGCAGTACTTCTCAGAGAAAAATTATAGCATTTTCATGTAACTATTGGACAGACAGTGCTAATTGAATATAATTATTTGTTTCTTTTGATGAGCTGTTTTAAACACTGAGCGCAACATTAAAACTATACATTTATTGATTGTCGTCAGTTTCAAAATATTTATTTATGTAGTATTATCAAGATCTTGGTAAATAACCATCTTAGTATCTTTACATTGATTGAAAATGGATGTAATCACTCTCTACTATCCACTTTATATTTGCAAGAGAAGTAGAAGATGCTACTACCAAAAATGAAAAACATGTTTTTGATCATAGCGTTGGTATAGCATTCTTGATTCTGTTAGATCAAACACACATTTGAATTTATTTCTGACAATTGATACTGGTTCCTGTTGATTTATGTTTTTTCAGTGGAGTTTTTATTGACCACAAATACTACTACCTTGGACTTTTTGGAAATGTGGAGGAACAATTTGATCCTAGCAATCATTTTGTGGTAACCGTCTGGAAGTTTAAACAAGTGAAAATGGTCGGTCATAAATTGTCATAACTTATCTTTCGTCCTTTTGTAGGTCACTATTTTGACAATGTTCACACTGATAACATTATACTCAACTATCATTCCTATTTCTCTCTGTCTCAATTGAGGTGGGGTTTCATTTCTAATTGCATTTTTTTTGTTTGTGGCATTTTGGTATAGTTTTCACATAATATTTCCATTTTCAGATGATCAAGTTCATTCAATGTGCCCAGTTTATCAACAAAGATTTGCACATGTATCATGCAGAAAGCGACACTCCTGCATTAGCTCGGACATCCAATCTGAATGAGGAACTTGGTCAGGTAGCTTTATGCTGTTCTATAGTTTGTTTGTTATTCATATATCTGATTTTTTATTTTTTAGTACTCATTTTTTTGAAAGATAACATCACATTCATTTCACCAATCTGAAACGATACAATATGTCATTCAAAATTTTTTAGTACTCATTAATCCGTGAATTAAGATAAATTGGGTTTTAGTGAGATTTTTGAGTAGTAAATATATTTTATTGGATGGGTTGTGGTTGGCCATAGCTTTGTTCTGTCATAATTTTCCAGTGCATCGATGTTTAGCATATTTGATATAGTCCTTTGGTTTCATCCATTATATGAGTGGAACAACAGCAACATTAAAGAAATAGTGCTTGATGTACTATTGGACACAATTAATTAAAATGACTGTTCTTTGATTCTCTTTTGGAATGTACATTGTATCATTTCAGAATGGTGAACCGAATGCAATTTTCATTTTCAAAAAAAATAATCAAATAGCTGTTTCCTGTTTAGTCACAAAACAGAAATATGGTTCTTGATTTAATTTCATAAACTTTGGAGTTTTTTAGTGTAAACGACAACTAAGAGAAAGTAGTCTGACTGAGGAATTCTCACCTGGAAGATTCGGGATGGTTGGTATATGAGACAAGAGAATTCTGTTTATGATGGAAAATCACATGCAGTCTAGCAAGCACAGTTAAAGCTCTTAATACATTCTGAAGCTTAAAAATAACAAATCAAATCATACTGGTGATATGTACAATAGAATACAATCCAAGAGTACATGACTAGCACATGCTACATCAATTGCTTTTTAAATATTTTTAATTTAGCTCTTTCACTCTCACATCACTAAATTTTAAAGCCTTCTTGGTGTAGGTGGAGTATATATTTTCTGATAAAACAGGAACATTGACAAGAAACCTAATGGAGTTCTTCAAGTGTTCAATTGGTGGGGTAGCATATGGAACTGGTGTCACTGAAATTGAAAAAGGACAAGCTGAACGAGCAGGAAAGAGATTGGATGAGGTGTGTGCATGCTTTTTGGAGGAAAGGCACCATCAATAAGTAACATTAGATTAATGGAGCTCTGACATAAAGTACTGATTGCTTTTTTATTTTGGCTTATAGGTGAAGAGGTCAGATACTGCAGTTCATGACAAAGGTTTCAACTTTGATGATCCGAGGATTATGCGTGGTGCTTGGAGAAATGAGCATGATCCAGAGATGTGCAAGGTAGATCCAGGATCTTTATGAATGAATTTCTTTGATATTTGGTTAAAGTAAGCCTTTTTGGTACTAAGGTTCTCTATTTTCATTCTTCCATAAAAATGGTTTTCTTTTCATTCTTCTAGAAAAGGTTCCCTCTTTTCATGTGATTGTGCTCTGGAGTTAATTGTTTGAATAGACAGAAGATTTCTATATTTACCATCTGAATGGCTTCTTAGTGCGACTGCTGTGAGGCTGTTTAGGGTTTAGAGCTGCTTGAAACTATCCGAAGGAGAACTGTAAAAGCATATACTAGGCTGTTAATGCATTTTGAAAATTACACGAGGACAGGTAGACAAAGGCTTAAGAAAGTTCTAATTGAAAATTTGGATCCTAGTTTGACTAATGGTATTGCTTTTACCAGAGCTTAACTATGGAAAAGGTATTTTGAGCTAATTTTGGGTAGTGGTTACTGTCTAACTATAGTGACCTTGATACGTTTCTAGTATATGATTTTAAACTTAACTACCATATTTAGTTGTACTATCATTAATAATGAACTTAATCATATTTCACCTGTAGGAATTTTTCAGATGTCTAGCACTATGTCATACTGTTCTCCCAGAAGGTGATGAATCTCCAGAAAAGATTATTTATCAAGCTGCATCACCAGATGAAGCTGCTCTTGTAAATGCTGGAAAGCACTTTGGTTTCTTCTTTTATAGGTGAAATTACAACACACTCTAAATCTCTGTCTTAGCATTAATCCAAGGTTTTAAACAATGTTTTAGAAGCTAAATTGAACTGGAAGGTCTAACTGACTGAACCAGGAATTTTTTTACATCCCTGTCCAGTTTGTATGGGAAATTGGAATGACAATCGCCAAGTCAGCTACATTACAACTGCGAACTGACATAATCTGGATTTTTTACATTTCTCCTCTTTCATCTCTACGTGGTATCAGCCTAGTCCTTGCTCATCTCTTCCAATTCTAGTCTTGAGCTTCTTGATGGTATTGGAGTAAGCCTAGTGGAACATGGCCACCACTCTATCGTCAGCTTTTCTTTTTCTTTCTTACAGCTAATCAGCTCTTTTAGAAATTTTTAAGCTGTCAACTTTTAACCCTTTTGGTTTTCATATCTCTTATCTTCTTCCTCTGCCCTCATTTCTTCCTTCTCTAAGTTCTAAGATGGCTGTTCTTTTCGTACTTAGGCTCCTAGCATTTTGTTCGTCTTTTGGATTAATTTGAACTCTAGGTTTTTTATATCAGACATTTTTTTCCCAAAGTTGTATACCACAATATTTGGCCTTTCTTGATGTCCAATCCATTTGCTTGGAGTATGGTGTATAATTTTCCCTATTACGTTTATTTATCCTGTTTTTCTTCAGTAGTATATATCATTTTATTTGTAAAAAAAGGAAGAAATTTGAACATGATTGGACACTTATTTCTTCAGTAGTTTTGCCTATCATATTTTGCCTTATTTTTCTTATTTCTCTTGCAAATGTCTCAATGCAAACAAGTGCATTATTCCGTTTCTTCATTGTCATGGAAACTTTCTTCATCTAATTAATGCTGAAATTTTCTGGTTTTTCTTTTCATCATTTTTGTTTCACGTCCTTAATGTTTTTATTTAAAAATATTTTTGATAAATACTCAATGATGATGTCATCAAGTGACCAGACTAGTTAACCAGTGAACTGATTGTGATGCTGAATTTACTGCTAAATCATTTTTCTGATTCAATTGTTACTCCTTTTATTTTGACAGACGAACACCAACTGCTGTGATGGTGCGTGAATCACATGTTGAAAAGATGGGAAGTATACAGGATGTAACCTATGACATATTAAATGTTCTAGAGTTTAATAGGTTAGTCTATATTTAAGTCAAAGTCCCAAGTTACTTCAGGTTTCTTCGAAGTTTGTTATTTATTATTTTTTTCTTTCTGATATAGTACACGGAAGCGCCAATCTATAGTGTGTCGCTATCCTGATGGAAGACTTGTTCTGTACTGTAAGGTAAGGTTTTGGATCTTGGTCCTGGGCTGTATTGTAGTAACTTATTTCTTATCCAAATATATCCTGTCATTTAAACAATTTGACAGGGTGCTGATACTGTCATATATGAAAGATTGGCTGATGGAAATCAGGAGATCAAAAGGTTAACAAGGGAGCATTTGGAAGTCTTTGGTTCTGCGGGTCTACGGACACTCTGTCTTGCCTATAAGGATTTGGCAATTGATTCATATGAAAAATGGAATGAGAAATTTGTTCGAGCCAAAGCTTCCTTGAGAGATCGTGAGAAAAAACTTGATGAGGTATGCAAGGTGTGGGACTGTGTCTTTTCTAGATGCACGTGTGGCTCCTGAGATTACATGCTTAATGCTTCGTTTACAATATTTTTTTGTTATGTTCATATTCTGCAAAACACTTGTCAGGTTTGGTTTAAGAGATGCCTGCAACCCTGTCAACTCTCTCTTTGATTATTTGTATCTGATAATGCGTTTTACAGTTAATATTCTATATAATTTCTTTATTTAATATATTAATTTACTATATTAAATGTTTTATGCAGCTAATTTAAACCCTACAACTTGCTTACTGTAGGTGGCGGAGTTGATTGAAAAGGATCTTATTCTAATAGGTTGCACAGCTATTGAAGATAAGCTTCAAGATGGTGTTCCAGCTTGCATAGAGACTTTGTTTAGAGCTGGAATAAAAATCTGGGTGTTGACAGGGGATAAGATGGAGACTGCCATTAATATTGCATATGGTATAAAAAATGTTAGAAATTTATTTGTGATTCTATTCTCAAATGGAAAGTTGTGGTGATTTGTCTTTGGTACGCAGCATGCAACCTGATCAATAATGACATGAAACAATTCGTCATCTCTTCAGAAACTGATGCTATTAGCGAGGCTGAGGAAAAGGTAAGAGGTTTTTTCACTTTCAAATGGTTTTGCTTCAAAGGGGTTTTTGCTTCTACAACTATGGTGCAGTTTCTAGATCATGTTCTTGACCTACGTGAACAATTGCTAGGTTTCATCTCTATTCTTAAGTCCAATTTGCTTCAATGAATTTTCTTCAAGGACCATAACTTTACTTCCCTAGCTATCTTTTGACTGCTCCTACTTTTGTTTTATATGTTTTCACTTACTTGTGTTTAGTTTTTCTTTTGTTTTACATACTACATCCTTTTGGATGGTAGATTGTATCATTTCAGATTGGTGAAAAGAATGCAATATTCTATTTTTCAAAAAAAACTCTTCTGTTGACAGACATCACCATTATACCACTGCCCGTACTGTACTCTTCTGTGGACAGACATCTCCATCATACCATTGCCTTTACTATCTCTTTTTTTGAAAGATAACATTGCATTCATTTCACTAATCTGAAATGAACAATATATCATCCAAAAAGATGTGAAACGCTAATAGCCTAAAAACAATATAACATGTATATAGTAAAGTATAAACAATATCACCAATTGCCTAAAAACCCGAAAATACCCTTTACTGTCTCTTAATCAGCATATGTTCTACTGTTTCTACTGAGCATTGGGACTGCTAACACCAACATCAGAATCACTAATTGCCATCAACATAAACATTTAGTGGTGACACCATTTTCACTACTATTATTATTACCATAACCATCAACCGTGGTTGCTGATTGCCATCATAACCATTATTGCTAGCTTCATCATTAATCCCTATTGCTGCCACCAATATGATTTGTCTAATATTGTTAATCATCAACTGCTGTCTAACCTACCATTGTTACTGTAGCAATTATATTCATTTCTTTTACCATTATTATCAGCTGTTACCTCCATTTTATTGTCAGTTACATCAACAAGGATTAACCTTTTGATAGGATGCCAGTTTTAGCAAATAGTCTGAACAATACACAGTATACCAAGTATGTAGCTCTCATATCATCTAATTATTAGATAACTTGATTTGTTTAAAAAAGC
Source organism: Thalia dealbata (assembly GCA_030544415.1). Classification (NCBI taxonomy): domain Eukaryota; kingdom Viridiplantae; phylum Streptophyta; class Magnoliopsida; order Zingiberales; family Marantaceae; genus Thalia; species Thalia dealbata. The sequence goes on from CM060458.1 coordinate 18,074,946, forward strand.
AAAATAACAATACTAGCATCTTCTGTTTTTCATCTATCTCTTTCCTCTTTTAATGTCCTCCATTTTTTTGCTTGTCGAGTATAGCCCTCTAGTTAAGGAAATCATTCCATATATGGCTCAAGTAAATATTACTGCTGCAGGGTGATCCTGTGGAGATTGCACGTGTTATTAAAGATTCAGTGAGCCATGATATCAAACAATGCCTTGAAGAGGCTCAGCAATACCTTCACATTTCAGGGCAAAAACTGGCGCTTGTTATTGATGGCAAATGTTTAATGCATGCGTTGGACCCAAATTTACGTGTGAATCTTCTTAACCTAAGCTTGAATTGCAATTCTGTAGTTTGCTGTCGTGTTTCTCCACTTCAGAAGGCACAGGTGAACTTCATAATCAGTCTGCTCTTTGCTTATAAAACATATTTTCTTTGAGATTTTCCATAAATGGTTTATAATCAAGCATATGTACATTTTCTTGGTTGTGACGTGGCAATATGCAAGGATTTTTATTAGTTAATCTTAATGTATGATACTATAGATGATTTGTAAATTCCTTTCCAAGAGCTTTATGAAAAACTGGTCGTACACTTTCTGATAAGTGTTTAGTAATGCCTTTTTAGTATCTGATAAGTGTCAGCCAGCTCAGCTGTCAAGCACTTGTTATAGTAGGGATTTTAGGATCAAACTCACCTTCATTCATCATTTGAAGTAAGTTGTCTCTTCGGATGTTCACTATTTATTTCATCAATTGCTTCTGACTTCTCACTGCATAAATTGATGTTACTTGAGGTTGTGACATTGTTTTGCTTAAATCCTGTTCTTAACTATTTATTAAGTTTAACTTCTAGAGAAGTAGTAAGATGTGAGATCAAGAGTTGTGGGTTTAAGATTCATGAAATGTTTAAAAAACTATTATTAAGTCAATTGCTTGTGTTCTTGTCAGGTAACTAGCCTTGTCAAGAAAGGTGCAAAAAAAATCACTTTGAGCATAGGTGATGGTGCAAATGATGTCAGTATGATTCAGGCTTCTCATGTTGGGGTTGGCATCAGTGGTCTGGAGGGCATGCAAGCTGTAATGGCTAGTGACTTTGCCATTGCTCAGTTTCGCTTTCTTACGGACCTCCTTCTTGTTCATGGGAGATGGTCATATACCAGATTATGCAAGGTGTATTCCCTTGTCATAATTTCGTTAAGCTTACTTGATCATCTACCTGAGTGTCTTACGCAGTTCTATATGCAGGTTATTACGTACTTTTTCTACAAAAATCTTACTTTCACGTTGACCCAATTTTGGTTCACCTTTCAAACTGGTTTCTCTGGTCAACGATTTTATGATGACTGGTTCCAGTCATTATATAATGTTATATTTACAGCACTTCCGGTGATCATTCTTGGACTGTTTGACAAGGTGCTTATCCCAGATCTTAGTTTCAAGTAGTCTTCATCAGCGTGAATGCTTCTGTTTGCCGTTTGTATTCTTGCAGTCTCTTATAGTTTGCGGTTGTTGCCTAACAGGATGTGAGTGCTTCTCTGGCAAAAAGGTATCCTGAGCTCTACAAGGAAGGAATAAAAAATGTATTTTTCAGATGGAAGAACGTGTCGGTGTGGGCTTTCTTTGCTTTCTACCAGTCTTTGATCTTCTATTACTTCACAACGACTGCGAGCAAGAATGGCCAAACTTCTTCGGGAAAGATATTTGGCCTCTGGGATGTCAGCACGATGGCCTTCACTTGTGTTGTAGTAACTGTCAATTTGCGGCTTCTTATGGCATGCAATTCCATAACAAGGTGGCACAGTCTGAGTATCTCAGGAAGCATTCTTGCCTGGTTTCTTTTTATCTTCATATACTCTGGAATAATGACCCCGTACGATAGACAAGTAAGTTCATTTTTACATCTTTTTTATATTTGTGTTTGATTCTTTTCTATTCATAAATTTTATTTTGCAGGAAAATGTATACTTCGTCATATACGTGCTGATGAGCACATTATTTTTCTACCTGACACTTTTACTTGTCCCCATTGTCGCACTTCTTGGTGACTTCTTGTTCCTGGGGTGAGTCTTTTGAAGCCAATACTGGTCTGCTACTTATTTTTTTTTACTATTATTTCATGAATTTAACGGTTGTTGTATAATCCCACCAGGGTCCAAAGATGGTTTTTCCCCTACAACTATCAAATTGTTCAAGAGATTCACAGAGACGAGGTAGACGGTGTCAGCAGGACAGAGTTCCTGGAGGTTGGAAACCATCTGACACCGGATGAAGCCAGGAGCTACGTAATATCACAGCTTCCCAGAGAAAAGTCGAAGCACACTGGTTTCGCGTTCGACTCGCCGGGGTACGAGTCATTCTTCGCATCGCAGCAGGGTGTATATGCACCCCAAAGGCCGTGGGACGTAGCCCGCCGAGCCAGCGTGAAGGTCCCAAAAAGAACGTCTCAAGACTAAATCTCTCCCTTAGCACTGTACATTTGTCTGTCATCATTATTTCACTAGTTAAGAATGTGATTAGCTGTGCTGTACATTATTGTAAATTTTTCTCCCCCTTTTCTCATTTCTTTTCACGGTTTTGTTTTCGCCATACCCTTTTTTGCCTTTCTCATTTATACCTGGGAAAACATCTTTTGTCAAGTAGAACAAATACTGGCCCTGAAGAATGTTGGTGGTCATCATCCACCATTCTTTTTGAGTTTTGCTGTAAGGATTTTTGAATCTTCCGTTTTTTGTGCAAAAGAATTATTTACGGTGCTTCCTGTTGAGGGTAGATTCTCCATCTACTTGACGGCCGCTTTAAAATCCTAATCCTAAAACCCTCCACGTGCCCTGCTCTCTCCCGCGACCTCACTCGACGACGCCCCAATTGCCAATGTCCCGCGACCTCACTCGACGACGCCCCAATTGCCAATGTGGCCTGCTCTCCTTGGGCGGCAACCGACGCTGCTGGCGACAGGCGACAACCTCTCTGCTCTCTCTCGCCCGCGACAACCTCTCTGCTCTCTCTCGCCCGCGACTGCGACGCTCTCTCGCCCGCGACAACCTCTCTGCTCTCTCTCGCCCGCGACTGCGACGCTCTCTCGCCCGCGACAACCTCTCTGCTCTCTCTCGCCCGCGACTGCGAGCTCACCTCTGCTCTCTCGCCGGCGACTGCGACTGGCGACAGGCCGACTGCTGCTGGCGCCAGGCGACAACCGCTCTCGCGACTGCTGCTGGCGACAGGCGACCTCTGCTCTCTCCGTTCTTTCTTTCTCTCTCCGTTCTTTCTTTTTCTTTAGGCGACAACCTCTGCTCTCTCCGGCGACCTCTGCTCTCTCCGTTCTTTCTTTTTCTTTAGGCGACAACCTCTCCGTTCTTTCTTTTTCGTTATAAATAAAGAACGAAGGCCAGCCTTACTCATCTTTACCTTCTCGCCTTATACCTTCTCGCCGCTGCAATGGCCAGCAATCCTCCTTCTCCGCCCAGCAAGAACGACGACCTCCCTCCTCCGCCCAGCAAGAACGACGACCTTCCCCCCACTCCGCCCAGCAACCTTCCTCCTGCTGCACAAGCTGTTCGCTGTGCCAGCGACGCTTCTGGCGCAGCACAACGAACGGCCGCTCATATTCATTGGCTCCTCAACGAAGCTGTGGAATCGGCCGCCAATGCGCAAAAGATTATGGAAAAAAGTATTGATGCAGCGACCGCCGCCCTCACAGCCGCAAATGCCGCCGCTGAGGCCTTCAATACCATGAAGGCCACGATCAGTACTATAACGAATGCGGCGTTCCTTGCAGAGGAAGCCGCCTTCGCCGCCCAAGAGGTTGCGTCCGCTGCGCAGACGGTGGTGCGGCCGAATGCGACTGAAGGCGAAGTATCTGCTGGGCTAGAGATGGCCAAAAGCGAGTGTTTCACAGCGCTCTCTAAGGTCTTAGAGGTGCAGAAGATCAAATAAGATGGAGGCGGCCGTCTTATCTTTGACTGAAGATGGAGGCAGTGGCAGTGGTGCTCGTTGAACTTGTTTTTTTAGTATTTGCTCATTTTATTACGATTTCCTGTTAAGTTTTCCTCTTACTTGCGTCTTTACGATTTCCTGTTAAGTTTCCTCTTACTATAACTTCTTTTGGACTTTCCTCATATATTGTGGAGATGGACTTTCCTCATATATTCCTATCGTGTAGATAACATGGTCAATCTCACTGCAAAAAGTATCATTGCGGAAGTTACACTGATAAGCCTAATGGACGTGTTTGATTTTCTGTTCACAAGCCTTTTACATTAATTTTTCTTTAAGTTGTTGTAGGTGAAGTTAACTCATTTAGCCCATTCTAATGTTTTTGTGAGATAACATATCAAGCACCTTTCCTGGAATATGCTTAGTAATCTAAAAAATGAAGCCTCATTATCTGGACCTCTGTGCAAGATGTGATGAAATTGTTTTATTCTGTTCTTTAAGTATTTAAAAGCATTACCATCATCATTTTCCTGTTCCCCTAAATATGAGATTGATTTTAGGTTGTAACCAAAGAATACCTGTTTTATAGTTCAATTACGATTTTCTACTTGCTTTCTACAATACAATTACCTCTCTTTCCATGTGTTATCGTTATTTAAAAAAAATAGCTGGGAGATCTTGATGGGAGATGAAGATACAGAATTAGCTGAAAATGCCAGGTTTGTCTACTAACATTATATCATTCCAGTATGATATTCTGATTTTTGTTATTTTGAAATTTATGTTGATTATTGACTATATATTCAGTGGTAAATTACCTCCAGATATGTATTCTTAAGCATATGATTCTTTGTCAAGCATAATAAAAATTGATTGAAGAACTAAATTTTGACTAAGAAAATAAAGAAAAGTAAGAAAAGACAGGGAATAAAAAATTATATTCTCTTGAAGCTCTTGTAGTGCTGATATTGATGCATTTCTTTCTTGAGAACTATATCTTTGTCCGGTTTACATATTGTCTATGTTAGTCTTGTTAGTATAATATAAATTGATGACTTAAATTTAGTATATTATTCTGTTGATTTTTTATAGGAGTCAGAAGTTGAGAGTCAGGAGTATCAGTATCAAGTTAAATAAGCGTTATTATGAACCAATTCCTGAATTCTAGGCATATATTAGTTTATTATTTATTGGGTTCAATTGTTAGGCTTGCATAGCTTTCTTTGCAGTTGTATTACTCGTATGTACTGGCGGTAGACTTTTTTTCTGTTTAAGATCTCCTTCAAGTATTAGAAATCTTTTATGTTTCTTTGTTGGTTTTTCTCACTAATACAGTTTTTTTCAGATATGAAGACTTCTTTGGAGGCAACAAGAAAAAACAACTGAATCAAAATGGTGTTATTGGAAAGAGAAAACGTTCTTCTGATGCAATGGACTTTCCTGATAGGCCAGAGAGCAAGGGGCTGGATGTTGAGGAGGAGAATGACCATGAGGTCTCTATGTGTATATATTATGGTTATTATTCTTAGATTTTACTAATACAACGATTTGAGACTTTGTGAAAACAATCTGTGTCTATTTCACAAGGAGCTTTATATTTGATACAGGGGGAGCAAGTTCTTTCAACTCATGAGAAAGCACTTCTAAAGTTGCATTCCAAGATAGAGCAGATGGAGAAAGCAAATTTGGAGCCTAAATCATGGACAATGCAGGGGGAGGTACTGATATTATTTTATACCGTGAAATTTTGATGGTCGGTTAAGAATTACTATGTCTTTTTTGCAATTAAAAAAAAATAGTTTCAGTAACAAGTTATAGAAATGTACTGAAGGTTTATAATTGCCTGCAATAGGTTACTGCTGCTGAAAGGCCTAAAAACAGTGCCTTGGAAGTGGACCTTGATTTTGACCATAAGGTAAGACCTGCTCCTGTAATCACGGAGGAAGTGACAGCTGCCCTTGAAGATATAATCAGAAAAAGGATTATTGAGGTAATATCGTCCTGTTTTAATATCACACAAAAACAGATCTTTTATTTCTTGAGCACCACAAGTTGTATGTATTTTGTTTCTGACATGATATATTACTGCTGCCAATTTTATATGAGATTTTTATGGTTTTCTGATATGAACATCGGGAAATTACTAATTTTTAGTTATACATAAATCTTTTAGAAAATTTCATCTATAAATTTCCACTGTGTTAAGCATGTTTTGATATCTTTTTACCATGCCAACTTAGGTGGATAATAGTCGTACTTCCTCTAGTTCTTTTCTTGCACATACTTTGTTGTAAATAAACACTTCAATAATTTTGCAAAGCTGTTTATCGAATCATTCGATCTACTTACTTTATGCATACAATATCTTTTGTTGTCATCAGATCGCTTAATTTTAGCCTACTTATTGTATTTGGCAAAGTTGTGTCATCATCAGATGCTATAATCTAAGTTTATGATTGTTTCTCAGGGGCATTTTGATGATGTTCAAAGAGCACCTCCCTTGCCATCTAAAGCACCCAGGGAACTGAAAGAGCTGGTAGGTTGCTTGATTGGTCACTAAATTCAGTGACATCTAAGTAATTACCTGGAAGTATAATACTAACGAGTAATGATTGCTTCTTCACAGGAACTTGTCAATACTAATAAATTTGTTACTTCTTAACAGGATGAGAACAAGAGTAAGAAAGGTCTTGCCGAACTATATGAGGTTCATATCTTCAGGTTTTTTATATATCTATTCATGTGTTTAGTTATTGTCTGACATTCTTAAGATGTTGACCTTATTTCTATCATTTCCACAGGAAGAGTATGCACAAAAATCGGGTCTAGCTCCTGCTCCTGTTTCTACCTCTGATACACTTAAAAATGAGGTACTTATTTTAATGATTAGGAAATAGTCTTGTCCTTTAGTGATTAGCTTTCTGCTGTTTTAAGAAGTCCTAATTATTATGATTGTTATTTCTGTTGTCATGGACGCACTATGTGTTTGGTTTTTCTATTTTGTGTGCTTGAGATTTGATCTTTTTTTTGGTTTCTTGTAGCTTCATTACTCTGTCAACTCTCCTTTTTCATGCATTACTTTGTTAAAATCTTTCATCTTTTTTAATGAAATCTGGTATCAAGCTTTTCATATGAACTATTTTTCCCAAGATATGATTACACTTAAATTTAATTGCACATATGTTTTTCTACTTTCATTTCTTAAGACTGATAACTATATCAACTTTTACTCTGCAGTTGGACAATGGACATACAAGTTTAAGTTTCATTTGTTATTGAACTTACGCCTACCATGTTTTTTGAACCCTCTGTATCGTAGTCATATCCTTGGGAGTCGAGAGCAAATGTTTAGGTTTAGTTTTGTGTTATGTTTTGCTGTCATTCATGATTACCAAAATATTAGAAGGATTTTGATCTTGAATCCTTTCTTAATCATTCCTTTTCTTATGTAATTGAGGCCTCTATGAAAAAATAGAAAAATTCATGTTCAGGTAAGGTACTTCCAAGCCCCTAGATGTTTATTCAATCCTATTGGGAAGGACATCCAGCTTGGCTCTTTTGGAATGGATGTCCTGAGGACAGTTTCCAAATCTAATGTGGATTTATTCATCAATTGGGATTAACAAATTTCAATTATTCTATCATTTTCATATTGTTGTTAATTTTACTGAAGTCTAGGGATCTTTACTTTTTAGGAGTCCTTTTCATGCTACCTGGTATATAGAAGTTCTAAGATTGTTGTTCATGGCTGGATAAATTGTTTACCTCCTTGGGGCCTTTTGAGCTTTACAGGAGTCTTGCCTGGTGGGATTTTATGTGGTGATGAATTTTGATTTTTCCTCTACCTAAACGAGCAGTTGTAAGCCTATGAAACATTCTTCACTGTTCAATAATGTTAGATTAATTTTAAGTGCATATCTGCTAATCTTATTTTCCTTCCTAAAATTAAAGTCTGGATAGGCGGGTTGTCTTTTCTGATCCTTCTCTCATTATCATACCCTAGAACCAGAATAAACTACAAGTTGACTTATCTTGCAAAACTTAAAAGTGAAATGGCATATGATACAAAAAAGATTAATTCAAGTTGAATATATTGGAGCCACCTGCATGACAATATCTAAATGTATGTGATGTTTGTAGCTTTATGTTTTCATATTTGGTGAATTGCCTCTTCTTGATTTTTTTTGCAGGCAAATATGCTATTTAAGAAGCTTTGTACAAAGCTGGATGCATTATCTCATTTTCATTTTGCTCCAAAGCCGGTCAGTAATAAGTCTCATGAATTTGTATTTCTTCATCTTAGTTATAGCTTTGTAATGAGTGTTTGGTGCAGGTAATTGAGGACATGTCTATACAAGTAAATGTACCTGCTTTAGCGATGGAAGAGGTAAAAATATCTTTGGATCTTTTATTGGTTAATGCAATGAGTTTTTGTACTAGCAAAATATTGGATGCTGTTGCAGATTGCGCCTCTAGCTGTCTCAGATGCAGCCATGCTTGCTCCTGAGGAAATTTTTGAAGGAAAAGGTGATATGAAAGAAGGGACTGAGTTAACAAAAGAAGACAGGAAAAGGAGAAGAGCTAATAAGAAAAGAAAATTCAAAGGTATCCTTTACTATCTTCAGAGTCCTTTGGTAGACTCTATATTCTTTACATGTAACAATACATTTTGTTGCTTTTATTTTTACCTGTTTTTTGTGAAGCAGTGTCAATTTGGAGCCATTTTCTTTTTATATATGCAAAGATTCTTTTGATTTATTCAATTACAGTTTTCCATATAGTTTGAATCACTTTACTTATGAGATCTGCTCAATCATGATGGAAGCAAACTTGGCTTTTTCCTAGATTGCTAGAACAGTTAACAAATTATTGCGCTGATACTTGGTGGGTTGGAAAGCATTTCCATAAACAAGGGATTCTCTCTTTCTACTAGTTAAAAAATTTACCAAAAGGAAATGCCTTTTGGTAAATAGCTGATATGCTTTTAACTATGGTCCTTCACCTTAATGCTACTTTTAGTCTTTGTTTTTTTTCTTCCATGCTCTGAACAAACTAGAAAATCAGTAAATTGAAATAAATCAGATACTTCTACAATAAAAAAATAATTCAATAGACCTCTCATATCTTTCACGAGTGAGGATTGTACTAGGGCAAATTCTGATTACTTGATTTCTCACAGGAAAGGATCAAAGAAAAAAGCATCATTATGAATAGGAAAGATAAAAATTCAGGCATACACGTGCAATGCACAGAAAACCCTGTTGTCTCTTCTAAGTTTCCTAGTATGTGACCATAAACATACAAAAAAGCACCCAACAATTGACAACTGAACTAGATGATGTTGACCAAGGGCCTCCTGGACTTCCAAACAATTAGCGGTGTAATATAAATGATGCTGATAAAGGTAAGATCTAAGTAAGGCCGAGCCATATTTTTATCTGGCAACCAGCTTAATAATTACTTGTAAAATAGGTAGTGCATGTCTTCCTAATGCAGCATGCTATTGCTTATTGAGTAATTTTTGCAGTATCTTGTGTGAGTTGTGTACTTACAATCCTTTGTCTAACTGAATGAGAAATTACAGTAAAAAAAAAGTTTCTGGTTGGTTGGTGATCTCTAATACCTAGGCAGCTATCTCTTCCTTTTCTATGCAATTACGTTCCTCTATGCAGTGAAAGTTGATATTTTTTGCAATTACGTTCCTCTATGAAGTGAAAGTTGATATTCTTACTGTATTTTTCACAGCCCAAGTGACAAAAGGGGCAGCAAAAAAATCTGGTCAAAATCGAAGCCTTACTAATACCTATGGTAATGTTACTGGTTAAAAGATATCGTGCTTTTCTCTACTCTGAATTCATTTTTGATGTGGTCTGTAACATTGCAGCCAAAGCAGATTCACGAAACAAGCCAGATTCTGCTTGTTGTTCATTCTGAAGAAGCAGCACGTATCAGATGGACACGAAAAATGGGGAGCCCCTTGCACTTCAGTTCCTACTATCACAGGCAGAAAAGGATTTTGCAGTCATCACCGAGTCTAGAATTCAGATAAAGCCATTATTTTATTTGCACTTCGGGGTGCTTTTTGACCGGGGAAGAAATATAAGCAAATGTGATCATCTCAAATTTATTCTTACATAGTTTACTTCCAAATGTAACGTTAGATCGATTGTATGAGTTATCCTAAGGTGTTAGCTTTTGTAGTGCTAAAACAATGTGTTTATTTGACGATATTCATAACTGTTATATATACGTATCTTTTACTGCCTGCATCAAGTGCAACTCTTCTCGAAAAGACTTAACATCTGTTTGTCCAAAGGAGGCCAAGGTATTGATTTAATCAGAAGGAAATTCTTGAGGCATCTGTTGGTTGAAAATTGTTGTCTGTGGAAAAAAGATTCATATAGATATCTCTACTAATCCTGGCTCCAGGTGTTGATGGATGCTGGGCGTGTGGTGGTCATCATTTTCTATCTTAAAGCCAGACATCTTTGTTTTAAGTAGTGTCTTGAAGGTATATGGAGATCAGCAAGTTCCAGCTGGTATTGTTGAATGAAGTGGGCTTGAATGTGCTGTACTTGTTTTAAGAAGTGTTTTGAACATTGTTTCTCAAGGAAACGTGCAGTATCTAGTTTGTATTCATGGAATTGTTCTCATCAACATAAATAATGTTTGTTGGTTGTTACTACAAGATCTTGTTTAACTCATCTGATTCACATGTTTCCATGAATCTTCTGATTCCGTACGATATAATAACGCCACTATCACAGTCAGTAGGATTTGATTGAATGACCATTCCTTTAGAAAGTAATGTAATTGCTTAATTTTGTATATTCTTAAATTAAGCAATATCTTATTGAAAGGGAAACATTTGCATTAATTTAGAAAGGAATGACACAATATGCACTTCCAAAACAGAAGTGAAAAGGGAAGCAGACAAGAAGAAGAAAAATGAAAACAGAGAAGGAACAGACGAATAGAGCAACAGAAATCAAAAACAGAGGAAGCCAAAACACAGTAACTGGAAAAGAAAAGAAAAAAGGAAAACACACAACATGTGAATCTAGGGAAAACATTTAATTATTGATGCTGAAACTTGGGTGACTGAATCTGGGCTGAACACATCAGCCATCCACCTTTTGTGTAAGGGCATTCAAAGAACAGATGATCCCTTGATTCCATCTCCTCCTCTCTACATAACTATTATCCATTTAACAACTGATTCGAGGATGATTCTTTGTAATAACAGCCTCTAACTTCGATCCTACGAGAGGTATACCTTCGAGATTCATGAGAACCATCAGGTTCATGTAGACAGAATCAAAACTGTGTAATCCATGAGACGAATCAGCATCTCGACTCTCAATGCAATGAAGCAATCAATATCAAGCACCAGCATTTAAAATTTTTCACTAGTCATCGTCCACTTTACAATAAGCATAAACGAACAATCTAATGGCCATTCAAGGCTCAAGACATGGAAGGCTAAACTGCATCTCATAACCTAATAAAGAATACAGATCGCGTTCCCCTCATGCCTCTGACGAAATCCAGTTCCCTATACAAGTTCGACTAAAACGCCACACAATTATGAAAAAAAAGTTGAAAAAATCCAAACCTAATGAGCAATCAACTACGAACACTGCAAGGTGTGCCCCTCTTTTCATTTAGCTAATTGCAATTGGCAACAAAAACAATCCACTATGAACAAAAATCTTTGGCCTCTTTTGATTCATTTGAGCTCTAAACACCCTTATACAACCTGGCTGAATCTGGTGCTGAACAATGCAAATCAATTTTAATTAACCCATCAAATTACTGGATCACTTAGATGAGAATATTGACTCCAGATCCTTGTACAACCCTTTCGACTTCGCTTTGAGGTCCCCCTTTGACTTGAAGTCCGTCGATGAAGTCACCGATGAGCTTCTGCTCCGCTTACCGCTCCAAAACCCGCCTGACTGATACGTGCTGCTAGAGGGATCGTTAGGTGGTGCAGCTTCTTCTCGACTGAAGCTGGCTTTTGCGAGTTCCCTCAGTTGTCTCAGCCATGATCTTTCGCTTGTTCCTGAGGCTCTTTGAACTCGTCCACTGGGCGAAACTGTACTTCCGCTGTCTCCGTCGCCAAATCTTGAAAAGACAAGAGCTCCAATCTCCTTTTTCTTCTCGGAGTTCTTGTTCTTCAATCTCAAGACACCAAGAATTGCTACATGGAGCAATATCAATCCACCACCAATTACAGCCAACCAGAACATGTTTCTACCAAAATACTTCCATCTACTGCAAACATATCAAGTTGAGATCTCAGTGAATATTGAGTTTGTTACAATTACAGATTTAGGAAAGTTTACATGCAGTCCATGGGCTCTTCTGATTTCAAAGATAGTGAGGAAAAAGACAGTGTCGTCTTATTTCAGGGAAATTTACTCCCTGTTTTGATTTAATACTGCAGATGGTTCCTGCACTTTATAACTAAAATCCTCAAAAATAAGAAAGAGAAATGTAAAAGTATATATTTTAATTCTAAATTGATCACATTGTTTATAACTTGTGAAACACAAAGAATGTTCGTGGGCTCGTAGGGGTCCGCGATTGTGCGCGTGCAAGTGTCCCCGAGGTCTCGCCGGCTAGATCACCGGCGTCCCTTCAGCCGCGAGTTCACCGACGAGGAGCGCGGGCGAAGGAAACGGCGGAGGTATCATCCGCCCCTTTCTCTTCCTTAATCATGCTTAAGGACTAATTAAGCATGATTAGTTATAATTAAGCATGATTAGCTATAAACAAATATGTTTAATATAAATTAAGTTATGCTATGTTTAGTTTAAATTTAAACATGATTAGTGTTAAGTAAGCATGATTAATATTTAGTTAAATTAATCTAAGTGTAGTTAATGAGTTAATTAGGTGGATTTATTTAATGAGTTAAGTAGTTGGTTAAGCTGAACCGGTTAGTGGAGTTGGGTTGAGTTTGAGTTAAGCTTGGGTTCGGGTTAAGTTAAGTTGCATGATTAGTGTAAGTTAAACAAGGTTAGTGATTAATTAAGTGAGGTTAGTGAATGAGTTGAGTTGAACCGGACCCGAGTCGAACCGCATTGACTTGAACCGGACCGGAGTCGAATCGCATTGACTTGAACCGGACTCGAGTCCGACTCGGACTTAGTTGGTTAAGCTGACTTGATTGAACCCAACCATTTAGGCATGGGTCAAACTCAGGTTGAATCGGATGAACAGTAACCGGCCCGTTTGACCGAGTCAACAGCTGACCCGGTCAGCGTTGACCGGGTCCATCGCTGACCTAGTCAGCATTGACCGAGTCAACAGCTGACCCAATCAGCGTTGACCGGACCCACTGCTGACCCAGTCGGCGTTGATCGGTCAACCGTTGACCAGGTCAGAAAATAAAATAAAAAATTAAATAATTAATAAAAAAATAAAATAATATTAAAATAATAAAATAATAAAATAATATTAAAATCATAAAAATAGTAAAAAAATTTATGGGTTCTACTTGGGCCAAGTTATGGGTGAGTTTAATGAGTAGAAATTGAATAAAAATTCATTTAACTTAATAGATAAAAATTTAAAATATGATTAATTAAGAATTGATTAGGTGGGATTAATCCTAAACTTGTATAGGATTAATTTAATGTAATAATTATTTAATTGATAGATTTAAATTTATTTATCTTAAGGGAAAATAAATTAAATTTTATTTTGAATAATTGTGTTAATTAGGATTATCGCGGGTACGCGATCCGAGTAGTTCATCGCATTGATCCATTGCTACGCGAGTTAGTTCTAAAGACCGGATCGCTAACCCAGGTGCGTTGGTTCTCCGATGGTAGGATTTATTCAAGCTAGGGAATGCCCGCTAGGGTTTTCTTAGGAAAAATTCTTGGATGTCTTAAATATGATAAATCATAATGCCTGATAAGATTTGAATTGTATGCATGTTAGTATAGTTTATTTTATCTAATATGATTGTTCTGTAAGGTATCTAACATGTTCTAGATTTGTGTCCTGCATGTTGTACTGTATTTCTTTCTATGTGTTAAATATTTATCATGCGGACATAGATAGTAGATAACGATATGTTAGAACCTTTGGTGACGTCACCGCCACTTAGACAGAAAAAGGGGCCTTTCCCATATGCCCCGGTTGACCGCCGCGACCCGACGGAGGTCAAAACGGTGACATCCCGTTAGGCGCCACTCCCGAGATTGATGCATAGCTTAGATACTGAGAGCGCCACTCCCGAGGTTATGCATAGCTTATATACTAGGAGTTGGTAGGGTAGGAGACTGTACAAACTCCATAGTCATGTTAGACTAGAAATATGGAGCAAGTCCTTACCCGAAATCTTCACCCGCACGAGTGTCGTTTAGGCGAGCTCGTGATAGTCCTGAGATGGTTAGCAATGATGAGCCCTACTGTCACGCCCCGACCCAACTGTCGGCCACGTGGCAACCGCCGTATGAGCCCGACAGACCCATACAAGGCATCAAGTGATACATACCATTCATATACATCATTTATGCAGCGGAATTTACAATTTAATTATCTAACTCAACATTTCTAATACAGTCCCGATAAACCTACTACAATTCTATAATAAAAGACATCGAAAAATAAAACTAGACCCGTCGACGGACTCATCTTCATCAAATCTCTCGGACGGTCATCTAACACACCTGCACACACGGGGAAAAGTGGCGTGCTCAGCCTTGCGGCCTAGTGCGAAATTACGGCTCTACCGAATAAAGAAATCAAAGGCTAGGAGGAGTATTCTAGGATGTCTTTGGTGGTTAATCATCATCTTTCATGCCATATAATTTAAACAATTCCTATTGAGATAGACAACATAAATAAATAAATAAATAAACAAAGGTGTACATGCCACTAGATGTCACCTAAGTTAAGCCTAGTGTCAACATCAACAGTCTGTCCCCATTTGATTTGTATAAATCAATTTATGGGGAGCAACAAACATCGTAAATACAATACCGATGTATAATTCACTAGATGTCACCTACGTGATATCTAGTGTCCACGTCAACAGTCTGTCACCTACATCGTGACGAGACTTTAAGGTTTCATAAACTCGGGCTGCCAGCCTACGCTTAGTGACTACCCTAGCCAAGAGTATCAGTAAGCCCATCAGTGCCTTTCTGTCTCTGTCTCCACCTATGCCCGCTGCACTGATGTTGGCAGAGAGGACGGATGACCCAGAGTCCCTCTCCAGTTGTTTCACTAGTCGCCAACCATGCCTCCCCTAGCGAAACCGTCGTGCCCTTACATCCTCCCCGGATTCCGTAGGGGCCACGACAAACCGTGTAGTACTACACACTGCCCGTAGACAGGGTCACCTCTCTTAAATCTCATCGGCCACGGCTAGCCGGAATAACCACCCTAGGATCGGACTACTCATCCGATCGTCTGCAGACGTCAAGGGTGATAGTCGTGCGGTCTACGGATCCACTGTCCAAGGCGTCGCATGTGGAATCACCTTCCCAGTCCAATAGCCGTCGACGTCTATCGAGATTGGCGCACATCCGCACGATGGGCTGTGGCCCTCGACTTCGTCGGTGCCAAGTCCATGGTAGGTTTCATCCTAGCTAACCATCTCAGGACTATCACGAGGCCGCCTACAACGACACTCGTGCGGGTGAAGATTTCGGGTAAGGACCTGCTCCATATTTCCAGTCTAATATGACCATGGAGTGTGTACAGTTCCTTACCCTACCAGCTCCCCGTATATAAGCTATGCATAACCTCGGGAGTGGCGCTCCCAGTATCTAAGCTATGCATCAACCTCGGGAGTTGCGCCTAACGGGACGTCACCGTTTGACCATCGTCGGAACGCGGCGGTCAATCGGGGCATATGGAAAAAGACCCCTTTTTCTCTAAGTGGCGGTGACGTCGCCAAGGTTCTAACATGTCGCATGTATTATCTATGTCCGCATGATAGTTATTAGCATATCATACCAAAGCAATTTTGCATGCAAGACATGATTATAAAGCATGTTAGATACCTAGCAGATCAACATGTTAGATAAGATAACTATGCTAGCATGCATACAATTTAAATCTTATCAAACATTATGGTTTATCATATTGAAGACATCCAAGAATTGTTCCTAAGAAAACCCCAGCGGGAATTCCCTAGCGTGAATAAATCCTACCATCAGAGAACCAACGCACCTGGGTTAGCGATCCGGTCTTCAGAATCAATCCGCGTAACAATGAATCACTCCGTCGAACTACTCGGATCACGTACCCGCGATAAATCCTAATTAACATAATTATTTAAAAATCAAATTAAATTCTTTTTTCCCTAAAGTAAATCAAATATTAATTTATCAATCTAACCTAATCATTCAGATACTAATTAACCAAATTTCCATTTTTATAATTTAAATTAACTTAGTTAAGCTTAGATAAATTTTATCAAATTTATCCATTTAAACCCCTTAGCTAGCCCAAGTCATCTAAGAGCCCAAATAACACTTATCAGCACTTAATTAGATCAATTAACCATTAATTAGCTATTTTAAATCACCTAATCATACTCATGAAAAGTTAAGTTATTTTTATTATTTTATTATTATTTGACTGGTCAACGGTCAACAGTTGACCCGGTCAACCCGGTGAACACGGTGGACCCGGTCAACACGGTGGACTCGGTCAACGCTGTTGACCCGACCATCGCGGTGGACCCAGTCAACGCGGTGGACTCGGTCAACGCTGTTGACCCAACCAGCGCGGTGGACCCAGTCACTGTTCATTTGGCTTAACTTGAGTCTGACCCAACCCTGGCCAGTTCGGTTCGATCGAGTCAGCTCCAACTCATCTAAATCCAAGTTCGACTCAGGTTCAATTTAATTGATTCAGCTCACTTCAACTAACTCAACCCGAACCAAAACTTAACTCGAATTCAACCCAACTAACTCCAATCTGGTTCAACTCAACCCATTCACTAACTCTACTTAATTAAATCATTAATTTTTCTTAACTTAATTTATCCTGCTTAATTAATCCACTAAGCTTGGTTGATTTATACTAAGCATGTTTAAATTAATCTAAGCATTTTAACAACACTAATTTATCCTAAACATGTTTAATTACAACTAACATGCTTAAATAAATTACTAATCGTGATTAGAGAAAAGTAAAGCTACCTTAGCCGAAATCACTATTCATCATCGGAAACACTATTCACCACCGGAATAGTAGCACCGTCGCCGGAACCCTAGCCGCCACCTCGCCGGAGCTCGTGAATTCAGCGGCAAACTTGACGGCGAGCTCCGCAAGCCTACGCACGCGTCGGAACCGACGACTACCTGCGCAAAATCCGGCCATCAACACCTAAAATCTATCTTTTGGGTGGCGTCGCCGGCGAACTTTAGGGCAAGTTCGCCGGAGGGTGAATTCGCCCAATACAGAGGGGAAACGGAGCTCTTACCTCGCTAATGCGTGGAGAAGGAAGGAAAGGAGGTTTCGGCCGGCGAGAAGGGTGGAAATCGCGGCTCCACCGCTCGCCGGTGGGGCTGCGATCGAGCGAGCAGCGGCGGCGGAAATCACCGCCTGCTGCAGGGGCGTCGAGGGTCAACGGCAGCTCGCGGGGGCGCGGCGGGGGCGAGCGTCTCCAACCGCAGCTGGGGAGATGACGCGCCGGCGACCTAGGCGCGTGATGGTGGCGGACGACAGACGGCGAGCTCGCGGGAAGGACACGGACGGTTTCTCTCACAGCGAGGAGAATGCAGGGGAAACAGGGGAAAGAGAGGGGCGTGGCCGCTGGACCTCTGCAGCGCTCTCCTTGCCACGGTGGGGGTCTAAGGAGGTCGAACGACGGCGGACGCTGGCGACGCGCGACGGACGGCGGGCGCTGGCGATGTGCGACGACGACGAGCGCCTGCATTCGCCCTGCTGCGGTCGAAGATGAGGTGGGCGTCGCGAAAGCGAAGGAGGCAGGCGATGGAGTCGGGCGGCCGTCGACGAACGACGGCAGCCGACGGCGTCGAATGGGAGGGGCCGCCGGCGTGCCCTGCTGCGGTTGAGGGAGATGGGGAAGAAGGCGAAGAAGAAGAAGAAGAAGAAGAAAAGGAAGAGGGGAGGGGCGCCTCGCGAGCGGGAAGAGCCCACGGCTCTTCTCGCTCGCGTCAACCCCTTCGGACTGGGTCGGCCGGTTCACTCGGACCGGCCAGCTGGCCGGTTTAGTTGAACCGGACCGAAATTTAAATTAATTTTTTTATTCCTAAAAATCTAATTTATTAAGGTGGGGGTTTACACCTACCATGGACGTGGCACCGATGGAGTCGAGGTTGCCACAGCCCATTGTGCCGATGTGCGCCAATCTCGATAGACGTTGACTGCTACTGGACTGGGAAGGTGATTCCACATGCGACGCCTTGGACAGTGGATCCGTAGACCACACGGCTATCACCCTTGACGTCTGCAGACGATCGGATGAGTAGTCCGGATCCTAGGGTGGTTATTCCGGCTAGCCGTGGCCGATGACATTGTTATATGGCGACCTTGTCTACGGACAACGTGTAGTACTACATGGGTGTCGTGGCCCCTACTGAATCCGGGGAGGATGTAAGGGCACGACGGTTTCGCTAGGGGAGGCATGGTCGGCGACTAGTGAAACAATGGAGAGGGAAACTAGGTCACCCGTCCTCTCCGTCAACATCAATGCGGCGGGCATAGGTAGAGACAGAGACAGAAAGGCACTGATGGGCTTACTGATACTCTTAGCTAGGGTATTCACTAAGCATAGGCTGGCAGCCCGAGTTTTATAGCTTCAAGTATGATTATGACTTAGGTGACATACGGTTGACATTAACACTAGATACAATGTAGGTGACATCTAGCGAGTTATACATCGGTAATTTATTTACGTTGTTTTACTGCTTTTGATAAATTAATTTACACAAATCAATTGAAAAATGATGATTAACAACCAAAGACATCCTAGAATACTCCTCCTAGCCTTTGATTTCTTTATTCGGTAGAGCCGTAATTTCGCACTAGGCCGCAAGGCTGAGCACACCACTTTTCCCCGTGTATGCAGGTGTGTTAGATGACTGCCCGAGAGATTTGATGAAGATAAGTCCGTCGACGGGTCTATTTTTATTTCTCGATGTCTTTTATTATAGAATTGTAGTAGGTTTATCGGAACTGTGTTAGGAAATGTTGAGTTAGGTAATTTAATTGTAAATTCCGCTGCATAAACGATGTATATGAATGGTATGTACCACTTGATGCCTTGTATGTGTAAACCCCCACCTTAATAAATTAGATTTTTAGAAAAAAAAAAAAAAAAAAAATTTCCGGTCCGGTTCAACTGAACCGGCCAGCTGGCCGGTCCGAGTGAACCGGCCCGACCGGTCCGAAGGGCCGACGCGAGCGGGCTATTCCCACTCGCGCTCGCCCTCTTCCGCCCCATCTCCTTCTTCTTCTTCTTCTTCTTCTTTTCCTTCTCCTTCGTTTTTGCTTCCTCGCCTCCCTCTTCGGCAGAAGAGCAGCGGCGACGCCGGCCCTTCTGTCGTCGGTTGCCGCCGCCGCCGCCCGTCGACCGCCGCCTGCCGTGCCTCCTTTCCGTCGCGAAAGGGGGGGAGCTTGGCGGAAGCACTTCAGCGGCACTCGACCCCTTTCCCCTGCATTTCCCCTTCTGCCGTCGGTTGTCGTCGTCCGCCGTACTTCCCGCGAGCCCGCCGTCAATCGTTCGCCACCGCCGCTCGCCCTCCGGAGCTCCTCGCTGCAACGAGGAGAGCGCGACATAGGTCTGCAGTCGCGCGCCTCTTCCCCTGTTTCCGCCTGCTACCATCTCCTCTTCGCATCCGTTGCAGCCGACCGTCGCCCGTCCTTCGCGCCCACCGACGGCCGGTTGCTCGCCTTCGCGTCTGCCATCCGCAGCCTCCTCGCCGCTGCCCGTTTCCGCCACGATGAGGGGAGCTCGGCGGAGGTCCCTTGCAGCCGCGCGACCCATTCCCCTGTTTGCGGAAGTCGCTTCCACCCGCAGCAGAGCAGCTGCGTCCGCCGATAGCTCGCCGTCCGTTGTCCTTCCTCCGCATTCGCCATTCGCCTCCCTCGCCCGCAGTAGAGCAGCGCCGGTGCCGCTCCGCTTTGTCAACGTTCGTCGCCCGCTCACCGTCGTCCGCTGTGCATCGTCCCTCGTAGCAGAAACGGGAGCCCGAAGGAGGCAGCGCGCGACCCCCCGTCTTCCCCTGCATCTTCCTTCGCGTTCGCAGCCATCCGCCGGCTGCGTCTGCCACCGTTCCGAGCACCGATCGCTCACGCGCCACTGCTAGCGGCTGGGGCTTGAGCTGCTCGTCCCTCCGCGAGTCGTGAGCCCCGCGTCCTCCCAAAACACCGACGCAGGAGGCGGCGATTTCGTCGCCGCCGTCCTCTCAAATTTGCAGCACCCCCGGCGAGGAGTGGAGCTGCGGTTCCACTCCCCTCGCCGGCGAGCCATCCCTCTCCGACTCCTCTGTGCGATCGCGAGGTAAACGGCTTGGTTTCTCCCCTGTTATTGGGCGATTTCGCCCTCCGGCGAACTTGCCCTAAAGTTCGCCGGCGACGCCACCCAAAAGACGGGTTTTTGGTGTTGATGGCCGGATTTTTGCGCAGGTAGTCGTCGGTTCCCACGTGCGTAGGCTTGCGGAGCTCGCCGTCTAGTTTACCGCGGATTTCGCGAGCTCCGGCGAGGTGGCGGCTAGGGTTCCGGCGACGGTGCTACTATTCCGGCGGTGAATAGTGTTTCCGACGATGAATAGTGATTTCGGCTAAGGTAGCTTTACTTTTCCCTAATCACGATTAGTAATTTATTTTAAGCATGTTAGTTGTAATTAAACATGTTTAGGATAAATTAGTGTTGTTAAAATGCTTAGATTAATTTAACATGCTTAGTGTTAATTAATCAAGCTTAGTGGATTGATTTAGCAAGATAAATTAAGTTAAGAAAAATTAATGATTTAATTAAGTAGAGTTAGTGAATGGGTTGAGTTGAACCAGATTGGAGTTAGTTGGGTTGAATTCGAGTTAAGTTTGGTTCGGGTTGAGTTAGTTGAAGTGAGCTGAATCAATTAAATTGAACCTGAGTCGGATTTGGATTTAGATGAGTTGGAGCTGACTCGATCGAATCGAACTGGCTAGGCTTGGGTCAGACTCAAATTAAGCCGAACGAATAGTGATTTGGGTCCACCGCGTTGGCCGGGTCAACAACGTTGACCGGGTCCACCGCGTTGGCCGGGTCAACAGCGTTGGCTGAGTCCACCGCGATGGCCGAGTCAACAGCGTTGACTGGATCCACCGTGTTCACCGGGTTGACCGGGTCAACTGTTGACCGTTGACCAGTCAAATAATAATAAAATAATAAAAATAATAAAAATAATTTAACTTTTCATGAGTATGATTAGGTGATTCAAAATGGCTAATTAATGTTTAATTGATCTAATTAAATATTGATGAGTGTTATTTGGGCCCTGAGATGACTTGGGCTAGATGAGGGGTTTAAATGGATAAATTTGATAGAATTTATCTAAGCTTAACTAAGTTAATTTAATTTGTAAAATGGAAATTTGGTTAATTAGTATCTGAATGATTAGGTTAGATTGATAAATTAATATTTAATTTACCATAGGGAAAAAGGAATTTAATTTGATTTTAAATAATTGTGTTAATTAGGATTTATCGCGGGTACGTGATCCGAGTAGTTCGACGGAGTGATTCGTTGTTACGCGGGTTGATTCTGAAGACCGGATCGCTAACCCAGGTGCGTTGGTTCTCCGATGGTAGGATTTATTCAAGCTAGGGAATTCCCGCTGGGGTTTTCTTAGGAACAATTCTTGGATGTCTTAAATATGTTAAAACATAATGCTTGATAAGATTTGACTTGCCTGCATGTTAGTTTAGTTGTTTCTATCTGACATGTAGGATATACTCTGATTTGCATGTTAGTTTAATTCACTTAACATGCATGATATACTATGATTTTCTTATTAAGTTTCTAATATGTCGTAGTATCATGTCAAGCATGTTAAATATTATTTCATTGTGTTTCTATGCTATGCTAGCATACCTACCATGCAGACATTGATAGTAAATAACGACATGTTAGAACCTTTGGCGATGTCACCGCCACTTAGACAGAAAATGGGGCCTTTTTCCATATGCCCCGGTTGACCGCCGCGTTCCGACGGTGGTCAAACGGTGACGTCCCGTTAGGCGCCACTCCCGAGGTTGATGTATAGCGGAGCACTGGGAGCACCACTCCCGACGTTATGCATAGCTTATATACTGGGAGCTGGTAGGGTAAGAGACTGTACAAACTCCATGGTCATGTTAGACTGGAAATATGGAGCAAGTCATTACCCGAAATCTTCACCCGCACGAGTGTCGTTGTAGGCGGCCTCGTGATAGTCCTGAGATGGTTAGCTAGGACGAACCCTACCATGGACTTGGCACCGATGGAGTCAAGGTTGCCACAGCCCATCGTGCGGATGTGCGCCAAATCTTGACAGACGTCGACGGCTATTGGACTGGGAAGGTGATTCCACATGCGACGCCTTGGACAGTGGATCCGTAGACCGCACGGCTATCACCCTTGACGTCTGCAGACGATCGGATGAGTAGTCCGGATCCTAGGGTGGTTATTCCGGCTAGCCGTGGCCGATGATATTTAAGAGAGGTGACCCTGTCTACGGGCAGTGTGTAGTACTACATGGGTGTCGTGACCCCTACGGTATCCGGGGAGGATGTAAGGGCACGACGGTTTCGCTAGGGGAGGCATGGTTGGCGACTAGTGAAACAACAGGAGAGGGACTCTGGGTCATCCGTCCTCTCTGCCAACATCAGTGCAGCGGGCATAGGTAGAGACAGAGACAGAAAGGCACTGATGGGCTTACTGATACTCTTAGCTAGGGTAGTCACTAAGCGTAGGCTGGCAGCCCGAGTTTATGAAACCTTAAAGTCTCGTCACGATGTAGGTGACAGACTGTTGACGTGGACACTAGATATCACGTAGGTGACATCTAGTGAATTATACATCGGTATTGTATTTACGATGTTTGTTGCTCCTCATAAATTGATTTATACAAATCAAATGGGGACAGACTGTTGATGTTGACACTAGGCCTAACTTAGGTGACATCTAGTGGCATGTACACCTTTGTTTATTTATTTATTTATTTATTTATGCTGTTTATCTCAATATGAATTGTTTAAATTATATGGCATGAAAGATGATGATTAACCACCAAAGACATCCTAGAATACTCCTCCTAGCCTTTGATTTCTTTATTCGGTAGAGCCGTAATTTCGCACTAGGCCGCAAGGCTGAGCACACCACTTTTCCCCGTGTGTGCAGGTGTATTAGATGACTGCCCGAGTTATTCGATGAAGATGAGTCCGTCGACGGGTTTATATTTTTATTTATTTATCGTTGTCTTTTTCCTAGAATTGTAGTAGGTTTATCGGGACTGTGTTAGAAATTTTGAGTTAGATAATTAAATTGTAAATTCCGCTGCATAAACGATGTATATGAATGGTATGTATCACTTGATGCCTTGTATGGGTCTGTCGGACTCATACGGCGGTTGCCACGTGGCCGACAGTTGGGTCGGGGCGTGACAACTTAAGTGGTATCAGAGCCAGGTTTAAAGACCTGATCATTAAAGTGATATGAGAACCTAGGTTTGGAGAGCCTAGGAGGTTAAGTTAAGTTTGAGGTTTTAAGGATTTAGATAACAGTCCCGATATAATATATGATAAAGTGCGAGTCGGAAATATAGTAGTATATTTCCTTGGTAAGGAGTTTTTACTCCGGCGATAGTAATTTTCGTTAGGACAAATTTTTCCTAAACTGCTAATCGTCTTAATATATGAGATTATAAATTTATTAATCTCCGGACAATATATATGACTACGATCTCCACTACATTGGAGAAGAGATAGAAACTTAGATCAATATGCTCAGATCTACGATCAAGTTTCATTTCTAAATGATCAAGTAAATTTATCCATGATCATATTGAGGTTACCTTATTGGGTGCATCACAATCACCTCTTATACCAATATAGGTAGCTATCATCACTTTGATCTTAAGAGTATTGATATCAAAACATCTCATACGATATCTGTATCATACTATTCGTATCCCATGACTTAGTTGGAATACTGAGTTTGAATGAATCTATCAATATTTAATTTTATCCGCTCCGATTCGAGCACGTGCTTCTAAGTTGGACTCGTGACATAGAAGCACCAGATGCACTCTCACATCTGTACTCTCATGCTAGATAGCTGAGGTATCAGGTAATCTATCAGGATTATTAAATTGTAGATTATTTATGAGTCTTATCATCGATTCATATGTTACAATCTAGTTAAACAATTTGTGCATTATCATATCATTTTGTGGACCTTCCTACCTGAGTTAGCACGTGTGTTATTATACGATATTTGAGCACGTGTGATATCGTTTAACTTTTGCTTATATCACGGGTTATAATTATCTTATCAGATTGTGAAATCTGATGTTATGATCATATTGACTATCGGGTATAAATGATTTCTAGAAAGTTGAAATCTTGAATCTTCGATTATATTCATGATCAGTTTGGAGATATATAAATACAGGTAAATTATCTCCAATTATACACAACTTTACATCTTTATTTTGATCAGGAAAATTTTCCATACAAATCTTTGATTTAATTATTCCAGTTAGATCTTGGAAAACTATTGATATTGATCGTCCATATGAGATCTGGACCATATAGTTTATATCAGATTTACCTACGTAAGACCACTGAGCTTAAAGAAGGATCTACCGATATTTTAAGCTGGCTTACGTATGAGTTCATTTTGTTTAAATCTGACTCTTACTCGAATCTCTTCAATGGACTTTATTCCCGATTTATAAATTTGATTTTAGATGGATCGGTATGAAATGATTTGAAATTGTCATCTATGACCTTACTCTCATTTGAGTTAATTATTATATACATGTGAATCTTATGTGCATATGTTGATCATCTTGGATCGTCATCATGATTTTTAAGTTGCAACTAGAAGTTGACCGCCATCAATTATCATATTAATGTCAACTCCCAACACTTGCAGCTCTACGGACAGTATTTGTAGCTTGCTACATATACTCTCTTGCAGTTGTTTCCTGCTATTTTCCTTCATCTATCAGTTTCTTTTTGGAGCTTGAGCAATTTTCGCTTAATTCGTATATCCTATATATACGACCGACTTATTAGCCAAGCAGATTTCTTGTATCTGCTTCTTTTAATTCTGCTTAGTGGCCTTTCTGAATTCAAATTCTGTTGAATATTTCTGCAATTTTCTTTGCAGTTATTTCTCCAGTTGTTTTCTGCAGTTGCAGTTTCTTTTTGCGGAGCTACTTCCTTTATCAAATGTCCTTAGTCAATTATGTTCATCGTCGGTAGATTTCTTTATTCATTTTATTTCGGTAGCTCCCACAGTTTAGCTCAGTTCTTTACTTGGTATTTTTGCAGCTCAGATTCCTATACATTCATCAGTATCATTATATATACCCGATCTTTCTCTGCAGTCTTATTCAGTCAATGCAGTTGGCAGCATTTTTATATCTGCAACTCATATTGCGACTATCTGCAGATTTTGGGGTAACTTTGCTTTGTACTTCTTTCGATTTCTCCTTTAAATTCTGGATGCCGCAGTTTTTCTTGGCACCTCTAGCACCTGTTGATATCCTTAGTAGGTGAAGGTATTGTTGACATTGTCTATTTCAATTACTGCTTCTGCAGCTCATATCTAGTGCACGTAGCAACTTAGGTACAACCACGATATTTCTATATCTACAAACTCGGATGTAATCTTTTTACTCCATTTTGAGCTTTGACTAAAGCTTACTTCGTGCTAGCAATCAATCTGATTGCACGTTATCATAATAATATCATCGTATACACAATATCTCTACATCGTACGTGATCTAACACTACAGTGTCAATCTCAGTGCAGTTGTGATTTAGCACTATAAAATTTAGTTTCGGATTTCATTTGGCCTATATTTTTGTTATATATATTTCGGCGGCCATGCCATCAAGTTCTTGCTATCCGACATAGAACAAACTATCATAGTTTGAGCATTTGGATAAAAAGAGATATCATTAAGGTTCGAGTGCAAATCTTTAGATTTAAATATCAAAGCCCTAACCACAACTACTTTCCAGTATTTCCGTATTGAGAACTGATGTCCTCTTTACGACTATGATTTAACTATCTATAGATTAACATGTGCTCACTTTAGGTTGTGGAACCTATCCTTGCATCATAAAGTAGTGGTTGAAGGAATTTAAACTGACGTGGAGCAAGTTAGTGGGCATCTTTTTATATATTATCCTCTATCTGGAGGTGACTCCATTATGACCATATTATAGTTCAGAGATATCTGAGCCTGATTCAACCTGAACCACGAAAGGTTGCCCGTATGTTAGTGTAATAGGGACTACCTAGTATATCTACTTGAGAAAAAAAAAAAAAAAAATTTAAAGCCATATCTTCAACTTCTGCCCACTTGTATTTCTCCCATTGGGGTGAGTGCTTCACCAACGAATAATTTCCTTGATTTATTTTAATAATCTATTGTGGTGAAGTTTGATCTACTCATCTAAGATCGAGACAGTACCTCTAGTAGACCACTCTCATACTAAGCAATTGTTTGACACTCTACTAAGCAAATTGCTTCCTACCACGTACTAGGATACGCATCTTGTTGTTGAATAATATGGATGCTCATGAAAATCCAGATGTGACTACAATGATCCACAGTGTAGTGACAACTAAAGTGGATCACTATATCATGATATATGTTATGTTGTCACGTGGGTCATTTAGATGAGCTACCATATATTGCAGACATCGTATCTTAGTACCGATGAGTTTATGATAACTAAAGTGGTACCACCTTGGAGAGGGGTTACTGCTTTAAAGGAAATATAAAAGGTCTATTCAATTATCATCGATCATGATTCGAGGAAGGGATCACCGATGGTGTTTATTTTTGGGGGACCAAAAATTTTTAAGGGGGGGAGTACTTGTAAACCCCCACCTTAATAAATTAGATTTTTAGAAAAAAAAAAAAAAAAAAATTTCCGGTCCGGTTCAACTGAACCGGCCAGCTGGCCGGTCCGAGTGAACCGGCCCGACCGGTCCGAAGGGCCGACGCGAGCGGGCTATTCCCACTCGCGCTCGCCCTCTTCCGCCCCATCTCCTTCTTCTTCTTCTTCTTCTTCTTTTCCTTCTCCTTCGTTTTTGCTTCCTCGCCTCCCTCTTCGGCAGAAGAGCAGCGGCGACGCCGGCCCTTCTGCCGTCGGTTGCCGCCGCCGCCGCCCGTCGACCGCCGCCTACCGTGCCTCCTTTCCGTCGCGAAAGGGGGGGAGCTTGGCGGAAGCACTTCAGCGGCACTCGACCCCTTTCCCCTGCATTTCCCCTTCTGCCGTCGGTTGTCGTCGTCCGCCGTACTTCCCGCGAGCCCGCCGTCAGTCGTTCGCCACCGCCGCTCGCCCTCCGGAGCTCCTCGCTGCAACGAGGAGAGCGCGACATAGGTCTGCAGTCGCGCGCCTCTTCCCCTGTTTCCGCCTGCTACCATCTCCTCTTCGCATCCGTTGCAGCCGACCGTCGCCCGTCCTTCGCGCCCACCGACGGCCGGTTGCTCGCCTTCGCGTCTGCCATCCGCAGCCTCCTCGCCGCTGCCCGTTTCCGCCACGATGAGGGGAGCTCGGCGGAGGTCCCTTGCAGCCGCGCGACCCATTCCCCTGTTTGCGGAAGTCGCTTCCACCCGCAGCAGAGCAGCTGCGTCCGCCGATAGCTCGCCGTCCGTTGTCCTTCCTCCGCATTCGCCATTCGCCTCCCTCGCCCGCAGTAGAGCAGCGCCGGTGCCGCTCCGCTTTGTCAACGTTCGTCGCCCGCTCACCGTCGTCCGCTGTGCATCGTCCCTCGTAGCAGAAACGGGAGCCCGAAGGAGGCAGCGCGCGACCCCCCGTCTTCCCCTGCATCTTCCTTCGCGTTCGCAGCCATCCGCCGGCTGCGTCTGCCACCGTTCCGAGCACCGATCGCTCACGCGCCACTGCTAGCGGCTGGGGCTTGAGCTGCTCGTCCCTCCGCGAGTCGTGAGCCCCGCGTCCTCCCAAAACACCGACGCAGGAGGCGGCGATTTCGTCGCCGCCGTCCTCTCAAATTTGCAGCACCCCCGGCGAGGAGTGGAGCTGCGGTTCCACTCCCCTCGCCGGCGAGCCATCCCTCTCCGACTCCTCTGTGCGATCGCGAGGTAAACGGCTTGGTTTCTCCCCTGTTATTGGGCGATTTCGCCCTCCGGCGAACTTGCCCTAAAGTTCGCCGGCGACGCCACCCAAAAGACGGGTTTTTGGTGTTGATGGCCGGATTTTTGCGCAGGTAGTCGTCGGTTCCCACGTGCGTAGGCTTGCGGAGCTCGCCGTCTAGTTTACCGCGGATTTCGCGAGCTCCGGCGAGGTGGCGGCTAGGGTTCCGGCGACGGTGCTACTATTCCGGCGGTGAATAGTGTTTCCGACGATGAATAGTGATTTCGGCTAAGGTAGCTTTACTTTTCCCTAATCACGATTAGTAATTTATTTTAAGCATGTTAGTTGTAATTAAACATGTTTAGGATAAATTAGTGTTGTTAAAATGCTTAGATTAATTTAACATGCTTAGTGTTAATTAATCAAGCTTAGTGGATTGATTTAGCAAGATAAATTAAGTTAAGAAAAATTAATGATTTAATTAAGTAGAGTTAGTGAATGGGTTGAGTTGAACCAGATTGGAGTTAGTTGGGTTGAATTCGAGTTAAGTTTGGTTCGGGTTGAGTTAGTTGAAGTGAGCTGAATCAATTAAATTGAACCTGAGTCGGATTTGGATTTAGATGAGTTGGAGCTGACTCGATCGAATCGAACTGGCTAGGCTTGGGTCAGACTCAAATTAAGCCGAACGAATAGTGATTTGGGTCCACCGCGTTGGCCGGGTCAACAACGTTGACCGGGTCCACCGCGTTGGCCGGGTCAACAGCGTTGGCTGAGTCCACCGCGATGGCCGAGTCAACAGCGTTGACTGGATCCACCGTGTTCACCGGGTTGACCGGGTCAACTGTTGACCGTTGACCAGTCAAATAATAATAAAATAATAAAAATAATAAAAATAATTTAACTTTTCATGAGTATGATTAGGTGATTCAAAATGGCTAATTAATGTTTAATTGATCTAATTAAATATTGATGAGTGTTATTTGGGCCCTGAGATGACTTGGGCTAGATGAGGGGTTTAAATGGATAAATTTGATAGAATTTATCTAAGCTTAACTAAGTTAATTTAATTTGTAAAATGGAAATTTGGTTAATTAGTATCTGAATGATTAGGTTAGATTGATAAATTAATATTTAATTTACCATAGGGAAAAAGGAATTTAATTTGATTTTAAATAATTGTGTTAATTAGGATTTATCGCGGGTACGTGATCCGAGTAGTTCGACGGAGTGATTCGTTGTTACGCGGGTTGATTCTGAAGACCGGATCGCTAACCCAGGTGCGTTGGTTCTCCGATGGTAGGATTTATTCAAGCTAGGGAATTCCCGCTGGGGTTTTCTTAGGAACAATTCTTGGATGTCTTAAATATGTTAAAACATAATGCTTGATAAGATTTGACTTGCCTGCATGTTAGTTTAGTTGTTTCTATCTGACATGTAGGATATACTCTGATTTGCATGTTAGTTTAATTCACTTAACATGCATGATATACTATGATTTTCTTATTAAGTTTCTAATATGTCGTAGTATCATGTCAAGCATGTTAAATATTATTTCATTGTGTTTCTATGCTATGCTAGCATACCTACCATGCAGACATTGATAGTAAATAACGACATGTTAGAACCTTTGGCGATGTCACCGCCACTTAGACAGAAAATGGGGCCTTTTTCCATATGCCCCGGTTGACCGCCGCGTTCCGACGGTGGTCAAACGGTGACGTCCCGTTAGGCGCCACTCCCGAGGTTGATGTATAGCGGAGCACTGGGAGCACCACTCCCGACGTTATGCATAGCTTATATACTGGGAGCTGGTAGGGTAAGAGACTGTACAAACTCCATGGTCATGTTAGACTGGAAATATGGAGCAAGTCATTACCCGAAATCTTCACCCGCACGAGTGTCGTTGTAGGCGGCCTCGTGATAGTCCTGAGATGGTTAGCTAGGACGAACCCTACCATGGACTTGGCACCGATGGAGTCAAGGTTGCCACAGCCCATCGTGCGGATGTGCGCCAAATCTTGACAGACGTCGACGGCTATTGGACTGGGAAGGTGATTCCACATGCGACGCCTTGGACAGTGGATCCGTAGACCGCACGGCTATCACCCTTGACGTCTGCAGACGATCGGATGAGTAGTCCGGATCCTAGGGTGGTTATTCCGGCTAGCCGTGGCCGATGATATTTAAGAGAGGTGACCCTGTCTACGGGCAGTGTGTAGTACTACATGGGTGTCGTGACCCCTACGGTATCCGGGGAGGATGTAAGGGCACGACGGTTTCGCTAGGGGAGGCATGGTTGGCGACTAGTGAAACAACAGGAGAGGGACTCTGGGTCATCCGTCCTCTCTGCCAACATCAGTGCAGCGGGCATAGGTAGAGACAGAGACAGAAAGGCACTGATGGGCTTACTGATACTCTTAGCTAGGGTAGTCACTAAGCGTAGGCTGGCAGCCCGAGTTTATGAAACCTTAAAGTCTCGTCACGATGTAGGTGACAGACTGTTGACGTGGACACTAGATATCACGTAGGTGACATCTAGTGAATTATACATCGGTATTGTATTTACGATGTTTGTTGCTCCTCATAAATTGATTTATACAAATCAAATGGGGACAGACTGTTGATGTTGACACTAGGCCTAACTTAGGTGACATCTAGTGGCATGTACACCTTTGTTTATTTATTTATTTATTTATTTATGCTGTTTATCTCAATATGAATTGTTTAAATTATATGGCATGAAAGATGATGATTAACCACCAAAGACATCCTAGAATACTCCTCCTAGCCTTTGATTTCTTTATTCGGTAGAGCCGTAATTTCGCACTAGGCCGCAAGGCTGAGCACACCACTTTTCCCCGTGTGTGCAGGTGTATTAGATGACAGCCCGAGTTATTCGATGAAGATGAGTCCGTCGACGGGTTTATATTTTTATTTATTTATCGTTGTCTTTTTCCTAGAATTGTAGTAGGTTTATCGGGACTGTGTTAGAAATTTTGAGTTAGATAATTAAATTGTAAATTCCGCTGCATAAACGATGTATATGAATGGTATGTATCACTTGATGCCTTGTATGGGTCTGTCGGACTCATACGGCGGTTGCCACGTGGCCGACAGTTGGGTCGGGGCGTGACAGTATGGGTCTGTTGGGCTCATACGGCGGTTGCCACGTGCCCGACAGTAGGGTCGGGGCGTGATAAAAAATTCCTTATATTTTTAATTTTAATAATATTTATTATTATTATTATTTGAAGAGGACGTGGGAATTTTTTTTGTTTTTTAAAATCTCTCTTATTTTTTGGAAGTTGATGAAAAGAAAGATGTGGTATCATTTTAAGCTTTCTGAGTGCGAGGTGAGGAGGAAGAAGAGATTGTGTGTGTGGTTCGTGAGCGATGGCACAGGAAGGGACGGTGGTCGGATGCCACACCGTGAACGAGTGGAATCGTCAGATCGAGCAAGCCGATAGATCGAAGAAGCTGGTACGGATCTAATTCATTATTCCATTCTTTTGTGAGCAAAAAAAAAAAGGCCTTTTTGGTCGCAAGCGATGCGTTTCCCTCTTTTTAATGGAATTGGCTTTTCGTCTGCAACGATTTAATAGAATGCAAGTCGCTTGGAGGGCTTTTCGTTTAACATGATTTAGTAGAATGCAAGTCGGATCCCCGCTCTCTCTCTCTCTCTATTCTTTTGTCATGAATTGAGGAAAAAGAATTCTGGTTGTGTTCACCTTTTAGACACCCTATTTTTGCACCAAAGAAGAAAAAAATTTGGACACAAGCGATAGTTTCCAGGATTTCGATTCTAATTCTCCTCTTGGCTCCTTCTTTTGTGGAATTGGCCTTTCTCTTGCAACGATTTAGTATAATTCAAGTTGGTGGATCCTCCGTTCTCTCTTGTGTTCTTTCCTTATGAACCGAAGAAAAAAAAATAGCGTTTTGGCGATTCGTAGTCGTGCTCACCTTCTAGACGCCCTATTTCATATCATAAAAGAAAAAAGTTTTCATTTTCCAGTAACTTGCCGAGGTATCTCTTTGGAGAGTAAATTATGTGGGAAATTTCTTACTGTGACTCTATTTTTATTGATCTCGAGTGGTGAAGAATAAAATTTTGCACTAAATTAGAAATGGTGCTTGTAAGTTCTTATGTTAGTTCATGGAACAAAGCTACCTAATTAAGATTTTTTTCCCTTTATTACGAGATGTCTAATATCATCAGAATTTAGCACCGTCTGATCCGCTAAAACTGGGTAGAAGCACAGTCTGACTTCTTTGAAACGATCCAATTAGCACTTCTCCTCCTTTTCTGTTGTTATCATACGAGTTTTAGGAGCTAAATAACTTTCATTTTAGTTTTGCTAGCTAATAGTGCACTAATAATATTTTAAATTATGTCCTAATAATAATAATATTATTATTATTATTATTAAAATTATGCACTAATAATATTTTATTAATATTATGTCCTAATAATAATAATTAATAATAACTAAAACACTAAGTAATATTTTAATAAAATAATAAATATAAAAAATAACTAAAATACTCTTTGATAAAGTTATAACTTTTAATATAATAATTTTTTTTATTTTGAAGGTTGAAGGCTTAGAGCTGAAGAAAAGTTGAAAGAGTGGAAAGAAGTTTTTTAGTTCCATATCTAAGTCTTGAAAAAGAGATGCATATTTTTCTATTTATAGGATAGTTTATTCATTTACACCTTCAATTTCTTGTATGACCATATAATGGGTGGTGGTCATGTTGTGCCAAGCATGGCCCGACAACAACGTATTATGTCAAGCACGGCACGTGGGCTCTAAAAGATGGCTCAACACAGCACATTATGTTCGTAGTGCTGTAATAGGCACAGTGTAATTGGGGCACGAGTTGAGATGGGCTAGGATTGTGCCGCCTGTAAGCGACACAACTAAGCATTAAGGCTTATTGATTTAGAACTTAGTTTTCCAATTTCCATTAAAAATTTAACATGCCATTTTCCATTATAAATTTAGCATGATTAACTGGCAGGGGAGACTTACTTTACTGGAGGCTCCCTATCCTTCTGAATCATCTTATCGAAACCAAGCGAATACACCCTCTCCCTTATCTCTATAAGAAATACTCGGCGAACACCATTTGGAGCATGTACTGCCCTAGGAACGAGAGCCTGGAGTGCCTATTCCTGAGGTGCTTGGCATTTGTCTGCTCACATGCTTGGTCGGTTCCCAACAAATTTTATCACCAGTATTTCTTAAGATGACTGCAATTCTAGCGTTCGAATCAAAGAGGCTTATTTTTTTAACGAAAGTTAAGATACATTTAACACAATCTCAGAATAACTATGCTATGCAATTCTAAGGATGATCTCCTTTGCCCATTGAGCTCCCGGTCAAAAAATTTACACTAGTTGAAGCTCATATTTAGTACCAAAATTCAGCCTAACAAAATCTAACTTTACATCTATTTTTTTTATAAAGTAGTTGGAGGATCGATAGTTTAATTTCTATAGCTAAAAGGATGCATCGTGGATGATCATCCTTGACAACCGTCGTTACACAGACTATAGACTATGTATCATCACCTTCGATGGGTGATAAAAGTATATTCTTTCATGGATGATAACAGAAAGAAGCATGTGAGGGTGACAGCAATAGTAAGTAAATGGTTAAGTGGAGCAGTGGATTGAAGAATCATAATGACCTCATCCTTTTTTTAGTTTAACAGAATAAAAATTATATTTGAATCTTTTTCACCGTTTCTCAAACAATTACCTAATTAATTATTGGATATAAAAAAAAACTTAAATGTATTATCATGATATATATAAATTAAATTAACTGAAATTTACTTGGAACTGATTTAAATTTATTAAATCATAATTCAAATTATTCCCATCGATCTACAGAGCAAGAGCAAAAATAGAAGAGGGAGGGTAATAATGAAGGAAGAGGGAGGAGCACTCGGTTTCTTCTATCCACCCAACATTAGACGGATTCATATTTAGATCTTATAAAAACCCGATCTCTCTGCCCAGAGACACGTTCCGCCACTCCCCCCGCCCACATCCCCTTTCGCCGATGTGGCCGTGATCAGTTTGGCCGCTCCCTATCGCTATCACCCCTCCTACCTTTCCTACTCTCACCTCTACCTTCCATTGCCTCGTGATCAACATGGGCGCCCCCGCCCGGATCCCTCCTGTCGCTTCTGCGGCTGCTGCTGCTAACGCCGCCGCCCCCGCCCGGATCCCTCCTGTCGCTTCTGCGGCTGCCGCTGCTAACGCCGCTGCCCCCGCTGCCGTTGCCGCCGCCCCCGCTGCCGTTTCCGCCGCCCCCGCTGCTGTTGCTGCGTTTGCCGTTGCCGTTTCCCCCGTTGCCATTGCTGTTACCGCTGCCCTGACCGCCGCCTCTGCTGCCGTTACCGCCGCCCATACTGCCGTTGCCGCGGCCCTTAATGCCGTTGCCGCCGCCGCCGAACCTACTAGTGCTGCCGCCGCCCTCCGTGCTGCCACCGCCCTCCGTGCTGCCGCCGCCCTACGTGCTGCCGCCGCCGCCTACCAAGCTTCCACCGCCGCTTTCCAAGCTGCCACCGCCTCTTTCCGAGCTGCCACCGCCGGCTTCCGTGCTGATGATACCGCCGCCCCTGCTACCGATGCTGCCACTATCGCTTTCAATGCTGCCGATGCCGCCTTCCGTGCTGCCTTTGCCGTCTTCCCTGCTCGCGTTGCCGTAGTATTTGCTACTCGTGCCGCCAGTAGTGCTGCTTGGACCGCCGCCTCTGCTGCTGACCCCGCCGCCTTCCCTGGTGCTCCCGACGCCGCCGACGCCTTCCGTGGTGCCGCCGACGCCTTCAGTAGTGCCGCCGACGCCTTCCGTACTTTCCGTGGCGCCTTTCGGGCTGACGATGCCGTCGCCCATGCTGTCGATGCTGCCATTATCGCCTTCCATGCTGCCGATGCTGCCTTCTGTGATGCCGCTGCCTCTGCTACCGCTGCTGCCGCCTCTGCTACTGTTACCGCTGAATCCGCCTCCCGTGCTGCCGTCGCCGCCTCCGCCTCCGCCTCCCGCGATGCTGCCGTCGACGCTGACCATGCTCTAATCGCCGGGGAAAAGGCTCCCACCGACCCTGCTATACGTGCCGCTGGCCTCCGTGCTGCCACCACCGCCTTCCGTGCTGCCGACGCCACCTTCCGTACTGCCGCCGCAGCAGCCGCCCCTGCTGCCGTTGTTGATCTCCGCCCTTTGATGCGAGTCCTGCTGCCGCCGTAGCCGGCTTTTTCTTTTTAAGCTGCTGAAGTGTTACTTCATCTAGAATTGTTTCATTCTTACGTTATTTTCCTTTCTTTGCTATGCGGTGTATTTTGTTTCTCGCTTGAACTGAACAGTATTTTGTTAGCTTATAAATAATTTCATGATAGCACATGCAGAACATTTAGTAGAGGCTATATTAGTATTTGCCATTCAATAAGAACAAACTCTCTTCATAGAAGAGCTATGTATTTATCATCCATGCATAAAAATTTCCACCTCCACAGCCGGGCGTCTACTTCGGGTAGCGTCATCTTAATACAGGCATAGGTTCTCCCAAACTGGTAGTAAAGGTGATTCAACTTAATACGTTGCCTTTGAACTCTCTCCTCTGAGAGTATGCTCATTGACTTTGCCTGACTTTGCCTATGAACTCTCTCTCCTATGAGAGTAGAAGAACCTGACAATGATGATTTCTATACTGCTGGAATTACTGTTATTCTATAGTAACAGTAACGTAGCATCATTTCCCATGTTGACAAGTCTGCAATATATGATGATGGGCCTTCATCAGCATCAGCATCATCTGTTTTTATGCATACTTATCCTGCTTCAATTAAGTTAACCTGGTCGTGCCAATATTCTAAGTTTCATTAGCTTGTTATTGTTTGATCTGAAAGTTGTATCTCAAACTTGTTTACCTTTAGAATGCAGGAAAGGGACAATACTTCTCACCCTCCTAACTCTTATACTACAAATATGCAGATACTGCCATCGTATGAATATTGATTGCAACTGCATGAAACAACAGAAGCTATGCGATGGTTCTATTTGTATGTATCTAATAAAATATGAGCAGCTCCTCTGCTTAAAAAAGTTATATGTCTTTGCAGCTTTTTTATATTTTATTTTCTCAACCATGACCGTTCTCTTCTCCACTGGAGTTGGATCTTCTGTTATAAGTGTCGGGAATAAAAATATTTCAATTCCTAATCATATACATTTATCTCAATTTTGCTCTTCATTCTGGAAAACATGCATTGTGATAAGCTCAGTAGATATATGCAGTGTTAAACTGCGCTTATTTTTCAGTAACTTGTTAATTTACATTGGATCACTTCCATCCTAAATTAGGGCCTTCTAATTTGAAACAGCTACTTCGACCTCACCATCATTCTTAATTACTTATTGGCTCAAATGTTTACTCTTGAGTTCATGAATTTTTAATTATATATAATAAAGGCCTACATGACTTAATTTGTTTGGGCATTAAATTCAATTCAAGAGGAC
The DNA here is from genome assembly GCA_030544415.1 of Thalia dealbata. Classification (NCBI taxonomy): domain Eukaryota; kingdom Viridiplantae; phylum Streptophyta; class Magnoliopsida; order Zingiberales; family Marantaceae; genus Thalia; species Thalia dealbata. The sequence goes on from CM060458.1 coordinate 18,111,707, forward strand.
ACTTTAACTTAATTTAATTTGAAAAAAGCCAACAAAAACTCAGTTTATTAAAAAAGATTAAAAAATCAACTGCATTATAATTAATTTAATTTAGTTAAGCGTGTAGAATTGAAGATTTATAATATTAATTAAGGATGATTATATAGTTATTATATTATTTTAAAGACTTTTTATAAAGTTAAATAATAAAATTTTTATGGACTCTTATTTTAGAATCGGATGGTCCGGATCACAATTTAAATTAAATTTTATAATGAAATTTATACCATTATTTAAATGTTTTATTTTACAATCATATTTTGTAGAGAATTGGCTGATTTTAAGGATTCCAATTCTCCCATTTCTACCAACTCCATGGTAGCCCAAATGCAGGAATTAGCAACCCAGTTCCTGCGTACAAAACACACCCTTACGTTTTTTTAAAAGTCTTCTCTTTGATTAATGATGCGAGTTTTGTACATCGAAGGACTCATGGGAGAGCTAATCACATGATTTCCTTATTTGGGTTTGTCAAAAACGACATCCAAGAGCTTTTATTTTGAGATCTTGATTTTGTCTTTTTTGAATTATCTACTAATTTATTTGCGCAGTGATGAGATAGGGTTCTTGCATCCGTCCTATTTTTTTTATCACCAGATGAAGATCCAAGTAATTCCTCTCTTACTCTAGCCAAATCAAGTCAGTCAGCTGATGATAAATCAGAGGTAAATACTACAAAAGGAGCCAGACATGAACAAAGTATTTTGGAATAGAAATCATAAGCTGAGAATCTCCACATATGTGCTATCTCATTTACACATTGCTGCTAGAAATGCATACGTGGATGCATCCAGAAGATATAAAGCGCCTATAAACGTATCATTGAGTAGAGGAGCTATTTGCAGTGCAGTTGCTGGTGCAGACTTTTGATCATATCATTGAAAGAGAAATATTAAAACACACAAAGGCCTTGCTGATTTTAAGGTGCAACTTTGGGAGTGCTTGGAATATCAGGTCCGTTCTGACTTCCTTTCTTCTCTTCTACAGTTTGATTACCGTAATGAATGCACACTTAATCTTAACATGCATCTTTGGTGGATTTACTGCGATCCAAAGTTAGCTAAGCGGGATCCATGTAATACTATCAGATTTTCTTGACGAGTTATTTGTATCTTTACAGGAGGTTAGTGCTTTTGAGGAATCATGAGATATCACTGTTTGTGGATGAGCTCTATTTCTCCACACTTATTCTTTCTTATGCATCGAAATGTGAATGTGCATGAAGTCAGAGGTAACGTACCATTTTTTGTTGTTGTTAGAGCTTACAACTGATTTATATCTTTTCATTTTTCCCCCCATGAGATAAATGATCCAAATTTAATTCCCCTCCTACACTACTCAGGTCAAGTCAATCGTAATTTGTATCATGTCTTAAGTTTGTAACTTATTGTAGCATAGTTGTCTGCCTATGCTTAAGATATGTTTTAATTAAGGACTACCCTAAGAACTATCAATGTATATCTAAATTTTTTTCGTATACAAGGTATACATTATTTTTGTTAGAGTAATTAGGCTCTATACTAAGTCCATCGTACTGATGATGTTGCCTAAAAAATCTATCAAGAGAGCCTCAATTAAAAGTCATTGGAGAGTCGTAGACTAAGGATTGATATTTTACCGGGTATTATAAAGGGTGAAGAAAAAGGCCAGCCCACTCAAAGTTGGAAATGGGCTAAAGGAGTAATTTTATAGTGGACTCAGATTGGGCAAGCCCACCCATGGAGTCTTCGGCCTAGGTGATGGGTGACAGAATGGAGCCTGGGCTCCCAACTTTGACAAGATCTGTTGAACGTCCTCTCCAAATAGTCGGAGTTAACCACCTCGTTCCTCCGTAATTGACCTACTGGTTCCAAATTTACATCCGGCGGAACATACAATGATCCGAAGCGGGGCCAGGAGGCCCTCCAGCGTCTGAGTTCGGCCGACCCACCGCTCTACCTCTCGCCGTCGCTCGAACTCGCCCAGGATGCCCGTGCCGCTGCTCTCTACCTGTATTCCTTGCTCGTCCCCTACTGCCCCAAGCCTGCCCTCGATCGCCTCCTCGTCGGGGACGGCTTCGACGCCGAACAGATTTGGTACCAGATTGACCTCCTTTCTCGCCCCTTGCTCTCCGCCGCCCGCCGTGATCTGAACCGTATCTCCCGGGATCCTGCTGCCCACGTGCTGGGAGCCCCTGTTGGCGCTGCGCGGGACGGGGAAGCAGTGGGGGTGGAGAAGAAAAAGGTCATTGAGGACGGCGAGGACGACGAGCAGGATGGAGACGAGAGCGAGGAAGATGAGGAGGAAGAAGAGGGAGAAGATGAATCAGAAGAAGAGGAGGATGACGAAGACGACGATGCCGATGCCGACGAGGGAGATGAAGATGAAGATGAAGAGGCCGATGAAGTAAAAGGGAATAATGTTGAAGACAAGTTTTTGAAGATTAAGGATTTGGAGCAGTATTTGGATAGGGAAGAAGAGAAAGAGTACGGCCTTCAAAAGGACAAGGGAAGCAGACGGAAGGAGATAGAAATGGACGAGGAAGAGGATGAAGATGAGGAAGAGGAGGATGACGACGATGATGACGAGGAAGATGGCTTGGATGTAAGATATACTTGTCCTGTATCTCAGTTCCTTATTGTCTATTCTGATTGTTATATGTTTGTTTTTAGCTTAAAAATTTGAATTCCAACCAGGTAAGCATTTCAAAAATTTTATAAACGCTTGCAACTCAGCTCCAAACAATTTGGTCTATGTATTATGTCCGGGAAAAACTTTTTTTGTTTTTATATTTTTTTGGTTGGTTTCCACGTCAACTTAGAAAATTTGAGATTTTTGCCAAAAATTTTAGTTAACGACTAGTCTTGTTAGGCGACTGAAGATAGTCAATGCATTCCCCTTCTTATCCACTTTCATGTATCATTTTACGGAACACCAAAAATTCTTATCCTTATTGTTGTTTCAGACTGCAAATCTAGATGGGGAAACCAATTTGAAGATTAGAAAAGCTTTAGAAAGGACATGGGATTACTTACTTCCTGATAAAGCTGCAGAATTTAAAGGTTCATTGCTTTCTTTGAAATAATTTCTTTTTTTATGTGCTGTTACCACTTCTGTCAGATGGCCTGATAGCTGATTGCATCATAGTTTAGAGATGAAATTTGGATTAGTGGGTATGCCAAAAGTTTTAGTCGTATTTTCTAATTCTCTAGTTCGTTCTCTATCATCTCATATTATTAAGTTTACTAGTTGTTGAGTATCCTCTTCTGCATGCACTGGGAAAGGTGTGTATCTTAGTGGAGGAGTTGGCAATCAAGTCTGGAATTGCATAATAGTTACTGCTTAGTATTTTTGGTTGCCTTGAGAATTCCTTTTTATACTAATGAAGATTAAATTTTTTTCATGGAATCACCAATTTCTTGTTGCTTTAGAAGTTCTTACTGCAGGCCTTATGGATGCTTGTATGTCTAGTTGCTTACATTCTCCTATCTCAATCTTTTTTAATTCAATTGTTTGTTAAACCTACAATTCTAGTGAAGTAGGTGTAAGTTGTATTTATTAAATTTGCTTAGGCGTCACTTAACTCAAAACTTAAGTGGGTAGGAGTACAAGTGGTAAGTTGAGTCATTGTTATATTCGTATTAGAAGACCCTAATACGAGGGTAGAAGACCCTACCGTGCATAACTGGGACAACACATCCATCAAACCATACTGCACCCAGCAACTCAAAATGAAACACAAGCAAACTATAAGGCGTGGCTTATGAGTCATGAGAATGTTAGGGTTGCAACTGCTTGTATGGCTAAGGCCCTTGTTTATTTTAAACTACCTATGAGACATCTCTTATTTCTCTCACCCCATACACTTCAATGCCATAGAACTAATTGTTTGATCATTAGTAGTTTTATTTCCTCATCTCCCTTCACCAGCATAGGTTATGTGAGATAGTGTATGGCTGCATTTGCAATTGTTGTAAATATATAAAGGATCCTTTTTTTTTTGTATAAGGACATTGATAGAACGGATGATTCCTTGTTTCAACTTCTCCTTCACATAGGCTGCAATCACTATCGACCATGATGCCCTTACATACCAATAGTAGTTTGGTATCTAATTTATCTTTCCTCATTAGCCGGTTAAAAAAAAGGTAATTTTTATGGCAACTTAGGTTTTTATAAGATGCAACCTTCAGTATCCTTCATACCCTACATGGAGTGCACTAATAACTTTTTTTTTTTCCTCCACCAAATTTGCTTATTCCCCTCACCAATTTGTATATCATTCATATCATCAATGAACCTCTTTGTAGCTGCTGAGGAAATATCATTATTTACAACTATTGTCTAACCTCTAAATAAACCATAATCCCACCTAGCAAGTTGAGATAACGTGGCATTTGAATATTTAACTGTTAAGAAGACCTCCTTTTGCATGTCTGTCATCTTTTCGTAATTGTGTCGTGACTTAAACCAGAATCTTATGACAGCCCCATCTCTAATTTCATAGCCTAGACTGCACAGAAATACCCCTCTTAGTTTTGTCATAGCACGTCATGCATTTGACTATTCTACAGTGCCCTTGTCCATATACCAAATTTGGACAAAAAATATTCCGTACTGTAGCTCCTGTTACGTCAAGCATCACTGTGCTAACCTGAGCACAGATGGTATTTTATGTATGGGGTTTTGTGTTTCATAACACTCTTACTCATGTCTGGTTGGGCAAAAACCAAGGTTATATATGTTTCTAATGTGATCTCAAAACAATCGGGACATGTGACTACTTACTCAAAAACATAAGTCTTTTTTGTAAAAGGTCCAATCTATACTCATCTTGTTCCGTTTGTTGAGTCCACCACCTCCACTCAATGCTCTTTTTCCCCCTCCTTGAATACTCTCTGATGCAAATTTTTTCCATTTAGGATTTGATAATTAGTTCCCTGACTTTATAGTATTCTCTTTAAAATTGATGTTACCTGAAGTTAATGATAAGTTAAGTATTGCTTGTTTCATCTTTCCATTAGATATACAATGTCATTTTTTCCCTTAAAAAGGAAAATCCTAGTGCGGATCATATTCTCATCTATGGACTATACATTTTCCTTAGCTGTGGGCTGTTGCATGATATTCTTGTTTGTAATAACATAGGTGCTTTTGTATAAGGTGCATTTGAGGCTCACTTTGATACTCTCCTCATGTATTCTTTTAGTATTTACTTCATTTTGCTTATGAGGAAATCTGCCAACTTGTTATTTTAGTTTTCATGAGACCTCCAGCCTTGGCCTGAAGTTAATTTGATTAGGGAATTTCATCCTTCTTCTGGAAGATTGTCATTATGTGGACCTTTGCCCATTGGGACCTTCTCTGACTACTAGTATTCCTTAAGTGATTAATTAACATTGCATCTAAATCATTCTTGGAAAAAAAACATTGTGCCTATTTGTTTTTGTTTGGTAATTTTCATCGACTCCAACTAATGCTTCTACTCTATGTTTCTAATAAATGTGCAGGGGAGATACAGTGTGAACAACCAAACAATTCATTGTACACCTTTACTGGGAATCTTATGATTGAAAGTCAAACACTACCTCTTTCTCCAAATCAAATTCTACTTAGAGTAAGTCTGAAGACTTGCATTTCCATATTGTATCTCTAGTATGCCTTAATTGCAACATGCTTGTGTTGTTTTCGAAATCTTATGTTTATAGTACGCCTGTTGCTTTATCTTTTACTGGACTTGGTCTCTATGTGCTGTCTAAATCTGTATGAAAGTGGATACCATCTTTGTTGTAATTTGCATTACATTTAATCTCCTCTGTATTTCTCTCGCTCGACATATCTACTGTCTTGCACTGGACCTGGAAGGACTTGTTTCCAGCTGTTATGCCACGACATGGTTGGCATGCCTCAGTGCAAATCTACTTGTCTTTCTTTTGGTTGCTTTGCTTGCATTCTGTGTTTACTGATCTAATGTGTATAAAATGCTAGATGATGGTTATTTTATCAATACTACTTCTTAGCTCGATCAAATATCATATGCTGATTATTTTTCTATATAGGGTACACTTCTGGATCTTGAACTTTGGGGCAAATTTTAATGGGGTCTTCTGTATCTTTTTAGTCAATTGACTTTTTAAACTTCTGTTAGTGGTTCACTAAGATACTGCCATCTGTTCCTCATCATTATCTTGGGAGAGCTGAATGTACTATGCAGTTGGACTTACCAACCTGGCATACTGTGAAGGAAAAAAGGTTTTTGACTGGATTATTATATGGTTCACTTTGGGCTATGGATATTAAAATCTATAAATAAATCAGTGCAATTTTGAGCTACAAAAAGGAAAGGAAAAAAATTAATACAACAAAATAAAAGATAACATATATCAAGAGTATATCAAGAGTCATTTTGTTATTTGTCGACAGGATTATTTTTAGGCACATGGATGTAAATTTGTATTTGTGAGCAGGAACAGAATAAGGATGTAGACCAGAACTTTGGGTCGCTATTTTGTCAGCATGGTTGGATCATATCGATGGGTTGATTCTTCAGCATATGCCAGCCCTTCTGACATTTGTCACTGAGCTGGCTCTCAAAATTGGTTAGAATCAATGGCCATAAGTTTGGGGCTGAACTGTCTCTTTTTATGTCCAGCTGAATTTGCTATCTCGTAGAGGTGTTTGTTATAAGCTGGCGAGTATTTTGATGAAGCAGACCTGCCATGGTTTGTGTTTGATTTACTATTGACTGTTGTATAAAGGTCCAAATCTCCATATCAGTAATCCACTTCTTGTTGGCTGTTTATGAAAAAAATGCTGCCGCTGTGAGTTGGATTATATGTATTCTTGCATGTTGAAGCTTTTTTGTCGGGTTGCTTTGTCATGTATGTGTGCATTTTTTTTAGAACTCAATTATTCTAACCAGAGGAGTAGATACTTTGTATTCCATTTATGTGTGCATTGAGTTACATGTTCATGATAATTGTCTCAGATGGATCTTTTATGTGACCTGGATGGGAAACTTCTTTATTTTGTTTTAGAAGTTCATTTATTTGTGACAAAATGATACGGGGCTGCAGCCTTCGGAACACAGAATATATTGTTGGTGCAGTTGTTTTTACTCCTAGATAAAAGACATTTTTATCTTTTAGTTCAGGGCTGCTTCACTGTATTCTATATTCTAATTTTGGCTTCTACTAATCATTTTGTAGGTTATGATGAATTCAATGAGTGTTCCCTCAAAACGAAGTACTTTGGAAAGAAAATTGGATAAACTCATTCTTGCTCTTTTTTGTTTTTTGTTCTTGATGTGTCTGATTGGAGCCATTGGAAGGTAAAGTTACATCCATAGAAAACTTTTCTGTTGGTTTTTTGCTGTATTTTTATGACTACAATCCGTTTTTTCGGATACAATATCTTGAACTTGTAATACAACATGTTTGGAACTGTAATAAGATGACAATGTATTTGCTGGTTGTTGAATATGATTTAAATGATTATACTTAAAAACAAACTCTAAAAGGCATGTAACATGATTTGGCCATCAACACTTGCACTAACTACTATCCTTTTCCTCCAATAGTTGTCTTATTACAAAAGAAAAACTTTTCTGATCGTAAAAAAATTTCAATATATATTTTTCTTAAATGTGCACAATATATTCATAGAATATTGCAAATGGAGAAGTAAGCATTTCTCAGTTAGTTAGAGCAATACAACTCTTAGTCAGATGGTGACGAGTATGAGACCCACAATTGGCATCAAAGAAATAGAGTATGACCAATGTGGGCTGAAACACCTTTCATGGAAGGATATCTCAAATTATATTGCCTTTGACCAGCTTTAATTACTTTCAATTTGCACAAGAAATAAGATCCATCTTCCATGCTGCAGTACTTCTCAGAGAAAAATTATAGCATTTTCATGTAACTATTGGACAGACAGTGCTAATTGAATATAATTATTTGTTTCTTTTGATGAGCTGTTTTAAACACTGAGCGCAACATTAAAACTATACATTTATTGATTGTCGTCAGTTTCAAAATATTTATTTATGTAGTATTATCAAGATCTTGGTAAATAACCATCTTAGTATCTTTACATTGATTGAAAATGGATGTAATCACTCTCTACTATCCACTTTATATTTGCAAGAGAAGTAGAAGATGCTACTACCAAAAATGAAAAACATGTTTTTGATCATAGCGTTGGTATAGCATTCTTGATTCTGTTAGATCAAACACACATTTGAATTTATTTCTGACAATTGATACTGGTTCCTGTTGATTTATGTTTTTTCAGTGGAGTTTTTATTGACCACAAATACTACTACCTTGGACTTTTTGGAAATGTGGAGGAACAATTTGATCCTAGCAATCATTTTGTGGTAACCGTCTGGAAGTTTAAACAAGTGAAAATGGTCGGTCATAAATTGTCATAACTTATCTTTCGTCCTTTTGTAGGTCACTATTTTGACAATGTTCACACTGATAACATTATACTCAACTATCATTCCTATTTCTCTCTGTCTCAATTGAGGTGGGGTTTCATTTCTAATTGCATTTTTTTTGTTTGTGGCATTTTGGTATAGTTTTCACATAATATTTCCATTTTCAGATGATCAAGTTCATTCAATGTGCCCAGTTTATCAACAAAGATTTGCACATGTATCATGCAGAAAGCGACACTCCTGCATTAGCTCGGACATCCAATCTGAATGAGGAACTTGGTCAGGTAGCTTTATGCTGTTCTATAGTTTGTTTGTTATTCATATATCTGATTTTTTATTTTTTAGTACTCATTTTTTTGAAAGATAACATCACATTCATTTCACCAATCTGAAACGATACAATATGTCATTCAAAATTTTTTAGTACTCATTAATCCGTGAATTAAGATAAATTGGGTTTTAGTGAGATTTTTGAGTAGTAAATATATTTTATTGGATGGGTTGTGGTTGGCCATAGCTGTGTTCTGTCATAATTTTCCAGTGCATCGATGTTTAGCATATTTGATATAGTCCTTTGGTTTCATCCATTATATGAGTGGAACAACAGCAACATTAAAGAAATAGTGCTTGATGTACTATTGGACACAATTAATTAAAATGACTGTTCTTTGATTCTCTTTTGGAATGTACATTGTATCATTTCAGAATGGTGAACCGAATGCAATTTTCATTTTCAAAAAAAATAATCAAATAGCTGTTTCCTGTTTAGTCACAAAACAGAAATATGGTTCTTGATTTAATTTCATAAACTTTGGAGTTTTTTAGTGTAAACGACAACTAAGAGAAAGTAGTCTGACTGAGGAATTCTCACCTGGAAGATTCGGGATGGTTGGTATATGAGACAAGAGAATTCTGTTTATGATGGAAAATCACATGCAGTCTAGCAAGCACAGTTAAAGCTCTTAATACATTCTGAAGCTTAAAAATAACAAATCAAATCATACTGGTGATATGTACAATAGAATACAATCCAAGAGTACATGACTAGCACATGCTACATCAATTGCTTTTTAAATATTTTTAATTTAGCTCTTTCACTCTCACATCACTAAATTTTAAAGCCTTCTTGGTGTAGGTGGAGTATATATTTTCTGATAAAACAGGAACATTGACAAGAAACCTAATGGAGTTCTTCAAGTGTTCAATTGGTGGGGTAGCATATGGAACTGGTGTCACTGAAATTGAAAAAGGACAAGCTGAACGAGCAGGAAAGAGATTGGATGAGGTGTGTGCATGCTTTTTGGAGGAAAGGCACCATCAGTAAGTAACATTAGATTAATGGAGCTCTGACATAAAGTACTGATTGCTTTTTTATTTTGGCTTGTAGGTGAAGAGGTCAGATACTGCAGTTCATGACAAAGGTTTCAACTTTGATGATCCGAGGATTATGCGTGGTGCTTGGAGAAATGAGCATGATCCAGAGATGTGCAAGGTAGATCCAGGATCTTTATGAATGAATTTCTTTGATATTTGGTTAAAGTAAGCCTTTTTGGTACTAAGGTTCTCTATTTTCATTCTTCCATAAAAATGGTTTTCTTTTCATTCTTCTAGAAAAGGTTCCCTCTTTTCATGTGATTGTGCTCTGGAGTTAATTGTTTGAATAGACAGAAGATTTCTATATTTACCATCTGAATGGCTTCTTAGTGCGACTGCTGTGAGGCTGTTTAGGGTTTAGAGCTGCTTGAAACTATCCGAAGGAGAACTGTAAAAGCATATACTAGGCTGTTAATGCATTTTGAAAATTACACGAGGACAGGTAGACAAAGGCTTAAGAAAGTTCTAATTGAAAATTTGGATCCTAGTTTGACTAATGGTATTGCTTTTACCAGAGCTTAACTATGGAAAAGGTATTTTGAGCTAATTTTGGGTAGTGGTTACTGTCTAACTATAGTGACCTTGATACGTTTCTAGTATATGATTTTAAACTTAACTACCATATTTAGTTGTACTATCATTAATAATGAACTTAATCATATTTCACCTGTAGGAATTTTTCAGATGTCTAGCACTATGTCATACTGTTCTCCCAGAAGGTGATGAATCTCCAGAAAAGATTATTTATCAAGCTGCATCACCAGATGAAGCTGCTCTTGTAAATGCTGGAAAGCACTTTGGTTTCTTCTTTTATAGGTGAAATTACAACACACTCTAAATCTCTGTCTTAGCATTAATCCAAGGTTTTAAACAATGTTTTAGAAGCTAAATTGAACTGGAAGGTCTAACTGACTGAACCAGGAATTTTTTTACATCCCTGTCCAGTTTGTATGGGAAATTGGAATGACAATCGCCAAGTCAGCTACATTACAACTGCGAACTGACATAATCTGGATTTTTTACATTTCTCCTCTTTCATCTCTACGTGGTATCAGCCTAGTCCTTGCTCATCTCTTCCAATTCTAGTCTTGAGCTTCTTGATGGTATTGGAGTAAGCCTAGTGGAACATGGCCACCACTCTATCGTCAGCTTTTCTTTTTCTTTCTTACAGCTAATCAGCTCTTTTAGAAATTTTTAAGCTGTCAACTTTTAACCCTTTTGGTTTTCATATCTCTTATCTTCTTCCTCTGCCCTCATTTCTTCCTTCTCTAAGTTCTAAGATGGCTGTTCTTTTCGTACTTAGGCTCCTAGCATTTTGTTCGTCTTTTGGATTAATTTGAACTCTAGGTTTTTTATATCAGACATTTTTTTCCCAAAGTTGTATACCACAATATTTGGCCTTTCTTGATGTCCAATCCATTTGCTTGGAGTATGGTGTATAATTTTCCCTATTACGTTTATTTATCCTGTTTTTCTTCAGTAGTATATATCATTTTATTTGTAAAAAAAGGAAGAAATTTGAACATGATTGGACACTTATTTCTTCAGTAGTTTTGCCTATCATATTTTGCCTTATTTTTCTTATTTCTCTTGCAAATGTCTCAATGCAAACAAGTGCATTATTCCGTTTCTTCATTGTCATGGAAACTTTCTTCATCTAATTAATGCTGAAATTTTCTGGTTTTTCTTTTCATCATTTTTGTTTCACGTCCTTAATGTTTTTATTTAAAAATATTTTTGATAAATACTCAATGATGATGTCATCAAGTGACCAGACTAGTTAACCAGTGAACTGATTGTGATGCTGAATTTACTGCTAAATCATTTTTCTGATTCAATTGTTACTCCTTTTATTTTGACAGACGAACACCAACTGCTGTGATGGTGCGTGAATCACATGTTGAAAAGATGGGAAGTATACAGGATGTAACCTATGACATATTAAATGTTCTAGAGTTTAATAGGTTAGTCTATATTTAAGTCAAAGTCCCAAGTTACTTCAGGTTTCTTCGAAGTTTGTTATTTATTATTTTTTTCTTTCTGATATAGTACACGGAAGCGCCAATCTATAGTGTGTCGCTATCCTGATGGAAGACTTGTTCTGTACTGTAAGGTAAGGTTTTGGATCTTGGTCCTGGGCTGTATTGTAGTAACTTATTTCTTATCCAAATATATCCTGTCATTTAAACAATTTGACAGGGTGCTGATACTGTCATATATGAAAGATTGGCTGATGGAAATCAGGAGATCAAAAGGTTAACAAGGGAGCATTTGGAAGTCTTTGGTTCTGCGGGTCTACGGACACTCTGTCTTGCCTATAAGGATTTGGCAATTGATTCATATGAAAAATGGAATGAGAAATTTGTTCGAGCCAAAGCTTCCTTGAGAGATCGTGAGAAAAAACTTGATGAGGTATGCAAGGTGTGGGACTGTGTCTTTTCTAGATGCACGTGTGGCTCCTGAGATTACATGCTTAATGCTTCGTTTACAATATTTTTTTGTTATGTTCATATTCTGCAAAACACTTGTCAGGTTTGGTTTAAGAGATGCCTGCAACCCTGTCAACTCTCTCTTTGATTATTTGTATCTGATAATGCGTTTTACAGTTAATATTCTATATAATTTCTTTATTTAATATATTAATTTACTATATTAAATGTTTTATGCAGCTAATTTAAACCCTACAACTTGCTTACTGTAGGTGGCGGAGTTGATTGAAAAGGATCTTATTCTAATAGGTTGCACAGCTATTGAAGATAAGCTTCAAGATGGTGTTCCAGCTTGCATAGAGACTTTGTTTAGAGCTGGAATAAAAATCTGGGTGTTGACAGGGGATAAGATGGAGACTGCCATTAATATTGCATATGGTATAAAAAATGTTAGAAATTTATTTGTGATTCTATTCTCAAATGGAAAGTTGTGGTGATTTGTCTTTGGTACGCAGCATGCAACCTGATCAATAATGACATGAAACAATTCGTCATCTCTTCAGAAACTGATGCTATTAGCGAGGCTGAGGAAAAGGTAAGAGGTTTTTTCACTTTCAAATGGTTTTGCTTCAAAGGGGTTTTTGCTTCTACAACTATGGTGCAGTTTCTAGATCATGTTCTTGACCTACGTGAACAATTGCTAGGTTTCATCTCTATTCTTAAGTCCAATTTGCTTCAATGAATTTTCTTCAAGGACCATAACTTTACTTCCCTAGCTATCTTTTGACTGCTCCTACTTTTGTTTTATATGTTTTCACTTACTTGTGTTTAGTTTTTCTTTTGTTTTACATACTACATCCTTTTGGATGGTAGATTGTATCATTTCAGATTGGTGAAAAGAATGCAATATTCTATTTTTCAAAAAAAACTCTTCTGTTGACAGACATCACCATTATACCACTGCCCGTACTGTACTCTTCTGTGGACAGACATCTCCATCATACCATTGCCTTTACTATCTCTTTTTTTGAAAGATAACATTGCATTCATTTCACTAATCTGAAATGAACAATATATCATCCAAAAAGATGTGAAACGCTAATAGCCTAAAAACAATATAACATGTATATAGTAAAGTATAAACAATATCACCAATTGCCTAAAAACCCGAAAATACCCTTTACTGTCTCTTAATCAGCATATGTTCTACTGTTTCTACTGAGCATTGGGACTGCTAACACCAACATCAGAATCACTAATTGCCATCAACATAAACATTTAGTGGTGACACCATTTTCACTACTATTATTATTACCATAACCATCAACCGTGGTTGCTGATTGCCATCATAACCATTATTGCTAGCTTCATCATTAATCCCTATTGCTGCCACCAATATGATTTGTCTAATATTGTTAATCATCAACTGCTGTCTAACCTACCATTGTTACTGTAGCAATTATATTCATTTCTTTTACCATTATTATCAGCTGTTACCTCCATTTTATTGTCAGTTACATCAACAAGGATTAACCTTTTGATAGGATGCCAGTTTTAGCAAATAGTCTGAACAATACACAGTATACCAAGTATGTAGCTCTCATATCATCTAATTATTAGATAACTTGATTTGTTTAAAAAAGCAAAATAACAATACTAGCATCTTCTGTTTTTCATCTATCTCTTTCCTCTTTTAATGTCCTCCATTTTTTTGCTTGTCGAGTATAGCCCTCTAGTTAAGGAAATCATTCCATATATGGCTCAAGTAAATATTACTGCTGCAGGGTGATCCTGTGGAGATTGCACGTGTTATTAAAGATTCAGTGAGCCATGATATCAAACAATGCCTTGAAGAGGCTCAGCAATACCTTCACATTTCAGGGCAAAAACTGGCGCTTGTTATTGATGGCAAATGTTTAATGCATGCGTTGGACCCAAATTTACGTGTGAATCTTCTTAACCTAAGCTTGAATTGCAATTCTGTAGTTTGCTGTCGTGTTTCTCCACTTCAGAAGGCACAGGTGAACTTCATAATCAGTCTGCTCTTTGCTTATAAAACATATTTTCTTTGAGATTTTCCATAAATGGTTTATAATCAAGCATATGTACATTTTCTTGGTTGTGACGTGGCAATATGCAAGGATTTTTATTAGTTAATCTTAATGTATGATACTATAGATGATTTGTAAATTCCTTTCCAAGAGCTTTATGAAAAACTGGTCGTACACTTTCTGATAAGTGTTTAGTAATGCCTTTTTAGTATCTGATAAGTGTCAGCCAGCTCAGCTGTCAAGCACTTGTTATAGTAGGGATTTTAGGATCAAACTCACCTTCATTCATCATTTGAAGTAAGTTGTCTCTTCGGATGTTCACTATTTATTTCATCAATTGCTTCTGACTTCTCACTGCATAAATTGATGTTACTTGAGGTTGTGACATTGTTTTGCTTAAATCCTGTTCTTAACTATTTATTAAGTTTAACTTCTAGAGAAGTAGTAAGATGTGAGATCAAGAGTTGTGGGTTTAAGATTCATGAAATGTTTAAAAAACTATTATTAAGTCAATTGCTTGTGTTCTTGTCAGGTAACTAGCCTTGTCAAGAAAGGTGCAAAAAAAATCACTTTGAGCATAGGTGATGGTGCAAATGATGTCAGTATGATTCAGGCTTCTCATGTTGGGGTTGGCATCAGTGGTCTGGAGGGCATGCAAGCTGTAATGGCTAGTGACTTTGCCATTGCTCAGTTTCGCTTTCTTACGGACCTCCTTCTTGTTCATGGGAGATGGTCATATACCAGATTATGCAAGGTGTATTCCCTTGTCATAATTTCGTTAAGCTTACTTGATCATCTACCTGAGTGTCTTACGCAGTTCTATATGCAGGTTATTACGTACTTTTTCTACAAAAATCTTACTTTCACGTTGACCCAATTTTGGTTCACCTTTCAAACTGGTTTCTCTGGTCAACGATTTTATGATGACTGGTTCCAGTCATTATATAATGTTATATTTACAGCACTTCCGGTGATCATTCTTGGACTGTTTGACAAGGTGCTTATCCCAGATCTTAGTTTCAAGTAGTCTTCATCAGCGTGAATGCTTCTGTTTGCCGTTTGTATTCTTGCAGTCTCTTATAGTTTGCGGTTGTTGCCTAACAGGATGTGAGTGCTTCTCTGGCAAAAAGGTATCCTGAGCTCTACAAGGAAGGAATAAAAAATGTATTTTTCAGATGGAAGAACGTGTCGGTGTGGGCTTTCTTTGCTTTCTACCAGTCTTTGATCTTCTATTACTTCACAACGACTGCGAGCAAGAATGGCCAAACTTCTTCGGGAAAGATATTTGGCCTCTGGGATGTCAGCACGATGGCCTTCACTTGTGTTGTAGTAACTGTCAATTTGCGGCTTCTTATGGCATGCAATTCCATAACAAGGTGGCACAGTCTGAGTATCTCAGGAAGCATTCTTGCCTGGTTTCTTTTTATCTTCATATACTCTGGAATAATGACCCCGTACGATAGACAAGTAAGTTCATTTTTACATCTTTTTTATATTTGTGTTTGATTCTTTTCTATTCATAAATTTTATTTTGCAGGAAAATGTATACTTCGTCATATACGTGCTGATGAGCACATTATTTTTCTACCTGACACTTTTACTTGTCCCCATTGTTGCACTTCTTGGTGACTTCTTGTTCCTGGGGTGAGTCTTTTGAAGCCAATACTGGTCTGCTACTTATTTTTTTTTACTATTATTTCATGAATTTAACGGTTGTTGTATAATCCCACCAGGGTCCAAAGATGGTTTTTCCCCTACAACTATCAAATTGTTCAAGAGATTCACAGAGACGAGGTAGACGGTGTCAGCAGGACAGAGTTCCTGGAGGTTGGAAACCATCTGACACCGGATGAAGCCAGGAGCTACGTAATATCACAGCTTCCCAGAGAAAAGTCGAAGCACACTGGTTTCGCGTTCGACTCGCCGGGGTACGAGTCATTCTTCGCATCGCAGCAGGGTGTATATGCACCCCAAAGGCCGTGGGACGTAGCCCGCCGAGCCAGCGTGAAGGTCCCAAAAAGAACGTCTCAAGACTAAATCTCTCCCTTAGCACTGTACATTTGTCTGTCATCATTATTTCACTAGTTAAGAATGTGATTAGCTGTGCTGTACATTATTGTAAATTTTTCTCCCCCTTTTCTCATTTCTTTTCACGGTTTTGTTTTCGCCATACCCTTTTTTGCCTTTCTCATTTATACCTGGGAAAACATCTTTTGTCAAGTAGAACAAATACTGGCCCTGAAGAATGTTGGTGGTCATCATCCACCATTCTTTTTGAGTTTTGCTGTAAGGATTTTTGAATCTTCCGTTTTTTGTGCAAAAGAATTATCTACGGTGCTTCCTGTTGAGGGTAGATTCTCCATCTACTTGACGGCCGCTTTAAAACCCTAATCCTAAAACCCTCCACGTGCCCTGCTCTCTCCTGCGACCTCACTCGACGACGCCCCAATTGCCAATGTCCCGCGACCTCACTCGACGACGCCCCAATTGCCAATGCTCTCCTTGGGCGGCAACCGACGCTGCTGGCGACAGGCGACAACCTCTCTGCTCTCTCTCGCCCGCGACTGCGACGCTCTCTCGCCCGCGACAACCTCTCTGCTCTCTCTCGCCCGCGACTGCGACGCTCTCTCGCCCGCGACAACCTCTCTGCTCTCTCTCGCCCGCGACTGCGACGCTCTCTCGCCCGCGACAACCTCTCTGCTCTCTCTCGCCCGCGACTGCGAGCTCACCTCTGCTCTCTCGCCGGCGACTGCGACTGGCGACAGGCCGACTGCTGCTGGCGCCAGGCGACAACCGCTCTCGCGACTGCTGCTGGCGACAGGCGACCTCTGCTCTCTCCGTTCTTTCTTTCTCTCTCCGTTCTTTCTTTTTCTTTAGGCGACAACCTCTGCTCTCTCCGGCGACCTCTGCTCTCTCCGTTCTTTCTTTTTCTTTAGGCGACAACCTCTCCGTTCTTTCTTTTTCATTATAAATAAAGAACGAAGGCCAGCCTTACTCATCTTTACCTTCTCGCCTTATACCTTCTCGCCGCTGCAATGGCCAGCAATCCTCCTTCTCCGCCCAGCAAGAACGACGACCTCCCTCCTCCGCCCAGCAAGAACGACGACCTTCCCCCCACTCCGCCCAGCAACCTTCCTCCTGCTGCACAAGCTGTTCGCTGTGCCAGCGACGCTTCTGGCGCAGCACAACGAACGGCCGCTCATATTCATTGGCTCCTCAACGAAGCTGTGGAATCGGCCGCCAATGCGCAAAAGATTATGAAAAAAAGTATTGATGCAGCGACCGCCGCCCTCACAGCCGCAAATGCCGCCGCTGAGGCCTTCAATACCATGAAGGCCACGATCAGTACTATAACGAATGCGGCGTTCCTTGCAGAGGAAGCCGCCTTCGCCGCCCAAGAGGTTGCGTCCGCTGCGCAGACGGTGGTGCGGCCGAATGCGACTGAAGGCGAAGTATCTGCTGGGCTAGAGATGGCCAAAAGCGAGTGTTTCACAGCGCTCTCTAAGGTCTTAGAGGTGCAGAAGATCAAATAAGATGGAGGCGGCCGTCTTATCTTTGACTGAAGATGGAGGCAGTGGCAGTGGTGCTCGTTGAACTTGTTTTTTTAGTATTTGCTCATTTTATTACGATTTCCTGTTAAGTTTTCCTCTTACTTGCGTCTTTACGATTTCCTGTTAAGTTTCCTCTTACTATAACTTCTTTTGGACTTTCCTCATATATTGTGGAGATGGACTTTCCTCATATATTCCTATCGTGTAGATAACATGGTCAATCTCACTGCAAAAAGTATCATTGCGGAAGTTACACTGATAAGCCTAATGGACGTGTTTGATTTTCTGTTCACAAGCCTTTTACATTAATTTTTCTTTAAGTTGTTGTAGGTGAAGTTAACTCATTTAGCCCATTCTAATGTTTTTGTGAGATAACATATCAAGCACCTTTCCTGGAATATGCTTAGTAATCTAAAAAATGAAGCCTCATTATCTGGACCTCTGTGCAAGATGTGATGAAATTGTTTTATTCTGTTCTTTAAGTATTTAAAAGCATTACCATCATCATTTTCCTGTTCCCCTAAATATGAGATTGATTTTAGGTTGTAACCAAAGAATACCTGTTTTATAGTTCAATTACGATTTTCTACTTGCTTTCTACAATACAATTACCTCTCTTTCCATGTGTTATCGTTATTTAAAAAAAATAGCTGGGAGATCTTGATGGGAGATGAAGATACAGAATTAGCTGAAAATGCCAGGTTTGTCTACTAACATTATATCATTCCAGTATGATATTCTGATTTTTGTTATTTTGAAATTTATGTTGATTATTGACTATATATTCAGTGGTAAATTACCTCCAGATATGTATTCTTAAGCATATGATTCTTTGTCAAGCATAATAAAAATTGATTGAAGAACTAAATTTTGACTAAGAAAATAAAGAAAAGTAAGAAAAGACAGGGAATAAAAAATTATATTCTCTTGAAGCTCTTGTAGTGCTGATATTGATGCATTTCTTTCTTGAGAACTATATCTTTGTCCGGTTTACATATTGTCTATGTTAGTCTTGTTAGTATAATATAAATTGATGACTTAAATTTAGTATATTATTCTGTTGATTTTTTATAGGAGTCAGAAGTTGAGAGTCAGGAGTATCAGTATCAAGTTAAATAAGCGTTATTATGAACCAATTCCTGAATTCTAGGCATATATTAGTTTATTATTTATTGGGTTCAATTGTTAGGCTTGCATAGCTTTCTTTGCAGTTGTATTACTCGTATGTACTGGCGGTAGACTTTTTTTCTGTTTAAGATCTCCTTCAAGTATTAGAAATCTTTTATGTTTCTTTGTTGGTTTTTCTCACTAATACAGTTTTTTTCAGATATGAAGACTTCTTTGGAGGCAACAAGAAAAAACAACTGAATCAAAATGGTGTTATTGGAAAGAGAAAACGTTCTTCTGATGCAATGGACTTTCCTGATAGGCCAGAGAGCAAGGGGCTGGATGTTGAGGAGGAGAATGACCATGAGGTCTCTATGTGTATATATTATGGTTATTATTCTTAGATTTTACTAATACAACGATTTGAGACTTTGTGAAAACAATCTGTGTCTATTTCACAAGGAGCTTTATATTTGATACAGGGGGAGCAAGTTCTTTCAACTCATGAGAAAGCACTTCTAAAGTTGCATTCCAAGATAGAGCAGATGGAGAAAGCAAATTTGGAGCCTAAATCATGGACAATGCAGGGGGAGGTACTGATATTATTTTATACCGTGAAATTTTGATGGTCGGTTAAGAATTACTATGTCTTTTTTGCAATTAAAAAAAAATAGTTTCAGTAACAAGTTATAGAAATGTACTGAAGGTTTATAATTGCCTGCAATAGGTTACTGCTGCTGAAAGGCCTAAAAACAGTGCCTTGGAAGTGGACCTTGATTTTGACCATAAGGTAAGACCTGCTCCTGTAATCACGGAGGAAGTGACAGCTGCCCTTGAAGATATAATCAGAAAAAGGATTATTGAGGTAATATCGTCCTGTTTTAATATCACACAAAAACAGATCTTTTATTTCTTGAGCACCACAAGTTGTATGTATTTTGTTTCTGACATGATATATTACTGCTGCCAATTTTATATGAGATTTTTATGGTTTTCTGATATGAACATCGGGAAATTACTAATTTTTAGTTATACATAAATCTTTTAGAAAATTTCATCTATAAATTTCCACTGTGTTAAGCATGTTTTGATATCTTTTTACCATGCCAACTTAGGTGGATAATAGTCGTACTTCCTCTAGTTCTTTTCTTGCACATACTTTGTTGTAAATAAACACTTCAATAATTTTGCAAAGCTGTTTATCGAATCATTCGATCTACTTACTTTATGCATACAATATCTTTTGTTGTCATCAGATCGCTTAATTTTAGCCTACTTATTGTATTTGGCAAAGTTGTGTCATCATCAGATGCTATAATCTAAGTTTATGATTGTTTCTCAGGGGCATTTTGATGATGTTCAAAGAGCACCTCCCTTGCCATCTAAAGCACCCAGGGAACTGAAAGAGCTGGTAGGTTGCTTGATTGGTCACTAAATTCAGTGACATCTAAGTAATTACCTGGAAGTATAATACTAACGAGTAATGATTGCTTCTTCACAGGAACTTGTCAATACTAATAAATTTGTTACTTCTTAACAGGATGAGAACAAGAGTAAGAAAGGTCTTGCCGAACTATATGAGGTTCATATCTTCAGGTTTTTTATATATCTATTCATGTGTTTAGTTATTGTCTGACATTCTTAAGATGTTGACCTTATTTCTATCATTTCCACAGGAAGAGTATGCACAAAAATCGGGTCTAGCTCCTGCTCCTGTTTCTACCTCTGATACACTTAAAAATGAGGTACTTATTTTAATGATTAGGAAATAGTCTTGTCCTTTAGTGATTAGCTTTCTGCTGTTTTAAGAAGTCCTAATTATTATGATTGTTATTTCTGTTGTCATGGACGCACTATGTGTTTGGTTTTTCTATTTTGTGTGCTTGAGATTTGATCTTTTTTTTGGTTTCTTGTAGCTTCATTACTCTGTCAACTCTCCTTTTTCATGCATTACTTTGTTAAAATCTTTCATCTTTTTTAATGAAATCTGGTATCAAGCTTTTCATATGAACTATTTTTCCCAAGATATGATTACACTTAAATTTAATTGCACATATGTTTTTCTACTTTCATTTCTTAAGACTGATAACTATATCAACTTTTACTCTGCAGTTGGACAATGGACATACAAGTTTAAGTTTCATTTGTTATTGAACTTACGCCTACCATGTTTTTTGAACCCTCTGTATCGTAGTCATATCCTTGGGAGTCGAGAGCAAATGTTTAGGTTTAGTTTTGTGTTATGTTTTGCTGTCATTCATGATTACCAAAATATTAGAAGGATTTTGATCTTGAATCCTTTCTTAATCATTCCTTTTCTTATGTAATTGAGGCCTCTATGAAAAAATAGAAAAATTCATGTTCAGGTAAGGTACTTCCAAGCCCCTAGATGTTTATTCAATCCTATTGGGAAGGACATCCAGCTTGGCTCTTTTGGAATGGATGTCCTGAGGACAGTTTCCAAATCTAATGTGGATTTATTCATCAATTGGGATTAACAAATTTCAATTATTCTATCATTTTCATATTGTTGTTAATTTTACTGAAGTCTAGGGATCTTTACTTTTTAGGAGTCCTTTTCATGCTACCTGGTATATAGAAGTTCTAAGATTGTTGTTCATGGCTGGATAAATTGTTTACCTCCTTGGGGCCTTTTGAGCTTTACAGGAGTCTTGCCTGGTGGGATTTTATGTGGTGATGAATTTTGATTTTTCCTCTACCTAAACGAGCAGTTGTAAGCCTATGAAACATTCTTCACTGTTCAATAATGTTAGATTAATTTTAAGTGCATATCTGCTAATCTTATTTTCCTTCCTAAAATTAAAGTCTGGATAGGCGGGTTGTCTTTTCTGATCCTTCTCTCATTATCATACCCTAGAACCAGAATAAACTACAAGTTGACTTATCTTGCAAAACTTAAAAGTGAAATGGCATATGATACAAAAAAGATTAATTCAAGTTGAATATATTGGAGCCACCTGCATGACAATATCTAAATGTATGTGATGTTTGTAGCTTTATGTTTTCATATTTGGTGAATTGCCTCTTCTTGATTTTTTTTGCAGGCAAATATGCTATTTAAGAAGCTTTGTACAAAGCTGGATGCATTATCTCATTTTCATTTTGCTCCAAAGCCGGTCAGTAATAAGTCTCATGAATTTGTATTTCTTCATCTTAGTTATAGCTTTGTAATGAGTGTTTGGTGCAGGTAATTGAGGACATGTCTATACAAGTAAATGTACCTGCTTTAGCGATGGAAGAGGTAAAAATATCTTTGGATCTTTTATTGGTTAATGCAATGAGTTTTTGTACTAGCAAAATATTGGATGCTGTTGCAGATTGCGCCTCTAGCTGTCTCAGATGCAGCCATGCTTGCTCCTGAGGAAATTTTTGAAGGAAAAGGTGATATGAAAGAAGGGACTGAGTTAACAAAAGAAGACAGGAAAAGGAGAAGAGCTAATAAGAAAAGAAAATTCAAAGGTATCCTTTACTATCTTCAGAGTCCTTTGGTAGACTCTATATTCTTTACATGTAACAATACATTTTGTTGCTTTTATTTTTACCTGTTTTTTGTGAAGCAGTGTCAATTTGGAGCCATTTTCTTTTTATATATGCAAAGATTCTTTTGATTTATTCAATTACAGTTTTCCATATAGTTTGAATCACTTTACTTATGAGATCTGCTCAATCATGATGGAAGCAAACTTGGCTTTTTCCTAGATTGCTAGAACAGTTAACAAATTATTGCGCTGATACTTGGTGGGTTGGAAAGCATTTCCATAAACAAGGGATTCTCTCTTTCTACTAGTTAAAAAATTTACCAAAAGGAAATGCCTTTTGGTAAATAGCTGATATGCTTTTAACTATGGTCCTTCACCTTAATGCTACTTTTAGTCTTTGTTTTTTTTCTTCCATGCTCTGAACAAACTAGAAAATCAGTAAATTGAAATAAATCAGATACTTCTACAATAAAAAAATAATTCAATAGACCTCTCATATCTTTCACGAGTGAGGATTGTACTAGGGCAAATTCTGATTACTTGATTTCTCACAGGAAAGGATCAAAGAAAAAAGCATCATTATGAATAGGAAAGATAAAAATTCAGGCATACACGTGCAATGCACAGAAAACCCTGTTGTCTCTTCTAAGTTTCCTAGTATGTGACCATAAACATACAAAAAAGCACCCAACAATTGACAACTGAACTAGATGATGTTGACCAAGGGCCTCCTGGACTTCCAAACAATTAGCGGTGTAATATAAATGATGCTGATAAAGGTAAGATCTAAGTAAGGCCGAGCCATATTTTTATCTGGCAACCAGCTTAATAATTACTTGTAAAATAGGTAGTGCATGTCTTCCTAATGCAGCATGCTATTGCTTATTGAGTAATTTTTGCAGTATCTTGTGTGAGTTGTGTACTTACAATCCTTTGTCTAACTGAATGAGAAATTACAGTAAAAAAAAAGTTTCTGGTTGGTTGGTGATCTCTAATACCTAGGCAGCTATCTCTTCCTTTTCTATGCAATTACGTTCCTCTATGCAGTGAAAGTTGATATTTTTTGCAATTACGTTCCTCTATGAAGTGAAAGTTGATATTCTTACTGTATTTTTCACAGCCCAAGTGACAAAAGGGGCAGCAAAAAAATCTGGTCAAAATCGAAGCCTTACTAATACCTATGGTAATGTTACTGGTTAAAAGATATCGTGCTTTTCTCTACTCTGAATTCATTTTTGATGTGGTCTGTAACATTGCAGCCAAAGCAGATTCACGAAACAAGCCAGATTCTGCTTGTTGTTCATTCTGAAGAAGCAGCACGTATCAGATGGACACGAAAAATGGGGAGCCCCTTGCACTTCAGTTCCTACTATCACAGGCAGAAAAGGATTTTGCAGTCATCACCGAGTCTAGAATTCAGATAAAGCCATTATTTTATTTGCACTTCGGGGTGCTTTTTGACCGGGGAAGAAATATAAGCAAATGTGATCATCTCAAATTTATTCTTACATAGTTTACTTCCAAATGTAACGTTAGATCGATTGTATGAGTTATCCTAAGGTGTTAGCTTTTGTAGTGCTAAAACAATGTGTTTATTTGACGATATTCATAACTGTTATATATACGTATCTTTTACTGCCTGCATCAAGTGCAACTCTTCTCGAAAAGACTTAACATCTGTTTGTCCAAAGGAGGCCAAGGTATTGATTTAATCAGAAGGAAATTCTTGAGGCATCTGTTGGTTGAAAATTGTTGTCTGTGGAAAAAAGATTCATATAGATATCTCTACTAATCCTGGCTCCAGGTGTTGATGGATGCTGGGCGTGTGGTGGTCATCATTTTCTATCTTAAAGCCAGACATCTTTGTTTTAAGTAGTGTCTTGAAGGTATATGGAGATCAGCAAGTTCCAGCTGGTATTGTTGAATGAAGTGGGCTTGAATGTGCTGTACTTGTTTTAAGAAGTGTTTTGAACATTGTTTCTCAAGGAAACGTGCAGTATCTAGTTTGTATTCATGGAATTGTTCTCATCAACATAAATAATGTTTGTTGGTTGTTACTACAAGATCTTGTTTAACTCATCTGATTCACATGTTTCCATGAATCTTCTGATTCCGTACGATATAATAACGCCACTATCACAGTCAGTAGGATTTGATTGAATGACCATTCCTTTAGAAAGTAATGTAATTGCTTAATTTTGTATATTCTTAAATTAAGCAATATCTTATTGAAAGGGAAACATTTGCATTAATTTAGAAAGGAATGACACAATATGCACTTCCAAAACAGAAGTGAAAAGGGAAGCAGACAAGAAGAAGAAAAATGAAAACAGAGAAGGAACAGACGAATAGAGCAACAGAAATCAAAAACAGAGGAAGCCAAAACACAGTAACTGGAAAAGAAAAGAAAAAAGGAAAACACACAACATGTGAATCTAGGGAAAACATTTAATTATTGATGCTGAAACTTGGGTGACTGAATCTGGGCTGAACACATCAGCCATCCACCTTTTGTGTAAGGGCATTCAAAGAACAGATGATCCCTTGATTCCATCTCCTCCTCTCTACATAACTATTATCCATTTAACAACTGATTCGAGGATGATTCTTTGTAATAACAGCCTCTAACTTCGATCCTACGAGAGGTATACCTTCGAGATTCATGAGAACCATCAGGTTCATGTAGACAGAATCAAAACTGTGTAATCCATGAGACGAATCAGCATCTCGACTCTCAATGCAATGAAGCAATCAATATCAAGCACCAGCATTTAAAATTTTTCACTAGTCATCGTCCACTTTACAATAAGCATAAACGAACAATCTAATGGCCATTCCAGGCTCAAGACATGGAAGGCTAAACTGCATCTCATAACCTAATAAAGAATACAGATCGCGTTCCCCTCATGCCTCTGACGAAATCCAGTTCCCTATACAAGTTCGACTAAAACGCCACACAATTATGAAAAAAAAGTTGAAAAAATCCAAACCTAATGAGCAATCAACTACGAACACTGCAAGGTGTGCCCCTCTTTTCATTTAGCTAATTGCAATTGGCAACAAAAACAATCCACTATGAACAAAAATCTTTGGCCTCTTTTGATTCATTTGAGCTCTAAACACCCTTATACAACCTGGCTGAATCTGGTGCTGAACAATGCAAATCAATTTTAATTAACCCATCAAATTACTGGATCACTTAGATGAGAATATTGACTCCAGATCCTTGTACAACCCTTTCGACTTCGCTTTGAGGTCCCCCTTTGACTTGAAGTCCGTCGATGAAGTCACCGATGAGCTTCTGCTCCGCTTACCGCTCCAAAACCCGCCTGACTGATACGTGCTGCTAGAGGGATCGTTAGGTGGTGCAGCTTCTTCTCGACTGAAGCTGGCTTTTGCGAGTTCCCTCAGTTGTCTCAGCCATGATCTTTCGCTTGTTCCTGAGGCTCTTTGAACTCGTCCACTGGGCGAAACTGTACTTCCGCTGTCTCCGTCGCCAAATCTTGAAAAGACAAGAGCTCCAATCTCCTTTTTCTTCTCGGAGTTCTTGTTCTTCAATCTCAAGACACCAAGAATTGCTACATGGAGCAATATCAATCCACCACCAATTACAGCCAACCAGAACATGTTTCTACCAAAATACTTCCATCTACTGCAAACATATCAAGTTGAGATCTCAGTG
This sequence comes from Thalia dealbata, assembly GCA_030544415.1. Taxonomy (NCBI): domain Eukaryota; kingdom Viridiplantae; phylum Streptophyta; class Magnoliopsida; order Zingiberales; family Marantaceae; genus Thalia; species Thalia dealbata. The sequence goes on from CM060458.1 coordinate 18,137,865, forward strand.
AATATTGAGTTTGTTACAATTACAGATTTAGGAAAGTTTACATGCAGTCCATGGGCTCTTCTGATTTCAAAGATAGTGAGGAAAAAGACAGTGTCGTCTTATTTCAGGGAAATTTACTCCCTGTTTTGATTTAATACTGCAGATGGTTCCTGCACTTTATAACTAAAATCCTCAAAAATAAGAAAGAGAAATGTAAAAGTATATATTTTAATTCTAAATTGATCACATTGTTTATAACTTGTGAAACACAAAGAATGTTTTATATTTGTGAGGAATTCTAAAACCAGAGCAGTAATCTTCCCTAATAAACCATTAAACAGGTAGTTAAAATCCAGAAGCAAGTTCCCCCCGCCAAGCCCTGCCCCCCTCGTTAATTCTTTAATGGAGAAAAGGAAATGTAAAATATGTATTGCATGTTTATCCTACCCATCTGCATTTTGGGAATAATTTTCCCTAATAAATAAAAAGGGTAGGTGAATTGTCCCTTGCTCCTTAGAGGAGAAAAGGAAATGCAAAATATGTATCGCATGTTTAATTTAACCTACCCATCTGCATTCTGGGAAGGCAATATGAATTCAGCCTCAGGTTTTAAGTTCTGATTCTGCAAGAGCACAAGCCAGAAAGTTCTTGTTAGGAAAAATGTTTCTCAGAGAGAAGTGGATGATTTGTAAACACAGAAATGCTCACCTCAAGAAATGAGAAATATTCCCCAGCGGTAAGTGGCCTTCCATTCCTTGAAGTATCCATTACTAGTGTTTGGTTTGCAGGTGATGGGAATCTAAAAGTTTCCAACTTGCTTCTTTCTGACACTTCAGAATATGCCCCTAGAGTAAATCCTGGATCTTCAAAACTGGAGCCTGTCTCCCAAGGAAGACGAATGTATGGAATACTCCATTCCATACCCATAGCAAATTCATAATACTCAATGGGCATGGTAGCTACCAACCATCTACAGAGTGCAAAGACCTGGATGTGGCACAAAAATCTCTGTAGAAAATGGAAAAATGGTCAGCATCCTTCATGAAGATAAACTGAATACAAGTATGAAATCAGAGTAAGGTTGGGTTTCAGGTTTTTCCAGGTTTTGTTAAGCCAGGTTTTCAAAAATAATTTGTGGGGCAGTTAAATGTTTTATGACAATTAATGGCAAAGAACAATTGAATAATATGGACAATTCAGAGTTCTATGGCTTCACTACTTTACCAAAAGATTTCTTGATGGCTCGGAAACTTGATATGATTTCTGCCTAGAAATTGCTCCTGAAGATAAAAGGCTTGAAGTTGAAACTGTAAGGAGGGCAGCAGCCATCGATGTAACTGCAACTATTACAGTAGCTATTATGGAGACCAATGATGATATTGTTGGTTTTGAATCTGCGAGGCAGAGGGAAAAGATCCAAACTTCAGACAACTTCAAAAGAGAATGATCGTTCAAAATTGTCGTACTATAACATAAATTAAGATAACTAATCATGCATACAATCATTACTAGAGTATAATACATTGAGCTCTTTCCTACAGCTTAATTAAGCTTTTGGGAGTTTTAAGACTCAATTCAGAGTGAAACACCTTGTTCGAATTTTCAGATAGGAGTAATCAGAAAGTCTTACAATGCTTCACTTGTAGAATGTTCGACTGAAGGTTCTTGTTTCCAGCAATATCTGCTGTCTGATTTTCGGGAACTTTCACAGAGATGATGCTATCATTGGAACGTATTTCAATTACGTAGATGCTCTTTGATATTTCATGAAAGCTAATCACAAAGCCCAAACAAAATAATCAGAAATTAGGTTTGAACCAAATTAAGCACTAGAACATAGTATCATGAGCCTGAAAACCTTATGATTTTGTTTGCAGTCAAAAGCATACCTCATTGCATGTCCTCCAGAAATTATTATGGCTGAAGAGTTGAAGCCAAAGACAGGCTTCACAAACTTTATCAGCACTGGGATTTTATGCTGTCTAGTCCTCATCTTAGATGTAGTACTGAGTCTTACAGAAGGCCTCCGGTCATCTTTTTTTCATGTACCAATCAATATATATTAGGAAAAGCTCACCAAGACAAGTAATAGATAAATGCTAAAGAACTCAGAAATATTATTCCTACATACAATCTTATGATCTTGAGGTAATCTGTCAGTCAATTTAATTTACCACATGATTCTGACAAGAATTGAACGCATGACTTAGTTCTACCATTTTATCCAAAAGCTTAAGGTATCAAGGAAACATATTTTATTTTTTATTCTTAACATCTAGCATTTAGTTTTAGCAAGGTTACCAAAGTTGTCTTTCTCTAGATGTTTCCTTGGTGAGGTTTCACCTAAGCTTTCTTGAGCGATGATCACATAAGTGGTTGTCCTTTTTTCTTTGAATTAGTATGTCTTGAATCCACAACCTCCAGTATAGATCATTATCGCTCTAACCAAATGAGCGTGCACTTTGTCTACTTGTAATTGCTGTCTAAAATAACTCAAATTCTACCAGTGTGTGTTGCCAATATGAATAGCCATGAAAGTAACCTTCAAACCTTGGTACAAAATTTTTGAGCTTGCTTTTTGATGCAATATCTACTGAATCTGGAGTGTCAAAATCCAGAGACCACAAAACAGAAATTAATGCTCATGTGAAGTAAAAGATACCATAGAGGAATGCAATTGGATCAGATGGAGAAACTGGAGTCCCTTGTCTGCTGATTATGCGAGCAGCATCGCAACTTATAGCAACCACAGACATGCTTGAAAGATTATTCACCTGAAAGCAACAAACAGCTGAGTCTAGTCTGAAAAAAGGTTCGCGATATTTTATTAGTTTAACATTGGAATAAGTGGTTTCCAAATAGTTCGTCATTCTTGTGGAAACATCAAAACAAGTGTGGATATTCAGGAACACTTACAAGGTAACTGAAGTGGCGATTACCATGTGTAGTCCTATTTGTAGGAACAAGAAAACCACTGCTTGAATGAAGAACACCTAAAATTTCTGCTGTAGAATTAAGAACTGGCTCTGAGAAAGATAAAAAAAACTTTTAAATTCTTAGAAGCATTAGTAGCCTCAGCTGTTCTATTCTCGCCATTAAGCTGAAACACCTTTGCTGGAATACGAGTTGTCAAGTTCATGGAGACAATCCTCCTATCTGCAAGAGCAGGAATTGTGACAAAGGCGTGCTAATGATGCTGCAGCTTAGGAGATAACTACTTGTGCATATTTATGAAATACAATTGGCAAAGAAGCAAGCTTGTTATGAACATTTTACACTTTATCTCAGTTTGTATCTTGTTATTCCCAAAAGATTTTTCATATATCTTGGCATTTTAATCGTTCATGATTCAGAACATATGTGCTTGATCCTTCATCTACAAGTCTAACAATTCCTAACATGGGTTAATACTCGAAAATTGCCTATAATTATGTAAAAGAAAAAAAAAATAGTGTACGCTTCCTAGCACACAACTAAAAGAAAATAAATGTAGAATTTGCAGGCTAGATAATATTTTGGTAGATAACAGAGAATCTACACGGTTTGCTGATATATCAAGAATTAATACTAGATATTGCTAAATTAAATGATGCATATAGCATACCATAATGCAATATGAAACTTGAATTTGATGTCCGCTTGAACCTGTTGCCAGCATTGTCCGTGCAAAAGTCTTTATCCATTACTATTATCAATCGACCAAACTGAGTATCAGCTGATATTTCCACCATAATGGAAAATTCTTTGTCGGGAAGAAGAACCTTGAGAGTGGATGGTAAATCTTTTCCAGCTCCGTAAACAATAAGCTACAGCAAAGGAACATAATTAGATAATTGAAATCCGAGAAGAAAGTAGCAAAAAAAGGGAGAGGAAAAGAGGGCTGGAGGTATAACGGGAAAAGTTTAAAACTTAATACTTGGGGACGATATGGTAAGAAAGCAATAGTGTAAAAGAGCAAAGTAGTTTTGTGTGTAATTATAAAGTTTTCTGCGTACTCACATTGCAGTTACTGGGGGTGCATCTGAATCCACCTTCACCAGTGCAGCGTTCACTGAAGGAAACATTGACCAATACGTTTGAAGCATTTGTAAAAGGTGATGCAACAGAAACATATGCAGTTGGTGGAATTGTATCTGCAACGGAAGGACTGCAGAATTAGATTTCAAGTTCATAAACTTTCAAAGATACGAAGTTGCTCAAGGACACACAAATATCAAATGACTTTAGTTCTCCATAAGTTGGGAACATAAGCTACTCTAAAAGAGTACCTTCACCAAAAACATCTTGATGTATCTTTTCAAAGGAAGCCCTGCGGGTACAACTAGCATGGAGCAAATTTCAGGTCAACCTCTGAAGTTTTTAATTTTGTCGCACTTTTGACCATTATTTTTTCACTCTGAATTTAAGAAGTTTGCTTCAGTTTAGCCCAAAAAATTGTCATAAACTGAAATTTGTCAAAAGAATTTGTAATTTAATGAACTGCATCTCCAGAAAGACATCATTGATAAGTTGCTTATAATGTAAGTGATAACACGATGGTGTGTTAAATTCACTCACTTGGGGTGTTAGTTAAATAAAAAATCATGGGAGGAAAATGGTAACATTATGTCAAAAAATTACAAAATTTATTAAAGGAGATCAGGAAAATAAAGGGAAACTTCTAACCTCATTTGCTACAATATCATATTCTACAATATCATATTCTGCCTTAGATATTCTAGTAAGCAGATACTGGTGAAGAACACAAACACAAAAAACTAATTTTCTATTCCACAGTAATTAAAAGCAGGTTCCATTTTCTAACCTCATTTGCTACAATATCATATTCTGCCAAATCCTTAATTTTTGAAGTGTTGTTCAATTCTATCTGGAAACTTGAGTTCTCGCCAGCAGCAATCACAGGCATGCATGACCTTTGAGTGTCATGATCTTGATGCAAACCCTTTTCCCTTTGAGAAACGCTTGGTGAAATGGAAGAAGACTCTATGGCCACATAATGGTCAGTAGAACCAGGCTCATAAAGCATCCTTTTGTTTGCAACTCCCATATCAACATTCACAATTATTCCATTGGTTATGGATGGGATGTCTCCCTTACTAACTTTGTGCATAGACATGCTTTGACTTTCTACAGTACTTTCCAACTGAAGAAACTTATCCTTGTGCAAAATTTCGTCTATATAATCCTCTTTTTCATCCACATCATTCACATCATTGATTGAGAGTAATGGAACCTTTCTCTCACCGTTTTCATAAACACTTGGCTGGAAAGCAGATGATAAACACTGTAAATCAAGATCACCATTTTCTTGCAGAAGCTCTTCTAAATCGTCTGAACCAAAAGCTACAGATGAGTTCATCACGAGTGGATTTACATTTCCAGAACTCGACCTGTCAATATAACGGGAATTGCTTTTTCCATAACGACCAGTTGAATTCTCACAGTCCGTACCGTATTCAAACATTGAGTTCTCGCCCTCGGAGTGTTCGTACCCAGAGGAGGCATCCTCATCTACATCAATCATACTCCTGTTTTTGGCAGAGGCGGAGGAGCCTAAATTCCCCGCCGCTGGCGATCTTACCAGGCAAAGAATTTTGACTGGGAGTTGAATCATCACGTCCTGCGGATATTGCATTGCGAGCTGAAAAGTCCACCACTCTCCTTTCAGTAGACTCTACCTCCTGTTGGCCCTGCACTACCCCAAACTGCGCGCTTTCACCTGGACGATTGGTGAACGCGGGAAGCAACCGGGACGGCGTTCTGATTCTAGGTAACGAACCCATTCGGTCCAACAAGGCCACGGCAAGCTGGGAATGAGACAAACCCTTTTCTCTCGGCGACGCGATCCCGCCCTCATCCGACGATCTACAGAATCGTTCCCAAGATGCGGCATCGGGGAGATCAAGCAAGTCGCCGTGGTTCCCGACGGAGCTGCACAGGCTAGCACTGCCGAGGGCCGAATTGGCGCTGCAGTAGCGGTCGAGCCCCGAGCCCTCGCCATCGCAAGAAGAGTAGTTGGAGGCGGCGGAGTAGGAACCGGGGGGCGAGGCGTCGTCATCGTCGGCGTTGGAGCCCTGATGCTGCGGGAAGAACAAATCGAAAGGGTCGGTATGCACGGCGGACGGAGATCCGTCCTCCATGGGCCGTCAAGATCACCGAAGATCGAGTCTTTTTGATAGGAATCGGCTGCAAACGGAGCGGGAAAGGGATCGAGAGGCCTCCGGAGGAGGAGGATAATGATGGTGACGAGGCGAGCGGATTCGTTCGATCTGCTGCTTCTTCCCTGTGGTGGGTTTATGGAGCTGGGTTGATCGACTCGAGGGAGAGAAGAAATTGAACGAATCGATCGATCAAGGTCGAAGAGGAAGAGGTGGGTGTGAGAAGGAAGGAGAGGGAGGACGCATTGCGCCGTCGTCGATGGAAAGATCGGGTAGTTTGGGCTCCATTTCAGCGACATGGGTTTCTACTTTTTCTGGGCTTTGCAGTTATAAATTGAAACAGTTTATTAGAATATATATTTATTATTTATAATGAAAGATGTGCAAAGTGTTATACTACATTGAAGGTTATGATTTAAATATAATTATAATATTAAAATAGTATATCTTAATTTTATTTGTTTTAAATTCAGGATCAGTAACTGTATTTTATCTATATTTTTAAATACAAAAATCTATATTTATTTCAAACTTTAACCTGCCTTTAAAATGTATTTTAAAACAATTGATCAATTTATTTTTTATAAATAAAAATAGATATTATATTTATTACAAGAATAATTATACTTAAGCATTACTATTTACTATTATAGTTATAAGATGAAAAAATATATGATATACGAATTAGTATATTACGCATTAAACTAGTCATAAAATAATAAATTAATACTTTAAACTAGTCATAGAATAATAAACTTTCTTATTTTAATCCAACACAATTTTTAAAGCATATTAATAAATTTACTATGAAAAAATTGCTTAGTTGAGTTTTAGTTGCCAAAAAAAATTCCTTATATTTTTAATTTTAATAATATTTATTATTATTATTTGAAGAGGACGTGGGAATTTTTTTGTTTTTTAAAATCTCTCTTATTTTTTGGAAGTTGATGAAAAGAAAGAGGTGGTATCATTTTAAGCTTTCCGAGTGCGAGGTGAGGAGGAAGAAGAGATTGTGTGTGTGGTTCGTGAGCGATGGCACAGGAAGGGACGGTGGTCGGATGCCACACCGTGAACGAGTGGAATCGTCAGATCGAGCAAGCCAATAGATCGAAGAAGCTGGTACGGATCCAATTCATTATTCCATTCTTTTGTGAGCAAAAAAAAGAAAGGCCTTTTTGGTCGCAAGCGATGCGTTTCCCTCTTTTTAATGAAATTGGTCTTTCGTCTGCAACGATTTAATAGAATGCAAGTCGCTTGGAGGGCTTTTCATTTGCCATGATTTAGTAGAATGCAAGTCGGATCCCCGCTCTCTCTCTGTTATTTTAGAAAAAAAAAAACCGGTCCGGTTCAACTGAACCGGCCAGCTGCCCGGTCCGTGTGAACCGGCCCGACCCGGTCTGAAGGGGCCGACGCGAGCGAGAAGAGCCGCGGGCTCTTCCCGCCCGCGAAGCGCCCCCTTCTTCATCTCCTTTTCTTCTTCTTCTTCTTCTTCTTCTTCTTCTTCTTCTTCTTCTTCTTCTTCTTCTTCTTCTTCTTCTTCTTCTTCTTCTTCTTCTTCTTCTTCTTCTTCTTCTGCTTCCTCGCGACCGCCCGCAGCACAGCAGCGCCGGCGTTGCTCCACCTCGTCAGCGCCGCCGCTCGCCAACCATCCCCCTCCGTCGCGACGAGAAGAGCTCGGAGGAGGGCGACTTTCCCTCCTTCCCGCTGCATTTCCTTCTTCGCGAGAGCAGCCCCCATCCGCACCCCTTCCACCTCGTCGGCGTCTACTGTCCGACTCAGGTTCAATTTAATTGATTCAGCTCACTTCAACTAACTCAACCCGAACCCAAACTTAACTCGAATTCAACCCAACTAACTCCAATCTGGTTCAACTCAACTCATTCACTAACTCTACTTAATTAAATCATTAATTTTTCTTAACTTAATTTATCCTGCTTAATTAATCCACTAAGCTTGGTTGATTTACACTAAGCATGTTTAAATTAATCTAAGCATTTTAACAACACTAATTTATCCTAAACATGTTTAATTACAACTAACATGCTTAAATAAATTACTAATCGTGATTAGGGAAAAGTAAAGCTACCTTAGCCGAAAATACTATTCATCATCGGAAACACTATTCACCACCGGAATAGTAGCACTGTCGCCGGAACCCTAGCCGCCACCTCCCCGGAGCTCGTGAATTCAGCGGCAAACTTGACGGCGAGCTCCGCAAGCCTACGCACGCGTGGGAACCGACGACTACCTGCGCAAAATCCGGCCATCAACACCTAAAATCTATCTTTTGGGTGGCGTCGCCGGCGAACTTTAGGGCAAGTTCGCCGGAGGGTGAATTCGCCCAATAACAGAGGGGAAACGGAGCTCTTACCTCGCTAATTCGTGGAGAAGGAAGGAAAGGAGGTTTCCGCCGGCGAGAAGGGTGGAAATCGCGGCTCCACCGCTTGCCGGTGGGGCTGCGATCGAGCGAGCAGCGGCGGCGGAAATCACCGCCTGCTGCAGGGGTGTCGAGGGTCAACGGCAGCTCGCGGGGGCGCGGCGGGGGCGAGCGTCTCCAACTGCAGCTGGGGAGACGACGCGCCGGCGACCTAGGCGCGTGATGGTGGCGGACGACAGACGGCGAGCTCGCGGGAAGGACACGGACGGTTTCTCTCACAGCGAGGAGAATGCAGGGGAAACAGGGGAAAGAGAGGGGCGTGGCCGCTGGACCTCTGCCGCGCTCTCCTTGCCACGGTGGGGGTCTAAGGAGGTCGAACGACGGCGGACGCTGGCGACGCGCGACGGACTGCGGGCGCTGGCGATGGGCGACGACGGCGAGCGCCTGCATTCGCCCTGCTGCGGTCGAAGATGAGGTGGGCGTCGCGAAAGCGAAGGAGGCAGGCGATGGAGTCGGGCGGCCGCCGACGAACGACGGCAGCCGACGGCGTCGAATGGGAGGGGCCGCCGGCGTGCCCTGCTGCGGTTGAGGGAGATGGGGAAGAAGGCGAAGAAGAAGAAAAGGAAGAGGGGAGGGGCGCCTCGCGAGCGGGAAGAGCCCGCGGCTCTTCTCGCTCGCGTCAACCCCTTCGGACTGGGTCGGCCGGTTCACTCGGACCGGCCAGCTGGCCGGTTTAGTTGAACCGGACCGAAATTTAAATTAATTTTTTTTTCCTAAAAATCTAATTTATTAAGGTGGGGGTTTACACCTACCATGGACGTGGCACCGATGGAGTCGAGGTTGCCACAGCCCATTGTGCGGATGTGCGCCAATCTCGATAGACGTTGACTGCTACTGGACTGGGAAGGTGATTCCACATGCGACGCCTTGGACAGTGGATCCGTAGACCACACGGCTATCACCCTTGACGTCTGCAGACGATCGGATGAGTAGTCCGGATCCTAGGGTGGTTATTCCGGCTAGCCGTGGTCGATGACATTGTTATATGGCGACCTTGTCTACGGACAACGTGTAGTACTACATGGGTGTCGTGGCCCCTACTGAATCCGGGGAGGATGTAAGGGCACGATGGTTTCGCTAGGGGAGGCATGGTCGGCGACTAGTGAAACAATGGAGAGGGAAACTAGGTCACCCGTCCTCTCCGTCAACATCAATGCGGCGGGCATAGGTAGAGACAGAGACAGAAAGGCACTGATGGGCTTACTGATACTCTTAGCTAGGGTATTCACTAAGCATAGGCTGGCAGCCCGAGTTTTATAGCTTCAAGTATGATTATGACTTAGGTGACATACGGTTGACATTAACACTAGATACAATGTAGGTGACATCTAGCGAGTTATACATCGGTAATTTATTTACGTTGTTTTACTGCTTTTGATAAATTAATTTACACAAATCAATTGAAAAATGATGATTAACAACCAAAGACATCCTAGAATACTCCTCCTAGCCTTTGATTTCTTTATTCGGTAGAGCCGTAATTTCGCACTAGGCCGCAAGGCTGAGCACACCACTTTTCCCCGTGTATGCAGGTGTGTTAGATGACTGCCCGAGAGATTTGATGAAGATAAGTCCGTCGACGGGTCTATTTTTATTTCTCGATGTCTTTTATTATAGAATTGTAGTAGGTTTATCGGAACTGTGTTAGGAAATGTTGAGTTAGGTAATTTAATTGTAAATTCCGCTGCATAAACGATGTATATGAATGGTATGTACCACTTGATGCCTTGTATGGGTCTGTTGGGCTCATACGGCGGTTGCCACGTGCCCGACAGTAGGGTCGGGGCGTGGGAATTTTTTTGTTTTTTAAAATCTCTCTTATTTTTTGGAAGTTGATGAAAAGAAAGATGTGGTATCATTTTAAGCTTTCTGAGTGCGAGGTGAGGAGGAAGAAGAGATTGTGTGTGTGGTTCGTGAGCGATGGCACAGGAAGGGACGGTGGTCGGATGCCACACCGTGAACGAGTGGAATCGTCAGATCGAGCAAGCCGATAGATCGAAGAAGCTGGTACGGATCTAATTCATTATTCCATTCTTTTGTGAGCAAAAAAAAAAAAGGCCTTTTTGGTCGCAAGCGATGCGTTTCCCTCTTTTTAATGGAATTGGCTTTTCGTCTGCAACGATTTAATAGAATGCAAGTCGCTTGGAGGGCTTTTCGTTTAACATGATTTAGTAGAATGCAAGTCGGATCCCCGCTCTCTCTCTCTCTCTATTCTTTTGTCATGAATTGAGGAAAAAGAATTCTGGTTGTGTTCACCTTTTAGACACCCTATTTTTGCACCAAAGAAGAAAAAAATTTGGACACAAGCGATAGTTTCCAGGATTTCGATTCTAATTCTCCTCTTGGCTCCTTCTTTTGTGGAATTGGCCTTTCTCTTGCAACGATTTAGTATAATTCAAGTTGGTGGATCCTCCGTTCTCTCTTGTGTTCTTTCCTTATGAACCGAAGAAAAAAAAATAGCGTTTTGGCGATTCGTAGTCGTGCTCACCTTCTAGACGCCCTATTTCATATCATAAAAGAAAAAAGTTTTCATTTTCTAGTAACTTGCCGAGGTATCTCTTTGGAGAGTAAATTATGTGGGAAATTTCTTACTGTGACTCTATTTTTATTGATCTCGAGTGGTGAAGAATAAAAGTTTGCACTAAATTAGAAATGGTGCCTGTAAGTTCTTATGTTAGTTCATGGAACAAAGCTACCTAATTAAGATTTTTTTCCCTTTATTACGAGATGTCTAATATCATCAGAATTTAGCACCGTCTGATCCGCTAAAACTGGGTAGAAGCACAGTCTGACTTCTTTGAAACGATCCAATTAGCACTTCTCCTCCTTTTCTGTTGTTATCATACGAGTTTTAGGAGCTAAATAACTTTCATTTTAGTTTTGCTAGCTAATAGTGCACTAATAATATTTTAAATTATGTCCTAATAATAATAATAATAATATTATTATTATTAAAATTATGCACTAATAATATTTTATTAATATTATGTCCTAATAATAATAATTAATAATAACTAAAACACTAAGTAATATTTTAATAAAATAATAAATATAAAAAATAACTAAAATACTCTTTGATAAAGTTATAACTTTTAATATAATAATTTTTTTTTATTTTGAAGGTTGAAGGCTTAGAGCTGAAGAAAAGTTGAAAGAGTGGAAAGAAGTTTTTTAGTTCCATATCTAAGTCTTGAAAAAGAGATGCATATTTTTCTATTTATAGGATAGTTTATTCATTTACACCTTCAATTTCTTGTATGACCATATAATGGGTGGTGGTCATGTTGTGCCAAGCATGGCCCGACAACAACGTATTATGTCAAGCACGGCACGTGGGCTCTAAAAGATGGCTCAACACAGCACATTATGTTCGTAGTGCTGTAATAGGCACAGTGTAATTGGGGCACGAGTTGAGATGGGCTAGGATTGTGCCGCCTGTAAGCGACACAACTAAGCATTAAGGCTTATTGATTTAGAACTTAGTTTTCCAATTTCCATTAAAAATTTAACATGCCATTTTCCATTATAAATTTAGCATGATTAACTGGCAGGGGAGACTTACTTTACTGGAGGCTCCCTATCCTTCTGAATCATCTTATCGAAACCAAGCGAATACACCCTCTCCCTTATCTCTATAAGAAATACTCGGCGAACACCATTTGGAGCATGTACTGCCCTAGGAACGAGAGCCTGGAGTGCCTATTCCTGAGGTGCTTGGCATTTGTCTGCTCACATGCTTGGTCGGTTCCCAACAAATTTTATCACCAGTATTTCTTAAGATGACTGCAATTCTAGCGTTCGAATCAAAGAGGCTTATTTTTTTAACGAAAGTTAAGATACATTTAACACAATCTCAAAATAACTATGCTATGCAATTCTAAGGATGATCTCCTTTGCCCATTGAGCTCCCGGTCAAAAAATTTACACTAGTTGAAGCTCATATTTAGTACCAAAATTCAGCCTAACAAAATCTAACTTTACATCTATTTTTTTTATAAAGTAGTTGGAGGATCGATAGTTTAATTTCTATAGCTAAAAGGATGCATCGTGGATGATCATCCTTGACAACCGTCGTTACACAGACTATAGACTATGTATCATCACCTTCGATGGGTGATAAAAGTATATTCTTTCATGGATGATAACAGAAAGAAGCATGTGAGGGTGACAGCAATAGTAAGTAAATGGTTAAGTGGAGCAGTGGATTGAAGAATCATAATGACCTCGTCCTTTTTTTAGTTTAACAGAATAAAAATTATATTTGAATCTTTTTCACCGTTTCTCAAACAATTATCTAATTAATTATTGGATATAAAAAAAACTTAAATGTATTATCATGATATATATAAATTAAATTAACTGAAATTTACTTGGAACTGATTTAAATTTATTAAATCATAATTCAAATTATTCCCATCGATCTACAGAGCAAGAGCAAAAATAGAAGAGGGAGGGTAATAATGAAGGAAGAGGGAGGAGCACTCGGTTTCTTCTATCCACCCAACATTAGACGGATTCATATTTAGATCTTATAAAAACCCGATCTCTCTGCCCAGAGACACGTTCCGCCACTCCCCCCGCCCACATCCCCTTTCGCCGATGTGGCCGTGATCAGTTTGGCCGCTCCCTATCGCTATCACCCCTCCTACCTTTCCTACTCTCACCTCTACCTTCCATTGCCTCGTGATCAACATGGGCGCCCCCGCCCGGATCCCTCCTGTCGCTTCTGCGGCTGCTGCTGCTAACGCCGCCGCCCCCGCCCGGATCCCTCCTGTCGCTTCTGCGGCTGCTGCTGCTAACGCCGCCGCCCCCGCTGCCGTTGCCGCCGCCCCCGCTGCCGTTTCCGCCGCCCCCGCTGCTGTTGCTGCGTTTGCCGTTGCCGTTTCCCCCGTTGCCATTGCTGTTACCGCTGCCCTGACCGCCGCCTCTGCTGCCGTTACCGCCGCCCATACTGCCGTTGCCGCGGCCCTTAATGCCGTTGCCGCCGCCGCCGAACCTACTAGTGCTGCCGCCGCCCTCCGTGCTGCCACCGCCCTCCGTGCTGCCGCCGCCCTACGTGCTGCCGCCGCCGCCTACCAAGCTTCCACCGCCGCTTTCCAAGCTGCCACCGCCTCTTTCCGAGCTGCCACCGCCGGCTTCCGTGCTGATGATACCGCCGCCCCTGCTACCGATGCTGCCACTATCGCCTTCAATGCTGCCGATGCCGCCTTCCGTGCTGCCTTTGCCGTCTTCCCTGCTCGCGTTGCCGTAGTATTTGCTACTCGTGCCGCCAGTAGTGCTGCTTGGACCGCCGCCTCTGCTGCTGACCCCGCCGCCTTCCCTGGTGCTCCCGACGCCGCCGACGCCTTCCGTGGTGCCGCCGACGCCTTCAGTAGTGCCGCCGGCGCCTTCCGTACTTTCCGTGGCGCCTTTCGGGCTGACGATGCCGTCGCCCATGCTGTCGATGCTGCCATTATCGCCTTCCATGCTGCCGATGCTGCCTTCTGTGATGCCGCTGCCTCTGCTACCGCTGCTGCCGCCTCTGCTACTGTTACCGCTGAATCCGCCTCCCGTGCTGCCGTCGCCGCCTCCGCCTCCGCCTCCCGCGATGCTGCCGTCGACGCTGACCATGCTCTAATCGCCGGGGAAAAGGCTCCCACCGACCCTGCTATACGTGCCGCTGGCCTCCGTGCTGCCACCACCGCCTTCCGTGCTGCCGACGCCACCTTCCGTACTGCCGCCGCAGCAGCCGCCCCTGCTGCCGTTGTTGATCTCCGCCCTTTGATGCGAGTCCTGCTGCCGCCGTAGCCGGCTTTTTCTTTTTAAGCTGCTGAAGTGTTACTTCATCTAGAATTGTTTCATTCTTACGTTATTTTCCTTTCTTTGCTATGCGGTGTATTTTGTTTCTCGCTTGAACTGAACAGTATTTTGTTAGCTTATAAATAATTTCATGATAGCACATGCAGAACATTTAGTAGAGGCTATATTAGTATTTGCCATTCAATAAGAACAAACTCTCTTCATAGAAGAGCTATGTATTTATCATCCATGCATAAAAATTTCCACCTCCACAGCCGGGCGTCTACTTCGGGTAGCGTCATCTTAATACAGGCATAGGTTCTCCCAAACTGGTAGTAAAGGTGATTCAACTTAATACGTTGCCTTTGAACTCTCTCCTCTGAGAGTATGCTCATTGACTTTGCCTGACTTTGCCTATGAACTCTCTCTCCTATGAGAGTAGAAGAACCTGACAATGATGATTTCTATACTGCTGGAATTACTGTTATTCTATAGTAACAGTAACGTAGCATCATTTCCCATGTTGACAAGTCTGCAATATATGATGATGGGCCTTCATCAGCATCAGCATCATCTGTTTTTATGCATACTTATCCTGCTTCAATTAAGTTAACCTGGTCGTGCCAATATTCTAAGTTTCATTAGCTTGTTATTGTTTGATCTGAAAGTTGTATCTCAAACTTGTTTACCTTTAGAATGCAGGAAAGGGACAATACTTCTCACCCTCCTAACTCTTATACTACAAATATGCAGATACTGCCATCGTATGAATATTGATTGCAACTGCATGAAACAACAGAAGCTATGCGATGGTTCTATTTGTATGTATCTAATAAAATATGAGCAGCTCCTCTGCTTAAAAAAGTTATATGTCTTTGCAGCTTTTTTATATTTTATTTTCTCAACCATGACCGTTCTCTTCTCCACTGGAGTTGGATCTTCTGTTATAAGTGTCGGGAATAAAAATATTTCAATTCCTAATCATATACATTTATCTCAATTTTGCTCTTCATTCTGGAAAACATGCATTGTGATAAGCTCAGTAGATATATGCAGTGTTAAACTGCGCTTATTTTTCAGTAACTTGTTAATTTACATTGGATCACTTCCATCCTAAATTAGGGCCTTCTAATTTGAAACAGCTACTTCGACCTCACCATCATTCTTAATTACTTATTGGCTCAAATGTTTACTCTTGAGTTCATGAATTTTTAATTATATATAATAAAGGCCTACATGACTTAATTTGTTTGGGCATTAAATTCAATTCAAGAGGACACTTTAACTTAATTTAATTTGAAAAAAGCCAACAAAAACTCAGTTTATTAAAAAAGATTAAAAAATCAACTGCATTATAATTAATTTAATTTAGTTAAGCGTGTAGAATTGAAGATTTATAATATTAATTAAGGATGATTATATAGTTATTATATTATTTTAAAGACTTTTTATAAAGTTAAATAATAAAATTTTTATGGACTCTTATTTTAGAATCGGATGGTCCGGATCACAATTTAAATTAAATTTTATAATGAAATTTATACCATTATTTAAATGTTTTATTTTACAATCATATTTTGTAGAGAATTGGCTGATTTTAAGGATTCCAATTCTCCCATTTCTACCAACTCCATGGTAGCCCAAATGCAGGAATTAGCAACCCAGTTCCTGCGTACAAAACACACCCTTACGTTTTTTTAAAAGTCTTCTCTTTGATTAATGATGCGAGTTTTGTACATCGAAGGACTCATGGGAGAGCTAATCACATGATTTCCTTATTTGGGTTTGTCAAAAACGACATCCAAGAGCTTTTATTTTGAGATCTTGATTTTGTCTTTTTTGAATTATCTACTAATTTATTTGCGCAGTGATGAGATAGGGTTCTTGCATCCGTCCTATTTTTTTTATCACCAGATGAAGATCCAAGTAATTCCTCTCTTACTCTAGCCAAATCAAGTCAGTCAGCTGATGATAAATCAGAGGTAAATACTACAAAAGGAGCCAGACATGAACAAAGTATTTTGGAATAGAAATCATAAGCTGAGAATCTCCACATATGTGCTATCTCATTTACACATTGCTGCTAGAAATGCATACGTGGATGCATCCAGAAGATATAAAGCGCCTATAAACGTATCATTGAGTAGAGGAGCTATTTGCAGTGCAGTTGCTGGTGCAGACTTTTGATCATATCATTGAAAGAGAAATATTAAAACACACAAAGGCCTTGCTGATTTTAAGGTGCAACTTTGGGAGTGCTTGGAATATCAGGTCCGTTCTGACTTCCTTTCTTCTCTTCTACAGTTTGATTACCGTAATGAATGCACACTTAATCTTAACATGCATCTTTGGTGGATTTACTGCGATCCAAAGTTAGCTAAGCGGGATCCATGTAATACTATCAGATTTTCTTGACGAGTTATTTGTATCTTTACAGGAGGTTAGTGCTTTTGAGGAATCATGAGATATCACTGTTTGTGGATGAGCTCTATTTCTCCACACTTATTCTTTCTTATGCATCGAAATGTGAATGTGCATGAAGTCAGAGGTAACGTACCATTTTTTGTTGTTGTTAGAGCTTACAACTGATTTATATCTTTTCATTTTTCCCCCCATGAGATAAATGATCCAAATTTAATTCCCCTCCTACACTACTCAGGTCAAGTCAATCGTAATTTGTATCATGTCTTAAGTTTGTAACTTATTGTAGCATAGTTGTCTGCCTATGCTTAAGATATGTTTTAATTAAGGACTACCCTAAGAACTATCAATGTATATCTAAATTTTTTTCGTATACAAGGTATACATTATTTTTGTTAGAGTAATTAGGCTCTATACTAAGTCCATCGTACTGATGATGTTGCCTAAAAAATCTATCAAGAGAGCCTCAATTAAAAGTCATTGGAGAGTCGTAGACTAAGGATTGATATTTTACCGGGTATTATAAAGGGTGAAGAAAAAGGCCAGCCCACTCAAAGTTGGAAATGGGCTAAAGGAGTAATTTTATAGTGGACTCAGATTGGGCAAGCCCACCCATGGAGTCTTCGGCCTAGGTGATGGGTGACAGAATGGAGCCTGGGCTCCCAACTTTGACAAGATCTGTTGAACGTCCTCTCCAAATAGTCGGAGTTAACCACCTCGTTCCTCCGTAATTGACCTACTGGTTCCAAATTTACATCCGGCGGAACATACAATGATCCGAAGCGGGGCCAGGAGGCCCTCCAGCGTCTGAGTTCGGCCGACCCACCGCTCTACCTCTCGCCGTCGCTCGAACTCGCCCAGGATGCCCGTGCCGCTGCTCTCTACCTGTATTCCTTGCTCGTCCCCTACTGCCCCAAGCCTGCCCTCGATCGCCTCCTCGTCGGGGACGGCTTCGACGCCGAACAGATTTGGTACCAGATTGACCTCCTTTCTCGCCCCTTGCTCTCCGCCGCCCGCCGTGATCTGAACCGTATCTCCCGGGATCCTGCTGCCCACGTGCTGGGAGCCCCTGTTGGCGCTGCGCGGGACGGGGAAGCAGTGGGGGTGGAGAAGAAAAAGGTCATTGAGGACGGCGAGGACGACGAGCAGGATGGAGACGAGAGCGAGGAAGATGAGGAGGAAGAAGAGGGAGAAGATGAATCAGAAGAAGAGGAGGATGACGAAGACGACGATGCCGATGCCGACGAGGGAGATGAAGATGAAGATGAAGAGGCCGATGAAGTAAAAGGGAATAATGTTGAAGACAAGTTTTTGAAGATTAAGGATTTGGAGCAGTATTTGGATAGGGAAGAAGAGAAAGAGTACGGCCTTCAAAAGGACAAGGGAAGCAGACGGAAGGAGATAGAAATGGACGAGGAAGAGGATGAAGATGAGGAAGAGGAGGATGACGACGATGATGACGAGGAAGATGGCTTGGATGTAAGATATACTTGTCCTGTATCTCAGTTCCTTATTGTCTATTCTGATTGTTATATGTTTGTTTTTAGCTTAAAAATTTGAATTCCAACCAGGTAAGCATTTCAAAAATTTTATAAACGCTTGCAACTCAGCTCCAAACAATTTGGTCTATGTATTATGTCCGGGAAAAACTTTTTTTGTTTTTATATTTTTTTGGTTGGTTTCCACGTCAACTTAGAAAATTTGAGATTTTTGCCAAAAATTTTAGTTAACGACTAGTCTTGTTAGGCGACTGAAGATAGTCAATGCATTCCCCTTCTTATCCACTTTCATGTATCATTTTACGGAACACCAAAAATTCTTATCCTTATTGTTGTTTCAGACTGCAAATCTAGATGGGGAAACCAATTTGAAGATTAGAAAAGCTTTAGAAAGGACATGGGATTACTTACTTCCTGATAAAGCTGCAGAATTTAAAGGTTCATTGCTTTCTTTGAAATAATTTCTTTTTTTATGTGCTGTTACCACTTCTGTCAGATGGCCTGATAGCTGATTGCATCATAGTTTAGAGATGAAATTTGGATTAGTGGGTATGCCAAAAGTTTTAGTCGTATTTTCTAATTCTCTAGTTCGTTCTCTATCATCTCATATTATTAAGTTTACTAGTTGTTGAGTATCCTCTTCTGCATGCACTGGGAAAGGTGTGTATCTTAGTGGAGGAGTTGGCAATCAAGTCTGGAATTGCATAATAGTTACTGCTTAGTATTTTTGGTTGCCTTGAGAATTCCTTTTTATACTAATGAAGATTAAATTTTTTTCATGGAATCACCAATTTCTTGTTGCTTTAGAAGTTCTTACTGCAGGCCTTATGGATGCTTGTATGTCTAGTTGCTTACATTCTCCTATCTCAATCTTTTTTAATTCAATTGTTTGTTAAACCTACAATTCTAGTGAAGTAGGTGTAAGTTGTATTTATTAAATTTGCTTAGGCGTCACTTAACTCAAAACTTAAGTGGGTAGGAGTACAAGTGGTAAGTTGAGTCATTGTTATATTCGTATTAGAAGACCCTAATACGAGGGTAGAAGACCCTACCGTGCATAACTGGGACAACACATCCATCAAACCATACTGCACCCAGCAACTCAAAATGAAACACAAGCAAACTATAAGGCGTGGCTTATGAGTCATGAGAATGTTAGGGTTGCAACTGCTTGTATGGCTAAGGCCCTTGTTTATTTTAAACTACCTATGAGACATCTCTTATTTCTCTCACCCCATACACTTCAATGCCATAGAACTAATTGTTTGATCATTAGTAGTTTTATTTCCTCATCTCCCTTCACCAGCATAGGTTATGTGAGATAGTGTATGGCTGCATTTGCAATTGTTGTAAATATATAAAGGATCCTTTTTTTTTTGTATAAGGACATTGATAGAACGGATGATTCCTTGTTTCAACTTCTCCTTCACATAGGCTGCAATCACTATCGACCATGATGCCCTTACATACCAATAGTAGTTTGGTATCTAATTTATCTTTCCTCATTAGCCGGTTAAAAAAAAGGTAATTTTTATGGCAACTTAGGTTTTTATAAGATGCAACCTTCAGTATCCTTCATACCCTACATGGAGTGCACTAATAACTTTTTTTTTTTCCTCCACCAAATTTGCTTATTCCCCTCACCAATTTGTATATCATTCATATCATCAATGAACCTCTTTGTAGCTGCTGAGGAAATATCATTATTTACAACTATTGTCTAACCTCTAAATAAACCATAATCCCACCTAGCAAGTTGAGATAACGTGGCATTTGAATATTTAACTGTTAAGAAGACCTCCTTTTGCATGTCTGTCATCTTTTCGTAATTGTGTCGTGACTTAAACCAGAATCTTATGACAGCCCCATCTCTAATTTCATAGCCTAGACTGCACAGAAATACCCCTCTTAGTTTTGTCATAGCACGTCATGCATTTGACTATTCTACAGTGCCCTTGTCCATATACCAAATTTGGACAAAAAATATTCCGTACTGTAGCTCCTGTTACGTCAAGCATCACTGTGCTAACCTGAGCACAGATGGTATTTTATGTATGGGGTTTTGTGTTTCATAACACTCTTACTCATGTCTGGTTGGGCAAAAACCAAGGTTATATATGTTTCTAATGTGATCTCAAAACAATCGGGACATGTGACTACTTACTCAAAAACATAAGTCTTTTTTGTAAAAGGTCCAATCTATACTCATCTTGTTCCGTTTGTTGAGTCCACCACCTCCACTCAATGCTCTTTTTCCCCCTCCTTGAATACTCTCTGATGCAAATTTTTTCCATTTAGGATTTGATAATTAGTTCCCTGACTTTATAGTATTCTCTTTAAAATTGATGTTACCTGAAGTTAATGATAAGTTAAGTATTGCTTGTTTCATCTTTCCATTAGATATACAATGTCATTTTTTCCCTTAAAAAGGAAAATCCTAGTGCGGATCATATTCTCATCTATGGACTATACATTTTCCTTAGCTGTGGGCTGTTGCATGATATTCTTGTTTGTAATAACATAGGTGCTTTTGTATAAGGTGCATTTGAGGCTCACTTTGATACTCTCCTCATGTATTCTTTTAGTATTTACTTCATTTTGCTTATGAGGAAATCTGCCAACTTGTTATTTTAGTTTTCATGAGACCTCCAGCCTTGGCCTGAAGTTAATTTGATTAGGGAATTTCATCCTTCTTCTGGAAGATTGTCATTATGTGGACCTTTGCCCATTGGGACCTTCTCTGACTACTAGTATTCCTTAAGTGATTAATTAACATTGCATCTAAATCATTCTTGGAAAAAAAACATTGTGCCTATTTGTTTTTGTTTGGTAATTTTCATCGACTCCAACTAATGCTTCTACTCTATGTTTCTAATAAATGTGCAGGGGAGATACAGTGTGAACAACCAAACAATTCATTGTACACCTTTACTGGGAATCTTATGATTGAAAGTCAAACACTACCTCTTTCTCCAAATCAAATTCTACTTAGAGTAAGTCTGAAGACTTGCATTTCCATATTGTATCTCTAGTATGCCTTAATTGCAACATGCTTGTGTTGTTTTCGAAATCTTATGTTTATAGTACGCCTGTTGCTTTATCTTTTACTGGACTTGGTCTCTATGTGCTGTCTAAATCTGTATGAAAGTGGATACCATCTTTGTTGTAATTTGCATTACATTTAATCTCCTCTGTATTTCTCTCGCTCGACATATCTACTGTCTTGCACTGGACCTGGAAGGACTTGTTTCCAGCTGTTATGCCACGACATGGTTGGCATGCCTCAGTGCAAATCTACTTGTCTTTCTTTTGGTTGCTTTGCTTGCATTCTGTGTTTACTGATCTAATGTGTATAAAATGCTAGATGATGGTTATTTTATCAATACTACTTCTTAGCTCGATCAAATATCATATGCTGATTATTTTTCTATATAGGGTACACTTCTGGATCTTGAACTTTGGGGCAAATTTTAATGGGGTCTTCTGTATCTTTTTAGTCAATTGACTTTTTAAACTTCTGTTAGTGGTTCACTAAGATACTGCCATCTGTTCCTCATCATTATCTTGGGAGAGCTGAATGTACTATGCAGTTGGACTTACCAACCTGGCATACTGTGAAGGAAAAAAGGTTTTTGACTGGATTATTATATGGTTCACTTTGGGCTATGGATATTAAAATCTATAAATAAATCAGTGCAATTTTGAGCTACAAAAAGGAAAGGAAAAAAATTAATACAACAAAATAAAAGATAACATATATCAAGAGTATATCAAGAGTCATTTTGTTATTTGTCGACAGGATTATTTTTAGGCACATGGATGTAAATTTGTATTTGTGAGCAGGAACAGAATAAGGATGTAGACCAGAACTTTGGGTCGCTATTTTGTCAGCATGGTTGGATCATATCGATGGGTTGATTCTTCAGCATATGCCAGCCCTTCTGACATTTGTCACTGAGCTGGCTCTCAAAATTGGTTAGAATCAATGGCCATAAGTTTGGGGCTGAACTGTCTCTTTTTATGTCCAGCTGAATTTGCTATCTCGTAGAGGTGTTTGTTATAAGCTGGCGAGTATTTTGATGAAGCAGACCTGCCATGGTTTGTGTTTGATTTACTATTGACTGTTGTATAAAGGTCCAAATCTCCATATCAGTAATCCACTTCTTGTTGGCTGTTTATGAAAAAAATGCTGCCGCTGTGAGTTGGATTATATGTATTCTTGCATGTTGAAGCTTTTTTGTCGGGTTGCTTTGTCATGTATGTGTGCATTTTTTTTAGAACTCAATTATTCTAACCAGAGGAGTAGATACTTTGTATTCCATTTATGTGTGCATTGAGTTACATGTTCATGATAATTGTCTCAGATGGATCTTTTATGTGACCTGGATGGGAAACTTCTTTATTTTGTTTTAGAAGTTCATTTATTTGTGACAAAATGATACGGGGCTGCAGCCTTCGGAACACAGAATATATTGTTGGTGCAGTTGTTTTTACTCCTAGATAAAAGACATTTTTATCTTTTAGTTCAGGGCTGCTTCACTGTATTCTATATTCTAATTTTGGCTTCTACTAATCATTTTGTAGGTTATGATGAATTCAATGAGTGTTCCCTCAAAACGAAGTACTTTGGAAAGAAAATTGGATAAACTCATTCTTGCTCTTTTTTGTTTTTTGTTCTTGATGTGTCTGATTGGAGCCATTGGAAGGTAAAGTTACATCCATAGAAAACTTTTCTGTTGGTTTTTTGCTGTATTTTTATGACTACAATCCGTTTTTTCGGATACAATATCTTGAACTTGTAATACAACATGTTTGGAACTGTAATAAGATGACAATGTATTTGCTGGTTGTTGAATATGATTTAAATGATTATACTTAAAAACAAACTCTAAAAGGCATGTAACATGATTTGGCCATCAACACTTGCACTAACTACTATCCTTTTCCTCCAATAGTTGTCTTATTACAAAAGAAAAACTTTTCTGATCGTAAAAAAATTTCAATATATATTTTTCTTAAATGTGCACAATATATTCATAGAATATTGCAAATGGAGAAGTAAGCATTTCTCAGTTAGTTAGAGCAATACAACTCTTAGTCAGATGGTGACGAGTATGAGACCCACAATTGGCATCAAAGAAATAGAGTATGACCAATGTGGGCTGAAACACCTTTCATGGAAGGATATCTCAAATTATATTGCCTTTGACCAGCTTTAATTACTTTCAATTTGCACAAGAAATAAGATCCATCTTCCATGCTGCAGTACTTCTCAGAGAAAAATTATAGCATTTTCATGTAACTATTGGACAGACAGTGCTAATTGAATATAATTATTTGTTTCTTTTGATGAGCTGTTTTAAACACTGAGCGCAACATTAAAACTATACATTTATTGATTGTCGTCAGTTTCAAAATATTTATTTATGTAGTATTATCAAGATCTTGGTAAATAACCATCTTAGTATCTTTACATTGATTGAAAATGGATGTAATCACTCTCTACTATCCACTTTATATTTGCAAGAGAAGTAGAAGATGCTACTACCAAAAATGAAAAACATGTTTTTGATCATAGCGTTGGTATAGCATTCTTGATTCTGTTAGATCAAACACACATTTGAATTTATTTCTGACAATTGATACTGGTTCCTGTTGATTTATGTTTTTTCAGTGGAGTTTTTATTGACCACAAATACTACTACCTTGGACTTTTTGGAAATGTGGAGGAACAATTTGATCCTAGCAATCATTTTGTGGTAACCGTCTGGAAGTTTAAACAAGTGAAAATGGTCGGTCATAAATTGTCATAACTTATCTTTCGTCCTTTTGTAGGTCACTATTTTGACAATGTTCACACTGATAACATTATACTCAACTATCATTCCTATTTCTCTCTGTCTCAATTGAGGTGGGGTTTCATTTCTAATTGCATTTTTTTTGTTTGTGGCATTTTGGTATAGTTTTCACATAATATTTCCATTTTCAGATGATCAAGTTCATTCAATGTGCCCAGTTTATCAACAAAGATTTGCACATGTATCATGCAGAAAGCGACACTCCTGCATTAGCTCGGACATCCAATCTGAATGAGGAACTTGGTCAGGTAGCTTTATGCTGTTCTATAGTTTGTTTGTTATTCATATATCTGATTTTTTATTTTTTAGTACTCATTTTTTTGAAAGATAACATCACATTCATTTCACCAATCTGAAACGATACAATATGTCATTCAAAATTTTTTAGTACTCATTAATCCGTGAATTAAGATAAATTGGGTTTTAGTGAGATTTTTGAGTAGTAAATATATTTTATTGGATGGGTTGTGGTTGGCCATAGCTGTGTTCTGTCATAATTTTCCAGTGCATCGATGTTTAGCATATTTGATATAGTCCTTTGGTTTCATCCATTATATGAGTGGAACAACAGCAACATTAAAGAAATAGTGCTTGATGTACTATTGGACACAATTAATTAAAATGACTGTTCTTTGATTCTCTTTTGGAATGTACATTGTATCATTTCAGAATGGTGAACCGAATGCAATTTTCATTTTCAAAAAAAATAATCAAATAGCTGTTTCCTGTTTAGTCACAAAACAGAAATATGGTTCTTGATTTAATTTCATAAACTTTGGAGTTTTTTAGTGTAAACGACAACTAAGAGAAAGTAGTCTGACTGAGGAATTCTCACCTGGAAGATTCGGGATGGTTGGTATATGAGACAAGAGAATTCTGTTTATGATGGAAAATCACATGCAGTCTAGCAAGCACAGTTAAAGCTCTTAATACATTCTGAAGCTTAAAAATAACAAATCAAATCATACTGGTGATATGTACAATAGAATACAATCCAAGAGTACATGACTAGCACATGCTACATCAATTGCTTTTTAAATATTTTTAATTTAGCTCTTTCACTCTCACATCACTAAATTTTAAAGCCTTCTTGGTGTAGGTGGAGTATATATTTTCTGATAAAACAGGAACATTGACAAGAAACCTAATGGAGTTCTTCAAGTGTTCAATTGGTGGGGTAGCATATGGAACTGGTGTCACTGAAATTGAAAAAGGACAAGCTGAACGAGCAGGAAAGAGATTGGATGAGGTGTGTGCATGCTTTTTGGAGGAAAGGCACCATCAGTAAGTAACATTAGATTAATGGAGCTCTGACATAAAGTACTGATTGCTTTTTTATTTTGGCTTGTAGGTGAAGAGGTCAGATACTGCAGTTCATGACAAAGGTTTCAACTTTGATGATCCGAGGATTATGCGTGGTGCTTGGAGAAATGAGCATGATCCAGAGATGTGCAAGGTAGATCCAGGATCTTTATGAATGAATTTCTTTGATATTTGGTTAAAGTAAGCCTTTTTGGTACTAAGGTTCTCTATTTTCATTCTTCCATAAAAATGGTTTTCTTTTCATTCTTCTAGAAAAGGTTCCCTCTTTTCATGTGATTGTGCTCTGGAGTTAATTGTTTGAATAGACAGAAGATTTCTATATTTACCATCTGAATGGCTTCTTAGTGCGACTGCTGTGAGGCTGTTTAGGGTTTAGAGCTGCTTGAAACTATCCGAAGGAGAACTGTAAAAGCATATACTAGGCTGTTAATGCATTTTGAAAATTACACGAGGACAGGTAGACAAAGGCTTAAGAAAGTTCTAATTGAAAATTTGGATCCTAGTTTGACTAATGGTATTGCTTTTACCAGAGCTTAACTATGGAAAAGGTATTTTGAGCTAATTTTGGGTAGTGGTTACTGTCTAACTATAGTGACCTTGATACGTTTCTAGTATATGATTTTAAACTTAACTACCATATTTAGTTGTACTATCATTAATAATGAACTTAATCATATTTCACCTGTAGGAATTTTTCAGATGTCTAGCACTATGTCATACTGTTCTCCCAGAAGGTGATGAATCTCCAGAAAAGATTATTTATCAAGCTGCATCACCAGATGAAGCTGCTCTTGTAAATGCTGGAAAGCACTTTGGTTTCTTCTTTTATAGGTGAAATTACAACACACTCTAAATCTCTGTCTTAGCATTAATCCAAGGTTTTAAACAATGTTTTAGAAGCTAAATTGAACTGGAAGGTCTAACTGACTGAACCAGGAATTTTTTTACATCCCTGTCCAGTTTGTATGGGAAATTGGAATGACAATCGCCAAGTCAGCTACATTACAACTGCGAACTGACATAATCTGGATTTTTTACATTTCTCCTCTTTCATCTCTACGTGGTATCAGCCTAGTCCTTGCTCATCTCTTCCAATTCTAGTCTTGAGCTTCTTGATGGTATTGGAGTAAGCCTAGTGGAACATGGCCACCACTCTATCGTCAGCTTTTCTTTTTCTTTCTTACAGCTAATCAGCTCTTTTAGAAATTTTTAAGCTGTCAACTTTTAACCCTTTTGGTTTTCATATCTCTTATCTTCTTCCTCTGCCCTCATTTCTTCCTTCTCTAAGTTCTAAGATGGCTGTTCTTTTCGTACTTAGGCTCCTAGCATTTTGTTCGTCTTTTGGATTAATTTGAACTCTAGGTTTTTTATATCAGACATTTTTTTCCCAAAGTTGTATACCACAATATTTGGCCTTTCTTGATGTCCAATCCATTTGCTTGGAGTATGGTGTATAATTTTCCCTATTACGTTTATTTATCCTGTTTTTCTTCAGTAGTATATATCATTTTATTTGTAAAAAAAGGAAGAAATTTGAACATGATTGGACACTTATTTCTTCAGTAGTTTTGCCTATCATATTTTGCCTTATTTTTCTTATTTCTCTTGCAAATGTCTCAATGCAAACAAGTGCATTATTCCGTTTCTTCATTGTCATGGAAACTTTCTTCATCTAATTAATGCTGAAATTTTCTGGTTTTTCTTTTCATCATTTTTGTTTCACGTCCTTAATGTTTTTATTTAAAAATATTTTTGATAAATACTCAATGATGATGTCATCAAGTGACCAGACTAGTTAACCAGTGAACTGATTGTGATGCTGAATTTACTGCTAAATCATTTTTCTGATTCAATTGTTACTCCTTTTATTTTGACAGACGAACACCAACTGCTGTGATGGTGCGTGAATCACATGTTGAAAAGATGGGAAGTATACAGGATGTAACCTATGACATATTAAATGTTCTAGAGTTTAATAGGTTAGTCTATATTTAAGTCAAAGTCCCAAGTTACTTCAGGTTTCTTCGAAGTTTGTTATTTATTATTTTTTTCTTTCTGATATAGTACACGGAAGCGCCAATCTATAGTGTGTCGCTATCCTGATGGAAGACTTGTTCTGTACTGTAAGGTAAGGTTTTGGATCTTGGTCCTGGGCTGTATTGTAGTAACTTATTTCTTATCCAAATATATCCTGTCATTTAAACAATTTGACAGGGTGCTGATACTGTCATATATGAAAGATTGGCTGATGGAAATCAGGAGATCAAAAGGTTAACAAGGGAGCATTTGGAAGTCTTTGGTTCTGCGGGTCTACGGACACTCTGTCTTGCCTATAAGGATTTGGCAATTGATTCATATGAAAAATGGAATGAGAAATTTGTTCGAGCCAAAGCTTCCTTGAGAGATCGTGAGAAAAAACTTGATGAGGTATGCAAGGTGTGGGACTGTGTCTTTTCTAGATGCACGTGTGGCTCCTGAGATTACATGCTTAATGCTTCGTTTACAATATTTTTTTGTTATGTTCATATTCTGCAAAACACTTGTCAGGTTTGGTTTAAGAGATGCCTGCAACCCTGTCAACTCTCTCTTTGATTATTTGTATCTGATAATGCGTTTTACAGTTAATATTCTATATAATTTCTTTATTTAATATATTAATTTACTATATTAAATGTTTTATGCAGCTAATTTAAACCCTACAACTTGCTTACTGTAGGTGGCGGAGTTGATTGAAAAGGATCTTATTCTAATAGGTTGCACAGCTATTGAAGATAAGCTTCAAGATGGTGTTCCAGCTTGCATAGAGACTTTGTTTAGAGCTGGAATAAAAATCTGGGTGTTGACAGGGGATAAGATGGAGACTGCCATTAATATTGCATATGGTATAAAAAATGTTAGAAATTTATTTGTGATTCTATTCTCAAATGGAAAGTTGTGGTGATTTGTCTTTGGTACGCAGCATGCAACCTGATCAATAATGACATGAAACAATTCGTCATCTCTTCAGAAACTGATGCTATTAGCGAGGCTGAGGAAAAGGTAAGAGGTTTTTTCACTTTCAAATGGTTTTGCTTCAAAGGGGTTTTTGCTTCTACAACTATGGTGCAGTTTCTAGATCATGTTCTTGACCTACGTGAACAATTGCTAGGTTTCATCTCTATTCTTAAGTCCAATTTGCTTCAATGAATTTTCTTCAAGGACCATAACTTTACTTCCCTAGCTATCTTTTGACTGCTCCTACTTTTGTTTTATATGTTTTCACTTACTTGTGTTTAGTTTTTCTTTTGTTTTACATACTACATCCTTTTGGATGGTAGATTGTATCATTTCAGATTGGTGAAAAGAATGCAATATTCTATTTTTCAAAAAAAACTCTTCTGTTGACAGACATCACCATTATACCACTGCCCGTACTGTACTCTTCTGTGGACAGACATCTCCATCATACCATTGCCTTTACTATCTCTTTTTTTGAAAGATAACATTGCATTCATTTCACTAATCTGAAATGAACAATATATCATCCAAAAAGATGTGAAACGCTAATAGCCTAAAAACAATATAACATGTATATAGTAAAGTATAAACAATATCACCAATTGCCTAAAAACCCGAAAATACCCTTTACTGTCTCTTAATCAGCATATGTTCTACTGTTTCTACTGAGCATTGGGACTGCTAACACCAACATCAGAATCACTAATTGCCATCAACATAAACATTTAGTGGTGACACCATTTTCACTACTATTATTATTACCATAACCATCAACCGTGGTTGCTGATTGCCATCATAACCATTATTGCTAGCTTCATCATTAATCCCTATTGCTGCCACCAATATGATTTGTCTAATATTGTTAATCATCAACTGCTGTCTAACCTACCATTGTTACTGTAGCAATTATATTCATTTCTTTTACCATTATTATCAGCTGTTACCTCCATTTTATTGTCAGTTACATCAACAAGGATTAACCTTTTGATAGGATGCCAGTTTTAGCAAATAGTCTGAACAATACACAGTATACCAAGTATGTAGCTCTCATATCATCTAATTATTAGATAACTTGATTTGTTTAAAAAAGCAAAATAACAATACTAGCATCTTCTGTTTTTCATCTATCTCTTTCCTCTTTTAATGTCCTCCATTTTTTTGCTTGTCGAGTATAGCCCTCTAGTTAAGGAAATCATTCCATATATGGCTCAAGTAAATATTACTGCTGCAGGGTGATCCTGTGGAGATTGCACGTGTTATTAAAGATTCAGTGAGCCATGATATCAAACAATGCCTTGAAGAGGCTCAGCAATACCTTCACATTTCAGGGCAAAAACTGGCGCTTGTTATTGATGGCAAATGTTTAATGCATGCGTTGGACCCAAATTTACGTGTGAATCTTCTTAACCTAAGCTTGAATTGCAATTCTGTAGTTTGCTGTCGTGTTTCTCCACTTCAGAAGGCACAGGTGAACTTCATAATCAGTCTGCTCTTTGCTTATAAAACATATTTTCTTTGAGATTTTCCATAAATGGTTTATAATCAAGCATATGTACATTTTCTTGGTTGTGACGTGGCAATATGCAAGGATTTTTATTAGTTAATCTTAATGTATGATACTATAGATGATTTGTAAATTCCTTTCCAAGAGCTTTATGAAAAACTGGTCGTACACTTTCTGATAAGTGTTTAGTAATGCCTTTTTAGTATCTGATAAGTGTCAGCCAGCTCAGCTGTCAAGCACTTGTTATAGTAGGGATTTTAGGATCAAACTCACCTTCATTCATCATTTGAAGTAAGTTGTCTCTTCGGATGTTCACTATTTATTTCATCAATTGCTTCTGACTTCTCACTGCATAAATTGATGTTACTTGAGGTTGTGACATTGTTTTGCTTAAATCCTGTTCTTAACTATTTATTAAGTTTAACTTCTAGAGAAGTAGTAAGATGTGAGATCAAGAGTTGTGGGTTTAAGATTCATGAAATGTTTAAAAAACTATTATTAAGTCAATTGCTTGTGTTCTTGTCAGGTAACTAGCCTTGTCAAGAAAGGTGCAAAAAAAATCACTTTGAGCATAGGTGATGGTGCAAATGATGTCAGTATGATTCAGGCTTCTCATGTTGGGGTTGGCATCAGTGGTCTGGAGGGCATGCAAGCTGTAATGGCTAGTGACTTTGCCATTGCTCAGTTTCGCTTTCTTACGGACCTCCTTCTTGTTCATGGGAGATGGTCATATACCAGATTATGCAAGGTGTATTCCCTTGTCATAATTTCGTTAAGCTTACTTGATCATCTACCTGAGTGTCTTACGCAGTTCTATATGCAGGTTATTACGTACTTTTTCTACAAAAATCTTACTTTCACGTTGACCCAATTTTGGTTCACCTTTCAAACTGGTTTCTCTGGTCAACGATTTTATGATGACTGGTTCCAGTCATTATATAATGTTATATTTACAGCACTTCCGGTGATCATTCTTGGACTGTTTGACAAGGTGCTTATCCCAGATCTTAGTTTCAAGTAGTCTTCATCAGCGTGAATGCTTCTGTTTGCCGTTTGTATTCTTGCAGTCTCTTATAGTTTGCGGTTGTTGCCTAACAGGATGTGAGTGCTTCTCTGGCAAAAAGGTATCCTGAGCTCTACAAGGAAGGAATAAAAAATGTATTTTTCAGATGGAAGAACGTGTCGGTGTGGGCTTTCTTTGCTTTCTACCAGTCTTTGATCTTCTATTACTTCACAACGACTGCGAGCAAGAATGGCCAAACTTCTTCGGGAAAGATATTTGGCCTCTGGGATGTCAGCACGATGGCCTTCACTTGTGTTGTAGTAACTGTCAATTTGCGGCTTCTTATGGCATGCAATTCCATAACAAGGTGGCACAGTCTGAGTATCTCAGGAAGCATTCTTGCCTGGTTTCTTTTTATCTTCATATACTCTGGAATAATGACCCCGTACGATAGACAAGTAAGTTCATTTTTACATCTTTTTTATATTTGTGTTTGATTCTTTTCTATTCATAAATTTTATTTTGCAGGAAAATGTATACTTCGTCATATACGTGCTGATGAGCACATTATTTTTCTACCTGACACTTTTACTTGTCCCCATTGTTGCACTTCTTGGTGACTTCTTGTTCCTGGGGTGAGTCTTTTGAAGCCAATACTGGTCTGCTACTTATTTTTTTTTACTATTATTTCATGAATTTAACGGTTGTTGTATAATCCCACCAGGGTCCAAAGATGGTTTTTCCCCTACAACTATCAAATTGTTCAAGAGATTCACAGAGACGAGGTAGACGGTGTCAGCAGGACAGAGTTCCTGGAGGTTGGAAACCATCTGACACCGGATGAAGCCAGGAGCTACGTAATATCACAGCTTCCCAGAGAAAAGTCGAAGCACACTGGTTTCGCGTTCGACTCGCCGGGGTACGAGTCATTCTTCGCATCGCAGCAGGGTGTATATGCACCCCAAAGGCCGTGGGACGTAGCCCGCCGAGCCAGCGTGAAGGTCCCAAAAAGAACGTCTCAAGACTAAATCTCTCCCTTAGCACTGTACATTTGTCTGTCATCATTATTTCACTAGTTAAGAATGTGATTAGCTGTGCTGTACATTATTGTAAATTTTTCTCCCCCTTTTCTCATTTCTTTTCACGGTTTTGTTTTCGCCATACCCTTTTTTGCCTTTCTCATTTATACCTGGGAAAACATCTTTTGTCAAGTAGAACAAATACTGGCCCTGAAGAATGTTGGTGGTCATCATCCACCATTCTTTTTGAGTTTTGCTGTAAGGATTTTTGAATCTTCCGTTTTTTGTGCAAAAGAATTATCTACGGTGCTTCCTGTTGAGGGTAGATTCTCCATCTACTTGACGGCCGCTTTAAAACCCTAATCCTAAAACCCTCCACGTGCCCTGCTCTCTCCTGCGACCTCACTCGACGACGCCCCAATTGCCAATGTCCCGCGACCTCACTCGACGACGCCCCAATTGCCAATGCTCTCCTTGGGCGGCAACCGACGCTGCTGGCGACAGGCGACAACCTCTCTGCTCTCTCTCGCCCGCGACTGCGACGCTCTCTCGCCCGCGACAACCTCTCTGCTCTCTCTCGCCCGCGACTGCGACGCTCTCTCGCCCGCGACAACCTCTCTGCTCTCTCTCGCCCGCGACTGCGACGCTCTCTCGCCCGCGACAACCTCTCTGCTCTCTCTCGCCCGCGACTGCGAGCTCACCTCTGCTCTCTCGCCGGCGACTGCGACTGGCGACAGGCCGACTGCTGCTGGCGCCAGGCGACAACCGCTCTCGCGACTGCTGCTGGCGACAGGCGACCTCTGCTCTCTCCGTTCTTTCTTTCTCTCTCCGTTCTTTCTTTTTCTTTAGGCGACAACCTCTGCTCTCTCCGGCGACCTCTGCTCTCTCCGTTCTTTCTTTTTCTTTAGGCGACAACCTCTCCGTTCTTTCTTTTTCATTATAAATAAAGAACGAAGGCCAGCCTTACTCATCTTTACCTTCTCGCCTTATACCTTCTCGCCGCTGCAATGGCCAGCAATCCTCCTTCTCCGCCCAGCAAGAACGACGACCTCCCTCCTCCGCCCAGCAAGAACGACGACCTTCCCCCCACTCCGCCCAGCAACCTTCCTCCTGCTGCACAAGCTGTTCGCTGTGCCAGCGACGCTTCTGGCGCAGCACAACGAACGGCCGCTCATATTCATTGGCTCCTCAACGAAGCTGTGGAATCGGCCGCCAATGCGCAAAAGATTATGGAAAAAAGTATTGATGCAGCGACCGCCGCCCTCACAGCCGCAAATGCCGCCGCTGAGGCCTTCAATACCATGAAGGCCACGATCAGTACTATAACGAATGCGGCGTTCCTTGCAGAGGAAGCCGCCTTCGCCGCCCAAGAGGTTGCGTCCGCTGCGCAGACGGTGGTGCGGCCGAATGCGACTGAAGGCGAAGTATCTGCTGGGCTAGAGATGGCCAAAAGCGAGTGTTTCACAGCGCTCTCTAAGGTCTTAGAGGTGCAGAAGATCAAATAAGATGGAGGCGGCCGTCTTATCTTTGACTGAAGATGGAGGCAGTGGCAGTGGTGCTCGTTGAACTTGTTTTTTTAGTATTTGCTCATTTTATTACGATTTCCTGTTAAGTTTTCCTCTTACTTGCGTCTTTACGATTTCCTGTTAAGTTTCCTCTTACTATAACTTCTTTTGGACTTTCCTCATATATTGTGGAGATGGACTTTCCTCATATATTCCTATCGTGTAGATAACATGGTCAATCTCACTGCAAAAAGTATCATTGCGGAAGTTACACTGATAAGCCTAATGGACGTGTTTGATTTTCTGTTCACAAGCCTTTTACATTAATTTTTCTTTAAGTTGTTGTAGGTGAAGTTAACTCATTTAGCCCATTCTAATGTTTTTGTGAGATAACATATCAAGCACCTTTCCTGGAATATGCTTAGTAATCTAAAAAATGAAGCCTCATTATCTGGACCTCTGTGCAAGATGTGATGAAATTGTTTTATTCTGTTCTTTAAGTATTTAAAAGCATTACCATCATCATTTTCCTGTTCCCCTAAATATGAGATTGATTTTAGGTTGTAACCAAAGAATACCTGTTTTATAGTTCAATTACGATTTTCTACTTGCTTTCTACAATACAATTACCTCTCTTTCCATGTGTTATCGTTATTTAAAAAAAATAGCTGGGAGATCTTGATGGGAGATGAAGATACAGAATTAGCTGAAAATGCCAGGTTTGTCTACTAACATTATATCATTCCAGTATGATATTCTGATTTTTGTTATTTTGAAATTTATGTTGATTATTGACTATATATTCAGTGGTAAATTACCTCCAGATATGTATTCTTAAGCATATGATTCTTTGTCAAGCATAATAAAAATTGATTGAAGAACTAAATTTTGACTAAGAAAATAAAGAAAAGTAAGAAAAGACAGGGAATAAAAAATTATATTCTCTTGAAGCTCTTGTAGTGCTGATATTGATGCATTTCTTTCTTGAGAACTATATCTTTGTCCGGTTTACATATTGTCTATGTTAGTCTTGTTAGTATAATATAAATTGATGACTTAAATTTAGTATATTATTCTGTTGATTTTTTATAGGAGTCAGAAGTTGAGAGTCAGGAGTATCAGTATCAAGTTAAATAAGCGTTATTATGAACCAATTCCTGAATTCTAGGCATATATTAGTTTATTATTTATTGGGTTCAATTGTTAGGCTTGCATAGCTTTCTTTGCAGTTGTATTACTCGTATGTACTGGCGGTAGACTTTTTTTCTGTTTAAGATCTCCTTCAAGTATTAGAAATCTTTTATGTTTCTTTGTTGGTTTTTCTCACTAATACAGTTTTTTTCAGATATGAAGACTTCTTTGGAGGCAACAAGAAAAAACAACTGAATCAAAATGGTGTTATTGGAAAGAGAAAACGTTCTTCTGATGCAATGGACTTTCCTGATAGGCCAGAGAGCAAGGGGCTGGATGTTGAGGAGGAGAATGACCATGAGGTCTCTATGTGTATATATTATGGTTATTATTCTTAGATTTTACTAATACAACGATTTGAGACTTTGTGAAAACAATCTGTGTCTATTTCACAAGGAGCTTTATATTTGATACAGGGGGAGCAAGTTCTTTCAACTCATGAGAAAGCACTTCTAAAGTTGCATTCCAAGATAGAGCAGATGGAGAAAGCAAATTTGGAGCCTAAATCATGGACAATGCAGGGGGAGGTACTGATATTATTTTATACCGTGAAATTTTGATGGTCGGTTAAGAATTACTATGTCTTTTTTGCAATTAAAAAAAAATAGTTTCAGTAACAAGTTATAGAAATGTACTGAAGGTTTATAATTGCCTGCAATAGGTTACTGCTGCTGAAAGGCCTAAAAACAGTGCCTTGGAAGTGGACCTTGATTTTGACCATAAGGTAAGACCTGCTCCTGTAATCACGGAGGAAGTGACAGCTGCCCTTGAAGATATAATCAGAAAAAGGATTATTGAGGTAATATCGTCCTGTTTTAATATCACACAAAAACAGATCTTTTATTTCTTGAGCACCACAAGTTGTATGTATTTTGTTTCTGACATGATATATTACTGCTGCCAATTTTATATGAGATTTTTATGGTTTTCTGATATGAACATCGGGAAATTACTAATTTTTAGTTATACATAAATCTTTTAGAAAATTTCATCTATAAATTTCCACTGTGTTAAGCATGTTTTGATATCTTTTTACCATGCCAACTTAGGTGGATAATAGTCGTACTTCCTCTAGTTCTTTTCTTGCACATACTTTGTTGTAAATAAACACTTCAATAATTTTGCAAAGCTGTTTATCGAATCATTCGATCTACTTACTTTATGCATACAATATCTTTTGTTGTCATCAGATCGCTTAATTTTAGCCTACTTATTGTATTTGGCAAAGTTGTGTCATCATCAGATGCTATAATCTAAGTTTATGATTGTTTCTCAGGGGCATTTTGATGATGTTCAAAGAGCACCTCCCTTGCCATCTAAAGCACCCAGGGAACTGAAAGAGCTGGTAGGTTGCTTGATTGGTCACTAAATTCAGTGACATCTAAGTAATTACCTGGAAGTATAATACTAACGAGTAATGATTGCTTCTTCACAGGAACTTGTCAATACTAATAAATTTGTTACTTCTTAACAGGATGAGAACAAGAGTAAGAAAGGTCTTGCCGAACTATATGAGGTTCATATCTTCAGGTTTTTTATATATCTATTCATGTGTTTAGTTATTGTCTGACATTCTTAAGATGTTGACCTTATTTCTATCATTTCCACAGGAAGAGTATGCACAAAAATCGGGTCTAGCTCCTGCTCCTGTTTCTACCTCTGATACACTTAAAAATGAGGTACTTATTTTAATGATTAGGAAATAGTCTTGTCCTTTAGTGATTAGCTTTCTGCTGTTTTAAGAAGTCCTAATTATTATGATTGTTATTTCTGTTGTCATGGACGCACTATGTGTTTGGTTTTTCTATTTTGTGTGCTTGAGATTTGATCTTTTTTTTGGTTTCTTGTAGCTTCATTGCTCTGTCAACTCTCCTTTTTCATGCATTACTTTGTTAAAATCTTTCATCTTTTTTAATGAAATCTGGTATCAAGCTTTTCATATGAACTATTTTTCCCAAGATATGATTACACTTAAATTTAATTGCACATATGTTTTTCTACTTTCATTTCTTAAGACTGATAACTATATCAACTTTTACTCTGCAGTTGGACAATGGACATACAAGTTTAAGTTTCATTTGTTATTGAACTTACGCCTACCATGTTTTTTGAACCCTCTGTATCGTAGTCATATCCTTGGGAGTCGAGAGCAAATGTTTAGGTTTAGTTTTGTGTTATGTTTTGCTGTCATTCATGATTACCAAAATATTAGAAGGATTTTGATCTTGAATCCTTTCTTAATCATTCCTTTTCTTATGTAATTGAGGCCTCTATGAAAAAATAGAAAAATTCATGTTCAGGTAAGGTACTTCCAAGCCCCTAGATGTTTATTCAATCCTATTGGGAAGGACATCCAGCTTGGCTCTTTTGGAATGGATGTCCTGAGGACAGTTTCCAAATCTAATGTGGATTTATTCATCAATTGGGATTAACAAATTTCAATTATTCTATCATTTTCATATTGTTGTTAATTTTACTGAAGTCTAGGGATCTTTACTTTTTAGGAGTCCTTTTCATGCTACCTGGTATATAGAAGTTCTAAGATTGTTGTTCATGGCTGGATAAATTGTTTACCTCCTTGGGGCCTTTTGAGCTTTACAGGAGTCTTGCCTGGTGGGATTTTATGTGGTGATGAATTTTGATTTTTCCTCTACCTAAACGAGCAGTTGTAAGCCTATGAAACATTCTTCACTGTTCAATAATGTTAGATTAATTTTAAGTGCATATCTGCTAATCTTATTTTCCTTCCTAAAATTAAAGTCTGGATAGGCGGGTTGTCTTTTCTGATCCTTCTCTCATTATCATACCCTAGAACCAGAATAAACTACAAGTTGACTTATCTTGCAAAACTTAAAAGTGAAATGGCATATGATACAAAAAAGATTAATTCAAGTTGAATATATTGGAGCCACCTGCATGACAATGTCTAAATGTATGTGATGTTTGTAGCTTTATGTTTTCATATTTGGTGAATTGCCTCTTCTTGATTTTTTTTGCAGGCAAATATGCTATTTAAGAAGCTTTGTACAAAGCTGGATGCATTATCTCATTTTCATTTTGCTCCAAAGCCGGTCAGTAATAAGTCTCATGAATTTGTATTTCTTCATCTTAGTTATAGCTTTGTAATGTGTGTTTGGTGCAGGTAATTGAGGACATGTCTATACAAGTAAATGTACCTGCTTTAGCGATGGAAGAGGTAAAAATATCTTTGGATCTTTTATTGGTTAATGCAATGAGTTTTTGTACTAGCAAAATATTGGATGCTGTTGCAGATTGCGCCTCTAGCTGTCTCAGATGCAGCCATGCTTGCTCCTGAGGAAATTTTTGAAGGAAAAGGTGATATGAAAGAAGGGACTGAGTTAACAAAAGAAGACAGGAAAAGGAGAAGAGCTAATAAGAAAAGAAAATTCAAAGGTATCCTTTACTATCTTCAGAGTCCTTTGGTAGACTCTATATTCTTTACATGTAACAATACATTTTGTTGCTTTTATTTTTACCTGTTTTTTGTGAAGCAGTGTCAATTTGGAGCCATTTTCTTTTTATATATGCAAAGATTCTTTTGATTTATGCAATTACAGTTTTCCATATAGTTTGAATCACTTTACTTATGAGATCTGCTCAATCATGATGGAAGCAAACTTGGCTTTTTCCTAGATTGCTAGAACAGTTAACAAATTATTGCGCTGATACTTGGTGGGTTGGAAAGCATTTCCATAAACAAGGGATTCTCTCTTTCTACTAGTTAAAAAATTTACCAAAAGGAAATGCCTTTTGGTAAATAGCTGATATGCTTTTAACTATGGTCCTTCACCTTAATGCTACTTTTAGTCTTTGTTTTTTTTCTTCCATGCTCTGAACAAACTAGAAAATCAGTAAATTGAAATAAATCAGATACTTCTACAATAAAAAAATAATTCAATAGACCTCTCATATCTTTCACGAGTGAGGATTGTACTAGGGCAAATTCTGATTACTTGATTTCTCACAGGAAAGGATCAAAGAAAAAAGCATCATTATGAATAGGAAAGATAAAAATTCAGGCATACACGTGCAATGCACAGAAAACCCTGTTGTCTCTTCTAAGTTTCCTAGTATGTGACCATAAACATACAAAAAAGCACCCAACAATTGACAACTGAACTAGATGATGTTGACCAAGGGCCTCCTGGACTTCCAAACAATTAGCGGTGTAATATAAATGATGCTGATAAAGGTAAGATCTAAGTAAGGCCGAGCCATATTTTTATCTGGCAACCAGCTTAATAATTACTTGTAAAATAGGTAGTGCATGTCTTCCTAATGCAGCATGCTATTGCTTATTGAGTAATTTTTGCAGTATCTTGTGTGAGTTGTGTACTTACAATCCTTTGTCTAACTGAATGAGAAATTACAGTAAAAAAAAAGTTTCTGGTTGGTTGGTGATCTCTAATACCTAGGCAGCTATCTCTTCCTTTTCTATGCAATTACGTTCCTCTATGCAGTGAAAGTTGATATTTTTTGCAATTACGTTCCTCTATGAAGTGAAAGTTGATATTCTTACTGTATTTTTCACAGCCCAAGTGACAAAAGGGGCAGCAAAAAAATCTGGTCAAAATCGAAGCCTTACTAATACCTATGGTAATGTTACTGGTTAAAAGATATCGTGCTTTTCTCTACTCTGAATTCATTTTTGATGTGGTCTGTAACATTGCAGCCAAAGCAGATTCACGAAACAAGCCAGATTCTGCTTGTTGTTCATTCTGAAGAAGCAGCACGTATCAGATGGACACGAAAAATGGGGAGCCCCTTGCACTTCAGTTCCTACTATCACAGGCAGAAAAGGATTTTGCAGTCATCACCGAGTCTAGAATTCAGATAAAGCCATTATTTTATTTGCACTTCGGGGTGCTTTTTGACTGGGGAAGAAATATAAGCAAATGTGATCATCTCAAATTTATTCTTACATAGTTTACTTCCAAATGTAACGTTAGATCGATTGTATGAGTTATCCTAAGGTGTTAGCTTTTGTAGTGCTAAAACAATGTGTTTATTTGACGATATTCATAACTGTTATATATACGTATCTTTTACTGCCTGCATCAAGTGCAACTCTTCTCGAAAAGACTTAACATCTGTTTGTCCAAAGGAGGCCAAGGTATTGATTTAATCAGAAGGAAATTCTTGAGGCATCTGTTGGTTGAAAATTGTTGTCTGTGGAAAAAAGATTCATATAGATATCTCTACTAATCCTGGCTCCAGGTGTTGATGGATGCTGGGCGTGTGGTGGTCATCATTTTCTATCTTAAAGCCAGACATCTTTGTTTTAAGTAGTGTCTTGAAGGTATATGGAGATCAGCAAGTTCCAGCTGGTATTGTTGAATGAAGTGGGCTTGAATGTGCTGTACTTGTTTTAAGAAGTGTTTTGAACATTGTTTCTCAAGGAAACGTGCAGTATCTAGTTTGTATTCATGGAATTGTTCTCATCAACATAAATAATGTTTGTTGGTTGTTACTACAAGATCTTGTTTAACTCATCTGATTCACATGTTTCCATGAATCTTCTGATTCCGTACGATATAATAACGCCACTATCACAGTCAGTAGGATTTGATTGAATGACCATTCCTTTAGAAAGTAATGTAATTGCTTAATTTTGTATATTCTTAAATTAAGCAATATCTTATTGAAAGGGAAACATTTGCATTAATTTAGAAAGGAATGACACAATATGCACTTCCAAAACAGAAGTGAAAAGGGAAGCAGACAAGAAGAAGAAAAATGAAAACAGAGAAGGAACAGACGAATAGAGCAACAGAAATCAAAAACAGAGGAAGCCAAAACACAGTAACTGCAAAAGAAAAGAAAAAAGGAAAACACACAACATGTGAATCTAGGGAAAACATTTAATTATTGATGCTGAAACTTGGGTGACTGAATCTGGGCTGAACACATCAGCCATCCACCTTTTGTGTAAGGGCATTCAAAGAACAGATGATCCCTTGATTCCATCTCCTCCTCTCTACATAACTATTATCCATTTAACAACTGATTCGAGGATGATTCTTTGTAATAACAGCCTCTAACTTCGATCCTACGAGAGGTATACCTTCGAGATTCATGAGAACCATCAGGTTCATGTAGACAGAATCAAAACTGTGTAATCCATGAGACGAATCAGCATCTCGACTCTCAATGCAATGAAGCAATCAATATCAAGCACCAGCATTTAAAATTTTTCACTAGTCATCGTCCACTTTACAATAAGCATAAACGAACAATCTAATGGCCATTCAAGGCTCAAGACATGGAAGGCTAAACTGCATCTCATAACCTAATAAAGAATACAGATCGCGTTCCCCTCATGCCTCTGACGAAATCCAGTTCCCTATACAAGTTCGACTAAAACGCCACACAATTATGAAAATAAAAAAAAAAGTTGAAAGAATCCAAACCTAATGAAGCAATCAACTACGAACACTGCAAGGTGTGCCCCTCTTTTCATTTAGCTAATTGCAATTGGCAACAAAAACAATCCACTACGAACAAAAATCTTTAGCCTCTTTTGATTCATTTGAGCTCTAAACACCCCTATACAACCTGGCTGAATCTGGTGCTGAACAGGGCAAATCAATTTTAATTAATCCATCAAATTACCGGGTCACTTAGATGAGAATATTGACTCCAGATCCTTGTACAACCCTTTCGACTTCGCTTTGAGGTCCCCCTCTGATTTGAAGTCCGACGATGAAGTCACCGATGAGCTTCTGCTCCGCTTACCGCTCCAAAACCCGCCTGACTGATACGTGCTGCTAGAGGGATCGTTAGGTGGTGCAGCTTCTTCTCGACTGAAGCTGGCTTTTGCGAGTTCCCTCAGTTGTCTCAGCCATGATCTTTCGCTTGTTCCTGAGGCTCTTTGAACTCGTCCACTGGGCGAAACTGTACTTCCGCTGTCTCCGTCGCCTTGCGCAGAGGATAACTGCTCGCTTAGTTCAGTCGACAAGCTTTCGGGTAGAATGATGAGCACAAGTCCACCAAGAGCCCTCTTTAAACCTGAAAGGAATGAGCCTGTGGCAGGGCTTAGTCTTCTGACTTGTTGATACAGTGCATACCATTCATTGAGAGTTTGTGCAGCGAACATGACAATGAACATTGACAGCATAAACAACCCCATTCTCCGCTCATTAGCACTGGAGAAATCATTTTCCAGTAGCACGAGCCAAGCTGCAAACAGAGCGACTTCACTGGCTACTGAGATGAGCTCCACAAGCTGCACCTTCTTTTTGATGAATGGCTTTTTCAGGACGAGGAAGAAGAGCTGAAATGAGGTGATGGACAGAGTGATCAGAGTTGGAATCCTCGAAGGCTTGCTTGCTGAGTAAGCGCCAACCAGAATTCCGAGGGAGAGACGTTTAACCGATTCCTGGATCGTGTAGTAGATTCTGAGGATGCCAAAGACCTTCTGGATTAACGGAGCTTCGGCATCCTCATTTTCATCTTCTGAAGCGATGATCCGGTCATCACGTTTTCCTCGACTCCCCCCGCTGGTGATCTGGGTTAGCATGTACTTCGGAGGCCCTCGGAGTTCCTCAAACAGCGCACCTAGTTTTGTTTGGTTGATTGAAGTTTGTTGATCTTTCCATGACCACTGGCCTCTTTTCCCGGGACCCAGAGTCACGCGGATCAGCTCTTGGTACCAGCGGAACTCCTGCCCTTCTTGATGAACTTCTTTGTACTGGAGAAGTTTGCTCATAGCGATGCCAAGGGAGAGGAACAGCAGGATGGATACAAGGATGGATGTGCAGGTGCCAATGAATATAATTCCAACAATTATGCCTGCAGATGTTTTCCCTGTTTCAAGAGGAGAGAAGAAAGTTGAATTTAAAAATGATCAATTTTGATCTCAAGAGTATATATCTAACCTTCAAAACTTTTATGTTATTTGTAGAGTTATCGGTCATTTTCTCAAAAGC
The DNA here is from genome assembly GCA_030544415.1 of Thalia dealbata. Lineage (NCBI taxonomy): Eukaryota > Viridiplantae > Streptophyta > Magnoliopsida > Zingiberales > Marantaceae > Thalia > Thalia dealbata. The sequence goes on from CM060458.1 coordinate 18,180,486, forward strand.
TTAAGCCATTAGAAAAGAGCCATGGAATGAAGTTGGATTAGGCTTTAGATTGTGGATACAGTTTAAGCAAAAAGCATACAGAAGATGAGCACACTTATCCACAAAAGTAAACCAAGCAACAAGCAATTAACCAAAGAAGTAAGAATAGCAAGGTTTTTGTATCAACTCATAACATATGCATTGATGTAAAGTTCAACTTGGATTAGTTACCTTGTTATCCCAAATGCTTAAGGTATTAATCAGGAAAGCAGAATCAAAGACAAGTAGTTAGAACTGGAAACATAAACTAATCAAGTTATAGTTATTATTGTCAACTTTTCTAAGGAAATAGGGAAACGCATTAATTTTTTTTTCATTTACCTACGCAATATAGAAGATTTTTTCTTCTTCGCGTACCTTTAATTATAGTCGCTGATGCTTGGCCTATGCACGGCAATGCGAGCAATATCAGAAATATTTCAAATCTTGAAAAGACAAGAGCTCCAATCTCCTTTTTCTTCTCGGAGTTCTTGTTCTTCAATCTCAAGACACCAAGAATTGCTACATGGAGTAATATCAATCCACCACCAATTACAGCCAACCAGAACATGTTTCTACCAAAATACTTCCATCTACTGCAAACATATCAAGTTGAGATCTCAGTGAATATTGAGTTTGTTACAATTACAGATTTAGGAAAGTTTACATGCAGTCCATGGGCTCTTCTGATTTCAAAGATAGTGAGGAAAAAGACAGTGTCGTCTTATTTCAGGGAAATTTACTCCCTGTTTTGATTTAATACTGCAGATGGTTCCTGCACTTTATAACTAAAATAAGCTTTGCATACGCTTAGAAATCCTCAAAAATAAGAAAGAGAAATGTAAAAGTATATATTTTAATTCTAAATTTTTTGAAAGATAATATTGCATTTATTTCACCATTCTGAAATGATACAATCTATCATCCAAAAGGATGTAGGATGTACAAAAGAAAACAACAGAAAACTATAACACAAGGAAGTAAGAACATATAACACAAAATAGGAGAGGTCAAAAATATCTCCTATACTTCCCTGAAATCAAAATACCCAAAAATTAAGGTATCAGTACCTCATGGTGGCTTGTGTGTATTGAAAAAACTTAGGGATGCAGCTGCTTGCATGGCCAACACCCTTGTTGATTTGGATTCACCCATAAAATATTTTCTATTTCTTTCCCCCCATACACTCCAATGCCATATGGCCAGTTGCTCCATCTTTTGCAACTTTTCTTTCACCTCTCCTTTCCCCACCCAAGGAACTAGGGAGATGTCAAAAGGTTTTAGTTGCAACTGTTGCAAGTATATAACCCACCCATTTAACATATATGGACATTGGAAAAATAGATGGTCTCTTGTTTCAAGCTCATCCTTACATAGAGTGCATGTCTCCTCAACCATAATCCCTTTGCATACCAAGCGCACTTTAGTATGCAGCTTATTTTTCGTCATCAGCCAGTGAAATAGATTTATTTTGATGGGCAGCCTTGGTTTCCACAGTATAGATCCTTCAACCTCCTTGATACCCGACTCTTTCATGAGATTGTATAGGGAGTGCACTGAAAATTCCTTACTTGCTGTCCATCTCCACCTGATTTTTTTGCTTCCAACTCTAAGATGTATCTTCCTTATATCAATAAGGAGCCGATCCACCACAGAGTTTGAACTGGACATAGCGGTTGGCCACCCTATAGATTGACCATCTGCCCACCTAGCCATCTGCGCTAAGGTGGCATTTTGGTTTCCGGCGGCTAAGAATGCTTCCTTGTGCATATCAGCCATCCTTCTACATGTGTGCCACGGCTCAAACCAAAAATTTATATCTGCCCCATTTCCAATTTCATACTCAAGGCTGCACAAGAATGCCCATCTCAAATTTGCTATCGCTTTCCATGTGCTTGACCATCCTGCTTTATTTTTCTCCATGTACCATTCTTTTCGACGAAAATAATTTCATTTTACAACCCTGGCCCAAGTAGAGGAATTTCTTGTTATCAATTTCCATAACCAAAATCCTAATCTAGCATCATTATGCACACGAATGTCAAGGACTCCTAAACCACCATTTTCCTTTTTCATTGTGACGACTTTCCAATTCACTAGATTAAGTGTGCCCTTTTGATCCTCTTTCTTGCCCCATAGGAAATGTCTTCTTCGCTTATCCATCTCTTTAACCACCCATTGCGGAATTTTGAATACCGTTGCGAAGTATGAAGGGATGGCTGAAAGTACAAAGTTTATCAAGATAAGTCTACCTCCCTTAGATAATAATCTGCCCTTCCATCCAGTGAGATGGTTGTCCATTTTTGAGATAATGGTCCTTCAATCATCTTTCTTCAGTTTATTATCTCTCAAGGGCAAACCTAAATACTTTATTGGGAAGTTTCCAGCTTTGCATCCCAAAATTTCAGCAGCTCTCTTTGCAAATTCGGTTATGCCCTTTAGATCGATTACTATGGATTTCTCTAAATTAATTTTTAGTCCGGATGCTGCATAAAAAACAATCAATAAGCAGCCTTAAGTTGTTAATGTATTGCTCCTTTCCTTTCACAAAGAGGACTATATCATCTGCAAATCCCACATATGTTACACGTTGGCCATGAATTCGGTTGAACACTCCCTTGATTAGTCCCATTTGATCAGCCCGATCAATCATCCTTGAGAAACATTCCATGACTAAGACAAATAAGTATGGTGATAGTGGTTTTCCTTGCCTTAGCCCACGACAATGTATAAATGGTTTACTTGCACAACCATTAATGATGACTGCCGAGTCTGCCTTTGAGATCACCTCCATTATCCATTTGATCCAAGCTTCCGGAAAATAATTTGCCTTCAGCATGCTCTCAATGAAATCCCAAGATATAGTATCAAATGCCTTCTCAATGTCTAATTTGATAAATAGGTTGTTTTCTTTAGATCTCTTGCAGGCATGTATAGTTTCTTTTACCGCCATGAATGCATCTGCTGCCGATCTGCCCTTGATGAATGCACTTTGCGATTCTGAAATGAGTTTGGGCATTAAACCTTCGAGTCAATCTGCTAAGACTTTGGAAATGATTTTTCGCATGCTGTGCTCAAGACTAATGGGCCTGTAATCTCTGGTAGAAATTGCTCCTTGCTTCTTCGGAAGGAGAACAATGTGACTCAATGAAACTCTTCTCATGTCAATCTTCCCTTCCTTGAAACATTTAAATATGCTCATGACTTCATCCTTTATGTCATTCCAGACCGCATTATAGAATTCAGGTATGAGACCATCCGGTCCTGGAGCCTTCATTTTCCCCATGCTGTGAATTGCATCCTTTACTTCCTTTTCCACAAAATTAGTCGTCAGGCTGTCAAACCCTATGCCCTGCGGCTGATAGAAATCCTCCCATCTGACCAAGAGTTTAGGGTGGTGACGAGAATAACTGCTTGTAGTAACTATAGAAAGCTTGGATAATTTTTGTTTGGTCATATATTTCAGTCTCATTCAGTTTGAGCATACTTATGTAGTTTCTTCTATGTTTAACACTAGCATAAGTATGAAAGAAACTCGTATTCCTGTCACCATCCTTGCACCACCTAATCTTTGATCTTTGCTTCCAGAATTTTTCTTCAGCATCATAACATTCATCCAGCTTCTGTTTTAAGGTTCTAAACTCATCAAGCTCTTGCTGTTGCATAGGTTCCTTCTCTGCTTTGTTGGATAGAGTGTTTAATTTTGCCTCCAAATCATTTTTGAAACTTCGCTTCATCACCTTTAGTCCAGCACTCCAATTCTTGAGGGTCTTTCGTAGTTTCCTATACTTGGTCACCCAATCCCTCAAAGGGTCCTCGGTTTGAGATCTACTTTCATTTTCTATCCAGCATTTTTGAAAAGTTTCTTGAAAGGATTGCTGCTTCAACCAGTAGCACTCAAACCTGAACTTAGATGGCATTTTTTTGTATGAATTGGAGTTGAAAATTAACGGAGAATGATCCGACAACCGAATGTTACCTGCTGAGCATGTAGCAAACTGTAGATGACATTGTGCTGCTGCATTTAATAGCACTCTATCTAACTTTGCAAATTTGGGAGGTTGTTGATGATTGGTCCAAGTAAAGGACCTTCCTATGCTTTGAATCTCCATCAGACCTGAGTCTGCAATAATTCTGGAAAATTTGGAGGAGTCCCTTGGGTTTCCTGCACAATTTAATCTTTCCTCAGAGTTCCTTGTCAAGTTAAAGTCACCACCCATGATAGTGATATTATCTTGACTCGCTAACTCCATCATCTCTTGCCACAAAAAGTTCCTTCCACCATGACGTGGGGGGCCATAAAAATTTGCTACTACTATACATTTCTGGTTTTGCCTGCACTTCAATTCTACTGAAAGGTGAGTTTCCCCAATGTGTGAGTGTAGTAAAACCCAGAAGTCATTGTGCCATCCTAGTATTAGGCCTCCACTCATACCAATGGAGTCCTTAGTGACAAAAGAGAAGCCATTTGAACCAGTTATACTCTTGACCATTGAATCTGTACATTTTTCCAGCTTAGTCTCATGTAAAGCAAAGATATTAATCCTTTCCTCATTCAGCACATTTTGCACCATTCTCTGTTTCCCTGATCTGTTAAGCCCTCGAACATTCCAAAATAGTATCTTGAAGCTTGCTTTATCCATTTAAAGTTGTGATGTACTTTCTCAGTTTTCAAACCCCTCCATTGGCTGAAAACCCAACATACTGATCTTGGCCTCTAATTCTGTGTTTGACTTTAACTCTTTCAGGTTCAATCCTCCCCTTATCCTTGCATGTATCTATGGTTCTGTACGATCATCCATTTGATCTACACTTGTGAGGCCTTCTTTTATTTGTCTTTGGCAAATCTTTTGGGCAAGCCTTACACTTCTTCTCACCCCTTTGTTGTTTGTGATCGGCATCTGCTGAGTACTATGTAGTAAACATTTAAATTGGCCCTTCCATCGCACCTTCCTCTTATATTTATATCCTTTCCACCTGTTCTCATTGTTATCCATCCTATTTTGGATCTTTCGGATAGATATTGGAGTTTCGTCTTGCTCCGCGACCTGTGTGTAGAGCATATCAATACTTGGGATAAGGATACGCGCATTGTAGGTAGCTTTCTGCACCATAGGAGACTCATTTAGGCATTTGATAGACCATTGAATCAATAATTAAACTTGACTCATTTTTTTGAAACCAACTTTTCCAAGTTCCAGAAATATAATGTTGCTACATTTATCCATCTAGATACTAATCCCTTTATCAGCTAACTGATTACTTTGAATAATAACATTTTGTTTATTTTGCTTCCACATTAGAGCATCCATTGTTGCTTGCTCACTATGTTTCGAGAGATCTTGCTTTAGCCTATTGAACACTGTTAATACAAGAATGGTGTCTGATTTGATCACGCCCTAGTGCAGACCCCCTTCATCAGCATGAATTGCATTCCCCTTCCACCCGAGGACCGAGAGAGAGATGCCCAATAGGCGTGCACTCCCTGCGCGGGGGTTAAGGAAAGCAACCATTGCATCTTTTGAAGTGTAGGTCTGATGGGTTGAGTGTATCATACCCATTATAGGTTTTGGGCTGAGATTCTCAAATTCCTGTCCTATTTTAGTGTTCATTGTTCCTTGTTCTTCCTATTTAGATAGGCTATAGTTGTCTTTTTGTAAACACCCTGGTTTCACTGTCTGTGCACTACTTCCTCCTTTTTTTTCCTGCTCATATTCCCTTATTTTGTCATCTGGTCTGCTTTCCTTGCTTAACCATCCACTCATAATTTCAATCAGATACTCCTTTCCTTGCCAGTGCGAAATGATGTGCGAATGGAGAATTATTTTTGCCAGCTTGCGAATGACTATTTGGCACTGTTCTATATTTCTCCAAGACACACTATCCCTGCTAACTTCCTCCAACTCTGCAAAGGGGGAGATAATCTCTGAGATTGCTTTTTTGTGCCACATCACAATTGACAATCCATGCAAGGTGATCTTCATTTGTATTTTGGTGCCCACACTATTTTCTCCATGTTCAACTGGCCAATCTTCTACTGCAAGCAGAGTTTGGTTGTAGTGGATTAATTTTTTCTGCAGTAACCATTTTTTGTAATAACCATGGCCAAAAGTAGGAGTTGTAACCAAATACTTATCTTTCGCTAGCCTAGCTTGCTTCCACAAGTGCTTATGACTATTGCAATCTGCAAATATTCCAGCCAACGCACCTGAAATGTCCCCGGACTCCCCCATGGAACCCTCGACTGTAACCACTACACAATATTCCTTGAGGAATACGTCTTTTTTGTGTACCCATCCTATCTTTTGCAGAAAGAAAGTTCTTTTCAAAATTTGATAGCCCCTGTTCTATGTTCTGGTTTCTGAAATCTACAATTGGATTGCTTTTACGGCTGCCCATTGGAAGTTGCCTTTGAAGCACTTCTGCATATGTAGGTCTGGGTATATTTTGTTGTGCCTTGCTGTTAACAGATTTCCCAGATTCATTTCTTATTTTTTGCTGCAGCATTGTCTAATCTCTAACTATCCATTTCACTTTTAACTTTGACACATCGTATCAGTTCTGCCTTCTATTTTGTTGTGCCCTTCGATCAAAGCTGTTTTGCTTCTTGAACATGTGATGGGTGTGCTGCAGGTATTCCTTTTTATGCCTTCTACTATCAACCCTTGCTTATCAAGATTTGCATTTTTCTTTCTCCAGACGAGAGGTGACCAAGGACCCCTTTTGCTAAGCAGCTTTAAGTGTAGATTTTGAATGCGATGAATTAATGTGTACCTGGAATGCTTGCAAAGCAACTTCTCCTCGATGTTTTGGTTAGCTGCCAACCACTCTTGTATTGTTGTCCTGCTGATCAGGGCGTTGCTGCCTAAAGATTGCAATCATTTCTGGACTGGACTCCATACCTTGAGGTCCCAATATTCATGTGCAGCCCTATCCGACTTCATTGGGCAGAATGAGAGAGCTCTGGCCATCAAATTGAGTTGAGGCTTCAACTCCAGCAGGCTGAGTTGAGGCTTCAACTGCTGTTAACAGGTAGGGACACCTCCACCAGAGGGAATTGAACAGCTAAACGAGGAGCTAGGCTTTGCTCGTCGAAGGAGATTCGTTCGCCGAAGGGATTTTGCTCGCCGAAGGGTGGATTTGCGAGACTGGATCATCGAGAGCGACGGGTGCCTGGGTGCATGGAAGGGTGGAGAAGGGAGGCAGAATTTGAGATCTGCGGCGACTTGAATGAGCTCCAGGAGTTGCAAGGAACGGAACGAAGAGCTCGTGGGTTGCAGGGAGGAAGAAGTAGCCGAAACCCTAGGTGGCGGAGGGTTATAATGGGGCGGGATGTTGATGGAGAGCAAAGTTTTTTGAGGGAGCCGAGACCTTAGCCGGAGCCCTAGCCGAACGAAGAGCTCGAGGGGTGAGAGGGAGTTTGAAGGAGAAGCAAGCGAGGCGGGTGGGTGGGGTAGACGAAGACCCTTGCCGGAACCCTAGGTGGGGTGGGTGGAGGCTGCCGGTGGTCGCCCTGTCGCCATCGCTTGTGGAACCTTCATTCTCGTTTCAAGACCGAGATTGCCTACTACTTAATAAGAACTTCAGCCAACTACAATAACAAGAACATAAAATGCCTACTCTGGAAGTCATACGCACGACTATTGAAAAAATATAGAAACTGCACTAGCAAGAGATGTTTAAAACCAAAACAACCGAAGACACTTGTAAATGAGAGGGATTTGTTTTCTACAAATCATTTGGTAGATTCAATGAAAAATCAAAACATATAGCAAACACTATATCACATGGCTTGTAATTTCATATACTAACTGCACAGTTTTTTTAACGAGAATCAGTCAAAGAATTACAAAATGATTTTGGTGGCCATATGATAAAAATCACAGGCTCTTCCTCCAATCTTGCCTTCCGTAGCTATTTCATAAGAAAATCCATTCTGGAAAATATTAGATAATTCCCTCCGTCATAGGGTAATTTCCAAGTCTTAGATATTCTAGTAAGCAGATACTGGTGAAGAACACAAATACAAAAAACTAATTTTCTATTCCACAGTAATTAAAAGCAGGTTCCATTTTCTAACCTCATTTGTTACAATATCATCTTCTGCCAAATCCTTAATTTTTGAAGTGTTGTTCAATTCTATCTGGAAACTTGAGTTCTCGCCAGCAGCAATCACAGGCATGCATGACCTTTGACTGTCATGTTCTTGATGTAAACCCTTTTCACTTTGAGAAACGCTTGGTGAAATGGAAGAAGACTCTATGGCCACATAATGGTCAGTAGAACCAGATTCATAAAGCATCCTTTTGTTTGCAACTCCATGCATATCAACATTCACAATTATTCCATTGGTTATGGATGAGATGTCTCCCTTACTAACTTTGTGCGTAGACATGCTTTGACTTTCTACAGTACTTTCCAACTGAAGAAACTTATCCTTGTGCAGAATTTCGTCTATAGAGTCCTCTTTTTCATCCACATCATTCACATGATTGATCGACAGTAATGGAACCTTTCTCTCACCGTTTTCATATTCACTTGGCTGGAAAGCAGATGATAAACACTGTAAATCAAGATCACCATTTTCTTGCAGAAGCTCTTCTAAATCGTCTGAACCAAAAGCTACAGATGAGTTCATCACGAGTGGAATTACATTTCCAGAACTCGACCTGTCAATATAACGGGAATTGCTTTTTCCATAACGACCAGTTGAATTCTCACAATCCGTACCGTATTCAAACATTGAGTTCTCGCCCTCGGAGTGTTCGTACCCGGAGGAGGCATCCTCATCGACATCAACCATACTCCTGTTTTCGGCAGAGGCGGAGGAGCCTAAATTCCCCACTGGATCAACCTCTTCGCCGCTGGCGATCTTACAAGGCAAAGAATTTTGACTGGGAGTTGCATCACCACGTCCTGCGGATATTGCACTGCGAGCTGAAAAGTCCACCAAGCTGCGCGCTTTCACCTGGACGATTGGTGAACGCCGGAAGCAACCGGGACGGCGTTCTGATTCTAGGTAACGAACCCACTCGGTCCAGCAAGGCCACGGCAAGCTGGGAATGAGACAAACCCTTTTCTCTCGGCGACGCGATCCCGCCCTCATCCGACGATCTACAGAATCGTTCCCAAGATGCGGCATCGGGGAGATCAAGCAAGTCGCCGTGGTTCCCGACGGAGCTGCACAGGCTAGCACTGCCGAGGGCCGAATTGGCGCTGCAGTAGCGGTCGAGCCCCGAGCCCTCGCCATCGCAAGAAGAGTAGTTGGAGGCGGCGGAGTAGGAACCGGGGGGCGAGGCGTCGTCATCGTCGGCGTTGGAGCCCTGATGCTGCGGGAAGAACAAATCGAAAGGATCGGTATGCACGGCGGACGGTGATCCGTCCTCCATGGGCCGTCAAGATCACCGAAGATCGAGTCTTTTTGATAGGAATCGACTGCAAACGGAGCGGGAAAGGGATCGAGAGGCCTCCGGAGGAGGAGGATAATGATGGTGATGAGGCGAATGGATTCGTTCGATCTGCTGCTTCTTCCCTGTGGTGGGTTTATGGAGCTGGGTTGATCGACTCGAGGGAGAGAAGAAATCGAACGATCGATCGATCAAGGTCGAGGAGGCGGGTGTGAGAAGGAAGGAGAGGGAGGACGCATTGCATTTGCGTTGCGCGGCGCCGTCGTCGTTGGAAAGATCGGGGAGTTTGGGCTCCATTTCAGCGACATGGTTTTCTTCTTTTTCTGGGCTTTTCAGTTTTGTTGTAATGGATCCATTTATTATTATTATTATTAATGTTTGGTTTCTTCCACCATCTTACTATTTCCATGATTCCGATTTTTTTTTTTAATATATACTTCTCTTCTCTCTCTTTTTTTGCGCCATATTTTCACAGCCTAATAAATTATTTAGTATATCTAATTTTAATAAAATTAAAAATTATATGATTTTATTTATCTTTAAAATAAATTTAATTTTATGATCTGCTTTTATTGAAGAAAATTTTATAATATTAACTCATGTACCGTTTTAATATATTCTTAAAATGTACTTGCAAAAAAATTATGTTTAAAGAAAGTTAAAAAAATCAGGGTATAATATATAATTTAACCTAAATAGTAAACAGACTGCGGAGAATTGTAACGTAGCGAGGAGGTAGAGAAGTGAGCGTATAGAAAACCTGGTTACCAAACGAGCCCTCCTCCTCCTCCTCTCTGGGGTTTTATAACGCAGCGGCGCAGCGGAGGGGAAGGGGTTTTGCAGCGTTGTTGAACACTACGCACGAGAGGGCGAGAGCGACGATGGCGGCTACGGAGGAGGACGAGACGAAGCGGGGGCAGGAGGCCCTCCAGCGTCTGAGGTCGGCCGACCCACCGCTCTACCTCTCGCCGTCGCTCGAGCTCGCCCAGGATGCCCGCGCCGCTGCTCTCTACCTGTACTCCTCGCTCGTCCCCTACTGCCCCAAGCCTGCCCTCGATCGCCTCCTCGTCGGGGACGGCTTCGACGCTGAACAGATTTGGTACCAGATTGACCTCCTTTCTCGTCCCTTGCTCTCCGCCGCCCGCCGTGATCTGAACCGTATCGCCCGGGATCCTGCTGCCCACGTGCTGGGAGCCGCTGGCGGCGCTGCGCGGGACGGGGAAGCAGTGGGGGCGGAGAAGAAGAAGGTCATTGAGGAGGGCGAGGACGACGAGCAGGATGGAGACGAGAGCGAGGAAGACGAGGGGGAAGAAGAGGGAGAAGGTGAATCAGAAGAAGAGGAGGATGATGACGATGACGATGCCGATGAGGGAGACGAAGATGAAGATGAAGAGGCCGGTGAAGTAAAAAAGAATAATGTCGAAGACAAGTTTTTGAAGATTAAGGATTTGGAGCAGTATTTGGATAAGGAAGAAGAGAAAGAGTACGGCCTTCAAAAGGACAAGGGAAGCAGACGGAAGGAGATAGAAATGGACGAGGAAGAGGATGAAGATGAGGAAGAGGAGGATGATGACGAGGAAGATGGCTTGGATGTAAGATATACTTCTCCTGTATCTGAGTTCCTTATTGTCTATTTTGATCGTTATATGTTTGCTTTTAACTTAAAAATTTGAATTTCAACCAAGAAAGCATTTCAAAAATTTTATAAATGTTTGCAACTCAGCAGCGAACAATTTGGTTCATGTATTATGTCTGGGGAAAACTTTTTTGTTTTTGTATTTTTTGGTTGGTTTCCACGTCAACTTAGAAAATTTGAGAATTTTGCCAAAAATTTTAGTTAACGGCTAGTCTTGGTAGGCGACTGAAAATATTAAATGCATTCCCCTTCTTATCCAGCTTCCTGTATCATTTTACGAAACACCAATTGTTGAAGTAACCATCGAGGTTGGATCTCTTGTTCATTTTTTAATAACTCTTTACCATTCTCATCGTGTAGATAACATGGTCAGTCTCACTGTAAAAAGTATCATTGCGGAAGTTACACTGATAAGTCCAATGGACGTGTTTGATTTTCTATTCACAAACCTTTACATCGATTTTTCTTTAAGTTGGTTGTAGGTAAAGTTAACTCATTTAGCCCATTCTAATGTTTTTGTGAGATAACATATCAAGTACTTTTCCTGGACTATGCTTGGTTATCTAAAAAATGAAGCCTCATTATCTGGTCCTCTGTGGAAAAGATGTGATGAAATTGTTTTATTCTGTTCTTTAAGTATTTAAAAGCATTACCATCATCATCTTACCTGTTCCCCTAAATATGGGATTGATTTTAGATCATAATCAAAGAATACCTGTTTTATAGTTCAATTACGATTTTCTACTTGCTTTCTACAATACAATTACCTAACTGTTGTTTCTCTCTTTCCATGTGTTATGGTTGTTTAAAAAAAAATTAGCTGGGAGATATTGATAGTGATGGAGATGAAGATACAGAATTAGCTGAAAATGCCAGGTCTGTCTACTAACATTATGTCATTCCAGTATGATATTCTGATTTTGTTATTTTGAAATATATGTTGATTATTAACTATATATTTAGTTGTAAATTACCTCCAGATATGTATTCTTATGCATATGATTCTTTTTCAAGCATAATAAAAAATGATTGAAAAACTAAAGTTTGACTAAGAAAATAAAGAAAAGCAAGAAAAGATGGGGAATAAGAAATTATATTCTCTTGAAGGTCTTGTCGTGCTGATATTGATGCATTTCTTTCTTAAGAACTATATCTTTGTCCGGTTTACATATTGTCTATGCTAGTCATGTTAGTATAATATAAATTGATGACTTAAATTTAGTATATTATTCCATTGATTTTTTATAGGAGTCAGGAGTTGAGAGTCAGGTGTTATCAGCATCAAATTAAATAAGCATAATTATGAACCAATTCCTGATTTCTAGGCATGTATTAATTATTATCTCTTGGGTTCAATTATTAGGCTTGCATAGCTTTCTTTGCTGTTGTATTACTTGTATGTACTGGTGGTAGACTGGTTTTTCTGTTTAAGATCTCCTTCAAATATTAGAAACCTTTTCTGTTTTGTCGTTGGTTTTTCTCATTAATACAGTTCTTTTCAGATATGAAGACTTCTTTGGAGGCAACAAGAAAAAACAACTGAATCAAAACGGCATTATTGGAAAGAGAAAACGTTCTTCTGATGCAATGGACTTTCCTGATAGGCCAGAGAGCAAGGAGCTGGATGTTGAGGAGAATGACAATGAGGTTTCTATGTATATATATTATGGTTATTATTCTTAGATTTGACTAATACAATGATTTGAGACTTTGTGAAAATAATCTGTGGCTATTTTATAAGGAGCTTTATATTTGATACAGGGGGAGCAAGTTCTTTCAACTCATGAGAAAGCACTTCTAAAGTTGCATTCCAAGATAGAGCAGATGGAGAAAGCAAATTTGGAGCCTAAATCCTGGACAATGCAGGGGGAGGTACTAATATTATTTTATACCGTGAAATTTTGATGGTCAATTAAGAATTACTATGTCTTTTTTGCAATTAGAAAAAAAAAGATTTCAGTAACATGGTATAGAAATGTACTGAAGATTTATAATTGCCTGCAATAGGTTACTGCTGCTGAAAGGCCTAAAAACAGTGCCTTGGAAGTGGACCTTGATTTTGACCATAAGGTCAGACCTGCTCCTGTAATCACGGAGGAAGTGACAGCTGCCCTTGAAGATATAATCAGAAAAAGGATTATCGAGGTAATATCATCCTGCTTTAATATCACACAAAATCAGATCTTTTATTTCTTGAGCACCACAAGTTGTATGTATTTTGTTGCTAACATGCTATATTACCGCTGCCAATTTTATATGAGATTTTTATGGTTTCCTGATGTGAATATCAGGAAATTACTAATTTTTAATTATACATTAATCTTTCAGAAAATATAAATTTCCACTGTGTTAAGCATGTTTTGATATCTTTTTACCATGCCAAATTAGGTGGATAATAGTTGTACTTCCTCTAGTTCTTTTCTTTCGCGTACTTTGTTGTAAATAAACACTTAAATAATTTTGCAAAGCTATTTATTGAGTCATTCTATCTACTTACTTTACTTGTACAATATCTTTTGTTGTCGTCATCAGATAGCTTAATTTTAGTCTACTTATTGTATTTGTCAAATTTGTGTCATCATCAGATGCTATAATCTGAGTTTATGATTGTTTCTCAGGGGCATTTTGATGATGTTCAAAGAGCACCTCCCTTGCCATCTAAAGCACCCAGGGAACTGAAAGAGCTGGTAGGTTGCTTGATTGGTCACTAAATTCAGTGACATCTAAGTAATTACCTGGAAGTATAATACTAACGAGTAATGATTGCTTCACAGGAACTTATCAATACTAATAAATTTGTTACTTCTTAACAGGATGAAAACAAGAGTAAGAAAGGTCTTGCCGAACTATATGAGGTTCATATCTTCTGGTTTTTTATATATCTATTCATGTGTTTAGTTATTGTCTGACATTCTTAAGATGTTGACCTTATTTCTATCATTTACACAGGAAGAGTATGCACAAAAATCGGGTCTAGCTCCTGCTCCTGTTTCTACCTCTGATACACTTAAAAATGAGGTATTTTATTTTAATGATTAGGAAATAGTCTTGTTCCTTTAGTGATTAGCTTTCTGCTGTTTTAAGAAGTCCTAATTATTATGATTGTTGCTTCTGTTGTCATGGAAGCACTATGTGTTTGGTTTTTCTATTTTGTGTGCTTGTGATTTGATCTTTTTTTTTTTGTTTCTTGTAGCTGCATTACTCTATCAACTCTCCTTTTTCATGTATTACTTTGTTAAAATCTGTCATCTTTGTTAATGAAATCTGGTGTCAGGCTTTTCATATGAACTATTTTTCTCAAGATATGATTACACTTAAATTTAATTGCAAATATGTTTTTCTACTTTCATTTCTTAAGACTTATAACTATATCAACTTTTACTTTGCAGTTGGACAATGAACATACAAGTTTAAGTTTCATTTGTTATTCGAACTTACGTCTACCATGTTTTTTGAACCCTCTGTATAGTAGTCGTATCCTTGGGAGTCGAGAGCAAATGTTTAGGTATAGTTTTGTGTTATGTTTTGTTGTCATTCATGATTACCAAAATGTTAGAAGGATATTGATCTTGAATCCTTTCTTAATCTTTCTTTTTCTTATGTAATTGAGGCCTCTATGAAACAATAGAACAATTCATGTTCAGGTAAGGTACTTCAAGCCCCTAGATGTTTGTACAGTCCTATTGGGAAGGACATCCAGCTTGGCTCTTTTGGAATGGATGTCCTGAGGACAGTTTCCAAATCTAATGAGGATTTATTCATTAATTGGGATTAACAAATTTCAATTATTCTATCATTTTCATATCATTGTTAATTTTACTGAAGTTTAGGGATCTTTACTTTGTGGGGGTCCTTTTCATGCTACCTGGTATATAGAAGTTCTAGGACTGTTGTTCATGGCTGGATAAATTGTTTACCTCCTTGGGGCCTTTTGAGCTTTACAGGAGTCTTGCATGTTTTCATATTTGGTAAATGCCTCTTCTTGAATTTTTTGCAGGCAAATATGCTATTTAAGAAGCTGTGTACAAAGCTGGATGCATTATCTCATTTTCATTTTGCTCCAAAGCCGGTAATAAGTCTCATGAATCTGTATTTCTTCATCTTAGTTATAGTTTTGTAATGTGTGCTTGGTGCAGGTAATTGAGGACATGTCCATACAAGTAAACGTACCTGCCTTAGCGATGGAAGAGGTAAAAATATCTTTGGATCTTTTATTGGTTAATACAATGAGTTTATGTACTAGTTAAATATTGGATGCTGCTGCAGATTGCACCTTTAGCTGTCTCAGATGCAGCCATGCTTGCTCCTGAGGAAATTTTTGAAGGCAAAGGTGATATGAAAGAAGAGACTGAGTTAACAAAAGAAGATAGGAAAAGGAGAAGAGCTAATAAGAAAAGAAAATTCAAAGGTATCCTTTACTATCTTGAGAGTCCTTTGGTAGACTCTATATTCTTTACATGTAATAATACCTTTTGTTGCTTTTATTTTTTACCTGCTTTTTCTGAAGCAGTGTCAATTTGGAGCCAAATTATTTTTATATATGCAAAGATTCATTTGATTTATGCAATTACAGTTTTCCATATAGTTTGAATCACTTTACTTATGTGATCTGCACAATCATGATGGAAGCAAACTTGGTTGTTTCACCTAGATTGCTAAACAGTTAACAAATTCTTGCGCTGATATTTGGTGGGTTGGAAAGCACTTCCATAAACAAGGGATTCTCTCTTTCTACTAGTTAAAAAATTTACCAAAGGGAAATGGCTTTTGGTAAATAGCTGATATGCTTTTAACTATGGTCCTTCACCTTAATGCTATTTTTAGTCTTTGTTTTTTTCTTCCATGCTCTGAACAAATTAGAAAATCAGTAAATTGAAATAAATCAATAGACTTAATATATTATTGAAGTTCAAGGACTAGATGACTGCGCTATATGAAGCTCTATATGTTTCCTTTCACTGCGTTTCTCTAAAATCTCATATCTTTCACAAGGGAGGATTATACTAGGGCAAATTCTGATTACTTGATTTCTCACAGGAAAGGATCAAAGAAAAAAGCATCATTATGAATAGGAAAGATAAAAGTTCAGGCATACACATGCAAGGCACAGAAAACCCTGTCGTCTCTTCTAAGTTTCTTAGTATGTGACCATAAACATACAAAAATGCACCTACCAATTGACAACTAAACTAGATGGATGTTGACCAAGGGCCTCCTGGACTCTAAACAATTAGCATTGTAATATAAATGATGCTGATATAGGTAAGGTCTAAGTAAGGCCAAGCCATATTTTTATCTGGCAACCGGTCCAATAATTACTTGTAAAATAGATAGTGCATGTCTTCATAATGCAGCATGGTATTGTTAATAGAGTAATTTTTGCAGTATCTTGTGTGAGTTGTGTACATACAATCCTTGACTAACTGAATGAGAAATTACAGTATAAAAAAAAAGTTTTTGGTTGGTCGGTGCTTTGGTGGTGCATTAAATCTCTAATACCTAGGCAGCTATTTCTCTTCCTTTTCTTTGCAATTATGTTCCTCTATGAACTGAAAGTTGATATTCTTACTGTATTTTTCACAGCCCAAATGACAAAAAGGGCAGCCAAAAAAACTGGTCAAAATCGAAGCCTTCCTAATACCAATGGTAATGTTACTGGTTAAAAGATCTAGTGCTTTTCTCTACTCTGAATTCATTTGATGTGTTTTATAACATTGCAGCCAAAGCAGATTCATGAAACAAGCCAGATTCTGCTTGTTGTTCTTTCTGAAGAAGCAGCACCTATCAGATGGACACAAAAATGGGGAGCCCCTTGCACTTTAGTTCCTACTATCACTGGCAGAAAGGGATTTTGCAGTCATCACCGGTCTAGAATTCAGATAAAGGCATTATTTTATTTGCACTTCGGGGTGCTTTTTGACTGGGGAAGAAATACGAGCAAATGTGATCATCTCGAATTTATTCTTACATAGTTTACTTCCTCAATAGTTTTGCTTGATTAGAGCTTCCAAATGTAACATTAGATCAATTGTATGAGTTATCCTAAGGTGTTAGCTTTTGTAGTGCTAAAACAATGTGTTTATTTGACGATATTGATACCTGTTATATATACATTATACATATATTATACTACCTGCATAAGTGCAACTTTTCTCTAAGACTTTTGAAAATTGTTGTTTGTGTGGAAAAAAGATTCATGGAGTCAACACTGCATAATGTAGATATCTCTACTAATCCTGGCTCCAGGTGTTAAATGGATGCTGGAGGTATTGTTTCTTTTGTAGGCTTGTGGTGGTCATTTTAAAGCACAGACATCTTTGCTTTAAGTAGTATTTTGAAGATATATGGAGATCAGCGAGTTCCAGCTGGTATTGTAAAATGAAGTGGGCTTTGATGTGCTGTATTTGTTTTAAGAAGTGTTTTGAACATTGTTTCTCAAGGAGTGCCCTCCCAAAAGTTTATAATATATTCATATGTGTGAATGGTCTCCCTCAGAAACATTACCTGATGAAGAGAATGCTACGGAAACATGCAGTACCTAGTTTTTATTCATGGAATTGTTCTCATCACCAGAAATAATGTTTGTTGGTTGTTACTACAAGATCTTGTTTAACTCATCAGATACACATTTTCCATGAATTTTCTGATTCGTTCTGATATAATAACGCCACTATCACAGTCGGTAGGATTTGATTGCATGAACATTCCTTTAGAAAGTAATGGAATTGCTTAATTTTGTATATTCTTTATGTTTAAACAATATCTTATTGAAAGAGAAACATTTGCATTAAATTTCAGAAAGAAATGACACAATATGCACTTCCAAAACAGAAGTGAAAACGGAAGCAGACAAAAGAAGACAACACGAAGAAAAAAGAAAACAGAGAAGGAACAGACAAGAGGAGAGGAACAGAAATCAAAAACAGACGAGGAAGACAAAAACACAGTAACTGGAAAAGAAAAGGAAAAGGAAAACACACAACATGTGAATCAAGGGAAAACATTTAATTACTAGTTTCTTTTCTTTTGGAAATTTTCCTTCCTCTTCTCCTTCACCTTCCGGGGAGTGCAATTGATGCTGAAACTTAGGTGACTGAATCTGGGCGAACACTTCTGCCATCCACCTTTTGTGTAAGGGCATTCAAAGAACAGATGATCCCTTGATTCCATCTCCTCCTCTCTACATAACTATTATCCATTTAACAACTGATTCGAGGATGATTCTTTGTAATAACAGCCTGTAACTTCGATCCTACGAGAGGTATACCTTCGAGATTCATGAGAACCATCAGGTTCATGTAAACAGAATCAAAACTGTGTAATCCATGAGACGAATCAGCATCTCGACTCTCAATGCAATGAAGCAATCAATATCAAGCACCAGCATTTAAAATTTTTCACTAGTCATCGTCCACTTTACAATAAGCATAAACGAACAATCTAATGGCCATTCAAGGCTCAAGACATGGAAGGCTAAACTGCATCTCATAACCTAATAAAGAATACAGATCGCGTTCCCCTCATGCCTCTGACGAAATCCAGTTCCCTATACAAGTTCGACTAAAACGCCACACAATTATGAAAAAAAAGTTGAAAAAATCCAAACCTAATGAGCAATCGACTACGAACACTGCAAGGTGTGCCCCTCTTTTCATTTAGCTAATTGCAATTGGCAACAAAAACAATCCACTATGAACAAAAATCTTTGGCCTCTTTTGATTCATTTGAGCTCTAAACACCCTTATACAACCTGGCTGAATCTGGTGCTGAACAATGCAAATCAATTTTAATTAACCCATCAAATTACTGGATCACTTAGATGAGAATATTGACTCCAGATCCTTGTACAACCCTTTCGACTTCGCTTTGAGGTCCCCCTTTGACTTGAAGTCCGTCGATGAAGTCACCGATGAGCTTCTGCTCCGCTTACCGCTCCAAAACCCGCCTGACTGATACGTGCTGCTCGAGGGATCGTTAGGTGGTGCGGCTTCTTCTCGACTGAAGCTGGCTTTTGCGAGTTCCCTCAGTTGTCTCAGCCATGATCTTTCGCTTGTTCCTGAGGCTCTTTGAACTCGTGCACTGGGCGAAACCGTACTTCCGCTGTCTCCATCGCCTTGCGCGGAGGACAACTGCTCACTGAGTTCGGTCGACAAGCTTTCGGGTAGAATGATGAGCACAAGTCCACCAAGAGCCCTCTTTAGACCTGAAAAGAATGAGCCTGTGGCAGGGCTTAGTCGTCTGACTTGTTGATACAGTGCATACCATTCATTGAGAAGTTGTGCAGCAAACATGACAATGAACATTGACAGCATAAACAGCCCCATTCTCCTCTCATTAGCACTGGAGAAATCTTTTTCCAGTAGCACGAGGCAAGCTGCAAACAGAGCGACTTCACTGGCTACTGAGATGATCTCCACAAGCTGCACCTTCTTTTTGATGAATGGCTTTTTCAGGACGAGGAAGAAGAGCTGAAATGAGGTGATGGACAAAGTGATCAGAGTTGGAATCTTCGAAGGCTTGCTTGCTGAGTAAGCGCCAACCAGAATTCCGAGGGAGAGACGTTTAACCGATTCCAGGAACGTGTAGTAGATTCTGAGGATGCCAAAGACCTTCTGGATGAACGGGGCTTCAGAATCCTCATTTTCATCTTCTGAAGCGATGATCCGGTCATCACGTTTTCCTCGACTCCCCCCGCTGGTGATCTGGGTCAGCATGTACTTCGGTGGCCCTCGGAGATCCTCAAACAACGTACCTAGTTTTGTTTGGTTCATTGAAGTTTGTTGATCTTTCCATGACCATTGGCCTCTTTTCCCGGGACCGAGAGTCACACGGATCAGCTCTTGGTACCAGTGGAACTCCTGCCCTTCTTGATGAACTTCTTTGTACTGGAGAAGCTTGCCCATGGTGATGCCAAGGGAAAGGAACAGCAGGATGAATACAAGGATGGATGTGCAGGTGCCAATAAATATAATTCCAACAATTATGCCTGCAGATGTTTTCCCTGTTTCAAGAGGAGAGAAGAAAGTTAAATTTAAAAATGATCAATTTTGATCTCAAAAGTATATGTCTAGCACTCAAAACTTTTATGTTATTTATAGAGTTATCAGTTATTTTCTCAAAAGCTTAAGCCATTTGAAGAGAGCCATGGAATGAAGTTGGATTTGGTTTTAGATTGTGGATACAGTTTAAGCAAAAAGCACAGAGAAGATAAACACACTTACCCACAAAAGTAAACCAAGCAACAAGCAATTAACCAAAGAAGTAAGAATAGCAAGGTATGGTCAGGTTTTGTATTAACTCATAACATATGCATTGATGTAAAGTTCAACTTGGGTTACCTGACTTATTATCCCAAATGCTTAAGGTATTAATCAGGGAAGGAAAACCCAAGACAAGTAGTTGGAACTGGAAGCAAAAACTAATCAAGTCCTAGTGAGTCCTAGTTATTATTGTCAACTTCTCTAAGGAAAAAGGGAACCGCAATTTTTTTTTCATTTACCTACGCAATATAGAAGATTTTTTTCTTCTTTGCGTACCTTTAATTATAGTCGCTGATGCTTGGCCTATGCACGGCAAAGCGAGCAATATCAGAAATATTTCAAATCTGGAAAAGACAAGGGCTCCAATCTCCTTTTTCTTCTCGGAGTTCTTGTTCTTCAATCTCAAGACACCAAGAATTGCTACATGGAGTAATATCAATCCACCACCAATTACAGCCAACCAGAACATGTTTCTACCAAAATACTTCCATCTACTGCAAACATATCAAGTTGAGATCTCAGTGAATATTGAATTTGTTACAATTACAGATTTTGGAAAGTTTACATGCAGTCCATGGCATGCTCTTCTGATTTCAAAGATAGTGAGGAAAAAGACAGTGTCGTCTTATTTCAGGGAAATTTACTTCCATTTTTTATTTAATACTGCAGATGATTCCTGCACTTTATAACTTAAAAAAGCTTTGCATAGGCTCAGAAATCCTCAAAAATATGAAAGAGAAATGTAAAAGCATATAAAATAATTCTAAATTGATCACATTGTTTATAACTTGTGAAACACAAAGAACGTTTTATATTTGTGAGGATCTTTTCTCATAAAGTTTTCAATCCTTAGAAAATAGAGCATTTTGGTCATCTTGTGAATTCTAAAACCATAGAAGAAAGCAGTAATCTTCCCTGAGAAACCTTTAAAAAAGGTAGGAAAAATCCATTGCTCCTGAGAGGAGAAAAAGGAAACGTAAAAGATGTATTGCATGTTTAATTTAACCTACCCATCTGCATTCTGGGAAGGCAATATGAATTCAGCCTCAGGTTTTAAGTTCTGATTCTGCAAGAGCACAAGTCAGAAAGTTCTTGTTAGAAAAATTGATTCCCAGAGAGAATGAGATGATCTGTAAACACAGAAATGTTGACCTCAAGAAATGAGAAATATTCCCCTGCGGTGAGCGGCCTTCCATTCCTTGAAGTATCCATTACTAGTGTTTGGTTTGTAGGTGATGGGAATCTAAAAGTTTCCAACTTGCTTCTTTCTGACACTTCAGAATATGCCCCTAGTGTAAACCCTGGATCTTCAAAACTGGAGCCTGTTTCCCAAGGAAGACGAATATATGGAATACTCCATTCCATACCCATAGCAAATTCATAATACTCAATGGGCATGGTAGCTACCAACCATCTACAGAGTGCAAAGACCTGGATGTGACACAAAAATCTCTGTAAAAAAATGGAAAAATTGTCAGCATCCTTCATGAAGATAAAATGAATACAAGTATGAAATCAGAGTAAGGTTGGGTTACAGGTTTTTCCAGGTTTTGTTAAGCCAAGTTTTCAAAAATAATTTGTAGGGCAGTTAAATGTTTGATGACAATTAAAGGCAAAAAACGATTTAATAATGTGGACAATTCGGAGTTCTATGGCTTCAGTACTTTACCAAAAGATTTCTTGATGGCTCGGAAACTTGATATGTTTTCTGCCTAGAAATTGCTCCTGAAGATAAAAGGCTTGAAGTTGAAACTGTAAGGAGTGCAGCAGCCATCGATGTAACTGCAACTATTACAGTAGCTATTATGGAGACCAATGATGATATTGTTGGTTTTGAATCTGCGAGGCAGAGGGAAAAGATCCAAACTTCAGACCACTTCAAAAGAGAATGATCATACAAAATTGTTGTACTAAAACATAAATTAAGATAACTAGTTATGCATACAATCATTACGAGAATATAATACATTGAACTCTTTCCTACAGCTTAAGTAAGCTTTTGGGAGTCTTAAGACTCAATTTAGAGTGAAACACCTTGTACGAATTTTCAGATAGGAGAAATCAGAAAGTCTTACGATGCTTCACTTGTAGAATGTTCGATTGAAGGTTCTTGTTTCCAGCAATATCTGCTGTCTTATTTTCGGGAACTTTCACAGAGATGATGCTATCATTGGAACGTATTTCAATTACGTAGATGCTCTTTGATATTTCATGAAAGCTAATCACAAAGCCCAAACAAAATCATCAGAAATTAGGCTTGTACCGAATAAAGCACTAGAGCATAGTATCAAGAGCCTGAAAAGCTTATGATTTTGTTTGCAGTCAAAAGCATACCTCATTGCATATCCTCCAGAAATTATGATGGCTGAAGAGTTGAAGCCAAAGACAGGCTTCACAAACTTTATCAGCACTGGGATTTTATGCTGTCTAGTCCTCATCTTAGATGTAGTACTGAGTCTTACAGAAGGCCTCCGGTCATCTTTTTTTCAAGTACCAATCAATATGTATTAGGAAAAGATCACCAAGATAAGTAATAGATAAAAGCTAAAGAACTCAGAAATATTCTTCCTACATACAATATCTTATGATCTTGAGGTAATTTGTCACTCGATTTAATTTACCACATGATTCTGACAAGAATTGAATGCAGGACTTAGTTCTACCATTTTATCCAAAAGCTTAAGGTATCAAGGAAACATATGTTATTTTTTATTCTTAACATCTAGCATTTAGTTTAGCAAGGTTACCAAAGTTTTCTTTCTCTAGGTGTTTCCTTGGTGAGGTTTCACCTAAGCTTTCTTGAGCGATAATCACATAAGCGGTTGTCCTTGTTTCTCTAAATTTAGTAAGTCTTGAATCCACAACCTCCGGTATAGATCATTATCACTCTAACCAAGAGTGCACTTTGTCCACTTGTAACGGCTATCTAAAATAACTCAAATTCTACCGGTGTGTGTTGCCAATATGAATAGCCATGAAAGTAACCTTCAAAACTTGGTACAAAATTTTTGAGCTTGCTTTTTGATGCAATATCTACTTAGTCTGGAGTGTCAAAATCCAGAGACCACAAAACAGAATTTAATGCTCATGTGAAGTAAAAGATACCATAGAGGAATGCAATCGGATCAGATGGAGAAACTGGAGTCCCTTGTCTGCTGATTATGCGAGCAGCATCACAACTTATAGCAACCACAGACATGCTTGAAAGATTATTCACCTGAAAGCAACAAACAGCTGAGTCTAGTCTGAAAAAAGGTTCACAATATTTTATTAGTTTAACATTGGAATAAGTGGTTTTCAAATAGTTGGTCATTCTTGTGGAAACATCAAAACAAGTGTGAATATTCAGGAACACTTACAAGGTAGCTGAAGTGGCGATTACCATGTGTAGTCCTATTTGTAGGAACAAGAAACCCACTGCTTGAATGAAGAACACCTAAAATTTCTGCTGTAGAATTAAGAACTGGCTCTGAGAAAGATAAAAAAACTTTCAAATTCTTAGAAGCATTAGTAGCCTCAGCTGTTCTATTCTCGCCATTAAGCTGAAACACCTTTGCTGGAATACGAGTTGTCAAGTTCAGGGAGACAATCCTCCTATCTGCAAGTTGCACAATTACAAAGCAGGAATTGTGACAAAGGCGTGCTGACGATGCTGCAGCTTAGGAGATAACTACTTGTGTATATTTATGAAAATACAATTGGCAAAGAAGTAAGCTTGTTATGACCATTTTACACTTTATCTCAGTTTGTATCTTGCTATTCCCAAAAGATTTTTCATATATCTTGGCATAATCGTTCATTCTGAACATATGTGCTTGATCCTTCATCTACAAGTCTAGCAATTCCTGACACGGGTTAATACTTGAAAATTGCCTATCATATGTAAAAGAAAAAAAAATAGTCTACAGCTCCTAGCACACAACTAAAATAAAAAAAATGTAGAATTTGCAAGCTAGATAATATTTTGGTAGATAACATAGATTCTACACGTTTGCTGATTTATCAAGAATTAATGCTAGATATTGCTAAATTAAATGATGCATATAGCATACCATAATGCAATATAAAACTTGAATTTGATGTCCGCTTGAACCTGTTGCCAGCATTGTCCGTGCAAAAGTCTTTATCCATTACTATTACCAATCGACCAAACTGAGTATCAGCTGATATTTCCACCATAACGGAAAATTCTTTGTCAGGAAGAAGAACCTTGAGAGTGGATGGTAAAACTTTTCCAGCTCCGTAAACAATAAGCTACAGCAAAGGAACACAATTAGATAATTGAAATCCGAGAAGAAAGTAGCAAAAAAGGGAGAGGAAAAGAGTGCAGGAGGTATAACAGGAAAAGTTTAAAACCTAACACTTGGGGACGAGATGGTAAGCAAGCAATAGTGTAAAAGAGCAAAGTAGTTTGTGTGTAATTATAAAGTTTGGTGGTACTCACATTGCAGTTACTAGGGGTGCATCTGAATCCACCTTCACCAGTGCAACGTTCACTGAATGAAACATTGACCAAAACATTTGAAGCATTTGTAAAAGGTGATGCAACAGAAACATATGCAGTTGGTGGAATTGTATCTGCAACGGAAGGACAACAGAATTAGACTTCAAGCTCATAAACTTTCAAAGATATGAATTGGCTCAGGGATACACAAATAACAAATGACCGTAGCACTCCATAAATTTGAAATATAAGCTACTCTAAAAGAGTAACTTGACCAAATACATATCTATGTATCTTTTCAAAGAAAATCCTGCGGGTACAACTAGCATGGGGCAATTTTCAGGTCAACCTCTAAATTTTTTAATTTTGTTGCACTTTTGACCATTATTTTTTCACTCTGAATTTAAGAGGTTTGCTTCAGTTTAGCCTGAATTGTCATGAACTGAAATTTGTCGAAAGAATTTATAATTTAATGAACCGCATCTCCAGAAAGACATCATAGATAAGTTGCTTATAATGTAAGTGATAACACATTGGTGTGTTAAATTCACTCACTTGGGGTGTTAAAGCTAAATAACAGATCATGGAAGGAAAATGGTCACATTATGTCAAAAAATTACAAAATCAAAGGAGATCAGGAAAATAAGGGAAGTTTCTTAACCAACAGTCCAGTTATAGCTAGCACAGCGAACCCTTTGAGAACCACTGACGCAGGCCTCAAACATATGATCTCCATCGAGTAAGCCAGAGTATGTCACTTGTTTCGAATCACAAGCAGATGAAGTGTTATTATCCAACTGCATTATGCACAAAATCATATTAGGCCAATAAGAAGATTAGGCAAACAAGTATTTATGAATCTCATTATTCTGGATGAAAGCCAACGGAAAGACCTGATAGAAACAAATCAGTAGTTTGAAGATACAATTGCATCAAGAAAAGTCTAGTGATCCACTTCAATCTCAGGATATCTTGGCACATGTTTTATTTTGTTTTCTTAGTTCTCAACTAGTCTGACATAGTAGGCGTAGGAATGCCTGACAGGTTCAGGATTGAAAACGTTGTTGACCACAATTTGTGAGATATAATCTCAGTATATAATATAGGAAAAAGATCAGCTAAACAGCCATAAGACGTCTCGAACATTCCCATTCAGCTAAAAAGACACTCCTAAATAAGTGCTAGCTCTTGCTTGAGGGACAGAAGGAAACTAGAGGTTCGAGATGTCAAAGGGCTAAACCTATTTTTCTATCTAATTTTAACCAGCACTAAGTGATCCTGAAATATACTGTTGGAGCAATTGATCTTGAATGGTATTCCTTCATACCGGCGACAGTTCATAAAAGTAATACTGAGTTTTGTAAAATTTTAAAAAGAAACAAATTAAGCCGCATTAACCCCTCTCGGCCTGAATGGACCTTAATTGAATTTTGCTTGAAAACTAAAAAAAAATTCAAAAAAGAATTTTTTTAAAAAAAACTAGAAGTAACAAAATAAAAATCTGAAAACCAAATTCCAACTGGACCTCCCTAAATTTTGTTTGGATTTTCTGTTCGTCTTTCTTCCAACACAAAAATTGCAATTCGTCAAGCGGAAAATCTGGCCCTAACTAAACCATTTACACCCATCTTTTTCTCTCCACATGCATGCATACTTTGTATTTTCCTCAAACATTCACAACTCATTTTCATAATTCAAAACAATTAATTGCTTCAGACCATCCGTTTCGTCCCTAAAACACCAAAGTTCCCGTTCTACCTACCGCCAGAGTGGCAAAAATGGCAGCAATGTTGAGCACAAATCCAATTAACATGCCCTCCAGTACAAAACATTCAAATTCAACCTCAATGATTAAAAAAGAAAGGACTACAATTAATAAGCAAAAGAAAATTAATGCTTCTTTTTCTTTTCAATTTGTGCATGTGTGAGAAAGAAATGGTTTTGAAACCCACAAACCTGGCAGAAGAAGCTGCAGTTGCCGCAGGCGCCGCCATTTGTCACCTCGAACAGAAATGTCGCCGCCGGCGATGCCGAGAATGCCGGCGGCGCCCTCAGAATCCTCAACGCAGCGTCAGATGGAACCGAGAGCATGACCCAGGAGATGAGCAGAGGGAGAGGGAGCCAATGAGCCTCCCTGCTCCGACGACCCATCTCAGCAGCGTCCTCGGTAGAAACCCCGAAATGGCGAGCGAGGCCTGCCAAAGCCGCGTCTTTTATGGTGGCAATGTCAGCTCGGCGACCGAATACACCACAACAAATGCAGCTTGATGGGGGTGTGAGGGAGAAAGAGAGTTTGGAGGGAGGTGAAGACGAAGGACAAAGCCACTCTAGCTGGTGAAACACACTCTCCCCCCTCCCTCCCTCTCTCTCTCTCGTGGGAGCCTTTTCACTGCTTCACTGGACTGAATGAGTGGCTCCCTTTTTTGTCTTCTCCTATCACTCTCTCACAGTAGCAACCTACAAGCTACAAAGGAGCAAAGGAGGGAGGGACTGGAGGAAGAAGGGGAGGATGAAGCATGTGGTAGTGAGATGGGTAGTGGTTGGATGTGGTGTAGTGTGTTGTTTTGCATGATCTACCCTGCACATGTCTGACATCTCTGTTCTTTTTTATCTAATTATTTTCATTTACCTTTGTTTTTAATGTTGACACAGTGAGAATAATCCATCAGAAACAAGAAAAAAAAAAGCAGTAAACAATTGACATTCTGCAGTTCTGTGAACTCCAATTCAGCCCCACATCTTTAATCAACTCATAAAGGTAGGAAGACTTATTTACTGGTGAAGTGAAATTTGATCTGGGGAAGAACAGAGAGAGGAGAAATAAATGAAGAAAGTAACTCCTACAGATGAAGGCAGGCTGAGGGAGGAATCCAGCTGCCCTTATTTGCATGGGGAATGCAGCTTTAATTTGTATGAAATCAGCAATAAAGTGATGCTGCTGATGAGCATCCAAAAAAGTTACAACATGTTTTAAGGTTTCCAACAAAAAAAAAAAAGGTGTCCTAACTTTTCAGTTGACTAAGTTGAGATTTTTAATCTCTATTCAATTGACTTCAGTGGAGCTTTTTATCCATCTCCTTGCTCTGCTCTACTCCATGCTATGCTATGCTGATTAAAACAGAAAAATTAACTGTGTATTATAGGTCTTAACTTAAAGCGGCAGCGGTTGTAGCATAAATACCTAAATCTAGAAGTGTTAAGAGATAGAGAATCTTAATTGGATCAAATTGAATGAAGTGCACAAGAAACAACAAGAGATGTGTTGGACAACAAGGAATTGATTAAGAGAAGATAGAGATGGATGAGGGAAGAGGGAGGAGGGTCCCCCCCTTGTGGTGAGATGGGAAGAATTAATACTCATCACCCCTTTTGTTTTTGACTAATTGGTCCCTCCTTATCAGGTACCCTCACTTTTGGCCCCCTTATAGTTTATATATTTTTGGTAGTCTCTCAGTTTCGTTATTGTAATTTAATTTATGTTTCATATAAGATAATATATTAATAGAATATTATACAGTGGGATTCCAATCCTACCAAATAAACTCTAATGTGTTTCATTCAATTCTATATTTTCTAAAAAATAAAATCTCATTTTTTAAAAAATAAATGAACATCTAATAATAATAATAAGTATAATCATAAATCCATGGATCAAATTTTATCAACTATAGAGACAGATTAAATGAAAATTTTAAAAATATTTTTCTTTATAAAATTTAATCAATGGGATTCACCGTGTATTTAGATTTAACTCTATTTTTTTTTAAAAACTTAATTTATTTTATTTTAAAAAAAAACTTAAATATCTAATGATATTAATAACAACTATAGAGTATTTCGTACACATGTACATCTCTCTTATTAGAGTAATTAAATTCTATACAAAATGATCATACAATTTTAAGTTCAATATTCATTAGGTTCTAAAAAATAATTATAGAGTATTTTCATTTAGAAAATAATAAATTATTTTTAAACTCACTTTTAAGAAGTTTGATATATAAAATTTAGATTGCCATGTATAAAATTTTAGTTTGATATAATTTATTTAATAGAATCAAAAGTATTCTTTATAAAATTTATTAACTATTATTGGATTGAAATTGGTATTAATTAACCCTGCATTTAATTAAAGACAAAGCTGAGGTAGGAGAAGAAATTAAATTTGGTTGGCCACCTCCTGTCTTCTGGCAGCATTAGCCAGAATATATTTGTAACTTGGTTGTTGGCAGCATTAATTTTTCCATTTCTATTTGTTCATCTTCTTCCATGTGTTTGTGTTTATACATAGAAAGCAGCAAGACACGCATCAAGAAGTAGTAGAAATAAGTCCACAGCACTGATATCGCATCAAATCTCAAGAAGTACATCATCATGCGTATCAACCAACCACTTGGACTTAGCAGAATAAATCGAACTGGAAGTGATAGGTCGAGATTTAGAATCAGGAAGAAGGTTGAGGATGGGGAGGCCTCAACCTTCGTTGAACAGAGATGGAGTTAACTCATCTCTCTCCCTCCCTGTATATATATATATATATATATATATACACATCGTTCGTTTGAGTTTGAATTGAAGTTTATGGTGACCTGATGGAAGAGCTGCTGCAGCAGTCGGGCATTCAATTCTCTGAGTTGTTGTTGTTCTTGCTGGTGGACTGAGAGCTTCTACTTTGATGAACGTTGGGCATTAAATGCTTCTTGGATTTGTCTTCCTTTTTTTTATTTTTCTTGTTGTTTTTTTCTAGTTATTGCGTAGCTAGACAGCAGAAGAAGGTAGGACGCTCCATTTTAAATTTTTTAAAATTCAAGACGCAGAAAAAATAGTACATGATTATTTTAAAATTTTAGATAAAAATAAAATTTTAAAATTATTATCACTTACAAATCTCACATTAAAATAGTAATAACATTTTAAGATAACTAAAAAAGATTACTTTATTTCTAAGATTTATTACTGAAACTACATTTAGTTTCTCTCCTCTTAAATATGATAAATAAAATTACTATCATAAGTTGTCTTTCTATATCATATTTTTAATTATTTTAGCAACTGTATTAATTAATTTTTATGTACTCGTATTAATACTTTTTTATTTTATTTTAATAAATTATTTTATATAGTCTTGACTATATAGTATTTTCATTTACCAAAATACTCTAAGATTTTATAAATATATATAATTATCAAAATATTTTTCTTTCAAAAAACATTTATTTAGGTGGAATAGAGGGGAGAAAGAAAAAAGTCATAATCTTAGAATCAAAATCGAATCAAATAATGTTTAAATTGGAAAGAAAGACATAGTATGGAGGTTATAAAATTCAAAACGTCAGTATAATAACAACAAAAGATACTTATCGGTCGCTCTTCTCCAAATCAATTTTGGTTCATTTAGTCAATGTCTCCTTTTG
This sequence comes from Thalia dealbata, assembly GCA_030544415.1. NCBI lineage: Eukaryota > Viridiplantae > Streptophyta > Magnoliopsida > Zingiberales > Marantaceae > Thalia > Thalia dealbata. The sequence goes on from CM060458.1 coordinate 18,210,665, forward strand.
ATCAAGAGAAAGATAACGTTTTAAACCCAAAAAGGAGAGGAGAAGGTTGTTTGATTTATTTCTTCCATTAGTTTTTCGTTTGGAAATATAAATAATTAGTCGATTAAGGACCGGCCACAAAGGAAACGGATTGGGGATGAATAAAATGGATGGTGGATTACCGCATTCGGTCTTTTGAATTTATATATTGATTTCAAAAAAATAATTAAAATTAGAGTTTATTTATTACCTGCACTTTTTAACGTTCTCTAAAATTTAATAGGATTACTTTTTTAATAATTTTTTTTATCACGTTACTCATATAATATTAACACTACATCATGATATACTATGAGCTGAGGTTTAAAAATAATAGCGATAAGATCAACTTAAAATAAAATCTTATATTGATGATGAGTTCAATCTAATTAAATCCGAATCTGATGAGCAATCACTTTATACATAATTTTTATTTGAAAGGACAGATTACTTGATACAATGCAGTAAACCTAAAATAAGTACATATAACTTCAACTAAATGTTAATATACATGATTAATTTTGTTTCATCATTATTTATATATGAGTGATAATTATTATGCATGATCTAGTAAACAAGGGAAATATAATATAATTGTGAGAAACTGCACCCGGCCCATGACATTTATAGCCCACATGAGCACAAGTTGGCATTAATTATTGTTTCCCTTTCACTAACTCTCTCAGCATATCATGACAGCTCATCGCACAATTGGCATTGTAATTATTATAATATGAATCAAATGCTTGCACTTGCAGCCACTGCCCCAAAACCCTAACTCTCCCTCCCTCCCTCCCTCTCTATAAAAAGGGAACTTTTGATCTCAGAGCCTGCAAAAACTTGGCCGCCAAATGTTCTGTACTTGCTAGGTTTTCTGCCTTCTCTCCCTTTGCCCATTTTATTTTTCTTGTTCCTTCTTCATCCTTTTTATTTTGATGCAAATGTGAGTTTTTAATGTTACCATGCCTTGATTTGTCTCGTATCTCTAACTTTCAGATCATGCTTTCTTTTGCATTTAGCTTTCGAGATTTTTCTGCTATTTTTTTCTTAAACACGTCGATTGATTCATTGTGAGTGCAAAATCTTCCAAGCGGATTGTGACATGCAGTGGGCATTCCGACCACCTTTTGCACATATCAATTTTCAACGCTTGCTGGCTTACTGTTTGACCTTTGTCTCACTTTGACATGATGATGGTCAAGGATGGATTATTTTTCCTTGCTAGCATATATATCTTTTTGGTGCTATTGATGCATCATCCTTCACCATGGTTTCTGCATATTATTTCCTGAGGATGTGCATTTAAATCAAAGGAATCATTAACTTTTTTAAATGATAACTAATATGTGCTTTGTTAATTTTTCGCACAAATCATTCATTTAACCACTACATGAGTGCCATGATCCATGGATGATCCGTTCATATCCTATTCAGTATTTAAGCTGAAACATTAATCTACCAAAAGTTCACTACCTGTGGGCCTTTTTTAGACGTGCAGGTCCTTGTGATCCAACAACCTTTGTTATTGTCTTCCAATGCTGCATTATATGCCAAACGGAATACCTAGAAAGATAGAATTAAGAGCTGCATTAGATGCCAAATGGAGTGCCTAGAAAGATAGAATTAAGAGCAGCATCATGAATTTAAGTCGTATTGATCAAATGTAAACTGAAATCTTAAATACACTTGTGAGCAATCTGCTACCTGAGACCTCCAATCATGTCCAGATCATAAGAATCCGCAGAGAGGCAAGACTATAATTTGGTGAGTGGAATTCTAAGCAATTAAGAATTGCATCATGAACTTAAAAGAAATATGGATCGGATGTAAACTGAAATCTGAAGACAAGGCCTGCAATCTCATCAGATCATAAGAATTCTCAGAGGGGGAAAACTCTTAACTTGGTGAGCAGAATTCCGAGAAATATCTTGCTGCCAAAATAATTTTAAATGAGCATGTTTAAAGGAGTATTGTGTCGAGTTCCAGAATCAATATGACTCTTGTAGCTGACAAACTTCATTCATCACAACATTACAGGAGCACTCTCAATGGGCGCCGTCCATTGACAAAATATCATCAAAAATGATAATGTCTAAATTCATGATATTTAAGATTTAGTGGCTTAAACAGAGAGAAGGTACATACCAATGCGGCCTTACTCTTTAGTTCCTCAAATCTAATGATCTATTCCCTTGCAAAGGTGGTTTATCAACTGTATCTCCAATCATATGGTGACTTCAAACTACTCCAATATCCTCCCTCATGTGCAAGAGAAAGGTTCTTGCAAAGATCTCAAAATTGAATACTACCAAATCTTCCATATCATTTCAATTCTCACCATACCCTTACTAGACATACCATGAAGGATATAGTACATATTGTCTAAAAGGTAATTTAAATTTATATTCCGAAGGTCATCATAAATTATACAGAGAGCCTTGATGCTACATGGTATTCAACTTCATTGGCCCAGAGTAGACCAAATATTGAATCAAAGTTCAAATTTGTTTTATTTCATCAGTGAAAGAATGATGGCGTCAATGAACTGATTCACCTACCCCATCACAGCTCCAACGTTCTGATATATAACACTTATAATTACTATGCAACTCTATGAGGTTAGCGATAAATAATAAATCAGCTCCAGTGAGTTTCTTGTGCTCCTCACTTGCTCATTTCACAGGAACATCACCCTTATGCTTACTTTGACCTAGAAGCAGGAATCTTGAGATTTATAACCTGCCATTTCTGTCATCACAAGATCCAGAATTTCATATACCTCCAAGGATCGTGGGTGCTTACCATCCCAACTAAAGAATGAATGCGGTTGATCCCTTATCTGGATTGAACTACTACCTCCATCCTTTTTCATTCCCAATCGTTTCATTTGGGCTCGCACCATTGCTACATCTTTCCACCTGCCACACGAGGCATATATATTTGAAAGCAATACATAGCCAGCTGAGTGCCCCTTCTCCAATTCCCAAAGCCTCTTTGCAACTCTCTGGCCAATATTCTCTTCTCCGAACCTGGAACAAGCACTCAACAGGGCTGCCCATGCGTTAGCTTCAGGATTGACTGGCATCGTGCTGATCAACTCTTCAGCTTCTCTCAAATGACCAGCTCGAGCAAGCAAATCAATAGCACAGGTATAGTGTCTGCCCTTAGGTGCGATGCCATAAACCTTTTCCATTGAATCAAAATACCGCAATCCTTTGTCTACCAAACCACAATGTGAGCAAGCAGATAGCACAGACAAAAATGTGGAATCGGTTGGAACTATTGCTTCTCTTTTCATTTCTTCAAACAAGGTTATGCATTCCTGTGCGAGTCCATTGTCTGAGAGCCCTTGAATCATTGCAGACCAGGATACCTCATTCTTTTCAGGCATCCTATAAAACACTCTCTTGGCATTCTCAAGGTCACCGGATTTTGCATACATATTTACGAGTGCTGTTCCCATGAAAACTTCATGCTGAATGCCAAGTTTCAAAATCTTACCATGGATGTTTTTCCCTTTGTCCAATGAACAGAGACCTGCACAGGCAAGAAGAACACTGGAAAATGTCATACGGCTTGGCATTTGCTTCGAGAGCAGCATTTTGTCAAAGGTCTCGAGCGCCTTTATGAAAATTCCATTCTCTGCATAACCAGAGATCAGCGCATTCCAAGATGCAGCAGTCCTATTGGTTATCTCATTGAAAAGCTCTTCAGCCTTGTCTATCTGACCATTACAGATATAACCCACTACCATCGTGTTCCAGCATACTGTGTTCTTCTCCAGTTTCGAGTCAAAGAGGCGTCGTCCATCAGCTAGATTTTTACACTTGCAATACATATCGATCAGAGAACCAGTGATGAAAATATCATTCTGAAAACCAACCTTCAATGCGTAACAATGGATACCACTTCCAAGGTGTAAATTCTCACAGCCAGCTGAAGCACTGATAACGCTTGCGAGACAGGAAACATTTGGCTTCTGACCACCATGAAGCATGAGGTAGAAAAGCTTCACAGCCTCCAATGCTTCCCCACTCTGGCCGTACCTTGCAATCATCACACTCCAAGAGACCGCATTTCTCTCAGGCATCTCTTCAAATATTCGACGAGCTTCCTTCAGGTCTCCCATTTGCGCATAGAGATCGAGAATGGCCGTCCATGAGACAACATCCCTCTCCAGCATCTCGTTAAAGACGGTTCTCGCTGTCTCCACATCACCCATCCTATGGTGAAGTGTGATCAACGAGTTCTGCACAGAGACATGACGATCAAAGTTAGTTTTGAAAATTAGTCCAACGACGCTCTTCCCCAGCTCGAATTCGCCGGCGCCTATACAGGCCTTGAGGACGCAGGTAAATGTCACCTCGTTCGGCAAAAGATCAAGCGCTAGCATGCGGCGAAAGTGCACAAGAGCATCGAGGTAGAGCCCATTGAGGACGAACCCGCTTATGAACGCAGTAAATGAGATGACGGTCTTGTAAGGGCAGCTCTCGAAGTAGTCGGCTGCCTCGCCCACGCTACCGCGCTTCATGTGACCGTCGACCATGAGCGTCCACGTAACGACATCCCTCTCCGGCATTTCGTCGAACGCCCTCCGTGCGGCGGCGAGGTCGCCCGCCCGCGTCAGGTCGGAGACCACGAGGTTGGACGAAAAGAGTTCGAAGGGGCGGTGAGAATCGGCGAGGGCAAGGTCGCGCTCGGCAGGGCAACCGGAGAGGGCGTACAGGGCGACGATCTTGGAGGAGACGGAGCGGTCGGAGGAGATGCCGTAGCGGAGGGCGTGGGCGTGGAGGGCGAAGGCGAGGGGAGCGTGGTGGGGGTCGGCGGAGCATTGGCGGAGGAGGGCGGCGCAGGTCTCGACGTAGGATTTGAAGGACTTGGGGGAGTTGAGGGAGCGGGCGCCGGCGAGGCGGCGCTTAAGGGTTCGAAGAGAGGAGAGGAGGAGGAGGTGGCGGCGGCATGCGGGCATAGGCGACGTTGGAGTTGGCAGATGGATGGGCTTCTCGTGCTGGTTAGGGCTCGATCATTTCGCCGCCTACGGCTGCGGTCTTCTTGGGATGCAATGCGTTTGAACAATAACTTTATTAAGATATTTATTTATAGTGATATGAATAAAATATTTTTTATTTAAAAATAAAAAAAATTAATGAGTAATACAAAAATAATTAATATGATAAAAAAATAATTTACTTGGTTTCACTGCTTTAATTTTATGTTATACTTCAGATATATTGTATGAAAACGATATATTTTATCTTATATAAAAAGTATGCAGCTGAAATATTATTATATATATTTCAAATAATAATAATAATAATTTTTAATAGAAGAAAGGAGTTCAGTATAAATATTAGTCGATTTAATAGAAAAAATAGGATGGTTAAAATAAAAGGAGAAACAAAAAAATTAAATGAGAGAGAGAGAAAAAAGAGATTGAGGCTGTTACATTTGATTTTTTATCATAATAAAGAATATTATGATATAGGCAGAGTGAAATTTATTTTAAAATTTAAAAGAGGTGCAATTATAATTAGTCATATCATTTGTGGCATTGGCTAAGAAAAAAAATATTCCATTAACCTAAAACATGTGAGGTGATTGGTACTTGAAATGAGATTATTTAGACATTTTGACTGAGAATAGTAAAGATATAGAATAGGATTTGGATTTATAAAGATCATGTATTGTATTCAGATCTAACAGGGAGCCTAGTAGTGCACCTCTAAGAGAGAATTATTGGATATGAGTGTAAAAATTAGTTGAGTGATCAATTGTTTAAGGATTTTTATTAATATTTTATATATAAAAATTTCTACACTCTATTCTTTATTTACTTTTCAAATTTTCATAATTCACTCTTAACAGATAGGTAAAGTCAATCTAATCTTAAGGAGTTATACAGTATAATATTACTGTGTTATACTGCCAACTATCTAAGAGTAAATTAAAAAAGTTTTAAAAATAAAAAAGATAATGGTAAAAATTTCTTAATCACAACTCATAGCCTCTTATATAAAAATTTAATTATTTCAATCAGATAATTATATACTTTATTCACACACAGCTACCCTTAAATTAAGATTATTCAATTTATATATAAAATATTCTATCATCATATCAGTAATAATGAGTATTATTCTTAGCTCTCGTATGCTTTTACATATTTACTGAGTTATATCGGTGCATTTTTTATTAATCTTTATATATATATATATATATATATAATAATAATAATAATAATAAAGAGGCGCGTGGCGGAACGCGGGGGCTCGTGTGGTGTGCCTCTACGCCCACACCAGAAGGTTACCCATCTCTAATGCCAACCCCAAGCTGATGGGACCCGCTTTCTGGACGTCGAAGCGAAGGCCACGTAGGCCTGGCCCACTCACCGCGTCCCCTGTGCGCGGTCAATTTAAAACTACGATGTTTTAAATTTGTAAATTATATTTTAATCTAACGTGTAACGCCTGTGTTTTACCACGTCATGAGGTGATTGCTTTAATAGCCCTGACGAAGCGTTAATGAAGATGTAATAATTATCATTGCAACTTCTAAATCGATTAATTGTTTAAACTAAAATATATTAAGTTAAAGGCGATGTTCACCTTAAAATTAACATTAACATTAAAGGCAATTTAGCTTACAGCAGCGGCCATCACCGTCCGACACGTCACACCATCGGTCGCTGGCGGCCGGCCATCGGCGACCTCAAAGAGATGCCCCAATTTAATCAAAGCCGGGCTGCGACGCCGCGCATCAAATCGCACCGCCTCCTCCGCCACCACAAACCTTCCCTGCCCTGCCCCACGCATACTCAAACTTGTGGCTCTCTCTCCCTTGCTCTCCATTGTTAATGTCTAAAACACTGAGAGCTCATTGTTTACTGCTAAACAGTGACGCCTTGAATCACTGCAGCCCTGATTCTGATTCCTTATAAGTATATGATCGCATAATTGAAGGCAACGTATCAGGTTTTGTCGACGACGGCCATGCAAGAGAAGCAACCGTCGATGTTTGATCTGCCGGTGGACGAGGAGAGCAGGGCCACCGAGCTCCGCCTCCTGTCGGTGGCCGGCCCGCACATGCGTGCCTTCCACCTCGCCTGGCTCTCCCTCTTCACTTGCTATTTCTCCACCTTCGCCGCCGCACCCCTCCTCCCCGTCATCCGCCGACAGCTCCACCTCTCCCCCGTCGACGTCTCCAACGCCGGCGTCGCCTCCGTCTCGGGCGCCATCTTCGCCCGCCTCGCCATGGGCGCCGCCTGCGACGTCCTCGGCCCGCGCGTCGCTTCCGCCGCGCTCGCCCTCCTCACCGCTCCCGCCGTCTTCGCCGCCTTCGCCGTGTCCTCCCCCGCCGGCTTCGTCTTCCTCCGCTTCGTCGCCGGCCTCTCCCTCGCCAACTTCGTCGCCAACCAGTACTGGATGAGCTCCATGTTCGCCCCCGCCGTCGTCGGCCTCGCCAACGGCATCGCCGCCGGATGGGCCAACGTCGGCAGCGGCGCCGCGCAGTTCCTCATGCCGCTGGTCTACTCCGGCCTCCTCCGCCTCAGCGACGGCAGCCACTCCTTCGCCTGGCGCGCCGCCTTCCTTCTCCCGGCGACGCTGCAGGTGCTCGGCGCGCTCGCCGTGCTGGCCTTCGGCCAAGACCTGCCGGACGGCGACAGGGCGTCAAAGAGGCCGACGACAGTATCGAAGGACAGCTTCTGGGTGGTGCTGGCCGGCGGGCTGGGCAACTACAGGGGGTGGGTGCTGCTGGTGACGTACGGGTACTGCTACGGGGTCGAGCTGGCAATGGAGAACGTGGTGGCGGAGTACTTCTACCAGCAGTTCGGGCTGGGGGTGGAGGCGGCGGGGATGGTAGCGGCATGCTTCGGGATGTCGAACGTGGTGTCGCGCCCAGCGGGGGGAATGGTGTCGGACGCGATGGGGCGGAGGTACGGGATAAGGGGGAGGCTGTGGAGCCTGTGGGCGGCGCAGACGATGGGAGGGGTGCTGTGCGTGGTGCTGGGGAGGATGAGGTCGCTGGCGGCGTCCATGGCGGTCATGTGCGCCTTCGCCCTCTTCGCGCAGGCCGCGTCCGGGCTCACTTACGGCGTGGTGCCCTTCGTCTCCAAGAGGTGATCTGCCTGCCTCTTCCTCTCTTTCAAATTACAAGTCACTAAGTCAGGAATGGACAAAAATTTTCAACTTGACTAATGTTTCTGCATCGATTAGGTTGCTTTGGATCAATCATCTTTACCCAAACTAAGTAGTTCTCAAATCATTGTTGCAGATCACTGGGAGTTATATCAGGGATGACAGGGAGTGGAGGAGCCCTGGGCGGGGCGGTCAACCAGCTGCTCTTCTTCTCAGGCAGTAGCAGCTTCTCCAAGGCCACGGGCATCTCCCTCATGGGGGTCATGATCCTTGTGTTCACTCTCCCAGTTACCTTCATCTACTTCCCCCAGTGGGGAGGCATGCTCTGTGGCCCTTCCACCAGGGAAGAGGAAAAAGATGAAGAAGATCATGATCACTACCACTTGCTCAAGTGAAGTGAGAATCCATTGATCAAAGACATCACAACAACCTCCTCTTCCTCTTTCTCTTCTTCTCGTCATTATTCAGGAGGAGAAAGTAAAAAACTGAGGTTGTTGATTGTTGGGTGTCTGTAATGTGCTGCTTTGTAAGGATATTAAGAAAAACCAGCCTGAATCCGACCCATTATGTATGCCTACTAATCTACCTTTATTAAGATAATTACTTTCAAACCCTTAAAATTTGAAAATGATAGAATTTTTCTCAATATTTAAATTTAACAACGAAGGAGGAGTGCAAGTATAAGTTTTTAAATCTACAAGAGAGAGAAACTTAGAGGGGTCCAGGTGCGATTAAGAGATAGAAGAAGGTTTGAGAATGCAATTATTCGTTTTATTTGTATTTACACGCATTGAACATGGATAAAGGCTGATTAATTAACAAAGTTCGGGTTATTCACAAGAGTTCACTTCCTTTAACTCTTCTTCTTCTTCTTGATGACTTTGTTTGTATCTGCAGCACACGGTTGTAAACCAAAGCATGTGTTTTTTGCCACAAATTTTGAGCCTCCAACACACTGTTTGCTAAATTAGAGCAGCTGCTCTCATTGCAATCCTCAAAGTATTTTCCAGAGACACCTGTTAAGTGAGGACTCAATGCAGCATAGCAAGTTGTTGCTGCTCCCTACAGCTCAGAAAACATAAATATTAGCTTTTCCGACAGTGAGACTTCCTCTCTTTTCAAAAGTTTTTGAGTTACCTGTGATGTGGATTTCAACAGCCTTGCTGCAAGAAAGAACATTGAATCTGCAAGATAACAATTATCAATTGCACTGGAAAGTGATGGTCTAACAAATTTAGTCATGGAAAATAGCAGCAGTGTCGATAAGTCGTGCCTGTGATTAAACCTTTATGATCCCTTATTATCCCAGTCTTCACTATTCCTGGATGAACTGCATTGATTGTTATCTTTGCATTTATTCCCTGCAAATTTTATTTTTATACATTTCTCCAATTACATAGGCATTTCCCAATTGATTCACTAACCATACACACATACCTTCAATCTTCTAGCCATCTCTTTAGCATGCATAATGTTTGCCAGTTTAGACTGTGCATAAGCTAATGTGCCATTGTATCTACAAAACAACAGTAACCATTATTTTAGGGATAAAATTAATTTAGGAATATTTTCTATGGTTGATTGCAGCAACATCCTACAGAAACTATCCTTTATAATTTAAAAATAGTAGAAATATCATTTTATGGTTTTAAAATTTCAGAAACTATCCCTTGTAAATTGGAAATAGTAAAAAAGATATTATATTTTGGAGTTATAAAAATATGATTTCCGTAATTTTAAAATAAGAGTGATTTCTAGTATTTTGAAATATAAAAGGAGAGGTTTCTGTTATTTCAAAACTATGAGTATCAGTTTCTGCAATTACCCTAGACTACAGGAAGTATTGTTATAATCAACCCTATTTTCTAAAGAAAGAAGAATTCTTACTCCTTGGGATTTATCATGTGAGAGAGCTTGAATCTTCTCCTTTTAACCCAAGTGTGAATCACTGATGAGACATTAATGATCCTCCCTTCAGTTCCTGTTCTTGCTGCTGTTTCAATCATTTTCTCCAACAAAAATTCAGTAAGTAGAAAATGACCTGAAATTTTATATGTAAAAGATCACATTTTGGATGTCAATTAATCATTCATTGCACAGGTAATAAATTTGCTTATGTTAAAACATAAAAAAACAGTTAAAAAGCATCATCTTTCGATTAAAACTTAAAAAAAGGCCTAGTAGTTAAAGAAGAAAAATGCCCCTAAATACTTGTAAGAGAGTAATCAACTAAGCTCAATGAATTAGTACAGTTGAATTCGATGGACCACCTAAACCAAGATGGATCCAACCCAGCTTGAAACTTGCTGACATTGCTTTTCCAGGGAGCAGGGCTCATGCATTACTATTATTATGTACGAATATTGTCAGAGAAATTTTCCTATGCACACGAGCTCTAGGACCAGCCGGTGAGTGTGTGATCTTCTCCTGCCCGCGAAAAAATTGATGATGAATTGGGAATCAAGAAAAGGTTTTCACTTTCTTTTTTCCTCTCTTTCCATCTGCCTACCACTCTGCAAAAGATAGCACAGTGAGAGTGCAATTGATGGGTTTGTGCTCATGATGTTTATTTTTCATCTTTTTCAAGTGGACAGCATGCATGCATTTTTGCCTCCATGGGAAAACCAAAAAGGCATATCTATTTCCTGGTCATCAATGTTTAAGCATCTAAGGTTGCTAATTTTTGATCTTATTGGTTCAATCAGTAAAACTCAATAAAAGCTGCTAAGAAAGAACTTGATTATACTGTAAAGTCAACATAATACAGAGAGTGAAAATTTAAGGAAAGCATGGAAGGATATATATATATATATGGAGAAATTTTTAGTTACCTAAGTAGTTTGTAGCAAAGGTCATCTCAAACTTGTCTTCAGTGAGTTGTAGCTTCTTGCAGTATTTGCCAGCATTATTTCTGCAAAGAGTACAAGTGGCTCAAAATATTAATTTAAACAATATTGTGAGCCGCAAAGAAGACTTAATTAACTCACATGAGGATATTAAGTGGTAATCCCAGAGACAAGAAATTGGAGCAAAATCTTTGGATGGAAGCAAAAGAGCTCAAATCCATCTCCATAATGATGATCTCTGCATCTGGTGTTTCCCTTTGTATCCATTCTTTGACTTCAGCAGCTCTCTTGAGGTCTCTTGCAGGGACTACTAGTGTAAGCCCTCTTTTTGCAAGCACTCTTGCAGTTTCTGCTCCAATTCCTGATGTTGCTCCTGTTAGAGCAAACACCAATCTCATAACATATAGGAAGATAATATAGAAAGATACATGGGCTTTTACAGATAAATATATAATCCGTAGGAAAAAAGCGAGGAAGAAAATTACTGTTGTTGGTGGATTACAGAGTAAAAGAGACTTGTGCCATAATGAAGTAAAAGATATTTATTTATTTTTCCTTTTAAGAAACTTTAGTCAAACATTAATGTCACTGTTAGGGAAATTAAACTTGTTATTGCTTAAATTTAATTCATGGTCCTGAAGATGATGGTGAAAGCAGTATTTTGCCTTAAGTTCATTATCTAATCAGGAAAAAAAAAAACTTCGACTACTGGAAAGATAAGCTTTCAGAGATTAATTCCACCACTAAATGTACATAGACAGTACGGAAAGAATGAAAACAAAAGATGGAAGGAATTGTTAATGAAAAGTTCTTAGTTCCTGCTGGATTGAACCTTTATAAGGTATAGGACTAGAGATCATATGAGACAAAAAAGCATAGCAATAAAGAGTCATTTTAAAAAACTGCACAACTTGGCTCACTCACAAGATGCAGATAGCAATACTAAGCTCATATAATGATTAAACTACATCTTGTGAGTCATTATACATCTATGTATACCTACATAAACTTTAGTAGCTCTATAAATAATAAAAGTTTGGCCGCATAAGATATGCATATGTAGGTATCACTCTTAATACTGAACTTAATTAAGAGTATTCTGCTCTTCTATGATGCAACATCATTACAGAATCACACATGTTTGGAATTTCAAGATTGCATTAATGTTAAACACACAAGGAAGATCCAGATAGATTTAGAAACTAAACAGTCATTATTTTAATAATTTTAAGAGTAACACTTCCTAAACAGCACTATACGAAACCGAAACAATATTACAGAACAAGTTTGTTTGTTGATCATTCAAGATTGCATTAGTGCCGAAGAAATTTACACATGAGAAAGATCTGGAGAGATTTGGACATTAATCAGCGATAGTTGCAGAATGTCACTCCCTAAAAATGAGCTAATTTACTGCATCCTGCACAATGCTATACAACCACAGAAAATACAGAGCAGTACTAGTTTTTTAATGACTTAAGATTGCATTAGTGCTAAGGCTATATACACGTGAGAAAGATCTAGGACGAACTGGAAACTAGTAAGTAATGGTTGCAGTAAGATTAAGAATTGTCCCACCCAGATGATGAACTAGCTAAAAGCATCTCTGCACTGCTATACAACAACAACATCACAGAAAAAACTTGTTCGTTGATCCAAGAGTGCAATGCTAAGGATACATGCACATGAGAAAAGATCAAGAAACATCTAGTTCAGACTAACCAGTGATGATTGCAGTAAGATTATGTGAATAAATTTCTTGTGAAACTTGCTCTGCAGAACAACTTGATCCGAACCCACTTGGCCCAGCCACACCCAGCAGGTATCTCAATGTTTCTCTCATTCCCTGAAACATGGCGACCTCAAACTTCACCATGAACGCAGCTCCACCAGCATCCTTCCACCTCAAATTTATACATCAAAAGGCAAGGAGTAGTAGCAGCAGCAGCAGCAGTATGCATGCCATGAAGACAGATGCAGACAACAACATGACGTTTGTCATATGCAATCAATCCTCTCCCTCTCCACTGCCCGCTGCTGGCAAAAGCTCGATCAACTCACTGCACATCCCTTGATTGATGAACCAAGTTCACTTGAAATCAAAATTTGAAAGCCGCAGAGAGGGATGTGGGGATTCATGGCGTCTCCGGAGAAGCTAGTAATAGCCGAGGGGGGGGTTAGGGGGAGTGCATGTGTGGGAGCCCAAAAGCATGATGATGGCATAGTGCTGGGGTGGATTAGGGAGGAAGGAAGCATGGATGGGGACTTCTCATGCAATTGATCGAACACTTGGTGGGCACGAGGGGCCACTGAGCTTCCCGGTGAAGAGGCAGAGGCGATCATTGATGCTTAGTCTACAGGCAGCACTGGTTCTCTTGCAGAGAGAGAGAGAGAGAGAGAGAGAGAGAGAGAGGAAGGGTCGAGTTGAAGATGGAGCAAGAACAGGCTTTAGATTGCACACTATTGCTGGATCGCAACACCCCCAACGTACCCCACTGCCACCATGCACAAGCATGATTCGTCTCGAGCCTCCCTGCAAAGCATTCTGTGTCAGTTTGTATATATTTATGCATTGACTAGCAGATATAAGCCAATGTTGGGGAAAATATTGGCTTGTAGTTTAATCCAAACTCTCCAGCTGATGATAAATTTGCACTAGAGTTTAGCGAGGAAGAATTTTTAATGTGTATCTTGAAGGATCTTGATCTGCGCGCTCATGTTCTTGTTTAGTGTTATATTATCTTGCTTTTGTCTTCATGTGGCTACATGCCAACAAAAAGAGAAAAAGCAGGAGAAAGGGGGCAGACTAGCAAAGAGGTTCTCCAGCCGAAACCTGTCATTCCCTATCTCTAGTAGCTACTCAACTCTGCTCACAATTTTGTTCCCCAAAAGCTTAGAAATCCACTGGACTTGATTTTTAGACTTCAATCATCATCAGAGACCATTTGATTTAAAAACACCTCCCCCTCCCTCCCTCTCTCTCTCTCTGTCTTGAATGTAAAAATAATTATATTTACACCCTTCTCCTATTTTCACTTACATCCTCTTTAAATTTTAAACTAATAAAAATTTATTGAAATTTTAAATCTGTAATTATATCTTCTGACTCTTGTTTGACCGATGTAATATTATTTTATTATTATGATAACAGGAAGATGATGTAGAAAAAATATTATTAAAAAATAATATCAAATTAGTAAAATAAAAGTGGGGGGTATTTGCGTAGCTTTAACATTTTAGAATGAAAATTTTATTATTTTTAAATTTAGAAATGTTTAAATACAATTGAGAATTGACAAATAGTAGATTTTAGAATAAAAAATATATTTTAAAAAAATTTAGAAAGGTGTAAATGCAATTGAGAAATAGTAGATAGAGTGTGAGCATAATTTTTTAAAAAAATTATAATAATTAATATTAAGTCATATGTCTTGCAAAAAAAATTTAAAAAAAAAATAATGAGGAACAGTTCTACAATAACAGTGAGCATAAAGTATTATTATGATAACAAAAAATATATAATAATATATGGATAAGATCTTACAACAATAATCAAATAGAAATCTTATAGTAATAATAGAATAAAAACTCTATAAAGATAAAATATATATATATAATTCTATTATGATCAGTTACCCTAGAATAATAAATAATACTAAAGTCGAAATATTACCTTGAGATAAAATGTCTACAACAACAATGATAGATTATAAACTTCTTACGATCATTTAATTAGGTATTCTTACTCTATCTATATATGCCACTTAAGATATGCTTGTGACTATTTCCTTAAGAGCTTAAGATCTTATAAATATCCAAACTGATCAATGAGGTAAATACAGGTAGAAGAGATGATCAGTGTATAAATATACATAGGAGTATATATAGTCCTACTTTTGTATGCAGATAACCCATACAAAGGAATCACATTGCATGATCTTGAAACTCCCAAATTAAGGACAAAATAAATCATGTTCTAAATTGCTCAAACATAAAAATATAGGGGCCAAACTGAATGCCACTCAGGAATCTAGGGGTTTGAATCACAGTGCAACTTTTGTCTCCAAGTGAAGCTGGATTTGGGGTCATCCTTGAGTTGTTCTTTTAATGGTGGGGGGACAAGGACTTCCAGGGGAACTTAGATTAGATTAATCTAAAGGCAACAGTCAACCTTTGTACACCCAGTTCATGATTACAATCCCTGCAAGCCTAATTAATTACACTGAAAACCTCATTCCTCATCCCAATAATAAGCCAACATTGTAGACCGTCGTTTGCTTTGCTTTAGAAAAGTAGTATTATTATATATCAGTGATCCTTCCAAACTATATTTAGCAACTAACTAGTATTCCAAATCATCATTTAATAGATGAGTAGTGAGAGCAATGAGGATGTAGATGTTTGAGGATGCTGATGAGGCAACTTTTGAATACTGTGCAGAGAGTTGATGAAGCTTGTCTTGTTTGATGGCAGTGTGTGTTTGCTACTGAGCCTGCACTGCAACTGAGACATCAGGTACGTTCTTCCAGTCCATGACCCTGCTACTAATTCTTTAATGACTGCAATTACCTGAAGCTGCATTTGAATGCACGCACAGTGTTCATTAATGGAATGCCCTCCTCCCTGGCTCTTCTTTCTTTTTTGAAGCCTTCTTGGCATGTGCAAAATATCTCATTCCAATTCATTGCTCTTCAGAAAGCTACTTCAACGCATTACCCATCTCATTCTCATGTGCAAATAAATGTTAAAAGGTAAACTGTACAAAGCTTCAACAAAATTTGAACCCTATTTCATGTACGCCGCAGCCTCCTCTTTAGGGCTTTTGGGCTTCCTCGATTTGTTCGCGTCATTGATATTGGGCCGGGGCCGGGGCCGCCGCCGGCGCCTGCCCCACCCCCCGCTCCAGATCCGGCTCCCCGGCCCCTCCTCCGCCTCCGCCTCCGCCGCCGCGGCAAGACCTCGAATCCCTGCTGAGAAGCCTCGTCAGCAGCAGCATCCGGCTCCCCAGCGACTTCAAACCCATCCCTAGCTCCCCATCCGATCCCCTCCCGGCCGAACTCGACCCCAGCGCCTCCGGCCCATCCGACCCCGGCGTCGGCATCTCCGGATCCAGCGGCGATGCTTCCGAAGTCGTCGCCGCTCGATTAGCTGCAGCGGGAAGCGCAGCGGACTCCCCCGTCTCCACCGAGGAGCGGCAGAGCGGGCAGGTGGCGTGGGAGCGGAACCACATGTCGATGCACTCAATGTGGAAGCGGTGACCGCAGCGCGGGAGGGCGCGCGTCTTCTCCCCATCCTCGAACTCGCTCAGGCACACCGCGCACTCCGCCGGCTCCTCCTCCTCCTCCTCGTCCTCCTCCGCCGCGGCGGCAAAGACGAGGACGGGGAGGGACTTGAGGACGCCGGGGTCGAGGCCGCGGCGGTCGGCCGCGGGGGAGGAGGGGGGCTGGAGGCGGTCGGGGTCGATGGGGAAGGAGAGGCGGCGGCGGAGGCGGCGGGCGCGGCGGCGTCGGAGGAGGAAGCGCGAGCGGAGGTAGAGGTGGAGGAAGAGAAGGAAGAGGACGGCCGAGAAGAGGACGACGGTGGAGACGAGCATGACCTTCCCGCTGAGGGCGTAGCCGCGGGAGTCGGCAGTGGCGGTGGCCGAGGCGGCCGCCGGTTTCGCGTCGGGGTTCGCGTCCATCGCGGCTGCTCCGCCCGAGGAGGTAAGCGTTAGCGGACCCAGCCTCCGTATCGCCCTTTTATAACGGCACGCGTAGAGCATACCGATCAAATAGGCGGGCGCGATATTTTACTTGATGTGGCAGTAAATGTACGGAAATGGGGCTGGACGGGGGGAGCGTATTATCGAGGCAGGGAGGGGTATTTCGGGGATTGGAGGGTTGGGAGAGTGAAGAAGTTTCCGATGGGCTACCGCGGGGATGTGAAGTTTCAGTGTATCGGAAGAAGCTTCCAGGAAAGGAGTCCTAATCTGGATGCAGTGTGTCATGATCATAAAGCCGATCTCAATGCATCCGAGAGTCCATAATTCTTAAATCTAGAATTATTTAGAGTGGGTGAATTGTATATATATATCCACACCTTTATAATAAATATTTTAGAGATAAGTATATTTAGAAACTTATAATATTACCTGATTGGGCATGTCTTAAAATAATAGTAAGCTTTTATTTTTATTCTATGTATTATCACTCTTAAATTTATCTCTATCATACATCTCTTATTAATATCTAGTACCATTTGAGTTCTAATACTAACTAGCTTAAATATTGTAAAAAAAAAAACTTAACTTAAAAGGAGAAAGAGTATTATAAGATAATGTAGTGCAAATAAAATTTAAAATATATAAAATATATTATGATATATCAAAATTAATTAGTCTTCTAATAATTTTTTTTAAAACTTAACGAGACTTATCACTCTTAAATTTATCTTTGTATAATTATAAATTTCTTACTAATCTAATATCACTTGAGTTCTAATACTAATTAGATTTAAATATTATAAAAAACTTATTTAATTTGAAAGAGAAAGAGTATCTTAAGAGAATGCTGTACAAATAAAATTTAAAAAATATAAAATATATTATGATATACCTTAATTAATTAAATTATGATGAGTTATTTTTATGATATTTTTTTAGAACTTAATAAGTTTTGAGGCTAATTAGTCTAATCTCGAATAAATTACATCATTTAATAAGATTATATCATATAATATTATTAAAAATTAATAAGTAAAGAACAATCATTTAGTTTATAGAACTTTTTAGACCTATATCTAAGTGATACATCCTATTTTTATATTCTATCACCTACATTGAATCAGATGAACATCGTTCATCATTTATTTTGAATTCGAAGAATATAATATTAAAGATCTTTAATCTTAGGCGTGGCATTCGATAAGATAATATATGTATGCTTAAAAAATAGATCATCTTCCCTTACTAAGAAAAGTAAAATTAAAATATCTTTGTTCAGCGTATTTAACCAAAAATTCCTGTTAATAAATTATTAAAAAAATAAGAAGGTCATGGATTAGACAGATAATGAAAACAAAAATTCCTGTGAAATTTGAGAACGACAGTGAGTGGATTTGTTTAAATAGATTTGTCTTTTTTTTTTTTTGGGGGTCAGCTTTCAAAGAAGATAATAATTTATTTAAAAGAGGAGTTGTAAAGAACGAGGAGGAACAAAACCCCGACGCTTATCCTCCTTTTTTTTCCTTTGCCCCGGTCAGCTCGGTTCAGCATTCATATCTGCATTTATTGGCTTCAGCTTTCTCGCGTGAGGGGAGGGATTTGGGACGGCACGACACACGTAAAGGTCAGGGAGGCAGCGAGAAGGGAGAGGCCACCCTCCGCCTCTCCACGCACTCCACGTACCGATTCGGACGCATAGTTTATCCGGACGAATTCAACTCATTGGAATGGCAGTCTAATTTTAGTCCCACATCGGGAGATCCGAGATGGGGGATGGGAGCGGTGGGCTTTAAAGGGAGGGCGGGGGGTTGGGACTCAAAACTCACCGTCCCTGTCAGGGTTGAGAGATGGCTGATCAATGATCGTTTAGAGACGGTCAGCCGTGCCGACAACCTTAATATCGAACACAACCTTTTAACGGGGCGAGCCCGGCCTGCCCTACTTCGGCAGTCACCTGGGTTCGTCAATTTTTGGATGGGCCCTCTTCCTTAGTTGGGCCCTACCAATTTCTCTTTTAAATTCTTCGCATTATAATTAAAACCTCAATGCATGTTTTTTTTTAAAAAAAAATTTAAACCGTGCAATTAATTCTTTAATTGGATTTCAACGTAATTTTTATTATTATAAGATAGTGGAGGTGGGGATGTAATTATTCATAAATAAAAAAATAAAAGAATACCAAACGATATTATTAGATACTGGTTTTAAGGAATTAATGTTACCTCCAGGTGGATCAAATGAATCCGTCACCGATTTATCTATTTAATCTTCAATTGAGGATCTCATTAAATACACTGTTAATTAGGACGGTGTTAGAACCTAGCTATCCCTATTTATTTATTTATTTATTTATTTTGTTGTTTCTAAAAAATAATCAAAGGATGTTTTTTTTTACTAATCCAAATTTAAAAATATTTAAAAAAATATGAGTACTCTGTATGATTTTACATAAATACTCTGCCAAGTTTATAATCTCCAGTATAAAAATTTGTTTACGACAATAATGATTAAAGTTATTATAATAACTAAGACATATAAGGTAATATTACATAGGAGATAATATATTGTATAGAATAGAGTATTAGGAAGAGAATTAGAGGTAGAAATAAACCATATTAAAGCGGTTCTTAAAATGATTTGAAAGAAAGGATGCAGTGATCAAACAGGGGTACCTCAAGATTTGAATTAAAATGCAGGTTAAATGAAGGATGAAGCTGGGGAGGGCTTTTGTCCTTCCCTCCCATCTCCTCTCTCTATATATTTTCCTGGCACCAAACTCGCTCATCTGCCAAACATTTCATCATCCTTTGAGTCTTTGACAGCAACCAACCAACCCTCCCTCACTCACTGCACCTTCGCAATCCCACAATTAAGCTTATAAATTAATCCAACATCCCTTCTCTCTCCCTCTCTCTCTTTAAATATATTTTTTCATGGCAATGAGGCAGCTCAGAGGAGCAGCAGCAGAAGGCGGCGTCGTCGTCGACTCCAAAGCACGGCTCGTCCAGGAGATTTGCTCCGCCGGATCCATCTTCTCCTCCTGCCCTCACCGCCGCCGTCCGCCGCGATCCCCGCCCTTCGTCGACTGGTTCCTCCTCCTCGGAGTACGTTTTTTCTTTTTCCTTTCCCTTCTTCTTCAATTCCATTAAAACTTATACAGTACAGAAGAAAAGGTTGCATTATTTTTTCATTGGAACAACTAAAATGAGGTATTGGTAGTATTCACAGGTTGATGATGCGGACGACAAGGCTGATGCGATCGGAAAACGCTACCGTCAACTTGGTACGTCGATTTTATTTTTTGGGAATCGGCACAAAATTTAACCCTTTTTTTTTTGTTCTCCGCTTTAATTTTAAGCTGATGCTGGAATGAAACTTGCAGCGTTGCAGCTTCATCCGGACAAAAATAAGCATCCCGAGGCCGATGTGGCATTCAAGCTTGTTTCCGAGGTAAAATAATTAATTTTATATGAAAATAGAGATTGAGTTAATATATAAATTAAGAAAAGATTAAAGTTAATTAAATACCTAGTTAGATCATTATACGCTGCTCTTTTGCTCATCTTGTCCTATTAATTTGATCTCTTGCGTTTTAATTAATTTCCTTCTAAATTATGTAACGACCAAATTAAAGTTTTCAGTGAATTAAGGAGGGATGTGAGCATTTAGCTTTTGTTTTCTTTTCTTTTCCTCTTTCCTTCCTTCCTTCCTCATTAAAAGCATAAAAAGCAGCAGCAAGCATTAATAATTTGTGTTTGGCCTCCTTCCTTCCTTTGGTTGGCTTTATAGGGCAGTCAATGAGGGAGGAGGTCCTCTTTATGTTAAGCATCAATCATGTTCGGACCGCATGCTTGCATTGCATGCCCCTCCTCTCCCTCTTTTAGAATTTAATTGAATACGCAAATCAGCATCTAATGGAAGTTTATTTTTCCCTTTTTGCAACATACAGAGTTCGTATATCTGTGGAGATGCATAAAATTTTAAGCTAATCAATCCTTTTGACCACCTTTAGTAATTTGAACAATGTATGCTATGTATACTCATCAGGCATACGCATGTCTCTCGGACAAAGCCAAAAGGAGCGCCTTCGCTTCGGATAGGCGGAGCAACTTCTGCCGAGAATGCTACGATCGCTACACCGACACCATCAGAAGTATGCCGGAGGAGCGACAACGAAGAGCGCAACAAGAAGCACCAAGAAGTAGCACTAGTAGTAGTAGTAACAGAAATAGAGTGATGAACACCTTGAGGCAACTGCAAAAGATGTTAAGGGACGAATGCCAAGTGATCGAGGGCTGCTTGAGGGCGAACGCCGGCGGAGGGCACAGCTGGAGGGACTCCCCCTTGTTCAATCCCAGCGAGCAAGGTGGGCCTTCTTCTTCTTCCTCCTCATCGAGGTATCCCTACATCAGGCGGACCCTGGAGAGGGCGCAGGTGATGAATCGTTGCCGCTCCGGTAGAACTTATTACGACGGAGAACGCCGGTGCGGAGGAGGAGGAGGAGGAATGCCTTGCGAGTCGCCTGTGTATGAAGTGGGGGAGAAGGCTCTTCCGAGTAAGAATGCTAATTATTTCAGGTTCTGAGGATGAAATCTGGATGTGTTTGTTTAATTAGGTTGTCAACGGCATGGTGTTATTTGTTTACATTTCCTTTTCGTCCATTGAAGATTATGATGCTGTTTAATTATTACGATGCGTTTAATTAATGTTTCTGCATTTTAGGAGATAGGGATAGGTTATTAAGATAAGAGATTATTTTATCTCAGGCTATAGGGATCGGTTGCATGCATCTCCATCAGCATAGCATACTTATTCTTCTTCCAATATCACAACTTGGATGGTCCTTACAATGCAATTATTTGTTGAGGAAATCCATATAATTATTCCTTATAAAACAATGACTTTGCAACTTAAAATTGTCATAGTACTACAAGTACAGTAAAACTAAATGCATTTGTAATAAGTAATAACCAAAACTTTTAATCTATTGGCATGCGGCATTGCCGATTGAATTCAATTTTTTTGTTAGCTTCCATCCAATAAATTACCACAAGACTTGATGGCAATACTTGCAATTTTATAAGACCCTTCAAATAATTAATATTTTTAAATAGTATTTCTACTTTTATTTACATTCATATGTTATTGCTCTCTTTTTTTTCTTTGGGACAGTGCTTAACTGCTATCCTTTTTCTGCTATAAAAATAGAGACTGCAAACACTTAACATCCACATTTTGTGCTAAACAATCGTCGTTGCTGAAGTTGCTTAACAAGATCAATACATATTCTTTCTGGAAAAATTCACAGCCATGTTTGAGGGTAAGCATTTAATCCTTGAAAAAACAATTTCACATATGGGATACTACTTAAAGCAAGAAGGAACAAAAACAATGCTGAAGATCGACTTCTCTACTGCACACATCAAGGATTGGACCGGAAAAGTCTCCATGATCCAGGTGACAATGTTGAAAAATCATGAGTCTTGTAAACCGAGTTGTTCTTTTTTTGTGTGTGTGCCAACAGCAGGATTGAAGTGAGCTAGATGAGTCTCAGTTCATATTCGCCTGCCATTGTGATGTATCGCACCCATGGAAGGGCTTGGTAACCACTCTTTTCAATAATTTTCAGATATCGAACCTAAGCAACCAATCGATGAGATCAATCCATTTAGGTATCAATTGATTTAAGTCGTCAAGTACAGAAGTTGTAAAGAAAAAAGATATACCTGTATTCCAGATACGGTGAAATAAGGGATCTCGAACTTTACACGTATAGGAGCCTTTTTCTCTGGGGCTGCTTCTTCTGCAGTTATACTGGGAAGACTAAACTCCGCCCTGCACATGTACTCCTAAGTGTGGTGAATAACAGCATTAGAAACATGAAGATGGGCAGGTAAACACAAACAAGAATTAGATCCATAACTTCTGGTTGCAGCATTAGTTATATCTTACTTTGCCACCAGGAAAGGATTTTATTTTCCACACCAGTGCATCGTTTTCAGGTGCATATGTAGCAGAGCCCATTGATGTCCGGATGTTGGGATTGGTGGAATCCGAAGGTACAGGCAGCTCAATTTCCACATTTGTTGCTGTGCTGCATGCGGTGAAATGATGACAAAAATCAGAAAATGATGGCACGATCTATATAACAATTATAATATGGGGTATCATCAGCGGCAAATCAATGCAATAGCACCTTCTTTCCTTGAACTGACTTCGTGCCTTAACCATGATCTCTACGCGACTTCTTGAGTGCCTCTCAACCTGAGCCTCTACCCAGATTGGAGGCTTTACCTGAATTACCAGGATAACAAACGTGCAAGTAATACAAATGATCAACAAACTATATAATAAAGGGAAATCTCATTCAGAATTCTGTTTCACGCAAATTCAGAAATCAAGGTTCACCTGAGTGCTGAGTCTGTATGTCATTAAGTCAAAGGACCCATCAGGTGGTATGAAGGATATTGTCCTGTCATTCTCAAAACGTGCCAAACGGACACACCTTACGTAGACAGATGGGAAAACTCAGTATCCAGTAACTACTGACTGCATTTAGCTAAAATGTGAGAAAACTTACTGGTGAAACTTGATGTCATCTAGGTCTATCGCTTTCCCCTTAGTTGTCCGACCTTGAGCTTCCAAAAGTACCCGGTCATTCAGCCCAAGTTTACATTCAGGCATTCCACTGCATAAATGTTGCATGATTACTACTAAGTCCAATTTCTGAAACGTGACCCTAGTTTACATGGTATTATGTTATACTAGTTACAGTGTAGGGACAAAATAACGTCTGGAAAAAATTAAATGAACTTCCATTACAGCATTTGCGATGAATGAAAAAACCTGTAGGCAGAATCTTCACATTGACAAAGCATATATGCCAATAATCACAAGCAACAGTCTTTGTTCACATGTTTTACCCACTAATTGGTAGTTGAAAAAGCAATGGTCATGCCGCTGTCATTTATATATACAAGAATGGCTCCATTGAGTAAGACAGCATAAGAAAACAGATAGGTTGTTCTTCAATTTAAATATTTGAATATGCATGCACTTTATAAACGAGGTAGCTTCTGATGCTCTACGATGAGTTAAGGTTCTTATTTTTTACTCAATTGTTTCCTGATCAAGTAATAGTTTTTTCTTTATTTTCTAATTTAACATAAATAAGGTGTATGTTATTCGAACTTTAATTAAAAATAAAATCTAATTCACTGTAGATTTCAGTTAAATTGCTAAACAATAAGCCAAGAACAAACAAAAAGAATATATTTAACCAACTATCCAGCGTAAGCCTGACTTGAAATTCTTGACGTACATCAAATGTAAATATGCCTCAGGATCTATCAGACTTACTAAAAATTTTCATCTTAAATGTTAACAA
The DNA here is from genome assembly GCA_030544415.1 of Thalia dealbata. Classification (NCBI taxonomy): domain Eukaryota; kingdom Viridiplantae; phylum Streptophyta; class Magnoliopsida; order Zingiberales; family Marantaceae; genus Thalia; species Thalia dealbata. The sequence continues at coordinate 18,234,752 of CM060458.1, forward strand.
GTAGTCAACTATGTAAAAGTGAAGATATAATAATGAAACTGATGATTGCATAGAGCAAACTGAAAGTTGTGTGGCTGGGGCAAGTCTAATCATAATTTGTATTTTATTATAATGAAATTGGTGATCAATCATCATTAAGGTCTAAGAAAAAGAATAGATCAAAATTTCACAAAAATAATTAGGCAAAATAAAATCTACATGAATAAATCAAACATCTGAGATTGATTAATCCCATTCTAAAATGGCTGGGTATGCCTTGTTCAGTAAGAGAAAGGTAGCTATAATAGATTGTAACAAAGCCAATCTGAAGAGTTGTTCTAGCAGGTCCTTTATAGCCATATAAAAGCTGGCTAGCCCAACAGCAGCAAGAGGAGCAGTGAGTTTTTTGAATCTTCTAACAGGTTGTTTTAACATAGCAATCATGTTTCTGGTGAACTATTCTACACTAATTCAGTTTCCTTACTCTAGGAGATAAGGAGCAACAGCATGCTTACTAGTAAACATGCTTGTAAGAACCACCCTCAAAAACTCATGATTAAATATCTTTTTAGCAGATTCAGTAAAGTTGTCATTATTAATACAATTCTCTGGAATCTGGATGAAATCTTTAAAGCTTTTCCTCCACAAACTGGACAAATACTTCTCAAAGATACCACTTCAAAGACATAATTATAATTAGTTACACAGGTCAAAATATTACGTAACCTATAAGTGTTGGGAAAAGATTTTTAGTGGAGAAGCAGATCAAACTAATTATCAGTGTGACACTAAAATATGTTAGGTTATTAGCTTGGAAAAGTTGAAGATACAATTAACTTCACCATGTACCTTAGTCAAAAGAAAATTAATTCAATGATACTAGCATCTCATAGGGTCATAAAAATCTTTAATATTCTTTAAGGCACCAAGATTTCCTATTGCTCTCATGTACCAGTGCTTGTATAGGTTCTTAACCAAGCAGAAGCAAGAAATTTAAATTTTAAGAATTACTTTTTAAAAAAAATACTAAAATAACCACCAAAAGGAACACTAGATCAAAACACTAACTCAATTATTTCTTATCAAAACATAAAACAAAAAAAATAACATCTGGTGAACTAAGAGCATTCTTGTCATCAAAACCCGCCCACATCATCCATGTTCTCCTTTTATTTGTATGATTGAACTCTCTTCATTTGTTTCAATCCTTTCCATCTTCATTCTTTAGTTGCATCCCAGATAATTATTGTCACGAATCATTACGCTATTGAACGTATAAAACACAAATGAACTAAAAACCCACATCATCAAAGTTTTAAGGATATGATACGTGCATGCCTCCTTATCTTTTCTACAGTGCAAAGTGCTTGCCGAAGTGCTCCATACTTGAAACACCTAAGTTGAGAGTAGTGAGGCACTCAACTAGTTCCTTGGTAAGCTATAGTTACATGCTCATCAATCAACCAAAATATTGGAAGATGCACCTTAAAAGTCAGCTTGTAAGAGACAAGAATTCCTATGAGCCTGGAGATTATTCTTTTATTTAAGCATGAACAGGAAAACATTCCATTTTCAAGCATATTCAATAATTACATTATATTTCATGTTCATGACCAATGAAAAAAGGGAAACATTTTGATATTGGGCATCCCTAGAACAAAAGGTACAACAATAACAATAATGATAGCAGCAAGGAAAATGTATCTTCTCCTGCCATTGAGCTCTATCCAAGGGATATAACCCTGTTAAAGCAAAAGAATGTTGATCTTTTCTCAGCATGTTCCAAAAAAACCATTTTTCAACACTTCAAAGACCAACTACCAATTGCAATATCAGAAGCATTCACATTTGGCATTTGCACATAAGAAAATTACGTGCATGAAAAAGAGAGGCTTTTTTCCTCAGGAAATAGTTATATTCTTGAAGATGGATAGGACATACACCTTCATGAGGTTCAAACAGGATTTTTAGAAAAAGCAACAAATTTTTATTAATAGATGCATGAGAATAAGGATTGTCATTTCTTGATCAAACTTCCTTTTTATCAAAATATAACAATTAAAGCATCACTATACTATCAAATTTCATATAACCAATATATTGAAGAAAAACAAGAATCAATACGTAGTTTGAACAGTGCAATGATTTAGTATTTGAACTTGCATTCTTGAACACAACAAGTGGTACGGTCAAATTTTACTCAATTATGTGGTTTTCCTTAACAAGCGCATAAACTATCAGATCCACCAAAATAGTCAAAAAGGTTTAGACAACAAACAATATATAAAATGATGATGATCATAGAAACAACATCTACAGATATAATATTAGTCGATCTCATGGTTGTCTTCAAAAAAAAAAAGTGAAAAAACAAGCCTGACATTTGTCGAATGGCATGAAGGTAGAAACGTATGAAAGAAAGATGCACCTTAAGTACGTTCTCATTTTCAAAGCTCCGACAACATCTGAACGTATAATCTGGCCATTGCTGTTTACAAGGATATTTACACTTTCAACCACATCCAAGAAGACCTACGAGAGAAAAATAAATGATGATATGGGATATTAGGGTAAACATTAGCATCGACTGAGATCCAAATCATAAAAAGATGACGTACTTCATTTTTCTTGTACCGTATCCCTTCACTGCGCCATGAGACTGCATTTGTGACCGCCATCGGAGGCCTCTGGTTCACTTCCATCCTGTATGCATCTGTCTTAATAAACTCACTCAGAATCTTAGCTTCAGTGTATTGCGGGTACCCAAAGTCCATCATCTCGTCGAGTAACTCATACTGCCCACAGCAAAAAAGGATTCTGTTTGAAGACTCCAAAACTATGGAAGCATGTGCGAAAAATAAAAATTCTAGATTCGATCTACACTGTGATGTATGTGATACACCACCAATACGAAAATAGTAGAAATTAAATTATACCTGTTTCCACTTACCACAACAACAAAATTATCTCTCAGCGACTCCTCTTCCAGCTCTTCAAAATAATGCTTAAAGACCTGCAATGCAAACAAAGTAAGAAAAAACAAACCGAAGCAATGAGGTTTCCAATCACACAAAATTTGCTCACATCAACAACTCGGTGCAGGAAAAGAAGGATGCTGGACGCATTGCAGTTCTGCCTCGCAGCCGTCATCAGGAAAACATTATTGTGCTGGATGAACATGTAACTGATCCCATCATCGAACACCACCGGCGAGTAGGACTCGACATCCCCCTGCCGTACACCCAGCCACCGCTAAATATTCCAAATAAAAAAAACAAGCGAGGCAACCCAAATCCCCCGAGTTCGGGGGCCAGACAGATCTAATCGAGCAAGAGGGAGTTAGGGTGTGAGGGGGGGGAGGCAAAGGGAGTCATCATCACCTCCTTCTCGATGAGCTTCGTGAAGAAGCGCTCTGCCTGGAAGGCGGAGACGTCCCCGCGGTAGTCCCGCCAGATGAGGACGCGGCCCTTGATATCGAGGAGGAACAGAGCCGAGACGGCGCCCGCCATGAGAACGGTGCGGCGGCGCTAGACCTCCCTCCCCGGATCAGAAGCGGATCGGAGACGGCGGAGGCGAGGATCCAGATCTTGCGTCACGGCCCATCCCCGAGATCCCAAAACAAACGAAATGGATCGAAGGAGCGCAAGGGATCGAGATCGAGACGGAGGAGGAGGAGATAACGAGAGAGGAGGAGGGATCGGGAATCGAGATCTCGCGAGGATGGATGTCGGAGGGGAAGAAGAGAGCGCTGCGTCTTTAGCAATTATATTAATTGATTAATAATTGGGGAAAAGTGGAGGAAGAAGAAGAAGAAGACGACGAAGAAGGGCGGGTTCGCGTGGGTGGCTCGACCTGAACCCACAAAATTGGCTTTTATTCGGAACCCGACTCGGACTCATCGATGACTCGCCACTTTGTCAATTCGGCGCGGGCGAGTCACGTTGGGTGCGAAATGTGGCTCGGCTCGATTTAGAACCCGAGTCTACGCTCTCAGTTTTGCAACCAATACATCATAAATCAGTTAAATTCTAAAAAAAATACATCTTAGATCAATTGTGCACCAAGTCTAAGGTAGTTAACTAACATAATTAATACATTTTCTACTATTCTTATACTTGGTGTTTTGAAATTTGATTGAAATAATTACTATAATTAAAATTAGCCCATGAGCTCCTGCTGGGCTTTTGCCTGGGCTAAGAAATTGTTCTTCATGAGAGAAAAAATAATATAATTCACCTTAAAAAAACTCTCAATCTATATCCCATGAGCGGGTGCAGTATCTGATTGAAACAAGCTTATGGCTACCGTAAAGTCCACCTCGGATCTGATTCGATGATCAAATTAGGGTTGACACACAGTGTGAGGTAGATGAGAAATATATTAAAATGATAGAAGTTCGTGTGCAAAGTACATGTTATCTAATTAAAATGATAGCACTCGATACTAGATGACCGTCTCTTCTACATAAAATATTCCAAGCACAATATCAGCATTTTTTTTCTAAAAAAATACAGTGAAAGAGATGGAATGATAATAATGGAAGAGAAGCCCTGACGTAACGTGAGCTTGCACATCTTCCTACTTGGAAAGCTAAATCACAATCGACTGAATCTAAATAAATAAAGTTTTCTCTCTTAATCCTTCTTTTAAGCTACTAATTTATAATTTTATTCTCGTGTGCTTCACGTGGTCGTTGCCTTTTTCTTCAATAGCATTTTTTTTATTTAAAAAAAAATAAAAGTCATGAAAAGTACGACATGCGACCAAATAAGATTTTACGTGCAGTTATTAATTTATTAAATTAAAAGTTTTAATTGCAAAACAAAGTTATATATTATTATTATTATTATTATAAGATGCATATGATATATCGATATATATGATGTTTAGTTATTAAGAGAGCAAGTACAGTATTATTAACACATTAATTATAAATTAGATGATTAATTTTAAACAAATTATTATTCTACCTTCGCAACTTGAAGTTATATTTTATAAATATAAAAATTATTGAGAATACATAATTTTACATTTTCACTCGTGTTAATTCTGATGCGTTAGGTTAGTTGAATCATTAGGAATCCTCAAACTTTTTTAAAACGTATTTGACGCCACTGGAGACAAAGATCACAGGAGTCACTTCACCGAGATTTATTTCTTCTAATTAGTGGGCGATTAGTTGATGCCGGTATATAAAATAATTGTGAAGGAAGGAATGAGAGGCAGAAGAAGAAGCCACATGAAATGAAAAAAGTTGCTAAGGTTGATAAAATATTAATCAGCAACCGGGGCACATCCCTCGCCTCTTAAATTGTTTAAGACTATTTCTCTTCATCACAATTCAGTTGCTTATTCTATGCCATGTTTTTTATTATTATTAAACCATATGTGTCAAAAGTATGATTAAATTTGGAAAGATTTTTATTACTGTTTTATCCCCAAGTAAGTATGGTCTACTGTATTTTATTTTTAAATAATATTTTTTCTATTCTAAAAGATTTTTATTAGTATTTTATTTCAAAAATAAATATGATCTAAGAAGTTAGAACATAAAGTAAAGATAAATAAAATTATCATAAAAAGTAATGGATAATTTCAAAATTCTAAAATATTGAACGACAATAACTCATATTGTGCTCAAGTAATTAGATTGTGCTCAAGTCGCGTTAAGTACGAATCTACATATGAGTGATATACTGGATAATACCAAGCACGGGGTGTATACTAGACTTAACAATCGTACGTAGAATGTAGATCTACGCAGATGAATGTGATTTACATCAAAATTTACTCATCATTTCTAAGGATCAAACTTTGATCCTCTAGTCACCGGATGATAAGTATAAATATTTATCACTATTATTTGATAATTTAATAATAAAATTTTATATAATAAATGTATAAATTATGTAGTTGGACTACAACCTAACATTACATTACATTCAAGATTAGTTTATACTACTTGTATTAGATCCAGCACCTCTCACTTAAAAGAAATATATTTTTTCTTCTTAATTTTTTTAACACTAATAATATTTATATGAATTAAAATAAAAATCTAATTACTTAAATCAATGAATAAATAAGTAAAGACAGTACACGTACTATCCTCTAATTAAATTAATAAGTGATAGTAAGTTCCTCTATTTAACTTTTAATACTTATCACATGCACTCATCTTGATATAAATAATTTTTAAATACGAATTGTGCACGAGCAAAAGTACCATATTAAAGACTTAATTATAATAGATATGAAGATAGAGACATGATTACATAATAACTATTTAAAAAAAAAAACATATATATTGAGCTTGAGAATGGAGTGTTAGAAGCTAAATGGACATATATCCTCAGATGCTCGTCACGTGATCAGTGGTCATGGTGTCCTTATTAGCATTGCATAATAAAAATAATAACAATAATTGATTAAAAGATAAAAATGTACAAAATATCATGATAACTTAAAAATCAAGTAGATGTTGACATGATGAACTACTTTTGCAAACTTTTGAACCCCTCCCTCTCCCCTTTCTTTATTTTTTTTCTTTTCTTTTTGCCTCCTTTATGGTACACCTTTTTAGTTATTTAACTTATTTTAAGCCCTTCTACTACGACCACACTTGTTTGTCTCATTAAAAAAAAACTAAAATTAAAAATAAATTTTTTTAAAACGTAACTTGGATGTCTTGTACTATAGGAAAGTTTTTTAATAAATAGAAAAACCAAAAACATTAGAAAACCCTACCAAAGTTGTTTGATGGTAATTCTGGAATAGTTATTTTATCACTTTAATAACTAGAGTAATTTTACTCTACGAAGAGAGCTAATATTAATTTTTTAATTTAATAAAATTTAAATCCATAGGTTAAAATTGTAAAAGTAAAATCTATTTAATTATTAAAAACAAATATTAATTATTTAATTATTAAAACAAGTGGTAGTTAAAAAATATCTTTCTAATTACTCTAAAAGTTTAGAGTACTAATGTTATGCTATTGGTGATTGTTTCACTTGTAAAATTAAATTAATAAATTTTATAAAGAAATATTTATATATTTAAAGAGAATCTAATTACTCTTACCAAATACATATACAGAGCACTAGTTTAAAAATTACAAATGTATATAAAGCACAGGACATTAGTGGTAGTTAAAAAATCTCCTCCTAATTATTCTGAAAGTTTCTAGTACTAATGATATGCTAAAATCAAATTAATAAATTTTAAGAAGAAATGTTTATATATTTAAAAGCATAAAAATCTCCTTCTAGTTTAAATATTATTCTCATCAAATTTTAGTTCAAATTATAATTTAAATTTAATAAATCTGAATTCCAACTAATATTACTCAGTATTAGACTATCTTTTATAATTTAAAAATATTTTTATATATATTTAAAATCATAAAAATATATCTTATTATATTTTAAATTATAATTACCTGAAATTCTTCTATACACTTAATTTTGATTCATATATTTTTTAATTTTTTTTTAATAAGGATTAAATATACTCCTATTATCTTATTCGCTCAATATTAATTCAATGTACACCTGTTTGCGCTAGGAAAAAATGGTAGCTTAAACCTTAATCCATTGGTTACAACCGAAGAACACATCAATGAAAAGGCCCTGTAGCACTACAGTTGTCTCACTCGTTTCCAAATTCTCTCGTCGTTCTTTTCCCATCTTTTCTTTCTTCCTTCCTTCTAACTTGACCTTTAAGCATACCTGGGAAGCCTCCATCAATCCTCCCCTATATATATGTATATTACAATTAGCTGCTCCAGCTGCCAATTAATCCTCCCCCCCTCTCTCTCTCAATCTGTGGCAGCAGATCGTGCTGTTTGATCAAAATGGGGAGGAGGGTGATGGATTCCTGCTTTGAGAAGCAGAGGAAAGGCTTGTGGTCTCCCGAGGAAGATGAGAAGCTCTACAACTACATCAGCAGATATGGAGTTGGATGCTGGAGCAGTGTTCCTAAGCTTGCAGGTATTCTCCACGGTCTTCATTGATCCCGCATTTAACTTCTCAATCATTACTTGATCCCCTTCTTCTTCTTCTGCAGGGCTGCAAAGATGTGGGAAGAGTTGTAGGTTGAGGTGGATCAACTACTTGAGGCCTGACCTCAAAAGGGGAAGCTTTTCTGAGCAAGAAGAGAGAGTGATCATTGCATTGCATGCAGTTCTTGGAAACAGGTATATATGTTGGATCAAGTAGTAAACAGATATACATACCAAAACTGATGCTGCATCGTCGACTGTGCTTCCAGGTGGTCACAGATCGCTTCTCGGTTACCAGGACGAACCGACAACGAGATCAAGAACTTCTGGAACTCGCGCCTGAAGAAGAAGCTCTCGAGAATGGGGATCGATCCGAGCAACCACAAGCCACTCCACATGGCAGATCAAGGAGCAGGAGAGCAAGAACCCAGCAGATGTCTGAATGCTGATCATCCGGTACTCTTAACTGAGCCCTCCTCCTTTGAGCAAGTGGAGATGAACAAGCCAGTCCTCGTTGCCCCTTCCTTTCAGGGAGGCAACCAGCAGCTGCTTCCTCGGAATTTTATGCCGCCGTTGATCGATCAAAACGAGCTGTTGGAGGCCGCTGAACTGATGGGCCAATGCAGGAATTATGTGCTAGAAAATGGTGGATTGGACTGGATTAATCCTGAAGGCATCGAGGATGAGACCACAATGCATCAGTTTCAGATCAATGGAGTGGAGGATCAAACCGGTGATTGCATACTATTCAGTGCATGGCAAGAGAAATTGCAGCATCATCTCGAGATCACTCACGAGGATCTGGGGACTGGATTAATTGCAGGCTTCTTCTAGTGGATCCTTGTTGCAATTTGTGTCTTGTTGGTGGTGCTTCATCTCAAGGCCTGCTTTAATTCTTCGGAATCTGTATCTTTTGAAAAGGTATATGGACTGTAGAGTGCTAAGTGAATCTTAACGGATCCCGTGGATCCATAGAATCGCGTCACTGTAATAAGATTTGAAAAGCTCTAAATAGTTAGGTTGTCTGCATTTATGTAATTTGATCCGCATTAAGTACGATGCACAGAAGAATGACCAGAGGAACTCATCTTAGTCAATTGTCTTGATAAAAAGGCCGTTGATGGTGAAGACTTTACATCAGAGTCAACACAATAAAAGATAAAAACCCCATGGAGAATTTGTACATACGCCACAGTTATGAATTAGACTGTTTCAACTCCATGATCAATAAACTTGAAACATTGACCTAATTGCTTGATAAAGCTCAAGTGGAATTTTCTTCACTGGCGAAACAAATCACTGCATCATGTCCTCCCATCCAATCAGCTGTCAATCATTACCTTCCATAAAACCGATGAAGTTGAATGCCAGCATCTCTAGAACAGCTGGATGAATAACAAATGTTAGTCACTCTACTTAGTAGCAGTTCTGTCATGTCCTCTTCACACCGTCTCCATGAACAGTGACACTTCCCTCGCTCATGAGAGTATAAAGGGCATTGCGCACCTATAAAATAACAAAAAGATGATTATATTAGCATCACGGCTTCAGAAAAATGTCAACTGCTGTTTTTCTCAGGAATCTCCGGCCTTGGGATTTATGGTGGTTGAATCACTTGTAACATGCAAATTATATACGGAAAGCTTTGAGCTTTGAACTAGACAACTTCCTGTGACGTCTGGTATGGATAGTCGTATCATCATGATGATTCGATCAAAGAGTGATGAAGCATATCCTAGTTTGATAAACAATACAAGTATAGGATTGAGTGAAAGTTAAGGATGAATTTGGCCAATATGTTCACATGAAACAGTTCACCCCTCCTTCGACAGGATGCCATCAGTACGGTGATTTAAGGTCAGCATGCAAAAAAAGACACTATAGCCTAAATCTCTTGAAATCTGCTGCCCCTAATAGGTGGAGCAAGCGGTTTGTACTTTGAGGTGTAAGAAATGGATGGTATTAAACATGAAACTTTTTTGAGCCATGAAAGATATCTGTTTATGGTTATTCATGAAACACCAAATGATTATCTAAAATTTTCATCCCAAAACCATTTAAGAGGGCTCTATGAAGGGCTATAACTTACATCATGGAGGTGAACTTCCACAGAACTTTGCTTCCTGAGCTCTTCCAGCAACTGCATACCATCACCTACCGATTAGGAAACCAAATACAATCATTTTATTTCAGGTAAGAGTTAAGTTTACGAACATCTACTATTCGCGTCGAGGGTCCACCAATTTGCAATTTCTCCATTACGAGGTTGCGTACAGCAGTGACCAAATTCTCCCGTCTAGCTCTTTCACTTGCAGAGATTCCAGTCATGATAAGATCCATATCAATTGTCCCTATTGCAAGAATTTATCGTCAGAGGTTGCATTATTCATTTAAAACCTTGGAAATGAAAATAAATGAAACAAGATGTTTAAAGGAAAATTTTCTACCAGTGGCATGATCGGTTGCTGACTGCTGTAATGCAACTTCCAGCAATCTAAAAGCTTCAGCAACATCCTTCACTTCAACCTGTGAATATTATAATACTTTATTCAACTATTTCATCAGGTAAATTCACTGGTCAAGATAGAAAGTTAAGGTGTCATATGACAAGTCTCTACCCATTCTGAAAAGCGCATGCGAGCCAATGATTCACTGAGGCGGATTAAGCTCTCAATTTGTCTAGCAGTTGCTGTAATGACCTATCATGGATGAAAGCAGATGGTCCGGCAAGTGAAAAAACATGGGATAATTCAGCAGCAGGACAAGTACCTAGATAAACTAGAAAATCATTACCTTCTTTCTGCTTCCTGGTGCATTTCCCCTTCTTCTCATTTCCACGTATCTACGTGTCAAATCTTCAGCAGCTTCATCAGATATTTGCGGATGAACGTGCTTTTTTGCGTAGTTGATATATGCAACTAAGGTAGGAAGATCAATGACATCCTGAACTATCGTCTGGATAAAAAAATAACCAAGCAAGGATCATCCAGTGATGTATACAATTTGAGAATTAGAAAATCTATTTAGCTTGCATATAAGGATTTCCTCCAGGGAGTCTTCTAGTTATTCAAAGCGTTTTTTGTTTACTTCCTGTCGTAAATGTTTCTTATCAAACATTAGATAAATAAACATATATTTGCAGCTTTTTAATAGTCAGGAAAATACATCCAATTTTTTTGTTGCATCAAATCAAAGCAAACTTTTTAACTTGCATATGACATTTATAAAAAAGAGAAATCATCCAACCTCAGGATTTTCAAAATGCAAAGCGACGATATGTTTGGCCAGACGTCTGTCAGTTTGTTCATCCGCCTTGTCCAAAATCAGATAAATCAAATCGAATCTGGCAATTACGGAGGTAAACAGTGTCAATTAAAAGTAACGTGGTCAAACTCTCTGTTTCTTCGTTGTCTTACTGCACCTTTTCTCACCTTGAAAGTAAAGTTGGAGGAAGGTGGATATTGTCAATCACTGAGAGGCGAGGATTATAACGGGATTCGCTAGGATTTGCACAAGCTAAGACTGAAGTCCTAGCGTTTAGAGAAGCAATTATTCCAGCCTTTGCAATTGATACAGTTTGCTGTTCCATTACCTGTATCCATTCAGAGAAAAGGCACCAATATGATTTCCACAAAAGAAGTACCAAGGCCAAGTTACGACTAAGACTTCAAGAATAAATAGTGATGCAATTTGATGTTTAGACAACGCAACCTTCAAAAACTACCACGCTGCAGATATCACCAAAACCAGACGCTGAGAATCATAACCAATTTCATCTTTTGAATTAAGAAAATTTGTTCAGCACGTTGTTAAAATAACCTCATGCAACTAATCGATAAAGATCAGAAAAGTACAGGACAGGATCAATTCAAAATTTTTCAAAAGCCTGTACCTCATGCAACATGCTTCGGGCGTTTTCGGACATTTTGTCAAACTCATCAATACAACAGACACCTCTGTCACTCAGGACCAACGCACCACTTTCTAGAACCTGTGTAGAAGCATCAAAATTAACCTCAATATTTCATAATAGAAGCATCAAAACTTGTTTGCTTACAGTTTCACCAGTCTCTGGGTCCTTTGAAACATATGCCGTCAGACCAACTGCAGAGCTTCCTCTCCCACTGGTGTAAATCCCACGAGGGGACAATTTGTGCATGTACTGAAGAAGCTGAGATTTACTGGTTCCAGGATCACCAACTAACAAAATGTTGATGTCACCACGGAAGCTAGCCCCAGTTGCGAGCTTAAGTGCATTGCCTCCGAAGAGCTAGAATGTGATAAAGTGAATATCAGCAAGATGGATCTGTATATAGATTTATTTTCTATTAGCATTAGAATGGTAAAATAAACAATTAAAACTAAAACAACCTGGCAAAGGAGACCTCTTTTCACATCATCCAATTCCCATATGTTTGGTGCTAAAGACCTAGCTAGCCTGTCATATATATCAGGCAATTTTGAAAGCTCCTTGATTTTATCTACCTGAAATATTCAACAAGCAGATTTTATTTTCCCTGACATACACAGATCTAGAGGCATTACGGAGAAGGAAGAGTTAGCATCACAGCACCAAGTCCGCACCTTATCTCGATAGTCAGGAGCATCATCTTCAACATTCCTGATAGTGGAAATATTATTACCGCAGTCCATTGCATCCTCTACTTGAAGCCTAGATTTATCTGTCTTCTTCAAGTGAAGGCAATCAATGTACGTCTGCAATCAATGTTTGTACTTGAATTAAGAGTCATCATAATATCAATTTAATAGAATGATAGATAAGAGAGTTGCTCATCCTATAAGAATAAGGGTGTCTTACAAAATTACCTTAAATATGGACTTTACAGTCCTCTGACTTGGCCCTACTCTGACACTCATTGCTCTGTATATCCCTGTAACCTACCACCATAAAAGAGGATAAGAAAAATAGTAGTTCAACCAAGAAAAGGAAAACAAGGAAATGAGAAGAGGGTGTATAGAGAACTTCAGTAGTTATGAACCATTTGCTAACCTCAACTCTGTCTCCAGGTTTTCCACAGTCCACAAGTTTGTCATGCATCAAAATACTAACAGTGTGTGGAGTCCCTCCATCTGGAATCTCATCTGGTGTCTCCTGTAACTTCACAATCTGTTTGTCTGCAAACCTGGTTTCCACAATGGGACATGGCATGTAATTAGATCAATGTTTTATTCAGAAAGAAGGCCAGAAATACAACAGTCAAGAAGCACCTGCATCGATTGTGAACTAATGTCATCGAATCTTTGGCTTGGCATTCTTGTTTAGAGCACTTTGTCGGTTCATTTATGCGTCCTAAATCAAACAGAAAATATGCAGACATTAAATAAATGAAAACAGTGAATCTAAGAGATCAAAAACATTTAGATTAGGTTGAAAGTTCCATTATTGATATACGTGATTCAGTAGTGTATATAATACATAAAATGTAAAGAATTATCAAGTTGGCTTCATTTAAGCAATATCTCAATAAACAAAAGATCCAAGGGACAAGATAAACCATGTCAAACCAACAAATACTTTTAGATGATACAAGCAATCAACAGCTGAACCTACCTCCAAAACAACATCATTAAAGAAATCAAAGTGGACATTTCAGAAGTATAGCAGAAAAATAAATGGAGAAAACACATGGAGTTTCTAAAAGCAAACACCCATGACATGACTCTATTTGACTATATTACGGCAGACAGGAACATTGATGTTAGCCTTAGCAAATTTAAGAAGGATTACTAAAATAAGAGGATGCATATATTTTGAACATATAAGAGCTACTCAAGTTAGTCTATCTTCAAGGCTTGGACCAAGTTATAAGCTGTTTCACACTAAGAAAATCTATGGCCAGCATTGGTACAAATCCAATCTCCTCATATGTTCAAAGCTGGTTTTCAGAACCAACAGACAGCAACATGCCAAAATATATAATGATACTTAACATGATAATTTCCATCCTAAAGTGTGCAATTTGGCTACGCTTCCAATCACCACTACTGGTGACAAGACTTTGATAATAAATGAAAAATAAGCCACTTTAAAGACACCCATGGAATGACAAAGCCACATGCCTCTGTCAATAAGAATGGTTTAACTAACAAATGAAAAATAAGGCCTTATATAAGGGTGTTAATTGACCAAAGGCTTTGGCCAAAGGCATGACGAACATATATTAGAAACAAGTCCTTGTGGACTTTAAGGGCGTTAATTGCATGACAAACATATATACCTCTGTCAACCAGGATGGGTTCTGAGTAGTGACCACAGAGTAAGCAACGAAATATAGCCTCCTTGACCTCAGGTATGATGGAGCTGCACCGAATGATCATCCCTTTCACAGAAATCATCTTTTCGATATCTAATAAGAACAATCACAGAGCAATCGTTTCAAACACTGAACAAAATTAAACCTCCATTGGATTCATAAAGAGGAGGTAGTCAGAAAAAGAAATTGAGCACTTTGAAAATACCAGAGGGATTGAGATTCCTCATGCAGACCGAAGACCTGAGGTTAAAAATCCGAGTTTGGATGTGCTTCTCGAACAATGGATCGATCCGAGCAACCAAGTCCATTAGCACAATGTCGAAGATGGCAAGAACCTCGAGCGGATACCTAACCATTTTGCCGTAGAGGTCGGGATCATAATCGAACACATCGTGGGCGTCCACATCCAAAGACTCTCCCCCTTCGAGCTCCATTATGCGGTGAACGGCCCGCATGTACTTCCCATCCTCCAACAGGCCATCACCCCGGCCAGCCTCCCTCGGGTCACGGAAGTGACGGAGGAACCTGAGGATGGCCGCATTCACATCCTGCACGCTGATATTCGTTCCCCAAACAAACACCGGGGTGGAGTCCGCGTCCTCAGGGTCAACGGCGTCGTCGTCCCCAGCGTCGGAGGACGGGGGGAGATTGTCATCGGTGGACATGGGGGTCGACGGGGTGCCGGGTTGCCGTCGCCTCCACTGTCGGCGAGAGCTGGATGGGGTAGAGGAGGGATGACCTTTAGCAGTCGGCGTTGCGGCGGCCGCACGGACCGAGGGAGGCGTCAACTGGGCGGCTGGGGAGGAGGAAGGGCTGGTGACGGAGGCACGGCGGCGGCGCTTGCTACCACGCCTGGCGGATCCGTTGGCCGGGGAGGAGTTGGTGTTGGCGATGGGGCTCGATCGGCCATCGGGAGACGATGCGCCTGCCAGGAACAAACAAAATCAAAGCCTTAGAAGAAAAAACTAAATCGGGAATGCAAAACCACCGCGAAGTCGCAAAGCGGGACGATCGATCCTTCGAAGGGGAAAATGCGCACCGTAGGAGGGTGAGAAATCGGAGGAAGCCATTGGCGGCAAACTGCGTAAGGAGAAGGAGATGATGAAGAAGAATGAGAATGGAAAATAAAGAACAGGGGCAGAACTGGCGGGAAAGGCAGCACCCGTTCCCGCCAAAAATAGAGAGGTTGGAACAAAAGGTTGGGCCTTGGGTCCAGTTCGACCGAGATAAGTCTGGCCCGGTCCAAGTGGCCCGAACCGTGCCTTTAAAATTTAGGGAGAGGAAAAATAAAAAATATTCATCGTTATTTTATTTTATTTTAATAAAATAGAAAATATAAATAAATCGTGTCTGTAAGGTACAATCTGTTAGTGCAGCAGATGTTATTTGATAAGACTTAGATCTCAGTTGACATATTTAATGGGATAATATTTGATACAATAAAATTTAATAATATATATAGTTAGTATTAACCTATAGATACATGATAAATATGATACTTAATATTTAAGGACAAAATTTTAAATAAATAGTCGAGGATAGATAATAGACAACTTGTATTAAAAAAAAAATATTTTCATGAATATCCAAAGCAAAACAACCCCTCCGAGTGCCATGTTATTAGCAAAAGGCAAACAATATATCAAGAACACCGTAGCACAAAACAAGCATGCAACGAATAACAAAGACATATCATGCTGTTTGATCGTTCCACTACAATTAGTTGCATTAGAATCATCATGTCCATCAATGGTTGATCGTCCGGCACCGTCTCCTGATCTCGCCCTTGGACCCCGTCAGCGGAGAGATGCTGCCCATCTTCACCATGGACCTGGCGAACTGGTCGAAGAAGGCCTCGTTGCTCTCCGCGTACCTCCTCACCAGCTCGGCGGTCGCGCCGCCGCCGGAGAACAGTACCTCGTCGGAGTTCAGCAGGCCGCGGCGGGCCATCAGGTTCTTGAAGTACCGGTTGTCGAACCTGAACTGCGTGACCGGGTCGAGGGCGAAGAGCGTCCGGTCACCGCCGGCGCCGGCCGGCGGGCAGCGGCTCCGCAGCTGGGCCGTGTAGGCCGGGTCGAGGGTCGCGTCCGGCTGCCCGGCGCCGGTCTGGTTGTAGAGCCGCCGCCGGAAGCTGGTGCACTGGGCGTCCCCGATCGTGTGGCTACCTGCACATTGCACGTCGCAAGTCGAATGATCAGGTTGAGCCATGCGTCGAGCTGAGAAAACTTGCATTCGGTCGTCTCACCGGAGAGGGCGACGAGATCGTCGACGTCGAGGCCTTGGAGCTTGAACTTGGTGACGAGGGTTTGGAGAGTGCTCCTGGGGGATGGGATGTCGTTGTTGGAGCCCTGAAAGCTCGCTCCCAAGGAGTCCCTCCGTCCCAGCGGCACTTCCCAGCTCGGTCCGCCGGCCTTTTCATCGTTCAAAGCTTCTTCAATTCACTGACGATTCAAAGAAAAAATGACGGCACGACAGCTAATTACCATGACGGTGGAGTCTCTTGCAGCGAGGGCCAAGACGTCGGCGCAGGAGACCGTCCGCGGGCACTCCTCCTCCAGCGCCGCCTTGATCTCGTCGACGACCTCGAAGCCCCTCGCCGAGTCGCGGTTCGGCTTCGCCCTCTTCTCGCTCGTGATCCGCCCGCTGCTGTCGAGCAGGATCGATCCATCGCAGCCCTAACCAAATTATACAGATCGAGCAAGGCAAATTGACGATACGAGTTCTCTCATCCATGGATAGAAATCAAGATTAGACCTTGACGAAGCAGTCGTGAAAGTGCAGGCGGATCAAGGAGGCGGCCATCCGCGCGTCCTTGGCGACGGCCTTGGCGACGACCGACCGGACGATCTCCTCCGCGCGCGGGCACGAGCCGGCGTAGAAGTGCGGGTAGAGAGAACCGTCGACGGCGAGCGGGGAGAGAGCGAGGAGGAAGGAGAGGAAGATAGCAGCAGGAAGGAGAGACATCTTCTTCTTCTTCTTCTTCTTCAGCGTGATATGGATCTTCTCTTGGATTAAAATTACTTCTCCTTTTATAGAGATCGATCGATTTGGGGTGTTAATGAAGCAGCTTCAGCTTCATTGGCTCTCAACTCAACTCACGTCGGCATGTGTGCTTGAGAGGCATGGCACCCTTGACGACATTGATTCTTCAGTTTTTTTTTTTATTCGATCACTCGGACGAGCTTTTGCTTTTTTCTTCTTGAGCTTAAAACCTTGTGGTTTTTAAGTACAGATGACAAATTAGAGCAGGTGCTCGGCCTGCGGGCTCCATTAAAAGCTACTGTTCATTTGTTTAAAGAGGCATCTCAGGCTTTGCTTCAAACAGGAAGTATTCCTGTGCCCCCTTTTTAAAGGGTTTTGTTGGTTTATTAAACTATGGATTAGAGACAGGAGCATCATGGTGCCATGTTTTTTGAAGTAGATTATAAAAAAAATTTCCACTTAGAAAACAATTTGGTATCGAACAAGTTGCCAGAGTGCTACGCTTTCTCTTTCTCTTGTGATTTATGCAGTAAATATAACTACTTCTTTAAGTTGCCTCCGTGCGCGGAAAGGTACCAAATTCATTAAAAAGCAATGTTCGTATAATTAGTGGCATAAGGCAACCCATACGATTATAAAATATATAAACTTTGAGTATAAACCTATTTTTCTTGGTTAAAAAATATATTTTAAATTTATTATAATAATAAATCATTACATTATGCCAACAAATTTTTATCTTCAACCGAACAAAAAAAAAAGTTCACTTCTCATTTAATTTAATTTCTATAAATAATATTTGAGTATTACTATTGTATAATAAATATAGTAGACAGAGTAAAAAATAATACATCACTGTATAAACTAGTCCATTATAGCAGTAGATGCAGTAAAAAATAAATACATCACCGTATAATAAATATTATATATAAGTTATATTCATACTTAACGTATTAAAAAACTGATTCTTTCATCCTAATTTATTTCAAGAATTTATCTTTATCTTAGCTAAATAAATAAATTATTTATTTCATACATATTATCTGAAAGCTATGATTGTTTGATCCTTAATTTATTTAAATAAACTTTAGTTTATCTCTTACAGTATCTGTATTAGTTTTAAATTTTCATATAAAATCTATTCCTTTCCTTATTTGATATGTCTTGTATAAAACTTAATTAATATAACTAAAGTGGTTTATCATCTATTTGTTTATATATTACCACAAGTAGAAAAGCTGGCACTAGATTTCAAAACGAGTAAAAGTCGAATCCAAAGTTATGCGTCAGAATTAAAATCCAATGTGCCGTGATCTCTAGATTCGAATGCATCAACCCTGCAACCCTAAACAAATCACAAATTAAAATCCTACAACCAAAACAAATTAAACAATCCCTCTCTACACCGCCCCCTCGCCTCGCCCGCTCCGAGCGAGCCGCCCTCCTCGCGCGTATAACAAGGAGGAGGAGGAGGTGGTGGTGGTGGTGGTGGTGGAGTGGCAGGAGGAGAAGGGAGCGCGAGGAAGGGAAGAGGATAAAATGCGAGGAGGACAAAGAGGACATAAGTGAAGAGACGAGGAGGCAAGGGACTGCCGGAGGAAGTCCTAGGCGGCTTAAAAGAAGGTGAAGATACGACGATGGCTGGTGGTACGCTGGCGAAGGGGGATGCGGTGGAAGAGAATCTCCCAGAAACGGATAGGAAAGGTGCCTCCCAGTCATCAGGAGGCGGCAGTGTCGCAGAGTTCGATTACTCGGTTGAGAATTTCTTTGCGTGGGTGGATGCAGTTGCTGAGCTCTGCGGAATACCCCAAGAGGAGGAGTTTGATGCTAACGAGATCAGGCGATTCTCTTCAGCAGTCACCTTCCTGAAGTGCGTACTTTTTTCAATTTTCCTTTCTAGGTTTTAGAGTCTGGTCACTTGGATCCCTTGGTTAGAAATTTTCAAAGATCTACGACATAAGTCTTTTGCTCTCTGTTTGATTACATTGCTTGCAATCTTTAGTTCAAAACAGCATAGGAGGAGGAGAGTTTCTCAACTCATAGTATTCTACATGCTCGCGTTACTCCACCATAAACTGACGACATTTTTATTCCTTTCTTTCCTTTTTTACCAGCACATGCTTATTTAGTGTTTCCATTGCAGGGAGTGGAAGTCTTTCTACTATGAGCCAAAATATGTCAACTTCACATACAAACAAGCGGAGGATCTACCTAAAGAAGTAAAATTACCTCATTTTTCAGCTGCATCTGTTCCTAAGGTCAGTGAAATCAGCCTTCATGGTTTGTTGCAAATTGGTAGTTGTTTGACCTATCATTCATGCCCAAAGATTCATACTTGTGCAGATAGTGGAATTACCTGAAGTAAAAAAACAGTGCAATAGGTATCCTCAATTGCTCTATCTTTTTTTAATTGAAGATTTAAAAACATGTTCGTGTGCATGTTCAGGCCTGATTATTTATGCGATGATTTAATCTGAGTTTTATTCAATATTAAGTGTTTTCATCTGGCATTTTAGGTGTTATTTTACTCGATGCATAGAGTTAAAAATATCTTTACAACCCTCATAGCTATCAGACATAAGAAGATGAATTTTCATGTCAAGTAGCTATTTCTTGTTTCTAATGACCATATGATTTTGTTAGTAGCGTTAATATGTTTTTGAACGACCAAGATATATATACTGATATAAATAATTACAAAATTCCAATAAATACACCATAAGGTATCATCGATGTTCCATTTAGGAATTCCTAGGAAAATAGAAGAACATTGTTGGGGCAAAACATCTAAAATTTTATTGAAGTTCATAATTGATAGTGAAAAATAAAATTCATAGTGGAAATCCAGCTTCTTTGTGAATGAAAAGTGTAAAGGTTATTTAACATGGTTTAAAATTACAGAAACGAAACTTAGCTTTCCACTTCCTAGCTTTTCTTGGTTGTGCATGCTATCTGATGAGTTTGTTACTAATTACGTAGCATCAACTTGTTCAAAAAATGGCTTATCAAAGGTATAAAAGTTATATATCAATATAAACATCTTATCCATATTCTTCAAAAGTTTTGTGTGCTTGATACTTGTGTGAGGAGAACCATAGAGATAGGAAATTATGAGAATAAAAATGCTAAACAAAGATTGGGATTCATAATGTTACATTAGGCGAGAAATTTCTTTTGTTTGTCATTAGGCAAATGAACATGCAAGTAGCTAAGAAATCATTGCATGTTGCAAACCAAGGCATATTAGAGATGGGGGGTAGTTGATGCAAAAAGGTGGTCAAGAACAACAACTCTGTCATTGTTAGTCATCAAAGTGTCTTTCAGCTTTTTTTGAAAGATAACGTTGCATTCATTTCACCAATTTGAAACGATACAATATATCATCCAAAAGGATGTGAAAATACACAAAATAAAATAAAATGAACATGAGTTGGAGCAATACAACCATTAAAAGTACTTCACCGAGTCAGCTCAAAAGTGACTTTCAGTTGATAAGACAATACTCTCATTTTTGGACAAGACATTTTTTTTTAAAAGATTGCATTCATTTTACCAATCTGAAATGATATAATATTATCCAATGGGATGCATCAAACTAAGTTGAAAAATAAAACATTATAAAGCATAAACATAAACGCCAAAAAACTTCCTTAAAACATATGCAATAGAATCTAAGCCACAGGTGAATGAATACTCCAAACTCCCCTAAAACTATTGTCAAAAAGCTTCATGATTTCTCTTCTATTCTCAGACAAACTAGACGACAATGGTTGTATACAAGATAAAAGAGTATAAGATATTATGCCTATCCTGGGAAATATGCACTACTCATATATTTAGTTACTACATAGAAAAATCTAAATTTCCTTACCAAGCATGAACAATAATTCATGGGCATTTGTTTTACTTCTCAAGTAGCTCACATACTTTGAGGTTTGAGCAACTCAAAACTGGCTGTAAATGTGATGGTCACTGAGTCCTACTTTCCCATAAATTGCTAGCTCTTATTGTAAATGACCAGTAGATATAAGGGAGTGGAGCAGGACCTAAGAATTTGTCCAATCACCTAATCACCTTTCACATCCACATATAATAATATTAAATGGTTAAGAATGGTATTGTTTTTCCAAGTCCCATGCGGTTAGTTTCCTTATGAAGTTTTGTTGGTTAATGTTTGCAGGTTGTAATATTCTTCTGTTTATTGGCTATCAAATTGTTAATTTTATATCTTTTTTTATGCAATCCTTTGATACAAGAGTGGCTGGCAATGGGAAACAATTGTATATTCTTGGTAGGCTTTTTCTAGTGTTTTTAGTGCACTACTTTGATCCAAGAACCTTTGGTATGTTTCTTCTAGAAAATTGCTTGATTTTAATTTTTAGCATTCGTTACATGATTATTTTTTTCAGCTTTGTCATTTTCTTTTATGCTTTCCTATTAACCCACCAGATGTTAAAAGATATAATACATGGGGTAAATTTGCAGCACTGATTTTATTTTGCATGCTGGTGGGCTTGTTTGGGCACTTGACTGGTGTCCTGATAATCATAGAAATCAAGACTCCAAAATTAAATGTGAGGTACCATTTTTTATGCCCATTCTTTATTTTCTGTCATCATTTGCAAGGCTATTTTCTTTGGAACTTCTATGATTAATCTTGTTAATTGTTTTAGTGTAATGATTATATATTTTTTGAACTAGAAGATTGCATTCCATTTAAAGAACATTGAGGAGGAAAGGGATAATTTTTATTATTTTTCATACACCTGCTTACACGTAATATTTATAGTAAAACTAAACCCTAGTGTTACAAATATATAGAAATTTGAGTCACACATATACAAAGACCATGGACCACATATTTTTTTTTGAAAAGTAGATTGCATTCATTTCACCATTCTGAAATGATACAATGTCATCCAAAACAGATGTGTAAGAAAAAAAAGAAAACATAGAGAAAGAAAAACAGAAAGAAAACCATTATAGTTGATACCAAGATTAGGAAGAAACAAACAAACAAAACCCAAAACAGCCCCAAAATAGAGAAAAGAAGCATCGACATGGCACAAAATAAAGGACAACACTTCCCTAAACTTGTGCCCCAGGGGTGACTCTTAGCTAGGAGCGGGATTAGGTTCTGGGGATCTAAGGAGGCTTGTGAGTAGTGTACAAATTGAAGGCATCAGCTGCTTGCATGGCTAGAATCCCTGTTGACACTGAAACCCCCATGAAGCATCTTCTATTCCTCTCACCCCAAACACTCCAATGCCACACTGCTAACTGCTCAAGCCTTGTCAATTTTGTAGCTTTATCACCCCTCATGTCCCACGGTAAGGGTGCAATATCATATAAGCCTGCTTACAAATTCTTCAAGTAGCAATGCCATCCATTTCTTGTATAAGGACACAAATAAAATAAGTGGTCTCGGGTTTCAACAACCCCTTTGCAAAGACTACATATCTCATCAACTATTATGCCTTTGCATATCAATCGCAATTTAGTATGCAACTTATCTTTTCTCATCAACCAATTGAAAAAATTATTTTCAGTGGCAATCTAGCCTTCCATACCATACTTCCCTCCATATCCACTATTACTGACTCCTTCATAAGCTTATACATTGATTTTACAGAAAACATCTTTTTTTCCATCCATCTCCACCCAATCTGTTTTGTTCCCTCGTGAAGCCTTATATTTGCTAAGTCATCCGGGAGCTTTGCCGCAACTGCCGAGGAGATTTTGCTAGTAACATTTATTTTCCAGCCCCTAAAAACTCCATCCTCCCATCTAGCAAGTTTAAATAAAGTTGCGTTGGAATGTACAGCTGCTAGAAATACCTCCCTATGCTCGGTTGCCATGCTTCTATAATTGTGCCATGGTTCAAACCAGAAACTTATACCATGGACCACATATTAAATATAATTATCCTAACATTCCTCCTCAAGCTGGTGCATATATATCATATGTACCAAGCTTGTTACAAACATCTGCTAGCTTTTGTCCTTGTAAGGATTTAGTAAAAATATCTGCTAATTGATCCTTTGATTGAATTGAAGCTATTTTGATAATGCCAGATACAATCTTCTCTCTGATAAAATTACAAGCCACTTTATGTATTTTGTACTTTCATGAAACATTAGATTTAATGCCAACTCTAAAGCTGATTGGTTATCACAAGCTAGCTTCATAGAGGCTATGCTGTGTTGAAGAAGGTGGCTGAAGTGAGAGTGCTTGAAGAACAAAAATCAGCGGCATTGTGTAGAGTTAGGGTTTTACCAGCTCTGATACCATGTACAGAACTTTGACAAGGAAAGGGATAATTTTCTATTATTTTTCATACGCTTGCTTACATGTATTATTTATAGTGAAACTAAACCCTAGCGTTACAACCGTAGAGAAATTTGAGCCACATAAAGACTATGGACCACATATCAAATATAATTATTCTAATACATTTCAACATTATGAAATGATACAACATACGTTCTGTAGGAAAGAAAACATAAATCTTAATACACTAAGAAACCAAAAAGCACCACAAAACTGGCAACATATGCCTTACACAATTATGGAGGCAAATGAGTGTTGAAGAAATTGGTGCAAACAACTGCTCGTGTTGCTAACATTTTGGCTATTTTTTTCTTCCTTGAAACATCTTCTGTTCCTTTCCCCCAAACACATCAATGCCAGGTGACAATGTGATTGACTTCTGAAACTTTACTTTCCTACTTTCCTTGACTGACCAAAGCAGATACTTTATATTAAATGGTTGCATATTTATGACTCTTAAGAATGAAGACTGAATTTGTAATCATGTGAATAGAAGAAAGAATTTGTATACTTAGTAAAGAAAAATGATTAAGCAATCAATCACAAAATCCATGGGTATACACTTATATATCTCCCAGTTGAATTGGGATGAATTTGATACACCAAAGAAATAAAGTTTCACCACCAAAAAGTTCTGAACTTTCACCGATACCATCTTAATGCCTTATGTTTTGCACCACTATATTCTGTTCTCATGAATTACTGTAATTGTTAACCATGTTATGACAAATCCTGGAAATCTTGATTTTTTTCTCTCTGGGTGAGACTGCATAGCTATTGCATATATACTTGAGAGTTGGAAATTCTAGGTTTAGTTCTTGTTACTGAAGATTCCCATTCAAGAATTCCTCATTCTTTGCATGACTTTTTTTTCCTACAGTAACCTTCAAAGAAGTTCGATTAGTACTTGAAAATGTCATCATTTTATGTTTTCATGATTTAAATAATTTCTCTTAGGTCGGTTGCTACTTAGAAAAAGTGCGTCAAAGGTTAATTTTAAGAACCTAGATGAAACTTTACAGGGTGCTATCGGAACACGCTTATACTTTGATCGGTAACAATTAAGTGTGTAAGAATTTGAGTTTGTAACAAGTTTAACCATCGATTGGAGATATTTAAAGCTTTTGTTAAATTGATGCTATGAACTGCACACACAATCAACCTATCTAATTATTGTCATCTTGCTATATAAACACTTGTCTTAGTCCAACCTCAGGATCTCCAAATGCTGACCTTTTCTTGGATAGTTGTGACACGACTAAAATTCCAAGTATTGTTTTTGACTTTTGGGCTTTTCATTATTTTATTTTATTTAAATATTTTTCTTAATTTAGTTGTTGAGGTCTGATCTCAATAATCCCATTTCTTTCATCTGCTCTCACCTGTTTTGTTATATTATTATCAGTTTCATGGTATTTAAACTCTTCTGCACAAAGAGAACATGGTTATGAATTAGTAATTAAGTTTCCATTATTATAAAATAATCGTATTTTCTATTGGTTCATTTCAAGTTCATGGCAGGAGACTGCTTGCCTTTTTGTACAATGAAGAAAGCTGAGATTTTATATTAGAGGTAGGCTACTGCTAATCTGTATCGTTTGATTTTTAATCAGTATCTGGCTGTTGCTGCTCATCCTCCAAATTCTGCATATCACAAGCTAGGTGCTCCTTCGATTGGTAGAGGTGTAATTCAAATTTGGTGCCTATTAAATTTGAACGAGGATGTTGAGATCGCCATAGAAAGACCTCGGAATAAGGGACGACCCAGAAAGAATCATGTGGAACAAAAGCCTGATGCAGACAACACAGGTGTTTCAGCCACACCCAAGCCTAGAGGGAGATTCCGAAAGTATCCTGCTAAGGAAAAACAAACTATTTCAAGACCTCGAGGGAGACTTAGGAAAAGACCAGCTTCTTCAAGTGATGAAGAAACCTTGACAATTTCTAGCGGTGACAGTGCACCATCTTTTAGAAAGCCCAGAGGGAGGCCACGGAAACATCTGCTTCCAGTCATTATTGATGTGAATGAGGACACACCAGCTCCTGATAATACCAGTATTACAAGCACACTTGATAAGCACAGTGCAAAAAAGAGTCTAGCAACAATTTCTAGTGGTCAGAGTGCACCATCTTCTAGAAAGCCCAGAGGGAGGCCACGGAAACATCCACTTCCAGCCATTATTGATGTGGATGACCAGGAGACACCACTTCTGAATAATAATGATATTCCAGGCACAGGTGACAATGCTGTACCTTTATGTGTGGATGTTGTACCTTTATGTGTGGATTTTGGAAAGGACTCAGTGGACTTGCCTATTTCATCTTCTATAGAATGCCAGGATCAACTAATTCAACGAAGGCTGACAGAGCGACAAAAAACAAATCCAGTCCATAGCACACACTCCTCTGTCACATCATCTCTTGTGTCAGGGAATGATGTTGTTATTCTGCCTAGTGACAGTGTCCCGTCTGTTTCTAGTGAATCGCAAAACAAGTCTAAAGAGGAGTCAAACCAATCTAGGAGTGGAGTAAGAACAAGGAAAGAAGCATCTTTGAAGATGGATGCATCTGAACCAGTACCAATTGATGTACTAAAGAAGGATTCAAAGGAGATGCATGAACCGATCAATAAAGGTCAAAAGAAGATAGAATCTTCTCCATTTAATGCCAAAGAGAGAACAGAAGATAAAAAAGAGAACACAGAAAGGCATGACTGTGAGAACCCGAAGTCTTGCAACGACCATAGGATGACAGCTGACAATATGCCAACCCATGAAAATCAAAGTGATCATCTAGTGGTGGATAGTTCTGAATCTGTTGACAAGAGTACATCTCAAGCCGAATCAGATGGTCCAATTCCACAATACCTCGCTTTGCCTAGGGTTGTTTTTTGTTTGGCACATAATGGAAAAGTTGCATGGGATGTGAAATGGAGGCCAGCAACTTCAGATGCAGCTTGCAAAGAACGAATGGGATATCTTGGAGTATTACTGGGGAGTGGTTCTCTAGAAGTGTATGGCAATATTTTTTCATAATTTTTTTTTCTTTTTGAACTTTAGTATTGTGTAATTATATCTTAGTGCTGTTTTCTCTGTATCTTTTTCTTTTCTTTTTGCAAATGCAGATGGGAGGTTCCAATTCCTGGAATGACCAAAACCTTATTTAAATCTAGTCATCATAAAGATACAGATCCTCGATTCTTGAAGCTAACACCTGTATTCAGATGTTCAAAGGTGAAACGTGGAGACAAGCAAAGGTCGTTGTATATCAAGTTCAAGTACACATTTTGATGAAAAATATCATATTTTGAATTTTATGTTAAATTTTGACAATTTGCATGTTAACAAGCACCTGCATTTTTCTTAAAATTTTATCAAATTTCTCTATATCAACTTCTGAACCGGTTGAATATATATGCATATCTAATTTCTCAGTGTTACTTACCTTTACAGTGTTATGTTTGGTTATTTTTTTACAGTGTTACCTAGGCTTAGGCTGCTCTAGCTCTCCTATATAATGAGAGGTCTGTTGATCAATGCATCGTTTTGGGCTATTGCTTTTAACTCTCAGCATTGCCTTTTATCTTGTCTTACAGCATTCCCTTGACGATGGAGTGGTCACCGTCATTTCCTCATGATCTAATTTTGGCTGGATGCCATGATGGAACGGTAAAATAATTGCAGATACCTAATGTACTGCATTCCTTTTTCTCATTTGCTTGAATTTCCATTTTTTGATCTAAAAGGAAACTAAAGTTGTCCTTTGACATCCATATTTGACTATGCTATGTGGTACTAATGCATTAAATTTTAAATTGTAAGTTCCTATGATGGATATGTTGGGAACTAATGCAATTAGTATGCTTTCAGGTCATCTTATGGAAGTTTTCTCCTACTTGTTCATCTGAAGGTAATAAAGATGGTTGCATTTTTCTAACTATAAGGGTTTGTTTCATTGCTATCATATATTGAAGTATAATTAGAAGATTTTGAGTAAGCTACTATTTGCCTATTTATGAGAACGTCTTTTTGTTTTTCTTTTGAAAGATAACATTGCATTCATTTCACCAATCTGAAACAATAGAACATAACATCCAAAAGGATGTGAAAATAAACTAAATAAAATAAAACATAAGAAAACTAAAATAAACATGAGTTGGAGCAATACAACCATCAAAAGCACTTCGCCGAGTCAGCTCAAAAAGGAAGCACTAGTTGTTAAAATAAATGATTAGCTTAGAGTTTTTGAATGAGTTTCTGAACAGTTTTGAAAAAGTACACAGGTATTCTATTCTTTCCTTGTAGCAATTAAAAAAATTCCCCAAAATATATTGTCCTGGAAATCTGATAATAGTTATGAGGATTGTTCCTCAGTTTAGATAAAATAGAAACTCTAGCACTGTATCATTTTTTCTGTTTGGTAAAACAAGATCCAAAAAACTGAGAATGCCATTAGTTTATATATTTTAAGAAATAATATATATTTTTCTAGAATGAGCATCCTAAACATAACACATTGTGTATCTGTTTCAACAGATACCTGGCCCTTGCTTTGCTGCACAGCTGATTCTACTCCAATAAGATCTCTTGCATGGGCTCCAAATGCAAGGTACTTATATTTGCAACTTTTGTTTAGATTGTAAATGTTTTGGAAGCATATCTGAGATTCTCTAAACTTAAGAATTTGTTATTCTCTTAATGATCTTTGACTTAATAGGCATACACATGACGGAAATATGATCTAAAAAGGTTTAATTATTAGGTTAGTTGGTAAATATGCACTTGACATTGAGTAGAAGAAAGGACCTCAAGAATAAATGTGGTATGTGGAGCTTTACAACTTTGAGGGTTTGCCTATCTCTTGAATTTAAGAGATGTTCAAAACACCTAATATTTAACCTGAGCTAGTGAAGAACACTGTTCTCTTGGAAACTTTGTCTCTGCTATATGCATTCCTTTAGAAAGATGAAGATAGAAGTGAGATGCCACTAATAAAGTAACTGAGATTTCTAGATGAATAATTGATATAGAACAATACTAAATTCGATTTTATCTTCATTTATGTTTATTTTGGAGCTGTTTTATTCCATGTTTATCTTAATTGTAATGCGTATTGTCCTAGTTTGAAGTCTTTATCATCAGTCAAAGCCTATTTAAAGGCTTGGAATTATTTGTTTAGACAAATTACTATGAATTAAATTTTCTTTAATTCTCTTTCTCATTCTGTGTTTTATCAAGTGGTATGAGTAGCAAATTTCATTGGATTAGATCAAGGAACCATCTTTCTGTATCTCATTTTCTTCGTACTGTTTCTTGGCTGAGATTGAATTGATTTCTGTGTCGAGCATAGGGCTTATTACAGTGATGGCTTGTCTACTAATGTTGATTAAATATTTTAATTTTATGACTGCATCTTTATTTTTTTTCTACTGATATTCTGACACCATTGAATTAAGAGCCAGAGCCAGGTTTTCTTATTATACCTATACTAAACTGGCCAAAATGTGATTAAATGTGTGGGCCTGATTGGAAGATCCAAGAATTAGAACCACGGATTTTCTGCAGTTTGTTTGGAACTGAAATCAATTTTAAATCGATAGATTTGTATATTATGACACTTAAGCTATTTGTTTTAAATGGGATAACACAAAGGGATCATTTGCTAAAATATATTTTGAACTACTATGTCTTCAATATGACCCTAACATTTTAACAAATATTTCCAAAGTTCAAGTTTCTAAAATGAATCTATCAAATTGCCATTTACTTTTATGCGTATGCAATAAGTTACGTATTTCAAACTTCATCATGTATGCACATTATACCTGCAGTTTCACCGTATTTCAAACTTCATCATGTTTATCTTCCATAGGCACTTCATCTGTACCAAAATTTAAATTTCAATCCTTTTTGTGAACTTTCTAAAAGAAATTTTAAGAAAAACATTATATTATCCAATATCATATATGAACATTAGGAAAAAGCTGAAGTTAATTAACATACATGTTCTTTTTGCTTTTGTTTTCTTGCAAAATTCTCGGTGTGCATGTTATGAATCCTGTGGCAAGGTGTGCTGTATTTTGGAAAAATGCTGCATGGCATGTGTTATTGTATTGTGTGGTTACCACTTGAATATACTGAAATTGGATGGTCCATGCATCCATGGGCAGACCAGTGAATACCAAGCATACTGGACTGTATACTTGGCCTTTTAAACCCTTGTCCGAGCAACTCACCATGATACTGTTTACATTAGAATTGCCTAGAATATTACTGATTGCATCTATATTTACCGATGAATGCACTAGAATTGTGAAATTGAATATTAGGTGCAATTGCTTATCTACACAGCCGAGGCATTATTTACTGGACTATCAAGATTTTTTGATATATTTAAGTTTGCTTCGTATTTTCACACCGTAGCCATTTCTTCCTTATTTTCTTCCCTTGTAGTTCTTCTGTTAATGCCATAACCATTGCTGCCATCCTACCTCCTACTCACTTTCCATTACCTCTGGATAGAGCCTAGCTGTTGGTCCTGTTTCTTCTTTGCTTGCTAGTGCTTGCCAGTTTGACACCTACACCTCCTCGTACTCCTTTGTCTCCACCTTCATATTATTCTTCCTTCTCTTTTCTGATCTTTCTTCTTTCTCTTTCAGATTATCCTCTTCTGTTTCTCCTTGTTCTTCTTCTGCTTTCTATCTTCCTCATCTTATTCTTTTTCTTTTGCATTATTTTCCTGATTCATCATCAGTTCTTTTTATTTTTTCTCTATTATCACACCTGAGATGATACTGCTACCATATTGGTTTTATCTTCCTTAGGTACTTCCTCTGTACCAAAATTTCAATCCTTTTTGTGAACTTTCTAAAAGTTTTAAGAAAAACATTATATATGGTATGTAACAAGCATAATCTTGCAATATAATACTAACAAGTCAATGCTTTAAGTGTAGGAAAAATAGTTGGAATGGAACATATGCTTAGGGTTGTTATATCATTAAATTGCAATTGTACAAAAATGTGTTAGTTCTGCACCCTAATTATGACATTTATTTTCTTTTAATATCAGTGCAAGGGTCACTAACATAATTGAATTTAATGCAGTGATTTTGAGAATAACAATCTATTCGTAACTGCGGGGAATGAAGGCATAAAGTTTTGGGATCTACGGTATGTTCCAATGTTGGATGCTTTAATTGCACAATTTATGAAGGGCTAGAAATCCTGTTGGCACATAGTCTTTCTTTTTAGAAAAATAATTAATGGCTATGTGCAAATGGTTTAGGTTGGTATGCCATCAGTATGGTAGTGCCTGGCATAATAGGGGTTGGTTTGACCATTGGAGAAGACCAATGTTAAATTGAAACATTAATCCTTGCCTACACTGGAGTGATCTTGCTGAGGGTTAAGTTTGTGGTATTAAAAATACTCAATTGACTATATTCTTTGGTGGTGACCAGGAGTTATCAAAATTGTCAAAAAGTTAGGAGTGTTGAATTCATCTAAGAATTTTGCTAAACAGGCATGCATATCTATTATAATTCTGTCATGTGATTCATTAGGTTATTTTATCTATTACATTTAAATTAAATTTTTTTTTAGTTGCAGCTAGAATTTAAATATTCTCACACATTTCTTTTGGACAAAGAATTTAGCTTTCAAGTAAATTGGGACCTTAAATCTACAAGCCCTACGCAAATGGTATCTATTATTTCTAAAAAAGCTGCAATAAAATAAAATTGAGGAAAAAATAAATAGTTAAAATAGTACCTTTTTTCTATAATGTTTTATGAAATAACATGATCTCTAGCTGAATTTCATTTGTTAGACTCTTTTCTCTCTGCAGTGATCCATACCGTGCTCTTTGGGAAATTAAACCAGTAGATAGGGAAGTGCTGAGTGTTGATTGGGTGAATGATACTAGGTGATTTTTGTCCCATTGTTTAGCAGATTAGTTTTTGTTATGTTGTTTCTCTGTCATGGTTGCCTTAGATTTTTTCCTCCATTCATTTTGCAACTTTTTTCATTCTCTATTATACTGGATATAAAACATTATGTGAGCAACAGAAAAATGTGATTTGAAAACTATTTTTCATGTTGCCTTATGGTTGTATGTTCCTAATTGAAGCTGGAAAATAACCTTAATAGCTTTTGCAAGTCTACCTATAGGACTTGATGAATTATAGCTAAGAGCAATGTATATTTCCTTTTCTATATATGTGCATCTGTTGCTGAATCAAACTTGCTGACCAGCATATGTAATAAAGCGACTATGTGTATCTTCTTCACTTGATATTTATGTCCAACCATAAAACGATGGACATAGGTGTATGCAGGACTTTCTTGCATAATGTCGTGCTCATTAGTGATGCGCCAATATGTTATGCTGTGCAACAATTTATGAATTTTTTTTTTCTCTCTAGATTCTGTGAGAATAAACATTGCAACAGCTCCTGACTAGATAATCACGTAGGTCTTGGAGGAGAGAGAGAGTTGTAATTGTGCTAACTATTATTTTTAGATGCATTATCTTTCTTCCAAGTGAAAGAAAGCAACCTAGGTCTGTATTACATTTTGGTTCTCTCATATCTTTTCAAAAGCAGGATTAGTAGGAAGTGGGGTTCTTTCAAAAGAAAAGTAGGAAGGGGGGTGCGCAAATGATTCATGAAAGTATGAAACAGTTTTTTTCTGAACTTATGTATGTAAGAAACATTATTAGTGTGTTTGAGTTGGAATTTTTCAGATGCTTGAAATTGACTGAAGTTCAGGTTGTCAGGTTGTGTTTACTTCATTCATCAGTGTTCTTGTTCACTCGGGTATATATATATATAAATATATATGTGCATTCTTTCTTGGTCAGGTACCCTAATGAATAGTATTTTATAGGACCAGCTGTTTCGTTGCATCTGCAGATGTTGACGTGCATGAAAAATACAAAATTATATAATAGGAAGAAGATTGTGATCATGAGCTTTATGATTATAGAAAACTACATTACTGTGTAAGGATTAATTTTGTGTTAAAAGACAAATGGAAAATCTTATCGACATTTTTTCTTTCATTTGTTATAACCATGAAAGGAGAATTCGATAGTATATGCAGATTATTGTGTTTCCTAGTATGGACAATGTGGTCTAATTATAATAGAAAAGTTTAACACAGTATGTTCTAGGGTCATGTTTAACTATGAGCTTAAATTAATTTAGAAATCTCCACCACTCAGCAAACTGCCTATTTTTGAAAGGGCGCAGATGACATATGATACAACCCACAAATTGGATACATGCTAACATTCGCCTTATGACATTCTAAAGTGCATGCCTCCGTTACAGGTGCGTGGTCATGACACTTGATAATGGCGACATGAAGATCCTCAGCTTGTCCAACTCTGCATCTGATGTCCCTGTCACAGGCAAACCTTTTGCTGGAACAAAGTATTGTGGACTGCGTATGTTCGACTGCTCCCCCTTTGCAATTTGGAGTATACATGTCTCGCGAACTACTGGTATGACATTCAACTATCATTTTGTTTTCTAAAAACAAAAGGTTTGGCAAATAAATTTAGCAATATAGTGCCGCCAATGAAAATTGTTGACTGGTTGGATAATTCATAAATCTGATCCAAAGACCAATAGATTGATACAAGTGCTTTATTTTTCATCTCGTGGAGGTCAATAATCCATTCCATTTATCGACATAACAACTTCAAAATGGTACTTGCCACATTTTATTCTCAAAACACATTTTTTAAACCAGATTTTAGTTTTCTTAAAATGAGAGAAGGCTTCTCTAGTTGGTCAATATGATGCTTTGTGCTTATGAATTTGCTCAGCGTATCTTAATCTATCTGTATTTTTTCTTAATCTGGCAATTCTTAATCATTTAAGGAACACAAATGTGATCAGTTCTGATATGTATGATGATTTGAGCTATTACTACCTCTCCCTGCAAACCTTGTAACTTTTTATGGTTAGCTAATTTATGATCTGTAGCTGTTCTAAGAAACATATGCAATGAATCTCATACACTTTTTTGTTTGATTGTCTGTCTGATTGTATCACTATAAGACTAAGTTGTGTCCATCAACTTCCCATTGTGTTCTAATCATCAGGATTTGCTGCTTATTGTTGTGAGGATGGTTCCACAATTCGATTCCAGGTGACTTAAGTTTTATTTGAATTATGTGGGAGACTTCACAATATAGTGACAACTCTTTTCACTCTGTATACTGAAACATGCAAAATAATTTGACATTGTTGCATTTTTGGTCATTGTTAGCTTACTACTAAATCTGTGGACAAAGATCAGAGACGAAACAAAATGCCACATTTTCTTTGTGGCTCACTCTTAACAGAAGGTGGGACACTTAAGATCCACACTCCATTGTCAAATGCACCACGATGGCCATCACTAAAGAGGGAAAAGAAAGTTGGGGCTTTGCCTCCAAAAATTGTGGCCCTACATAGTGTGAGATGGAACACGAACAAAGGGAGTGAAAGATGGTTATGCTATGGAGGAGCCGCTGGAGTTGTAAGATGTCAGAGGATTAATTTCTCATAATTAACTGTTTTGTTCGGTAGAGAACAAGTAAGTTGGCTGCTTCTCTTTCAAAAGTCTGTTTGATGGCACAATAAATTATAGAAAGAATGATCCCACCCTGCATGGACCAGCCCCAATTGGCTGCCCCTCTTGCTTCCCATGCTCACATATGGTTAATGTTTTGATCTATTTTCCTTTTCAAATCTATCATCCAGTTGTTAATTGGGTTATGCGATGCCATTCCCATCATGGACCTACCAGCGAAATGGTGCAGATTTTCACTTTGTGAGCTCTCTTGATGTCACACCTTGACCCTTTGTCATGACAATCGCCTCGTACCTGCCTAACAATACCATATATAATTCAAACATAAATAAATTAATCCCCTGCTAACCATCATTCCTACGTGAAAATTCTAACTATAACACGAGCTATGACTGTCCAGACTACCTCCCGAATGTCCCCACGACGGCGCCCTTTTTCCTCTTTGCACGCCCTTGATGCCGAACCCATTCTGGATTCTTTGCCGAACCCCTCTGTTCAACCTCGTCTTTCCTTGCTGACGACCTACGCTCTCTCCTCTTTGCACGCTCGCGATGCGAGATTCCTCGCTGTGAGCTCGGCAGCGAACCCCTTCTTCTCCTTCATCCTCTTTGCACTCCATTGCTCTAGATCCTTCACCGTGGGCTTGACGGCGCACCCCGCTCTACTTGACCACAGCGTTGATTGGAGCGCAGATGTAACTCGTCGGTGATCTGAGGGCCACCATCAACTTCAAGCTCCTCCTTCCCCTTTGATCCGATGAAAACTCGCGCTCTACTTGACCACAGCGTCGATTGGAGCGCAGATGTAACTCGTCGGTGATCTGAGGGCCACCATCAACTTCGAGCTCCTCCTTCCCCTTTGATCCGATGAAAACTCGTGCTGACGACTGTGGCTTCAGTTGGAGCTCTGTTGCACTTTCGTCACGCGCTGATCCTGTTGGTGACCCGAGGGCTATTGTCAGTTTCTATCTCTTCTTCTTCTTTTCGACCTACCGACCTTCGACGATCTGGGTGCCACTGTCGACTGGAACCCATCCTTCACACGATGCTGAAGGCTATAGACTCTACCGTGGCTCAAATCTCACTCCCCCTCATCGTTTCCTTCGCTGACCAACGGAGCCAGCGACCAGCGCTCTCGGCTGCTCTTGACTTCCACATCCTCATCACCTGATTCCATTTTCCCGACTTCGTCCTCTGCAGGGTGTGCGCCTGAGGAAACAACAACTGAGATCACCAAAAGCTCCAATTGAATCTCCATGGGCATTCTTCTCGAGATCAATTTATCAATTTCCCTGCCCTGACCTCCAATTTGAACGAGGAGGTCGATCTCTGCTCCAACCTCAATAAGGTCGATTTATCAATTTCCCTCAATTTCAATGTCACATGTTCATGTTCTTGGTTGATGATTTGATTGTTGCTTAGTAATGGTATGATGATGTTGTTTGTTTTGGATGGTTCTGCACTGTCTAATGGTTTTGAATTGTTGTTATTGGTATTTATGTGATGAGTGTTATCTCCCCACTTCGTTCTTTCTTCCTTATTATATCCTCTTTTTCTAACCTCTTTTTTTTTTCCTTTGCTTGTAAGCATACATGTAGTGTAATAATTATGGTTAAATGGGTAGTCAAATGCATGTAAACATGGGCATCACATTTTAGTGATTAATTAAGAATAGGGATGGTTGAAACTTTAATTGATACTATGGTTGCTTGGTAATTATGATTAAGATTTATAAATTAAATAAGATTAATCAATTAGATTAAGTTGGAATAATCAAATCTTGTTGAATAATTAATTAATTTAGAATGAGTTAGGTAAGCAAAATGGTGACCAATTAATGATAAATAATGTTAAAGATCATATCTAGTAGTAGAATCAAGCAATTATGATTAAGATTAATCAAGCAATTATGATTAAGATTCCCACTATCAGGACGTGCCTAGCACGCCGTACACACAAGCCCAGAACGTGCCTAGCACGACATACACAAAGCTCATAGCCCATAGACGTGCCTAGCACGACATACACACAAGCCTAGAACGTGCCTAACACAACATACACAAAACTCATAACCCATAGACAGTCCTCAGATAGTGTTAATGAATATAGATTATCTTCTTAAATATTAAAAATATGCAATTTTCTTTCAAGATTTAGCGATAAAAACTTCCACTAATAAATAATTTTTATATTTTATTCAAACTTATTACTCCATATAAGTTAAGGTTCAAAATTTTATTAAAGTAAATATTTCCTCAAAATTTTATCAAAGACACTCATTTCCTCTCAAGTTTAAACTTATTATCCTCTGCTAGTTATAACTTTATAATTTTATTAAATGATATTTTAAACTTTTTATATTTATTATTTTATTAAAATATCATATTAAATTTTTATAAATATTCTTCTCCCCCTATCTACCATCTCTGCTTCCTTCTTGCATTTTACTTTTGCTTTCTTCTCGCATTTTACTTCTGTTGTCACACCTCGACCCTCCTGTCGAGCACGTGACAACCGCCGTATGAGCCCAGAGGACTCATACAAGGCATTTTGTAATAAATATTGTCTGTACACATAATCAACACAGTAAAAAATACAAACAAATCATCTATTTAACTCCACTAACACAGTCCCAATATACATACTATAATTCTATAATAATCACATCACTAAATAAAACTAAATACGTCGATAACCTCACATCCATTGATTATTCCAATCGATCATCTAATAACCTGCACACACGGGGAAAAGTGGTGTGCTCAGCCTAATGCGAAATTACGGCTCAAAATTATATAAAAGAAATCAAACATAGGGGAATGTTCTAGGATGCCCTTAGTTTGTTAACAATCATAATTCTTGTTTATGTGTATATATAGTAAAGCAGCAGTACCACAATGTGAATATATAAATATCTCTAACTATCATCTAAATAGTATCACACGTCCATATCGCTAGTGCATGTCATCTATAGTGTATTCCAAATTTATATCTCAAGACTCGGGCTGCCAGCCTATGCTTAGGGAATACCCAGGCCAAGGTAATCCATAAGCCCATCAGTGTCTTTCTATCTCTGTCTCTACCTATGCCCGCTGCATTGATATTGGCGAAGAGGATGGGTGACCCTTGATCACTCTCCATCTCGCTAGTCGCCTACAATGCCTCCCCTAGTGAAACTGTCGTGCCCTTACATCCTCCCTAGACTCCGTAGGAGCAATAACGACTCATGTAGTACTACAACACTGTCCGAAAACAGGGCCACCATCAACAAGACTTATTGACCATGGCTAGTCGACATAATAACCCTAGGATCCGGACTACTCATCCGACTGTCTGCAGAACGTTAAGGATAATAGCCACATGGTCTACAAATTAACTGTCCAAGGCTTCACGTAAAGAATCATCTTCCTAGTCCAATAGCAGTCAACGTTGACTGGAATACACACATCTGCACAATAGGCCGTAGCAACCCCGACTCCATAGATGCCAAGTCTATGGTAGGATTCTTCCTCGCTAGCCATCTCAGGACCGTTACGACGATGACCGTGTGGGTGTTTACTTTTCCAGATATGGACTCACTCTGACTATCAATCTATCACGACCCTAGAGTTAGTTGGTCCTTTTTCCTCACCAGCTCCTAGTATCTAAGCTATGTGTAGCCTCGGGAGTGGTGTAATAGAAACATCACTTTTTGATCATCAATGGTATGCGGTAGTTTTTTAGGGTGTACTGGAGTCATACCCTTCTAGACTATGATCAAGTGATGTCCCTAGGAGGTTCTGGTATCATGTCACCTATGTCTTTATGTGGAGTGTAAGGTATTAATCATTGATACTACCTCCTATATTTATTTGATGTTTAATGTATTATTCTTGTATTCATCCGCGGGTATAGTAGTAAATCATGTTAATTCTATCATAGTATGCATGGAATATCAATCGTACTAATAAAATAAATCATGTTAGCATGTATAAACATATTATATCTAGCATGCAATCAAATTTTATTTTGTTAAGGCATCCAAGAATTTCTTAAGAAAAACCTCGACAAGAATTTTCTTAGTTCGAATAAATCCTAATTAGGATGAACCAACACATCTGATTGACGGTTTACTGTTCAGAACCAACACATGTAATATAATCGCTCTGACAAATTACTCTTAATAAGCCTATGTTTAAATTTACGAGCCCATATTCAATTTAAGGGTGCATGTTTAATTAGTAACCCTAAGCTTATCCATTGGGCCCATGTCCACGTGTTAGGCCTAATATATTATCAATAAAATTAATTAAATTAATTACTACGTTATTTTACCAAATCTAAGCATACAATTTAATAATTAATTCTATCTAATCATTTAAATATGAATTAATTGAATTTTAATTATGCTAATTAAAACTCAATTAAAATTTTAAATTTATTCAATTAGGCTTAGATAAATTTTTAAATTTTTATCAAATCTATACCCATTATAAACCCAACACATGATTGATCTAAATCACCCAAGGGCCCAATTAAAAACCTATAAGCAATTATTAAATTTATTTAATCCTAACATGATTGACCTAAATCACCCAAGGGCCCAATTAAAAACCTATAAGTAATTATTAAATTTATTTAATCCTAATTAACTAGGTTAATCATCTAAATTAGGTCTACTCAATTTAATCATCCTCTAATCCAATTTAGCCTAATTAGGTCAAGTCAAGATTTGGTCAAGATTGGTCTAGTCAATTAAAATTGACTATGTTGACCAATTGAGAAATTTTAATTTATCATGACCTAACCCAATTCAAGTTATCAACTAACCCAAATTTAGGCTCATGAAGACCAAATTAAATTCTGGGTCAATATTGACCCGATCAACTCTATACGATCAATATTGACCCAGTTTACCACCTATTAACCCATCCGGTTTAACTTGAGTCCGACCCAAGCCCCAGCTAGATCAGTTCAATCCAGTCAATTCCTAACCATTCTAATTTGGGCCAAACTCGTGTTCAGGTTAAACTTGAATTAATTATGAGTTCGGTTAACTTGATTCCACTCAATCAAGTTCATCAAAATTAACCCATGAGCATTCCTTGATTAATCACCACTAAGCATGCTTAATCTATAACTAATCTTGATTAAGGGAAGAAAAGAGAGATCCCTCCGCCGAACCTCTCTTCCTCACCGGAACCCTAGCCGCTGGAACCTTAGCGGCGCTCGACCGACGACGTCGCCGACGACCCAACGACGCAGCTGGTGACTCTTCGCACGCGAGGAGGCCAACGACGACCTGCACAAAATCCGGCCATCAACGCCAGACGGCGGCTCTCGGTGGATGTCGCCGGCAAGCACTTGGGCGAGTCCATCAGAGGGAGAAATCACTCGTTCACCGAGGGGAAGAGGAGCTACTCACCTCGCGAACGCGTGGGGAAGAAAAAGGAGGAAGATCCGAGCGGCGAGGGGAGTGGAATCGAGCTCCACTCCTCGCCGGTGGTGCTGCAGATCGAACGAACGGCGGTGACGAAATCGCCGCCTACTGCGTCGGCATTGGGGCAGACGCGGGCTCACGAGCTTGCGCAAGCAGCTCAAGCCCTAGCGAAGGAAGCGGCGCTCCAGCGGTTTGGGTGCAGGACGACGAACACGGCGACTGACCTCGCGGAGAGGGGAAGACGCAGGGTAAACAAGGGGTCGCATGGTGGAGAACCTCCACCGAGCTCTCCTCGTATCGACGGAGAGGAATGGGCGGCGAACGGCGGCTGCGGACGGCAGCAGCGAGCGGCAGACGAGTGACGTGGAGGAAGGGCGACGGACAGTGGCGACTACTCCCACGAAGGGGAGAAGGCTGCAAGGGAAGAAAGGGGGGCGTGGCTGCAGACCTCCGCCGCACTCTCCTTGCCGCCGGGGGGATCTATGGAGGTCGAACGGCGGCGACGGACGGCAGACGGCGGACGCGGTGGAAATGCGCCGGCGTTCACTCCGTTGCAGTGGAAGAGGAGGCGGGCGTCGCGAGCTCGAGGAAGATGGGGAAGACGGGGGTGTCGTGAGCTGGAAAGAGCCCTCGGCTCTTCTCGCTCGCGATGGTTCATTCAAACCGGGTCAGGTCGGTTTATTTGGACCGGCCAGCTGTCCGGTTCACTTGAACCGGGATAAATTTATATATATATATATATCAAAGGGGAGGGGTTTACATCTGCTTTCTTCTCGCATTTTACTATTTTTATCTTAGCATTTTACTATTATCTTAATATTCTTATCTATTTATATTAGTAATTTTACTTTATTTTGACCGATAATAATAGCTCTAATTATTAAATTTTTTTAAGCTCACAAGAAATTGATTATTAATAGCTCTAATTATCAAAAAAATTTTAAGTTCATATTCATACTTTTATACTTTTACGTTGGATAATTCATCTTGATAATGTTAAAAGCTATTTTCTGCTAATTCGGTCATTTAAAGGTCATTTAAAAAAAGATATACTAAAAGTCATAATGACAAAATATTACTTGGTTAGTAAATTTTAAATATAAATTCTGATAATTTAACGAAAAGAAAATTAATAAAATTTATAATTAAAAAAATTATCTTTTTCATTTGCAAAATGTTGGATTCATTTAATCAATATCTCAAGAAACAATAGCTCCAACGGACAAGATGAACCATGTCAAACCAACAAATACGTTTAGATGATACAAGCAATCAACAGCTGAACCTACCTCCAAAACGACATCATTAAAGAAATCAAAGTGGACATTTCAGAAGTATAGCAGAAAAATAAATGGAGAAAACAAACGGAGTTTCTAAAAGCAAACGCCCATGACATGACTCTATCTGACAATATTACGGCAGACAGGAAAATCGATGTTAGCCTTGGCAAGTTTAGAAGAATTACTAAAATAAGAGGATGCATATATTTTGAACATCTAAGACCTACTCCAGCTAGTCTATCTTCACGGCTTTGACCAAGATTATAAGCTATTTTTTCACACTAGGAAAATTTATGGCCAGCATTGGTACAAATCCAATCTCCTCATATGTTCAAAGCTAGTTTTCAGAAAAATATATAATAATATTTAAAATGATAATTTCCATCCTAAAGTGTGCAATTTGGCTGGGCTTCCAATCACCGCTACTGGTGACAAGACTTTGATAATAAATGAAAAATAAGCCACTTTAAAGACACCCATGGCACGAGAAAGACACGTGCCTCTGTCAGTAAGATCGGTCAATTGATACCCTTAATATAAGGCCTAATTTTTCATCTGTTAGTTAAACCAATCTTATTGATTTAAATATTATTATATATGTTGGCACGTCGGCTCTCTCGGAGCGGGCGAGGCGTGGGGGCGGAGCAGGAGGTGGTGGAGTGGCAGGAGGAGAAGGGAGCGCGAGGAAGGGAAGAGGATAAAACGCGAGGAGGACATAAGTGAAGAGACGAGGAGGCAAGGGACTGCCGGAGGAAGTCCTAGGCGGCTTAAAAGAAGGTGAAGATACGACGATGGCTGGTGGTACGCTAACGAAGGGGGATGCGATGGAAGAGAATCTCCCAGAATCGGATAGGAAAGATGCCTCCCAGTCACCAGGAGGCGGCAGTGTCGCAGAGTTCGATTACTCGGTTGAGAATTTCTTTGCGTGGGTGGATGCAGTTGCTGAGCTCTGCGGAATGCCCCAAGAGGAGGAGTTTGATGCTAACGAGATCAGGCGGTTCTCTTCAGCAGTCACCTTCCTGAAGTGCGTACTCTTTTCAATTTTCCTTTCTAGGTTTTAGAGTCTGGTCACTTGGATCCCTTGGTTAGAAATTTTCAAAGATCTACGACATAAGTCTTTTGCTCTCTGTTTGATTACATTGCTTGCAATCTTTAGTTCAAAACAGCATAGGAGGAGGAGAGTTTCTCAACTCACAGTATTCTACATGCTCGCGTTACTCCACCATAAACTGACGACATTTTTATTCCTTTCTTTCCTTTTTTACCAGCACATGCTTATTTAGTGTTTCCATTGCAGGGAGTGGAAGTCTTTCTACTATGAGCCAAAATATGTCAACTTCACATACCAACAAGCGGAGGATCTACCTAAAGAAGTAAAATTACCTCATTTTTCAGCTGCATCTGTTCCTAAGGTCAGTGAAATCAGACTTCATGGTTTGTTGCAAATTGGTAGTTGTTTGACGTATCATTCATGCCCAAAGATTCATACTTGTGCAGATAGTGGAATTACCTGAAGTAAAAAAACAGTGCAATAGGTATCCTCAATTGCTCCATCTTTTTTTAATTGATGATTTAAAAACATGTTCGTGTGCATGTTCAGGCCTGATTATTTATGCGATGATTTAATCTGAGTTTTATTCAACATTAAGAGTTTTCATCTGGCATTTTAGGTGTTATTTTACTCGATGCATAGAGTTAAAAATAACTTTACAACCCTCATAGCTAAGCCACAGGTGAATGAATACTCCAAACTTCCCTAAAACTATTGTCAAAAAACTTCATGATTCCTCTTCTATT
Organism: Thalia dealbata; assembly: GCA_030544415.1. Lineage (NCBI taxonomy): Eukaryota > Viridiplantae > Streptophyta > Magnoliopsida > Zingiberales > Marantaceae > Thalia > Thalia dealbata. The sequence goes on from CM060458.1 coordinate 18,277,400, forward strand.
CTCATACAAACTAGACGACAATGGTTGTATACAAGATAAAGATTATAAGATATTATGCCTGTCCTAGGAAATATGAACTACTCATATATTTAGTTACTACATAGAAAAATCTAAATTTCCTTACCAAGCATGAACAATAATTCATGGGCATTTGTTTTACTTCTCAAGTAGTTCACATACTTTGAGGTTTGAGCAACTCAAAACTGGCTGTAAATGTGACGGTCACTGAGTCCTGCTTTCCCATAAATTGCTAGCTCTTATTGTAAATGACCAGTAGATATAAGGGAGTGGAGCAGGACCTAAGAATTTGTCCAATCACCTAATCACCTTTCACATCCACATATAATAATATTAAATGGTTAAGAATGGTATTGTTTTTCCAAGTCCCATGCGGTTAGTTTCCTTATGAAGTTTTGTTGGTTAATGTTTGCAGGTTGTAATATTCTTCTGTTTATTGGCTATCAAATTGTTAATTTTATATCTTTTTTTATGCAATCCTTTGATACAAGAGTGGCTGGCAATGGGAAACAATTGTATATTCTTGGTAGGCTTTTTCTAGTGTTTTTAGTGCACTACTTTGATCCAAGAACCTTTGGTATGTTCCTTCTAGAAAATTGCTTGATTTTAATTTTTAGCATTCGTTACATGATTATTTTTTTCAGCTTTGTCATTTTCTTTTATGCTTTCCTATTAACCCACCAGATGTTAAAAGATATAATACATGGGGTAAATTTGCAGCACTGATTTTATTTTGCATGCTCGTGGGCTTGTTTGGGCACTTGACTGGTGTCCTGATAATCATAGAAATCAAGACTCCAAAATTAAATGTGAGGTACCATTTTTTATGTTCATTCTTTATTTTCTATCATCATTTGCAAGGCTATTTTCTTCGGAACTTCTATGATTAATCTTGTTGTTTTAGTGTAATGATTATATATTTTTTGAACTAGAAGATTGCATTCTTTTAAAGAACTTTGAGGAGGAAAGGGATAATTTTTATTATTTTTCATACACCTGCTTACATGTAATATTTATAGTAAAACTAAACCCTAGTGTTACAACTATATAGAAATTTGAGTCACACATATACAAAGACCATGGACCACATATTAAATATAGTTATTCTAACATTCCTCCTCAAGCTGGTGCATATTTATCATATGTACCAAGCTTGTTACAAACATCTGCTAGCTTTTGTCCTTGTAAGGATTTATTAAAAATATCTGCTAATTGATCCTTTGATTGAGTTGAAGCTATTTTGATAATGCCAGATACAATCTTCTCTCTGATAAAATTACAAGCCACTTTATGTGTTTTTTACTTTCATGAAACATTAGATTTAATGCCAACTCTAAAGCTGATTGGTTATCACAAGCTAGCTTCATAGAGGCTATGCTGTGTTGAAGAAGGTGGCTGAAGTGAGAGTGCTTGAAGAACAAAAATCAGCGGCAGTGTGTAGAGTTAGGGTTTTACCAGCTCTGATACCATGTATAGAACTTTGACAAGGAAAGGGATAATTTCTATTATTTTTCGTACGCTTGCTTACATGTATTATTTATAGTGAAACTAAACCCTAGCATTACAACCGTAGAGAAATTTGAGCCACATAACGACTATGGATCACATATCAAATATAATTATTCTAACACATTTCAACATTATGAAATGATACAACATACGTTCTCTAGGAAAGAAAACATAAATCTTAATACACAAAGAAAGGAAAGAAAAATGGAGAGAAGAAACCAAAAAGCACCACAAAACCGGCAACATATGCCTTACACAATTATGGAGGCAAATGAGTGTTGAAGAAAATCGTGCAAACAACTGCTTGTGTTGCTAACATCTTGGCTAATTTTTTCTTCCTTGAAACATCTTCTGTTCCTTTCCCCCAAACACATCAATGCCAGGTGACAATGTGCTTGACTTCGAAACTTTACTTTCCTACTTTCCTTGATTGACCAAAGCAGATACTGTATATTGCATGGTTGCATATTTATGACTCTTAAGAATGAAGACTGAATTTTAATCATGTGAATAGAAGAAAGAATTTGTATACTTAGTAAAGAAAAATGATTAGTCAATCAATCACAAAATCCATGGGTATACACTTATATATCTCCCAGTTGAATTGGGATGAAATTGATAAACCAAAGAAATAAAGTTTCACCACCAAAAAGTTCTGAACTTTCACCGATACCATCTTAATACCTTATGTTTTGCACCACAATATTCTGTTCTCATGAATTACTGTAATTGTTAACCATGTTATGACAAATCCTGGAAATCTTGATTTTTCTCTCTGGGTGAGACTGCATAGCTATTGCATATATACTTGAGAGTTGGAAATTCTAGGTAAAGATGGCCGAAAGCCAGCGTTCAACAGCGCTCTCTAAGGCTGATGAAGCGTACAAGCTCGTCGTAGACTGAAGATGGAGGCAGTGGTGCTCGTTTGGCCATCAACTGGCGACAACCTCTGCCGCTCGATGCCCCAATTGTCAATCCAATTTCCAGAGAAGTTTAAAATCCTAATCTACGCCCTAATTAACAATCCAATTTTCGGAGAGGTTTAAAACTCTAATCCACGTCCCAATTGCCAATCCAATTTCCGAAGATGTTTAGAACCTTAATCCAAGTGGCCTGCTCTCCTTGGGCAGCAACGTGACCTGCTCTCTAGCCCACGACCTCAACTAACTGGCGACAACCTCTGCCGCTCAATGCCCCAATTGTCAATCCAATTCTCGGAGAGGTTTAAAACCCTAGTCCACGCCTCAATTGCCAATTCAATTTTCGGAGAGGTTTCAAACTCTAATCCACGCCCCAATTGTCAATCCAATTTCCTGAGAGATTTAAAATCCTAATCTACGTAGCCTGCTCTTCTTGGGCGGCAATGTGGCCTGCTCTTTTGCCCACGACCTCAACCAACTGGTGACAACCTCTACCGCTCGACATCCCAATTGCCAATCCAATTTTCGAAGAGGTTTAAAACCCTAATCTACGTCCTAATTGCCAATCCAATTTTCGGAGAGGTTTAAAACCCTAATCCACGCTTCAATTGTCAATCCAATTCCCGGAGAGGTTTAAAACCCTAATTCACGCCCCAATTGCCAATCCAATTTCCGGAGAGGTTTAAAACCCTAATCCACGTGACCTGCTCTCCTTGGGCGGCAACGTAGCCTGCTCTCTCCCGCGACCTCAACCAACTAACCGGCGACAATCTCTGCTGCTCGACGCCCCAATTGCCAATCCAATTCTCCAATTCTCGGAGAGGTTTAAAATTATAATCCACATGGCCTGCTCTCTCGCCCGCAACCTCAACCAATCTGGCGATAACCTCTTCTGCTGGCGGCGACAACCTCATCTGCTGGTGATATGGCGACAACCTCTGCTGCTCGACGCCTCCGATTCTTTCTTTTTTGTTATAAATAAAAAACGAAGGCCTTACTCATCCTATACCTAAATTCCCGCCGCTGCGATGGCCAGCGAGACTGAAAGCCTTCCACCTTCTACTCTCGCAACTGTCTAAGCCAGCGAGGCCCTCCCTCCTTCCGCCCTTGTCGCTGCCTATGCCAGCAAGACTTCTACCGCAGCTGAAAGAACGACAATTCATCTTTTTTTCCTCCTCGAGACCGTTATGGAATCGGCCCCCAATACGCAAATCCTTATAAAAAAAGTATAGATGCAGCAAAAGAAGCGGAAGAGGTCGCTAAAAAAGCCCTGGTCGCCGCTAACGATGCCGCCGAGGCGGCCAATACCACGATGGCCATGATCCGTACTGTAATGAATGTGGCGCCCCTTTCAAAGGATGCCGCCTCCGATGCCCAAGATGTTACGGCCGCTGCGCAGGCCGTGATGCGGCCGAAGGCGACAGAAGAAGAAGTATCTGCTGGGGTAAAGATGGCCAAAAGCCAGCGTTCAACAACGCTCTCTAAGGCTGATAAAGTGTACAAGCTCGTTATAGACTGAAGATAGAGGCAGTGGTGCTCGTTTGGCCGTAGACTGGCGACAACCTCTACCGTCGACGCCCCAATTGCCAATCCAATTCCCAGAGAGGTTTAAAACTCTAATCCATGCCCCAAATGGCAATCTAATTTCCGGAGAGGTTTAGAACCCTAATCCACGGGGCCTGCTCTCCTTGGGCGGCAAAGTGACCTGCTCTCTCGCCCACGACCTCAACCAACTAACGACAACATCTGCCGCTCGATGCCTCAATTGTCAATCCAATTCCTGGAGAGGTTTAAAATCATAATCCACGCCCCAATTGCAAATCTAATTCCGGGAGAGTTTTAAAATCATAATCCACGTAGCCTGCTCACATTAGGCAGCAACGTGGCCTGCTCTCTCGCCTACGACCTCAACCAACTGGCGACAACCTCTATCGCTCGACGCCCTAATTGTCAATCCAATTCTCGAATAGGTTTAAAATCCTAATCCACGCTCCAATTGCCAATCCAATTTCCGGAGAGGTTTAAAACTCTAATCCATGCTCCAATTACTAATCCAATTCGTGGAGAGGTTTAAAACCCTAATCCATGCCCCAATTGCCAATCCAATTTCCGAAGAGATTTAAAACCCTAATCCACGACCCAATTGTCAATCCAATTTTCGGAGAGGTTTAAAACCTTAATCCATGCTCCAATTGTTAATCCAATTCCCTCAGAGGTTTAAAACCCTAATCCACGCCCCAATTGTCAATCCAATTTTCGGAGAGGTTTAAAACCCTAATCTACGTGGCCTACTCTCCTTGGGCGACAATGTGGTCTTCTCTCTATCCCGCGACCTCAACCAACTAACCGACAACAACCTCTGCTACTCGACGCTCCAATTGCCAATCTAATTCTCCAATTCCCAGAGAGATTTAAAATCCTAATCCACATGGCCTGCTCTCTCGCCTGCAACCTCAACCAACGTGGCGATAACCTCTTCTGCTGTTCGCTATGCCAGCGACGCTTCTAGCGCAGCACAACGAACGTCCGCTCATATTCATTGGCTCCTCAACGAAGCTGTGAAATTGGCCGCCAATGCGCAAAAGCTTATGGAAAAAAGTGTTGATGCAGCGACCGCGGCCCTCACAGTCGCAAACGCCGCCGCTGAGGCGTTCAATACCATGATGGCCACGATCAGTACTATAACGAATGCGGCATTCCTTGCAGAGGAAGCCGCCTTCGTCGCCCGAGAGGTTGCGTCCGCAGCGCAAATGGTGGTGCGGTCGAATCCGACTGAAGACGAAGTATCTGCTGGGCTAGAGATGGCCAAAAGCAAGTGTTTCACAGTGTTCTCTAAGGTCGTAGAGGTGCACAAGATCAAATAAGATGGAGGCGGCCGTCTTATCTTAGACTGAAGATGGAGGCAGTGGCAGTGGTGCTCGTTGAACTTGTTTTTTTTAGTATTTGCACATTCTATTCACGAACGGCCGCTCATATTCAGTGGCAGTGGAGCCCATCGAACTGCATTTTGCAGCTTCAGCTTCCTGCAATTGAAGCAAAATTCCATCGGCATCAAACCAGTTGTGTTAATTTTCAGTGGAGATTGACCATCAACAATCAAATGTTTAGCTCAATGACCCAAAAATATTTCAATTGTCACTGTTACCTAACAAGTTAAGGAGACAAACCTGGAAAGGAAATATGAGAGACAATGGGTCATCACAGACTTGTAGGGCAGCACAAGGAACACCGCTGTCGTTGCACACGAGGCACTGTTGTGTGATGTGCTCGAGGATCTTATTTGAAACCGTCTCTAACATGATAGGAAGTGCTGCAATACCTGGGAAAATATCTTTTGTCAAGTAGAACACATACTGGCCCTTAAGAATGTGGCGGTCATCATCCACCATTCTTTTTGAGTTTTGCTCAGAGGACTTTTGAATCTTCTGTTTTCTGCTGTGCAAAAAAATTATCAATGGTGCTTCCTGTTGAGGGTAGATTCCCCATCTACTTGACGACCACGTTAAAAACCTAATCCTAAAACCCTCCACGTGGCCTGCTCTCTCCCGCGACCTCAACCAACTAACCGGCGACAACCTCTGCTCCTCGACAACGCCCCAATTGCCAATGTGGCCTACTCTGCTGCTGGCGACAAGCGACAACCTCTGCTCTCTAGCCCGCGACTGTGACTAATGCTGGCGACAAGCGACAACCCCTACTCTCTCCCCCGCGACTGCAACTGCTGCTGGCGACATGGCGACAGGCGACAACCTCTGCTCTCTCGTCCGCGACTGCGACTGCTGCTGGATTCCGTTCTTTCTTTTTCGTTATAAATAAAGAACGAATGCCAACCATACTCATCTTATACCTTCTCACCGCTGCAATGGCCAACAATCCTCCTCCGCCCAGCAAGAACGACGACCTTCCTCCTCCGCCCAGCAAGAACGACGACCTCCCTCCTCCGCCCAGTAAGAACGACGACCTTCCTCCTCCGCCCAACAAGAACGACGACCTCCCTCCTCCGCCCAGCAAGAACGACGACCTTCCCCCCACTCCGCCCAGCAACCTTCCTCCTGCTGCACAAGCTGTTCACTGTGCTAGCCACGCTTCTGGCGCAGCACGACGAACGGCCGCTCATATTCATTGGCTCCTCAACGAAGCTGTGAAATCGGCCGCCAATGCGCAAAAGCTTATGGAAAAAAGTATTGATGTTGCGACCGCGGCTCTCACAGCCGCAAATGCCACCACTGAGGCGTTCAATACCATGATGGTCACGATCAATACTATAACGAATGCGGCGTTCCTTACAGAGGAAGCCGCCTACGCCGCCCAAGAGGTTGCGTCCGCTGCGCAAATGGTGGTGCGACCGAATGCGACGGAAGACGAAGTATCTGCTGGGCTAGAGATGACCAAAAGCGAGTGTGTCACAGCGCTCTCTAAGGTCGTAGAGGTGCACAAGATCAAATAAGATGGAGGCGACCGTCTTATCTTAGACTGAAGATGGAGGCAGTGGCAGTGGTGCTCGTTGAACTTGTTTTTTTAGTATTTGATCATTCTATTACGATTTCCTGTTAAGTTTTCCTCTTACGCTCTTGCGTCTTTTGGACTTTCCTCATATATTGGAGATAGACTTTTGAATCTTACATTTGTGTTGAATGTGTTCTCTTTGTCTTGTTTGGTACGAGGGAATTAGAGGGAAGAAAGATGCGAACCGCTTCATGAGGAGTTTTATCCTTATTTCTATTTGACTTGACACTAGGATTTCAATCACATATTCTATCTGGTCTTGCCTTTAGCAGCACATTAAAGAACAGATTCGAAGTTGAACTGGAATTTGTAGGTTCAACGAGCCCATCGAACGGCTCCGTGTTATCTCCGTCACCTTCATTCCTTCGGGTCCCAGGTGCACTTGTTGGACTCCCATAAGAAGAGGTGATCATCTTTAAAAGGCAAGGCTTGTGGAAGATTGAGTCACACGAACTGCATTTTGCAGCTTCAGCTTCCTGCAATTGAAGCAAAATTCCATCGGCATCAAACCAGTTATGTTAGTTTTCAGTGGAGATTGACCATCATCAATCAAATGTTTAGCTCAATGACCCAAAAACATTTCAATTGTCACTGTTACCTAACAAGTTAAGGAGACAAACCTGGAAAGGAAATATGAGAGACAATGGGTCATCACAGACTTGTAGGGCAGCACAAGGAACACCGCTGTCGTTGCACACGAGGCACTGTTGTGTGATGTGCTCGAGGATCTTATTTGAAACCATCTCTAACATGATAGGAAGTGCTGCAATACCTGAGAAAACATCTTTTGTCAAGTAGAACACATACTGGCCCTGAAGAATGTTGGCAATCATCATCCACCATTCTTTTTGAGTTTTGCTCAGAGGACTTTTCAATCTTCCGTTTTCTGCTGTGCAAAAGAATTGTCAACGGTGCTTCCTGTTGAGGGTACATTCCCCATCTACTTGACAACCACGTTAAAACCCTAATCCTAAAACCCTCCACGTGGCCAGCTCTCTCCCGCGACCTCAACCAACTAACCGGCGATAACCTTTGCTGCTCGACGACGCCCCAATTGCCAATGTGGCCTGCTCTGCTGCTGGCGACATGGCGACAGGCGACAACCTCTGCTCTCTCGCCCGCGACTGCTGCTGGCGATAACCTCTGCTCTCTCGCCCGCGACTGCGACTGCTGCTGGCCTCCGTTCTTTCTTTTTCGCTATAAATAAAGAACGAAAGCCAGTCTTACTTATCTTATACCTTCTCGTCTTATACCTTCTTGCCGCTGTAATGACCAACAATCCTCCTTCTCCGCCCAGCAAGAACGACGACCTTCCTCCTCCGCCCAGCAAGAACAACGACCTCCCTCCTCCGCCCAGTAAGAACGACGACCTTCCTCCTCCGCCCAACAAGAACGACGACCTCCCTCCTCCGCCCAGCAAGAACGACGACCTTCCCCCCACTCCGCCCAGCAACCTTCCTCCTGCTGCACAAGCTGTTCGCTGTGCCAGCGACGCTTCTGGCGCAGCACAACGAACGACCGCTCATATTCATTGGCTCTTCAACGAAGCTGTGAAATCGGCCGCCAATGCGCAAAAGCTTATGGAAAAAGTATTGATACAGCGACCGCGGCCCTCACACCCGCAAATGCCGCCGCTGAGGTCTTCAATACCATGATGGCCACGATCAGTACTATAACGAATGCGGCGTTCCTTGTAGAGGAAACCGCCTTCGCCGCCCAAGAGGTTGCGTCTGCTGCGCAAATGGTGGTGCGGCCGAATGCGATTGAAGACGAAGTATCTGCTGGGCAAGAGATGGCCAAAAGCGAGTGTTTCACAGCGCTCTCTAAGGTCGTAGAGGTGCACAAGATCAAATAAGATGGAGGCGGCCGTCTTATCTTAGACTGAAGATGGAGGCAGTGGCAGTGGTGCTCGTTGAACTTGTTTTTTTAGTATTTGCTCATTCTTTTACGATTTCATGTTAAGTTTCCCTCTTACGCTCTTACGTCTTTACGATTTCCTGTTAAGTTTTCCCTCTTACGATCTTGCGTCATTTGGACTTTCCTCACATATTGTGGAGATAGACTTTTGAATCTTACATTTGTGTTGAATGTGTTCTCTTTGTCTTGTTTGGTACGAGGGAATTAGAGGGAAGAAAGATGCGAACCGCCTCATGAGGAGTTTTATCCTTATTTCTATATGACTTGACACTGGGATTTCAATCACATATTCTATATGGTCTTGCCTTTAGCAGCATATTAGAGAACATATTCGAAGTTGAACTGGAATTTGTAGGTTCAACGAGCCCATCGAACGGCTCCGTGTTATCTCCGTCACCTTCATTCCTTCGGGTCCCAAGTGCACTGGTTGGACTCCCACAAGAAGAGGTGATCATCTTTAAAAGGCAAGGCTTGTGGAAGATTGAGTCACACGAACTGCATTTTGCAGCTTCAGCTTCCTGCAATTGAAGCAAAATTCTATCGGCATCAAACCAGTTGTGTTAGTTTTCAGTGGAGATTGACCATCATCAATCAAATATTTAGCTCAATGACCCAAAAACATTTCAATTGTCACTGTTACCTAACAAGTTAAGGAGACAAACCTGGAAAGGAAATATGAGAGACAATGGGTCATCACAGACTTGTAGGGCAGCACAAGGAACACCGCTGTCGTTGCACACGAGGCACTGTTGTGTGATGTGCTCGAGGATCTTATTTGAAACCGTCTCTAACATGATAGGAAGTGTTGCAATACCTGAGAAAACATCTTTTGTCAAGTAGAACACATACTGGCCCTGAAGAATGTTGGCGATCATCATCCACCATTCTTTTTGAGTTTTGCTCAAAGGACTTTTCAATCTTCCGTTTTCTACTGTGCAAAAGAATTGTCAACGGTGCTTCCTGTTAAGGGTACATTCCCCATCTACTTGACAACCACGTTAAAACCCTAATCTTAAAACCCTCCACGTGGCCAGCTCTCTCCCGCGACCTCAACCAACTAACCGGCGATAACCTTTGCTGCTCGACGACGCCCCAATTGCCAATGTGGCCTGCTCTGCTGCTGGCGACATGGCGACAACCTCTGCTCTCTCGCCCGCGATTGTTGCTGGCGACAGGCGACAACCTCTGCTCTCTCTCCTGCGACTGCGACTACAGCTGGCGATAGGCGATAACCTTTGCTCTCTCGCCCGTGACTGCGACTGCTGCTGGCCTCCATTCTTTCTTTTTCGCTATAAATAAAGAACGAAAGCCAGCCTTACTCATCTTATACCTTCTCGCCGCTGCAATGGCCAACAATCCTCCTTCTCCGCCCAGTAAGAACGACGACCTTCCTCCTCCGCCCAACAAGAACGACGACCTCCCTCCTCCGCCCAGTAAGAACGACGACCTTCCTCCTCCGCCCAGCAAGAACGACGACCTCCCTCCTCCGCCCAGCAAGAACGACGACCTTCCCCCCACTCTGCCCAGCAACCTTCCTCCTGCTGCACAAGCTGTTCGCTGTGCCACCGACGCTTCTGGCGCAGCACAACGAATGACCGCTCATATTCATTGGCTCCTCAACGAAGCTGTGAAATCGGCCGCCAATGCGCAAAAGCTTATGGAAAAAAGTATTGATACAGCGACCGCGGCCCTCACAGCCGCAAATGCCGCCGCTGAGGCGTTTAATACTATGATGGCCACGATCAGTACTATAATGAATGCGGCGTTCCTTGTAGAGGAAGCCGCCTTCGCCGCCCAAGAGGTTGCGTCTGCTGCGCAAATGGTTGTGCGGCCGAATGCAACTGAAGACGAAGTATCTGCTGGGCTAGAGATGGCCAAAAGCGAGTATTTCACAGCGCTCTCTAAGGTCGTAGAGGTGCACATGATCAAATAAGATGGAGGTGGCCGTCTTATCTTAGACTGAAGATGGAGGCAGTGGCAGTGGTGCTCGTTGAACTTGTTTTTTTAGTATTTGTTCATTCTATTACGATTTCCTGTTAAGTTTCCCTCTTACGCTCTTACGTCTTTACGATTTCCTGTTAAGTTTCCCTCTTACGGTCTTGCGTCTTTTGGACTTTCCTCATATATTATGGAGATAGACTTTTGAATCTTACATTTGTGTTGAATGTGTTCTCTTTGTCTTGTTTGGTACGAGGGAATTAGAGGGAAGAAAGATGCGAACCGCTTCATGAGGAGTTTTATCCTTATTTCTATATGACTTGACACTGGGATTTTAATCACATATTCTATCTGGTCTTGCCTTTAGCAGCATATTAGAGAACAGATTCGAAGTTGAACTGGAATTTGTTGGTTCAACGAGCCCATCGAACGGCTCCGTGTTATCTTCGTCACCTTCATTTCTTCGGGTCCCTGGTGCACTGGTTGGACTCTCACAAGAAGAGGTGATCATCTTTAAAAGGCAAGGCTTGTGGAAGATTGAGTCACACGAACTGCATTTTGCAGCTTCAGCTTCCTGCAATTGAAGCAAAATTCCATCGGTATCAAACCAGTTGTGTTAGTTTTCAGTGGAGATTGACCATCATCAATCAAATGTTTAGCTCAATGACCCAACAACTTTTCAATTGTCACTGTTACCTAACAAGTTAAGGAGACAAACCTGGAAAGGAAATATAAGAGACAATGGGTCATCACAGACTTGTAGGGCAGCACAAGGAACATCGCTGTCGTAGCACACGAGGCACTGTTGTGTGATGTGCTCAAGGATCTTATTTGAAACTGTCTCTAACATGATAGGAAGTGCTGCAATACCTGAGAAAACATCTTTTGTCAAGTAGAACACATACTGGCCCTGAAGAATGTTGGCGATCATCATCCACCATTCTTTTTGAGTTTTGCTCAGAGGACTTTTCAATCTTCCGTTTTCTGCTGTGCAAAAGAATTGTCAACGGTGCTTCCTGTTGAGGGTACATTCCTCATCTACTTGACGACCACGTTAAAACCCTAATCCTAAAACCCTCCACGTGGCCAGCTCTCTCCCGCGACCTCAACCAACTAACCGGCAATAACCTTTGCTGCTCGACGACGCCCCAATTGCCAATGTGGCCTGCTCTACTGCTGGCGACATGGCGACAGGCGACAACCTCTGCTCTCTCGCCCGCGACTGCGACTGCTGCTGACGACAGGCGATAACCTCTGCTCTCTCGCCCGCGACTGCTGCTGGCCTCCGTTCTTTCTTTTTCGCTATAAATAAAGAACGAAAGCTTGCCTTACTCATCTTATACCTTCTCGCCGCTGCAATGGCCAACAATCCTCCTTCTCCGCCCAGCAAGAACGACGACCTTCCTCCTCCGCCCAGCAAGAACGACGACCTCCCTCCTCCGCCCAATAAGAACGACGACCTTCCTCCTCCGCCCAGCAAGAACGACGACCTCCCTCCTCCGCCCAGCAAGAACGACGACCTTCCCCCCACTCCGCCCAGCAACCTTCCTCCTGCCGCACAAGCTGTTCGCTGTGCCAGCGATGTTTCTGGCGCAGCACAACGAACGGCCGCTTATATTCATTGGCTCCTCAACGAAGCTGTGAAATCGACCGCCAATGCGCAAAAGCTTATGGAAAAAAGTATTGATACAGCGACCGCGGCCCTCACAGCCGCAAATGCCGTCGCTGAGGCGTTCAATACCATGATGGCCACGATCAGTACTATAACGAATGCGGCGTTCCTTGCAAAGGAAACCGTCTTCGCCGCCCAAGAGGTTGCGTCGGCTGCGCAAATGGTGGTGCGGCCGAATGCGATTGAAGACGAAGTATCTGCTGGGCTAGAGATGGCCAAAAGCGAGTGTTTCACAGCGCTCTCTAAGGTCGTAGAGGTGCACAAGATCAAATAAGATGGAGGCGGCCGTCTTATCTTAGACTGAAGATGGAGGTAGTGGCAGTGGTGCTCGTTGAACTTGTTTTTTTAGTATTTGTTCATTCTATTACGATTTCCTGTTAAGTTTCCCTCTTACGCTCTTACGTCTTTACGATTTCCTGTTAAGTTTCCCTCTTACGGTCTTGCGTCTTTTGGACTTTCCTCATATATTGTGGAGATAGACTTTTGAATCTTACATTTGTGTTGAATGTGTTCTCTTTGTCTTGTTTGGTACGAGGGAATTAGAGGGAAGAAAGATGCGAACCGCTTCATGAGGAGTTTTATCCTTATTTCTATATGAGTTGACACTGGGATTTCAATCACATATTCTATCTGGTCTTGCCTTTAGCAGCATATTAGAGAACAGATTCGAAGTTGAACTGGAATTTGTAGGTTCAACGAGCCCATCGAACGACTCCGTGTTATCTCCGTCACCTTCATTCCTTCGGGTCCCAGGTGCACTGGTTGGACTCCCACAAGAAGAGGTGATCATCTTTAAAAGGCAAGGCTTGTGGAAGATTGAGTCACACGAACTGCATTTTGCAGCTTCAGCTTCCTGCAATTGAAGCAAAATTCCATCGGCATCAAACCAGTTGTGTTAGTTTTCAGTGGAGATTGACCATCATCAATCAAATATTTAGCTCAATGACCCAAAAACATTTCAATTGTCACTGTTACCTAACAAGTTAAGGAGACAAACTTGGAAAGGAAATATGAGAGACAATGGGTCATCACAGACTTGTAGGGCAGCACAAGGAACATCGCTGTCGTAGCACACGAGGCACTATTGTGTGATGTGCTCGAGGATCTTATTTGAAACCGTCTCTAACATGATAGGAAGTGCTGCAATACCTGAGAAAACATCTTTTGTCAAGTAGAACACATACTGGCCCTGAAGAATGTTGGCGATCATCATCTACCATTCTTTTTGAGTTTTTCTTAGAGGACTTTTGAATCTTCCGTTTTCTGCTGTGCAAAAGAATTGTCAACGGTGCTTCCTGTTGAGGGTATATTCCCCATCTACTTGACGACCACGTTAAAACCCTAATCCTAAAACCCTCCACGTGGCCAGCTCTCTCCAGCGACCTTAACCAACTAACCGGCGACAACCTTTGCTGCTCGACGATGCCCCAATTGCCAATGTGGCCTGCTCTGCTGCTGGCGACATGGCGACAACCTCTGCTCTCTCGCCTGCGACTGCTGCTGGCGACATGGCGACAGGCGACCACCTCTGCTCTCTCGCCCGCGACTGCTGCTGGCGACATGGCCACAGGCGATAACCTCTGCTCTCTCGCCCGCGACTGCGACTGCTGCTGGCCTCCGTTCTTTCTTTTTCGTTATAAATAAAGAACGAAGGTCGGCCTTACTCATCTTATACCTTCTCGCCTTATACCTTCTCACCGCTGCAATGGCCAGCAATCCTCCTTCTCTGCCTAGCAAGAATGACGAACTTCCTCCTACGCCCAGCAAGAACGACGACCTCCCTCCTCCGCCCAGCAAGAACGACGACCTTCCTCCTCCACCCAACAAGAACGACGACCTCCCTCCTCCGCCCAGTAAGAACGATGACCTTCCTCCTCCGCCCAGCAAGAACGACGACCTCCCTCCTCCGCCCAGCAAGAACGACGACCTTCCCCCCACTCCGCCCAGCAACCTTCCTCCTACTGCACAAGATGTTCGTTGTGCCAGCAACGCTTCTGGCGCAGCACAACGAACGGCCGCTCATATTCATTGGCTCCTCAACGAAGCTGTGAAATCGGCCGCCAATGCGCAAAAGCTTATGGAAAAAAGTATTGATGCAACGACCGTGGCCCTCACAGTCGCAAATGTCGTCGCTGAGGCGTTCAATACCATGATGGCCATGATCGGTACTATAACGAATGCGGCGTTCCTTACAGAGGAAGCCGCCTTCGCCGCCCAAGAGGTTGCGTCTGCTGCGCAAATGGTGGTGCGGCCGAATGCGACTGAAGACGAAGTATCTGCTGGGCTAGAGATGGCCAAAAGTGAGTGTTTCACAGCGCTCTCTAAGGTCGTAGAGGTGCACAAGATCAAATAAGATGGAGGCGGTCGTCTTATCTTAGACTGAAGATGGAGGCAGTGGCAGTGGTGCTCGTTGAACTTATTTTTTTAGTATTTGCTCATTCTATTACGATTTCCTATTAAGTTTCCCTCTTACGCTCTTGCGTCTTTACGATTTCCTGTTAAGTTTCCCTCTTACGCTCTTGCGTCTTTTGGACTTTCCTCATATATTGTGGAGCTGCACAGGCTAGCACTGCCGAGGGCCGAATTGGCGCTGCAGTAGCGGTCGAGCTCCGAGCCCTCGCCATCGCAAGAAGAGTAGTTGGAGGCGGCGGAGTAGGAACCGGGGGGCGAGGCGTCGTCATCGTCGGCATTGGAGCCGAGATGCTGCGGGAAGAACAAATCGAAAGGATCGGTATGCACGGCGGACGGAGATCCGTCCTCCATGGGCCGTCAAGAACACCAAAGATCGAGTATTTTTGATAGGAATCGACTGCAAACGGAGTGGGAAAGGGATCGAGAGGTCTCCGGAGGTGAGGAGGATTAATGATGGCAATGAGGCGAGTGGATTCATTCGATCTGCTGCTTCTTCCCTGTGGTGGGTTTATGGAGCTAGGTCGATCGATTGGAAGGAGAGAAGAAATCAAACGATCGATCGATCAAGGTCGAGGAGGTGGGTGTGAGAAGGAAGGAGAGGGAGGAGCACATTGCATTTGCGTTGTGCGGCGCCGTCGTCGATGGAAAGATCGGGGAGTTTGGGCTCCATTTCAGCGACATGATTTCTTCTGTTTGGGCTCCATTTTAGCGACATGGTTTCTTCTTTTTCTGGACTTTTCAGTTTCGTTGTAATGGCTCCATTTATTATTATTATTATTATTATTAATATTTGGTTTCTTCCACCATCTATTTCCATGATTCCGATTTTTAAAAAAATATATACTTCTCTTCTCTCTTTTTTTGCACCATATTTTCTCAGCCTAATAAATTATTTAGTATATCTAATTTTAATAAAATTAAAAATTATATGATTTTATTTATCTTTAAAATAAATTTAATTTTAAGATCTGCTTTTATCAAAGAAAATTTTATAATATTAACTCGTGCACCGTTTTAATATATTCTTAAAATGTACTTAAAAAAATTATATTTAAAGAAAGTTAAAAAATTCAGGGTATAATATATAATTTAACCTAAATAGTAAACAGACTGCGGAGAATTGTAACGTAGCGAGGAGGTAGAGAAGTGAGCGTATAGAAAACCTGGTTACCAAACGAGCCCTCCTCCTCCTCCTCTCTGGGGTTTTATAACGCAGCGGCGCAGCGGAGGGGAAGGGGTTTTGCAGCGTTGTGAACACTACGCACGAGAGGGCGAGAGCGACGATGGCGGCTACGGAGGAGGACGAGACGAAGCGGGGGCAGGAGGCCCTCCAGCGTCTGAGGTCGGCCGACCCACCGCTCTACCTCTCGCCGTCGCTCGAGCTCGCCCAGGATGCCCGCGCCGCTGCTCTCTACCTGTACTCCTCGCTCGTCCCCTACTGCCCCAAGCCTGCCCTCGATCGCCTCCTCGTTGGGGACGGCTTCGACGCTGAACAGATTTGGTACCAGATTGACCTCCTTTCTCGTCCCTTGCTCTCCGCCGCCCGCCGTGATCTGAACCGTATCGCCCGGGATCCTGCTGCCCACGTGCTGGGAGCCGCTGGCGGCGCTGCGCGGGACGGGGAAGCAGTGGGGGCGGAGAAGAAGAAGGTCATTGAGGACGGCGAGGACGACGAGCAGGATGGAGACGAGAGCGAGGAAGACGAGGGGGAAGAAGAGGGAGAAGGTGAATCAGAAGAAGAGGAGGATGATGACGATGACGATGACGATGCCGATGAGGGAGACGAAGATGAAGATGAAGAGGCCGGTGAAGTAAAAAAGAATAATGTTGAAGACAAGTTTTTGAAGATTAAGGATTTGGAGCAGTATTTGGATAAGGAAGAAGAGAAAGAGTACGGCCTTCAAAAGGACAAGGGAAGCAGACGGAAGGAGATAGAAATGGACGAGGAAGAGGATGAAGATGAGGAAGAGGAGGATGACGACGATGATGACGAGGAAGATGGCTTGGATGTAAGATATACTTCCCCTGTATCTCAGTTCCTTATTGTCTAATTTGATCGTTATATGTTTGCTTTTAACTTAAAAATTTGAATTCCAACCAGGAAAGCATTTCAAAAAAAATTTAAATGTTTGCAACTCAGCAGCAAACAATTTGGTTCATGTATTATATCTGGGGAAAACTTTTTTGTTTTTGTATTTTTTGGTTGGTTTCCACGTCAACTTAGAAAATTTGAGAATTTTGCCAAAAAATTTAGTTAACGGCTAGTCTTGGTAGGCGACTGAAGATATTCAATGCATTCCCCTTCTTATGTAGCTTCCTGTATCATTTTACGAAACACCAATTGTTGAAGTAACCATCGAGGTTGGATCTCTTGTTCATTTTTTAATAACTCTACCATTCTCATCGTGTAGATAACATGGTCAGTCTCACTGTAAAAAGTATCATTGCGGAAGTTATGCGATGCCATTCCCATCATGGACCTACTTGCGAAATGGTGCAGATTTTCACTTTCTGAGCTCTCTTGATGAGTGCATGGTGCACATTTTGCCATCGGATGCTGATGCCATCGATCCCTGATAGCTGGTGTGACCTCTTGGTATTGCTGAACCTTGATATCACGATCTCTCAACGCCATTGCACTCTTGGTGTTGGTGACCTCTGGTAATTACTCAAACTCGATTCAACCTTCTCTTGTTGAGCACGCGGCCAGTACCACTGACACCTTCACCCTTTCCACCTTGTCTTTCCTGTAATGTAGTCATCTCTGCTACAAGCCATGGTTGCCAGAAGAGCTTCGCTCAAAGGTTTGTTTTAAATAAACTAAGCTATTTCCATTGTGATTTTTTTCTTTTCAGAAATTAATTTGGAAGATGTGAATTAGTGCCACCAACTGCGTGCGGATTTTATTTAAATATTTATTTCTCCCGAGTCTACTTATCATTCCCATTGTTTCTATTCGATGATTTCCTTGTTCATGTGGAAGTTTCATTTGTTATGTTGCATATGCATCTCTATCTATGGACTTGTAATAATTTTTATTTCCTTTTCTCTATCATGCTACAGGATGTGCTGCTAAAACTGAGCTCTAGAGCCATAGATCTTATCATATTTTTTCTATCCCGTTTAAACAATCACTAACTTCACCATGCAGACTAAAGCTGCCTGTATTGTTTTTTTTCGAAATGTTGACGGTTCATCTAAATTTACTGAACAAAAGCTTATGGGCTCCCAATTGTAGGTTCGGACTAGAGCAAGGCGGATGGCATGACAGTTTTGGAATGTGTATATATCTCTATCCCTTCAGGAAAGGCATACTATTAATAAATCCTGAAGGTACATATCCTTCCTGACTTAATATCGTTCGACTTAAAAATGCTGGTTTTCCTTAACCAGGAGCTCTGATGTGGTTGAAATGATGGCGTCAAGTGGAGAGCAGCTTCTTGCTGCAAACAATTCAAGAACCACAGATCTGAGTTCATTTTTCTTGTTGCTTTGGATCTTAACACGCTTGTATAATAGGAAAACTCTCACAGATACGAAATATTAGTTGAGAAATTCAAGTACAATTGCCTCTGCTACTGATTCGATTTAGCAGTCCGTGATGGAGAATAAAAATTAAAGTTGAAACTTATAGGCGTTCTTTTGTGTTTGTGTGATTGGTGTTACATTGCTTGTTTAAATCTGGCTTCTGCAGAATGAATCTAAACTAGAGTTCATGGCATGAACAAAGATACTTATCCGGATAAAATGCTCTGATCTATGTAGCTCGTCGTTTTAATTTTCTCAAAAACCATTGTCAACGGTCCATCCTGTCTTTGTCACTGCCTCGTTGATTTCGCACTTAAAATATCGTAATGGATACAAAGAGACGGGTGTAATATCATCGGAAAGATACCACGATACAAGTCGATGTGCGCACAAAGAATTCTCCTACCCTAAATTCTTGTCTTTAAGAGTCTCTAGAGGTGATGAGGTAGGGATATATTGAATTCTGCGTCCTTGTCTTTAAAAGTCTTTTAGAGATGTATCACCTTGGGATAGGGTGGGGATATATTGTACTTAACTTATTTTTTACCTTGGAAGTCAACTAACTCTACTGGTAATCTTATATTGGATTTTTTTTTTTAATGCTTGATATCCTTTCTCACATTTTACTGTGCATATCATGTTATTATTTCTCAATCAAAATATGTTTTTTTTAAAGAAAAGAAACTACGATTGTTATTGGCAAAAATCTTTAAATACAATAAATTGCATTTTTTTTACTTATATAAGAAATATAGAAATCACTGCGGAAATAATAATAAGATAGTGCTTTATCATTTTAAGTTTATGACTGGTATGAGACAGTAATATTACCAAATCAAAGATGAAACAAGCTATTATTGAATCGGATTCGACATTACGGGTTAGCGGGTCTAAATGACACCCGATAAGGCCTTCACAGACCAGATTCGCTATGTATACATATACAACGGAGGAGGAGCTTTAGTTTTATTATTATTATTCTTTCCATTTTGCCTTTTATTTCTTCGTCATCAAGCCAGCCTCTCTTTTCTCAGCTCAAAAATCTACCTACCTAAGAAGAGGGAGGTGATCGGGGAAGGGAACGGGAGCGCCGCCAGCAGCCGGTAGCCGCGATCCAACGCAGGGAGGGGTCGGGGGAGATGACAGAAGGCGGAGATGATGCCGTTCGGCGGCGGAATGCTGTGGCGGAGTATCGCAAGAAGCTCCTCCAGCACAAGGAGCTTGATTCCCGGCTCAGGACACGTATGTCTGCCGATCTATCAATGTCCTCCTTTTGTCCTGTTCCTCTCGCCTTTGAATCATCGTTTCCTCGTTCGATCCACAGTGATGAGTGGGTTATAGATTCGGGTTGTTGGGGCTTGCAAGTATTTATTTGAGACCTTTTCGTTCTTCTTTCTGCTCCTTTTATTTCTAGAGGAAGAAAGAGTTCCTTTATCCGTCACCAGGAGCACAAGTAGAGGGCTAATGACAGTCTGACTCCTGCTAGGGCATGGGGAATTTTTATTTTTCATATTTATTCTGTCTAGAATTGAAATTAGATATTTCTTGCTGGAGGTATTTTAATACCTAATTTTTCCAGTGTTACAGTTTTTTAATACATTCACTTGTGCTTCAGTCATGAATTTATGGAGAATTATCTGGATAATTTGGAGAACTTGTTATATACTGAACTTGGAAGGCGTCTTCTTTATTATAATGAATTGTATGATAGGGTATCTTCATACCAAGAGACATTGTCTATATTATGATTGCTAGTATCTGCATAATATAGTGCAATCTAGCATGGCATCATCTTTACCATGTCAAAAATTAAATGATCCACATAACGTTTTTTCAGTTATGCATCATAATCCATAAATAAGATTGTTTAGTTGAAAATATATTCAAATTATGAAAATTCAACTGACTATGAAACTATGATTATTTTCCTATACTCTGCCAAATCCCATAATTGAACAAAAGATTAAAGTTAGAATAAAAAATTCAATTGATGAGCAGATATCTGTGTTCCAGTTCGAACTGGAGTAGTTCTGGGCACAAAGTTAGTTTCTGTAGATAAGAAATGAAACCAGTATGGTGCAGAATGACTGGTAAAAAGTGAGCATGTATAAGTTCTATCTACTTTGAATTTCAAATGTGCTCCTGTATGTTTGAATGATTACTTTATATGCTGCCTATTTGTTAGGTAGTTTTTCTAAATGGCTAAATCTTGTTGTGGCCATATTTGATACAATCTTACATCAGAGGCAAAGGCATTTCATGTTTATCCTAATGCTTCTGACCATACTGAATCCAGAAAGGGAGAGTTTGAGGGCCTCGAAGAAGGAGTTTGCTAAAACTGAAGATGATCTGAAGTCTCTACAAAGTGTAGGTCAAATTATTGGAGAGGTTCTTAGGCCACTTGATAATGAGCGATGTAAGTATAGACAATCTGCTCTATGTAATCTGAATACCTTCTTGTCATGTCAACTTTATAAGCCATACTCATCTGTAAGTTCTTTTTAAAGTTCATATCAGAAATGACCATATGTAGTTCGTCCTTGAACTTCCTTATGTTTCTTGTGTTTTCCTAAGTCATACATCATTCTGGAACTGTAATTTGTTTTCTTCTCACCGTGTATTTATATCTAAAGGTTATTGTAGTATTATTAAATAAAATTTAAACCATGTAGAGGATCTCAGATGGTATCAGGAATTTCATTATGTCCAACAAATCAGGAAGTCCATTTAAGTGTTATGTTAATTTTTCCTTAGTAGAGTGCATTGTGTCTCTTGTATGATATTACATTTGCCCTTGATGTTATCAATACCTGTTGGGCTGTAGAAGCCAGTTCAGGTAAAAAGACAAACATGAAGTGGCCTTTCTAGAAGCCAGTTTCTTTCATTTGTTCATCCAACTCATGAATATGACTAACTCCAATACCCTTTGAGGAAGGAAGTTATTGTTATCTTTTTAAAATTATTTTTGGAGAAAAAATATTTAATTAAGACTTTTTTAATATTTAATCATGCAAGTTGGAACTTATGGTTCACTGCAAAATTATTTTTTGATTTTATCTTAGTAAATTGTGATTTGGTTACACTAATTTCTTCCTTCATGCATGCCCATTGCTAATGACTGCCTCACGTTATTTTATTTCCAGTTATTGTCAAAGCAAGCAGTGGCCCTAGATATGTTGTTGGCTGCCGCAGCAAAGTGGATAAGGAAAAGCTGACAGCTGGAACCAGGGTGGTTCTCGACATGACTACTCTTACCATTATGCGTGCTCTTCCACGAGAGGTATGGCATTATTTGTTGTTACATTTATAAGAAATTATGCATTCCTTTCAAAATAACAGTCAATGAAGTAACATTATGTTACTATTTCTTATTATGGATTTATAGGGCAAATCTGACAAACTGTCTCTTCTGCTTGTGATTTTCTTGCAGGTTGATCCTGTTGTGTATAATATGCTCCATGAGGATCCTGGAAATGTTAGTTATTCAGCTGTAGGTGGCTTATCTGATCAGATTAGGGAATTGAGGGAGTCCATTGAGCTACCTCTTATGAATCCTGAACTCTTTCTCAGAGTAGGAATTAAACCTCCTAAGGTTAGCATTCATTTATACAGTTAAGTGTTAGCTTTATTTTGTAAAATGCTGTTGTTTCTAAATCCCATATGCATGTTGTTTCCAGCTGAGTCTGCTTTGTAATGGGATTGTGCTTTAAATGTTGTTTTGCTATGTTATGTTATACAGTCCCTTGAGGAAATTCATTTTGCTACTGCAGGGAGTTCTCCTCTATGGTCCTCCTGGAACTGGGAAGACATTACTTGCCAGAGCAATTGCTAGCAATATAGATGCTAACTTTCTTAAGGTTGGTTATTGCAAAAAGTCGAGATCAAGAAAATTGTTGTATGTGTATCTGTCTTCCATATTTAACTGTTTTTTTGCTATATATAGGTTGTGTCAAGTGCTATAATTGATAAATATATAGGTGAAAGTGCACGGTTGATCAGGGAGATGTTTGGCTATGCACGCGATCATCAAGTGAATTCTTATCCCCTCTGCTTTTCTTCAACATACTGTTTTCTGCTTTTTCAAAAAATGCTCAGTTGTCTAACTTGTTGAAAAACTAGTGATATACTTATTTCTTGGTTGAGTTTATATAAGATTGCTGGATTATGAAACTTATCTTGGTTGTGGATATTGACATTCAAATCTATCTCTTTCCAGCCTTGCATTATTTTCATGGATGAAATTGATGCAATTGGTGGTCGTCGGTTCAGTGAAGGAACTAGTGCTGACAGAGAGATCCAACGAACACTAATGGAACTGCTAAATCAGCTGGATGGATTTGATCAACTAGGGAAGGTAAGATCCATTATTTCTGATGGCATGTTAGTGCCAAATTTATATCCCTTGAGAGAGATACTGAATCCAAAGTTGTAGGGATTAGGGAGAATACTGTAATCTCTTGAATTTATATATATCTTGACTTATTTGCTGAGTATGTAGATTTCAACTAAAATAAAGGTCCTTGGTTAAAAACTACTTGGATTAGCTTCATGTATTTATTTTGCATTTTGGCTATTTGCTGAAGATCTACATTCATATCCTTTCACATAAGCTTCTTCTTCATGAAAAGGATACAACAACATGCCATATGATATGTTTGAGATGAGAACTGAGGCCATTCAAAATCTGCTATTCGCTTGGAACTTATAAACTTTTTTCTTTTTAAAAGCTTTATTCGACAAAACTGCTACTTTCTCTCTATGGAAAGGACACGTCAGTATGTAAAATAGGCAAAAGGTTTGATGAAATTTGATCTTCAACGTAGCTTGATATAATAATTTCCAAAGAGGACTCCGGAGAGTCATATGACAAGATAAACTCGCCCATTTCTTAATTGTGTGCTATTTTATGGTGAGAAAAATGAGAGCAGGTGGAAGGGTCTTTCTTGTACTTGCATTATCAAATTACATCACATTTGCTTACCTGCATTTATCAAAAAAAGAAAAAAAATCAAATTACGTCAAATTTTCATTTGTACGCTGCAACCTATGATTTAATGAACAATATTTTTCTTCTCTTGCTATTAGGTTAAAATGATCATGGCAACAAATCGGCCTGATGTTCTGGATCCAGCTCTTCTTCGCCCTGGCCGGCTGGACAGAAAAATTGAGATTCCATTACCGAATGAACAGTCAAGGATGGAAATTCTCAAAATTCATGCTGCTGGTATAGCGAAGCATGGTGACATTGACTATGAAGCAGTTGTAAAACTTGCGGAGGCAAGTGATTTTATTCTTGTGAAGCATATTATAGCTCTGCCGTTTTTATCTGTATAAATTTATGTTTTATGGGTCGACTTCCACTTCTTTAGGGTTTCAATGGAGCAGATCTTCGGAATGTATGCACAGAGGCTGGTATGTCAGCAATTCGAGCAGAACGTGACTATGTTATTCATGAAGACTTTATGAAGGTAATTTATGCTGTCTTTGTGCATTCAATTTATTCGTTGCTTTTGGTTGTTTTCCGTATGCATATTTATTCTGACTTCCAATAGCTAGAAACTATTCTACACACATTGTTTCTACTTCTCTATCAATATCTTAGTGATGCCTCTATCTTCATTTTTTCTTCCGTAAGGTAAATGCGTTTTTTTGTTCAGTATCTCTATTCGTACAGGCCTGTAGAATACCACATTTATGCTGCTGGTTGAAGATTAGCTATCTCCACCTTTTTCAATGCATCCAAGTGTTTGGCAAATGTTTGACATTAATCATTGTTGTCAATTAAAATACTAAATTTACTCAATTTTTTGTGGGCTGGCGTCTTCATTGAAAATTGCCTGTAGATCTTAAAAATAAATAACATAGAATTATATGATGTTTCCTACCACTGTTTTTTTAAACCCTTGTTTTTGTCATATAGATGCTGTTCTGCATCCTCCTTAGTGTTATGTTTTTTTAAAAAAAATCGCATAACCATGGAACCTACTGGAAGGGTTCATAATATCTTAATGTTTTAATTGCTAATTTTAGCCTGTACTTTAAGGTTTTCATCCTTTTAATATGAGCGATTTTGATGCTGTTAACTTCTTGTTGTCATGCTGATGTGGCTTATTTATCCTTGTCAACACCATGCCATCCAATGACTTAACAGGCCAAAGTTAGATAATAACCTCCTGATCTTTTCCTTTATAAATCTTTAAAAGTTGACATTTTTACAAATTAGCGAAAAGTATTAAAGAGTGAGAAGGTTGTTGGTCAACGCAGCATGCTGAGGAACCAAGTTTCTGGAAAATGTAACGTGCATAGACTGTTGGATATATCTCATACAATGTACTTTCTAGATTTAGTAAGAAACTATTATATCAAGTTCTATTTTATTGAGCATTGCTTGATCAAAGAGAAGGAAAAAAGAAAAATCGTCAATTGTGTTTTGTAGCGCCTTACAATGAGCAAACCGGTGTGTATTTTGGAGGGAGGGTTCTTATCATGATCCAGATTTCTTCATCTTTTACTAAGATATCTATTTGTTGTTTCAATTGGTTTTTCAGGCTGTCAGGAAATTGAACGAGGCAAAGAAGCTGGAATCAAGTGCTCACTACAGCGCGGACTTCGGCAAGGAGTAGGTTGCCTCTCCTATCATACATTTCACTGTGGGGTTGGTCGTCTGAGCTCAGCAACTACTTCCTTTTAAAAGGCTGGACTGCTCAATAGTTCTTTTTTTTTTTCCCCCTTCCGTGACGACTCCTGTATGTTGCTTATTAGATGATATAACATTATTCGTTTTACCTTGCAAGCTCTATATATACAGATGTCTACTTCCGTGGTCTTTATGTGGACTGGTACATCAGTACGTCGACCGAGCATGGACTGGTGATATGTGGATCGATCTGCTGAATACTTGGTTGTGTTTTTGTTAAACTTGTCGGCGCACGGTGCATACTGTTTTATATGCATTGTGTCATAGGTACCGTTGGAGGAAAAAAGAAGTTAAATTTTATATGTAGGCATTAAGTATAAAACATAAAAAATTAAACATGAAAGATCAGGATGAATCATATTTAAAACTGTTTTTATTAATTTTTGTTCAGTTAGTTTCTTTTAGTTTATTCATATTTGCAATATATCAAAATTTTCCCTTTTAGGTTTATTTTTTTTATGACAAGATAGTAAGTTATTAGTGTATATTTCAAATTTAACCCTGTAAGTTTATTATTTTTTAATATCAAGATAATAAGCTATTATATGTAGTAATACTAGTGTTGAATTCTAAAGTCAGATTTAGTTAGAGGTGTTTTAATATGATTTGTCAGAATGGTTACAAATGCTCTTTATTAGTTATTTGAGAATAAAAAGTTGTAGATTCTGTGGTTAAATCAGGTTTAGAAATTTGTGTCGTGATTGAAAAAGGGAAATAGAATAATAAAATATATAAAAATAGTTTTGATTTATAGATTGTACTAAAAAGTAATATTTGATGTATTCTAGTTTCCATCAATATTATATTAACTAATATGTTCATTGTTAATTTTTCACATATAACAAAAAAACACCGTAAAATAATATAGAATTTTTTTAGTATTAAAACTAATTTTGATGTTACCTCAACAATGTCATGCCTGCTAACGGAAATGATTACCGGGCCAGAGGCGTGCCGCGGCCCGTAAATTTGCGAATATATTTAGAAAAAGATGGAGATGCGGGGTATCGATCCCCGTACCTCTCGCATGCTAAGCGAGCGCTCTACCATCTGAGCTACATCCCCATTTAATTCTGCACAACTGAATAATTTTTATTATAATAACAGACTCACAGCAACCCATTTAATCGTATGGGCCAAAAAAGAAGTGGCAGTAGATGACCTGCAAACGATACTTCAAATACATACACGTCCCAACTATGTGTTGCCTTCGTTCTGTAACATCTAGGAAACCAACAGCTGAAGAAGAAATGGGAGACATGCAAGTTTAAATATTCATAAACCTTTTGGTTTAGTAGTGAGGCTTCCATTACAAAATGCATTCTGATTACGGCATTTATTGTGATTAAACACATATCTTTGTAACGTACGGAGATCAACACAGCATTTATGTTCTCAGATTTTAGAATTAATGTGAGAATTAGTAGAAGGAGCTGGGGTTACGATGGAGAGGCCACGTCAAATGTATGCTTTGGCGATCAACTACTTCAACTCGAGCGCATGCCACCCATGAAGGTTCTAGGATCAGGGCAGGTCCCGCTGAACTGGGCCTGAGAAAAGTCAAAACCTGGATTCTGCATAATTGACAATGAAATGGAGATATCAGAAACACAATATTTTCTTGCATTTTTCTGTTGAAGCGTAAGTGGACAATAGTGAACCAAAAATGTTAATATGTCCTAAAGAAAAAATGATGTTCATACCACTAGAGCTGATCGCAAAATGTATATAATATTTTGAATTTTCAAATGTTTGTACGTTTAGGTCTCGTCTAGTGTCTCACATGGAGTGTAATTACAATGAGGTTGATCTCCGAATCCACCCTCTAATTACCCCCATACTTGAAAAAAAAGCTTTGGAAGGTCAGGTTGCCCATCACCTCTAATTATAAATTAGTAATTACGCCATTCCCAAAGATGTATATTTTTTAGCTCCAAAAGAAAATTACCAGCACCTCCATAGTGCAACTGAGGTAAACCAAATAAGGCACTGTAAGTGCAAAAAAGATAGTTCATGCAAGACGATAGCTTTTCTTAAGAGCATACGTTACCATTTCAATAATGTAAATAAGATAAAAATAATAACTGTAGAATGTATAAGGATACCTCCATATAGTGTCAGAAGGTACTTTTGAGTAGGCATGCTTATCGGGCCGTGCCGCCCGTGGGCGGCACGAGCCCGGCCCGTTTCGGGCCGTGCTCGGCACGGCCCGTGCCCAATCGGGTCGTGCTTGGTACGGCACTGTGTATATAACGTGCCGTGCTGGGCCACATTTTGTAGCCCGCGTGCCGTGCTTAGCACGGCCCGCTGTCGTGCCGTGCTTGGCACGGCCTGCCTAAAGCCCATAGCCTGTAGACAGTCCACAGATACTGTTAAATAGAAAAAATAGACAGCTTTCTTCCAAGATTTGGCGATGTGGGACTAAAACTTCTATCATTAAATTTTTTTATATATTTTATTCAAACTCATTATTACTCAAAAAGTTAACGTTCAAAATTTTATTAAATACACCGACGTTTCCTCTCCCCCTTCCAACGGTTAAAATTTTTCATATTCTATTAAAATTACCTTATTATCCTTTATTAGTTATAACATTATAATTTTATTAAATGGTATTTTAGTCTTTTACATTTATTGTTTTATTAAAATATTATATTATATTTTTATAAATACTCTCCTCCTTCGTACGATCTCCACTTTCAACTCTCGCTCTCCGCTCTCGCTCTTAATTTCTTCTCATACTAATCTCTGCTCTCAACTCATTTGACCTCTTCCCTGTTCTTAATTTTCTCGGTCTTAATTTCTTTTCGTGCTCTCAACTCATTTGACATTTTCGGAGTTCTTAATTTTCTCGCTATTAATTTCTTTTAATTTCTTTTCGTGCTCTCAACTCATTTGACCTCTTCTAAGCTCTTAATTTTCTCGCTTTTAATTTCTTCTCATACGAGTTATTAATTTTATTTACATTCGTTCCTAATTTTATCTTACCTTACCATTCTTATCTATTTATATTCGTACATTTATTTTTATTTTTTATTATATTTGTATTCGGTAATTTCATCTTACTATTCGTACATTTATTTTTATTTTTTATTATGACGAATAATAATAGTTCTAATTATCAAAAAAATTTAAGTTCACAAGAAATTGATTCGAATATTTCTGCTAATATTTCTTTTACACAGGATAATCCATCTTCAAATCCTACGACATCAATGGCTAATCAATCGGATGATGCTGCAATTGCAATCAACATGGAATCAAATTCTATAATCGGAATCACCCCGCCATCAAATTCTACTTCTAGAAAAAGAAGTAGCGAGGTATGGGGAGATTTTGACTTATTAATGCTTGATAATGTTGAAAAAGCTAGGTGTAAAAAATGTAAAAAAATATTTTCTGCTAATTCAAAATCAGGAACGGGCCATTTAAGGAGACATATTAAAAGTCATAGTGATAAAATATCATCTGCTCAGCAAATTTTAAATATAAATTCAGGTAATCTAACCACATTTAGATATAACATTGACACTGCACGAAAAGAATTAGTAAAATTTATTATTAAAAATGAATTACCTTTTTCATTTGCAGAAAGTCCTAATTTTATCAGTTTAATTCAATCTGCATTTTATCCTTATTATAAATGTATTAGTAGACATACTATTCGAACTGATATATTAAAATTATTTTACGAGTATAAAAATAATATTTCTAATGAATTTAAGGATAATATTTCAAATTATTCATTAACTTCAGATGTATGGACTAATCAACATAATAGTATGTCGTATATGTGCATTACTTAGATAATAAATTTTATTTACATAAGAGAATTATTAGTTTTAAAGTATTTGAACACCCTCATACCGGACATGCTATTTATAAAACTATCAATGCATGTGTTCATGAATATAATATAGAAAATAAAATTTTTTCTATTAGTTTTGATAATGCTAGTAATAATGATGTGGCAGTCAATTTATTAGCTCAATCTTTATCTCCTATTTCTGATGGATTATTTTTTCATATTAGATGTGCATGTCATATTCTTAATTTATGTGTTCAAGATGGTTTAAAAATATTTGATGATCATATAAAGAAAATTAGAAATATTATTAAATATATTAAAAGTTCTAGTTCTAGATTACAAGAATTTAAAAAATTTTGTAATATTCATCGTAAACCATTTAAAAAATTAAAATTAGATGTTACAACTAGATGGAATTCAACCTATGACATGTTACAGTGTGCTCTGCCTTATAAGGATATTTTTTCTATCTATTATAATGAAAAAATACCAGAAAATATTATTACTGATGCAGATTGGAATTTTATTTCATTTATATGTTCAATTTTAAAATTATTTAGAGATGCTTCTAATTGCTTTTCAGGTATTCATTATCCTACTGTTAATCAATTTCTTATGCAAATAGTTAATATTAGTTCTTTTTTTCATAATTATAGAAATAGTCAGTCGAATGAATCTGAATTTATTATTAATAATGCACTTACTGTCATGGAATTAAAATTTAAAAAATATTGGGGAACGATTGCTCCTATTTATTGTTTTGGTGCAATTTTAGATCCTAGAATTAAATTATATGGACTTTACCCATTAATAGATGAATATTATGATAATATGTTATTAACCGATAATGTATTTGATTTTAAAAATAAAATTACTCAATTATTTCATAACGTATATAATTTATATTCAAATAAATATGGTGTAGTGCATCAACAAAAAACAACACCTTTATCAAAATCAGATAAACATACAATGGGATTACCGAATAATATTTTTAATATAACTAGAAGATGTCAACAAAATACGTCTACTATATCGGGAATTACTGAAATAAATATTTATATTGAACAAAATCATGAAAGTAGTTGGAATCCTAATGGAATTAATGACTATAATATTTTAGATTGGTGGAGAACAAATGGAAAATCTTTTCCTATAATGTCAATGATAGCTCGTGATTTTTTATGCGTGCCCATATCTACGGTGGCATCCGAATCTTGTTTTAGTGCAGGTGGAAGAGTTTTAGATGAAAAAAGGAGTCGTTTGAATAATTTAAGTGTTGAAGCTTGTATTTGTATGAAAGATTGGTTGTATGCGGAAGATAAACTTCAAAATAAAAATAATTATGATACGTGCTTGACCGAATCTGATGAGGAAGGAGCTTCAACTTCAATAGAAAATAATCTGGATCAGTGACGAATAATTTAAAAAATAAGTAAAAAAATATATTGGAAGGTAATTTTTATTTTTAAAGTTGATTTGTTATTTATTTTTTAACTATCTAACTTAAATTTAGAACTACGGAGACCTGATTCTTCTAATCTCAATTAGAAGATACGTAGGCAGCCCAAAATCTAATTTTGGGTTCGGTCTTTTTATTTTTTTGCAGATTTTAATATTAGAGCAGAGATTTTATAGGAGGAGGAACCTCTTTCTTTTTTCAGATTTTAATATTGAAGCATAGGAGGAGGACTGGAGGAGTTGATCGAGTTTAATTTAAGTTAAAAATGTTAATTTTGTAAGATAATGATTGATTTGTTCTTTGAAGTACTGGGATGTTTTATAAATTATATTATATATTTTAAAAAAAATTATATACTTTAATAAAATTAAAATGTAATTATTTTTTTAAGATTCGAGTACAAGATGAATTTTCTAGAAAAAAAAGTGTTCGGTAACTTTCATTAGCTTGGTTTTTTTAGTCTGGCTTTTTTTTAGTCCCACATCATGTAATTTAGGAGGAAACATTGCATATTTAAGATAATACTTTCACTAGCACTAGTGTACTTGTATGGGCGGGCCGGGCTTGGCCCGGCACGCATTAATGCGTGCCATGTGCCGTGCTGGGCTGAATAATTGTTGTAGCGTGCCGGGCCTAGTCCGGCACGATACTACTTCGTGCCGGGCCTAGCCCGGCACGCCAAAAGGCGTGCCTAAGCGGGCTCGTGCCTGGACTGGCACGAGCACGGCCCATTATCATGCCTACTTTTGAGAATAGCTAGAACATAAGATATATTATCTCCATTTGGACTTTGGAACAATTGTACTCAAAGCAGAATGCCCTGCAAAATCACCTCCACAGATAAAAATGAAGAAAGTAGGCACTTCCTCTTCTTGGAACCTGTGTAGCATAAAACGCTTCTGCTCAAGATCAGCTGCATATGGATCCAGCTGACCCTGATCAAGTATAGGAGATGACCAGGCTTGTCCTATGTCCCGCTTCTGCAGTGTAACATGCATTGTCTCGTCCTCTATTTTTGCAGACAAAGTAAAAAAAAATCAGCACTGATTTTGGAAAATGATTTATTGAGCACTACAAAAGGATGTGAAATAACACCGCATTTCTTTTGAAAGCATTACTTGCAAAGATATATCAAATATATCGAATCTCAACTACCATTCTATTATTCTGCCTCACCTAACTGATGCAATCATGGGTTTCAATTGGACATATATAAGTTGCATTTACTGGACTTCATTCATTTTACAGCAGGGTGGAACTAAAATGAAAAGTAATAAACTAGCCGCCAGCCAAAATGCTGAGTGTAGTTAACAACTGAAGCTCTAATATATTACGATGCATGTTAGCTTAAGGGAAAGAAACAAATTCTGCTTCAAATCTTATTCTGATCAGCAAGAGAGTTCCTTTACATGCTTTCCAACAAATGCTGAAGTCAGCCCTGATGAAACCGATAAAGGATTCAGCCAGTTTGTTTAACCCATCGGTATCCATGATACTAAGTTTAATTATTTTTAGGAGTTAACATAACTCAGCTATTTTTATCAAGTTCTCTTTCAGTTCATTCAGAGGTTCATTTAGTAGATATTGAACAGGGTTCTCTTGCTTTACTTTTTGATAAGAAAACGCCAAATATATGGGGAACTGTAATTTGAAGCAGTTAGCTCAGCTAGATCTTGAATTGTATCCAGAATGAAAACAGCTAGGTAGTCAAAAGCGACAGCTCAAGAATTATGTTTGACATTATAAAAGCAGGTGCTAAGAGAGAAACATAATGTGAGTGTAACATTATTTATGAAAAAATGTATGAGACTACCAGCATGGAAGCCAGAAACTGGGTTCACAGAATTATTGTCCTTAGTACCTATGACTAACTAGGAGAGAGGTACTACAGAACTAAGGCATGCTTTTGGTAAGGGGGAGTGTCATCAGCAAAGAATCAACTCGTTCCGAAGATTCCCATATCCAAATATGAATCAACATTCAAAATATGAGGTTGTCCAAAAAAAACAAAACAATGCTAAATGGCAAGGAAATGGGCATAATAAATTTTGTTCAGGATATAATATGTAGCAAATCCATATTTAGCTGTTAATTATTTATTTTGTCTCGTGAGCCAAGGTTACAGTTTTTCATTAACCAAAGGTGGACATCTAAATGATAGAGAAACGATGAGATGACAAGATTATCAGTATTGCATACTCGGGGACTCAACTGGTTTCGCTTATATTGCTATTTACTATCTTAAGCTCCATAAAGAGTAAGAACATCCCTTATATTTTTTCCATAGCTTCCCACATGTATAAAATTTACACATTACCGAGTGTCCAGAACGAGGAATCAGTCTTCACCGAGCAGGCAAGTTTGTGCTAAGGACAAACCGAACCAATCTAGTCAGTCGTCAATCCAACAGGACGAAAACAAAATAATAGAAAAAAAGGACAGGTCTTAGAGACATTGAGATAAGGTGGATTCCCCTCGATGCCGACTTCGATGTGCTCGTGACTGAACCTTGCAGTAGAAGAGCTTCTTGGGGACGTCGGGAGGCAGGTTGATGTAGATGTTGACCTCCTCCCGGGTTTGATCCCATTCGAACACCTTCTTCCTAGGGGTATCGAAAAAAAAAAGGAACCACATTGAGAGAGGAATCCACAGAGAGGCAGCGACGAGGGGGAATACGGCGGCGGAATCGAGCTCCTTACGGGCGGGGACGACGCTGTGGCGCTTTTCCGGACTCCAGTGCGAGCTCCTCCGCCATGCTCCGCTGCTTTCCCGGAGGAGGAGATGCGCACGTAACTACGGGAAGTGATCGATATAATTCTTTTGGATTTGGGTGCGGGGTGAAAGGAGGGTTAATATTTATACTTAGAATCATGTATATATATATATATATATATATATCTTAAAAAGTATATAGTCTGGGCAAATATGCTATTAAGTCAATTCCAAGATCAAGTTGCTTCAACATGTTATTTATGCCAAGAAAAGAATAAAAAAATCATGAACAGAAACACTATACTATTAAAATTTATAATCTATATATTGAAAGAATCCATTTTATTAAATATATTGGAGCAAAAATCTAGATTACATATATTTTATATGGAATATACGCATATGGTATGCTTGGACATCATCTCTGTTAGTTTTGGTTATTCAAAAGATGTGTTAAATTGAAGAAAGAATAACATGGGAAGAATATTTCAGTACAAGGTTTTCTTTTTAAATCTAATGAGTATTGAATTTTTTTCTTCTTTTAACACGTAGAATCCAATTATTCTAATTAAAAAAGAAAAAAAAGAAATGTTCATGTACACTCTATATGTACGATTCGCATCAGCAGAAAAAGAAAATTTAGTTGTAATCACTCTTCATTTCATTCAAATCAGCGGGGAACGATGATCAGTCAAGTGCATAAATATAATAATAGCCAGCCATAACAGAAAGGTGTTGGCATCAATAACAACAATTCCACACCTAGCCTTCGGTGGAAGCACCTTGCATTCCAGTAGTTCTCGCTTCCACTAGCACCACCAGTTAAGATGTACATCCATTCCTCAAGCTTTCTACATGGAACTCCTTGCTTTTAATGATAAACTTCCATCTCTTGAAAAACAGCACATATAACAGGGAGGTATCTACGTGGCACACAAGTGCAAGACAAAACTTAAGCCACATCATCCGATCATTCAAGTAAAACTGGCAGTACAATTCTTCTGGTGCTTGCAGAGTTAAGCCCAGTGGTCTGACTAGCTTGAACTGGAGCAAATGAACCTTTGAATCAGCAAATCTTTTTCTATAACCAAGAGAGCCAAACATTGCTAAACCGATCATTTTGAAGATGGCCTAAATATAAGAACTTCCTGGCTAAACCAAGAATTTGAGCCTAAAGAAATCTTAGGAGACAACAGTATGGACGATGGCGAAGATTCAAATAATACTTGTGCAACTCCCAGAGATATTTGCTGCTTTCTTATGGTCCAATACAAAATCATGTAATGATGAAACATCTAGGACAAATATTATTACTTACATGAGGCCCCTCTGGTGAAAGTACTATTACTTGACATCTAGCTGAGTAAGAGTATATTGCTAGATCTTGTTACTAACTTCTACTCAATACAAAACCATGTAATGATGAAACATCAATCTATTTGTTGGAACCCTTCCATAAACAAATGACTTATTTCTACAAAGTTCAGCATAAGCTTTTCTAAGCTAATAAACCATAGGCAATTTCTCGCTTCCTTTCGTGCATTTAATTGAAATGTCTCTACAAGTACAAAAAGACTGGTCTAAAGTAATTTAGATAGATATACTTTAAATAAGGACAAACAAACTTACTAACTTGAAGCAACTCACACAATAGACCACCAACGACTAAGACTTACAGAAACCATTTACAATCTAACTTGTAATTTTACAGAAAGGAGCTCAAATGAATTTATAGTTAGTGTCTCTTCATAGATCTCCTTATCATATTGGCACCTGAGTGGTATGGTATGTCCTTATGACATTGAAGGTTCAAGAACAATATCGGAAGCAGGAATCCAATATTACTCTGGATGAGACAATTCGATATCAACCTTCTGCATCTAGCATATAAAGTCTTATAAATTGTAAACAGAAATATGCACTACTAGCAATGAGTCCTGACATAATAACTTCATCAGTATTGGGTGCATCGGAGAAGACTACTCTACAGCTAGGATTAAATAAACTGATGCTTGTGGTAAAAAAAAAACAACATGACAAAGGGAAAGATAAGCATGAGAATAAAAAGTTTAGTTTGGCTATTCCAATACTTAAAATTTTAATTAACCATTGATATCATAAAAGAGATGATAATAGATGAAGCAGTTAAACTCTGCAGTAAAACTCAATATAAACTCTAACAACAGGCTCATCGATTGCTAGAAGTAGGTCTGCAGCACAACTCAATATAAACTCTAACAACATGATCCATCGATTGCTAGAAGACCTACTCCTACTTGTGCTTCGGAAGCCTCTTTTTCGAATTGGCAACAACATTCACCTGTGGCTTCGGGTGCCGTTCTGCTTCACTCGGCTCCAACCAGTTCAAGGGATGGCGATTGTAGCAGGGCCAGTTGGGCACGGTGATCAGTGCAGTGAGCACCACTCCACCAGCATACGTGAGCAGCATCGTCCGGAAGGAGCCGATGCCGAATCCGACCCCGAAACCAACGACCGCGGCCACCAGGAGCATGATCTGCATCAGAGCCTCCGCGCGCTTTTGCCCTTGCCAGTCCATCTACAAAGATGGGAAGGATAAAGAACCTCCGATTGAAGTCCAAAAAACACACGGATTTCAACAATATAGCAAAACCAAGGATCGATGCAGGGATCGCCGAGTCGAAAACTGATCATGAAACAGGTAAACAGAACATGCAAAGCAAACCTGGAGAAATCAAGAACCCGGAGATGTGGAAGCCAAGAGAGATCTCGTGCAGCAGGGGATCAGAATGAGAGAGAGGCGATTCGGAGAAA
Source organism: Thalia dealbata (assembly GCA_030544415.1). Taxonomy (NCBI): domain Eukaryota; kingdom Viridiplantae; phylum Streptophyta; class Magnoliopsida; order Zingiberales; family Marantaceae; genus Thalia; species Thalia dealbata. The sequence goes on from CM060458.1 coordinate 18,313,292, forward strand.
CCCTACTCCCAGATCTTGCTTTTTGATCGATGGAGAGAGGGGGGTGGATGGGCGTGCGTCAGTGCCTCGATGGGAACAGAATGCCCAAAACTGATCGCATTAAGGGTTGGGCCTCCGTTGGGCTTTTCTGACGTTGAGAGATTTAATGGTTAAATCAGATTTGAAATTGAAAAGTAGAAATAGAAATACATAAATATATTAAAAAATTGTAAATATAAATATTTTTTTAAGTTCTGTTTTATGGATTCTAAATATATTAAACAAATGTAGAAATAAAAAATATAAGTATATTTTAAAAAATATCAGGTCTTTTAAGTGATATTTTAATATTTATTAATTTCTAATTATAATATTAAATGTATTGAAAAAGTGTTTCGATCTAATAGTAAGTCTAATTATTGTGATCTATTATTGATCACAATAATAGCAAAGTAGTAGGTGTTATTAGATACTCAAAACCTTAATAAGAGAGTTTTAAGTATTTATTTCTATTGTATTCATGATGTGCTCAGAAAGACTAGCAGCATCAATTGAAGTGCCTCGGATGAACAGCTTTATCAGTTTGCTTGTTCCTCGGTATCCTCTAACTAATCCATTACCAAACCAAAACATTCATCAAATACAAAGCTAATCAAACCAAACGATTAATTAAAATTATATCCTAAAAATGGTTAATCAAATCTAAAGTAATTTTAAACCCACATTAACCCAAACTTAACTAATCCCCAAATCACCCAATCTCCTTCGCCCCCGTCCCATCCTCCCCCGCCCGCCGGCAGCGCCCAAAAATCCTCGACCGCTCATCGGCGGCAACTCTTCTTCTTTCCCCGCCGTCATGGTTGAGTGCTGCAATGTGCCACCACCTTCCGCTTCCACCTGACGGAGGAGGAGCTCCTCAACTGGCAATCGAGGAAGAAGGTGTCCAGCGAGAAGATCGACCTCGGTGTCATCCGTGACATCGACCTCAGCAACCTTAAGGATTTAGGCAAAGAAAAAAAGAAAGAAGAAGAAGACTTCTGATGTGATGTCGATCTCAACAAGCTCGAGGATTTGGGCAAAGCCGCCAACAAGCTGTCGAGGATTTTTGGGCGGCGCCACCGGCGAGCGGTGGAGGATGAGCCGCTGCCGGCGGGTAGTGGAGGGTGGGATGGGGGCGAGGAAGGAGATTGGGTGATTTGGGGATTATTTAATGTGAAATGACGGATAAATAAAAAAGAAAATGGTGATTAAACTTAAAATAAATGCTTGAAATATTAAAATATTGAGGGGTACTGATGTAATTATCCATATATTTATAACATAAAGAAGTGGCCCTTCTTTAATTGATTACATCCATCATTACATCTGCACTGAGTATTATTTAATCAAAGGTATTGAAAAGAACCCTTGATAACTCCATAACAGCAGGGGCAATGGCGACCTCCTCCTCCTTCCTCAGTAGTACAGCATGCTGTCAGCCGGGGCCATGATCGGCTGGCTCATGCCGCAGGCGAAGTCCAACGAGCCGGCGGCCGGAGAGAAGGCGCTGGCGAAGGCGAGGATCTCGTCGAGCGACCGCAGCCGGTGGCGGAGCTCCATGGCCTGCGCCTGCAGCACGGAGTTCTCGACCTCCACGGCCGCGCGCTGCTGCTTCGCGAGGCACAAGCCCGATAGCAGCCGGCCGTTCTCGCCGCTCAGCTGGGCCACCTCCGCCATCAGGTCGTCCAGGTGCTTCTGCTTCCGCTTCCGCGACCGCCGGGCGGATTCCCGGTTCGAGATCATCCGCCTCAGCTTCTTCTGGTCCATCACCGCTTGGAGTTCCTCCGCTGAGGAAGCGCCGCTGCCGCTCGGAGAAGCCATGGAAGATTTGAGTTGTGGGGGGTTGGAAATTTAGGTCAAATATGTTGCTCTTAATGCGGATTGATCGCAAACGAAGAAGAAAGATATCAATGAACGATCTTATGAGAACACATAGAACCAGTGAAGGAAGACAACAGAGAAGGATTGAACGAGGTGACTCCGGCGCCGGAGAGTGGAATTGATCATAAACCCGCAGAGGAGGATCTCACTTAGGATAGGCGACATCAATGAGGAACATCAAGAGGAAGAGATGATGATGCATGTGAAACAGGATCAACAAAGACGGAATTTTTACTCCAGGATTAAAACAAGAACGAGCTCACCTTTTTCCAGCTCAAAGGTGAGATTTTTATTTTTTTTCAAGCAAGATTGGATTTTGATGATTGCGTTTGGCGGCTTTGAGAAACAGTAAGGTTTAGCAGAAATTTTGGCAGGGTTTTCCCTCAAGATTGCAGGAAGAAATTTTGATAAAAAAACACAACAGATTAAAACTTTACTTTTTTAATTGAAATTTCAAGCAAAGATCGTATTTTGATGATGGATTGCAGATTCTGACAGAGGATAATTGGGCAGAGTTTCCCCTCAGGGTTGCAGTAAAACAAACAAATCAAAAGATTGGGTTTTTCTTTGTGGTGTTTCTCCTGTGCCTCAAGAGTTTTCCCAGAAATCGAATTGTGGGAAATAACTGAGACAAAACTAAAGAGCTCTTGGAGCAGGAAGAACACCAAATCCTGAAGAAGCAAAGAGGGAGAAGAAGCAAGAAAGAAGACAGCAGCAGAACCTCCACAAAGCTAAGAATAGGAGAAGAGGGGAAGGGGAGAAGGGAATTGAAACTTGGGGGAGGGGATGGATTTATAGGGCAAAATAGAGGAAAAGTTGAAGCGAGAAATGAATTAAGAAATTGAGAGGAGGGGCCATAAATGACACTTCAAATTGCTCACTTCCACTGCATTTGTCAGCTCAATTATTCAGCAGTTTATATCAGCTCACTTCAGTATATATATATATATATACACCACAAAGCAAAGTTAGGAGTAAAAATTATTTTGTCAAGAATTTTTATTGAATCAGCTTGATTTATATTGTTGTGGTTTGAACCGATTGAGCTCTATAAATAGGTAAAATATTATTATTCATTGGGCAAATAAAGCGGTAGGTGTTGAGGTTGTTTTAGAAATAGAGGGGGAAAATGGACACCTTAAATAAGGTAAAGATGAAAGAGGACAAGCATGGCCAGATTACCAAAGATTTCCATCATGTTTTCTTTTGCAAGCATGGAAGGAAATCTCATCATGCAAACTAAAGGGCACCCATTAAAAAATAATTTTTTATATAATTTTGTTCCTTCTAAAAAAATAATATTAGAAAAAGAATGACATTAGGTTGACCCCCACTTGAAGCAATGAGATTAAAAAAAAGAATACTACTATTTGATGTCATCATCATTCCTTTCTGCTTTCATGGTCTTCTTCAATACCCTCAACAAATTGGCACTCCTTTTTCTTTTCTTTGTAATTGTGATTTTTTTTTAAAAAGGGCACAATAGCATTTTTAAAAGTGTGTATTGAATAAGATGAAATATTAGGTCAATCATTAAAGTGATTTTGCTAATCTCTATAACTTATAACATATGATGTAAATAAGTTAGGTATTACTTTTGATACTATACTAAAATATGTAAAAATAAAATATCTATTTTATTTACTTAAAAAAATCAGGTCAATCGTTAATACCAATCTCATAAAAGTTACATCATTAAGTTTCATTTTTAAAATTTATTTATATTAAAAAAATAAAAATTGGAGCTTTAAATCATCAATTTTCTCCCTAAAATCAATCACCTCACACCAAATTCTTGCTGATTATATCAGTGGAAGCATCCAAGAAGCTCAAATTTGATCACATTTGAGAAAACACCTTGTCACAGGGGCATTTGAATTGATATTGATGGTGGCTACAATCTTTTGCTCACCATCTTGGAAAAAAAGTGGACAAAAAGGGGGAGAGATAGAGAGGAGATGCTTTTTGTCTTCTAGCAGGCAATTGGTGTCCAAAACAACATCCAATCAAAGAAAGGGTTTTATAAATTAACTTTTCTTCTGTTAAGTTATAAAATATTGGATCAGCATCCTCCAAATATTAAACAAGTTTTATAAGTTAACTAGTGAATATATATTTTTTATCATAATTTTATTCAGTACTACTGAAAATAGATCTTAATTTAAAATTAAGGTCAGATAAAAAGTAAAAAAAGAGAATAAATTATGAAATTAAGTTAGATAGAAAAAAAATTGATATAAAAGGATGAGAGTTAGGCTGGGAGTTTGAATTTTTTTAAAAATATATATATACATCACTGGAAATGAAAGGAGAAAGTGAAAGCAGTGGGAGGTGCCACCAGCACAGAATTGCCCAGGTGCTGAGTACTTGGAAGAGAAGTCAAGAATTTGAGGGAAGAAGAAAAAAAAGATGGTAGGTGGCTTCACTGTGAGGTAAAACCCCCCCCTAATCCTAGTAATCCATAGTGAAGCTTTATTTTGAGGTCCCCCTTGTGCCTAAGTAGGCCATGCATCTTTCAGCAAGGAATCCTCCCATGATGAGACAAATTAAGCTTTCATACAAAAGGAGGAAGTTTTGGATCTTACAGCATATATAAATAACTTTTTTTTAATTTACTAAAGATTAAACCTATAATCTTAGATATAGAATCTAATCACTTTGATTAATCAAATGAATCATAAACTTATATGATTTGATATATTAAATGAGGAGCTCCAAACTCAAACTCAATGAAATGTGTTTCAATATATAAAAAAAAGTGAGTTTGATCGAAATGATATCATTTTGGGAGGATTGGTGGTCATCATCTTTTCTTTATAAGTTGGAGCATGCATGCATGCATGTACACAGTGAACCCATTATTAACCACCATCTTTGCTTCTTATGGTGGAATTAATTAATTAAAGCTACAGTTGCAAAATTATAGTGATGGAAGACAAAAGAAAACCAAAAACTACATATTTGGGCAAAGCACTTTTGCAAATGTACTGCAAGTGGAGATATTATGTTGAGGAAATGCCTTTTTAGTATCATATTGCCTTTGTTGATGCATACTATTTATTTGTCCTACTCACGCCATCTAATAAGAAAGAAAGGCAAAAAAAAGAAAAAGAAAAATTATAGATGCAATAATTGTACCATTAATTGGGTATTGGCATTCTAAACGGTGCACACATCTATTTTGGCAAAATTAAAACTATGGTAGAAATCTTTATAATGAAATTTAAACTTGGATAAAAATTATCATAGTAAAATTGAAGCTAGCATAGAAATTGATATAGATTTTTATGATCCATAAGTAATATTTTTGACATAATATAGTGGCAGGTAATATATTTCGGTCTACTTAGATAATTTGATTTTAAAAAAAAACATTAAATCTATTTTATTTTTTATAAAAAAAGCAATTCTCTGTAAATTTTAAATTAAAGATGATAATAAGAGAGATCTAATAAAATGATAACTTAGATAGATTCTTATTATATTTAGGAGAAAAAAATAAATTAGAGATGTAGTTATTTTTTGACACATTAGGATAGTAATTTTTACTAACTATATAATATTAGGGTACTACTGCTATAATGTGCTATAATGTACTAAGATATATTTTTTCTTAATGTATTTACTTTTTGTATAACTTGTAATATATGCTTAAATATTTTTCTTAAAAAATAAGTAAGAGATTACTCATTTTATCAAATAAATTATTTTACTTTAAAACTTAGAGTGGGATGGTTTAATCTTTAGAATGGAAGATACTACCTACTATTTTAATAATAGAATATTTGAATTTATTTTATATTATTATTATATTTATCTGATGATTTAAATATTTGATGATTAATTATGCACTGATCAGCTCACCCAGCTTTTATATTGTATAAATCTTAAATAAAAATTATTTATTGCTGTTGAAAGAAAGATATAATATTTTTTAAAAAACAAGGCAAATATTCCCCATATAATAATACTACATGTACCTATTAAAATAATCTCCCTCATAATACAAATTGCCATTTGACCTAATTAAGCTGGTAGAGTGGTGGGTTTCATGTGGAGAGTCACATGAGGAGTACCTTCAATAAAGATGTTCATAATAATTTAATTTAATGAATGCAAGGCCAAAAGAAATGACACCACATGAATGAAGCACCACAACTTGCCAAAAAAAAAAGGACTGTGAATGCAACAAGGCACTCCACCATATCAAATTCTTAATTTATTCAGACCCAAGAAGATGACAAGAATTAAAATACTAATTACATTATCATGATGATTTTGACCTCAATATATTATTTATATACGTATGCTTCAAAATATAATTGTTCTGAATTTTAGAATAAAAAAAACAACTTTTACTTGAAATCTCTATTTCAATGTATTTTTATAAATTTTCTCTTCAAATTGGTATATTTCTTATGTGTTCAACAAAATTATCCACACCTATTGTTAATTTTTTCTTCTGTCACCTTTTTTTTTCTTTGAAATGAATTGGTCTATGATAGTTTATATTGAAATAATTTATTTGATTTTAAATTTTATCATTCATCAACTGTCGATTCTGATGTTATTAACATGATCAAGCAATTTTTTTTTTACTTTGGTGAACTTTAAGCACTTTTGCCTCTCTTTTTTTTTAAAAAAATGAAGAACCAATTCAACACCAAAACACTGATTATAATTTACAAAAAGCAATATAATTAACTTCATCATCAATAACTAATTGAAATCAGAAAAAAACAAAACCGACACAATATGTTATGCTCTATCATTTGTTAATCATTCATTCCATACCAATCCAACAAATCAGATTAACAAGGAACTAATAGTTTAATAAGTTCTGACATGAATTTTTATTTTGAAAGAAAAAAAAAGGATGCATGAAAAGGTAAGGTCGCCTTATCAGCTTCTGCTGCCCATCCTTTGATAAGTCATTGCCAACAGCTCTCCCTTCCTGCTCCTAAAAAAGATCACTTTATCGATCTCTAGTTTTACAGTGTCTTCAGCAGATGCCACATGTGCCCCCACAGTGTGGAAGATGGAGATGAGGAAGAAGCCAATTAAAAGAGGCATGAAAGCCACAAGCTTTGTCCCTTCTCCTGGCCCCTTTCACAGTTCACATCACATGGACCAGCTTTTTAATTTAAGGCATTTTAAATGAGCCCCTCCGCCTCCTCCTCCTCCTCTTGTGTCTTCTTTGCACGGGGAACGAGCATGTTCAACCACCTGTTTCACCTCCACCAGTATCAATCTCATGAAACATTTAAAATGAATCAAGTACATTTTTCAACAGAACTTGCATACTTAATAATGGCAAAAGCACAAGAGCAGAAAAGGGATTGAGAAACTGCAGAGAGCACACATGAGGGCGTTCAGCTTAACTAGACAGGCTGCTATTAAAAATTTCCCCCATGTGTATTACTTTATTGTCGGAGTTTCTGATGTAAACCTGAATATTAAAAAGATATCTTTGATTATACCAACTTTTTTTATTGAAAACAATAATGACATTGCCACCTCCTATACCAAGGCTAAATGCCATATAGATAACCCCTTATTCTGATTTATTGTTAACTAGCACCAGTGAAGCTGACATACATAAATTTAATGACATTATAACATTGTAATGCAGATATAGAGGATAACTGAAATAGATGCAAGCAATTAATGAGGACTAAGTTCTCATTACTGCATGATGTGTTTCAGATTATTTAAAAAAGGTATGAGCACTTCTTTAGGTGGTGTACCGATTAGAGCAGTAATATCTAACATAATGATTATGAATTTAAGGTCTACCTGTTGTTTTTATTAAGAGCTTCTACCCTAGACTTATTGTAAGAGTTTTTGTTTTAGTCTTATTGTCATTGTAGGATTTTACACATATCATATCATAATTGTTATCATTTAAACAATTCATGAATCCTACTATCTATTTGCACATAATCATCACTCGGGGCCTATTCGGCCGCACACGAGCAGAAATCCCAAATGGCATGCCGGCTGGAAGACTCCAGGTGATGCTCTCATACATTGGGACACCTGTATTGGTGTATCATAAGCAACAACACCTGGCTCACACTGGAAAATCAACTCAACACAAGATTGAATCTGCACAGGAGAGGTGTATCTGTTGCCAAGGAATGCCCCAAGTGCCAAGAAGAAGAATAAAGTGTGGAGCATGCTATGTTCCAATGCCCTCAAATTGCTGCACTATTAGCGTCATTTAGAGATAAGGTTGGAGTTCCAAGTGGAAGGGTCGTTATCGCTAAAATGATGGCAACATAACCCACAAATATGAAGTGTGGAGCAACAATCTAAAAAGGAAGAGGCACTACTGTGGACGATATGGTTAAGCAGGAATTCAATAACTTTCAACAATGAGCAATGGGATAGTTAGACAACGGCTATGTGATTCAAGGAGTTGATCATGGTACAAGAGGGTAAAAATACAACATCAACCTCTTCTCACGGACTGCATAAATTTTTTGGAGAGACGATTGTAATTTTATTTTTCTGTAATCCTGAATCTTTTTCATGTTATATATATCATTGCTCTCCTAATAAAAGCAGGCAGCAACCCCGCATAAGGGCTGCTTCCTTTTCCTAAAAAAGAATCATGCAACGTAAACAACTTCACCATATCCACGTGCTGAGCGTCTGCTTTACAAGGTTAGATTCCTGAACAATAATACAGGATTATGTACAAGGGAGAACTATCTACTATGATGCAACCAATAACACGAAATATAGTAGGTTTTAGTTATATATAAACATATATATATCAGCTGAATCTACAAGTGTTAAGGTGAGTTCAGATTCTTACGGCTCAAAAGCATGAGCTGGGTGATGGTGAAGCATCTCCTCCCACATCAGTTCTCTGATCACATCTACTCCAAGATCTTCATCGATGTCATCAAGATCGATAGGGACTGCAGGTAGCGGGTCTGCCTTAGGATCGTAAAGTGAAGACATGTATGGATGCTCCAGTGCCTCAGTAGCGCTGATTCTCTTCGACGGATCAAAAATTAACATCTTCTTCAGCAAGTCGATGGCCAGCGGATCTGCATCAGGGTAGAGAGTAGCAAAATTGACGCCTGGGCCACATGGGAGGGATTTGATATACTGTAGAGCCCTGGGCTTATCGATGAAGCCGATATCTGCATCACTCATGGTGCCAAGAACAGTAACAATGCGCTTAAGCTGATCAAGATAGTCGGTGCCTGGAAAAATAGGCTTGCGTCCAAGCATTTCAGCAAAGATGCATCCTACCGACCATAGATCCACAGGAGTTCCATAAATATCACATGAAAGGAGCAATTCAGGTGCCCGGTACCAACGTGTGACGACATATTCAGTCATCAACTGACCTCTCTGATTGATAGTGCGAGCCAGACCAAAATCACAAATCTTCAGTGAGCAATCAGCATTGACAAGAAGGTTCCCAGGTTTCAAATCTCTGTGAAGTATGTTAGCTGAGTGAAGATACTTCAGCCCGCAAAGCAACTAAAAATTTAAAAAAAAGATCATTAGCAACTAAGTGATGGTATTATATACTTTTTAAAGAAATTTTCCTTTCTACACCAATATAGTACATAAAATGATTGAATAGAAGCTGAACAATGTCAAGCATGCAGATTGATAAATTTCAATAACCTAGTGCCTCATCAGGTTTCTAGACCATGTTGCAAGCTTCCTACATAGATGGCCAATTTAAAAAAAAAGGGGGGAACAGGTCTAAGTTTTGAAGAGCACAAACATAATGGTGACAGATGTCAACCACTATCATAATAGAAGAAAAAATTGTGGAAAGCCTATGCATGATCTATGAGGATCAGAAAATCAATAAAGCATAGACAGATAGTGAAGGTCATCAAGTAATAACCAGTTTCATTAAGAGGTAGCCTATAGTCACATAAAGCTGTTATCTTCCTGGTATTTGAAGCAGTCAACTGCAATGAGTTGACAAATTCAAATTTGCTTTCAACTACTTCAATCTAATTGCTGACATTTTCTCCAGAACCTAACCGTGAGGCTATATGCTATAATATGAAAGAAATTGTATTTTCCCTGATACCTCTACAATATGGCAAACAATACTGCAAATAAACCATATCTATTTTCTTGTGAAGTCAATGAACGCTAAAAAAAATCTTCTTATGTGATGAAATTGGAGTAAAGCATGCTGAATATTCTAGCATTTATATTGTGAGTACACAACTCTATGGAACAAGTTACTACAAATTGTGAGTACACAGCTCTATTGAATAAGTTACTATAAAGTAAATGTGCAATCAATAAGATGCATTTAATAGGCTGCTTTTTCCCAGTTAACTGACACTGTCCAGTTCTAAGTAACTGTACCTGAAATAGAAAGAATCGGCAGTGGTTACTGGAGAAAAGTTTAGATGATTTAATAATTTGTTGAAGGTCAGTAGCCATGAGCTCATAAACAAGATAAACATCCTTGAATGTTCTCCTATTGGGCGGCGTCATGATATCTTTTAGACCAATAACATTATTGTGTTGCACATGTCGAAGAAGTTTCAGCTCCCTCAGGGCCCTCACTGCAGTCACAGGATCATCAAAAACGTTTTGTACTTTCTTGATTGCAACCGCCTCATCTGTTTCAACATTAACCGCTGAGCACACAACACCATAAGCCCCTCTCCCTATGGGCTTGAGGGGTACATACTTCTTATCAATCTCAAATAAGTTTTTCCACATGGTGTAGTAGTGCTTTCCATGATTTTTCACACCATTGGGAGGTTCAGCTACCATCGCCATGTCCTGAAAAGTCCAACAAAAAAAATGTCAGACACTGCGTTGCAGGTTGTACCAGCCATAAGGTGGCAGTATATAAGATAAAAACATCTTATCGGTACATAACATGACAATAGAATAGCAACGCAGCAATAAAACTTGTCTACACTAAAACTACAAGTAAGATGAAGGCCTTCATAGTGAACTTCAGAGACAGCTCTTTCGGCTCGTATTCACAAACGAAGAGGGAAAAAAAAGTGAATCTCAAGGGATCATCACCTGTATACTAAACAATTACAATGCCACTACAAGGAATACTACTGCATCAACATAAAGATGAATGCAGTACTGCAAGAAACCAGCAAAGAACAACAAGTTATCAGAATTAAAAAAATCTGAAGAAATACGTACCGTATACTTCGTGTACTCCAAAGGCAGCACAAGTGCGCAAAAATTCAAAATTTATGATCCTACTGAACAGCTTCCAAGAGCTCCAACCGCACAGGTATTTATCTTTCTATATCATTCGCCCAAGGTTGGAGCTTTAAGAACCCCAAACACTGGGGAAAAAAAACCCAAGTCCTCGACCAGCAGCAGCGTCGCCCCCTTCACCAGGTCCTCCAGAAAATCCTTCGACTCTCTCCAAGTACGCCTCCCCAGTCCAATAAATACCCTCCAAAATCGAATCCTTGAGCAATCCTTCCTGGAGTCCCATCTTTTCCTCATCCTGGTGCCCTAATCCTCCGATAATTTCTCCTCTGCAGCGAGAAGAAAAAAATTCTGTTCTTGCTGGGGAGGTGGGAGCGAAAAACTCGGCATGGAGTCGGTGCGTTGCCCGCCCGTGGATGAAACAGGGGCAGATGAACGGCCCAGAATTAGTATCCTTCTCCATAATTGAATCGACGCCGTTGATTTATTCAGTAATTATTCAAATAATTACCGCACCAGTCTTATCTACAGTTCTACACAAAAGAAATTACCGCACGTGGTAAATTAGTAGAAGCCATTTTGTATTTTTTTTACGTTTATTTATACATTTTAAATAGAATTGTTATATAATTAAAATTTAAGTATATGCAAATAAAATTAAGAATTTAATTATATACACATTGTTTTAATTCAGAACTTTAGGGGGTATATATATAATTAAAAAGAAAATTTTAAATATATATAACCATTTAGTTAGTTGTTTATCAAAATGATATTTGGAAAAGTTGTAGAGTGGATAATGTATTTTTCAAAATGTTTCTGGTAGCTGAATTATTTTTTATAGACCAAGTTAATTAAGGAAAAATTTAAATGAAAGGTAATTTTTATGGGTGTTTGATTGTAGGCTCATTTGGTTAGAGGAGTTGATATTATAAGGTTTAATACTCACTAAATTTTTAAATATATATATATATATTTAAAGTTTTTATTATTTGAGGTAGATATAATTAAAAAATAATAGAGAAGATTTCAATCAACTTATCCTAATGGTCAAAAATCATCCTCCTTATTTTTCCATTGCCCAACCCCAGTTGTACATTTGGTCCTCAACCAAGATTTTTTTTTCTCCTATAAATATCTTCTGTCTTTTTCTTTCCTTATTCGAGGAGGAAATCTTCTCACGTTTTAGGGGAATTCTTTTTGACATTATTATCACAGGATTTTGACTTGGACTTAGTAAGTCTGGATTGGAACATAGGTTAAGCAGGAAGTTACGTGTGATTTGTGGGATGTGTTTGCTGACCGAATTTTCCCTGTGGCTTTGTTGCAACTGTCGATTGATGTTTGTTAGCGTGATAGTAATTCTGTTTTCCTCATTTTTGCATGTAGTCAGTCCACTGTGCTTGTGTGGCCAGTGCACTGAAACATAATTTTTATTCTGATTTCACTCGGTAAGTTCTGATGGGTTTCCCTGTTCTGAAGTATGCATGCTGAAATCGATCGGTTGCTGTAAGAATAACTAAGACGATTGCTTGAGTTGCTAGTTGATGTAAAATGTGCTCTGCTGTAGCAGTTAGGGGATGAATAATTTATGGAATTGTTAGAAATTTCTGATTTTTCATATCCTGTTGATTTTATGCTGTAGCAGCGATCAATTTCTGTGTGTTGTGTTAGATCGTATGCGTGCATGGCAACGATCGAGGATGAGATTTATGTTTGTGCTGAAAATGTTATCTGAATCTGTTTTTGCTGTTTTTTTTATCTTTTGCTGGTGATTTTGTGATTTGCAAATGTTTGCTGTGTGCGTGTATGGCAAGCAAACCAAATGTGATTTCTTGATCTAATTTTCCCAGGTTTAAAATGCCTGTGAGATAGTGTTGGTTTTCTGCATTTTATTTGTTGCAGCTTGTGTAGTATATATAAAACTAAGGTTTTGAAAGTTTGGGAGAAGAAATAATATTATTATACTGATGATATCGATATGTCTATTACATGAATTATTTATAGGAAAACTAAATCCTTAGGTTACAAGTACTAAGAGATCTGAACCATATATTATATAAATAACGTAGATCACGTATCTATGATATTAAATATATATTCTAACGGTATAAAACCTTTTGAGTTTTGCCGTTGCATGAGCTTGCAACTGTTATTAATAGATTTCAAAGTTTTTGAGGCTGCTGTGAACCTGCAGCATACCTACAGCCGCAATGATTCTGTAGCAAATTTACATTTTTGACAACAAGTCTGCATCTATTTAGCGACCTCTTTCTACTTCACTTCTTCACCGCTTCAACTCAACATCAGTAAAAAAAAAGCTCAAAATCAATTCTGCAAATTTATACTCTAACACTACAAATATGCACTTTTAGTGCATTCTGCACTTGCACAGCACAATACACCATTCTGCTATAACTACCCTTTGATAGCAGCAACAATTCACCTCTAACTAATCCAATAGAGATTTAATACATTCTTCCTGCATTCGGCTTCACCGACCACAAACAATTCAACAACAAAACTCATTGCAGCAACTAAATCCTCTAACTAGAACAGATCTAATCATTTCCAAATCTGCACATTTCAACTCTGACTATCAAACTAATCAGAAACCTAGTTCAACATGTGTTTCAGAATCATCTAACTAAACAAATTTGATTTCAGCACCCAACACCTCAGTTCCTGCAGACTTTCTCCTCAGTGCATAAAACCTCTCCCCCTTCTAATCAATTTCCTCACTTCAGTTCCCCTCCACAACCAACATTTTACTTCATTAGGGACCTGCAAGATCCCCACTTATCCTCCAATTCAGTCCAACAATGTACGGTAAATAATCAGGAAAAATTTAACCGTATCAATTCTGACTAGTTGTTTCTAAATAACAACACACGCTACTAACCCAATAATGTCACTAGATGCTTTCCAACGTCAACAGCCATTTCGATTGCTGACGACAACATTTACATGTCAGAATTACCTAGCGGACAACTTGTTGCTGAGCTAAGAGTTCATATGAAGTATGGTTACAAATCCACTATGCTGGCTATGGGGTTTGAACCCATGCGCACTTCTATGCAGAAGATCTTAAGTCTTCCCCCTTAACCACTCGGGCAAACCAGCTTAAATATTAATTGTCATATGCACGTGAGGGAAAAAATCTCATTATTTATCACCAAATAGAGATGAATATTATAAGATAGCAAAGAACAGGTTGTTCCAAATCAATACCGTGACTATTGCATGGGAACTGATTCATCTACTATGCTGGTTATGGGGTTTGAACCATGCACACTTCTATGTAGAAGAAGTTACGTCTTCCCCCTTAACCACTCAGACAAACCAACTTAAATACTAGATTTTATGTCACGCCCCGACCCGCAGGACGACACGTGGCAACCGCCGTATGAGCCCGACAAGCCCATACAAGGCATAAATACAAATACTAAACTACATACACCCACATTTTCAAATAACATCTTAAATACAGTCCCGATATCTCCTAATACAAATCTAAGACCGGCATACGAGAACTCATAACAGCAGTCGTATACCTTCCGCGACGAACCCTCCGTCATCGATCTCGTCTCGTGCAACGACACCTGCACACACATTGAACGCGGTGTGCTCAGCCTTGCGGCCTAATGCGAAATTACGGTCCTACCGAATAAGGAAATCAAAGGCTAGGAGGAGTATTCTAGGATGTCCTTGGTAATTAGTCATCATCTTTCATGCCATTTCGTTTTAAACAATTCGTATAAAAATAGACAGCATAAACAAACAATTAAATAAACAATTAAATGTGTACATGTCACTAGATGTCACCCTAGTCATGTCTAGTGTCCATATTAATAGTATGTCACCTACGTCATAGTGAGACTTTTTAGGTTTCATAAACTCGGGCTGCCAGCCTACGCTTAATGACTACCCTAGCTAAGAGTATCAGTAAGCCCATCAGTGCCTTTCTGTCTCTGTCTCTACCTATGCCCGCTGCACTGATGTTGGCAGAGAGGACGGATGACCCAGAGTCCCTCTCCTGTTGTTTCACTAGTCGCCAACCATGCCTCCCCTAGCGAAACCGTCGTGCCCTTACATCCTCCCCGGATACCGTAGGGGTCACGACACCCATGTAGTACTACACACTGCCCGTAGACAGGGTCACCTCTCTTAAATATCATCGGCCACGGCTAGCCGGAATAACCACCCTAGGATCCGGACTACTCATCCGATCGTCTGCAGACGTCAAGGGTGATAGCCGTGCGGTCTACGGATCCACTGTCCAAGGCGTCGCATGTGGAATCACCTTTCCAGTCCAATAGCCGTCAACGTCTATCGAGATTGGCGCACATCCGCACGATGGGATGTGGCCCTCGACTTCGTCGGTGCCAAGTCCATGGTAGGGTTCATCCTAGCTAACCCTCTCAGGACTATCACGAGGCCGCCTACAACGACACTCGCGCGGGTGAAGATTTCGGGTAAGGACTTGCTCCATATTTCCAGTCTAACTCGACCATGGAGTTTGTACAGTCTCTTACCCTACCAGCTCCCGGTATATAAGCTATGCATAACGTCGGGAGTGGTGCTCCCAGTGCTCCGCTATGCATCAACCTCGGGAGTGGCGCCTAACGGGACGTCACCGTTTGACCACCGTCGGGACGCGGCGGTCAACCGGGGCATATTGAAAAAGGCCCCTTTTTCTCTATGTGGCGGTAACGTCGCCAAAGGTTCTAACATGTCATTATTTACTATCTATGTCCGCATGATAATTATTTAACACAAGCATAGAAAACAATACAACATGCAGGACATGAAATGTAGAACATGTTAGATAAAATAAACTACACTAACATGCATACAATTCAAATCTTATCAAGCATTATGATTTATCATATTTAAGACATTCAAGAATTGTTCCTAAGAAAACCCCAGCGGGAATTCCCTAGCTTGAATAAATCCTACCAACGGAGAACCAACGCACCTTGGATAGCGATCTGCTTCTGGGAACCAAGTCGCGCGGAGAATATCACCCGCCAAGCTTCTCGGATCGCGTACCCAAAATAATCCTATTTAATAAAATTTATTTAAAATAGATTTAATTTATTTCCCTTAAGATAAATAAATTAAAATCTATCAATTAAATAATTTATTACATTAAATTAATCCTATGTATGTTTAGGATTAATCTCACCTAATGAATTATGAATTTATCATATTTTTGCATTTTTATCTAATAACTTCAATGAATTTTTATTCAATTTCTACTCATCAAACTCACCCATAACTTGGCCCAAGTCATCCAGGAAGTAGAACCCATAGAAATTTTTATTATTTTTTTGATTTTTTTAATATTTTAATATTATTTTATTATTTTAATATTATTTTATTATTTTATATTTTTCTGACCCGGTCAACGGTCAACGTTGACTGGTCAACGGTCGACGTTGACTGGTCAATGCTGACTGGGTCAGCAGTTGGCCCGGTCAACGCTGACTGGGTCAGCTGTTGACCGGTCAACGCTGACTGGGTCAGCGGTTGACTCGGTCAACGCTGACTGGGTCAGCGGTTGACTCGGTCAACGCTGACTGGGCCGGCGGTGGGCCCGGTCAATGCTGACTGGGTCGGCTGTTGACTCGGTCAACGGTTCGGGTTACTGTTCACCCGGTTCGGTTCGGTTCGGTTCGATTTGGTTCGGTTCGGGTCCGGTTCAGCTAAATTAAATTCAATCTAATTTGACTCGAGCTCGAACCAGGTTCAACTTATTTGATTCGGCTCACCCAACCCAACTTGACTCGACCCAAACTTAACTCAAACCCAACCGATTTAACCCCACTTGATTCGACCCAACCGTTTCATTAAAGAAATAATTTCTTATACACTAAGCTTAGTTAATTAACGCTAATCATGCTTTTAATTAAACTAAGCATACAATAACATGATTTTTCACTAATTATATTTTATTTACACTAAGCACACTTAATTAGCGCTAATCGCGATTAAGCCCTAATTAAGCACCTTCGCCGGATTAACTGTGCGCTGCCGGAAAACTCAGCGCCGCCGCCGGAACCCTAGCCGCCACCTCGCCGGAACTCGCGAAAACGAAGGCTAAACGGCCGGCGAGCTTCGTTGCTCCTCGCTCAACGCGGAGACTACGCCGATCTGCGAGAAGGACGTCCATCAGCGCCTAAACGGCGATCTTTCCGGCGTCGTCTCCGGCGAACTCACGGCGTCTCCACCGGAGGGTGAAAACCACCCCTTTTCATGGGGAAAACGCGGCTGCTCACCTCGCGGACGTCTGGAGAAGGTAGGGGCGGGGTTTGCGGCCGGCGAAGCGACTGGATCGCGATTTGCAGCCGCCGCCGGTAGGGTTCGATCGCTCGAACAGAGGCGGCGAGCTCAGCCGCCCGCCGAGGGGTCTTCGAACTCCTCGAAGGCCCGTGGAGACGCGGAGACGGCCGACGTCTCCAACCGCGGTGGAGAAGACGTCCGCCGAGGGGTTGCGAGTGCTGGGCGGCGATCGATCGGCAGCAGTTCCTCTGCTGCGGTGGTCGCGCGAACGGGATGGGAAAAGGAGGCGTCGCCGAGTCGCCCTTTCCGTCGGGAGTGGATCGCTGGGGGTGGACGAGGGCAGACGATCGTCGACGGCGACGTGCAGCGGTCGACGGCGGAAGGCGGAGCGTCGGCGCTGCTCGGTGCGGGAGAAGACGAAGCGACGTTGCTTCGTCGCGTGCTCGAGGCGATGGCTCGAGTGGGAAGGGCGTTTGCTCTTCTCGCTCGCCCCGTCTCGCTTCCTCGCCCGGTCCAAGCCGGTTCAGCTGGACCGGCCGGCTCTCCGGCCGGTTCACCTGAACCGGTCCCCCTTTTTTTTTTTTTTTTTGATGGGGGTTTACATTTTATCATATGTATATCACCAAACTAATGTATCATTCTTTTTAATTATATTTTAAAAAATAAACATCCCTATGCACACGACTTAGTATCATTATACCTCTAAGGTTGGAGATACATTCAAGTCAGAATCACCTAATCAAAAACGTGGGATGAGTGACCAAAATCAGGTGTAACACTTGGTCCTAAAATTGCATAGATGCAAGATGAGTCAGCAGTAATACCAACCTAAGATGTACTAGCCTAATAGAGAGTCCAATGAGTTATGGAGGAGCACACTTCTAAGAAAGGATAGGATTCACCGTAAGTTCAAAGGGTGTAGTTTTTCCATAATAATTCATAATATTTTGTTTTGTTAGTTGGGAAGTAGAGTTGAACCCGATTGGGGATTCTAAAATTTATTTTGTAGATCTGAGTATTGCAGAATTTGATGATTTTTATCTACAGTTACTAACGCAGAGAGTTGTTGAAAATTTTGCTGTTTAGAAGCTTAATTAAGTGCACCGAAGCTGGGCTAGAATGTAAGGAAATTGTGGGTTTGCATTGGTCTGATTTGGCTCGGTTGGGATGCGGTTTGATATGTTTAGGTTGTTGATTGCTGGGCAAAATAGAATGGTTGTAGGTGAGTTTGAATTGCTGAAATGGGGTGATTGCTGCTAATGCAGGAGAATACATTTGTGTTAAGTTGAAGAAAAAAAAAATGTTGTGGATCAATGTTGCCGAGAAGATGATGTGCAGAAACAGGAAATTTGAATCAAGTAGTGTGGAGGATGTGATAGTGAGAGTGTGATGCAAATATATAGAAATGACTTGTTGGGAAGATTTCATATGCTTTTAGTTAGTTGTGGTTTCACCAGAATTGTTGTGATTTTGTTTGTATTGTGTGCAGAATGTAAATTTACTATTGTAGCTTGCTATTAAAAAGTGTTTACTTGCTCCGACGGTTAAAGATGAAGGCGGGGCAGGGCACTCCATATCCATCAATATGAAGACTTGGCAATGAGACAAAAAATGATGGCCTGTGGAGACTCGGAATATGAGACTCTCATAAAGAGCATAAATTACTCTTTCACCAAATGTTTCAACAAAGAGATCATCTACCTGATCGTTTATATACAGATATCGCACGCTACCTACGATATCCCAGCATAGACTAAAATACATACACTAGGATGTCATGAGTACCGACATGGTTTCCAGGTCCAGGTACGCATTAGCATGAATTACTTCATGAATGTTTCCAATGCAGAGTGGATAGGTGTTTCCGAAGGACATGACTTAAAGAATGAGGACCGTTCCAGATAGACCTCGGGTCACGGGGGAAAAGTTTCCTGCATAACTGCAACACCAGATGATTTTCTTCTTGTGGAGGACTTTCTTGCGTCTTGATAAGCTGGGCCTGTCCGCAAGGCTCCTGCAGTTGATCATCTCATCAGCATGAATATTTAGTTTTGACATCAAACTGTTGCTTTTCCTATCAAAGTAAAACCTACCTGTTGCTGTCCCTTCATGTATAAGTGGTGTTCTGCAGATGTTTCTCCGTTCTGAAGAACAAGTGTGACATCTGTCTGCTCTCCAGGTTGGGTTGCTTCCGTATACTGTCCGAGGAACTGTACCTTAAGAGTCCTGGTTTCCATTTTCAACAGACTGCTGGGGGGGAGTGATTATTCCCGACATTTTCATGACGGTCCAGCTCCATTTCAGTGTCCATTTCCTGCTTCTCCATCTGGACAGAGCTTAGTTGGTAAGCGCTCCCCAATTTTTCATCATCATCAGCTTCTTCTCCACCTGCATTTGAGTGGTCCAAGCTATAGATGTAGCATCCTCACCGAAAGGGATATCTAAAGGAGAGCTTTCCTGCGATGCAAGATCAAATTCCAACATCTTTACCAAATGAGATTTCCAATTTAACAGGAAAAAGCTTTGAGAATTCAAGAAGATAGAGACAGAAAGGCATAAGCTTATGATAGAAAAGAAAGAATAACCAACATCATCTTGCTTCAACTCTCGAGAAATATATCACTTGCATCTGGCTGACTTTCAACAGCAGCTGAATTTTCTTCTCTTTCCCTTCTGCGACGCCTAATAACACAAACAGCACAGAGACAATCACTCTTGTGCTTGTCAATGCTGCAACACTATAAAATTCGTTTCAGTTTTCATACATGAGATAAACTGATTCATAATGATCTTAATTACCATAAGATATCTGCATTTGGTCCTAAATTTCGATTTGAAAACCATATTCAAATATTTACAGAATCCAAATTATCTAGTTAAAGAAGAATGCAATAGTAATCCACTGAAAACAAGGCAGTTGCTTCGGTTGATGCAGATAATTCAGGATGGGCATGCGGCAGAAAAAGGACGCCAACATTTAGAAGCCACTTACATAGACAAGCTTAATTTACTTCGCCTCTTAACAGAAATATAGGGATTATTCAAGAAACAAAATGAACATATGCCATCCCCCGATCTTTTGAGTGCAACTTCTTATATAAATAATAAAGTATCGTATTAATTGTTCTTGAACCCCCAAACGAAAATAAAAATAGTGAAGGGGAAGAGTTGGAGAGAATTTACATGGGAACTGTATGGGAATGCAAGAAATTTGAGTGGTCGAACTCTTGCACTCCTGTAAAACACATGCCGTGGAGAAGAGCTTTCAGCTTGACCAGAAGTATTCTTTGAGGTCTGAGGGTTTGTTCTTTTCACAAGTGATGATGGCTGAGGTATGAGACAAGAAAATACTGGCTATATAACTTGCTTGTGAGGAAGGCAATATATAGGTGGTCCCTTTTAATATTACTCTAACTAATTTCCATGGAATTTTCATCATATTAATAATATCAGAAATTTTATTATAAAGGCATCCAATTCTAAGATATCACTAATCCAGATTTAATTCTTAACGTGTAAATGATAAAGATTGTAGAAGCCAAAATTAAGTTTTCCTTAATGTTGTTACGCATACAACATACCCATAAAACCGCCGCTTATCCTTGGACTTGCTTTTTGGATACAGTTTCTGCCGAACCGATCCTGATCGAGAATCTTCCTCAATTTGACTGCAGAAATTTTAACATTTTTCAATCTTCAAATAGAAGATACAGAAGGCAAGAAATTCAAATAACAGATTCAAAGTTGGCCTAAAATATTGATTGCTCACAAATATGCTTCCCATGTTGAAACAAACATAAATCAGGAATTTTAAAAAATGCCACAAATAATATATTTTCTATTAAATGCAAAAAAAGGCCTATTTTAAAATTCGCATCTAAAACCCCTTAAAATTTTTGAGATCGTCCAGTCTGTTTGAATGCTACACCCCCTCTATCACCCCCGAAAGGACATTTATGAATTTATAATTTCATAGACAACCTCCACCACACGAGTACAATTAAACACGGCAATCAACTTGTACATCCTCATAGTGATATCACACCCATCTGTATCAATCATAACATCCACAATCATACAATAAATCCAGCAATTATCATCGCACAAGCTACCATTTTGACAGGACAATGTAAGAAGTCAAGCTAATATCCCTGTTATCCAATCTGTACACTAACATTCTATTCACTATGATTCAATGCAGCAATTGATTCTACCAACTTACTAGGCAACTACCCGCAAACATGTGATCGCCTCACACAACTCCCGTTACTGAGATAGATCCCCAATGACTTCGGCAAAGCTCAAATTGGAAGCAAACAGATTGAAAGTCATTCCCAATTCCTCTCATTTGACTTGATTTCCATTAAATTAACCACCAAACAGAATAAATCTTCAATAACATATGCGTGCAACACATATCAAAGCAGGGGAAAAATCACAATTATTCGATCGAAATTGACCTACCTACTCGAACCGATCTAATTATTTTTGTGTAAACGCATCATTTCACCCAAAACTATGTATCCAGAAGCAGAGCAATACTAATTTCTCAGAAGAGCATCAATCGAACGGGACCTCTTACCTTCGCCGGAATGGCGATTTGATCGGCAGCCAATTAATGTATCAAACTCGAGGATTGGATAGCTGCAGACGGCGAACAGTGAGCGTGCAGAACAGGGGAAACACTACCGTGGGCACTCAACAATAATTCATCTAGCACCATCGACATCAAACACTCTGTGCACCCACATTCATTCACCGATAATTTCGAAAACAAATTTGAAGTAAACCGATAGAAGAAATACCGATTAGTGCTAAACTCAAGAACTCACGAACGAGCTTGAATCATTTCCCCAAGAATCATGCGTGGAAAGGCAACGAAATAAAGGAGATCTAGGGCTCACCTCAGCGCGGAAGAATCACGCGATAGCTGTAGCAAGCCAATCAAAGAGGGAACGAAGCAGGCTGATGCGCGCGGAATCAATTGCGACTTCCCGGATTAATCGAAGCCCCCTTCCTTCCCGACATCCTCGCTTACGTTACCTAGTGGAGATGGTTGTTTCCGGGGAGAAGCAAACTGGGGCTCCGGCGACTCGCCCCAAGTTGGAAACCCGAGGCGAGCCGAGGTGACGACGACGAGGGCAGGGGTTAATCGTAATCGAAGCGATTGGGGCACTTAGAAGAGTTTAAGTGTAATTAGAGAAAATTAGAGGGTCCATATGTAAATATCTTTAATAAAATAAATTTTTTGTTTTGTTTTGGGTTGCTGAATTGAAACCGCTGCGCCTTGAAATTATGCGCATGAAACGGACGCACCCGGATTTTTGGTCCTCATTGAAATGACTATTTTAACCTTAACAGACATTTCAGTTTTTTCCCATCTTTCTCTCACGATTTGGAGGGTATAATAATCATTCGACAGCAAAAGGATAAGATAGTTTTAGAAAAGGAGACCAGGCGAAAAGATATTTATTATATTCGTTCTATAAAAGGACAAAGTATCAGTACGGCGGCTGCGATGAGATTTGGGATTCTTTTCGTTCATCATTTTGTTGATAAGGGATCTCGCTCGCGGCCTACTTGAAAAGTTTTGCGTTTTCTTAGTTGTTATTGATCCTCCGGAGCTGGGAGGTTTTATTTCGGGGGTTGTGCATTTTGGGAGCAGGTAAAAAAGGCTCTTTTTTAGTGTTCATGCTTTGCGGTTTTGTTTTAGAATTAGGGTTTTTCCGAGGTTCTGCTTGAACTTATCGGATTTTTTTTTTAATTTCGATTTTTTGTTCGTATGATTTCCTGAAATCCTAATGGTTTTGATGAGATAAAGGATATGATGGATTTAACCGGTGGATTTATGAATTTAAGTGAAAACGAACATGACCGATGTTTGTTATTGAAATCGAAGTGATAGTATATTCTTTTTTTTTTCTTTCTTTGTATTAAAAGATGGTGAGAATCTTCTTACTCTAGGGGTGAGTTTCTGAGTGCCGTGTTCTTTATTAATTTATGCAAAAACTTGTTTGCATTTTTAAGGAGTTCAGGGCACTCACGATTATGCAAGTTTGCATGCTTCCGAAGTTTTTGTTTACTTTTTGAACTTAGTTTGGTCTGGAAGTAATTGGTAAAATAGCGATGAGAAATTAAACTCTTAGATTCAGCATACCTTAGAAATTTTTTAGATTAACTTATTGCATGAGGTCTATAACTCTATCATGAATTTAGCAGATAATCTGGTCGACCGTTGACTTCTTTTCAGAAATGTTACAAGCTGGTCTTATTTTTAGTTTAAAGGAACAGGAAATAGACGAAGCAAGTGAACTGAAGTCTTAACGTTTCTCTTTAGTTAAGGTGGTCTAAGAATTACAAATCTTGACATAATCTAACCTTAGTAAGTCCAGGATGGATCTGTCTAGAGTATAGAATGGAATTCTTTGTCGATATCTTGAAATTTAAAACGTATTATTTTCTCTATCGTATGAATATGTTTCAGTCAGTAATACTTGATCTCGATGGTATTTTCTATATGGTTTTGGTTTATTGAACCCTGCTTATTTTTTTATCTAATTTTCTCTTGAGGTAGGGAAAGAGATGGGAATTCTAAAGGAGCCAGTTCTTTCTCGACCTGGTACTGTTGTCCATGCAAACAATTTTAGAAGTTCTGTGCCACTCACTAGCATTCCTTTTGCAAAGGCCAGAGATCTTCAAAGTAGCTTTATGGGTTCCTCTAGTAGACTAAAAATCATGACAAAGAGGAATGACCTTGTTCTGCAGCAACGTGAAAGGAAGATTTGGCCTATCTGCTGTAGTTTCAGTTCTTTTTCGGATGGAAATGGCAGCATAGCTGAAAATTTCAATGAGTATGATGAGGATTACGTCAACTGCACTGTAATAGAAGCTGGTAATATTCTGCATCTCCACCTTTGGTCATACTCGGTCATTTTATGTGGAACTTTATCTTGTTTAGTATTTCCAATAGGATCCTTATAACTAATTTGGATTCCCCTATGCCTTTTGTGGATGTGGAAAATCACTTCATGAATCTTGAGATCCAATTTGCAATTATGGAGGCTCTGTTGAGATTTGTTTATCATCCTGTTTAGGCTCTCCTCGCTTTTGTAAAGCATAGGTGCTACATGTAGCAGTAATGTATTTTTTTTGAAAGTTAACATTGCTTTCATTTCACCATTCTGAAATGATACAATTTTACATCCAAAAGGATGAAGTAGAAGTAGTATATTAGTTCACAACTCATATGAAGTGATATTGCTTTTCTTAAAGTGATTTTACATGTTATTATTCTGTAACCATCAATCACTAATAATTAACCCATGAAATGAAAAATTCTTTCTCAGGATACAGATAGTTGCACTTATTAAATCCACCGAACAATCACCTAGTTTTCCATTGTTCTATTTCAGAATTTATTTAAAACCACAACCAGGAATAAACCTCCTAACAAAGTAGTCTTCAGATTCAAGGAGGAGAATCAATCTACTAGTGAAGAGATGGAAGAACCTGAAGTAAAAGCTACGGAAGTAATGATTTATGCACTAAGAAATTAACAAGTCAAAGATGCAATTTAGGGGCTTAAACAATCTCTATCACATATAAGGCTCATCATCCCCATACTCCTATTCTGATTAGTACTATCCACTACCCTAGTGTATCCTTTAAAATTCATCAATTATACTATTCCTCCTGAATCTACTCCATCCCTTTTGGATGCCATTTTGTATCATTTTAGATTGGTGAAATGAATGCAATGTTACATCTTTAAAAAAACACTTCCTGAATCTGGACTGATAGTAGGTGCTGATGATCCTTCTATAACGAGACTGACTGTACCAAGCTATCGTAAAAACCTGGCAGCCATTATTCAAGGTGTCTTACAACCTGACCATAGAACAATTATGATATATAATGTAGCTGCCGAGAACTCTTTTTTAAGTGGTGAACTGCACCCAGTGCTTTTCATCTTGATTTGCTGTTAGACTGAATTTTCTAACAGTCTAGGACTCATCAGAGCTGGAAATAATAATATATATTTTCTCTACCTGCCTTCATTTTGCGAAGAGTAATCATCCCAAAGTTCTACATCAGAATCTCTTTCCCATGTTCTGCCCAGCCTATGGACTTAAATAAAGTCGATAAGCTTTCATCTGAGGCTAGTGGGACCATGTCTTATTTGGATTATGTAAGGTTCAAACTGCATCCAGCTTGCTCAGTAACATTGTTTGAGTATTGCCTTTAGATAGTTTAGTACTTTGTTGAAGTAGACCAAACTATTAATGCACTTATTGTGTTGGAAATGAAATGTTGAATATAGCATTTTTAGTACTGGATGATTTTCAATAACAAATTAGTTACGACTATGTTGAATATTGTGTAGTTGAAGCAAGAAGTGAATCAGATTGGCTCACAATTACAATGAACGATGGCCGAGATTTAAGATGTATGCACAATGATGTTCAGAGAGGAAACTTACTGTACTATCCTCCTAGTCCTGCAATTGTGTTGAAAACGGAAGATGGAAGTGATACTTTGCTTCCTTTCCTTGTAGGTAAGTTCTTACCTTGGAAGTTGCCAGTGCTTTTCACATATTTCGTGTCTTTGAATAACAGTGTGTAACCTCTTTTTACATTACAGTGGAGATGTCAACTGCATTACTAATGGCTGCAATCTGCAACATCCAGCTTGTAAGATTTCTTAACATTTAAGCCTTTCAAGTTAGAATATGAAAAGTATTTATCATCTTTATTCTAAAACAGGGTACTCTGTGTTTCTCAGGTGAGACCAACTATGTATGAAGTAGTCAAAGAAATGATTGAGAAGATGGGATATGCTGTAAGTTAGAGCACAATAAAGCTGCTCAAACCAACCTTTGTCTTATATGCCTATGGCTTTCATAATTTTGTGATTGCATTTTCTTTCAAAATTAACTTCCAGAATGTATGTAATTATGAGAAAATGCATCTTCTTTCAGGTTCATCTTGTCAGAATCACCAAGCGAGTGGGAGAAGCTTACTTTGCCAAGCTATACCTGAAAAAGGCAAAATTCTTTCTTTTACATCTAATAACAATATCTTTATGTTCATCAAAAAGATAAGAGTGTCTTTTATGAGATTATATCAAAATACCTGAAACTTGATAATTAATATGTTGAGTCCAGATTGGAAGTGAGGAGGAGACTATCAGTTTGGATCTTCGACCTTCAGATGCCATTAACATGGCTGTTCGGTGCAAGGTAAGATTTGTATCAAAAGTTGAATCTATTGGTTACCACTGAGCTTGCATGATTGCTTTCTTCACACCGTTATATATGCAAATAAAGAATTGGCAGACACAGTTTCTTGAAGCATGAAGTAGAAATAACTGTAGCTCCTAGTTCCTATTCTAGGCGCGGACATACTTTGTTATTTCTTCCAGTCTATTTGCTAATATATGAATAACTTTCTAGTTTTGTGCTCTTTCAGGCTCCTATACAGGCAAACAGACATCTCGTAATGAAGGATGGCATGAGAATAGTTGAGCCAACTAAATATGTGGTGAAAACTGCTCCATCAGATGACCTTTTGTTCACAGAACTTGATAGGTGACTTCTCTTAAAAATTTCACATTGTTGAATATAGTCGAGTGAAACACACTTGGCTATTAAATTTGTAGGGCCCTTCATTTATTTCTACTTCCTATTTTCCTGAGATATTCTTCTACGAGAATATCATTTTATATCTCAAGGTTTCCCTTCCTAAAAATCATCTATCTATATGTGGTATGAGTCATCTTTTGAAGATGTCCATTTGTTTCCACTCTACTGAGTTCTCTTCGTTGCCTTCACAAAAAATAGGTAAACTAGAAATTTAGCTATACGTGTTACTTGCGTACGTGTTTTTTTTTTCTCCTCAAAACTATTTTACCTAATTGTATTTAATAAAGTCATAGTCATTCTATCCATCTTATTAACCCAACAACCACCTATGTGAATAGACTGATATTTAACGATGCCTACTTGGGAGGGACATTTTTTTCACTTTGATCACATGGTTAATAATTTTACCCTTGAAGTAGAATGAAGGTCGCAAATCACAATGTGCAACTTGATCATAGGCCAAACCGCAGCTAGCAAACTGTAATTTGTCCTGATAATTATCCATCTTCATGTTCTGCTGGATGAAACTCTTGCTATATGCTATGAGCCATGTTCAATATTTCAGTATGCATTAAAAGACCAAATACCAGTGGATGTGCCTGTGTTGGGAAATAAAAACATTTTGATCCATGGACTGATATGAGTGCCGGTACTCAGTTTAAACCTTAAACAGTAACATTGTACAACGTTATGAGTAGAAATTACGAGAGCTGGATGCATTCTTGACCTTTATCAAGTAGAGAGCCTCAAGTTATTACTACTTGTAGTCCTTCATCTTTTACATATCCGAAGGTTGTCATTTAAGCTTGCCTAACCTAAAATGTTTGATGCTGACAGGCCGGATGATCAACCTTGCTATGTAACCGATGAATTCGGTTTGGTTCGGAACATGCTGATTGCTGTTGTCGAGGAAAGATATAGAGATGCTGGTACGGCAAAATTACCCTTGAATTCTATATTTTCCGTTGAGTAGAGGATACTCGTTAACATCTTCCTGCATTTTGGTCAAATGAAAAGGTTCATCATGACAGTGTTTTAACCATTTTGAAAAGAAATTCTCTTTGGTTCAACAAAAACATCCTTGATGTTTCTTCTTTGTGAGAAGCAACATCGTGGAATTGAGGCATTAGCGCTCTTTCCTCACAGAATTGACACGTCGACGCCCTCCCAAACATCAAAACCTATTCCGTTTAGCGCCTGTATGGCTTCACAGTGTTATCTGTTCCCTATGCATTATAAAGTAGCACATAAGAAGACGTTTACCAATGTCATGTCATCCATCAATTATATTGAAATTTTGATTAACTTGCGATGCTCTTCCAGCTCAGTGGAGGAACAAGCTTTTTCTACTCCGTTCCAAGATGAAGAACTGGCCTTGATGCAGGCAACCGAGCAAATCAAATGTACATTCAGATGGTGATACCAAAAATCTACAGCCTCCAATGCAGAATTCTTTCGGAAACTTGGGATGAGCGATTTCTTAATCTCGATGGAACTTCGCGGATAAATCTTATAAATAGTAAATAATTTGTATAGAAATTTCCACATATCCATGTTAGCAGTATGTTTATATGCAAGGTTAGGTTTTCTGTTCTTGGTCTTCTGCAGACGACAAAGGATTAATTTATGATTTTTAAGCTTAATAAAATTTAGAATCTTTCAGGCTTTAAGTAGCAAGTAATGGTTTAAACTTTGGGGTTTATGGTTTGTAAGAAAGATTGAACAGTGTCACGTGATCACAAACTTTTCTTCTCTTCTCATATGCTTGGACTCTTTAATTTTTCTTTTTCCGGTATGGTTTTACTCCAAACCAGACATGTCCTAAATGTGATGAGACGACCTTTCCATCTATCTTTCTTCGCATCAGTGCAGCCTTCTTAGAACCAGCAGCAGGTGGCAACTTTTGATCTCTTCTTTCACCATTAATCCACCGAGCAACTCCCGGTAGATCTGAAACAACGAGTCGATGATCGTCCCACCGAAATGGTGGCTGATCATCGACTCTTGGATGGCTCTGACGGCCATGGATGTCATCCTCGCATCCCTCATCGGGTCTCCGCTGCTTGTGCTCAGCTCACAAGCTTGAAGGCAATCAATGGCGAATGACCCTTCTCTTTGCACTTCATCCTCGATCTCCTTCATCGATGGAGCATAAAATGGAACGTTGTATGTGTCAACCTTCTCTTCGTCGACCATTTCCTGTCAACAAAAACATATGATTAATATATAATTGCTTTATTTAAAGGAGAAAAAAAATGATATACTCACTTGAGAGATCATGATGGAGAATGACTGGTTCAACACTTCCCACAAAACAGTTGTGCTCTTATCGCTGTGATCCTGGGTTGTTCTTCCAAGCATGGCAATGCCCATTCTTCCTCCAAGTTTTAGCTCCTGCGATCTTGCCTTGAGGAAGACTCTGAAGTCGTTCTTGAACTGCTCGGAGTATGCCGCGGCAACAGCCGGAGGACTTGTATCAGATATGTAGACCTTTCCCCCATTAATTGGCCTCCCATTTCTGTCAACAAGCCCTTGAGGAACCTGCAACGAGAAGAGAAATATGCATGCACGAATTGTTAGATCTCTTTACATGTCTTGCCCAAAGCTTCTGCAGTTAACAAAGTTATTCAAAGTAGTAGTACCTGCGAAAGCCAGTGCAAACTGTAGCAGGAGTAGATGAAATCAAGGCTATCCCTGGGGAACAACCTCCCGTAGAACGAGCCCGGAACTCCGGCCAAGTACACCGACGGCAGCTGCAGCGTGTCGTCGAAGCTGTTGATGTCCTCCTTGAGCTTCCTGGTGAGCTCCGGAACGCTCAAGAACAGCGCGTTGAAATCGTTGGCTGGCAGATCGTTCAGCAGCACCGAAAACTCCGGCGCTGGCTGCGCTGATCGCCGAGCCTTCCGGCCGACGACCTTGATGATTTCTGCGACCAGAGTTAGGGCGTTGATCCCCGAGGAGCAACCGAGGTCGGCAATGGCGAAGCCACTCTGAGGTGCCCTTGAAGCGTACGCCTGCGCTGCCGAATTCACTATGATGTGCTTCATGGCTTCCATGCTCATCTTCTGAAGAGGAGGAGAAAAGGGAGGAGTTGTTAATTTTTTTATAGAGTTTGAAACTGATCGAGAATAAACCGAGAAGAAGAAGAAGAAGGGGACCTGGAGAGATGAATTTTGGGCATAGCTGGTCTCACCAAGCCCTTCCTTCATGTGAAGAACTCTCTCCACATCCATCATCGCATGCTTCCTGCTGCTTCGATCTTCACATGATGTTGCCATTCTCTGCCTACCTTCTTCCCCTTCCCGATTGATTAATCCCTATTAGGGTTTCAGAGGATTTGACAACTTAAAGCTCGTTCATTCTTCACAGAATCAACCTGTAATATATCAAAGAAGGGAATAGTTCCTGTAACATACCTCTGAAGGATCAAACTGGAGGAAATATTACTTCATATGGAAGATGGAGCACCATCCGTGTGCATTTATATATGGACTTTGAGTAAAGTAATTGTCTCTTCCTCATCCACATGATGATTACGCTTTTGAATCATTGATCATAAAAACATCATTTTGCCATCAACTGCTCCTTGTTTCCTTGTCCACTTCTCCTTCTCCTTCTCCTGCTGCGTTTTTTAATTGTCGGCATTGAAGATTGCTGCGTGCCGCGCGTGGCTGCTCTTTGTCGCCTCCAGAGTCAGCCGAGCAAAGCTCCACCGTCGCCGGCAGCCTCCATTCTTCGCAGCACCACCGCCAACCACCACTGCCCCCAGTGGCGGATTTGGCCGACAAACACCAAAAACACACTCCCATCATCATCATCAGCATCATCATCGTGCCCCTGGACTGTCGCGCTCACATGGAAGCAATCCCAGATTCACACTCCTCTTCATTAGGCTTTTTTAGCTGCATCTTGACTGTTCTACGAAATCAGCATAAGTTTAATGCCGGACCTATCGATTACCCTATTTATCTAGAACCCAAGCATCTTCTCATCTACAGAGGGACAAAGGGACAGTGGATATGTACATACTTAACCGGAACTAGCAGAGTTTATTAATTGCCTGCTCAAAGGAGAAGGAACAGTAATCATGATAGAGAGACTGTGTGCAGTCCGACACGAGGACAGGGAAGATATTTTAGTCCAATACGAGGAGGAGGAAGCCAAATAAGGCCAGCATCCTTCTTTTCAAGAAAGGAAGAAGAAGAAGAAGAAGAGATACAAAATGTGTCTCCAGATGTTGTTGGATCAATTTAGAACTGCCTTAAATAAATATATATATATATATATTAAGGTTAGAAAAGGTGAGTCCCACATTACGTGATTTGTTCATAGGTAGAAGGGATAACGAAGAAGATGAATCCCTTGCTGTAGAAGGTTAGAAGATGGTAGAAGGTTAGAAGAAGTGAGTCCAACATTACCTGATTTGTTCATAGGTCATACTAAATGACTCGGCAATTATATGTTGACCTAAATTATTGTAAATTTTCTATAAATAATCATCTTTTAGCCATCTAATTAGTGGACAATGGACAAACTTAACTCCATTCTTTTTTTATTTTTTTTTCAATTAGAGAAAAAAAAGAAGCAGAACATTTTAAGAATGATGTTCTAGAATGATAGGTCACATCTCAATAAAATATAAAAAATTATCATCTTTTAGTTGTATATATTTTTATATGATTAAGAAAATAAATATCAGCTCATTTAGCCATATGGCAGCAGGCACAACAGGATCAATCAATTTAGGTGCACATTCCTTGGACAGTAAATGCTATAGCATGTACCTTAGCAAGGGATCTATCTGAATTCTTCAGCATCCCCTCTGCCCACAGTAGGATCAATTTAGATATAGTGTCTTTCTAGCATTCTTCTTGGACAGTAAATTTTACTACATACACCTTAGTAGAGCACCTTAGATGCAATCAGGCCGTGCTCAGGACCCGAGCACGGCCCGCTCGGGCACGCTCTTAGAGCGTGCCGGGCTCGGCACGCCCTCTTCGTACTTTGCCTCCGTCCGGTACGATTATTTAGCCTGTCGGGCTAGATCCGACGCGGTTCGTGACTTGCCGGATTTCTCCATGCCGGATGCACAGCCGGCTCTGTGTCGGATGCTCCCGTGTCCGACGAAGAAGAAAAAGATGAAGGGGAGAGGCGCCCGACGAAGAAGATGAAGGAGAGAGGCGGAATTTTTTAAAAAAGAATAGACTCACGGCAGCTTGCTCGGTCCTCCGAGCTCTCTGCCTCCGGCTGCCCTCCCGCATCCGCTTCGTGTTAGAGAAAGATCGCTTGGTGAGCACCGCCATCTCGATCCAGAAAGGGTTCGCGTGTTTCTACACCGCGACCGCCGACTCTGTGGCACCGGAGACGAGCTTCCCGCGGGAGATGGCCGCGCTGATGGCCTCCTTGAGAGAGAGGCAGTTCCTGGCGCCTTGTTGAAGTCGACGAGGGACTGGGCGCCCTCCGGCGTGTCCTCGAGCTCGGGAATGAGATCGAGAGTGAACTCTGTGGGCTTCTCATTGTCGGAGATCGGCTGGCCGAAGTCAGAGAAGAAGGCGTGGAGGCCCACCGGCGGCCCGCTGTAGACGGTCTGGCCGCGGGAGAGGATGAGGGGGTGGTTGAGGAGGCAGAGGATCCGGTAACTCGGCTGGTGCACCGACATGATCACCACGCTCCCGCTGCCCGCGATCCTCTGAAGCACCTTGACGACCATGAAGATCCTCTGAAGGGCCTGGAGACTGGAGTCCAGGTTCCATCTCCGGAGTCCCGCCTCCCGCCTCCCGCCTCCGTCGAGCCCTAGACGAGGGCGGAAAAAAAAAAAAAAAGAGGCCCAGCGGGCGAGCGCAATAAAAAAAAATCAAACCTGCAGCAAAGAAAGAAAGAAAAAAAAAAAAAAAAAAGTAGCTAAACTTAAATTTTTTTGAGCTACCTATCGTATCTCCTATAATATTTAATTAGGAGAATTAGACCCCACCTAGTTCTAATTTAACGTGTTAAGTTTTTTTAAAAAAATTACCTCCGCTAATCATTTCCTTCTATAGGTTGATCATTATTTATTAGTATTGTCTTCGGTAATTAAAGTAGAACCTTCCTCTGCAGCTAGTCAATCCTTTATACAAATAAGCTTCCACGCTTAAAGAATTTAATCAACTCTTTTTTTCATCCAAAACTTTACCTCCTGCACTAAAACATAATTCTGATGTCACCCTAGACACCGGTACATTATAGAAAAATATTTTTTATTTGTTCTCCACTAATCTAAAATATTATAATCACTAAGTTCATTAAGATTACAAGTGCTTTCATGATCTTATTCTAAATAAATATTAATTTCAGTAATACCCGTAATGCTAGATGTATGTTTTTGAGATCTTCTAGTAATATTAAAAATGTTATTTGGTAATCTCATTCTAAATTTGTTTGATGTTAATGATGGAGGTGTTACTTCTCGATGAACTAACATATTGTTATAATATTCATCAATTAAAGGATAAAGTTCATATAATTTAATTCTAGGATCTAAAATTACACTTAAACAATATAAAGGACCAATATTAGCCCAGTAATTTTTTAAATTTTAATTTCATATCCCTTAATGCAGGTTCAATTCATTGATTATCTCTATACTTAGAAAAAATAAAACTAATATTAACAATTTGCAATAAAAAGTGATTAATAGTCAGATAATAAACATTCCATAAAAAATTAGAAGCATCTTTAAATAATTCTAAAATTTTACATTTATATAAATGAAGTAAATTCAAACCCTCAAACCCTCAAACCCTCAAGTAAAGTTCAATCAGATTCATCAATAATACCTTCTGATATTTTCATTTTAATAAATAGTAACAATATCTTTATAAGGTAAAGCACATTGTAACATTTCATACGTAGAATTTCATATAGTAGAAACATCTAATTTAAATTTTTTAAAAGGTTACGATGTATAATATATAATTTTTTAAATTCTTGTAATCTAGAACTTTGTTTTAACATACTTAATACTATTTCTATTTTTTTTTTACATAGTCATCAATTAATTTTAAATCATATTGAACACATAAATTAAGTATATGACATGCACATCTAAATAAAATAAACCATTGAAAATAAGAGATAATGATTGACATAATAAATTAATTGTGGCATCATTATTACTTACATTATCAAAACTAATAGAAAAAATATTATTTTGTATGTTATATTCATGAATACATACATTAATACATTTATAAATTGCATGTCCCGATGCTCAAATACTTTAAAACTAATAATTCTTTTTTAAAATAAAATTTACTATCTATCCAATGACAAGCAATACATATATATGTCATACTATTATATTGACTAGTCTAAACATCAGAAGTTAATGAATAACTATAAATATTATCTTTAAATTTATTAAAAATATTATTTTTATACTCATAAATTTTTTTTTACTATATCTAACTGTAGTTCTATTAAAATGTAATTTGTATTAATCTAATAAAATTTGGAATCTGAGCAAATGAAAAAGATAATTCATTTCTAATTATAAATTTAATTAATTATTTTCTAGCTATATGAGAATTATATCTAAATGTAGTTAAACTACCATCATTTATATTTAAAAGTTATTGTGCAGATGATATTTGATTTTTGTGAGTTCTAGCATGCCTAGCTAAATGACCAGTTCCACTTTTCTAAAAAAAAATTGCACCTCTTACAACGGGCCTTTTCAATATTTTCAACAATTATAAAGTCAAAATCTAACCATACCGCACTAGTTCTTTTTTTACCATTAGGAGCAGATTCAGGTTCAGTCCCAGTTGTATTACCATCAACGGAAGGATTTTCATCAATAACATTTGAGGTCTGCAAAGAATGAGAACTATTTTGCATAGAATTAGAAGGGTTAGAATCAAATTCTTGAGAATTAGAAAAATTATACATATTATAATTATAACCATTTTAGAAAATTAAAAAAAAAAGATAAAAATAGCCGAACGAAATAGAAAAACAATAAAATAAGAAAAAAAAATTTAAGTACGATAAGAAAAATGTGAAAAAAACAGTAAAACAATAGTAAGATTAAGAATAATAATTATTCCTACAGGCGATACCAAAAGAGAAAAAAAAAATTAAGTACGATAAGAAAAATGTGAAATTAAGAGCGGACCAAGAAACGGTAAAAATAGATTAAGAGAAAAATAATAAAATAATAATAAGATTATTTCTAAAAAATAATTAAATAAATCCTTTCGATGGCTTTTGCTTTTGCAGGTTGATCAAAAAGACGAGAGAGGTCTGGCACACAGCTTTTGCAGAAGACGGAAGAGAGAGGAGAGAGGTCCGGCACACAGCTTTTGCAGAAGACAGAAGAGAGAGGAGAGAAAGTCTGGCACACAGCTTTTGCAGAAGACAGAAAGAGGAGAAGACGCAGAGAGACGTTGTACTTTGTACTTTTGTTTGCTGAAGAGTATTTATAGAGATTTTGAAGGTATTTAATATTATTATTTTAGGTTTAAATTAGTATAAATTAATAAGAAATGATGTTTGCGATTTTTATCATAAATTAAAATTGAATGCGTGTTCACGGACAGCTTTTTTTTTCAAATTGTACCGGGTGTAAATTAATTGTGAAAGCATGTTCACTTTTTACTATATTATTTTTATACGAGTCGTCGCCTCCTCTCCTCGCCCCTCGACCTTCACACAATGGCCGCAGAGTCAGGCCTCCTCGCTCGCCCCTCAGTCTACCTTCTGCTCGTCGCCTCCTCGCCCCTCGGCCTTCACGTGGCGACCGCCCGTTAACTGTTCCTCAGGCCTCCTCGCCTCTCTTTTCTATTCTCGACGCGAGGAGGCCCAGCGGTTGTGCTTGTGCCGGGCACGGGCCCGATCATACTCGTGCTGCAGGCTGCGGAGGTGCAACCCGGCATGAGCACATGCATGGAGGGGACCGTGCCCGACATGACTCGGTTCGTGCCGAGTGTGGGCCGCCCGTGGGCGGCCCGACCCGTTTTGCATGTCTACACCTTAGCAAGGGATCCATCTTTTTCAGCATCTCCCTCTGGCTACAGTGGATCAATTTAAATATGTAGGATCGTGCTAGCAACAATTGTCAGATCACTAAGTTGCACACTCCTTGGATGATAGATGTTGGGATATATGCCTTTAGTAGGAGTAGTCACAGCATCGGCTTGATGTCTTTTTAGCAAATATTTCTTTATCTCTAATAGGTTCATGTTTAGCCTTGCACCTATTCGGCACCTCAGATGACCATGCAGAGTGAACAAGGCCGATGATATCTTGGCACTTACGATCCTGTTTAGCGAAAGATGGAAAAATTTATCAAAGATATGTGCAAATGAAGGGAAAAGGCTTGTTTTATTCAAGCATTCATAGAAATCCTTCAAAAATTCCTCTAGTTTACAGGTACTCTTGCCTAGTTCTAACTTCTAAGCCCCAAATCCTCTAATATTTTTCCAAAGTTATAAATGAGCTCCTTAAATAGCTCTTGACAAGAGTGTAATGGTTTGTCCCTTCGTATTCAGCTTTCTGGCTTATAAGGGCGCCCCTTGGCCTGCCAGCTTTACAGCGTCCTCCTTGGTCTTTCACCCATTGGCTGGGAGCGGGCAAGCCCATTGGACTTCTGCCCCTTAGCATGGAGCTAACACACTCTTGCACGCCCCCTTTATCCTGAAACCCGAATCCAGTACAAGCCGAATTTAGGAGTGTCTAAACTGACCGGTCAACGTGCCACGTTGTCACGTTGACTACTTTTTAATTGATAAAAAAGGCTTCGTCCTCGTCCTTGCCCCCATGCGCCAGCTACGCTGACGATGCTTCCTCCTTTTTTTTTCCGGCTCCGACGAAGTGACCGCGACCGTTACCTGCTCCAGCCAAGTTCTCCATCGTCGTACGCGGTCTTCATCGTCTTCGCTTCACTTGGAGCTAGGAGAAATGATCCATCATCGTCTACGTCGTTGATGGCCGGTGCGAAGGAATAGTCTCTTCCCATCTCTTCTGCCCCCGTCCCCCTCCTCTGCTTCTTCCCACGCCCCAATCCATCCCTTCCCATCTCCTCTGCATCCCCCACCCTCCTCCCCTCCTCCTCCCCCACCATCACCCAACCTCTGCTTCTTCCCACGCCCAATCCGTCCCTTCCCATCTCCTCCGCCCCCACTGTTTCGGCCCCCCATCACTCATCTTCTGCTTCTTTCAACGCCCCAATCCTCCTCTCTCATCTCCTCTGCTTCTTCCCACGCGAACGCGCCCCACCGGAGGTGATGGCCCTCTCTGTAAATCGCCGTCCCGGCTCCTGCAAATCGAGCTCCGGAGGTGATGGCTGCAGCTCCTCTGTGTTCGTTCCGATGCTTCTTTTTTTTTTTCTTCCGGAAAAAGGTCATGGGTGAGAAATCTTCTCGGTGAGGTCGAAGCAAGGGTCTTGTGAGCAGCGGAGGAGGAGGATAAGGCAATCGACTCAAGGAGAAAGAGGCGGGTTCCAGGAGGAAGGTGGAGGGCAGCAGGCTGAAGACAGACAGAAGGTGGTTTTCAGGGCGAAGCGGCCGTGGGTTCGGCTGGAGGTGATTTTTTTAATTAAAAAGTAGTCAACGTGGTACGTTGACCGGTCAGTTTAGGCATTACTTATTTTTCCCTGTTATTTATGGTATTATTAAATTCAAACTTGTCACTGAGGTAAAAACTCCCTAATTTAGACTTGGCCAGGGCACGTAAAGACTTAGTAGCACAAGGCTAGTAGTTCCTCCTCATGAGCTTCAACTCCTGGGAGCATCCCGTTTACTCTGCTTCTTTCTCTCAAAGTTTGAAGTTGTAGAAAAAGAGAACTCATTTTTAGTCCACTACGAAATAAATATCAACAAAATCTTGAAGTGGGGCTAACAGTAGGTCCAGTTCAGTCACTAATTCTTGTGCATGGGTTTTTAACTCGAGCTTTAAAGCTATAACAAGTTGAGAATTACTTTGCCCATTTTTACCTCTTTTTACATCATCACTGTCTTCGTCATCATCACTGATCTTAAATATATAAGTATAAAAGCCTGATCCGGTCATCATTCTTCGTTAGCTATCAGTGCGCCTTTCTTTTCTTAAGTCAGCCATTAGGCGAGACATGATCTATCTC
Source organism: Thalia dealbata (assembly GCA_030544415.1). Taxonomy (NCBI): domain Eukaryota; kingdom Viridiplantae; phylum Streptophyta; class Magnoliopsida; order Zingiberales; family Marantaceae; genus Thalia; species Thalia dealbata. Next base: position 18,351,424 of record CM060458.1, read on the forward strand.
AATTCATCTTTATATCTACTGGGCCCAGAGGGCGGCGACGACGACTACAAGTGGAGTGCGGCGACGGCAGCACGCGGAGGACGTCGCCGTACAGTTAGGCTTTGTTGGACCCGGAGGACGGCACGCGGAGGGGCGGCGGCGGCGGCGGCGTAAAGGGGTCGACGCCGTGGGGAAGGAGGTCGTTTGTCCTGATGGCGGTGAAGACGATGAGGGAGAGGGTGACGAGGACGGAGAGGACGGCAAGGACGAGCATGAGGGCGTTAGAGACGCCCCCCTCCACCTCCTGCGCGTACTCCGTCGCCGCCAGCGCCAACACCGTCAGCGGGAACGAGTACGCCCACCACGCCACGTTGAACCGCCGCATCGACCGCTTGAACAGCGCCGGCCTCGACACCTGCACGCATTCAGCCCCTTCGTGCGTTTAATTATTTAACCCACATGATCGCCGCCGATCGGTCGATCGTTCGATCCCACATTCATATACCGATCGAGAAGAATCAATTACCAGGGAGGCGAAGAGGAAGAGCGAGAGGAAGAAGAGCATCTTGGAGCCCGCGTCGAAGGAGCCGGAGATGGAATCCCAGGCCAAGCTCGCCATGCTCGGGGCGGCGATGAACAGGAAGAAGACGGGGCGCAGCATCGCCGGCAGGCTGCTGCCGCCCACCAGCCGCTGGTAGAGCGTCACGAACAGCACCAGATAGTGCGCCATCCCCAGCGAGAACATGCACGTCGCCCCCTCCTCCCACCCCATCCGCGCGGCGGCCCGCGCCCCGACGAGGTTCCCGATCACCGAGATCTGGCTCGTCGGGTTCGCCACCATGGACAGGAACTTCTTCCCCCTGGTGAACCACTGCCCGTAGATCTTCACGTCCAGCACCAGGATCGGCGCAGCGAAAGCCCACCACAGCGCGTGGCAGGCCCCGCCTCCGGGGCGGAGGAGGCCGGCCGGGGCCGACTGCAGCAGCATCAGGCAGGAGATGGACGGAGCGAAGAGGTAGTTCACGCCGACGTGGTGGGAGAACTCGGCCTGGACGTGGCGAGGCCTGAGGGCGCACCGGAGGGCGTAGAGGAGGCAGAGCGCGAGGAGAGCGGCGAGGGCGACGGACCAGAGGAGGACGTAGGCGGCGGAGGGGAGGAGGCGGACGACGGAGCGAAGGGCGCGGGAGTCGGTGGAGGGCTCGCTGAGGGTCTTCCAGAGCAGGGCCTGGCCGGAGAGTGCGAGGCTGATGCGGAAGTAGCCGGCGTGGAAGCCGGCGAGCTTGGCAATGGCTCTCTCGGGCATTTCCTCCATCACCTTGCAGGCGAGCTGGGATTTGGAGGTGGTCGAGATCGGGAGCTTCCGCTCTTCTTCTTCTTCTTCTTCTTCTTCTTCTTCCATGTTGGTGGGCGCTGCAAAGCAGAGGACGCGCGTTGCTTGTATTTATAGAGTAATTAACTGTATAACTTCGGACCCGTCATGCATGACTCAGGGAGAATGTCTTTCGACCCGAATCCGATTCGGATCCAATTGCTAAAAATCTTTTTTTACCTCATTATATTATTACTAAGGAAGTATATATACCTGCGTAAACTTCTTTTAGCTAAAGCAATTCGAGGTAAATGACGTGGTGAATGTTTTAATTAGGGGGAAGGCACGTAAAGGATGAGGTAAGAGCTGCGTGTGACCACGTGGTGCACGTTTGGTTGACTAAGCACGGACTCATATTTTTATTTTATTATTTTTAAAATATATTTTTTCAGAAAGCACGACTCGTTATATATTATATTTTTAGGTTAATGTCACATCATTTTTTTTGGTTAAAATTGATTAATCTATGTGTGTGCGGATAATTTATAATAAAAAAATATAAGTTGATTTTAGTAAAGGGAAAGTGATCATTTTTTTCTTCGACCGAACAAAGGCACCCACAAAAAGTAAACTCGCAGTGTTTTCTATTCAGAGAAATAATTAAAAATGTATTGTTTTCCTTTTAGCTTCTTTTTTTTTTCTTTTCATAAACAGTTCAAGTTTTGGAAATATTATGAGTTGGTGTTTTCAGCGATCAATTAAATCGTGCTTGATTCGGTCGTATTCTAAATTTTTGTACGTGCATGAGACTTTTCTTTTTTGGGGGGGTTTAATAATTGATCATAAAATATATATAATAATAATAGAAAAATTACAGATGAATGGTTAAAAAAAATTGTACGAGAGAGAATCATCTATCGCCGTTCTTTATTTATTGGATAAAGTGGAGGTGAGGGGTCCTCCTCTCCTACTCCATTCGGTTATGTTTACTAGGTTTTGTATAAAGAATCATTTTATTTATCACCGCTCTAAGCCTTCCCTGAGATAAATAGTATATTTCTCTATATCTAGATGATAGAATATATCCATCATATCACGGTAATAATAATTTTTCATAACTCACTTTAGATGACCTAATATTAGTATCCATACTTTTTTGCAAATTATTTTAGTCAGTGATTTGCACCTTAAAATGACTTGGTGAACTCTCGAGTCTCTTTGGATTTAGGTCAAGTCATCATATTCTCGTATATACTCTATAATATTGTTGGATGGATACTTAACAAAGATAATATTATAGTAATTTTATAACCTACTCGGACAGCGAGTGAATCTATAATATATTATATATTTAATATTATATTATAGATCGGATAGAATAAATTTTTTTAAAAAAAAAATTAATAGCCCTTAAACCCACCAGATGAGCTATGCATAAATTTTTTATTTATGATAATGCATGCTATTAAAAAAAATTACCATATGGATAAATGAAGGATTTATTTACGAGGGAGGAAGGTGAAGTGGAGGAGCATGAAGTGAGGTCGGAATTGAAGGAGGTATGTGGGAATAGGATTCCACGTCAATGTTTTATCCCTCCCTCCCACTTGATTCATCTTTGACGACGACGGACGGCGACCAAAATGACCCCACTCAATCTATTATTTTTTTATTTATTTATAACCCTTAACTCCTTATCATATTATAGCGAGTCATGTTAGGAAAGGAAAAAAGAAAGAGATGTATATATCAACCTATTTTATTTTTTCTTATAATATATATATAATAACATTGAATGCATTTAATATACCATCTCATCTAATTATCTTTATTTATTTTGGCTTGTGGAAAGATGTGCACTTTTTTACAATGTAATGTCAACTGTGAGTCACGTACATGGTCGTGTGGGTCTACCTTCATCCCCCCATCCTAAGTCATGAGGGTGCGTGCGTAGTGCTAAACTTACATGAACAAAAAAAGAGGGAGTGGGACGCTTAAAAAAGTCGGAGAGGATGCAAATGGACTGACCATAAAAGCATCGTCATCGCCACCAGGCCAGAGAGGCATGCAATGCAAGTGCAACTCCCCCTTTCGTTGATTCCTCATCACTGCTCACGAACGCACGGACAAAAAGGAAAAAAAAATTTGATTTTTTTTTTTTACCGACCTGAATGTCTACTTGCAGATACAATAGATATTTATCGATAACAATTTAATAAATAGATAGATTTTTTTTTAAAAAGAAAATAATAACCTTTAGCATGCATGCACTCTCAATGCTGCGTGATCAAACCCCACCCTCCTTAACAAAGATTGAGTACAAACTAAAGATATTATTAGGTATAAGGTAATAGAAGGATAAAGTAAGTTTCCACTCTCTTATCTTACCGTCATCATTATTAATTTTAATTAAAATAAGGGTGGAATCCTATCCGATCCCATATTGCTTCTTTTACCTTTTTTTTAAAAAAAAATTATATATGAACTTATAAATATATTATATTAGTTTTTATCTAGTATTCTTTATTATTAATTAGTGTGTAGATCCACGCTGAGCATCTATCCATATCTACTGTAATTATCCTCAACTAATATATAGTAAAGTGGTTTGGCATGCAATTTGTGCCCAGGTTGGTTGACCTAGGATATGACCTACTAAAGTATTACTATAATTGGATCGTGTCCATGCACCAATAAGACGTGCTGCTGGCTCGAGAGTTAGCCAAGCAATAGGTCATATCAAATGCACACCCTGCAAGTGACTTGACTCGATATGCATGACTAAAGGTAGGAAGGGAAGGGGAAGATGATCCTTACTTGATGTGTTAGATAGGGCTCGGCACAGTATCATATCTAGGAGAGGAGAAGGGAGGAAAAAAAGAAAGTAGAGAGAGAAGGGGGGCGAGGGTAGAGATGCAACTCAGGTAGCCCGATGCATAAATGGGTCGTGTTCGACATGGCCCGTAATCAGTACCGTATTAGGTCAAGCTGCAAGGGGTTGAGGTATGTAGGCTAGCATCGTATGACATAAATAATATATTATATATATATATATATTAGTAATATTGAATGATGGAATAATTAATAAATTTTGCTTATACATTGACGAGACTTCGAATTTAGTTGAGAGTATTTTTGAGTGAGTCAGTTCGACTAGGTCGTGTCAAGCTCTAACCCGGCAGGCGACCTACTTATATGCCTAAGCTGGGGGAGATACGTCGTATCAAACACACGCCCATCTGTAAGTGACTTGACTCGATATTATTGGTCAGCATAGTATACCGACTGATGCTAAAAAGTTACAAGATCAGTCTTGGTCAGCATAGCATAAGTTGGGCCGACCTAGCTCTTGTGTTCAATATCTTGGCCTTTTAACAAGTGATTTTTTTAATAAAAAGTTTAAGAATATTTCTAACAGTAAGCTATAAATAAAATCCTACTTAGAAGTTGCTGATGAGGTTATAAATTATAAAATGTCATGAGTTTATTATATATGATACGTTACTTAGTAATGGTGCATAATAACATCATCTATCTTTTAGTATTATTATTATCATTAGGATTTAAGCCCATACCATTAAAAATAGTAATAATTAAATAAAAAGTAGGCATCCCTTTTTTTAAGCCTTCGTTGAATTCTCCCGACGACCCTCTTTGCATGTCCTACGAGCTCCTCTTCGTCCTCCGTCTTCTTCGTTCTTTTCTAATCGGAAGCGGACCTCACGATTCACCCTCCAGATCGGGGAGCGATGGAGAGGCCGGACCGGATCATTTTTCAGGCGATGCCATGGATAGCTGCTGCTCTCCTGCATTGCTGCTGCTTCGTCTCCACCACGGTGGAGGCTTCTCACATCGTCTACCGGTCTCTGCAATCCGCCCCCGCCACCGCCGTTAACACTGAGCTCAGGCCCGGGTTTCACTTCCGACCCCACAAACACTGGATCAACGGTATGTCCTCCTCCTCCTCCTCCGCTGGCTTCGTCTTCCTCGAGGCGCTTCTCTCTGCTGACGACGTTGTTTTCCTTGCCTCTTCTTCTTCGTCGCCGCCTTCCTCACCGGCGAACTCGGATGTTTGATCCTCGCGTCAAGATCCTAATGGTACGTTCGTTCTTGTAGTCCTTAATTTACAGCTAAAAGAGATCAGAGGTCGAGGAGACGATTGATCGAGTGATTAATTTTACAGGGCCGATGTACTTCAACGGCGTCTACCACCTCTTCTACCAGTACAACCCGAATGGCTCCGTGTGGGGCAACATCGTCTGGGCGCACTCGGTCTCCACCGATTTGATCAACTGGGTGGCGCTCGAGCCCGCACTCCGCCCCTCGAAGCCATTCGACGTCAACGGATGCTGGTCCGGTTCCGCCACCATCCTCCCCGGCGACCGGCCAGCCATCCTCTACACGGGCATCGACGCCCAGCACCGGCAGGTCCAGAACGTCGCGTACCCCAAGAACTCTTCCGATCCCTACCTCCGCGAGTGGGACAAACCCGACCACAACCCGGTCATCGCCCCCGGCGCCGGCGTCAACGCCAGCGTGTTCCGCGACCCGACCACGGCCTGGCGCGGGGCGAGAGGCCGCTGGAACGTGCTCGTCGGGAGCAAGCGGGACGGGCGCGGGGAGGCGCTGCTCTACCGGAGCAGGGACTTCGTCAGCTGGGTGAAGGCCAAGCGCCCGCTGCACTCCGCCCACGCTACCGGAACGTGGGAGTGCCCCGACTTCTTCCCCGTGGCCGTGAAGGGGAACCGCGGGGTGGAGACCTCCTTCGCCGGCGCCGGGGTGAAGTACGTTCTGAAGATGAGCCTGGACGACACCAGATACGATTACTACACGGTGGGGCGCTACGACGGCGTGAAGGGCGTCTACGTGCCGGACGGCACCTCGCCGGACGGCACCTCGCCGGACGACACCTCGCCGGACGACAACACGGGCTTGAGATTCGACTACGGCAACTTCTACGCTTCGAAGACGTTCTACGACTCCGAGAAGAGCAGGAGGATCCTCTGGGGGTGGGCGAACGAGTCCGACACGGTCGACGACGATAAGGCCAAAGGTTGGGCTGGCATTCTGGTCAGTATAACACATCAATCATTCCAAGATTCTTCTCCTCCTTCTAAAAGCTCAAATGTAGCTCTCAACTGTGGCAGACGATTCCCAGGTCGCTCTGGTTCGACGGTAACGGCCGGCAACTCGTACAGTGGCCGGTGGAGGAGCTCGACTCTCTCAGAAGTAAGCGCGTCGTCGTCAAGGACAAGAAGGTCCCGGGTGGTGGTTCCTTTGAAGTCGAAGGATTGGACTCCTCTCAGGTCTGTGTGCCTGCTGCGTTCTTCTCCTCCTCAGAGGTTGCTTAATGATGTCTTCAATGGCGGCGTGACCGCAGGCGGATGTGGTGGTGGAGTTCGAGATCATCTCCGGTTTGGAAAAGGCAGAGGCATTGGATTCTTCGTGGGCGACTGACGCTGAGAAGCTCTGCGACCACAAGGGGGCACAACTGGAGGGAGGGGTCGGGCCCTTCGGACTACACGTTTTGGCTTCGGCCAAGGAGGAGGAGCAGACCGCCGTCTTCTTCAGGGTCTTCAAAGCTGCAGAGAAACATGTCGTACTCATGTGCCATGATCCCAGGAATTCGACAAAGAGGCCGAACATTTACAAGCCCATCTTCGCCGGCTTCGTCGACGTAGACGTTGCAAAATCCGGCAAGATCTCTCTGAGAACTTTGGTGAGTGGACGAGTTTCTTGGGCTCTCTTTCCAGCATTGCTGCAGTGTGCCTGAATGTTTTGGTGCATATTGTGATGCAGATTGATCACTCCGTGGTCGAGAGTTTTGGAAGTGGAGGCAAGACCTGCATCACATCCAGGGTTTATCCCAGTTTGGGGATGGGGAAGAACGCTCACCTGTTTGTGTTCAACAAAGGAGTGGTAGATGTGAAGGTTGCCGAACTGCAAGCATGGGAGATGAGGACGCCTCTCATGAATGACGCACAGAAATAAGGCGCATACATAACGCTAATGCATTGCTGATAGAGCATGTATTCTTCTGCGATTGATTTATAGATTAATGAATAGAAGATTTAATTGACTAATATCCATAAGCTATAAAAATTTCTTCTCTTTCAAGTAAAACTTCAATATCACCGAGCCAAAAGAAATCACACTGCTGAAGAGTTAAAGAGCCAGCTAAATACTGCAGTTAACACTTCCAGAGGAGAGGATGCTTTGGGTGGGTCACTGACAAGCTCCTTTGCAGCAAAATTTGATGAACCAACAATCCATTTATCGAGAAAACGACAGTTTTCATCACTTCAACGTTTCCATACAAGCAATTCAGCACCAGACATCAGAGCATCGCTCTAGCTATTTGCCCATATCTTTCTCTTGATCTATGCATACGTGCATGCAGAACAAGCAATTTGCTAAGTAAACTCACAGTATAACAGAAAGATTATGATCTTACAATTGTGAACTGCCAAACGTGCGACAAAAATAACTACTACTGCATTCATCATGCAAGGCGCAGACACGAAAAAATATACCACTGAAGAACACTAATGCGAAGCCAGCAATGGTAGGAGAGGCCCTTCTCCAGACAATTTGCTGTAGTAGGCATACAACACCAATTGCACAAGTCCAAGGACCGTTCCAATCCCGTTTGGAATCTGAAAAGCGCATCGAATAAAGATAGTGAGAGTGTTGAAAATTATAACTTTGAGCTGATCATGACGCTGCAGTATTTAGCTTAGAAGGCTCACATATACGAAGAAGTCATGCAATAGCATCCCATATGCAAAGAAAGAGATGCTCATCAAGAAGGTTGCAAGGGATAGATAGAAGGGCATGAACTCCACGCTCTTCATCTTGATCACCAGATTCTGCCAAATGAGAAACCACAGTTAAAGGTTAATATCTAAGAATAAATTTGAAATGAAACACTAGCCTTAGACATTGACCCTTTAGTAAAACCTCAAATGAGTTCCGCCAAGGACGAAAGAAGACACTCACAATGATAAACAATGGAGATGCAAACATGGATATGAGTGAAGCAACGCTTAAATACCCAACAAATGCTTGTCGTGTCGGATGATCGAACCACTCGAGGCTCGCATACATGATAAGAACAAAACCACAGAGAATTCCCATCAGTAATACAGACATCCTCCGCTGCACAAAGAAACAGAACAAACATATCCATTATTTGTATATGGACAATCGGGTAATGTTGAACTCTATTGAAGGGTGAGTTGATAGCTAATCCCAAATGATTAACGTGTCAAAAGACACAAACCGAGGAATTCTGATGCTTCCGAAGCACACCTTTCTCGCAGGTTCTTCATACAGAATGAACAGGCAGACATAAACTAGCTGAAAAATGGCGCCGATGGAGTTCACGGTGGCCACCATGATCACTCCGTAAGACACCCAAGGAAGCCCGTACCACAAACAGATCAAGCAATTCAACAGAGAATAGATGTAGGGCAACCCTGAGAACTGCTCGGTCGATTTGTTTTGTACAATCCGCTTAAATGTTGGGCTGCAAAATTGAGTCAGGCATCTCATCAAACGTGGGTTTTGCACTCGTCCTTTCAAGAGTGAAGCAGCAAGAGATCATAAGAGGGCTTACATGGGCGAGACAAATAAAACCAAGGCGAAGACATTGCCTGCAAGCAAATAAGAAGAAATCACAGCTGAATCAAAGGTTGCCAAAAAAAAAGACGATCCTTTCTCAATATCTCATATTATCCGCTCAAGAATCCAAAAGAATTCCAACTTGAATCATCTGAACAAAAGAAAGATAAGGGTTGAGAAAGAATCTCACCGGCAATCCCGGCTGCGTAACTGCTGACGCCATAGAAGGAGGCGGATAAGGGACCAGAAGAAGCAACTGCTAACCCTGAAGAAATCATCAAGCTGACTCTCCCTCTCTCCCCTCCTGCTCTTACTCTCCTCCACCCCTGTGTGCTTGATCCCTTAAAGAGAAGCACATATATAAAAAAAAACCTCTTTCGCTTTCTTTCCAAATCAAAATCATCGGGAGCCAAACGAAAGGTACAGAAAAAGCGATCGCATCACGTTTCAGAAAAGGGCGAGAGGAGCTCGGTCCACATGCTCTTCACTCGAGTAGGAGCCACAAGATGAAGTGTGATCCGTGGCCACCATGAACGTTAGAGCTTGTGGAAGATTTTTAATGGGGCGTCCGACGTCAAAAATCCTTAGTCGAGTGTCGGCCACTCGTCTGACCTCTGCGAATTTTCTCATGGCGATTCTTAATTCAACATGTTGTGGTTTTTTGTGCTTATCATTTGATTCCACCATCCTTGGACGATCGTCTAATAATTGACCTGCATCCGAGCTTGGACTGGAGCCGTAAATTTTTTATACTTATTTATCTCAGTATTGATCTGATAGTAGGTTTGAGGGGGTGACAACGAGAGAAGGAATAAAGAAGACCGTCAATAATAATTCGTAGTAGTTTTCTTTTAAATTAGGTGAAAATTATTTTCTCAAGCATACAAAATCTCCAATTTTATTTTTTTTAAAAATAAGTAGATTAGACGTGGATGCTGTGGAGGGATATTTAACTTTTCTTGGAATCCTCGTCAGTTGGAGGACTATTCAACGATCCAAGAGGGAAACAAGAGAGATCAAAATAAATTTAATAAAAATAGAAAAGAATTTAAAAGAAATCCAAGAAGGATCGAATCCAAGATGAATCAAAAAAGGATTAAAAAATATTAACAAATGATCCAAGATAATGAAAGGAATGTAAGATACTGTAATTAGAGAAAGTGTGCCTCAGTGATGTTGCTTAAAATAAAGTTATCTTGTATTGACAACGTTTAATATCTTTAGATGTAAAATTACTGAGGGCGAGAGATTTAATAAAAAAATATATAGCGCGAGATTTAATAAAAAAATTATGTAAAGAGTAAAAAGTGTATAAATATAGGTTTTAAAATTTAGAGAGAATAGTTTATCGGTCATTTTAAATATTTTATTGACCGGTCATATTAAAAAATCAGTTGGAATTTTTAAAAAAATAATGATTAGTACGGCAAAAAACTTCTATAAAAATAACCCAATTCTAGATCATACTTCTCAATTAGTTGATTTATCTTAATTGCTTAAGATTAAACTTCTTAATTAATTGCTTAATCAGGTGATGTAAACCCCCACCTTCTAAATCTCATTTTTAGGAAAATTTTTTTTTTGGACCGGTCGGTTCAAATAGGCCGGTTTAGCCGACCGGTTCACCCGAACCAGCCCATACGGATGGTTCGGGCGAACCATCCCCTCGAAGAGGAGCCCCGCGGAAGAGGGCGAAGGAGCTCGCCCTAATCCGCGTGGTGTCCCCTTTCTCCGCAGCTCCGCACAGCAGCAGGGGCGTTGAGGTCGCCGGCGAGCTGCCGTCGCCTCGACCCCCTCCCGTCCTCGCCGTCGCGAGGTGGACCACCGAAGGAAGCGTGGGAGCGATCCCCACTTGCTCGCGACCACGCCTCGCTTCCACCATCGCGGAGCGAACGCAGGCGCCGCCGTCCACCATGTGCCGTCCACCGTTCGTCGCCCGTCGCCATCCACCTTCAGTGGATTCCCGCCGCGGCAAGGAGAGCACGGCGGAGGCCTGCTACCGCGCTCTCCCCCCTTCTTCCCCGACCTTTCCCCTGCTTGCGGGCGGAAACAGGGCCGCGAGCAGAAACGTCTGCTCGCACGCCCCGAGCGGCGATCCCTCGCCGCCGCAGCTCCTCCTCGCCCATCGTCGACGTCCTCTCGTCGGCGACCTTCCTCCATCCCCCATCCGTTGGCTGCGAGACCAAGGAGGGCTCGCCGAAGCGTCGCCCCTCGTCGATCGCCTCCGAAGCGGGAGCGAGCTCGCCTTCGCCGCCCTCGTCGCCGTTGGCGCCGCTGTTGCTCGCAAGGCACCTCGGCAGACCTTCGCCGGAGCCGGAGAGTCGTCTCCGGGGCTAGGTCAAGCTCGCCGAAGCCGGAGGAGCTCCACCACCGGCGTCGAAGGAGGAAGCGGACGAGTATAGGTACCCATGCCCACGCCCTCTTCCTTAATCATGCTTAAGGACTAATTAAGCATGGTTAATTAAAAATAAGTATGCTTAGTATAAAATAAATTTATGATATGGTTAGTGTTAATTAAGCATGATTAATGTTTAGTTAGATTAATATGAGTTTAGTTAATGAATTAATTAAGTTGATTAATTAATGAGTTAAGTAATTGGTTGAGCTGAACCAGTTAGTTGAGTTGGGTTGAGTTTGGGTCGGACTTGGGTTCGGGTTAAGTTAAGTTGTATGATTAGTGTAAGTTAAACAAGGTTAGTGATTAATTAAGTGAGGTTAGTGAATGGGTTGAGTTGAACCGAACCAACCCGGACCGAACTGAACCAAACCGGACCGAACCGAACCAAATCGGGCCGAACCGAACCAAACTGAATCGAACCGGATGAACAGTAACCGGCCCGTTGATTGAGTCAACAGCTGATCCAGTCAGCGTTGACCGGGCCCACCACGACCCAGTCAGCGTTGACCGGTTGACCGTTGACCGGTCAGAAAATAATAAAATAAAATAAAATAATAAAATAATATTAAAATAATATTAAAATATTAAAAATAATAAAATAATATTAAAATAATAAAAAAATCATAAAATAGTAAAAAAATTCTATGGGTTCTACTTGGGCCCCTGGGTGACTTGGACTAAGTTATGGGTGAGTTTAATAAGTAGAAATTGAATACAAATTCATTTAAGTTAATAGATAAAAATTTAAAATATGATTAATTAAGAATTGATTAGGGGGATTAATCCTAAACTTGTATAGAATTAATTTAATGTAATAATTATTTAATTGATAGATTTTAATTTATTTATCTTAAGGGAAAATAAAATAAATTTTATTTTGAATAATTATGTTAATTAGGATTATCGCGGGTACGCGATCCGAGTAGTTCGTCGCAGTGATCCATTGCTACGCGGGTTGGTTCTAAAGACCGGATCGCTAACCCTGGTGCGTTGGTTCTCCGATGGTAGGATTTATTCAAGCTAGGGAATTCCCGCTGGGTTTTCTTAGGAACAATTCTTGGATGTCTTAAATATGATAAAACATAATGCTTGATAAGATTTGACTTGTATGCATGTTAGTGTAGTTTATTTTATCTAACATATTCTAAATCCGTGTCCTGCATGCTTCATTGATTTCCTTGCTATGTGTTAAATAATTACCATGCGGACATAGATAGTAGATAACGACATGTTAGAACTTTTGGCGACGTCACCGCCACTTAGACAGAAAAAGGGGCCTTTTCCATATGCCCCGGTTGACCGTCGCATACCGACGATGGTCAAACGGTGACGTCCCGTTAGGCGCCACTCCCGAGGTTGATGCATAGCTGAGATGCTGGGAGCACCACTCCCGACGTTATGCATAGCTTATATACTGGGAGCTGGTAGGGTAAGAGACTGTACAAACTCCATGGTCGGGTTAGACTGGAAATATGGAGCAAGTCCTTACCCGAAATCTTCACCCGCACGAGTGTCGTTTAGGCGAGCTCGTCATAGTTCTGAGATGGTTAGCAAGGATGAGCCCTACCATGGACGTGGCACTGATGGAGTCGAGGTTGCCACAGCCCATCATGCGGATGTGCGCCAATCTCGATAGACGTCGACTGCTATTGGACTGGGAAGGTGATTCCACATGCGACGCCTTGGACAGTGGATCCGTAGACCGCACGGCTATCACCCTTGACGTCTGCGGACGATCGGATGAGTAGTCCGGATCCTAGGGTGGTTATTCCGGCTAGCCGTGGCCGATGACATTGTTATATGGCGACCTTGTCTACGGACATCGTGTAGTACTACATGGGTGTCGTGGCCCCTACGGAATCCGGGGAGGATGTTAGGGCACGACGGTTTCGTTAGGGGAGGCATGGTCGGCGACTAGTGAAACAATGGAGGGGGAAACTGGGTCACCCGTCCTCTCCGCCAACATCAGTGCGGCGGGCATAGGTAGAGACAGAGACAGAAAGACACTGATGGGCTTACTGATACTCTTAGCTAGGGTATTCACTAAGCATAGGCTGGCAGCCCGAGTTTTATAGCTTCAAAGTATGATTATGACGTAGGTGACATACAATTGACATTGACACTAGATACAATGTAGGTGAAATCTAGCGAGTTATACATCGATAATTTATTTATGTTGTTTTACTGCTTTTGATAAATTGATTTACACAAATCAATTGAAAAATGATGATTAACAACCAAAGACATCCTAGAATACTCCTCCTAGCCTTTGATTTCTTTATTCGGTAGAGCCGTAATTTCGCACTAGGCTGCAAGGCTGAGCACACCACTTTTTCCCGTGTGTGCAGGTGTGTTAGATGACTGCCCGAGAGATTTGATGAAGATAAGTCCGTCGACGGGTCTATTTTTATTTCTCGATGTCTTTTATTATAGAATTGTAGTAGGTTTATCGAAACTATGTTAGAAATATTGAGTTAGATGATTTAATTGTAAATTCCGCTGCGTAAATAATGTGTATGGACTGTATGTATCACTAAATGCTTTGTATGAGTTTGTTGGGCTCATACGGCGGTTGCCACGTGCCCGACAGTAGGGTCGGGGCGTGACAGGTGATCTGTCAATTGTTCTTAGTCAGCTACGAGGGAAAATTTTATTTTTTAAAAAATCATGGAATTATTTAAAAAGCAAAATTATGGCAAGGTGACATGTCACTGGAGCTGCTGACCTGACACTTTATCTCATAATGACGTGGCATTGCGACATGTATGGTAGGTAAGGAAAAATAAATCCTAGAAATAAATAATGCCAGCGTCTGATACACCGTTGGATTTGCTTTAAGGCAAAGCTTGGATCAGTAAAAATGGCACCTTTGCCGCTCAGGTCTCTCTCGGCCACGCTTCCTCCGCCTCCTCTTCGCCCTCTGCCCGAGCCGCCGGTTCCGGGTTTTCCGTCCTCTCATGGCCGACTTTGCTGCTTCCGGTCCCTTTCAGAAGATCCAAATCGAAAGAGAGGACACCGTGAGCTCCGTCCTCCCCCTTCTCTTCCTCCTCTCGTCCTCTTCCCCTGCTTTCACTAATGCCCTTATCCTTTTGAATCTCTTTCTGTAACAACATGTTGTGATTTGAACAAGTCGTATGAAAGTTATAGACTTATATACCCCCAAACCTCGGTTGGATATTTCTACAACACTGGAAGCTTGTTGTTACATTCCTTATAGTCTTCAACTTTGTTAAACTTAGGTTCTCAGTATCTTCTTTAGAAAAAAATGTCGGGATTTAGTGCCGTTGATGACTGACTTGGATTGTGTTTGCACGTTTCTAGACATTTAATGCCTATGTGGCTGAAAAGAGAATGCTCCAGGCATAGTGGTGCTGCAAGAGTGGTGGGGGGTAGATTTTGAGATCAAGCGTCATGCTTTACCCATTGCTGAAATGAATCCTGGTTATAGAACTCTTATTCCAGAGTAAGATCATCCTTCTATGGTATTGGTGAATGTTCCTCAAACACCTATGACTTGGACTTGAGAAGCATTATACTATAATCATCAGAATTTTTCTGTATCATTTATCGATAATTGACTTCTCTTGCTTTCAGTTTGTACCGTGGAAAGCTCACTTTGGTTGCTGCTGAGGCACGGCACTTGATGGAAGGCTTGGACTGGCAGGGTGCTGTCAAAGACATAATTGCTTCAGTGAACTGGCTCAAGTGAACTGGTTCATCAAAGGTGCTGATGTTTAACTGTCTTGTCTTAGTTATAAAGAAGTAACGGTGCTGCCACCTGGTTAGTTAACCATCCTGGAGAACTAAGTCTCTTAATTTATTGGCAAATCTTTTGTGATGATCAAGGTTGGTGTGGCTGGAATGTGCATGGGAGGTGCCCTGTCTATCGCAGCTGCAGTTTTGGTCCCTGAAGTTGATGCTGCAGTAGCCTTCTATGGAGTCCCTTCTTGCTGATCCTTCTTCAGCTAAGGCACCTGTGCAAGCTCATTTCGGGGAGCTTGATTACTACGTTGGCTTTTCTGACATCACTGTATGATTCTCCTTCGCGCTTTGTACTCTTCTTTCTTTTTCTTTTGCCTTGTTTATTATCAAGTCAAAAGGAAGTTATCTGTGTGTGATTGCTCACATTTGAAGAAACAGTATATTGCTTACTAATGATTCTTCTCAATTCGTTTGATCCTGCTGCAGGTAGCAAAGTCGTTGGCAGAAAAGCTAAAACTCTCAGGAGTTCCACATGAGGTGCATGTTTACCCAGGCTGCACTCATGCTTTCATGAATGCCTCTGAAGATGGCGTCAAGAGGAGGAAGGAGATGGGAATGAATGATGAGGATCCTGCAGCAGTTGAGTTGGCTTGGTCTCGTTTTGCTTCATGGATGGCTCGTCACTTAACTTAATGTTCTCTGATCTTTCTTCTGCCACTATATACTTCAACTTGGACTTGGCCTTTTAATAAAGTTAATGTGCACTGCAAGTACTTGAAACCTTGATCTGTTTATTGTGTGCTGCTGTTTGATGCATACATGTATCCAATATCCACTGTAAATTAGAGGATTATTTGTGAGGTGGAGGCAAGAACGGAATATAAAATTGTAGGCTTTCCTTTAAGCTCATTAAAATCCAAGAACATCTAAAATTATTCACTCTAATAATAAGCTAATACACCCAATTCAATCACTAACTAAAGATGCATGTATAACGAGAGTTTCTAATCACAAAGTCCATAGCGTTAATAATTTGGACTTAGCGGATCAAATTTCAGCCCACGCCCGATCCAATTGGACTGCGTCAAGGTTAACGGGTCCCATTAACCCGCTTTCGCGATCATTTCCTTTTTTTCCTGCTCCGATAACGCATCTCTTCCTTTTTCCTGTGGCCTGGAAATTAATAGCAAGGCGAGGAGATGATCTCTACCTGTAGAGCCGTGAGCCCGGCATGGTGCGTCCGCAGAGCGCCGCCGGTGGCACGCCGGAAGAGGGCGCCGCCCGTGGTGGCCTTACACCGAGCGAACAGCCCTGTCGTCGGCTCCCATGAGCTTCGGATTCAACTGGATCAGCTGCGGGCCGAGGCCGAGAGCACCCGCTCGAAAGGTATCTTTCTTCGCCCTACCCTCCCTTTCTTGTTCGGACAACATAAGAGAATGCGGTTTAGTTGGCGAAATCATGATATTTTTGATGAGGAATTCGTGTAGGGGAATGGAGTTTTGGAGATTGGAATAGCCTTCTTACGTCGGGTACAAGGTTGAATTCTATTGCCAGTCCTGAGCTCGGCAGTAATCCATTTTTCTACTCTAGTTTTGATTAGCCTAACCGATGATCCATTTTAAGCTTTTATTTTAAGGCTGTCTGCGACAAATAATGTGGCACATATGAACTTTAGCAGTATAGGATTGGTGCCTTACTGCCTTATTCGGAGGGAGTAGTTTATCTTGATTTGATCTTTTAGGGTTTTTTTCAATCTTGTCACTAGAAAGAAGTTGTCGATTATTAGAAGAAGAGAAAAGAAGATAAAAGGGGATGTATTACGGTTGCAAGCAAGCAGAGGATGGAGGATGAGAGGAAAGGAGCACCTACGACTATGGTTCCTCTATGAGCCACAACATAATGTTCGCATGTCATGACAAAAGACCTTTTTTTTTTTACTATGTCTTCAAATTAAAAGAAAAGAACGATCCGTGACTCTTTTGCGTAGTTTATTGTCATTATAAAACTTTTTTCTTGTTCCAGCAAACGGTGCACGACTGAGGTTCATGCGTCTAACAGATGCAGCTGAGAATCTTCAAAGAAGAGCTGCTAGAATCATCCAAGTAGGGAAGGAAAATGAAGCAAGGGAACTGCTCATACAAAAGAAAAAGTTGATGCAAGCCTTGGAGAAATCAAAGAATCGCATAGAAGTGCTCGACAAGCTATCAGCAAAGATCACTGAGGTGAAAACTTACTGCCTTTATGTTGAATTTGCTTGTTCTAGTGCTGTATTTTTTATAAAGAAGTTATCTCCCGTAAGGATTTGAAGTAGCATTAATCGGTAGAACATACCAGTTCTAGTAGATGCTAATCCAAGAGAGATCCATGTAATTCAATCTGCTGTCACCCAGAGATGTGTCTAAATGTGTGACCTTAAACCTCCTTGAGGTTCATTGAATGTTGAAATATCATAGATATAAAAAAATCTGGCGTAATTTGAACTCGGAATTCATCTTTGAGATATAAAATAAATGGTTGTGTTTTTTTTACGATGAAAAGGAAGTGGAGCCAAGAAAGCTAACTGCCAGCTTTTATTCATGTTACCGCTGCTGCCTGCTATAGTAGAGACATTATTTAAGTAATTTCCTCTCCCTTGTTTTGGTCATATGACTTTAATATGGTTCAAATATCCTCCATGAGGAATCTATGTCTGAGATGAGTTATTATTATTTACATGATTTTCTCTTGAAGATAGTGCACTGAGTCATTGTTGATTACACACAGCCTCTATATTGGTAGGCTTTATGTGCATCTTATGTTTACCATCTTTTGAGGCAAATCTACTCGCTAAGGATGTGTTTGGTTGGGGGTGGGAATTTGTATTCCCATCATAATTTTTAAGTATAAATTCTACTTAAAAGTAAGGGTGAAATATGGATTCCACCTTACATCATCCCATACCAAACATGCCAAGGGAATACTTTTGCAACTCTTCAGATTGTGTTAATTTCATACATCAGCACATCTTATATTGTAACTTACTGAAAACAAATGCCTCTTTCAGGCTATTTCTCTGAAAGAAACACAACTGATTGGACAAGTTGGCACTCAACCTGAAGATGAGCCCTCAGACTCTTGTGGCCAGATCCATTTTATTTTACCAAAGGATGATGGTGTTGAAATGTCAAATTCTGGCTGTTCGGAGCAATCGCATGAGCACATACTGGAGAATATTGACATGAAACTTGGATTAGTTGAAACAGACATTGAGAATTTCATAAGATCCCAAAACTCAACAGAAGAAACCAAACAGCGTCAAATGAATGCACAACTACAGAAAATGTCTGAGATCCTGAAGGATATACTCAGCATCAGAGAAAGGTACGCATGGTCAACTTTTGTTATACTTGATAGAATGGAAGTGAACGTTAGTCCAAAGGGGAGATATAGATGAATTAATCAGATGATGTGTCAATTAACATTATTGGTGTGAGCAGCGTTACAGAAATAAAAATCTTCCCAAATAGTAAAAGATTCGATAGCTTGACTGATATAGTGATATGTTGTTGGCTGAAAAAATATCAAGCAGCTGATCCCTAGAACCTGGGACCTCATGGTTATGGGTAATCATTGTTGTCTAACCAACTTGTTTGGATAGCTGATAGGCTTTTGCAAAGACTGTTTGTCCATATTATGCTAAGCCGAAGTACTTTCTGATATCAGGATTTCGAGCATGATGGAAACTAAGATAGATGATATCTGAGCTACCAAATCCCCAGTTGCTGATAGCTGTGGAGAGCCGGGAATTATTGGTGGTATGAGATTGTTATGCTGCCAAAGTTCTTTTTTTGCACGCTTAGTTTATTTGTTTGGCCTTTTAGGTTTCATGGGAAAGACATCACATGCCAAGATCTGAGCTGCAATTTTGTACAAGCAATAAGTTTATGCAAAAAATAACCACTAATTCATTTACGACATTAATATGCACATACTATATCTATGAGGTGAATGACATGGTGTTATTATTTTTACACAACCTCCTAGAAGGACCATGAAAAATATTAAATTTCTTATAGTAGGACACTGTCATTAAACAGTCACTTACCCTCTTTTCCTCGTGAAAGTGACAAATTGATAACTTGGGTTTCTGCTGATATGTATTTGATAACTCAGTATTCCCGTACTGCATTAGATTAGTATTGCTGGCTTCGACCGAGCAACCATTTATCTCAATAGATTTAGTTCTTAGGTAAGAGCTAAATTTATCCTTTGAGATTTTTAACACTCCTACTTATCTGTGGGTGGCTGAGCTTTACTAGCCTAAGATGCAAAGTCTGTAGTGGAAGGTGCCACATTAGCTTTATGATTGTTATCTGTAGGAATCGGTTAAGAAGTTCTGATATATACTTGATAAGGTAGTTTTGTAGGATTTTTTATGGGTCATCATGGTTATGCCTTTCGTTAAATTTGATATGCTTCCAATGTTTTCTTATATCTCCTCGTGAGTTCGGTAAATGCATGAATCAAAGCTCAACTAGCGAACTGGATCTCCATCAAGACAAATCCACACTGTACTGAACAGTTTTGTCCCATTGTTGGGTTCTGCTGTCTTCTGGCAAATTGACTTCTTGATTTTTTTGAGCGTGAGCACATCGATAGGTTCATGAGTTGGTAACCAGGTGACTTCTCTGCAACAGAAGTGCTAAGTTGAAAGATCTTAGACCTAGGAGTCAAAGAGTGATTGTGGTTGTTGGATGCCCTTGATGATTTGTAAATTTTGATAATACAGAAACACTTGCAGAGAATTTTATATAGTGGTAAATGATGATTCTGCAATGACTTAAATACTAAATATTGCATGTACTTCACACTGCAATTTGTATCAAGTATATTCACATCAATATCTATTAGAGTTATTCGACAGATCCAGTAAATACTAAGTATCTGGCAATGGGAAAATTTATACATATCTATATCTATCTATTTTATATGCAAGTAATAAAAAGAAACATTGATGATGAAGATAACATACGGAGAATTAAAAAAAACAAACAATAAGGAAAACTCGGAATGAAAAAAATTAATTTTTATATTCAAATGTATTTATATACCAAATAATGTCAAGACATCTCTATTACTTTTACCATAACTCATGGTTATAAATCAAGTTTCAGGTTAAGGTAAAGAACAAGAGGCAGGCATACTAGTGATAACATTGCATGATGTACTCATCAGGAGTCACATGACCTTAATAACAAAAAAATTTCATTTTGCTTTCCTTCTTTAAGCGTTTTTAAAAATAAGCAATTAGATCCAAAGACTGGGCAAAAAATTTCCTTGGAAAAGCTCCTCATGGTGCTATGACAAAAGATATGAAGAATCATTTCCTGGTCCTTCGATGGTTTGATATATGTTACAAGGCTCGCTCAGTGGATGCTGCAGTGTGGAAGTCCGATGTATACCTTTGTGCCAATCCAAACAAGCCCAGAGTGCCTCCAGTGTGAAGCATCACTACTTTGGCATGTCTATCAGTTTCTGCCTGAGCAAGGAGAACTGCATGCTCCCAAGCAGCTAAAGTGTAGATGGGATCCAAAAGGACGCCAGTTTGCTGTGCGATTCGTCTGCATGAATCAATTTCACCACTCAGTACCTTCCCAAACCTGGCATGTGCAGAATGTGTTAGGGAAGAGAATGCTTGGACGAATATAATCATACTGCATTGACCGGAATTGTGAGTAAATGAAATGACGACGAATAACATTGTCGCGTATGATTGTAACTATTTAAGCAAGCCGATACCAAGGAGCCAGAAATTGTGACAAGAAAGAAAGTTGCATTTATAATCAGAATATAACCTAATTTTATGTACAAAGACAATTTCCATGAATGCATACTTGTAGCTATAGGGACTCCGGTTGGATTTAAATGCAGTTTAGGCGGTTTCAGCAGGACCATCACATGAAATGATTTGAAAAGAAAAGGTATAGTTGGGCAGGCACGCCAAGAATCAAAGGTTTCTTATAGATGGACAATCTCTAAGATCCAAAATTAGTCAAGCATCCTTTTGACTTTTGTTAGCTGTCCTTTTAATTAAAATATTGTTTTTTCCTAAGTTTAAAGATCTATATCACACACCCATGTGCTGACAGCACCCTTCTCCTCACCATCTTCATCCTTTTGATTGTTATTGAGATCGTTAAAAGGATCCAACTTCATGCAACCAAGCCCGACCACATTCAGTCCTCAATAGTAGCAATGAGGTGATGCCCCACCATTCATCCATCCACTGTCTGAGCACCATCTAGATGCTCGGCCTGTTTGATATCCCTACTCTTCTATGTTCACAAAGCTAAAGTTCCATTCGTTTGCTGCTAACATTGAGGATATGAATATCGGGATGGAGATAATGGTGGATTGTGGGAAGATAGGAAGTTACACAGACCCTTAAGACTTAAAAAACTCAATTTTAGCAAAAAAAAAAAAGAGGATCACATAGGAAAAAGATTTTTGAAATTTAGAGATGAACTACTGGTTTCCATATGTCTCCACCATGACGAGACAATTTTTGTTCATCAATATTCAGTATGCAGGACACAAATGTCAACACAAGACATTATCTACATTAGTTTCCATGTAAATTTGGACCTAATCTCAGAAGATAAACATCAAGGTAGTTGCTAAGTTTCTAATTTTAGATAGAACTGGAGCTTCCATATCCAATGCTACTCTTGCCATATCATACTTGATAAGTTTGATCTTTAACATTCTGATGTAAGTAATAAGTAATACAGCTGATTTTGTATTCTAAGCCTTGTACAAGTTTCTCTCTAAAAAAATGGTGAGGTTTTGAGACTCAGCTCAAACAGTTGAATAAGCACATATTCAGACATAACAAGTACAGCTTCAATGGACGTGTAGGAAACTTACGACATTCAAACATTTCTTCAGGTCTTTCTGATTACCCTGACAATAATCCAGGGTAATCATAAACATAGCCAGACCACTTGTAATCAAATAATTAAACAATTAACAAGCACATCGTGCAATTTTTCATCACTATTTACAGTGACACTCGAGATCCTTATGATTACTGATTTATTTTATTATGAATTAGTTTATTTGAGGCATATAATTTATACAAAGGAGACAAAATGATTCAAGTTATTAATAGAATGGTGAATGCCTTAATGCTCCAAGTTGTTTCAAGAAAAACAAAAGGCAATTATGAATATAGTCACACAACTGTCAGTTTGTGTTTCACTTTCTTTTATTTTCTTTAAGTTTTATGTTTTATTTTTTCACATCCCTTTGGATGATATATCGTTTCATTTCAGATTGGTGAGATGAATGCAATGCTGTCTTTCAAATAAAAAATGTGAATGTACTGCAAAAGACAGACCTTCTTGGTTGAGGACGATCAACCCATTGCACAAGTCCCTCGTTGTCAAGATTCTCTAGTCCATAAATCTTCTTGAAATCAGATATTAAGCATTTTTCACGTTCCTTGTACCTTTCCCTTGTATCAGCAAGCATGACTGCAGTTACTTTCCATGGAAGCCTGTTCAGAAAAGAAAACTTTATTGAGCAGATATATGAACAAACACAGAAACATAACATAGATATCAAGTGAGTGATAAAGCCTCAGAGCCAGTATAGTCTGGACCAAAATGAAAAGACAAAAACTTGATAGTTAAGGTGGCACTTTCTACACTACCAGTCCAATTTCACTACAAACCTGATATGGACTTTGAAGTTCACTTCAGTATGAAATGTGTTTTGACCATAAGAATAAAATTTAATAAGATGAACCAACTGAATTAAATTGAACCAACAAAGACAAATATGTTAAAATTTTCTTAGTTAGCATACTTCATGTACTCACCGTACACTGTACATTATCCATGTTTATTGTCAAAGAAAGGCAAGTATAAGAATAATGAGGTTAAGCATCCCAATTGTACTTGACCAGAGAAATGCAAGTGAATCACGATTTCTGGGGCATGTTAACATTTCAATCTTTGAACTGATCGGAGTTTGAAAATCAAATTATGGGGTTGTACCATCTTATCTACATAAGACAGGTGTTGTGTGTTTAAGCTTCATACAATTGGGATTTCTGTGTACACAAAGTGTACATCCCTCTGGTTAGAGTAATTGGGCTCTATACGGGAGGATCATGAAGTCTTGGGTTCAAGACTTATTAAGTTCTAAAAGAAAAATTGGAATTTCTGTTGACAATTCAAATTAAGTATACGCCTTAATCAACATGAACATAGCAAACAGTCTAATAAAGGGCTGGGGGTTGTAAGTTCAGCAGTATAGCCAAAAACGTTTTAAAAAAAAACTCATGCTGACGCCACCAAGGTTTCAATCAAAGATTCTAACACATAAAACTACTTATAACGAAGGATTTTCTAAGTCATACTACCTCAAATTTTTTTAATGGTGCCATAAATTGCACATCTTGGTAGAAGGTAGCAGTAGGCTGCAGTCCTTTTGACTTTGCAGAAAATTTAGTTCTGGAAAAGAAATTTCAATAGGAAATTGAGCGCACCCCAAATAAACAATTCCCAGGGCTAAACCAATAGCTGTTGTCCCAGTACCAGAATCCAAGACTAAAATAATTTCCTGATCCGCTCCAAATATGTGATTTTGTGAAAGGTATTCCACGAGTCGAATGAGACCTACAAGACAAAGTTAAAGCTATATTCTGATACTTGCATTTGCTTTTGTGTTGATTGATAAAGCATTAGATTCTTGAATAATACACTGAGAAAATGGTGAGGAAGAATGAGTCGTGTAGGAGCAATTTTTTCATGGAACAAAGAAAATATGACCAATGACCATAGAGATGACATAAAAAGTAAGGAAACACAGTTAGATGGGAGGTAAAAAGAGGAAGCGACAGATTGTTAAAAGATAAAATGCCATCAACAAGGATTACAGCACCTCCGACCACTTTAAATGTAAATGGCAATCATAATAATGCTGGCTAATTCAGTATATTTCTACTTTGGTCCCACAGGTTATTGTTATTCTATAGCAATATTCAAACACCACATAGAACGATTAAATACTAGCAGTCCTAAATATTGTGCATACATCAGAAACTTGTTTATTACACCTAGCCATGCTAGACACCAAAATAGAACCATGAATTAGTGAGGTGCTAACGTACAAGGACTATAGTCAGCAGGTAGCATGGCATATAGAACTACACAGAAATTGAATAGATCAACATGGAGGGTGATGGCAGGAACAGGTAAAAGCCTTTCATGAAGAAAATTGATTACAGCAGTAATCAACGACCTCTAAAATACAAACGGTTCTACTTCCAACTTCATCTTCATTTGACCTTCCTGTTATGAGAAACCATGACATGGGAAGACAAGGCTAACCAGAGATTATTCCAAAATGACACTTTTTTTAGACAAAAAGAGAGATGTTTCCCCAATAACCGACAGACTAGAAACAGAACCAGCAGAATGCGAAATATTATAGAAACGGATGAGATACCTGAAAAGCTGAGAGATCCACAGAAAATCTTTAAGAAGTGAACTATATGTCTGAACCACATACATCTACATCCAAATTTCATGAACCAACAAAATGCAATACCACAATCTTTCCTTTGTAGTGAACAATATTTAAGCAGTGAAGTAAATAATAAAAACATTTTATAAGTGACCAAACAGAAGATAACAATAAAGATATCTCAATGATCAAATCAGCTTACCCAATATTCCAGCTACATCTCCAGCACCTTCATTGACAATCACAACTTTTCTTGAACTCGTCTCATTTACACCTTTCAAAAGACCTCCACTCCCATCTACAGTCACATTGTCGTTCTCCTCCATAATCAGTCCATCAAAATTCTGCAGGATATCATCTACCCAGACCACATTCTTCCCTTCACCTGCTACTAACTGGGCATGATTCAAAAGCATCTTCTCCCTCATTGCATAAACCGACCGTGTAACGTAGTTCACATTCCCATACATCAAAGACACCAAATTATATCCAGTGGGCACCTCCAGCTGCTCCCCTCTTAGCAACAGGTGCGCCGTCACTCCCATCTCCGCACAACAGACAGCTGCATAAAAGCCCAACCTTTGAGCTTGACATTTACTAACACTCGGAAAGAAGAAGAGTATCTTATCATACCAACAGCTGCAGCATGCGCACTTTGGCTACCTCCGCAAGTTACCTATCGATAGAGCAAGGTAAAAAGCTCACGATTTGGTCTGAATTATGGGGCAATCGCGAAGAATAGTAAGGGGGATAATCACCAGGTCGGTGGGGGCATAGCGTCGGAGAAGAGGGACGAGGGCGTCGAGCTTTCTCGCCTTGTTTCCATTAACCAGGGGGTGCAAGAGGTCGTCCCGGATCAAGTAGAAGGATGGGGAAGTGAAGTCCTTGGGGCGCTCGAACCGTGGAGGAGAGCCGCCGAGGGCAGGGTTGGTGTTGTTGCGGTAGTGGTAGTGGGAGGAAGAAGAGGAGGGCGATTCGGAGAGGGAAATGGAGTGGATAGGGGCGGAGGGGGAGGGCAGCATCCACTCACGGCGGACCGGAGAGGGCTCGGAGGAGCAGCAGCGGGCGGCGCCAAGCCTCTGGGGAAGGGACGGCGGCATTGATGGTGGGAACGTGAGGCGGCGCAGAGACATAACGCGCAGCTTCGAACACCGCCATCCATCCATCTTCCGCTTCTTCTATTTTTTTTTTTAATATTACATTTGGATGAAATTAATCATCGTTTATGTTACGACGGTGAAGCCGGAAGGACGCCAAAGACGCCAAAAGACACGTCCCTACGAAGAGGTGTGCTTTTTTTCTATGAAGATGCATCCTATTAATAGGATACGATTCATGGGAAAAGAGATCGAATATTGTATTCAAAAGTGCGAGAGATTTCTTGTTGTTAGGAGAGCGGAGTTCAAGGAAGTGAACTCCTTGTTTTGAGGGTTTTACGGTGCTTATTAATAAAAGTAATCCTTTCCCTCATCTTGCCATTCGGTGTTCATCTTGGCTTCAAGACTGGTATCGTTAGTTCATACATCGAAGTCTACGCGGTACCTTTGAATGCAAAAGTTTACAGGATAACATTTAGTATCAGAGCCAAACACCGCGATAAATAGCAGCTTCTCCACGAATCTCTCAAACTAAAGACCATTCGGTGTTAGCATCAAGATCAAGAACACCTTTCCGCAAGTATGGTTACGAAGCAGGAATTCAAAAAATTGGAGAAGAAGGTGGGTTTCATGGAATTAAGAAGGTGGGTTCCATGGAGGAGTTAATTCGTTCTTCTCAATCTACAGGGGATACAAATTTTAAATCGCTCCAGGACCGCATAGATGAACTGCATGCGGTTATTTCGAGCATCATCTCCGAATTTGAGAAGCTTCGATCCCACCAGGAGCGTGTCCCCGGATTAGGAGAATCAAGTTCTCCTCTGTCTAGGGAAACAACCGAGGAGGCCGCACTCCGGACAGAGTTGGAGACGCTTCGCTCGGAAGTTCGACAACAATCTGATAGTCGGTATATTCCTAGACCGAATATACGCATAACAGATCCCTCCGTGTTTGTCGGCGATAGAAGTGCAGAAATTCTGGAAAGCTTCATATGGGACATGGAGCAGTTCTTCGACGCGGCGAGAATTGAAGATGAAGAGAAGATACCCACCGCTGCCGCCTATCTCAGAGGCGATGCAAAAAAGTGGTGGAGGATACGTTGCGATGTATGTCGCAATGGTAAAGCAGCCCGGATAGGAAATTGGGCGGCGATGGTCGGAGAATTACGACGCCAATTCCTTCCCACCAACGTCGCCTGGCTTGCGCGGGAGAAGCTGCAAAAATTGCAGCAAACTTGCTCAATCCAGGACTACGTACGGGATTTTAACAGCATCATCTTGGACCTTGGCGACATGGCGGAAGCATATCAACTTTTTGCCTTCTTTCGAGGCCTCCAGCCATGGGCGTGGAGCGAGATCATGCGTAAGAATATAAACACTCTGCAGGAGGCGATTACGGCTGCAGAAGGGCTGCTGGATTGGCGATCGATCAATGCGCATCGTTCTCTAGAACGAACCAAACATCCGAAGTACCTGAAGTCGGGTCACCGCCAGGAACACGCAGAGATCGCCCACAACCATCTTCAAGTGCTCATAACAGAAGTAATGAAAGGGGCGACTCCGATCAACGAAACAAGTGTTTCCGATGTGGTGGGAACCACATCATGCGTTTCTGTCCGCAGCAAGAAAAGATTGCAGCGATTGCAGTCGACGAAGCAGAGGACGAAGACCATCCCGAGGACGACATCGTGACTGCTCGGGCCGCTCCTCTACAAAGGATCAATGTCATCCGAAAGGAGCAGGGCTGTCAACTAATGTATGTTTCTTTGCAGATCAACGGCGAGCAGTGTCACGCGATGGTCGACACCGGAGCAACTCACAATTTTATTTGTGAGAAACTTGCCAAAGATCTGAACCTGCAGATTGAGGGAAGTCGAAGCAAAATTAAGACAGTAAACGCTGCACCTTCGGAGGTCATTGGCACCATACGAACGGTCCCTACCAAGGTCGGGCAATGGCAGGGGAATTTAAGCTTCATCGTAATTCCCATGGATGACTTTCAACTCATCTCGGGGATAGAATTCCTGTTACAATCTCAAGCGATGGTAGCACCCCATCTGGGTGGGTTGATGGTAATGGACAGCTCCCAGCCGGAATTTACGAAGAGCGTATCCACCCCTCCAGAGAATCCATCGTCAACTGCGAAGTCAGCAACAAAACTCCTCTCTGCAATTCGACTTGAGAAGAGCCTCCTCGCCCTCACTCGCAGCACCGGATCGAGCTCCAACGAGGCCTGCGGCGCCTACAAGAAGTGCGGCCGCGTCAGCCACCTCACCTTCCAATGCCGCAACTTCCTTGGCACCAAAGATCCCGCCGTCGATTCGGTGATGCCGGCCGTGGTGAAGGCGGAGATGTCCCCAGCAGTGGGGAAGGCGAAGATATTCCCAGCCGTGGAGAAGGCGGATACTGTTGAAAACTAAACTTGAAATTTATAATTTTTATATTATCTAGTTCTTAGTTTATGGTTCATATTTATTGGTTGATTTGGTTTATAATTACTTTAAAATGTATGGTTCATAATATTTCAATACTTGTAAATTTAGTGCTTAATTTAGCACTTTATTCAAGTATAAATAGGTGATGTAAGTGTCAAGGTTGTTAATTCTCATTCAATACAATTGCTTCTATTTGAAGATAGTTCTTTTTGTTATTCTCTTCTATATTCTCTAAATTCTAAGTCATTGTGTGAGAGCCCTATATTCCAACAAAGTGGTATCAGAGCCAAGTTATAAGGAAGCTGATTTGAAGATGTCATCATCATCCTTTTCTTATCCATATCTGATGCTCACTTCTTTCAATTATGAGTTTTGGGCAATTCGGATGAAGGCAATTCTTGGCGCCCAAGGTCTATGGGATTTTGTAGAAAAAGACTACAATGAGCCAAGAGATAAAGAAACTCTTTCTGAAGAAGAAAGAGGAGTTTTGGAGAGAGAAAGAATGGAGGATCAGCAAGCTCTCGATATCATCTATCAAGGCATAGATGATAATATGCTCATGAAGATTTCGAATGCGACCACAGCAAAAAGAGCATGGGAGGCACTACAAATCTCCTTCCTAGGAGTTGAGAAGGTGAAGAAATTACAACTTCAAACTCTAAGGGCTGAGTTTGAATCATTCTCCATGATAGAAGGTGAGTCTATTCAAGACTACTTTACCAGAGTTTCGGTAATTGTGAATCAGATGAAGAGCATGGGAGACTCAATGACGGATGCGCAAGTGGTGGAGAAAATTTTGCACTCTCTTGATAAGAGGTTTGATCACATTGTAGTGGCGATCGAAGAATCGAAGGACACTAAAGTTATGACCATTGATGAATTAAATGGGTCTTTGAGAGCCCATGAAGAAATGATGAATCAAGGCAAGCATCAACAAATTGAACAAGTCTTGGAAGCAAAAGATGAGCATCCATCATATTTTGAAAAAAGAAATCAAGTTTCTATGACAATGTATTCAAAAGAACGAGGAAGAGATGAAGAAGCAAAGCTTATTGAGTACAAAGAGAAAGATGCAGAATACTCCCTACTTCTTGCGTTAAAAGAGAATCACGTGGATAAGTTTGATAATGGACCAACATCATCATTTGAAGCATCAGAAAGACCAATTAAAACAAGATCTCTTGAAGATATTTATAATGAAGCCCAAAGGTTAGAGGATGATATAAATTTATTTGTATTTATTGATCATGAATATTTGAGTTTTGAAGAAGCTCTAAAGAAAGATAATTGGAGTCAAGCTATGAATGAAGAAATCCAAGGGATAAAAAGGAACGGTACTTGGGAGTTAAAAACTTTTCCAAGTGGTCATCAATCAATTGGAGTTAAACATATATATAAGATCAACAGAGATCTTAATGAAGAGATGAAGAGATATAGTGCAAAGTTTATATCAAAAGTCAATGAGCAAAAACAAAATGTTCACTATGAAGAAAATATTTTCAAAGAACCTCTCAAGTTTGATAGCTTTGAAAAGCTTAGACTAAAGCTCGGAGTTCAAAGTATTTCAAGTTTAAGGGGAAGTGTTGAAAACTAAACTTGAAATTTATAATTTTTATATTATCTAGTTCTTAGTTTATGGTTCATATTTATTGGTTGATTTGGTTTATAATTACTTTAAAATGTATGGTTCATAATATTTCAATACTTGTAAATTTAGTGCTTAATTTAGCACTTTATTCAAGTATAAATAGGTGATGTAAGTGTCAAGGTTGTTAATTCCCATTCAATACAATTGCTTCTATTTGAAGATAGTTCTTTTTGTTATTCTCTTCTATATTCTCTAAATTCTAAGTCATTGTGTGAGAGCCCTATATTCCAACAGATACGTCCCCGGCTGAGCCTGCGGAGAGTGCGGAGATGTCCTCGGCTGAGTCCGAGGAGAGTGCGGAGATGTCCTCGGCTGAGTCCGAGGAGAGTGCGGGGATGTCCCCGACCGATGAGAAGGTAGAGACGTCTACTACGACGAGGACGTCTCCGGAAAATTCCTCGGCGGCTGAGAAGAAGGCTAAGGCGGAGAAGCTGCGCCTCCCGTCGAAGGACTCCGCCGTCGTGGGCGGTAAGAGGTCGAAGAAAAGGGCAGAGGGCAAGAGGAAGGACAATTCGAGAGAGGAGAAGCGAAGCCATCGACAAAAATCTAAAAGGCGGAGCAGTAAGAAGAAGTCGGGTGGGAGCGATGAGTCCGATAGCGATAAAGATGGTGAGGAAGCAAGCTGGGAGGAGGAAGCTTCATTGCAACGATTCGAGAAGGAGATTCAAGAACATATAACTTCTAAATCGATGAGGACATCGAAGTCATCTGGCGGAGGAGAATTGTTACGACGGTGAAGCCGGAAGGACACCAAAGACGCCAAAAGGCACGTCCCTATGAAGAGGTGTGCTTCTTTTTATGAAGATGCATCCTATTAATAGGATACGATGTATGGGAAAAGGGATCGAATATTGTATTCAAAAGTACGAAAGATTCCTTGTTGTTAGGAGAGCGGAGTTTAAGGAAGTGAACTCCTTGTTTTGAGGGTTTTACCAGTGCTTGTTAATAAAAGTAATTCTTTTCCTCATCTTGCTATTCTGTGTTCATCTTGGCTTCAAGGCTAGTGCTTGTTAATAAAAGCAATCCTTTCCCTCATCTTGCTATTCATTCGTTCATACATCGACGTCTACGCCGTAACAGTTTACCTTTCGCTTGGGTCGACTTTTTTTTCTTACATTTTTTAAAAAACTTTAAGCATTTCTCTACAAATCTATGCTCTTAAATTTCTATAAAAATGAGTTATTTTAGATTAATTTTATAGTTTTTCTAACTTTTTCTGATCGCATTTGAAAATCTATAAAAAAACATATCTAACTTCATCAAGTTTTTTCTTTTGAGAAAACCTCTCAATCCTAAAAATTCAAGTCAAACTCATCAAATTGAACCCTCTAACAAATGTAGATCAATTGAACATTGAACATAGATCGTCCATAGAAGTTACATTTGCAAGCTAATAAAAACTAATTAATATACTGTTTCATACATGGAGAAAGAAAACATTGCATCCTCTAACAAATAAAGCAAATACATTTAGATCCATTTCCTGGATCGACATAGCAGATTGGGGCAGTTCCCCATGGACAAGTTTTAATACATGTCTGCTAAATACTTCAGGAATGCATGATCTTTTACTATAAAATGCTTTAAGAAACGGTGCTTCATGATTCTGCACCAAGTCAAGCATGCAAACATCGAACTACCTTTCAGCTTTTGGAAAACAATGTATCACCATAAGGCACGGTATATGCCCACTGCATACCATCTACAAGTACATGTGTTATCCATTCGGTTCGTATTCACTTAACCACAAGTAGCAGGAAGTGTATATCACTTAACGAATGCCGAAGAGGGAATGCTTATATCGAGTTCATCCAAGCTGGGACGATCGTGAATGCTCAAACAGTGCTCATTAGCTAAATGCAGCAGGCAGATGAAAATTAGGTGCGGAGAAATATCCTTGGTTGAAGCCACTAGACAGTCATTTGGAAAGTGTTGCAAGACCTGCTTCAGAGTCACTGAGGCTTCATGACCCAGTTTCTGTACGCAAGTGAAGATGGAAAAATCAACCCAGGGTATATAGAAAACAAAAGTAAGCAAGTTGAATGCGGAAAGAAAACTTAAAAAGTAAAATTGCATGTGTGCTCAAAGTTTAATTGTAGGAAATAGTTTCTTAAAATCCAATCAGCACACCTTTTGTCCGTCATAGGGTTGCGAATCAAAGTATTATTTCAATTGAGAGGACATGTTGGCATACATGTGAATCAGTTATCGTATTAAATCAGGAAGTCTGACATATGATGTCATCCCAAACAAAATTGAAATGATTGGCATAGAACCTTTCACTTAAAAATAACTTAATTAGTAATATGATGACTGGGTTTTGAGGGGGTCTTGCAACTTTGGAGCTTGGAGGATATCCAATACTACTAAGCCTCTAGAGCAATGGGTTTCCAGGAAATTTACCCAGGACACATGTTTTAGTCAAAAGTGCAGGAACTGGTCATATAGGCAAAGAATATAGCAGCAATAAGCTGATTAAAAATAAGATGACGTGTGTATGTGATATTGGTCTGGAGACTCTAAACTAAGGAACTGCATTGCTCCAGCTTCAGGATCCTGAGGCCAAAGTGGTGGATGCATAATAAAACAATCTATCTAGGTGCATAGTCAATTTATGGAACACTGCTACTTTGTAGCACATATCGAAAGGTACTGTAGATACTGGACAAACCTGAACTCATCACATAGAAATGCTTAGAAAGTTTTATTCCCAATTAGTGGTTTACTCCATTGCATGTGGTTTATAGTTTTCTCTAACAAGCTTGAGAGATTTGTGGGTTCTCTCTAGCGAGCCCGCATTTACCCTTGTCTATCTTCCTTCGCCCATGGTTTTGATCTAAGGCTCTTAGTCGCGGACCAAATTCTCATTGAAAATGAGAGGGATTCGGAAGGTGCCTTGCACGCACCTGGTTCAGGCAAATGAGACCTTTTTTCACGAGGTTATTCAATTAGTTTTCTAAAGATATCAGCAAATCTCTATTTATTTAGCCCACATCCTCTGCCAGTGGACATAGCCCATCTTTATAGTTCACAGTAGGCTAATGTGTGGGGGTAAAGTCAGTTAGCAATAGGGCATAAAAGTTCATGGAATTTTCAGGAGGCCATAAAATAACACGGCAGACAATAGAAAGCTAGTGACCATTGTTCATTAATGTAATTGAAGCTTCTTTCCTAGTCCCCCATCACACATCTAGCGGCACCGCTCTTCCTGGTACTGATATTTTAGAACTATGAACTTTGGGATTTGGTGCCACAAAAGTCTTAAACCTTCAGTAAATCTACGTACAAACACTGGATTTGTTGAATCTACATAGATACAAACAAAATATTTGCTACAATACAGTCGACACAAACTGATTTGTCGATATAAGTTTATATATGTTAAGACATACTTATGCATAAAGTGCATGCTGATCAAGTTAAAGCTGTAAAACTCAACAATAGAAGTTGTGGGTTTAAGACTCACTAAAATTTTTAAAAAAAGGTTATAGTCACATCTAGCACAACCACAATAATTTCCGAGAAATAATTTGTTGATGAAGTGCAAAATGTTAATTCATTAATCTTGTGAACTCAAACATACTTGACAGCATAGGATTGCAAATTAAAGATTCCATGCATGGTGCACCTGGAGCATGAGAAGTCCATCAATATTTGTCAAATTTTATGGTTTTTATCTCTATCTTTAAAACTCAAGCTATGTAAATGCGTCTCCCAAAAGTAAGTATAAGAAGAACTGCTTATCGCAATAGATTTTAGGAAACTTCAAATGAAAATCTATTTCTCTGTCTGGAACAGCTGCAGTAGTATATGGCATTTAAACAAATACTCTAGAAGAGATATACAACATTTTTGTTGCACCAGGATAACTTCAAAATAAATAAAAGTGGCAAGGGCTTACCTCATTAGAGGTCTGAACTGATTTTTGTATATGATTCCAAAGCATATCCTTCAGTGCATGAACATCAACTTGTTTAGATACCTTGTCATACTGAATGTTTATCTTGTTTACCTTCAGTCCAGAAACACCAAATGTCAGTACTAACATTTTCTTTTAATCAATATGCTAAAGAAACGATAGATTGAAAATGATACAGTTTAGCTGCCATCCATATCAGAGAACATAGCATAGGACGATCAAATAAGAACAAAGATTTATTGTCCCAACTACTTGGACAAGGAAGGTTTCCATGATTTTGCTTTTAGGAGAGGAAAAACATTCCATTTATCTTACCAAACAAGAATCTTCTTATATCAGTAGTATTAATTTGCATATGACACTTAAATCAGAACCATTTTTTCTCCAACCTTGATAATGACTCAGTTTGATATAATGTAAGGACAAAAAATGTAAGGTGTAGCATGAATAACAAATAATAAAAGAGTGTTTTTTGATGGAAAGAGAAGATTTGTAGTCAATGAAATGTATGCGACAAGTTCAAGAGGCAATTCTGATTGTCCTAAGCCATCAACTAATATAATTATTCAGGTTTGGATATTTTGTAACATACCTTCTAGTAAGATTAGCTAATGTTTATATTTCGCAAGTTAGGAAGTAGCAGAAAAGTATAAGCTTTGAATGAGCTTATAGGTTACAACTAGAAGTTCTATTCCTTTGATACACAGCAACTGAAAGTCTACATCAGACTTTACTTTTGAAATCACTCATAGGAAACAACAAATGTCTTTGGGATATGATCCATGGTCAATAAGAAGAGGCAGCTCTCGGAAGATGCCACTTATTCCTGTTAATGAGGCCTGAAAGAGGGATGATAGAATGCTTATGTTGTAGAGCCTGAAGACCATTCATTATCAAACAGGACAATTTTAAACCTAAAAAACATGTTTTTCTTATTTTGTCAGACAATGGACTCATAATTATACCTCACTGCCCAAACATAGCCATAAAAGAAAGAATTGTTTTGCGTACCATTAGACCTATTTGGTCTTATATCTACTGACCATACCAAAGACTGGTTCAAAATACGTTTATGTTCCTCATGATGACAACTCAACGTTGTGATGCAGCCTTGCATACACATTATATTGTTGAACTACTGCATCTGATTGACAGTACATGCATGGTATATTTTAATATCAATACATGAAAACAATCTGCTGCCATATATGACTGCATCATAGAATGCCTATGCTGCCTGACTGCCTGAATATGCATTTATAACCTCATATAAAGGATGAAACAGACCTAAATCTGTTTCTGGATGTCGTAATTAAATCATATCTGACTTGTACATATCAACATATATACATTATTATGAGCAACTTGCATTGCTTAGTGGATAGAATGAGTAACTCTTAATCAGATAGTCATCTACCATCGAAAAAGGAAAAAAAAAGATATATACATTGTTATACCTTGATTGCCTAAATACTGCAGAACTTAGATAGCAGGCTATCATTCTTTGTCGAAATATATTGCTGTACAGATCACACCATTTTGTGCAAGAATGGAAGTAATAGAAAGAATTTACCAGTGTGCCACACCATACTAGAGGCTAAGCACTACATTGGAGAATTTTAATCCTAGAGATTCATTGCTGTATAAAAAGTGAGGAAAAACCTGACGTGGCTGACAAACAAGACTCCCTTGATCATCTACGTCACTGAAGGCTGTCTCATCATCAATGTGATCAAATGTTGCACTGTCATTATCCCATGATGCTGGTAGATCATAGTTCTCCTCACTTTGTCTAGTTTGATCTGTACAATAGTAAAAAATTTCATTTTCTGAGAGGAAAGGAAGTTATAAACTGTCACTTTGTATCAAGTAGATTAGTGCATGATAGATGAAAAACATTAGTCTGATCTCGTACAAAATAATGATATTAGCATTTAAGAAATATAGATCACAATCAACGTAGCAGGCCTATACCTTGACTAACTTTGAGAAGATAAGTCCAACACAATTCCTGATTTTTTTTTAGAAGGGGGAATCTCTCTTATGCAATAAGGAAGGATACAAACCTCTCCTATGAAATTAGTAAAAATTTGGTTGATTAACGTCATTCTGAAGAGCATTCTAGTGTTTCCAGATTGAAAAGATTATGCTACTCAATACTAGTAATGCCTTTTTCAGAAGGGCTAAAGATAACCGGCGTGCTTTGGTGACTGGGGAGGGAAGTGTAGCTGTGGAAACATCTCCAGGAGAAAACCTAATGTATTCCAGTGTGTGTTAAAAAGTGAGTTGCCATGCTGAACAGAAGAAAATTTTCAGGATGCTTGACATAAGAATATTCTCTTTTTATATTTTCCATAATTCTTTACTTGAAATAAAATATTTATTGGGAGCAGTTAATAATCACATGTCTAAAGAATCCTATACTACACAATTTGCTGATTTTTTTACCCATGAAAAACTATGATAGAGGAGTACTGTGAATTAAGTTGAGAAATTCCAATATTTCAAGTTCTCAACCTCACAATTGACGAAAAGATTGGGAATAAGAAACTTAAAAAGTGATTTTTTACAATAATCTGTAATTTGAGGAAAAAGCAAAGCTTACCAGAGAACTTTCTTCCTTTCTTTCCAAGGCACTAAAGAAAGTTGGAAGAGTCGCAAGTTAATACAAGAAAAAATCATTTTCAAAATAACCAAATTGTTTCAACACTTCTACAATCTACGTACCATGACATTTGGTAATAGAAACAACTTAACAAGACTTTCAGGTCGGTAGTGACAATCTTCTGGAAGTGAGATAATGCACTTTGCTTTGCTCACTGGTAATAATAATGTCTTTGGGTTCTTGGGAGGAGCAAAGATATCCAGCATATCCTTTTCCAGTGATTTTGTGAAATCAACATCACGAACTTCCTTGCGGCTCTTTGATTTCTTGTTTACTGCTTCTGAATTTGTATCTGGCGGTAGAGTTTGTTCTAAACCTACAAAAGTCCTAATAAATGTACAGGTCATTCTAAGATTATAAAGTTAAAGCAGTTTTTCTGTATCTACCTTTCACTTTTCTATATTTCCAATGATCAGGTCCTGCCCACGCATTTGACTTTGAAGTAAATCCCAAGCCTAGAGACAAGAAACCAGCAATTTTTTCAAACTTTTCTTCCACATCGGGACCATCAAACTTGCTGTCAAAATCCTCCTGTACCACAATGCAAATCTCATACTACTCAGATTTCCACAGAACAATGCGTTTGACAATATTTGGAAAACATACCTCCTGATGACTTGCAAAATTTAGGCTTGTGCTAGTTGAGTTGTCATCAACAACACTGAAGTGATCATCATTCTCAATATTCCAAGCTCCATAATCATCATCAAATGCATTCTCATCGACCTCCATGTGGTTATTCTCTTCTGGATAATCCTCAACAACTGGCATTTCAGCTGAATAATTTATTTCCGCTGATCTACGATTATCTTCATCAAATTGATCCAAAATATCCCTCAGAGTTGGTGAAATATCACTTATTGTTGGCATACAATTCACCATCTTCTCAATGCAATCTGCTCAAAGACAAGGTTCTTTGTTCAATTGGAAAAATCATCATAAGAGTACAAAAGTCGTATGTATCAGTAATACATGATGCGCATACTATTTAACAATCATACAGACCTGCAGCAAATGAAAGATCAATGAGTTCAGGTTGCTTAGTTTCAATTTGAGATGACATGATCCTTTCCGGGCATTCAAATGAATCAAAAAGTACATGGCAGCCACCATAAACTCCAAGGTTATTCAATAGAAGACCCTTAGCTCCACCTTCATCGAATTGGGCAGAAGTCTGATGATACAGAGGATCAACTAGAAATGCCACTGAAATAAGATTTGATATGTTAGTTTTAATTTAGGTATCAAATATTCTTACACTAAAAACAGAGCATTGCAGCAACTTATACCATCAAGCTTTTTTACATTAAGGGCCTCAAAAGATGATTCCAATGTTGATAGAGGAGACATCTGCAGTCCACAAATGCTGTAAGCTCAAACTATCATAAAAAAAAGTTCTATCGTCATATCAAATAAGTAATTGTACCTTTCTTTCAAGTTCCTTCTTAGAAAGGCCGTCTGTTGATCCAGTGTCAGTATTATCTCCCGCTTCCAAGTTATCTGCTGCTGTAGATAGTAATAACAGTAAACTAATTCACTAGTATTGTAAATCCTGAATCATTAATATTTACACGACAAAAATGATGGCTGACATGTGAGAGTTAAACTAACACAAAAATATGTGGGATATATGCAGAATATATTTTTGAGTCAGTATAATTTAACAAAGTCTTGAGTTGGCAACTACTACATCTCATATATTTTTCTGCTGGAAGAAAAAACAAAGCTCTAATTTAGATATGAGGAAAATAGAGCTAAAACATTCTGGAATTCAATCAAAAGAATGATCATCCATGTTGGTGTATCTCTTGTAATCAGTAAAACCATAAAAGCAACACTGACAAACAGGTACTATAGCAACAAAGAAATTTTGACTTGATAAATCCCATATGGGAGTAAATGAAATAATAAAAAAAGAATAAACACTTCTTCCACTTCTCTACTCATTTTCAAAGATTAAACTTCTTCCACTTCTACTAATTGTCTTAAAATTATTTCTTCTACCATAATTTACCAAAGGTTAGGAACTAAGTGTACTTCTACCATAATCTAACATAGATAAGATTAGCATCAAACATTGAAGTTGTTTGATTTCTACTAACAATGAGGTAATATGTAAGAGTGGATCCTTACCATCATTTTCTTCTCGGCCAGCACGATTGATCCCTCCAAGAACTTTATAAGCCTCTGAGTGCACTGAATCAACTCTCATTGAATATATCTTCACCCCAGCCTCCAAAGTACAACTTGCCTAGCCAAAGGGAACATTTGAAAAATTAATCGTTTTAGATGCCATTTTGCATAATGTAAAAGAAAAAATCAAAGGAAGAATGAACTAGATAAGAAGCAGGTTAAATTAGGGGATGGAAAGGAAGACCTTCTGGAAATTGGTCTCGTCGTCATCTCCAGGGCTCACTCTAACTATCTCACTGAGGTGATCTATAAGGCTAAGATCCCATGTGTTTTTCTGGTTAATTTTCTGCGGAAAATAAGCAATTTTTATCAGTAAAATGAGAAGTCTAAAAAATTCGGAGCGAAAAATCCTAAGTAAAACCACAAAAGGATCAAAGCAACACGAGTAGGAGAGAAAATGGGGTGCACACGTTTTCGCTGGCGAGCTTGATGCAGTTGTGGAAAAGTTCCATGATTTGTCCGCGGTCCAAGATATCGCTTCTGCCTTCAAAAGAGGGAGGGTTGGGGACTGCGGACTTGCGGCGCACAGAGGCAGCACGGGCGGCGGCGCGGGCCTGGGCGCGCTCCAATGCGTCGTCGTTCGAGCCCAGGGGGAACGGCGGGGACTGCAGCCGGGCGGCCATGGGGGTCTTCGGAGCTGCCGGACGCGGCCCTTTCGCCGGCGGCGGAGTGCGGATGCCGTCGTCGCCCATCGATCGGAGCGTGGTGGAAGCCGTCGGAATTAGAATTCAAGTTCCCTCTCTTTTTTCGAGGAGAATTTTCTGCAATTTAAAGCGCCTCTTTTTTAACTTCGAAGTATTTAACGTTACGGGCCGGGTTTAGAACAACGAAGTCCAATACGTTTCACGTTAATGGACCGGGTTTGCATTAAACAGGCCGGAGTTAGATCCGGAATAGAACGACTTTGAGATTCGTGCATCTAAATTGATGGGCTCTAAAGGGAACCCTCTCGATCTTTCGAAGCGCGTACGCACGCGCGTGGGTAAGCGATCGATTTCTTCTCCAACAAGAAGCGTTATATCACGCCTGCAAATTGATCGATCCCATCTCGTATTCCACCGACGAACGAAGAACACGAACCGACGAGGGGTGGAACTCTTCCCTACGCTCATCGCACATTCATCGATTTATTGGTGGTGTTCCTTCTATCGATCCAATCCTGTTAAGGAGAACAGGGCCCGAAAGGGGCAAATCGCACAAGGGAAAGGTTCGAATCGATCGGCATGGATTTTGAGCTGCGGATGGCGCGGGAGAAGATAGAGAGGGAGCAGAGGGAGCGCAAGCAGCGGGCGAAGGCCAAACTCGAGAGGGAGAAGCGGGCCAAGGCAGAGGCCGCCCGCCAGAGAGAAGCCGTCGAAGTAGCCCAGCGCTCCAAACGCCTCGACGCCGCTCGCGTCCAACTTGAGGTGGCGTCTCTTCTTCATCATCCGATAGCTTAGCCCTCTATCTCCTGTTTGTTTCTGTAGATTATTGATTGCTCTTTTTGTTGCGTTTGGTTTATCCATCTGTGGATTAGTGCAAAATTTTCCCTAAATGATGGAGGATAACATATATTTGGATCCTGTTAAGAAGTGCAAAATTTTTCCTTCATGATGGACGATAAACATGTATATGGATCCTGGTTAAGAACCTGTTGCCTGTTTGGTGAAGCAAGTTCGTATTTTGCTAATTACAACTACAGTGGCTTCTTTAGATTATCTCATCTACGAAATTTTATTTTAGAAACTTTATCCTTCAGGTGTTAGATAATCGTGCTAGTTGGTTTAGTCCGTCCACTTAAATGACAAAAGGGGATTGGTCTCAGAATTAATGCAAATTGTATTTATTTATTACGAAAAGAGTATATAATAAGGTTTACAAGCAGGCCAAGAGCATTTTCATTAGCTGTAGAAACACTAGAAAGTGATTTAGCTTTGTTGTTGATCTTATGTGGAGAATTAGTGACGGAAGGTCTTTTTTGGTTTTGTGAACTTATGGACGTTTGTGCGATTGAGGGATGGTTGAAGTTACTACTTGCTAGGTAAAGTAATTGATTCATAATAAGGATGAATCCATTTTTTAAAGTAATGTAGAGACAGACTCTTAGGATTAATTCAGTTATTTGACTACATGTGCGATCACATATGATTACATTTTGCAATATTTAAGCCTTTTGTTATGATAAGCTCTGATTGGTGATTGTTGTGGTTGATTTTTTGACGTGCGTTCCAATTGTGATATGAAACCATGATGCTTGTGATATGGAACCATGATGCTTCATGATTATGTTGTCATGCTTCATGTTGCATTGCTGCAACCGAACTGGTCATTTGTCATCATTTTGGATCCAATCTGACAATGGTTGCGTTTGTTCTTGCCTGTGTTTATTCCTCCTTTCTGTAGTAAAATGTATATTTTGATGACTCAACCTTGTTTAGAGTGTTTGACTCAATTTTGGAGCAGGAAAATATTTAGGGAGATTTTAATTTAATGGTTCAACATGTCACCTTTAGTGACTACTCTGTGATGTCTTACTTTGATGAATGCTAGTTATTCTGAACCTCTATCTGCATGAAGTGAATTAATATCATGATGTTCTTGCAGGCGGAAAGACAAATGGAAGAGAGCATGCTTATTGGAAATGGAATAATGTTTTCTAAAACTTTTGAAGCTGTACCATTTAATGGTTTTGGAGACAAAATTAAACTACCACCTTCTTGCTTTCAAGAATTGTCTGATCAAGGTGCTTTGGATAAAGGCCCCATGTACTTCAGATTGTCAATGGTTGATGAATCAGTTGCATCAGATTCCAATGCTACTAACCCAGGGAAGAGCCGAGCAACTCATTCAGGAGTTCTGGAATTCACTGCAAGAGAAGGTTCAGTGGAGTTGCCTCCACATGTATGGAGCAATTTATTCTCTGGTGTTAATCTTGATGTTCCTCTCATTGAAGTACGTTATGTTAGCTTGCCCAAAGGTACTTATGCAAAATTACAACAAGAAGATATGGGTTTCTCTGACATTCCAAACCACAAAGCTGTGCTTGAGACAACCCTCCGAAGGCATGCAACTCTTTCTGAAGGTGAGGTGATCACTGTCAGTTATGGAGAACTAAACTACAAGTTAAGGGTTCTTGAGTTAAAACCATCTTCAAGTGTTTCTGTTCTAGAAACAGATATTGAAGTTGACATAGAGGGTTCTGGTTCTACTCTGGAGAGTAATAAGAAACAGCACGTACTTACACCTCTTGTCTTCGGGAAGGTGGAAAAAGGAGTTGTTGAAGAAGGAGAGTTTAATTACTACAAGTTCTATGTAGAGGATGTGATGTCTGAGAAAGTTGCATCTGGTCAAATAAATATTGAAGTAAGGATTGAGGCAGATCCAGGTGATGGTGATACCAATGTTTATGTATCAAGACATCCAATGATTTTCCCAACCCAGCATCATCATGAATGGTCATCGCATGAGATGGGTTCAAAGGTTTTGTTACTCAGACCAAAGGATCCTAGCCTGGTTGCTGGTACCTATAGCATTGGTGTCTTTGGTTTTAAAGGAATGACAAAGTATCAGATATCTATGGCTTTCAAAGACAATGTCAAGCAAAAGATTGGGGAACATGCTACTGCTCCATCACAAGTTGATTTGGAATCTGTAGAATGCCGAAATTGTAAACATTATATATCCAGCCGTACCATTTTACTCCATGAGGCATATTGTGTTAGGCACAATATCCTTTGCCAACATAATGGGTGTGGAGTTGTCCTTAGGAAGGGGGAAGCAGCAAACCATGTGCACTGCGATAAATGTGGAGAAGCCTTCCAACAGGAGCAGATGGATAAGCATATGAAGGTGTTTCACGTACCTCTCCATTGCCCATGTGGAGTGATACTTGAGAAGGAACAGATGGTATGCAATTTATCCAGTAATTTTTTTATGTGCTATTAACATGTTTACAATATTTTGCTAAGCTTTGTTTTCCATTTGTTTACACTTTTTTTAATTCATTCCATGACAGCATTCTTTTATGATATGAATTCCTAAAGTTAGCCCTAAATCCTAATCAGATGTACGAGTTCAATATGTTTAATCACACAACTCTTCTGCGTTACAACTTTTTAGAAGATGGCATTTATTTTTCATGTATCACATGTATGATGGATCTGTCGATGTTCCTTACTGAACAAATGGTTTGTTTGTCAGTTTATTTCTTTCATAATCCGATGAGCACTAGCTGGTTGGCAATATACTCTTGATTCCTTCTCATTTGGAATTGGTTGTTTACGAGCCACCATCATCTGTGAATACTCGAAATTAATTCACCCTGAAGTCTTTTTACCCCAAGCAACAAGACGACATATTTAATATCCTTCTAATCTAAGTTACTATTTTGGGATGCCTTAATTATTTATGACTCGCTGCACAAAATGCAATCTGCAATAGTACTGCTTGTGAGAAACTCATAGTAGCTGTTGATACACATGGCAGGTCCAACACCAATCCACAACTTGCCCTCTTCGTTTGATAACGTGCCGATTCTGTGGAGATATGGTGCAAGCCGGTAATACGCCTGTTGATGCTCGGGATCGTCTTCGTGGACTCTCAGAACACGAGAGTATTTGTGGGTCTAGAACAACACCGTGCGATTCATGTGGCCGCTCTATCATGCTCAAGGAAATGGACATCCATGTGATTGCAGTGCATCAGAAAAGCTGACTGCTTCGATCCTTTCCTTGGTTGATTCATCTTAAGCTACACATGGAGAAGGAATTCGCCACTTGAATGTTTTATGTATTTATGCTGTGTATTGGCACATCATTATCGCTCAGGTGAAATCCATTTTACATACTCAGTTCTTTGGAAGGCTTGTTGCATTTCGCAGTTGCAACTACAGCATATATTGAAATCCATGCTCGCTTGCTTTTTAAAAATTTATATAAACGAGGGCTGGATAATATGTTCCTTGTTGATCCTTGAGGGTCCAAAGTACCAACGATGTGGAAGGATCTTTATGATATGTGGTATTCCAATTGATTTTTAAGTCAGTGCAAATTATGAAGTGTTTTGTGACAACTGTTGGACAATATTTGAACAATTGAAAATTTTTAAATCTATTTACAATTCAAAGTTTTAACTTAATATTTAAGCAGATAACTGCAACGAAATCCTCTGGTATTTGCATGGGGGAGGCGTTAATTATAAAACTGATCCTGCAGCATCACTGAAGTTTCAATTAGATCTTTTATCCTTTAACTGGTCGATCCTTAACTTAACTAAATTGAATCATGTTCCCAGCTTATATATGAAGTTAAGGACACTGTCAAAAGAAGAACACGGTATTCATATACAGAACAGAGCGATCTCATCACCGTAGGCTTGGTCGTGACAAAATATATACAGGTATCACCGTATCGGTCTTCAAACTGATACAAACTTTAAAACTTTAGGAAAGCAAGCGATTCGTAAGAAGCACAAGGCGACGATGGTGTAGTGTGTGCATTTTACAACATTTTTACAAGGGTGTCTCTACATAACCTTTGCTGCTCTGCTTACTCCTCCCGGGGAATCCACCGGCTCCACCAGAGGCTTTTCCGCCGCCGGTACAGCTCATCCATGCTCTCGTTGATTGTTCTAACGATCTTCCTCTGTAGACGAAGAACCGATGCGAGAACGTTGCGCTGGGCGGCGCTGCCCCTCTTTGGCTCTATTTCCTGTTCATCAGATTGTAGTTCAACTCATAAAGGACTACATATCTTTTCCAGCATGTTAAATGAGCAGTTTACTTGATACATTGCAGGGGAAAAATGCAGGTTCCAGCTGCTATATTCAAAATAGTAACAAAAAGGCGAAATAACAATGATGACGATCCAAAGGAAAAAAAATGCATTCTAATTTGAGAATGTGTTTCTAGTAATCAAAACTTGTCTACTTTACCCTCAGTTCCTGAAGCTGTGCTTCTGTGAAGCCGCCTTCTGATTCTGTCCCTGACTTCGCCATGAGATTGATGACCCACTTGGCAGCTTCACTGTAATCCTTCTGCGTCGCACGATATTGCT
This sequence comes from Thalia dealbata, assembly GCA_030544415.1. Classification (NCBI taxonomy): domain Eukaryota; kingdom Viridiplantae; phylum Streptophyta; class Magnoliopsida; order Zingiberales; family Marantaceae; genus Thalia; species Thalia dealbata. The sequence continues at coordinate 18,395,936 of CM060458.1, forward strand.
GTAGCCTCAAGTTTTGCATTATGGACAGGCCAAGAAGGCCTTCGCGTCGGAAGTACGGATGAGCCAGCGCAGCCCTTGCGCTGGTTCTTTGCCGTGCTTTGAAGCGGACCATGGAAGTCAGGAGCTCCCAGCCAATGCCCCCGTCTATGTCCAACAGTTCAAAGCCTCTGCGAAGGTCTGGACCGGCACGGGGTTCAACTAGATTTCTCCAAGCTTCTAAGTCGTAGTTGCACCTCTTCAGCTGACGGTTGAATTGTATAAGACTGCTGTCAGTTCGTAGTGATGGAAATGCCTGAAGAAAGAAAAATGCAGGAGACTCCATCAGCATTGCTTTTTCTCATTCAATTAAGCAAATACTCATCAAGAATAAGAACTAGGTCCGTCGCTTGAAAATGTTTCTTAGAAGAAAAGGTTTGCAATGATCATGTTCTCTCTTCTAGAAGATCCGTAATGATGTTTAAGAGAAGAGTTAGTTTTAAGTATTGTCCTTTAGATTTTCTTTAAAAAAAAGTCTATGTAGAAACTCCAACAAATGTACCCATATGGGTTGGGTATCATAAGGCATTTAACATCTTACTGAACCTATGTTAATTTCACAATTAAAATGTAGTTGTGAATCCACATCAGCTGCCAAGTGAACAAAATAATACCAATGTCCTATTTTCCCAAAGCTAACCCTAAATCTCGTGCCTGCATGCCAAGAACACAGTTTAGGATTGAAAAAATGATGAGGTAATTTTTGGGAAAAAAAAGAGAAAGGAGTCTAATAAGACCTGTCCACTTGGCAGCTGATGCAGAACACATTCTAATAGGAAAAAGGGAGATACAGATATACAAATAGGTATATTTCGAAAAGAAAAAAGAAGAGTTGTCTGATAAGAAATTGTCCACTTGGCGGCTGATGCAGGACACGTTCTAATAGGATAATTAGCAGATGCAAATGCTAGGACAGATTTGTCACGGTACATCAAAACATAAGATAGTTTTGTTAAACATTGAAAATGTCATGATAGATCCAGAAACAACCTAAAAATAGACAACAGATGGATCCATCGTGCAAGAAAAATCTGTGTTTAAAGAAAAAGCATGTGGTAATGCCAATGGTATGTGTGTTTTAGGTGGGCTAAGACTCGGATAAAAAAAGAATCATAAGGCAAAATAAAATTTATGACATGATTGAAAAGGATTTCTAGTATAAGTACTTACCATTTGCAGGAATATGAGGCCCAAACTGTAAATATCAAATCTGTCGGGTAAATTCAGCTGTAGAAGAGGAAAAAGTACCATGTGTAGTATTATCAGCAGGAAATGAACTGTTTGCACGTATATGATGGAAAAAAGAGGACGGCTTTCAGGCATCACAGACCTGCCACAAAACAGGAGATAAGGCAGTAGCCACTGGTGCAGACGGTGCTGATGGTGTTTGCGTACTCATGATATACTGCTCAGGGGCCGCATACCTGCAATAGGTAGTTGAGCAGTGAACACGTGTTGAAAGGTAATAATCAATTATTTAAAATATTTAGTCACCCAATATGACTTGGTATGTAAGGTTGCATACGAAATGTTCATGAGACGAAGTTTCAAAAAAGATGGAAATACCTTGTTTCAAAAATTTTAAAACCAGATGCAGTGTTATAAAGTGGCGAATAGTCAAAGATGGTAGGTATTGTAAAGTGGGTTGTGAGTAGAAGTTGTGATGTTCCCAATAGATGCAGTGTTGTGAAAATTGGCTCCAACAATCCATCCATGAACACCACAATGAACAGCTAAAAAACAATTACATACTTCCCTCACCTCCCATACTAGTTTAGAATATCCCACAAGGTTAATGAATAGGCTAAAATTGCTATTTGCATTGCCATTTCTTCCTCTTCGCTTTCCAACTATTATTTTTCTTTTGAACCCCTCTTCTGCCACAATATATTCCAGCGTAACAAGCTTTTTTTTGTTGGGAGAGTCGGAATGGTACCGATAGCACATCGGTACCGTCAAGTGGAATATCAGTACTCCCTCAAATATCGAGATTTTAATCTTTGATAAAAACTAAATCAATCCAACTCTAACATGCATATGAGAGAAAAAACCATTGATTTATCCCATAGACTTATAAGCTTATATTCACATAACTACTATTTTATGTGAAACTGGATTATCAAAAGCACCAAAGAGATCAAATGATAAAAAGAAGTTAAATTGGATGCACTGTTAATCTACTCAGTTATATAAAACCATGTACCATGGCAAGTATTAATTCTAGTACAGCACCTAGGAACTAATTTGACTATTCAGGAAAGAAAGATAACAGTCCAAATGCATTGTCATCTTTTAAAAATGTAGGTATGTATCAATTACCAAGTCTTTACCTCTTAAAACTATAACTATAGCAGGATAGAGATGTTCTTTTACAGCAAAAAGAATTTTCTACTACAATAGATTGCTAGCTTTCTGTTCTTCAAAGCATCATTCCAGATCGCATTCTGCTACATTGAAGAATTTCAACAAGATTCTACTAACTAACTAGCGAATGTATATAAGCAGAGAGTGGATATTCAAGGTTGAACAAACTAGTTGGGATCTAATTTGGTCGAGGAAGAACGTATCCTACAGTCAATTTACTTAAAGATGAGCAAGTTGAATTGTTTGTTAAGTTTTAAAGAAAAAAGACCAGTGTGCTGGATTTTCACAACTTACTAGTTACACTGCACGTGCTATATGGCACTTCATTATTTAAGTTCAATTAACAGTATTCCAATCCTTAAAATTTAAAACATGTAAGCTGGGTCAATAGAAGAAAATATGTTCACATAAAGAAGCAAACAAATAAATGGTCAGAACAGAAGTGATAACTGATAAGTGTCATAATCTACCGTGGGTCCAAAAGGAACTCCTTCGGGATGTAGTTTATGCCAACTCGTAAATCTGCTGCAGCTCCCAGGTCAATGATTTTGAAGGAACGGGCTTCTGCAAATAGTTGATTGAAAACCATCTCATATCAGTCTATCAGTTGATGTAAATTTCACTCACATGATAATTTATACCTTCTGAGAAAATCACATTTTGAGGTTTAATGTCCCTGTGAACAATCCCTGTTGAATGAAGTCCATCCAAAGCAAACAATAGTTGCCTCATAATTGTTTGAATGATTTTGTTCTCTCTTTCTAGGCCCTTGGGCAAATCTTGAACTTCCCCAAGAATCTTAGCCTCTACCTGAAGAAAATGATATTAGAACTACAACTGGACAGAATCTGTAGAGAAAATCAACCCTGAAAAAACAGTAAGCAAATCTTTGATAAACTTTCAGAAAAATATTAATCATCTCCAGATTAATGTGAGCGCTTTAACTGTAGCCTAAAAAAGATGAATTTTAAAATGACTTGAATAAGCAGGCCTGTTAACGACGCCTAGCTAATTGATCTCTACATTGTTTCATAACTAAGTTAAGTTGATCTAGGAATCTCTGTTAAACGCATAGCTTTCTTAGAAACTTTTTTTTTTAAAGAAGGAAGGCTTGCTAAGAAGTTACTTGAACACTTATTAATATTCAGAAATTAAAAAAAATGACTTGGACACTTCTGAATATGCAAAAGGGAAAATATATATTATGTTCAAGGGTGAAGAAAAAAGGGATCAATTCCCAACAACCAGCAGCATGAGCCAAAATTAAGCAATAACAGCATTATTATTGTAATATTACCATTAAGGATCCACCGTTTTATTCATTTAGCTAACAATTAAAAGAAGTTCGGTAGTGTTAGATATTAAAAGAAAGCTAAAGCAAACGTCAAATGGTCTTGACTCTTAGATATTGTAGCTTCTTGGTTTACGTTTTCCGTGTCGTTTGTTATTCTTGATGGTGTTTTATGCAACGTATTGGCATTGCTAGGAACATCTAGAAGAAAGAGCATATTGCTGTAAAGCTATTCGAATTTTTTCTTGTTACATTCAGTTACAAAGACCGATTGATCAAAGCAATATCTATCCTACTTTTAAATTCATTAGATTTGGCCAAATAACACTCGTCCTTTTTTGCCCATGTAAGAGACAAAAAACTTCAAAATTTTGGTTCTCTTCTTGATTTCGACAAGAAGGATCCCATTGAGAAGTGTAAGGTCCTGCTCTAAACAACGATTCAAAGAACCCTCTAAAAGAAAATTAATGATCCCAAGGCTTGCACAGCATGAGCAAAAGAAAATATAGAGAACTTCAGTATGGTACTGACATTATAAGGAAACTCTTTGCTTTGCATCAAATCTGTGAGTGTATCTTCACCCTCAAAACGCCAAATAAGCCAGTACTCACCTCCCGATTTCCCTTTAGGCTTACTCTGAAAAGCAACAAATGGAAAATTGTCATTCAACCGATGCCTTACCATCCATCCAGGCTAAACTAAATAAAATGATCATCCACAGCGTCAGTGAAGACCAGCACCTCAAGGAAGCCATATAGGAAATCTGCACAACTGCTAGAACAAGCTCGTCTCACACGCTCATTCATCCATATTTCAACTGCTCCATACTCAGTTGCTTTCTTTAATACCAAATCACCTTCCTTTTAACAAACAAAGCACAAGGAGGTTATAACACTATTCCAATAAATGATAATTAGGCAGATTACGGTCATATCTCCATTGCACACACTAGATTTTTTAACTTTCAAAACTTTAATGGCAAGCGCGAAAGCAGTAAAGCCAAAACTTGAATCAAGAATGACTCTGTTGCAGATTTAATTTTAAGAAAAGCACAATTTTTGTTCAGAGGATATTGAGGAAGGTTAACTCGGATGCGCACCTTGATTGAAGGCTTCGGCTTCGACAAGTTAACCTTGTAGACGACGCCGAAGGCGCCTTCACCAAGCTTTTTCCCCAGCACAATATCATCCTGCAGAAGAGAAGCAAGTGAAATGAAGTGGCCCAAAGTATTCGGGCAAAGTGAAAGCCGAGACCTTGCGGAAGGACGGACGGAAGAGGCGCTCAACGAAGGCGAGTACGAACATGTCGAAGAAGCCGGGGGCGACGCCGGGGGTGGCCCAGAGGTAGGAGACGGCGGCTAGGGCGAGGGAAACTCCAGGGGCGGTGAGGGTGAGGCCGGTGGGGCGGGGGAGGGTGCTGCGGTAGATGATGTCGCCGCACTCCATGACGGTGCAGGGGAGTCCCACGCCGACTCCGACGAAGAGGTCGTGAAGATGCGCCGCGGCCCGGACCGCCCTGCGGCGGCGAGGGGATGCCGTGGGAGGGGGCCTAGGGCGGGCGGGGGCGAGGCTCCGGCGGCCGTGGAGGAGTGTGGAGGAGGGGGAAGGGGAAGGGCCGAGGCGGAGAGCGCCGGCCGTCGCCATTGGTCATGCGGATTTGTGGCGGTTATGCAACGTTAAATTAATAAAAAGAAAAATAAGGTGGGAAGCGTGGAGCTGCTGCTGTCTTCCTCCACCAAATAATATATCTTCTTTATATATATATATATATAATTTCAGAGATAAATATTAGTGATAAATTATTAATTTTATAATTAATTAAATGTTAAAATATTAAAAATATTAAATAATTTATCACTAAATATCTAAATATATAATTATAGGTTTAAGAAAATTATTAAACTAAACATGTGTTTCTCTATTTTTTTTTAACTTAACTAGCTAATCAAGATCTTATCATCCTCTCTCTTGTAGAACTAATTACTTTATAAATATAATTTTACTATTTCTAATCAAAATAGTAAAATTTTATATGGTACTAAGAATATATACCTAGAAAAATATATACCTAGAGTAATTGGCTTTAGGAAATTATAGATTCTAGTATTTTTTTTAAAAAATAATTAATTATTAAAAATATCTAACTATATAGTTATAAGTTTAAAATAAATTATTATTATTATTATATACGTAGAGGGAGGGGAAATGGAAGGCAGTGTATGTGGCGGAGAGGAGGAGAAGAGACTTTGAATTCCAATTGTTATACTGCAAACGTGTGGATGCTTTTGATTCCATATATCCCTACTCTCTTTTTTTTCTTATTTATTTCCTTTCCTTCTAATTCTTTTAGATTTTTTCTTCAGAAGAATCATCTCTGTTTATTATATTTTGTCGCATATAGCAAAAGAAGTTTTAATTGAACTAAAATATTTTATTTTCCAAAAAAAAATAGTACTCTTTAGAAATGGGGGTAAAATATTCTTAAAAAAGGGCTCAGGTATATTATATTAATAAATTAAGAAGTTGTATTTTAAAGATTATTTACAGTCATAAAAATAATGAGACTTTTAATGGTGAATAAATATGGAAGGTAATGGAGATAATAATTAAAGAAGTATGGAAAATAAATAAATAAACAGGTAGAGGAGATGAAAGCAGTTGCTGCTGCTGCATTAATTTAGTCAGTCGGTCAAATTCCTTGAATCCTTTCGACAATGTTGAAGAGACAACCCCAACTCACAAAACGTCAGGATACATACTGCATTATTTATCCTTGCCTTTCCCCAAAAGCAAGAACAAAAAGAAAAAATTCCTAGAAAGAAGAATAAAAAGGATCAAGGAGATCTATCTCAATCCATACTCTAACTATTGAATCCCTCATCTGTATATACACCACCACATATACATTACAAGAACAAAGAAGAAGAAGAAGGTGCGCTTGGCGCTGCTGCAAATGGAGATGATCTCCACTCTGCAAGTACTCCATCATCCCTCCTTCGCCTTGTAGCCTTTGGGAGGCAAAAAAAAAAAGGAAGAGAAGAACGGAAAGCGGTGGTTCGTCAGTCATGCCAGCAAAGGAGCATGACGACGCAGCGCCTGATGATGTAAAGCCTGGCCTTCTGCTCCCTCAGCATTCTGCTGAGGCCCCCTCCGCCCTTGGACGACGCCCTTCCTCGTCGTCGTCCGCCGCCGTTCATCTTCGCTATGCTCGCCATCGATCGTTGATGATGATGTGAGGGGGATCGGATCGATGATGATGAGGAGGAGGAGGAGGAAGATGTGAGGGATTGGAAGAGGAAGGCGTAGTTTTATAGAGGAATCGTGGGAGGGGTGGAGGAAGGAAGAAACAGCTAAGCGGAGCATGGAATGGAAGAGAGAGGAGGCATGTGAAGTCCTCCTCCTCGCCCACTTCACGCTGGCTGATGAGTTCCAAGGGGACAAAGATATGATTTCTTGTGTTGTTTAATCCATCTCTCTTTCTCTCTTTTCTCGCTTGTTATGGAGGGATGTGAAGAACCACCAACAAAGCTGAATCATGAGCCTAATAAATTAATTTGCAGAAAAGAAAGGAAGAGAGAGAGAGATGGAGGCAAAGAACAAATGGTTTATAAATATATATTGTAAGATAAAATATATGCACAGACACCCTTTGTAATTCATATTATTCGAAAGTTTCCAAACTACTTATAATCTGCCCCCTTTAGTTTTCATATCTGCAGATTATTAGTGATTTTTGTTAGAGAATATTTTGGGAACGGAGTAATAGGGGTGGAATGAGATTTCACCATAAATCTTGCTATAGGATTAATTATTTTGTTTTTTTTAATAAGTAATAGGAGTGGAATGAGTATATATATTGGAATAGATAATTAAATAATTTGAATGGATTTGTTGCATAAAGATTAATTAATTTGTTTGGATAATTTTCTGATCTTGTTGGTTCAGAACCAGACATATGGACATGATTAGCACAATAATATGTGATGTGATGATGGCAACTAATTGAATTAATCAAATCAATGTGGTAGCAGTAGTATCAAAACAACAATCATTAGTTCAACTTTATGTACCACTTAATTAATTAATTAATATTGCAGTTGATTCCCATCATTTGGTTTGGTGGCTTCACCACTTACAAGGATAATTTACTTTTATGTATTTTTTTAAAAATAAAAATTATATCTATTTCAATATTATACATAAAATCGATAGAAGAGGAGAGATAGTCAAATAATAATTACTTATATGAGCTAATAAGAGGTATCATTTAAAGAGATAAATTATTTCATTATACTCTTTGATATTAGAGATATGTTTAAATTATATTTATCTAACCCAATATATGATAGATGATCAAAGTGGAATGCATCACTTAGGCTCAGATCTATAATATAGTATGGTTCTCCACTATAAAAGTTCATCAGCTCCAATACTTAAAGGAGACAGTTAGTATTCGAGAAAAGTGAGTTATTACATAATAATAGAACTGAATACTTAAAGGAGACAGTTAGTATTCGAGAAAAGTGAGTTATTACATAATAATAGAACTGAATGGCTGATTGCTAAACTATAAATAATATTGATTAATGGATTTTGTGGATGCTTAGTAAAATAATATTTTCATCTCCTCTTTTTTTTTTTTTTTAAGACTTTCATAATTCACTCTTGAGACACTAGTTTGGTAACACCGATGATATTATATTGTAGAACTTCATTGAATATTGATTCTTTCCGATGCATTATTATTTAATTAGGAGTGTCTCGTACTGTGATAAATATTTCAAGAATTTAAGAATACAATACAAGAAGATGAACCATATGTTAAAATATTTTAAATAAAAATACATAAAAAATTTGAAGGACCAAGTTGGATAATTTCTTTAAAAGAAAATTTGATAGAAAATTGAAAAATTGAGCTAGCAAAACCATTGGGATTCCAATATTTTAAAACTAAAACAAGTTGCTATTGTTGCTGGTAGTGGTGGTGGTGATGTTGTTTACTTACTCCCATAAAAGAGAGCTCACTTCTCCCAGCAACTCCAGCTGGAGAACACTTGACTTCATCAGCACTCGGATCAACTCAAATAGTTTAATTAGATCAGGAGATTAAATAGCAGTCACTTGGCTAACTCCAGTTGCTCCTTCCGACAGCGAGAACGACAGCATTTAATCTAATGTCGATATGCTCGTTGCGTCTCTTAACGAAATATGCTACATTATTAAAAGTAGGAGAAGAGGAGGAGGCTGCTCAAGAAGAACAACACACAACCACCCTTAATTAGTTGTGCTTGGAATTTTCTCTGTCCATGCCGCCAATAATTAAATTAATTGTCTCAGAAGAAACCACCGAATCTTTACATCTTTTATTATAAGGGGGGAAATAGAGGAGGATCATATCTTCTTTGATCTGATTGCGGCGGCTACACTTGCATGAATTGGTTGGACGCTGCTTACTGATTTCCAAGATTAGTTCACTAGTAAAAACCATACTCCACCTGCACAAGGCAAGTTTAAGAATGAAATTTTTTGACAAGTTGAAAAAGGTACTGCTCCTCCTCTGGAATCAGTGTGTATGTATGAATGAATGTAGGTAGTCTTCATTTAAACATTAGGAGTAAGGGGGGAAAAAAAAGTGGGTTTGAATTGAAAAAGGAACCAAGTAGAGAAGCAGCAGTGAGCGTCCAGTAGGTGAGCGGGTGATGGAGCATGTGAAGATTTGGAAGCTTGTCCTCAAAAGGTTTGACAGTCTTGTTTACAGTGCTGCAATCTTTTTGATTCCATCCTCCATTCTGCCTGCGGTGACCTGGTGAGGTTTGTCTCCGTCTCCAACTCCAAAAGAAGGCAACAAAGCAGTGCGGATGTGTGCCAGGATAGAATACATAGGATGTGAGATGTTGGTTCATTATTTAATTACCTACTTGCATCCTATTACTTTATTACCCAATCTTCCATCTTTATTTTATTATTCTTGTCATTATAAAAGCTTTTTTAGAGTATCTAAATTTCCATAATATCAATTGATCCATTCATGACTTGAACCTGAGCTCATATCACTCCCTTCCTATTAAAACCAAGGCTTGGGATCTTCCTATTCTTAATTTCCAGCATAAAGGTGCAGCTCATGCTGTCTGCTTGTGCTGGAGAACATTTTTTTGAAATTGGTCAAAAGGTTGACCACCATCAATTATTTGTCAGCTAAACAGTGACCACTTGGAAGGTAAACTAAAATGGTCAGAAGGTCTAAAGAGACATGACACGATGCATGATGCTCCATGTGCAGCTGCTTAAAAACTTAATTAACAACTTAGCCCGTGCTTGTGCAGAACCATTAGCGATACCATCTTTGCAGGTTCACTTCTACAAGTTCAAAACGATTAAAAATGAGGTGCTCCCAAAGAAAGCCAAAACATTAACAAAAAAGACCATGATTTATCCTCAAGGAGCAAGGAATTGTGCAAGTTTTACTTCTACAAAGGTAAATTGAGGAGCTCAAAGTGTAGTATCATAAGCAAAGTGTAGAATAAAAAATGAGGTGCTCACGAAGAAGGTCAAATGATTAATAGAAGAGCTTGGAGAATTCAACTAACAGAGCAAGGAAATATGCAAGTTTAGTTCTCTACAAATTCAAACTAAAAGAAGAGGCGCCCACAAAGAGGAATCATAATCCACCAAAAAAAGAACTTGAATTATCCCAACAGAGCAAGGACTTGAGCAAGTTTACTTCGAGAGAGTCAAACAATAAAAAAATGAGGTGCTCACAAAGAAACCCAAAATATTAACAAAAGAACTTGATTTCTCCTTGCGCACGGCAAGGAGTTGTACAATTTACCTCTACAAAGTCAAAAGAATTAAAAATGAGGTGCTCACAAAGAAGGTCAAGTCATTAATAAAAGAACTTAAATTTCCTCCCAACAGAGCAAGGAAGAGGAAATTAATCAAACATTAGTATTGTACCAAATTAAAAAGAGAATAAAAACTTAATTTTTCCATACACACAACCTCTCCTTTGATCCACCTTCCCAGCCTCTATTTATAAAAATTAAAAATTTAAACAGGTTTTTCAAAATTATCGAACCATAAGGATGTCATAAGAGCATTAATAACAAACAAATCATTCTAATATCAATCACTTAGATGGACCTCTACATATCCAAAAGGGTATATTAATCCTTGAGCTGCAGATATATAAATTATTACCATATTTATAAACATGAACAAGTTAAAATTTGTAAGCATTTCTCCGGATGCATATCTACAAAAGCAGGTTTAGTCATCCGAAACCTCTAGAGAAGGCACACCAAGATACAAATTTCTCATCAATTTCTTGCAAGATCTGAAATGATACAGCACACATGAGAGACCCTGAGGTGGAACACGTCCCTGCAGTGCTTCCAATTAGTAAAACTAAAATTTGCCAGAAAAATAAGGGAGAGAGGACATAAACAACCATAGCTAGAGAATTGTCGCCAATCAATACATACACAGCTGATATTTGATAGCGCTGGGGAACAGATATGAATTTCCTTTTTACCACTATTTGCAACCTTTTTTTCTTTCACCTTGGACCTGATAGCTCTACTGCATGAAGATTGTCAGTAGAATCGATGATCCATTCAGAATTGGAGTGTGGAGCCCTCTCAAACTCTTGGCGCACCACTTCTACCTTCTGCCACTCTTCCCATCGCTCAGTGAGACCATCGCCTTCGAGCATCCGCACGACTTCTGACATTTTAGGGCGATCTGTTGGGGAGCCTTGTGTGCAGAGCAGGGCAACCTGGATAAGAGCTTCCACCTCGACCTCTACGTAGTGATTCTGTAAATCCGGGTCCACCAGCATGTCCAGCCTTTTTTCCTTCAATAGTCCTTTCACCTGAAAGTGACACGGGGATTTTGTTTTGAGATGCTGCTAATACTTGGCAATCAGCATGAACTTTGTTAAGAGCTGTAACATTCACCAGCCTACTCAAAGACATTGTCTTACCCAGTCAAGCAACATGACATCATCATCATTCGCAAGCCTAGCAAGATCAAAAGCCCTCTGCCCGGTAATGAGCTCCAAAAGCATGATCCCATACCCGAACACATCTGTTTTTTCTGAAGATTTTCCAGTGGATAGGTATTCTGGAGCAATGTGTCCAATTGTTCCACGGACGGCAGTTGTAACATGTGTATCCTTGTAGTCCATTAGTTTGGCCAAGCCAAAATCGCCAACAACAGCCTCAAATTCCTCGTCTAATAAAATATTTGCAGCTTTGACATCACGATGAATAATCTTTGGATCACAATGATCATGCAAGTATGACAAGCCTCTTGCAGATCCCAATGCAATTCGTCTTCGTGTCAGCCAATCGAGTGGAGCTTGTGATGGAGGTCGTTCTGCATAAAAGCAAAACCAAGAAATACAGTTGTCACTTCAACTAACTGAAAATTTTCTCCTGTATGCATACATGCGGTGTTGAAGATACCTCTCAAGCAAGATGCAACACTTCCATTGACCATGTACGGGTAGACAAGCAACCGTTCAGTTGGAGTCATGCAAAAACCACGAAGACGAAGCAGGTTCCTGTGAACTGCCATGCTAATCATCTCAACTTCTGTCTGAAACTGAAGCTCCCCTCCTGGAGTGCGCTCTTCCTTTAATCTCTTTACTGCTACTAATGTACCATCCACAAGACGTCCCTTGTAGACCTTCCCAAAACCACCTCTACCAAGAATATTTTTGTTGCTGAATCCATCAGTAGCAACTTGCAACTCACGTAAAGAAAACCTCTTGAGTTGGCCGAGATGAACTTCTGGGTCTTCCTCAGCTGTGCAACACAAATCCAAATAACCACCATATTTGCAATATTTTTTATTGAATGCTTCAAATGAACTAACCAGGTACATCAAAGAAATGGTCTTGTGGTTTGCGACGACGCCACCATGCAAATCCAATGGCAGGTGCTGCAAACAGCAAAGCAGCACCCGCAGCAACTCCTCCAGCAATTGCTCCTGTGCTGGAGATACCATTTCCTGTTTAACGGTAGCAAGCACTAGTTACTTTCAGTGTTCTATTTTCTTGGTTCATCATGGTTAATGGCCGTCTGAAATAAACAAATTACACAACAAAATTTTATAGTATTGTATTTTGGTTACAATGTTTACTGGCTTGTCCGAAGTAATAGCAGTCTTATTGCCAACTTGTATTTATAGGCTCAGTCAGAGTACTAAGTTAAGAACACATGCCTTGATAATGCTCGGGAAATTATTCATTTTTATTTACAGTTAAAGTGCCCTCTCCCTGCAGTATAGGGTAACCCCGGTTGCAGCACCTCTATTTCAGAAATTACCTGTACACCTCTTAAATTTCCAATCACCACTCCCGAAAATGTGATAAATTTGTTAATCGAATAATAAATTATTTAGTTAAGATAATCCATGTCATATCCACATTATCTTCTCCCCTGAGCTCGCTCCTTTCCTGAGCAAAATTTCCAATTCAGTATCGTTTTCCAGCTTAAACTAAAAACTAAATCTCTCTCAGAACACGAGAATACATGAAAATATATACAAATATGACACGAATATATATAAAGACATACTCCATATATTACTTACAAGGATATGTATTAAGTCAATGAATATTGCTACTGAAGGATCACTAAAAAAAATTAAAAATTTAAAAGGTACCTACATAATCCTTGGTTCAACAAGACACATTGCCCTCGATAGAGCTCAATTGCAAGCAAAGATACATGTGCCATCGTGGTTAACACAAAGTAGTTGCCAAGGATAAACTTCAACAAGTGTCTATTTTCAGATATTATAGACAGAGAACTTTTCCTTGATGCAAACATACGTATTGTGTTAATACTCTTTGTTGGATCGCAAGAGGAGCAATAGAAGTTTCTTTCAGATGTGGTATTATTCCTACCATAATCGAGCAAGTTTTTGTTGAAATTCTTAATGCGAAACAAGCAAACCATTAGAATGCTTTTAGAATGCACGCCTTAATCATTACCTGGTGAAGATATTGGTGCAGGAGGATTATATGGAGGAGGTGGAGAAAATGGAGGAGAGCCGGGACATGGTTTTGTGGTCCCAGGTCCACATAATAGAGGATTGTTAGCAAAACTGCAATTTGCGAATATAAAGTAAATACTAGAATAATTTATTAGAATTTTCATAATCTCTATAATTAAAACTAGTAGAACACCTGATGGGAGTGAACAGAGAGAAAGAGCCAGTTGATGGAACTTCTCCAGACAGATTGTTGTTAGATAGATCCCTGCATATTATTGTAACTTCACATCACAATTGAAGAACAAAATTGACTAAAAAAATACAAAATAAAGATCGATGGAAGAAATGGGAACTTAGGCAACTTACAGAACTTGGAGGGAGTTGATGTTGGTCAAAGATTTTGGAATTTGACCTGACAAGCTATTGTTATTAAGTCGGCTGCCCATGCACAGACAGTACAATAAACAACAGATTATGAAGCCATATTTTATTTGTTCAATAACATTAGGCTATACGTGCATGATGCTTCCAATATGTGAATAATATATGAAGCATGGAAGAGAAAAGCAAAAGAGCAATTACACGAGTTTTGTGTGGTCCGAAAGTAGGATATATATATATATATAAACACACACTACGAGGCACATCCATCAGCATGGTCTACAAAAAGATCACTTATTTATTATGGAAACAATTAAGGATAAGACTGCAAACATTGACTCCAATCATACTGTTCACTACACCCCCAACTCGGTGTTCCTCCTCCATCCCTCCATCTCAATTTCCTCCTTTTTATTTTCCTCTATTCTTCTTCCCGGAACCATAAATAGCTTCCCTTATTTTTCCTACGAGGCACATCCATCAGCATGGTCTACAAAAAGATCACTTATTTATTATGGAAACAATTAAGGATAAGACTGCAAACATTGACTCCAATCATACTGTTCACTACACCCCCAACTCGGTGTTCCTCCTCCATCCCTCCATCTCAATTTCCTCCTTTTTATTTTCCTCTATTCTTCTTCCCGGAACCATAAATAGCTTCCCTTATTTTTCCTCATCTCCCTCTGCTTCTCCTTTCCTTTGTCACACTATTCCTCTATCTTGTTCTTCCCCTTTTGCTGCATAGCCCAAGGGTCGTTCCTCTTCGTTACCTTCATAAATTGCTGGCCTAGAGCAGCTTCAGGCCCATATTATGTCTAGTTTATTCTTTTATACGTACATAAGTGAGATTCTTAGACAATGTCATGTTCATTTCTCTTATATTCACATATGTGAATTTCATAAATACTATTCTGAACTACCAAGGTTCTGCAAAACCTACTTATGAGCTTTTTACATATAACATCTTAACTATGTTGCAGGAACCTACAATTATCCATGAACCTAGGCCATGGTCCAGATAGGTTGAGTTTTCTAGTTAGCATCTAGTATTGAATCTGGGGGTGGGATCAGCAACCCAGAATGCAGAATCACTTGGCATTGGTGAATTGACTCACGTATGGATGGGTATTAAAAATGTCCCTTTCCCAAACCCTACATCAATTATAATCTGTCATCAAACCAAGCCTTATTATTATCCTCACACATTAGGGCTCCACCATCAAAGTGGAAGACGCGGGCAAGCATAGTACAGCAAATTTTGAATTAAATATGTTCAGCATGGTAAATTTGTCCTATTGCAGTTGCAGTGTAAATTTTTTTCCCTTTTCCCCACTGAAATTTTTATGTTAAGCGGACAATAACTTCACTAAATGTTCATGTGTCGTTTAGTGTATGTATGTCTTGTGTATGCATAATAATGTTATAAAAAAAATTAATTTGAAATTTGTTAAAAGTAATATTTTAAAGTTTATGGTATTAATTTTTTTATTTTAATATTATAATAATTTTGTAGGATCTTGCTATCCTATGATTTGATCCTACGGTTAGGATCCTATGATTCCATCTGGTCCCTGTATGATGACCTTCATCATAACCACCTTGTCTCTTCCCTCGGTTTGATGCCATGACGAGATTGTATCAAGTGAAAGCACTTTCTAAGTTCTTCAATATCTCCAATTCTTTGCTTAATGTAGGTCGTACTACAAAATTTATAAATTAATACAAGTAAAACGGAGATACTATTCAAATTTTCACCTTTTGTTACTTACACGTTTTCCATCTATGTAAAATTAGTAATGGTTATGGCCTTTGGAATTCAAGCAAATAAATTAACCAAAGAAAAGAATGGCACTACACTTGCTTCGTTCATACATTTAGTGTGAAACTGGAAATTGTTAAATCGTGCATTAATTTTATGTTTAAAATAGTATGGACACAAATATATCAAAAAAAGCTAATCCAAGATATATCTCAGTTATCATACCACTCTGCTCCTAGATTGTCACAACCATAACGGCATGTGGTTGTTTTGCAAAACAAGATTAGGATAAATGCAGTATTTTGCTTTTCATCATTTGAAATTAATCACAAATATAATGTTACTAAATCATAATGGTCAAACATTCTAATCACTATGCATTGCAGTTGTCACAGAAATGCTTGGTAAACACAATGTTATTAAACAATGACTAGTGAACAAAAGTGGAAAGGCTTCCGAAGTAAGATATTTTATCGTTCAAGCTTTCCCTTAAGTAGAGATGAATCACGATTAGAACTACTATATCAAATCTCAATGTGCCAAATAAGTAACCATGTACCACAAAAGAAATATGTTTAGATAGTCAGCCATATAACAAAAATACCTTTTTTTAAAAAAAGATATATTTAAATAGTCAGCCATATAGTACACAAAATGTACATCCCTCTAGTTAGAGTAATTGGGCTCTATAATAAATCATTGAGAAACAAAAGACTACAGAAATAATTTGTATAACTTGAAAACGATAAAAAAAAATACTATGCAAAGATAAGCAGGAAAAGAAAAGTCAAATGAATGAGCTGAAGGATGAGTTTTTCATACAGAAAACGAAGCTGCGCAAGATTTCCCAGTGTATCAGGTATCACTCCAGTGAAATTGTTCAAGTAGAGATCTAAGCTCACTAGGTTTGTCAGATTCCCAAGTTCAACAGGTATTGTTCCACTAATGTTATTACTGTAGATTTCCCTGTCATCAATGTAAAATATAAAATTATCACTAAATGTTTAAAAGATCAGTATTATAAGTAATATTAGGAGAACATGGTGCAGCAGAAACCAAAATTGTGAAAATATGTGAAGCTTCGAATAGCTCTTAATATGAATGTGCTTAACTTGTGTTTTTCATACTGATGTTTTGACTTTGGCTGATGAAAACTACCTGAGAAAACAAAGGTTTTAGCCGGTGTCCCTTATTTACCAATTTGTATTGAGATGCTAAAATGGACTCAACATTACAAACACAACAGTTACAGCACCTTTGTTATCAACAGATCTATAAAGAGACTGATTTGTTATTTTTACTACAATTTCTCAGCAAATTAGTCAAAATGTCATGTGGTTGATATGATATATAGCATGAAAGTCACTTTGGGTCTTTTAACTAACCCACAATCAAGCTTCTGCAACTATCTACTTCTGTTGCAGCATCAGACATCAACAATTCCAACAAGGTCTAACTTATAAAACATTATCATGATTGCCAAATAAGAAATAAGTATTTTAAAATGGCCATGGAAAATAAATGTTGATCAACAATGTCCAAGGTGAGCATGATACCGTTTTTCTCAAAACTGATTGAATAGAAGCCCGATGGTGCATATGCCAGAGATCAAACTTGTTGAGAACCAGACTAGCTAAAAATGTTATCGTACCATTAAGCTCGAATGTTAACGGTGAATCTTAGGGCTCCAAATAGAGAATCCAAGGTAAACTGAAAAGGAAGAGAAGGGAGAAGGAGAGGAAAAAATATTAAGGATAGCAGAGAAAGGAGGGAGAGGATGAGGGAAAGAGAAGCTTTTTCTTTCTCCTTTTCTACTTCATCTTCTTCAGTTTTGTTTGTCCTTCATAACCATAGCCAGAACAAAGTTCTTGTTTACTTAAGTGGACAAAGAGCAAGAAGAAAAAGAAGGCACTACGACCTAAATTGCATTCCCTTTTTTTTATTTTCTCATGGAAAATGATTGGCATAAAAAACTCTGGCTCAAACAAAGTTTCAAGTTGATCTATGTCCAAAAAAACTGAGATAAGGGCTACATATTTGCACAAGAGAATCAATGACCCTAATAAATGAAGTGCTACACAAGAAGATGGAAATGTCTTACTATGTTCCTGAAGAAGGAATCTATAGACTGAATGCTAACATCATAGTCTAACTTATAATCTAGCATTCAAGTTTCATCTATTCAGGCATCTAAAATAATAGAATCAAACTGGGAGTTCCTTAAATTTTGATAGAGAACTTCAGTTACCAGAATAAACAACAAAAACAATTCCATCTGGCACATATATTTCTAAATACAATTTCTTTGTCCATTCCTTCATTAATGTAATAAGATCTGCAACAAGGTTTAGGAACGTACAAGTATTGCAGATTTTTTAACTGACCAAGTTGAGGGACTAGCTGACCGGACAGTGCTGCATTCCCAAGATCACTGAATGAAATACATAAATCAATATTCTTACAACACAAAGATAAACATCGTTCAGTAATGCTGTAAGTTAAAAATCAGTCGACTTACACTCGTATAACACTATTTTCATTGTTACATGTCACATGGAACCAAGTGCATGGGTTGACCAGAGTTGGATCCCAACTTTGCAAGACATTGTTTGGATCATTGAGATTGGTCCTTAAACTATGCAATGCATCACCTATTGAGCAAGAATACCAAAAGTACACGATTAGCTAGAAAATCTCATAAAATGCATAGGCAAAGGAGTCAGTTTTGGAGAATTTGGAATGTAATGAAACAATCATCAGAAAGCAACTAGATTCAAAATTTATGGTAGAAGAGAGAAACCATGGTGAAAGGAGGATCATAAATAACTCCCAAGAGTGAAAAATGCAGTACAACACATTCAAACATCATATCATACAGTCATGTCCTTTAAAGCTGGATCTAATGGTAAGTCCTGACAAGGTACCCGTACCAAGTTCAAGATATCATGAATCGAAATTCCAGTCCAATGCTACTTTAGATAGCCTGTCAAATAGGTAATTACTCGCATCATGGGTGGGATAGAGAGCCATGCATTCTAGTATCAAACAGAAAATTTCAAGACAAGAAATACATATTGGTTTTTTTATTGGTACCGGTCATTTGATAGACTGGTTACTACCAATTTGTACAGTTGACACCAACAGGTATTCAAATTCTTGGTTCCAGTAACATTCTCAGCAAAGCTAAGCTATGACATGGTGACATCTTTAACTATGTGTAAAAACATGCAATTAACACTCAAGTGCATCACCACCCAAGAATTTCTCGTCAATAAGAAGCTAGCTAGTGTAGCACATGTTAAAGTCTTTCTTCTTGGCAAAGGTTAATTGATAAAGGTAAATTTTGAATCCAAGATCTTTGCTATGAAGAAATGTCTTTATGCATGTCAAAGTCAGAAGTGTCTCTATTGATGAAATCATGTACTAATAGATAAAACAGTGATTAATATGATTCTTTCTCACCAGTTAGCATCCAATTTTATCCTATGAGATTTTACGAGAATCTTATAAATCTCATCTCTAGTTACTTCCATTTATAGGTTTTGATATAATTATGCAGGATTTCGTGAGATCATGAAATTTTTAATCCCACATATAGCAAATATGACAAATCCTACATAGGGACTGGGATTTTTCTCGTGCTCCGTATATTGGTTATTTACCATTATACCCCCCACAAGTTAATTAATATGTGATATTACTTAAATATGTATAGGAATAGCAAAAAGACAACTAGCTTAGAAGGATATTTTACAATCTGTAATTTAAATCAACATGGTTGTGAAGTGTTAAAAAATAGCTTTGAAGTGAATCGCATTCAGATATTATTGTTCATAATCATGATTTATTATTGTAAATCTTTTTACTTATTTTCTGCTCAACATTATAGCGATGGTGATGCTATGATAAGGACATTGAGGTAATTATATTCTAAAGCATTATAATCTCACAATGACGCGATATAACTTTGCTACATTTTTCTATTGACCACCATATGTGATTCTAAACTTTTGTGAGATAACCTTTCCTACGAATAACTTTCTTATTATTATCTTTCCCAAAAATAATTTTCTTAGGATTTATGAAATATGATACCAAACGTGGCCTATGTCAAACTATAAGCGAACATCGATCAGTTTGCAACAGTTCTAGAACCTTAGAAGTGATTATTAGCTCATACTGGACTTGTTTGGCAGGGGATGGAATGAATCATCCCAATTGTTAAGTATAATCAGGGTAGAATTGGGATTACCCCGTAGCAAAAAAGGTCTTAAAATGCCAAACAACAAATATTGTTGACAGCTGGACACCACGCACACAAGAAAGAAAAGAAGCTTCCTTATAAAGTCATGCACTTCAGAGACCAATGTCCCTTTTACAGGAAAAAGCACAAGAACTTGACTGGGTCAAATGCACGTCCATAATTATTGGATAGAACTGTTTGACTGATGATTACAGGCAAAATTACTCGACCGAAGCATAAAAGATCCTGATGTCCTCGAGTCCACCTTATTCGATCTATCAAATTCAAACCAAAAGACAAATAAAGTTGTGCGGCTTTAATCGCTGCTAAAAGATCAAACCGTTCAGTTGCAAAAATAAATAAATAAAACAATGAACCATTCTGCTTCCTCCGATAAAACACTTGAAAACGAGCGAATCATATGCATGAACACACAATGAGCATCAAATCCAGCCACGAGCAAAAGATCATACCTTCCATGTTTGATAAAACCGTACTCAGGGGCCGGAATACCATAAGAAACCATAGGAACCAAGGGATCGCGACCCTCTGCTCCACCGTCAACATTCCTCGCTTCCGGTGCCGCCCCTACTCGAGATCCATCGGAAGAACCCTAACCCCTTCCGGAGCCCCCCAAAACGTCCAAAGTCCCACCATTTGTGAAGGAAAGAACACCAATCTGAACTTTAAGTCCGCCGCACGCCGACGGAACCAGAGGCTCGAATGATCGAAAGCTGATTCCAGCAGCAGCACCCCCTTTCTTCTGCTCTCCCTGCGTCTTTTCTTTTTCCTATTTCTTTTATATATCTCCATGCCGTGAGAGAAGAGAATCCGTTTGATAAAATATCAGATCAAACAACTTTTACCCTTCTCCATACCACAACCACCATCACCCACCCCGCCATCACCAGAAAGAAGAGCGGAAAAGAAAAAAGGAGG
This sequence comes from Thalia dealbata, assembly GCA_030544415.1. Taxonomy (NCBI): domain Eukaryota; kingdom Viridiplantae; phylum Streptophyta; class Magnoliopsida; order Zingiberales; family Marantaceae; genus Thalia; species Thalia dealbata. Next base: position 18,416,953 of record CM060458.1, read on the forward strand.
TGGGGCCCACATAAATTAAGCGATAAAGAGGCAGGTAGAAGTTGCGGGTTGCTCGAACACGGTGGCCTAGTACGCTGGATTTTTGCGTTCGCTTTATGATGGCGAGTCGAAGGGGACGTACCGTTGGACGGAGGATTGGATCGGCTGCTCGCTCGAAACACGGTTCAGCGATCGTCTCTGCAGCACGAGCGGGAAGCAAAGTCCATTATTCGCCGCGTGTGAAGACGGTGAACAGGTGATGAGGAAGCTGTTTTGCGGTTTGATATGATGCAGCGGATCAGGAGGGCACGTGTGATTCGGTCAAGGCCGTGACGGGATTTTTCCGTTCCGACAGGGACGTGAATTCGAAATCATAACGTGTCGAGACGACGACGAAGCGTGTCGGACGATGACTCGGGAGGGGTTTCCGCTACCATAACGGACCGATACGATAATTCATCGTTTAATAAAACAATTATAAAATATGTTTTTTAACGTCTATGAACATTATTTAATAGATATTTTCTAATTTTTTTTAAAAATAACCGATAGATCTTTATTTTTTATAGTTTAGTCACATTTAAATTAGATTAGGTTTAAGTTAATTAAACCTGATTAAATTAATATTAATAGATAATGTGTCGAGGTTGAAGATGCTTCTACATTGTGCTCACCTAACCCAAAATAGATGTATGCAAAGTGTAAAGTAATTAGGTCTTATACCGAAAGATCGGGTTCATTGTTTACTAAAGTTGGACTATTTAAATTTTTATTTTTAATTTAATTTATACAGGTTAGACTAGTTAAAATCTTTAAACATTATTAATAATTAACTTTTTTTTTCTTCATTGCTTTTGAAATCAACCAAGCATTGCACGAATCATGAGACGCAATTGAAGCATCCCGTCCGCCCATTCCTGTTTTTGGATTATCCAACCATCTTATATAACACATTTCTCAAAGCCTACCGTTTTTTCTTTACTTCTTTTAGTTTCGAAAAAATATTTTAAACCTACCGTTCATTTATTGTTTCCTCACATCGATATCGGTTCCTCCTTTCCGACATCGATGGCGGTGCGATCGCCGGTTTCCTCCCCTGCCCTGCGCCGCCACCTCCCCCTCCGTCGCGCCGACGGCTTCCGATCTCTCTCTTTCCTACCTCTTGAGCTCCCGAAGCACTCCCTCTCGTCGAGGTCCCTCGTCGCCTACGCTGCGCACCGTGAAATCCCTAGCTCCGGCTCCAACGGGGTCTCGGTGCCTCGGATGTCATCTTCTTCCGCCTCCTCCTGCATCGACTTCCTCACTCTCTGCCATCGCCTCAAGGTTGGTAGCATCGATCTTTCTATGAGGCCGTCGTTTGATCGGGCTTCCCCGATAGGAATTCGTCGTTCGTATTGCGTCATCGTTTTTAATCGTTGATTGCGTTCTGTGATGATTGAATTTTTAGGAGAATGCTCTTGTACCTGTTAACAAGGTAATGCCTTTGAACTGCTAAAATCCTCAAAAAAGTAATTTTTGAACGTTAGGGAATGCTACTGATACCAGAAAACTTGCTTAGAAATCTTACCTATCGGGTCCGTTTAAGATCAGGAAAACGTACCAAAATTAGAGTGAAAAAAATAAGACCTCGGAGGTTCATATCCTAACCAAAGGCTTTTATTGATCTTATCTCTTTGTGCAGAAATACTTATTGAATGTTAATTTGATGAGAATGATCTGTTAAATGCTTATGGTTTAAGACAAAAGTGTCCCATATTTTAGGTCGTTTCCTTCAAGCAATCTTACTTCTGTGGTAAAAGCTAAATTTTGGAAGTATTAGCTTGTCAGCCATTTAAAAGCTGACAATAATTAGACATAAATATGTTATATAATGAATGAGGTACATTGAATGTGAATATATAAGCCTCAGGAAATAAAATACAGTAAAATATTTATTTATGGGGTGGCTTTTGGGAAGTTGCAGAATTCCTGCGAAGGGGAACAAGTTATATTATATCTTTTTTGAAAAAATATTGCATTCATTTCACCATTCTAAAACGATACAATATCATCCAAAAGGAATGTGAAAGTAAAAAACAGAAGAAACATAGAACTTAAAAAGAAAACAGAGAAAAAAAACAAAAAAAGAAGAAAACATAGCATAACATAGAAAAGCTTAAGCTCGGACAACACCTCCCTTAAATCATGTGCACCAGAGATCTCATAGTAGAAAACAAACCAACTTTGATGGTCTAAGGCGGCTTGTGAGTTGTGTAGAAAGTTAAAGTATCAACTGCCTGCATGGCTAAGGTCCTTGACGATTTTGAAGTTCCCCATGAAACATCTTCTTTTTTTCTTGCCCCAAACACTCCAATGCCATATTGCTAGCTGTCTGATCTTTGTCAATTTTGTATCTACATCACCCTTCAAGGCCCATGGTAGGTGTGAAATATCATATGATCCCACTTGCAATTGCTTTAAGTATAAATACCATCCATTTTTCGTATAGGGGCAAAGATAAAATAGGTGATCTCAAGTCTCAACATCCCCTTTGCATAGGCTACACTCCTCGTTAACTCTGATGCCTTTGCATCTCAAGCGTATGTATGCAACTTATCTTTTCTTATCAACCAATTGAAGAAGTTGATTTTAATTGGAAGCCTAGTCTTCCATAAGATACAACCTTCAATATCCTTAATACCCGACTCCTTCATAAGATTATACATTAAATGCACTGAGAACTTTTTATTTTTTGTCCATCTCCACCAGATTTGTTTAGTTCCTTCACTAAGCCGTATATTTGGATTTGATGAATCAAATTGTGTCAGTCTTTTATTTTCTTGCAAACTGTTGAGAGGTCAATTTGTAGAGTGACGAAAGAACTTACAAAAGGTCTGCAAAACATCCCACTTTCATCCTGTATTGAGAATTCAGAAAGTATATTGGCTTCTAAAAAGCTTGATGGATGTAGTATCGTTAACTTTGCTTAGGTAATATGGTAAAGTGGTTTTATTCTATCAAGTTAATAGGTTAGTAATTCCATCAGGCTAGATTGCAACAATGGATATTAGAGTGGATCAAAGTCCTAGGTTTAGTGAGGAACTCATGTCAGAAAGAGTTGCCCATAAATGGGTTGAAGAGTTTAGTTTTGGGCTATGAATTTAATATGAGTTGAGGAAGTCAAACCTTGAAGGTGTGAAATCTTGTAACCCCCCAAGTTAGTCCTACATTAGGAGTCTGTCAGAAAGTTTGTTGGTCTGATAAGATTTTTATTGAAATTTTTGATGTATAAGGCTTGATCGATGTGCTATTGTAACTTAAGCTCAAGCATTTTTGGACTAGTCCAGTTATGCAGTTTTGGGCTAGTGATGCCTATCAGTTTAATTGATTAGTTATCCCATCAAAATGGGCCATGATAGTCATAATCATGGAATCAGTTTACTCTTTTTGTCTGTCCTCTGATTCCATTGCGGCTGCAAAGTTTTAATGTTTGTTTCCAGAAAATCTTTAGTTATGCAATATCCATTAGATTTGCAGTCAGTTAACTTACATTTAATAGTCTAGTTTTCCCATCAAAATGGGCCATGATACCCATAATCATGGAATCACTTCACTTTTCGTATTTGTCCTTATTCAATTGTGGTTGCAAAGGTTGACTGTTTATTTTGAGAAAATTTCTAGTTTTTGCAATATTTGTTAGTCTTGTGCAAGAAACTGGTGCAGAACTCTTGAGATTTTTTGTTAGCTTCTGATTTTTGTTGTAATACGGTTCCCTCTGGTATTTTGCTGAAAGGATATCTTGAGTTATTTGCATATTCTTCCAAATTCTTTTTTTTTCCAGACCACAAAACGAAAAGGATGGATCAACCATAATATTAGGAATCCGGAGTCTATTGCTGATCACATGTACCGAATGGCACTGATGGCTTTGATTGTTGGTGACGTTCCTGGTGTTGATAGAGAAAGGTTTAATGTTGTTACTATAAACTTTTTTTTTCCAATTGAGAATGCTGTCTAATATTTAAATTGCTGAATTAGTTGGTAGGTAGTACTTATTGCAGTTGGCAATCTTTCTTCTTTTCTAATGCATGATAATATATATAGTTCAACATAGGAGCTAACCTAAATCTGCTTTAAGTTCTGTGATAATAGTCATTTATACGTCCCAGAAAGCAAGAGAACTATGAACGTCAGCCACTTTAAAATACTAAGCATAGCCTACAAATTGTAGTAGAGTGGTAACCATCCTAACATTTTAATACTTTTTAATTAGTGTAGTCAGTCTTAGCCATACAGTAATAATTAATAAGTCCATAGTAGTTCAAAGAGATTTTTGTATGGGTTTGGTGTTGGTATTAAGAATTATGAAGTTAGTTGTAGGCATGATTTCAAAAAACAGAAGAAAAAGTAAAATTGATGTGAAAATGATCCATCTTCTTGATCTCTCCAATGCAAAAAATTCAAGTAATGGTGTTGGGACAGCCCTCCGTGAGAAGAAGCTCCCAGGTTAAAATTCTTCAAAAATCTGCTAGACATAATTAACGAGCTTGGGGAGTTAATTGACAAGGTCTTTGGAGAAGTAACCTGCTATTTGGTAAAAGAAAACCTGTATTAGGTAGTGGATTCTGGTCCGTAAGATGATAGATTAAGAAGTCAAAATGACATTTCAGTGCTATTGTAGTAGTAATTACGGATGTTTGCTATTCCTTGTTTTGCAGTCTTCCTTTTAGAAGAGTTTTTTGGTTAAATATCTCACCTTAATCTGCCTTCTTGATCTACAGGTGCATTAAGATTGCAATCGTGCATGACATTGCGGAAGGTAACTAATTGTACCTTGTTCTGTTTTTAGTGTTGAACATAGTTACTTTAATATAAATAATAGCATCATTTTAGTGTTGAGGGGAATCTTTCCCCTATGCTTCAATTTTACCATGATCCAATTGCCTATTTGTTTCGTTCTATTTTGTAGTGATTTCCTTGGTACCTTTTGGTTTTTGCAGCTATTGTTGGTGATATCACACCAGCAGACTGTGTTCCTAAAGAAGAAAAGAGTAGACGTGAACAAGAAGCTTTGAACGAAATGTGCAAAATCCTTGGTGGAGGATTGAGGGGTATAGCTTAGTTTAGAAGACTTTATAGTTGTTACTATGGAGAATGAATTACCAAGTCTTTCCATGTTTTTTGCAGCTGATGAAATACAGGAACTCTGGACCGAGTATGAGAACAATTCTTCCGTCGAAGCTAATATTGTGAAGGATTTTGACAAGGTATGTTCTACTTTGCATGTACAATTCATTTCAATCATTATATGAATCTTAAGCTGTACCTTTTTTTTCAAATGAGCTGTACCTTCTGAATTAATATTTATTTTTTTCATGATTTTATTTAAATGGTGCATATGTAAAAGAAGTTCCTCTCGTGCCAGATTTTATTGTTTTGCTTTAATACAGCATATATCCAATCTGATTTCATTAGGATTGAAGAAAATAAAGGATACTGCAGACAACAATGAAATAAATGAAAATAAGATGATAGCATATTTCAGAAATTGCAAAGTGAGAATGTTGTCCACTTTGTCTATCGAGATTTTGAAATTAGTGTGTAATTGACAATGCACGCATCAAATTGAAATCTTGTTTTACCTTCAAGTGGATGTGCCATGGTGCATAGTTGCTCATCTTCATTATTTTCTGGAATTTAGTTACAGTTCATGTTATCTTTTTGTTTTGAGTGCTAAGATATGCTATATTAGCTTGTAAGTCTACAAACTGTGCAAGCATGCTTGTGCTTTTTCATGTTATATTTTAATGTTTGTTCCATGGATTTTTAAATATATTTTTATTGAATCCAGGTGGAGATGATTCTTCAGGCTTTGGAATATGAAACAGGTGAATTTCTTTTGCATTTACATTGTTGATGAAAAATACTTGTGTAGATGTTTGTGATGAGCATAATGTGATGAAACCCATGCATGTTCATGTGGGTGGATGTATCTATGCATGCATTCAGGAGCATTATACTACATGTGTATCCTCATCTATGTTATGTTTGATGTATTATTCATGTGCCCTTAACATATGATAGAACTGTCTGCTACATTCTTCCGAAATCAGGTTCTGCCTCAAAATAGCCATTCTGTAGATTAGGATGAAACAAGCTAGTCTGATTTGCTGTAGAACTGAAATACTAGTCTTAATCACATTATATTTAGTTCCGTTGTTGTTCCTCTTGGACTTAAATAAGCCAACAGGTATTTCTTATAAATTTTGGTCCATTTGTTTTCTTCCATGAATCTTGTAAAGTAAAACCAGGTATTCTGAGTACATATTCCTCAGAACTTGCTTTAGGTTTTGTAAGTCCAGTGGATTTTGAAATTTATGTTCATAACTGCCCAAAATTCAAACTTAAGGATTAGTTAAAAGGGAACTAAAGCAAAAATATTTTTGGTTTAATATTTTGAATCATAGCTGATCTCTTTCTAGACTGCAGATCAATGCATCCAATTTATAGCTACTTGGATGGTTTGAGCTTCTAGTTTAATTTAATATCCATGAAAGGTAGCCCATCCCAAACTAAGTCAGCTTCTTCTATTTTTTTTTTAAAAAAAGTCAGCTTCTTCTATTTGCATGCCTTGGAGAGATTGGAGGCTTATTCTCCTTGTCTCTTTTTAAACAATTCGGTAAATCTTACACAGGAAGGAACTAGGTGTGCTATATTTTGCCATGAAGATCACAAGATCAAATAATGAAGTTGGTTTATCAAAAAATTATTGACATGATTTAAAAATTTAAAAGATGGTTTTATTCTATAAGCTTGTTTAAACTTTCGTGGCCTTTTGGGTTTGATACATAAAAATAGCTCTTAGCATTTCTTTTTTTTTTTGCAAAAAGATAGATCCCAATTTTCTGCATTTTCCATGCATTTGACAATAAGCTTGAAAGTATTTGTCGTTTGAATAGAATAGGAAACTGCCACAATTTTTTTTTCCACCAATTATGGAGGTTAGGCACATGAAGATGTGATATCCGTCTTAGTAAGTCTGGCTTTAGTTACTAAAATGTAGTCGTCGGTCCCAAGGCAGGCAGGCACTTGAAGATGTGATTCCTTCTCGAACTTATGCAGGTCCAGTTAGGTTCAATCTGTATGCTCAGTTAAATCCTCAAATTCTAAAATTTTAAATTTTTTAAAACTTTCTATGTGATCTATTATCTATCCGAATATAGTTAAAATTTTATAATGTCAAAAAATAAGTAACATTATTCAATAGAGGGGCAGGGAGAGGGAAAGAGGGAGGGATTTAAGCAGAGAACGTAGCCATGATGATATGCTCAGGATGACACTGGGGCAGGAGGAAGGAATGGTTATGAATTTGGAGGGAGAAATTGCCATGGGGAGAGATTTTCCTGAGAATAGCCTTTTACCTACATCTTATGCTGAACCTATATGTTATTTCCTCTGTGGTTTTAAGTTGTATTCCTGAAATATCTATGTTTTTTATGTAAAAATTATTTTGAGGTAATTTTTTTGGCTGAAAAATCAGAGCATTTAAAGGTTGTTGATTGTGTTTATACTTCTTTCATGTATTGAAGCATTCGTACTTTTCTAATATTCTTGCAGAACATGGAAAGATTTTGGATGAATTCTTTATTTCAACTGCAGGTAATATCGGAACAATAGACTTGTCTTTATGAGATGCACTTGCTTCGAGTAATCAGCAATATCCACCTGGGTGTGATTTCTATGATTTTCGCAGGTAAATTTCAGACTGCCGTTGGGAAGAGTTGGGCTGCTGAAGTTGTATCAAGAAGAAACAAGAGGCTCAGTGAACTTGCTTAACCCATCAAGCAAGTTGGATAAAACATTATCTTACCGGTGAGTCACAATCACCAACTAATAAATGAGTGCTGCTTGTGCGGCAATCTGCATAACCACTTACAGAAGCCTCTCCAAGTTTCCCCTTCTAGTTCCTGGCCGGTGAGATCAAAAGAAATAATTCTTACACCAGATTGAGGAGAGCATCACTGATGATGGCTCCGGCTGAGGTTTTCACTTCTGTTAACACAGTAAGCGATCAAGTTTTGGTTTTTTAATCTGTGCACACTTCTCATAAACAATCCATTTACAAAATTAGTTTGGCTTCAGTTTGAGACTACGAATGGAATGGAACATCAGAATCAGTCTTTGAACAGGATTCTTCTTAAACTAGGACTTCATTTATTTTTTCCACTTCTCTCTGTCCTGTGTTTCTGCACTTGTTTGTTCATAATTTAATACATCCAGTTAATGTTGATCGCTGGGAAAACTCGGGGGATCTTATTTTTGAAAGATGGGTGTTTAAGTTTGTTTAAAACTAAATGAATGCGTATGAGGGTATTACTTGATCATTCCACTTAGATATTCTGGTTTGATGAATGTATTACTTGGTTTGGTTGGCCTGTGTATTTACTGGATTAACCTTTCATTCCACTTAGATATGGACTTTTTCATCTAACTCATTGTTCCAAGCTAATCTCTGGCTATAGACATTTGCGTTTAATGCTACCTTATTCCTAATTCTGCTCCTAGACATTAATCAAACAATAATCCAACCAGCCCAAATTATTTCAGTTTACATGAATACTCAGATGTGATTGACCTTCATGTGCTTGTGTGCATCTTCATTCCAATTGCACACACAGAAAACTAAAGAAAGCAGAAATATTGTTTCAGTTCAAGAAACTTTTGTAAAAGAGGGGAATAAGGAAGCATCAGGGAAGGGAATGAGAAAAAAGGTTGCAAGGGCAAAAGTACCTTCCCAAAGAATGATGATTAGGTTTTGCTCTGCACATGTGATATGTTCTTTGAATCTTTGTAATTACACTTCAGAGCAATGATGTTAGCACACAATAATATTTTTCTGTGTCTTGGCCTGTGCAATGTGTTGGTATTTGCAATAAATATTTTTTGGAGACCTCAATAGGATCGATCATCCAAGGATTTGATTTGAGCCACTGGTGGTATGCTTTTTGCTTAATAAATGTTGTTGCATCCAGAATGAGAGTGGACATTCTTGGAGAATATAAGATTAACAAGTAGTATTCATATCATTATTCTGGTTACTCGAACAGGATTAACTACTTCATGGAATTCTATAAGATATCCAAGAACGAAGCAAAGCAAAAAAAGCTAAATCAAATAAATTGATGTAAGGTAATAAGAAGTTGAATCTTATTCTATATAAGGTAATAAATTAAGTGTAACACATTATTTTATATCATTTGACAGTTCAAAATCTCCCAGGCTAAAAGACCTAACTATGAAAAGAAATTTCAAACATCATATAGATTGAAAAATAGTAAAAAAATAGATAGATAAATAAAATTAAACCTGCAATGCCCCTAGCATAAGGTGGAAAGGTGATGGAAATTTTTTTTTCTACTTGTCTTAATTTTGACCAAACAATAATTTATTGGTGAATTGGAATTAAATATTTATGCTGATTGGAAGAGCTTTAGACATCCCTCGGTCACGTGCACGAATCACCACGCACGTTTACAAGTAATCCACGTTTCTCTGTCAATATATTATACCTACATATTTTAATAATATTAAATAAATATCATATTCATATATCATTTAAATCTATTAAAAATTAAAACTAATATGTTATTTCAGGGAATAAATTTATTTTAAAATCATTTCAAAAATTCTATCATTTAAGAAAACTAATTAATAATAAACATATATCGGTTTCCTCCGCGTCATATGAGTTTTATATTAAAGCCGTAAGGAAGCCCCAAATATTTAGCTCCCCACACATGGATACCAAATCTTGATATATATAATTTTTTTATTTTCCAGACCAAGAACAGCAAGTGCTTAAAATAATAATAGTCCGTAATGCAGGGCAATAAATTCTAAATTTTGATGCCTTCCTTTTGACTTTTTTTTGTCTTGATCGGGAGTGTAGGTCAATGCTCAAAGAAGAAAATGTCAATGTGAAAGCTGATTAGACAACATATATATTTTAATATTAACCTTCGTATAAAATTAAAATCTATACAGTTCAAATAAAAAATTATCCCTGAGGCAGCGGAGGTGATCACTGACCGGTGATATCATTATTTTAAAATAATATTGAAATTTAAATTTAAAAATATTTTTTAAAATATTATTATTATACAGCATATTTTTTACTTATATACATAATTTAAAATTTTAATACATGTGAATACAAACAAAAGAAAATGATAATAAAAGAATAATGTCACGTCCATAGAAATTATAGCTTGCATAAGAGAGATTAGTAGATATATTACTGAAAGAAATCTTGAATAGTTTAATTTATGATTCATCTGTTATTTCGTGCGATCTTTATTTTATAACTTATTTTACATTAAAAATTAATTATTATAGATAAACTATTAAGTGAGATATACAGATTAAAGGGAGATTAGTTATGTTTGACTACAATAAAAATTTTAGAGTATTTATTGAAAGAATGCAATTATAGTAAAATACTGCAGTAAAAACTTTAAAGTATTTTACATTAAAAATTAATTATTATAGATAAACTATTTAAGTGGAATATATAGATTAAAGGGAGATCAATTATGTTTGACTATAGTAAAAACTTTAGAGTATTTGTTGAAAGAATGTATTTATAGTAAGACTATATGGAGTGAGTTATTGAAATAGAATGAAAAAATATTTAATACATATCATATTAGAAATCATAATTAACTTAGACGTTAGAATAATTAAAAAATCAAAAAATGATTACAAATGATGACGATAGTATTTATATATTACATTTAGAAGAAAATAAGCTAAAAATTATTTAAGTAATAAGCGGGATAAAATAATTTTTATTTGATACATCGAGATGATAATATTTACTAGACTAATAGAAATTAAAATTTTTTTTACTATCTTATATTTAATTTAAATTATTATTATTGTAATATATTAATTTGTAAAGTCTTATATTTTTTAAGACTGCTAGTGTTATTAAATAAATTATATTAAGTTAAACCTTGTGTCTCATCCTATAATTATAATAATTACAACGTAGTCTATACAAAATATCTATTTTATTTATTGAAAAAAAAGAAAGACGGTGCTTTTTTTGCTAATTTTTTTTCTAAAAAAATTTTATCACTACGTGGGAAGGCCTAAAATTTCATTGATGTTTTTTCTTTTTCTCAGATAAAATAACTATTTTTTTTTGGCTGCCCATATTGAACAGGGAGGGATGGACAAGAGTTTTGATTTTTGCAATTGCCGTAGGAACATCCCAATAATGTGAGTGAGAAAAAAATACATCTATTATTTATTTTTACTGTTTAAAATATTTACTGTTTCCTTAACTCTGGTATTCTTTTTTTATTTTTAAAATTTCAGTAAATTTTGAAACTATAATCTTTGATTTTAAATTTTACCTTATATATATTTTTCTCTATTTTAGTATTATAATAAAAAACTTTTTTTTTCAATAAAATATTCTATATTCTTTTTTACCTACACTATTGTTCTATTAATATCCAATCACACTTTGCTAACCTTTTTTAACAGGGGAATGAATTGACCTATGAAAACCTTTGAAAAATACTTAAAAGTTGAAAGAAATTTAATGGTGTAAAGTTTGTTGGAGCTCAGTCGCCACTCGCCACTCGCCAGCGGGTTCGTGGTAACCCTAATTAGGAGAAAAGGGAAAGCTGGCAGTGGGGAATTGACAATGGCGGACACTTCACTGGCTAGAGAGATGGGGAGGAGGAAGGAAAAAAAAAAGGCAGGCTCCAAGCTTATGAAATGCTTCGTCTTGGTTTCCAGCTGGTAGTAGCTCATAATGCGGCTTCTTCGGGAACGAATACTTGTACTTCGACCTGGATCTCCATCTCTCCCAAAACTAATAAAAGTATTGGAGTTATGCCAAAGTCGTCGTCACGTTCCCCTTCCAATCCAGAGCCGGGACGACGCGCAGAATCCGCAAAGGTGGGTCCTTGGCGATTCTTCTCCCAGGTTCATCTTCTTCGTCCCCAATCCCCTCATTGCTGCTGCCGGGTTGCTGCTGCCCTTTGCGGCGACACAAAAATTCTACATTGTGAGGTTGACCCCTTGTCTTCACACCGAATCCCAACGGGTTGCTCTTCGGAGCGAAATATCTTCGGAGAAAAGATTGAATCTTGATGGTTTTTTGAGGGCAAAATATTGGAATTTTTGGCGGATTCGCTGCCATTCTTCGCTGTAGTAGTGACGAGTCGACGAATTTGTTTTTTTGTCTGGCTAAATTTACTTAATTGTAGGAGATCGGTAATCGAAGATTTGCTGTTTCTTTTTTTTGTGTGGAAACATTTGGATTTTAGTAGAGTTCTTATCGAGGACTCGAGTTGGAGTAGGTTCATTCCTGGTTTGGGGATCCCTTATTCGCTATAAAGGAAGGGAGCGATTTGGTTTGGGGGGTGTTCATTGATCTGGTTTGTGGATTTGGAAAGGGAAGCAAGGCTGCATTATTGGGGAGATGAAGGTGGCTTGTCTTTGCCATCTTTGAAGAAACACTCTTGGGGAGCAAAAGATTTCGTTGTGTTGTCGAGGTTCTTTTTGAGCTTGCTTGGAGGAGATTGAGATTGTTCTGATGGCATTGCAGTGGACGAGAAAGATGCCATCTTTTCACTACGCATCACCACCGCCGCCGCCGCCAGACGTCATTCCACCACCCCAAGCTCCGCACTTTGGTTATTATTATTCGTCGCCGCCACCTTCCTATGCGGATTCCCCTTCGTTCTCTCGCCTGCCGCCACCTCTTCCAGCTTCACCTCCGCCGGTTTTTGAGCCACCAAGTGCTCCAGATGACGCATATTCTCCACCTCCGCCGCCACTGACACCGCCACCAGCGGTTATCCCTCCTACTTCGTCGAGCTATTATCGGTCGCCGCCGCCGCCGCCTCCGTCACACATGCCACCTCCAGCATTACCGAGCGCTCCTCCTATTTCATCTCCTGTGAGCAACCCTTACCCACCCGTATCTTCTCCGGTGGTATATAGAAGCCCACCGTCCCCGCCTTCAGTTACTCCACTCAGGCCCAAAACACCAAATTTGCACAGCCCTCCGAGGGATACACATCCCGTCCATCGAAACAATGGCGCACCGCGAAATAGCATGATTACCGCCAATTCTGTTGCCACAGTTGCTGCTGTGGCAGGTCTTGTTGTGCTTACTTTTGTTGGTGCAGCTGTATGGCTTGTGAAGAAGCGGCGGAAACCGATTGAATTCATCAGGCACGGTGGCAATGTTTCTATGATTTCACCAGTATCTTCACGTATGTCAGGTAAGGTATGCTATTTTTTGATCTCTTAGCAAAGCAAGTGTAAGAGATAAGATGTTTCTTAAAGATCTGGCATTAGGCAATATTGCAACACTGGTACTTGAACTAATAAGTTTTTTTTTCCCCTCTATCTAGGGTCATCCCATGCAAGATCTCCATCCTATCCTCTTGTAAGGCATGGGTCTGAGGGAAGTTATGGGTTTCCTTACTCACCGTCAGAACCGGGGCTAGGACACAACAAATTGTGGTTTACCTTGGAAGAGCTATCAATCATCACAAATAACTTCTCAGCTCAGAATCTTTTAGGTGAAGGTGGATCTGGTTGTGTATACAAAGGATCCTTGAGTGATGGAAGAGAGGTTGCGATAAAACAGCTTAAAGTTGGTGGTGCACAAGGAGATCGTCAATTCAGAGCAGAAGTTGAAGCTATCAGTCGAGCCCACCACCGCCACTTGGTTTCCCTTATAGGATACTGTGTATCAGAGAATGAGAGATTGCTTGTCTACGATTATGTTCCAAACAGAACTCTTTATTATCATCTTCATGGTGAGAAATAATCTTTTCTTTGTGTGTTTTCAGATTACAATTTTACAACCCTAACCATCAATCTTAATTTGCACAAGCATCATGAAAGTTTGTCAATCAAATTGTAGAAGAAATGTGCTAATTTGCTGCAGCTTGGTTTTGCAGGGAAAAGAAGGTCAGTAATGGAATGGACTACAAGGGTTAAGGTTGCTACTGGAGCAGCTCGTGGGATAGCATATCTTCATGAGGATTGTAATTTCTGATCTCCTTCCCTGTTGCATGTTTACTTTGAAAAATAATTATAGAATACATTTAAAATATTTTCAACCTCAATTTCTTGTGTCAGGTAATCCTCGGATAATCCACAGAGATATAAAGTCCTCAAATATTCTTTTAGATTACAACTTCGAAGCTAAGGTGACCATATGCATTCTCTGAACATATATTGGTGCATATGATGTCTAAACTTCTATTAAGCTTGTTACTGATTTTTCTAGCGATATATTAGGTCTCTGATTTTGGTCTTGCACGGGCAGCTATGGATGGCAACACGCACGTGTCCACACATGTAATGGGAACATTTGGGTAGGCAAACATTATGGAACTGGGATATCTTTGCCTCTTGCCAGAAGGTCCACTAGAGTTTGAATAACTGATTATGTGTTGTTCCTGTAGATACTTAGCTCCGGAATACGCCAAAAGTGGAAAGTTAACTGCCAAATCTGATGTGTATTCTTTCGGAGTGGTCCTTTTAGAACTTATTACAGGACGAAAACCTGTTGACAAATCTCAACCTTTGGGAGAGGAGAGCCTTGTTGAATGGGTAATCTCTATAACTGAAACCTTTCATTACCCTCTTTAGTGTCAAAAGTTCATTGGCATTTCAAGTTTAGCAATGTTCAATTCAAAAAGTATTCACTACTACTGGTGAGAAATACTTGTCGTGTGGCTGGAACTACGAAATGAACATCCTTTATTTACTCATGCAGACTACTTGATTTCTTGCTAATAAAGCAGCGGCTTGTATGGTCCAGATTAAGGAATTTAATAGTTAAAGAATGAACAGGATACAGTACCAAAAATATTTTAGAGATTTGGTTACACTTTTTACTATAAGGACGTTTGTATTCTAGGATCCTAAGCTATTCTGATACCAAAGCAATTTACTATAACTTCAGCATCAGCAGTGAGATTTGGTTGCTTAAGATGATTGCAAGCGAGTTCCAAAATATAAAAATATGGGAAGTTGTGCATAATCAAGGTTAAACAAAAATACTACAATTTTATTCGAAACCATTATATTATGCACTTTTTTTTATCATTACTTAAGTCAATGTGTTGATTGTGCGACAGTTCTATTTCCATATAAAGCTTCTCCTCTTGCTGTAGATTTGTAGACATAAGGATGCATAGGGTGGGTTAAACTGAATATAGAATCCTGTAGATATACCTACAGGATACTTATCTTTGTTTTGGATTCCATGCTTGGCAGCCATGCAACCTCAGATAAATGAAACTGCAAATTCCAGAACTAAGAAATTGGAATTGACTAATATCTCATTGCAGGCTCGACCACTGCTAATTCAAGCAATTGAGGATGAAGCTTTTGGATGTCTGCCAGATCCTAGGCTTGATGGGAACTTTGACAGAGGCGAGATGTTTCATTTGATTGAATTAGCAGCTGCATGCATTCGTCATTCGGCCACCATGAGGCCTCGAATGGCTCAGGTAAAGTCTGAGAATTAAAACCAAATACCACATTTTTTAGTTAATTGGTAAACGGGATCTTCAAACAACAACTCAAATTTGGTATCCTGCCACTGGTATGTTAGTATGGCAGTCAGTGAGAGGGGATTAGCGAATACGTTGGTCGTCTATAATGGGCTTACTAATGATGTTGAGTGGAATTTTTTAAACTAGTTGCTTCATACTTTCTCACCCATCTCATGTTTTAGGTGGTGAGATCTCTTGATGGTTTAGCTGATCTAGATATAAACAACGGCGTCCGGCCAGGCCAGAGTGAAATCTTCAATTCATCGCCGCATTCAGAGGAAATCAGAGAGTTTCAAATGATGGGATTCGAGGATTGATGTATTGCAGCAAGGAGATCATAACCCAACTAATTGAACCAGCTGGGACAACCGAAAACATCCGTCCCTCCTGAGTCATGTCATACGTCAATTTTTTATGTAATTATTTCCACAAAGCAAGCAAATAGTACAGGGGATCTCACCAATTTTTTTTATAGTTGAGTAAATCTTACATCCTTATTTTGTTCTATATTACCTGGTAAGCATTTCCTTTTTTGTCTTTGTAAAATATTGTTAGCAGAAATTATAGGATATTAATAGTTTTGTGGTCTTTTTTTTTTTCTTTTCCTTTGTCAAGAGGTTGGCATTGCTGAATCTAATGAATATTGAAATATCTCAAATTAAGAAAAAAGACACCAATAGACTATATTTTTAAGCTAATCATATCACAGGATTATGCGATCTAACAACATCGATGGGTACCTATCTGTACGAGAGAGATAATTATGGAAGATAGGAAATAAAAAAAAGAGAACATTACTAATCTTTTTACTACAATCGCACATTCCTTCTTTTAAGGTTAGATTTATACAAGAGCATCCTACTTATTTTCAGAAATACTGAGAGCATGTTCCTTTGTAAATTATTGGAAGTCTTATCAGTCTTGGGGTGATGGGCTTATTGTGCAGTATTTTAGCCCATCATAGTACATCTTAAGTCAAATGTGTGTGTATTCTAGATATATCCTTAAACCTTATAGCTAAAACGTATAGCTAGCTAAGGTGGAGCTTAAAATATTCATTTAAATGAATAAGAAGGAAGAGTTATACCAAGAATGACTTGTTTAACCGGCCGGCCTATTAATCATCTAACTAATTTAAAAATAAAATTTTCTAATCAATCACAGAGTGATTACAGAGTTATTTTATTTTATTTTTTAAAAAATGCTTATTTTATTTTATATCTCTTGATCTGATAACCCATTAATTTATTTCGGGTGGAGTCTGCAACCACATTTTAGATTCAAAAATACAACCTTTTCTTTTAATATGTATACATTTTTTTTAAAAACACCGTTGAGAATTGAGATTCCAACTTCCAACAGGGATGGATTAAAAAAAAGCAACCCTTTGTTTAAATAAAAAATAATTAAAGAAAATACGGCTATAATTTATTTACCCAGCCAACGCCCTATAAAGGAAAGGAAACCCTCGCGTTATACTCCTCGTCGAAGTCGTCCCCAACCCCAAGCCCGTCCATCGATCACTCTCCAATTCCTCCCACGCTGAGGAGAGAGGTGCAGGAGGGCGCGGATCTTGGCGTGGCCGGCCATGGGCGAGCAGGAGGCGGACCCGCAGCGGCTGAAGAAGATTGCGGCGGCGGCGTACGACTACGACAGGGATTCTCGATGGGCGGAGTACTGGGCCAACATCTTGATCCCGCCGCACATGGCGGCACGATCCGACGTCGTCGACCACTTCAAGCGCAAGTTCTACCAGCGCTACATCGTGCGTATCTCTTCGTTCCTACTCCCCGCCGCCTTTTCTACTCTTTAATTCCTAGCCGCCGCCGTTCAATTTCTCTTGTTGCACTCCCCTCCCCTCCCGTTGTTATTTTCTCATGCCTAAGATGAGGCAGAGGTCGTGCGAAGTCGTTCCTTTTTGTGCCATCTTATCAAATCTCGTATGAACGTAAAGCAAAGTGAATGACTCCTTGTTCTCTAATTTTCTTTTGTAGGACAAAATACCCTTTTTAAAACCTCCATTTTGATCGATTGGATTTCTCTCCTAAGAAAGTAGTGCTAGCTAATTGATCTTCTGCTAATTTGGTTTGGTTTTGGTTGGAAGTGTTATTTTTCTCCTACTCGAGATGGTAAACTTCTCCATTTCTGGTGGTACTTTCAACAAAAACGTGATCCTTTTCCTTCGGAATTTGATTGATATTACCCAGATATATGTTGGCTGGTTGATTCTTGATAGGCATCCACTCCCCTTTTTTTGGCACTCTGCTCAATTTCTTTGTTTCCATCTGGAAGATAGTAGTTATATGATTTCTTTGCCACTGACTTGTTATCACTTATCAGCAGCACAATGGCTATAATCATTTCTTTTACTGCCCTTCATGAATCTCCTAGATGAACTTAAAAGTAGGAAAATGCACTGTTCATTTAATGTGTAATTTTTTGGAGGATTGCCAATTGTGATATCACAGCTAAGAATGACCTCAGATAAAAGAAAGTTCAAGAATTAAGAAAACTCGTAGCAAGAGAGGGGTGTCAACTGTTAGAGGGTCGCGATGCTATTTGGTTTATTATCTGTATTTAAGATTTATCTCACTAACTGTATACCTATATCTAACTTTCCTTTTATGTAAAAAAACTTGAATGGTTCATAAATTTACAGGTAGGTTGAAATTCTTTATAGCCTACATGATCAATAATTGCAATAGAGTACAGACACATCATAGGTAAATCTTGGCAGTTTGATGTAGACTGATTCTTTGATTGATAATCCCCACTTTGCATATTCGGGGTCATAAAATAAAGAATTTGAATTGGTGAGGAATATGAGAATGAAACTACACTTATACCACTTCTATTGTATTATCTAATGTCATGACTACATTATTAAGGAAAATCTTCTCTTCCTTTCCCTGGCATCTTCTTCTGGAGTTTTTTCTTGCTCATCTATCTAGGTTTTCTTTTCCTCTGTTACTTCTCTACCTCATTATTGACAGCCTTACTCTTCAACATTTATCCTCAAGATGCTATATGAAAATAGACTATACGAATCTGGTTCTTGACACTGTTTTATTAATTGACAAACACGAACTGCTACCTTGATTATTTGCTTGTGGATTGACATATTTACACTGGTATGCCATAAAAGTTTGCAGGGTGGTGTTCTGCTGAATGACAACATTTTCAGTGGAATTATTCAAATTCTCCAAAATGAGCATTCTACCTGTATGAACTGAGTGTATTCAGTAATACCTTTTTTGCTAAACTTCATATTTATATTAATCTTATTATCTTATGTGTTTCTTTTATTTAATTGCCTGTGCTATCTCCCAATATATGTTGCAAAATTTTTTACCAAAATATGACACACTTTGGCCTTTTCATGTTCTAAATATAGAATAACCTATATAGGATTCTGAACTTGCTGTGGAGGCAATGTCTTCAACTGCTTCTCAGTCTTCAAGAGCATCAGAGAGACCACCACAACCAACTGCTCGGAATGTTAGGCCACAAAATTCTGGTGGGTTGTAACATTTTTTTCTCTAGGTTCAGATATTGAATTTCTGCAAAAAATCATCTTGAGGTCCTGTTTTAAAAATGATATTATAATTTTGAACTTTAAACATGCGGTAGGTTCTGGTAGTGGAACTACACAGACAGCATCATCAACTGGTGGAAGTGCTAATTCAGTGAAGCTGGATAAACGATCTGTGCATTTTGCTGTCAATGCTTGGGTATGCAGAACATTTTCTTTCTTTCTTATCTATGCCTCAAATCCAATGTAACATTTAGTTGCTGGGAGATGGGGGTTATTGTTCCAGATTTTAAAGCTCAATTGCATGTTCCTGTATGTTATACGTTTGACTCATTATATTGAGCTGTTAGAGCAAATATCTTGTCAACACATTGTAGATTGGCATTGTTGATATTATCCCATATAAGGGCATAATTAGTATTTATATACCAGCAGTTGCTTGTGTCACCATAATGTGCAGCCGAGCACGTATGTGCTACAAATCTCCGTGTGGTTAGCCTACTGCTACTGTTTGTACAAAGTTTCCTTTGAACTGATACATGTTGCTTTCCATCTTTCATAAATTGATGGGTCTTGTATATACCAGGTGTTAGCGGTTACTGTGCTTGGGATGCTTCCTGTTGTGTCAATACATCTTTCAAGCAAGGCTTATCGTTTGTCCTTGTTGGGTACCTTATGTTCCTCGGCCTATTCATTGTACACACTTTATGGGGTGAGTTTGCATACTAGATAAAACACTATGTTCAAATTATTATACTAGAAATGTACGTTTAAATGACTACATGACAATCTACACATCTCTTTTACTTTTTTTTCTTTTTACAGAAACCGAGTGCATGGAATCTCCCTTCTTTTCAAGCATGGTTACAAACACTGGTTGGAGCGAAGGATTTTGTCCATCTAATTTATTGTATTACACTGGTTACATCTCAGTTACATTTTAAGAGTAAGCTGTTTTGCATATGTTGTTCCTGAGCTTTTCTATTTCTGAAATGAGATAATACACGAGGCTTTATTGTTGATCATTACCTCTAATGCTAATTTGATTGACAGTTGCTCTCATCCCTGTATTTTGTTGGGCTCTTGAGCATGTGGCCAAGTTTTTAAGGCAAAATTTTGCACGGTCATCTTTGTACAGGTAAATGAACTTCAGTTTATGTAACATTTTCTTATCAAAGACAAGCTTAACATATATTTATCAGACAAGTTGAGTTAATGAGTGCTAATTGTAAGCTCATGTCATGGTTGATGTGCTACTGTCAGATGATAATATATATATTTTGATGCATAGGGCATGTATGTAGATTGAACGCCGAAGTGGGTTATTTTCATCTAATCCACAACGCTGCTATAGAGGTTGTCTTCAATCAGTCTTATTTATGTCGAGTATATTTTATAGAACAAATCAGTTCTCATAAAGGAGTCCAAAGGTAATTTCCGTGTGTACTAATCACATGGGAAAGGAATTTCTGGCATCTCAGGCAAGCAATTCCCTTCCCCATGCTTTCTACAACCTAAAAGTGAGGATAAGAGTTTGTAAGTTTATTGGAGAGTGTTCATCATCTCATGATAGTGAGAAGAATAAAACTTGGTTTAGGGAAAAAATTTCTCTATATCCTCACCTTCTACCTCAATTATATTCCTCTATGTTACAATGTCCCTCATTCTAAATAAAAAAAGAACAAAAATGGCAAAACAAGGTTGCCTCTTGAGGAAACATACTATATCATGCTATTCCAAGGGACTAAAATCTCAAGGGTATCTGATAATGGAGTGTTTGCGGTTGTAAGTTATCTTTGTGAAATTGAAGGGATTTAGTCTTTGACAACTTCATTGGTTTGATTATTTTCAAGCCTGAGAATTATTGCCTTTAGAGCCATTTCCTTGAGATATAGAGTTTACGTAGCATCCTTATAGAGTGTTAGGTTGTTAGTATTGTGGACATCCTTATTATTTTCATTCATCATTCAGAGTTTGGCAATTACATGAAGTTTACTTTTTTATTGGTCAATTGCAGCACACCCTCTCTGGTGTAAGGTAATTGCAGACACTACCCCTCATAGTTTGAAAAATACAGAAACCTTCTTTCTAAGGTTTGAAAAATGCAGAGACTACCCATCATAGTTTGGAAATAATAAAAATATTTCCTCTTATATTTTAAAATTGCATAAACCTTCCTTCATCTTTTAAAATTGCAGAAACTTCCTTGTTTAGATGAGAGCTGATTTAAAAATGAGGGATGATCTCTGCAATTTTGGAACATAAGAGGGAAAGTTTTTGCTCTTTTCAAATTATGCAGGGTAATCCCTGCAATTTTAAAACCTTAGAGGGGAGGTTATTTCTATTTTCAACTATGATGTATCGAGTCTTTATATTTATTCTAAACTAAAGGTGTTAGTGCAATTAACCGTTTTATTTATTTGTAATCACAAACCAAGTAACCTAGGGTTCTCTTTCTATTAGAAAGCTCTAGGATAAAGATATGTATTCATGCTCAACATTGTTATCCATCTAATTTGGTGCAAAACTTATATAAAACATCCAACCAGCAACCATATGACCATAGACCTATAGTTTAAGAGAGTAACGTTAGTGCATCATCTCACTTTCTCTGTCATTCTCTTGGTCGTCTTATGTAAATTATTATGATTGCAAATCTTTATGTTTTTCTTGATAAAAATGTGAAAAATATAGTGAGCTAACTTTTACCTATTTTATTAACAGGAAATGCTTGGAGGAGCCTTGTGTGTGGGTAGAGGCAAATTTAACTACTTTGAACATTCTGAGCTCAAATGCTGAGATTGGATTGGGCTTTCTTCTAATCATCTCTTTGTTCTCGTTAGTCAATCTACGTTGCCTTTCTTTCTTTCTTTCTCTCTTTTTTAAAAATTTTGTTAAATTCTGATACATAGAGTATTGGATTTTGCTGATGCAGATGGCAACGCAACATAATTCAGACTGTCATATACTGGCAGGTGAGTGCCGTTGGTCAAAAAGATGCAAAATTATATCACAATTATTTTTTTCTTTTCTTCAAGGCAGCTCAGATATGAATACGTTTACCAGATTAAGCAATTAATACTACATTTTCAGACCTATGCCAATGAAAATGTTCATAGACATCTGTCATAAATGCAAATCATTTGTCCAACTGTTACGTACCTTTAATGTGGGTTGGGTCAATCATATGAACAATGAAGTGCGATGCTGTCATTCTAACTATGTCTTTTAGAAGTCTTTCTAATGGTACCAAGGGACGCAAGAGTGAAAAATAGATCAGAATAGTATCCAATGTTAGGAACACACAACTATTGTTTATTAGCTGTTGCATAGAGATATAATGTCAATATTCTCAATAAAAATACTTCAAGTTTGATATTTTTTTACTTTGATACAAATTAGATGTATAGCAGTAGGAATTCCGATCAGATTCTATGCTGATATAATTTGATCGAGGCTAGCATAAAAAAGATAATCATGAACATAGTGAAATCATCATTTTAATTTCTGAGAGAGATACTTTAAAATGAATTTGGGATGCCAATGAAGGACGAGTGAGAAGACAATGCATAAAAGCAGGACTGTAGGAACTTTCGTTAGGCCAATTGAGGCAGCTTGAACATCTTGATACATTTTAGATATTTTGATATATAGGTACCGGGCAGAGCGAACCCATGTTGAATATCATCTATATCTTGTGTTCACCTTGGCTGGAACTTCCACGAGATTTCCTTAGCAATTTACCTCTAGCATAATAATGATGTGTGTAATATTGACTAACTTTTTTCATCCTTGGACTTTTGATGAAGCTGCTGAAGCTCATGTACCGTGTTCCTGCTACTTCTGGCTATCACCAGAGTGTGTGGGCAAGGATCGGTCGTACTGTGAATCCAGTTGTATCGCGCTACGCCCCTTTCTTAAATAGTGTCATATCCACAGTCCAGCGATGGTGGTTTGGGTAGAAAGAATTTAAGAGCAGAAGATCAACAGGAACTTGAAGAAGCCCGGGCCCGGCAGGATTATGCTTTCTCAATCTTGGAAACCCTTCTCTCTCAGTAGATAATAGTCAGAATCCAGAACAATTTTATATTTCGTTCTTAAAAGTTGAACCTCCACATAGCTATCAATCGGAGTGGACCTCTTTTTAATCACTATATGGTGTACCAGCAAAAGTCCCAAATGCAGAAGTTGCAGATAGTTATGAACCCATCTTGTGATCATTCTGCCATGTTATTAACCTATGGGAGAAATTTCCATAGGCATTCATAACCAGTTTTATGTTGGACTTCATAAACCAATATTTTGACGTTCACTCAAATCCACAATGCACCTTTATGTACCAGTTATTTGATCAGTTTTGTTCTCATTTTCTGCTCCCATTAGTTCTGTTGCAGAATGTCATTGTGTGCGTCTTCAAGTTCTTGCTAAATATATATTAGTTAGAACATGAACTCTACAGCATCTGTTTCAAAAGGAAAATGTTTTTTTTAAAAAGAAAAGATTCTAATGATGTCCATATTTCTTGTTATGATTTTAATTGTTTTCCTGTACGTTGGCTTATTAGTTAAATTACCTCGCGATGGATTGACAAGTCGTAGTGCGTAGGCATACGCATGCATGCATGAGATTTGCCCCCAAACTTAATTAATTAGCATTAAAGGGAATGAAAGAGAACAGAGGAGGATGTGTGACGAACTGACGACGATTTATTATTAAATATCATGCTACGGCGAGGCCGAGGAACTCGACGGCGGACTTGGCCATGACGACGGTGAACTCCTCGAAGCTGATGACGCCGTCGCCGTCGGTGTCGGCCTGGCGCATCATGTCGTTGAGCTCGACGAAGCTGAGCGGCTGCCCCATGCTGGCCATCGCCCGGGCGAGCTCCGCGGCGGAGATGAAGCCGTTCCCGTCGCGGTCGAAGGAGCGGAAGACCTCGAGCAGCTGCTCCTGGTTGACGAAGGCCTGGTCGGTCATCAGGGGCGCGATGGCGA
Source organism: Thalia dealbata (assembly GCA_030544415.1). Classification (NCBI taxonomy): domain Eukaryota; kingdom Viridiplantae; phylum Streptophyta; class Magnoliopsida; order Zingiberales; family Marantaceae; genus Thalia; species Thalia dealbata. The sequence goes on from CM060458.1 coordinate 18,441,039, forward strand.
CGGCGAGCTCGTCGAACTCGACGGCGCCGTTCCCGTTGGCGTCCATGTTGGCGAGCAGGGCGTGGATCTGGTCGCCGTTGGGCTTGAGCCCCAGCGACCGGAGGAGGGCGGCGAGCTCGAGGTGGGTCAGGCTGCCGTCGCGGTCCATGTCGAAGCGGTCGAAGATGTCGCGCAGCTGCTTCAGCTGCTGGCCTTGCAGCCGGCGACCCATCTCGGTTTGGTATGTCGCACAGCAGCGACGCTACGTCTTCTCCGGCGCCGCGAGGGGGCCGAATTAATTGATGGAGGAGGAGGGGAAGGAGGAAGGCGTTTGATTTGGAGCCGGGCGTAGGATTGAGGTGGAGAGAGGAGGGCCGCTCGCTATTTGCATTCTTCCCGTATATATTTAGCAAACTTTATTATTTGCCTTTTGCTCCCTGCAAAACTTCAATAAAACCACCTAATTTATTTATAAAATATTAATCTGCAATGTCAATATTATTTTTCTATTAAAAATATATATTATCATTTAAATAAGATTAAAATTTAAATAAGTATAATGAATTAGTAAAAGATTAAAAGCGTCCGTGTACGTCCACGCTTGTGCGGCGAGGTCGTCGGCGACCCCGACGGCCATTCCGGCGGATGGCGTCGACGCAACTTGAAGCACCGGAGCGCCGCTGACCTCCTCATTCCATGAACCTTTCTCCCCTTCTTCCAGTGCGAGCGCGGCTTCGAACTCCATCCACACTGAAACAGAGTCGATGTATGGGGAGCACTGGATCTGCTCGTCCTCGCCAACTCGGAGAGTGAAGCCCTTGAATTGGTATTTCCGTCTCCTTCACGAGAGCTCACCATTCAGGTGATCGAAATCCCCTCTGTAATCAAGGAGTTCGATCTGCATCGTCGACCGATTCGTCGACCTCTCCCTGTCGCTGGGATTGCGGACGAATGGAGGTAATCCTCTGTATTTATTCGGCAGCCCACCTATTCCCTCCTCTGTTTTGAGTCTGTGGGTTGAATCATGAATCCAAGTTTAGACGGAGGAGAACATGGCCATTGAGCAGAGCATTCTAATCTTGATCAGCTGATTAGATCAGAATCAATATTAGAGGAGTAGAGGAGGAGTCCTCTGTTTTAACTTGATCGAGCCGATCCCTTCATTCTCACACATTCCATTAATTTGCAGTTACTACTTCATATCTAGGTAAATTTCTTCTATCTCCCCCGTTTCACTTTATGCATTGAATTGAGGATTTTACCTGTAGGTGATATATCGAGACAAAGTATACGTCTTCCGCATTTATTAACTAATTTGTGACTTTTTAATCTATCGTCGTGTTTGCCATATATCTCATATTTTGTTGCAGTTGATGCCACAAGTCCTATGGGTGTGACAGTATCTCCATTGAACTTTTTCTTTCATAACATATCACTGTTATCGGGATTGTTCATCATCACAGTATCAATTTTTTATATCTGGATTGTTCATCATAATAACATTGTTTTCTTTCTTCTTTTATCAGCCTTCATTTCAGGCACCTTTTATTTTCTCAGACCTATATCCATAATAGTTCCTATTGTCATGCTTAAGGAGTCAAATCTGGCGTTTCACTACTTGCATTGCTTTCTTCGGATGCAGAATAATTCGGACTCCCAGGGGAGGAACCTGCAGTTCAAGCATTCCAAATATCCATAAGCAAATTACAAAGTCAAGCTATAAAAGATTCAGAGGGTTGCTGAAAATTGGTTTTGAAGTTTTCCCACAATCTACCTAATCTTAGAAGGAAATTGAAATTGGCACCTATTAGGGATGTAACTATTTGACAGTTGAGGATTTCTTTTTTCCTAAAAAAATATTATATATTTTACAAAGACGAAGATAGTCAAAGGAAATATGTAAAGTTATAGATTGCTAAAAACTTTGTTGATATAATTAATTGCACCAATAGAGAACAGTAGCAATTATGGGATGCATCTGTTCCCCCAACTGCCATTGATGTCATTCAAGTTCTAATTGATGCAAACATAGCAGTTAATATAACAACTTTGGTTCGTTCTGTAACAATGGGGACCCATTGAATTTTGCCTTTCAAAATCACAAAAAATATTAATAGAATTAGAAACACAAACAACAAAACATGAGCAATGTTTTCCATTCAACATGATGTGTAAGGAAAACAAATTATCTTAATAACTCATGACCCACACAGAGATACATCACTTCACAAGTAGCATTCATGATATTTATATATAAATTCCAACTAATTATCTAGTGAACCTTATCTGTTCCGCCCTCAATCTTTACTTTGGAGGCTCTATTAAATGATTCATATGCACCTACTAGAAGTCTCCTGTGCACCGTGGTCAGGTTCTCATTTAAGCCAAAAGAAAACTTCATGAATACAAAGAAAGTTTCCAGAATCTTTACTTTCAGGAACATCAGAATTTCTTAATACTTGATCATCATGCTCTTTGTTCATAGCATCTTCAGACTTGGGCTTTTTTTTTAATTACAGAAATATCAGGTTCAAGACTCATTAAATTTTTAAAAAATATAATATTTCAGTTCTTTAAATAAGTTATTGTGGTCTTTAAATAGCACTTCGAACGGCCAAGAACAATCCGGATATAAAAAATTAATATTGTGATGAACGAACCAGATTACAGTGATCTATTATGAAATAAAAAGATCAAGGATATACCCTATCATAAATTTCTTCATCGGATCTGATGATATGGCATCAGTAAACTCCTGATTCCTATCACATCTTGAAGATCCAGCTTCACTACAAGTCCTTAGCAAGAATTTGTCAAAGCCTTCAAGTAAATCAGAATGCCCTTTAAGTAAATCTCTCACAGCTTTCACACACTCATTGTTGTCCCTGCAATCAATTCCAAGTTTGAAGAATATCAACCCAACAAAATTAACATTGAACAAAAAGAAATAACAACAAATGAACAGACTGAAAGCCAAAAGAGAAAAAATACCCTGTCAACTTATGATGCATCATGATGCCAAAGCACTTGAGATACATGCGAGGTTCGAGAGTCACTCTGAGAACCAGCAGATACTCCAAGGCATTCATCTTTAGTGCTCTCCATGCTCGTGGTATCACTCTGTTTCTTCGGTTCCCTTCAGAAATTCAAAAAGAAACCCTAACTATTTTAAAACAAATCGGGAAAAAAAGAATCCTTCTTCCAAGAACAGAATGACGAAGCAAGAAACATCAGAGCTCGATCCTTGATAAACCGACAGAAATTTTTTGATTTTATAAGGAAAAGAAACCTGAAATGAAATGTTGATACGATCAAAAAGAGCTATGAAATTGCTCCAATGTTCAAAACCCATAAAGGAACAGAAACTGGAAACATATCATCAGAACCAATCGACAAAAGAAAAGGAAAAAAAAAATAGAAAAAAAGAAGGATTCCCAATTTGTTTTGAAATAGTCAGGGTTCCTTTTTGGATTTCTGAAGGGAACCAAAGAAACGGAGTGGTAACACGAGCATGGAGAGCACTAAAGATGAATGCCGGAAACGAACATTAATTGCGGACTTAGAGTATCTGCTGGTTCTCAGAGTGAATCTCGAACCTCACACATATCATAAGTGCTTGGGCGTCATGATGCATCATAAGTTGACAGGGTATTTTTTCTCTTTTGGCTTTCAGTCTGTTTATTTGTTGTTATTTCTTTTTGTTCAATGTTAATTTTATTGGGTTGATATTCTTCAAACTTGGAATTGATTGCAGGGACAACAATGAGTGTGTGAAAGCTATGAGAGATTAACTTAAAGGGCATCCTGATTTACTTGAAGGCTTTGACAAATTCTTGCTAAGGACTTGCAGTGAAGCTGGATCTTCAAGATGTGATAGGAATCGGGAGTTTACTGATGTTGTTTATCTCGTTCTCAAAATAAGGGTTAGCTAGAAAATTTTATCCTCTCTTTAAGCAATTTGTTTACTTTTGGAGCATTTTTAATTTTTTTCCAATTTTTCATCAACTTTTTCTTTCTGCATAAACGTATATCATTAGGAGATCATGAGAAATTTCTGAATACCCTCCACATGTACAATGCTCACTTGTCCATTGATCTTTTTATTTCATTAATAAATCACTCTTATCTGGTTTGTTCATCACAATATTAATTTTTTATATCCGAATTGTTCTTGACCTTTTAGTTTCGCAGTTCGAAGTACTATTTAAAGACCATAAGGACTTATTTAAAGAACTGAAATATTATATTAAAGATGACATTTCTGTAAAAAGGAGCCAGAGTCTGAAGATTCTGTGAACAAAGAGCATGATGATCAAGTATCAGGAGATTTTGATGATCCTAAAAGTAAAGATTCTTGAAACTTTCTTAGTATTTATGAGGTTTTCTTTTGGCTTAAATGAGAATACCACCTAGCATTCAGTGCACAAGAGACTTCTAGTAGGTGCTTATGAATCATTTAATAGAACCACCTACTAGAAGTCTCTTGTAGGCATGCTAATGGGCCGTGCTCGTGCCGGCCCGAGCACGGCCCGCCCTTAGCACGCCCATAAACGTGCCGGGCCAAGCACGGCACGATTACATCTCGTGCCGTGCCAGGCACGGCCCGAGTTAGATCTCCTCAAGCCCAGCACGGCACGCAGCACGCTCTAGAGCGTGCCAGATCAGGCCCGTCACGTACCGGGTCACATATCAAGCCTAATTCAGCCCAATAGCCCACTAATACCAATACACTAGCAATTGTGAAAGTGTTGGTTTATATATGCTTCTTGTTTCTTAGAACTGAGCAATGTGGGACTAAACTTTTTTCAAGAAGTTAAACTAAAAAAATAATCATTGACTCATCACTAACTATCCTTTTTTTATAAAAAAAATCATTCCAACCTACTTATTAAACTTTAAAAAATATTAATTACTTTTTTTATTTTATTAAAATATATAAAGATTTTAAAATATGTAATAGTCTTTATAAAATCTCTCTCCACTTTATACTAAAAGAAGATTAAACTCTCCAATTAAATCCACCCTTATTTTATATTGTTTCTAAAATTAAATTATCTACTATAAGTTAGATAGTTAATAAATTTTTTTTAAAAATTAACTTTTAAAATAAAAATTATCTTTTTGAACATGTCTTTCTACTTATATTTTTTTTATACTATTTCTCATCAAAGTATACATTATAATTATTATTACTTTGAAATATTTAAATGACTTTCATTAAGAAGGTTTGATATTATAAATATTAAGATTTATTAGAATATAAATGGTACAATTATCATAATATTTGTCCTAATTTATTAATCTGATAAAAATTAATAATAGAAATAAATGGGTGATTATATGAATTTTAAGTAATATTGTAATAAAATAATATGTAGAAAATGACCAAAATACCCTTTAGTAAAATTATAAAATTATAGCTAATAAAGGTTAGTAGGGTAATTTTAACAGAATGGAAAAATTTTGATATTAAAAGGTGAAGGATTGGAGTTTTAAGGAGGAGTGAAAGTGTTTAAATGAGTTTTTAGTCCCACATCTGGTAGTCTTGGAAAAAGAGTTGCTTCATTCTCTATATAAGAGATAACATCCTTCCTACCTACAAGTATGCCTATATAATGGGCTATGGGCTATGGTTGGGCTTTATTTGGCACGACCTGCCCACGGGTCGTGCCTAGCACGGCCCGATCACGGGCCGTGCCAGGCACGGCACGCGGGCTCAAAAATGTGGCCCGGCACGGCACGTTATATACACAGTGTCGTGCCTAGCACGGCCCGATTGGGCATGGGTCGTGCCGAGCACGGCCCGTCACGGGCCGGGCTCGTGCCGCCCACGGGCGGCACGGCCCGATAAGCATGCCTAGTCTCTTGTGCACCTAGTATTAAATGATTTATGAGCACCTACTAGAAGCCTCTTGTGCACTGAAACTGAATGTTATGTGATCAAGTTCTCATTTAAGCCAAATGAAAACCTCATAAATACTAAGAAAGTTTCAAGAATCTTTACTTTCAGGAACATCAGAAATCCCCTCATATGTGATCATCATGCTCTTTGTTCACAGAATCTTCAGACTCGGGCTCTTTTTTTACAGAAATATCATCTTTGATGTAATATTCCAGTTCTTCAAATAAGTCCTTGTGGTCTTTAAATAGACATTCTAACTGCAAACCAAAAGGCCGAAAACAATCCATATATAAAAAACTGATATTGTGATGAACAATCTATATAATAGTGATATGTTATGAGATAAAAAGATCAATGGAGGTACCCTATCATAAACTTTTTCATTGGAGATCAAGTGAGCATCATACATGAGGAGGTTATTCAAAAACTTCTCATGATTCTCTAGTGATATAAGTCTCTACTGAAAGAAAGAAAATATTGATGAGAAATTAGAAAAAAAAATTCAAAAGGCTCTAAAAGTAAACAAATTGCTTGAATAGAGAATAAGGTTTTTTGGCTAACCTTGTCACGCCCCGACCTATCTGTTGAGCACGTGGCAACCACCGTATGAGCTCAAATGACCCATACAAGGCATTTGTTAATATATATAATTCACATACGTCATTAACTCAGCGGATAAAATAATTACATTAATTATCTCAACTCTATTAACACAGTCCCGATACACCTACTGCAATACTATGATAACAGAAATGGTAGATGAATAGGTTTGTAGATAACTTCATCTCTATCAACTATCTCGGCTGATCATTTAGTAGACCTGCACACATTGAATGCAGTGTGCTCAGTCTTGCGGCTTTGTGCTTACAACTCTAACCGCAGTAGAATAGCCCAAGCAGAGAATAGGAGATTTTAATATGTCCATAAGTCATTCAACAATATCAAGTAAACACGTAACGTCAATAAATAACATTTGAAGCATATAAGAGCAGAACATGTAATGTAAATATGTATTTCCAACTATAATTGTGGAGTGTATCTATGTCTTTAGATTGTTATCACTAAGAATTTATTATGTCATTCGAATGTTGTGATTCTGGGCAGCCAGCCTATGCTTAGGGGATCTCCTGATCGGGGAGTTTTCATAAGCACATCAGTGTCCACTCTGTCCATGTCTCTACCTATGCCCGTCACACTGATGTTGATAGAGAGGTTGGGTGACCGTGAGTTGGTCTGTTGGGCGAATCTCTCCATCTCCATGTCCTAGTGACATGTCACTCCATGCATCTTCCCCAAACAATCCATGGAGCAACTCATGTAGTACTACACACTGTCCCCAGACAGAGTCACCGCACCTAAGTATATGCATCGGCCACGGCTAGCCGGTAAATATTTAAAACCCCAGGATCCGAACTACTCATCAGAACGTCTGCAGAATGTCTGAAATTATAGTCATGTGTACATGGATCCACTGTCCAAGACTATAAAGAAGGAGTTACCATCCTAATTCAAAAGCAGCGATGCCTGCCAGGAGGTGTGTATTCTAGTTGTCGCCAGGATGCTACAACCTCGGCGACATGCTGGCTAGATCCTTAGTATGGTTGCATCCCTGCTAGCCACCTTAGGACTATCACGGTGACGACTTTGCATCACCTATGCAGGTATAGTGACTATGTCACAAGGTTCTTTGGCAATAAGCCGATTCATATTGAATTTCACCCTTTATGACCATTATAAATTCAACATCTTTGGTGGTATAGGTTTATGAGCATCAAAGCTCGTATCCGAAATTTAGAATATCCACTGTGACGTATTGTTAGTATTTTCTTACATATGTGTGCTAGTGTCACATGTATGTAGATTTTGTTTATTGATGTCCATATAGATGTCAAACCTTTGTATAACCTAATTTTCTATATCATGCTTGTAGATGTAACAATAATATTTTATTTTTCATCATATCATCATAGCAGATAATAATAATAATAATAATAACAACCTAGCATACTCAAATAACAACACATGCAAGGCTATAAGCATATCATATAAGTAAGATTAAGACTATGAGCATATCACATGAGCAAGATTTAGACTATAGGCATATCATAACAGCAAGATTGTTTAACATTCAAAACATGTATCATATTTAATTTAAATGCTAACTCCTAAGCAGTAAAAATATTTATCTCATTAAATTCTACTAACTTAGGAGTAGTCTACTGTAGTGAACCGACGCACCTGTATAAGTAGAATGATTTTCATAACCAACTATATATCAGCTTGCATGTCATTTAATTATTTCGAGGTATTTACCTATTAAAAATAACATTACCTTTAAATATGACCTTTAATATTATCCATCATTAATCTTATCTACAAGATACCAAATCCACTATCTTTACCATTTTGCTTACCTAACCCATCCTAAGTTAATTAATTATTCAATTACATTTACTTAATTCAATTTAATTTACTTGATTAACTTTATTTAATTTATGAACCTTAATCATAATCTCCAAGCAACAATCTTAATTTCCTTAAAAGCCTAATTAAAATTCCAATTCATCTATAATCTCAATTAATTATTCCATAATTTAAAATTAGTAATTATGTCTTAGTGTTGACATGCATTCGACAATCAACCCATAATATCACATCATCACCATCGACAATCAACAATACAAAACCAACCAACAAAAACCATCAAACCAAATTATAGCCAGGGCGGATCAAACAATTCTAAGTAGTCATCAATCACTAGCATCAAACTCATGGAACATGATCACAACTCCCCATAAATCATATAAATAAATTCTGCAACAGGGCAAATAAAACATGATCACCACTCACGATAATAGTCTCTCAACAATCAATTGCAACAGGGCGCACTAGCAACCAAATAAAGACGGTAGGATCAAATTGAAAGCGAGGAGAATTAGGATTCACCTCATCATCATCAAACTGTATTAACCACATCACTACAATGAAAACTTAACAATAGTAACAATTCAAAGTCATCAAAGCATCACACGGTCAAATTAATCAGCAACAACATCATCAATTCATCAATCAGGCACATATGAGAGTTAATCAACATCATCAGCTAACTAATATCATGGCACGTAGAATTGTAACATAGGGGATTTAGAGTTAACTAGCATCATCCATCAAGAAGCAAGCAAATTGAGATCAAAGAGGGGAAATCCCTCTCGTCATACTAAAGAAGATCCATCTATGTTTAGAGGATCTTCTGGTCAGGGAGTTCCTATAAGCACATCAATGTCCACTCTGTCTATGTCTCTACCTATACCGTCATACTAATGTTGGCAGAGAAGTTGGGTGACCGTGAGTCCCTCTCTATTGGTCTGCTGGGCGAATCTCTCTATCTCCACGTCCTAGCGACATGTCACTCCATGCATCTTCCCCGGATAATCTATGGAGCAACTCGTGTAGACAGTGTGATCACCACACTTAAGTATATACATCGGCCACTTAAGTATATGCAACATCTGCAAAACGTCTGAAATTATAACCATGTGTCCATGGATCCACTGTCCAAGACTATGCAGAAGGAGTTATCATCCTAATTCAAAAGCAGCGATGCCTGCCAGGAGGTGTGCATTCTAGCCGTTGCCGGAATGCTACAACCTCGGTGACATGCTGGCTAGATCCTTAGTATGGTTGCATCCCTGCTAGCCACCTTAGGACTATCAAGGTGACAACTTTGCGTCACCCGTGCAGGTATAGTGACTGTGTCACAAGGTTCTTTGGCGATAAGCCGATTCATATTGAATTTCACCCTTTATGACTATTATAAATTCAACCTCTTAGATGGTATAGGTTTCTGAGCATCAAAGCTCGTATCCAAAATTTAGAATATCCACTATGACGTATTGTTAGTATTTTCTTACATATGTGTGCTAGTGTTACATGTATATAGATTTTATTTATTGATGTCTATATAGATGTCAAACCTTGGTATAACTTAATTTTCTATATCATGCTTGTAGATGTAACAACAATATTTTATTTTTCATCATATCATCATAGCAGATAATAATAATAATAAAAAAGAGCAACCTAGCATACTCAAATAATAGCGCATACAAGGCTATAAGCATATCATGTAAGCAAAATTAAGACTATGAGCATATCACATGAGCAAGATTTAGACTATAGGCATATCACAACAGTAAGATTGTTTAACATACAAAACATATATCATGTTTAATTTAAATGTTAACTCCTAAGCAGTAAAAATATTTATCTCCTTAAATTCTACTAACTTGGGAGTAGTCTACTGTAGTAAACCAACGCACCTGGATAAGTAGAACGATCTTCAGAACCAACCATATATCAGCTTGCACATCATTTAATTATTTCAAGGTATTTACCTATTACAAATAATATTACATTTAGATATGAACTTTAATATTATCTATCATTAATCTTATCTACCAGATACCAAATCCACTATTTTTATCATTTTGCTTACCTAACCCATCCTAAGTTAATTAACTATTCAATTAGATTTACTTAATTCAATTTAATCTACTTTATTAACTTTATTTAATTTATGAACCTTAATCATAATCTCCCAGCAACAGTCTTAATTTCCTTAAAAGCTTAATTAAAATTTCAATTCATCTATAGTCTCAACTAATTATTTCATAATTTAATTTAATTATAATATCTAATTACTAGCAAGGTGAAAATTAATAATTATATCTTAATATTTCTATCATAATTATTATACCATATGTATGCTCACAAAGTTACGAAAAGAAAAGAGGGAAGTAGGGGAGATAACACGAATTCTACGTAATCACCATTGATAACAATTCAAAACATTACCAACATTGCTACCATGAAGGCCGACAATTCAAAACCATCAGAAACATCACCAATATTCATAAATCATTCGAAACCATATCAACCCATAATATCACATCATCACCATCGACAATCAACAATACAAAACCAACCAACAAAAACCATCAAACCAAATTATAGCCAGGGCAGATCAAACAATTCTAAGTAGTCATCAATCACTAGCATCAAACTCATGGAACATGATCACAACTCCCCATAAATCATATAAATAAATTCTGCAACAAGCAAATAGAACATGATCGCCACTCACGATAATAGACTCTCAACGATCAATTGCAACAGGGCGCACTAGCAACCAAATAAAGACTGCAGGATCAAATTGAAAGCGAGGAGAATTAGGAATCGCCTCATCATCATCAAACTGTATTAACCACATCACTACAATGAAAACTTAACAACAACAACAATTCAAAGTCATCAAAGCATCACACGGTCAAATTAATCAGCAACAACATCATCAATTCATCAATCAGGCACATATGAGAGTTAATCAACATCATCAGCTAACTAATATCATGGCACGTAGAATTGTAACATAGGGGATTTAGAGTTAACTAGCATCATCCATCAAGAAGCAAGCAAATTGAGATCAAAGAGGGGAAATTGGTACTCGACAGTGAGGGAGTCGGCTGCAAACCTTGAGATTATAGTAGAGAATTGAGGGGAAATAGAGATTGAAGCTGGGATGACGGTGTGCAGGAAACCCCAGCAATCGAGCGAAGGAGACGGAGCTGGGATGGTGGCGTGCAGGAACCCCCAAATCACGTCGGCGAGATTGAGCCGCAGCAGAGCCTTCAATGTCACGCGAAAGAGGGGTTGCAGTCGACGGTGGACAGTGGCACCCAGATCGTCGAAGGTCGTCGGCAGATTGGGAGAGACGGAAGAGAGGCGGAGATCCCTTCCGGCGACGCGCACACAGCCGAGGATAAGGACGGCAACAGGCGGAATGGGAGAGAGAGCTCAGTCGAGGATGCGATGGGGAAGGGGAAGATGGAGAGGTCGAGCGGAGTGGGGGTTCGCCATCGAGCGGCGTCTGCGCAGGTCATCGGTGGCCGGAGGAGGAGTGGTCGACCGGAGTGAGGGTTCGTCGTCGATCTCACGACGAGGGATCCGGAGCGGCGGCGGTGCGGCAGCGTGCGAAGAGACCGAAGGAGAAGGCACCGTCGCGAGCTCGCCCCAATCTAGGGCTTGGAGCGCGCGTGCAACGCACCTGCGCAACCAAATCCCCGATATGCCCCTACTGGTTCCGTTTAATTACCATGTACCCTGCTTTGACATTTATACCCCTATCGGATACAATTATTTACCTAGTATTGTATTTCCATCTCTGCTCCTATCAACTATTTACTATGCTATTTTTCATATTACTCCTTCCATTCCTTCATATTATTACTATTACTTTTCTTTTTCTTTTTCACAAAATTTTAGGGTTTACAAACCTTTATTTCAACATCTGTAAGCGAATACTCTAAACCGCATTTAATTTATTTTTGGCGGTCATCTTTAGTGCTCTCCATTATCATGGTAACACTATGTTCCTTCGGTTCTAAATCCAAAAAGGAACACTGAATATTTCAAAACAAATTGGGAAAGAAAGAATAACAGAACGACCTCCTTCAAACTCCCTCTCACCCCTCGAGCTCTTCGTTCGGCTAGGGCTCCGGCTAAGGTCTCGGCTCCCTCAAAAAACTTTGCTCTCCATCAATATCCCACCCCATTATAACCCTCCGCCACCTAGGGTTCCGGCTGCTTCTTCCTCCCTGCAACCCTCGAGCTCTTCGTTCCGTTCCTTGCAACTCCTGGAGCTCATTCAAGTCGCCGCAGATCTCAAATTCTGCCTCCCTTCTCCGCCCTTCCATGCACCCAGGCGCCCGTCGCTCCCGATGATCTAGTCTCGCAAATCCACCCTTCGGCGAGCAAAATCCCTTCGGCGAACGAATCTCCTTCGGCGAGCAAAATCCCTCAGCTCCTAGCCTAGCTCCTCATTTAACTGTTCAATTCCCTCTGGTGGAGGTGTCCCTGCCTTTTAACAGCAGTTGAAGCCTCAACTCAGCCTGCTAGAGTTGAATCCTCAACTCAATTTGATGGCCAGAGCTCTCTCATTCTGCCCAATGAAGTCGGATAGGGCTGCACATGAATATTGGGACCTCAAGGTATGGAGTCCAATCCAGAAATGGTTGCAATCTTTAGGCAGCAACGCCCTGATCAGCAGGACAGCAATACAAGAGTGGTTGGCAGCTAACCAAAACATCGAGGAGAAGTTGCTTTGCAAGCATTCCAGGTACACATTAATTCATCGCATTCAAAATCTACACTTAAAGCTGCTTAGCAAAAGGGGTCCTTGGTCACCTCTCGTCTGGAGAAAGAAAAATACAAATCTTGATGAGCAAGGGTAGTAAAGGGTTGTTAGTAGAAGGCATAAAAAGGAATACCTGCAGCACACCCAACACATGTTCAAGAAGCAAAACAGCTTTGATCGAAGGGCACAACAAAATAGAAGGCAGAATCGATACGATGTGTCAAAGTTAAAAGTGAAATGGACAGTTAGAGATGAGACAATGCTGCAGCAAAAAACAAGAAATGAATCTGGGAAATCTGTTAACAGCAAGGCGCAATAAAATATACCCAGACCTACATATGCAGAAGTGCTTCAAAGGCAACTTCCAATGGGCAGCCGTAAAAGCAATCCAATTGTAGATTTCAGAAACCAGAACATAAAACAGGAGCTATCAAATTTTGAAAAGAACTTTCTTTCTGCAAAAGATAGGATAGGTACACAAAAAAAGACTCAGATTCCTCAAGGAACATTGTGTAGTGGTTACAGTCGAGGGTTCCATGGGGGAGTCCGGGGACATTTCAGGTACGTTGGCTGGAATATTTGCAGATTGCAATAGTCATAAGCACTTGTGGAAGCAAGCTAGGCTAGCGAAAGATAAGTATTTGGTTACAACTCCTACTTTTGGCCATGGTTATTACAAAAAATGGTTACTGCAGAAAAAATTAATCCACTACAACCAAACTCTGCTTGCAGTAGAAGATTGGCCAATTGAACATGGAGAAAATAGTGTGGGCACCAAAATACAAATGAAGATCACCTTGCATGGATTGCCAATAGTCATGTGGCACAAAAAAGCAATCACAGAGATTTTCTCCCCCTTTGCAGAGTTGGAGGAAGTTAGCAGGGATAGTGTGTCTTGGAGAAATGTAGAATAGTGTCAAATAGTCATTCGCAAGCCGGCAAAAATAATTCTCCCTTCGCACATCATTTCGCATTGGCAAGGAAAGGAGTATCTGATTGAAATTATGAGTGGATGGTTAAGCAAGGAAAGCAGACCAGATGACAAAATAAGGGAATATGAGCAGGAAGAAAAAGGAGGAAGTAGTGCACAGACAATGAAACCAGGGTGTTTACAAAAAGACAACTATAGCCTATCTAAATAGGAAGAACAAGGAACAATGAACACTAAAATAGGACAGGAATTTGAGGATCTCAGCCCAAAACCTATAATGGGTATGATACACTCAACCCATCAGACCTACACTTCAAAGGATGCAATGGTTGCTTTCCTTAACCCTCGTGCAGGGAGTGCATGCTCATTGGGCCTCTGCCTCTCGGTCCTCGGGTGGAAGGGGAATGTAATTCATGTTGATGAAGGGGGTCTGCACCAGGGCGTGATCAGATCAGATACCATTCTTGTATCAACAGTGTTCAATAGGCTAAAGCAAGATCTCTCGAAACATAGTGAGCAAGCAACAATGGATGCTCCAATGTGGAAGCAAAACAAACAAAATGTTATTATTCAAAGTAATCAGTTAGCTAATAAAGGGATTAGTATCCAGATGGATAAATGTAGCAACATTATATTTCTGGAACTTGGAAAAGTTGGTTTAAAAAAAAATCAGACCAGTTCAATTATTGATTCAATGGTCTATCAAATGCCTAAATGAGTCTCCTATGGTGCAGAAAGCTACCTACAATGCGCGTATCCTCATCCCAAGTTTTCATATGCTCTACACACAGGTTGCAGAGCAAGACGAAACTCAAATATCTATCCGAAAGATCCAAAATAGGATGGATAACAATGAGAACAGATGGAAATGATACAAATATAAGAGGAAGGTGTGATGGAAGGGCCAATTTAAATGTTTACTAAATAGTACTCAGCAGATGCCGATCACAAATAAGAAAGGGGTGAGAAGAAGTGTAAGGCTTGCCCAAAAGAATTGTCAAAGATAAATAAAAGAAGGCCTCACAAGTGTAGATCAAATGGATGATCGTATAGAACCACAGATACATGCAAGGATAAGGGGAGGATTTGTCACGCCCCGACCCAACCGTCGGTCACGTGGCAACCGCCGTATGAGCCCGACAGACCCATATAAGGCATCAAGTGATACATACCATTCATATACATCGTTTATGCAGCGAAATATACAATTAAATTATCTAACTCAAAATTTCTAACACAGTCCCCATAAACCTACTACAATTCTAGGAAAAAGGCAAAAATAAATAAATAAAAATATAAACCCGTCGATGGACTCATCTTCATCGAATAACTCGGGCAGTCATCTAATACACCTGCACACACGGGGAAAAGTGGTGTGCTCAGCCTTGCGGCCTAGTGCGAAATTACAGCTCTACCGAATAAAGAAATCAAAGGCTAGGAGGAGTATTCTAGGATGTCTTTGGTGGTTAATCATCATCTTTCATGCCATATAATTTAAATTCATATTGAGATAGACAGCATAAATAAATAAATAAATAAATAAAGGTGTACATGCCACTAGATGTCACCTAAGTTAAGCCTAGTGTCAACATCAACAGTCTGTCCCCATTTGATTTGTATAAATTAATTTATAGGGAGCAACAAACATCGTAAATACAATATCGATGTATAATTCACTAGATGTCACCTACGTGATATCTAGTGTCCACGTCAACAGTCTGTCACCTACATCGTGACGAGACTTTAAGGTTTCATAAACTCGGGCTGCCAGCCTACGCTTAGTGACTACCCTAGCTAAGAGTATCAGTAAGCCCATCAGTGTCTTTCTGTCTCTGTCTCTACCTATGCCCGCTGCACTGATGTTGGCAGAGAGGTCGGATGACCTAGAGTCCCTCTCCTGTTGTTTCACTAGTCGCCAACCATGCCTCCCCTAGCGAAACCGTCGTGTCCTTACATCCTCCCCGGATACCGTAGGGGTCACGACACCCATGTAGTACTACACACTGCCCGTAGACAGGGTCACCTCTCTTAAATATCATCGGCCACGGCTAGCCGGAATAACCACCCTAGGATCCGGATTACTCATCCGATCGTCTGCAGACGTCAAGGGTGATAGCCGTGCGGTCTACGGATCCACTGTCCAAGGCGTCGCATGTGGAATCACCTTCCCAGTCCAATAGCCGTCGACCTCTATCGAGATTGGCGCACATCCGCACGATGGACTGTGGCCCTCGACTTCGTCGGTGCCAAGTCCATGGTAGGGTTCATCCTAGCTAACCATCTCAGGACTATCACGAGGCCGCCTACAACGACACTCGTGCGGGTAAAGATTTCGAGTAAGGACTTGCTCCATATTTCCAGTCTAACATGACCATGGAGTGTGTACAGTCCCTTACCCTACCAGCTCCCAGTATATAAGCTATGCATAACGTCGGGAGTGGTGCTCCCAGTGCTCCGCTATGCATCAACCTCGGGAGTGGCACCTAACGGGACGTCACCGTTTTGACCACCGTCGGAAAGCAGCGGTCAACCGGGGCATATGGAAAAGGCCCCTTTTTTCTGCCTAAGTGGCGGTGACATCGCCAAAGGTTCTAACATGTCGTTATTTACTATCTATGTCTGCATGGTATGTATGCTAGCATAGCATAGAAACATCATAAAATAATATCTAACAGGCTCGACATGATACTACGACATATTAGAAATTTAATAAGGAAATCATGGTAAATCATGCATGTTAAGTAAAATAAATTAAACTAACATGCAACCCAGTCAAATCTTATCAAGCATTATGTTTTATCATATTTAAGACATCCAAGAATTGTTCCTAAGAAAACCCCAGCGGGAATTCCCTAGCGTGAATAAATCCTACCATCGGAGAACCAACGCACCTGGGTTAGCGATCCGGTCTTCAGAATCAACCCGCGTAACAACGAATCACTCCGTCGAACTACTCGGATCACGTACCCGCGATAAATCCTAATTAACACAATTATTTAAAATCAAATTTAATTCCTTTTTCCCTAAGGTAAATCAAATATTAATTTATCAATCTAACCAAATCATTCAGATACTAATTAACCAAATTTCCATTTTACAAATTAAATTAACTTAGTTACGCTTAGATAAATTCTATCAAATTTATCCATTTAAACCCCTCATCTAGCCCAAGTCATCTCAGGGCCCAAATAACACTCATCAATATTTAATTAGATCAATTAAACATTAATTAGCCATTTTAAATCACCTAATCATACTCATGAAAAGTTAAATTATTATTTTTATTATTTTTATTATTTTATTATTTTATTATTTTATTATTATTTGACTGGTCAACGGTCAACAGTTGACCCGGTGAACACGGTGGACCCAGTCAACGCTGTTGACTCGGCCATCGCGGTGGACTCGGCCAACGCTGTTGACCCGGCCAACGCGGTGGACCCGATCAACGCTGTTGACCCAGCCAACGCGGTGGACCCAATCACTATTCGTTCGGCTTAATTTGAGTCTGACCCAAGCCTAGCCAGTTCGGTTCGATCGAGTCAGCTCCAACTCATCTAAATTCAAGTCCGACTCGAGTCTGGTTCAAGTTAATTGATTCAGCTTACCTCAACTACACTCAACCCGAACCCAAACTTAACTCGAATTCAATCCAACTAACTCCAAACCGGTTCAACTCAACCCATTCACTACTCTACTCAATTAAATCACTAATTTTTACTTAACTTAATTTATCATGCTTAATTAATCCACTAAGTTTGATTAATTAACACTAAGCATGTTAAATTAATCTAAGCATATTAACAACACTAATTTATCCTAAACATGTTTAATTACAACTAACATGCTTAAAATAAATTACTAATCGTGATTAGGGGAAAGTAAAGCTACCTTAGCCGAAATCACTATTCATCGTCGGAAACACTATTCACCGCCGGAATAGTAGCACCGTCGCCGGAACCCTAGCCGCCACCTCGCCGGAGCTCGCGAAATCCGCGGCAAACTAGACGGCGAGCTCCGCAAGCCTACGCACGTGGGAACCGACGACTACCTGCGCAAAAATCCGGCCATCAACACCAAAAACCCATCTTTTGGGTGGCGTCGCCGGCGAACTTTTAGGGCAAGTTCGCCGGAGGGCGAAATCGCCCAATTATAGGGGAGAAACAGAGCCGTTTACCTCGCGATCGCACAGAGGAGTCGGAGAGGGATGGCTCGCCGGCGAGGGGAGTGGAACCGCAGCTCCACTCCTCGCCGGGGGTGCTGCAAATTCGAGAGGACGGCGGCGACGAAATCGCTGCCTCCTGCGTCGGCATTTTGGGAGGACGCGGGGCTCACGACTCGCGGAGGGACGAGCAGCTCAAGCCCCAACCGCTAGCAGTGGCACGTCAGCGATCGGTGCTTGGGACGGTGGCAGACGCAACCGGCGGATGGCTGCGAACGCGAAGGAAGACGCAGGGGAAGATGGGGGTCGCGCGCTGCCTCCTTCGGGCTCCCGTTTCTGCTACGAGGGACGATGCACAGCGGACGATGGTGAGCGGGCGACGAATGCTGACAAAGCGGAGCGGCACCGGCGCTGCTCTACTGCGGGCGAGGGAGGCGAACGACGAACGGTGGCTGCGGACAGTTGCTGCGGACGACGAACAGCTGCAGCAGACGCGACGAGGACGATTTGCCGAGGACGAAGAGGGGAAATTGGCAGCGGAAAGGAAGGGACGGCAACCTCCGCCGAGTTCTCGTCACGACAGAGGGGAAAGGGCGGCGATCGCAAGCTGCGATCGGCGAGCAGCTGCCGGCGATGGAAGGAGACAGCGTCTGCTCTGCTCGCGAGAAGGAGGATGCAGGAGAAGAAAAGGGGGCCGCGCGTCTGCAAGGGACCTCCGCCAAGCTCCCCTCGTCGTGGCGGAGAGGAATGGGCAGCGGTGAAGAGGCTGCGGACGGCGGACGTGAAGGGCGAGCGGCGACGACCTGCGGACGCTCTGCTGCGGTGGTCGCGAAACGAGGGGAGCTATTGCCGAGCTCCCCTTTCTGCAGGGAGTGTGCGCCGGGGGTGGATGAAGGCAGGCCGACGTCGACGGACGGCGGGCAGCGGGCGATGGACGGCGACCTAAAAGGGCCGCCGGAGTGCTCTGCTGCGGGTAAGGGAGGCGCGCTCGGGACAGAGGAGGAAAGGTCGACCTTCGCCGAGCTCTTCCCGACGCGGAGGGAGACCGTTGGCGAGCGGCGGCGCCGACGAGCTAGAGCAGCGGCGGCGCTGCTGCGGTTGCGCGGGAGCAGAAGAAGAAAACGAAGAAGAAGAAGGAGAAAAAGAAGGAGAAGAAGAAGAGGAAGAGAGGAGGGAAGGGGCGCCTCGCGGGCTCTTCTCGCCCGCGTCGACCCCTTCGGACCGGGTCGGACCGGTTCACTCGGACCGGCCAGCTGGCCGGTTCAGTTGAACCGGACCGGAAAAATAAAAAAAATAAATTTCCTAAAAATCAATTTATTAAGGTGGGAGTTTACAGAATTGAACTTGAAAGAGTTAAAGTCAAACACAGAATTAGAGGCCAAGATCAATATGTTGGGTTTTCAGCCGATGGAGGGGTTGGAAAACTGAGAAAGTACATCACAACTTTAAATGGATAAAGCAAGTTTCAAGATATTATTTTGGAATGTTCAAAGGCTTAACAGATTAGGAAAACGGAAAATGGTGCAAAATGTTCTGAATGAGGAAAGGATTAATATCTTTGCTTTACAGGAGACTAAGCTGGAAAAATGTACAGATTCAATGATCAAGAGTATAACTGGTTCAAATGGCTTCTCTTTTGTCACTAAGGACTCCATTGGTATGAGTGGAGGCCTAATACTAGGATGGCACAATGACTTCTGGGATTTACTACACTCACACATTGGGGAAACTCACCTTTTAGTAGAATTGAAGTGCAGGCAAAACTAGAAATGTATAGTAGTAGCAAATTTTTATGACCCTCCACGTCATGAAGGAAGGAACTTTTTGTGACAAGAGATGATGGAGTTAGCGAGTCAAGATAAGATCACTATCATGAGTGGTGACTTTAACTTGACAAGGAACTCTGAGGAAAAATTAAATTGTGCAGGAAACCCAAGGGACTCCTCCAAATTTTCCAGAATTATTGCAGACTCAGGTCTGATGGAGATTCAAAGCATAGGAAGGTCCTTTACTTGGACCAATCATCAACAACCTCCCAAATTTGCAAAGTTGGATAGAGTGTTATTAAATGCAGCAACACAATGTCATCTACAGTTTGCTACATGCTCAGCAGGTAACATGCGGTTGTTGGATCATTCTCCGTTAATTTTCAACTCCAATTTATACAAAAAAATGTCATCTAAGTTCAGGTTTGAGTGCTACTGGTTGAAGCAGCAATCCTTTCAGGAAACTTTTCAAAAATGCTGGATAGAAAATGAAAGTAGATCTCAAACCGAGGACCCTTTGAGGGATTGAGTGACCAAGTCTAGGAAACTACGAAAGACCCTCAAGAATTAGAGTGCTGGACTAAAGGTGATGAAGCAAAGTTTCAGAAATGATTTGAAGGCAAAATTAAACACTATATCCAACAAAGCAGAGAAGGAACCTATGCAACAGCAAGAGCTTGATGAGTTTAGAACTTTAAAACAGAAGCTGAATGAATGTTATAATGCTGAAGAAAAATTCTGGAAGCAAAGATCAAAGATTAGGTGGTGCAAGGATGGTGATAGGAATACGAGTTTCTTTCATGCTTATGCTAGTGTTAAACATAGAAGAAACTACATAAGTATGCTCAAACTGAATGGGACTGAAATATATGATCAAACAGAAATTATCCAAGCTTTCTATAGTTACTACAAGCAGTTATTGGGGGCTCGTCACCACCCTAAACTCTTGGTCAGATGGGAGGATTTCTATCAGCCGCAGGGCATAGAGTTTGACAGCCTGACGACTGATTTTGTGGAAAATGAAGTAAAGGATGCAATTCACAGCATGGGAAAAATGAAGGCTCCAGGACCGGATGATCTCATACCTGAATTCTATAATGCGGTCTGGAATGACATAAAGGATGAAGTCATGAGCATATTTAAATGTTTCAAGGAATGGAAGATTGACATGAGAAGAGTTTCATTGAGTCACGTTGTTCTCCTTCCGAAGAAGCAAGGAGCAATTTCTACCGGAGATTACAGACCCATTAGTCTTGAGCACAGCATGTGAAAAATCATTTCCAAAGTCTTAGCATATCGACTCAAAGGTTTAATGCCCAAGCTCATTTCAGAATCGCAAAGTGCATTCATCAAGGGCAGATCGGCAGCAGATGCATTCATGGCGGTAAAAGAAACTATATATGCCTGTAAGAGATCTAAAAAAAACAGCTTATTTATCAAATTAGACATTGAGAAGACATTTGATACTATATCTTGGGATTTCATTGAGAGCATGCTGAAGGCAAATTATTTTCCTGAAGCTTGGATCAAATGGATAATAGAGGTGATCTCAAAGGCAGACTCGGCAGTCATCATAAATGGTTGTGCAAGTAAACCATTTATATATCGTCGTGGGCTAAGGCAAGGAAATCCACTATCACCATACTTATTTGTCTTAATCATGGAATGTTTCTCAAGGATGATTGATCGGGCTGATCAAATGGGACTAATCAGGGGAGTGCTCAACTGAATTCATGGCCAACGTGTAACATATGTAGGATTTACAGATGATATAGTCCTCTTTGTGAAAGGAAAGGAGCAATACATTAACAACTTAAGGCTGCTTATTGATTGTTTTTATGCAGCATCCGGACTAAAAATTAATTTAGAGAAATCCATAGTGATTGATCTAAAGGGCAGAACAGAATTTGCAAAGAGAGCTGCTGAAATTTTGGGATGCAAAGCTGAAAACTTCCCAATAAAGTATTTAGGCTTGCCCTTGAGAGATAGTAAACTGAAGAAAGATGATTGGAGAACCATTATCTCAAAAATGGACAACCATCTCACTGAATGGAATGGCAGATTATTATCTAAGGGAGGTAGACTTATCTTGATAAACTCTGTACTTTCAGCCATCCCTTCATACTTCGCAACGGTATTCAAAATTCCGCAATGGGTGGTTAAAGAGATGGATAAGCGAAGAAGGCATTTCCTATGAGGCAAGAAAGAGGATCAAAAGGGCACACTTAATCTAGTGAATTGGAAAGTCGTCACAATGAAAAAGGAAAATGATGGTTTAGGAGTCCTTGACATTCGTGTGCATAATGATGCTAGATTAGGATCTTGGTTATGGAAATTGATAACAAGAAATTCCTCTACTTGGGCCAGGGTTGTAAAATAGAATTACTTTTGTCGAAAAGAATGGTACATGGAGAAAAATAAAGCAGGATGGTCAAGCACATGGAAAGCGATAACAAATTTGAGAGGGGCATTCTTGTGCAGCCTTGAGTACGAAATTGGAAATGGGGCAGATATAAATTTTTGGTTTGAGCCGTGGCACACATGTAGAAGGATGGCTGATATGCACAAGGAAGCATTCCTAACCGTCGGAAACCAAAATGCCACCTTAGCGCAGATGACTAGGTGGGCAGATGGTCAATCTATAGGGTGACCAACCGCTATGTCCAGTTCAAACTCAGTGGTGGATCAGTTCCTTATTGATATAAGGAAGATACATCTTGGAGTTGGAAGCAAAAAAATCGAGTGGAGATGGACAGCAAGTAAGGAATTTTCAGTGCACTCCCTATACAATCTCATGAAAGAGTCGGGTATCAAGGAGGTTGGAGGATCTATATTGTGGAAACCAAGGCTGCCCATCAAAATAAATCTATTTAACTGGCTGATGAGGAAAAATAAGCTGCATACTAAAGTGCGCTTGGTATGCAAAGAGATTATGGTTGAGGAGACATGCACTCTATGTAAGGATGAGCTTGAAACAAGAGACCATCTATTTTTCCAATGTCCATATGTGCTAAATGGGTGGGTTATATACTTGCAACAGTTGCAACTAAAACCTTTTGACATCTCCCTAGTTCCTTGGGTGGAGAAAGGAGAGGTGAAAGAAAAGTTGCAAAAGATGGAGCAACTGGCCATATGACATTGGAGTGTATGAGGGGAAAGAAATAGAAGATATTTTATGGGTGAATCCAAATCAACAAGGGTGTTGGCCATGCAAGCAGCTGCATCCCTAAGTTTTTTCAATACACACAAGCCACCATGAGCTACCGATACCTTAATTTTTTGGGTATTTTAATTTCAGGGAAGTATAGGAGATTTTTTTGGCCTCTCCTATTTTGTGTTATATGTTCTTACTTCCTTGTATTATAGTTTTCTGTTATTTTCTTTTGTACATCTTACATCCTTTTGGATGATAGATTGTATCATTTCAGAATGGTGAAATGAATACAATATTATCTTTCAAAAAAAAAAAAGAATAACAGAACGACGAAGCAAGAAACACCAGATTTCGATCCTTGATAGAGCGGCAGAAAATTTCTCATTCTATAAGGAAAAGAAACCGCTTGCGGCCAGGGTCGTCGTCTCCGTCTCCATCGGATCCGATCGCCCGAGGTCGCTGAGTGCAAGAGAGAGAGGGAGGGAGGAAGCGACGAGGTTACGAATCCCACCCTTTTATAAGGGTTGAGGGTTTGAGGCAAAGAGAGCGACGAGGTTAAGAATCCTGCCCTTTCATAGGGGTTCAGGGTTTGAGGGTTACTATTGATCATAGTAGGCATCACGCTCTTCTACTCCATTCAGCCTTCCTTGTTGCGTTGAGGGGATGAGTTTTTTTTTTTAGAAGCTAATTGTGATCTGCATCATGGACTTTTCAAATTGCAGAACTCCTTCATCAAGAACTAATTAAACCCAAACGACAAATTTATTGGTCTCCCTAGTAGCAAATAGTGAAATAAGTTAGGTTACCAATACACATACATCACCCTTGAGAGAACTGATGAAGAGAGTTGCTAAACTCCTTGGCATCTGTAAATAATGTACCTTCTTCTTATGGTATTTAATTAAAAAAATCTTGGCACTGAATTAATTTGAATTGTATTAGTTATGCAAATGATTGCACTATTCTCTTGTACCGACAAAGAAAAGATTTCATATTTATTTTTATAAAGGGGCTAAAAATAAATGACTTTGACGGTCAAAACATACAACCAGCAGAAGCCAAAACAGTTGATATGTTTTTGCATACGCGCATAAACATCTGCTTAGGGATTTAAGCAACAGAAGATGGATCACAGACAGCCATATCTCACACTCTTAGCAAATAGATGGTCAGCTCAGGGCCGCCATTGATGTTCTCCGGATTCACCATGTAGAAGGCCTCCGAGTCCTTCGAACCCACCACCCGCTCGAACCTCGCCCTCATGTACATCACCTCCTCCTCCTGGTCCGCCGGCAGCACTCCCGCCCCCATCGTCACCCGCTCCACCGCCCGCAGCACCCTCCAGTCCGCCGGCCCCGCCTCCCGCTGCACCGCCTGCCCGCACTTCCTCCCGTTGCAGTACGCCCACCACAGCCGCTCCTCCACCAGAAGCATCCCCCGCCGTCTCTCTCCATCCCCGGCTTCGCATTCAAGCGCGATCCTCACGAGCCCCGACGCCATCTCGCGCACCAGCTCGCCGGTGGACGCCGCGAGCTCCACCAGCATCGCCGGGCGCGCGCCGGGCTCCGCCTGCACGGCGAAGTGCATGTGGCCCCCGCGGCAGCCGTAGAGGGTCCCCGTGACGCGGCGGCCGAGGGCTGGCGGGCGGGGACGAGGGCCGCCGGCGATGGCTGCCGAGACGGCTGACCGTAACCGTGAGATGGCCGACTTCTTCTTCTTCTTCTTCTTCTTCGACGACTGCGACGTCTCCGCCGCTGCATCTCCGTCATCGCGCGCGTCGTCGGTGTAGCGAGAAGAACCGAAGGGGGAGCAGGCGAGGAACTCTTCTTCGTCGTCCTCCTCCTCCGCCTCGGGCACTCCGCCGTGCCTTTTGGAGTAAACCTCGTCGCCTCTGCCGAGCTTTGCGATTATCCAGTCGAAGTGGCGACGGGAGAAGGAGGAGGAGGAGGAGTACTCGTGGGGTGTTCTTGACGACATGATGCTGCTCATCTTCTGGGATTAACTCGAAGTGATAGCAGAAGAGTAAGGACTGCAAGAAGAAGAAGCTGGAATCAAGGAAGGATCTCGCTACTGTGCGTGTCTTGCGGGCAACACCAACAATTAATTAATGCAAGCACGCTTCTTTATAGCATCGCAATGCCATTCTTCACCTTCTTCTTTTTTTTTCATTTATAATAAGATCGATTTCGAATCGATGCCTCCTGGTTGAGCAGACACCGACACTGACGCGAGCAGAGCAGGCAGGGGGGCGGTGAGCAGCTCACCAAACAAGAAATGAAATCGACGGGAAGAATCGATGGGAACACGGTATTGCAGAAGGATGCGGTTTTTGTGGTTATATTTGAGTGGAATTTAGCTTGGGAAAAATACAACGAAGTTTAATTAGATAACATTATTATTATACATTGATGTGATCCAAAGCCAACTTTTACGTCCTCCAAAGCAGTCGGTAAATGTAAATTGTGTTCCCGACGTGTTTCTCTGAACCTGGCTGTGTGGCAAAACACCCACCAGCTTTTGAAGATTACGATAAATATTCAAGTTAATTATGAGATCCAAGTTGCCAACGCGTTCCTTTTTTAAAAAAAAAAACATGCAGTGCTACTGATACGATAAAAAATATAAATGGATATTAAAGGAAAAAAATTTAAAGAATTTTTTTTTTAAATTTAGAAAGGATATTAAGGAGTAATAAAAAAGATTAAAAATTATTATATTATATTCAGCTAAAAAATACTACTATCTTATATTATTTCTTACTACATTTGCCCAATTTATAATTTATAACATATGATATAATATTAATACTCATATATCTTTCTTAAAAGGTAGAGTTAATATTAAATAAGTTATATTGAGCTTTATGTACGATAACTTAATTAAAAAATTGATACTCATTGTCTAAAAAGAAAATCTTAATTTTATTTTAAAATAAATCTACATCTAATTATATAATCATATATTTAAATAATTAGGGTTTATCTTGTGCATAAACGAGAAGTACGATACCGGTGATATTTCTTTTAATTATAAAATTTATGTGCTCAAAATCCATGTTTCGTTCAAAAAAGCTCAGTTAAATTAAAATATAAATTATTTGCATTCATTTAATTTATGTTATAAGATATATCACGCACAAGGAAAATTATCCATCCTCATTCCTGAATGAAAAAATAAATGGATAATAAAGTTCGATTTATATCTTCGGGTATGGATCGAGGCTGACACATGGTGTTCATCCATTGGTTGGCTCCTCTATCTGGCCGAGTGGGGCCCAGGCGTTCACAGTCATCATCCGGCTGCTATCGTGGTCTGCGGTGACGTCGCCCCTGAAACCTTTCTCGGCCAATTTTGCCCCTGCTGTGGCTCATTCCTTCATCATCTCCTCCTCCTCCTCCTCCTCCTCCTTCCTTTCCGAGCGCTCGGTTTCTCCCTTCCATCGATCAGATCGGAGGCCGAGGGAGCAATCGATGGGGGTTCCGGCGGTACGATTCCCCCTCCTGCCTCTGATCCGCCTCGGGGGCGCTGCCGCTACTGCGCTCGTCCTCGTCTGGGCCGTGCAGTTCCGAGGAGGACTCGCTCTCGTCTCCGACAACAAGGACCTCATCTTCAACGTACCCCCGATCCACCTCCTTCTAATTTTCTTTTTACTTTACTTGTTCCGTTGTTATGATTCATGCTCGGTGCTTTACCTTTTTTTTTTCTCTCTGACTTTTTCGATTATTCTGAGGGTTGGAACTCAGAAGAATGCTTGTTTGTTTGTCAAAATCTTCTTGATTGTTATTGTTTTTCTGATGGTTGCAGACTTTGCTTCTGCATGAACATTTTCTTCAGTTCGATAAGTAAAATGAGAATGCTAGCGATAAGTAGAGGTTATTTTCCCTTTTCGTTTCCATTTTCTCCTGGCATAGTGGAAAATCCAAATGTTATTTTTTGTTTTTCAGTTATTTTGCAAATTGGGTAAGATATTAACGTGTAATTCTTTTAAGCATCTGTCATTGTCGTAAACTCTGGACTTTGTTATTAGAAGGATGGGATAGGAGGTTATGCTCGCCCTTTGTATTTTGTTTCCATCGATGAAGTCTTGCCAGGGTGTTCCATGCTCAGCCCATTGGGATTGGATCACTTGGCTTGATAGTTATGTTTTCTCTATGGACCAAGGAAATCAAGTCATCACTTAAAGGCAGTTGTTAAATTGGCTGAATGTCCATAAGATGCACACCGAAAGGCAACCTACAAAACAAGGAAATACCTTAAGGACCATCTTTTCTCAAAAAAAGAGGACACCTATAAGATGGACGGAGTTTCTCCATGGGACCAACCACTTATTAGTAGTGAGCACTCAGGAGCACTTGCTTTTTGGCAGTTGTTATTGGTTACAATCTGTTCGAGCAGGATATGCAATGCTGCATTGGCTGGTAGGATGACATGGTAGAGACACTTGCCTCCCTCATAAACTATGGAGGGCGAAAATTTAGATAACATTTTCTCAAACAACATTTGGATAATTAATATTTGTAGTAATCCATTATGAACATTTTATAAGCATAATAATTATCGATTTTTGGCAGATACAAGCATGATTTCAAATGCCAGCTGTTGATCAATTGCATCAGTCTCTCAAATACAATTTCAAATTGTGATTGTTACTATCAAATGCATCATTTAATTTGCACCAGGTGGCATCTATTGCTATTCTGTTCTGCATAGTGAAGCATGATTATCTATGTTTTAGATGCTTACACTGGCTAAACAATTTTGCATTTCTTCCTTTAGGTGCACCCTGTGCTGATGGTGTTTGGCTTCATATGTCTTAATGGTGAAGGTAACTATCTTCTAGCTTTGTACTATTTGTTTGACTTGGTATTCGTAATATGTTTATTAGTAAATGCTTATCTTGGCCATAATGATTGTATTCACCAATTACCACTTACATCTACTTATTTATGCATTTTCTGATGAATACCCTTCACTGCAGCATCATTTTTTCTCTTCTGGACCTGCCTGGTCTTGGTATTTTAACTGATTTCCTTTTTAGTTTCATCACATTAAATGAAAACTAAAATATTTCATCTCTCTATCTGTCTACTATAATTAAAATATGGACAAATCTATGCTAACTTGACTTGGTTAAGTTGGTAGAAGAATAAGTGTGCCGAAAGAACTCTGTTTCATCATCAATACAGCATTTTCCTTGTTGAGTTATTGTCAGTTCCATGCCTCTGGGATAAAAACTTGGATCACTTTTATGATTCTTTTTCTTAACACTAATTAATTGGCTTAATTGGATGATTCTCTGACACTGTTTTCAAATTGGCTTAATTGGATGATTCTCTGACACTGTTTTCAAAAGGGCTAGACTCTATAGGACACTAGGATCCCATTGTCTAAGGCAGTAGGCACTTGCTTAGTTGTTTGCCAACAAAAGACTATTCGGAAATTGCAAAAACAATATTTGTAGAAATAAAAACTAGTAATTACCTAATTAAAACACTATATAAGTTCTACAAATGAAAAATGATTATCATCATTTTGTACTAAATCAAAAAAATGGTAGTAAGTTTAGGCCATGCTAAAATTCCTAACAAAAATGAATCAAGGGTTAGCCAAGAACTTTGTTGATCACAAAAAATTGGCTCATCATTATTATCATCCACTTGATTTTGTATCCTCAATTGTTCTGTTTCAATCCTTCCAACTTGCATCATTGTGGTTGCCTCTAAGAAGTCACTAATGATCATAATGTTGCATCAAAGTAATGTCTTCGGAAGTGAACTACCCAATATTATGTGAGTGTTTTGATGTTTTTTAGAAGTTCCCATTAGTTTATATTGTTGTACATAATGCAGATAAAAAATACTTAATTTGGCCTAGCCTGATGAAAATGACCTTTTAGTTTGGACTGCCTGAGCATAAAGCTGACCTGAAGAAGGAAAAACTGAAGTTCTCCCCCTTGATTTTATGAGTCCTATGCAAACCAATTTCTTTCTTACTGACTGAGTCTTGAGGTTAGGAACACCTGTGACCAGTTTTCTCAGTCTCAAACCTGGAATAGGAAAAGCTGAATATTTTTATTTTTTTTTTATAGGAAAAACAATTAAACTGAACTAGAAAGATTTTCTTCTTGTCCGAATACCCAACTTGATTTGAGCTTCTCCTACTGCTTGATTACTGGGAGTATAAACCTGTCAAAGCTTCCATAAGTGACTGAACTATTGTCATATGTTGTGAAACCTTCTCTAAGTGGATGATTGGCTAATTAGCTGAATTAATGACTTTTCTTGATTGGTTAGTTGACTAAATTTATGGCTCATAAGTGACATAATTATGGTAAAAGGAATACAATTTACCATGTTTTTTATACAATCTCAAATCAAATGTTTGCAGTGTATAGAATTACAGTCATCATTCACCAAACCACAGCTCATGGTTCAACAGAACACTATCAACATCATGGTGCAGATACAGTTCACAACTTAACAAATAAATTGAACAGAATGACTGGATTTTCCATGAATCCAACTATGCAAGGTCATGGTGGTCACGTATTGAGACCTTTGAAGGATCAAAAAAATAAAAATCAGAATAAAACATATAGGTAAATTAGAAGTTAGAGAATGTCCCAGAATTATATTGAGTTCCAAGAACATTATTTTTATTGTCGTTTCAATATTGGTTTTTGGGTTCTATTTGTTGTCATGTTTAACTGTTGAAATTCATTCTTATTCACAAACAAGAGCTTCCATCATTTAAGGTGGCCAAAATCCAATAAAACTCCTGAATCCTGTCAATAACATGACCATCTGAACTGAATATCGACTCTAATTCTATGGCGAAGATTAAAAGAAACCAATAGCTCACTGTTCATCTCATGAACTGGATGTTTCTGCATTTGCCTTATGAATCTAGAAGATTATCTCATGTTTTCATCATCTCATCAGATTGCTTATGTGGAATTTAACCATTTGCAACTTACATGTTGATTTATCATCTCGTATAACTTTCACCTTGCCTCATAAATGGTTAGCCTTCGCATTTTGTCCATTATAAGAAGTAACATATGTAAAACAATTAAACTTGCATCTGGAGTCAAGTATTACAGCCATAAACAAAAAAATGTTTAACCTTTTCCTTCGTACTTGAATAAATTCTAATGCAACTCTCAACCAATATACACTCGATATCCTTGATTGCCTTACCAGGTGAGTAATGTTTTTGTTTATTTTAAAGTTTTGGTGAAGGGTAATTCAGATCAATATAAATTGATTTGGAAAATAAACAATTGTATAACTATAAAGTAACATAAACATTGGATTGCAAATATAATATCATGTTCTAAAATTGCAATATATTCACTAACCAAGATCTTAACGATTTGATTTTTTTATTCTTATTAGTAAAAATGATAATCCATTTAGTTGTTCCAGTTTAACTTCCAGTTTATTAACTGTGATGTTTGTCAATATTGCTAATTTTTATAATTTAAAACAAGCTTTTCAGCAATCAATTGCTTTTTCTATGTTCTATGTATTGTCATTCAAAATGCTGCAAGTTGTCCATTATTTCCTTCAATTTCTATAAATACATCATTCGTGAAGCAACACAACAGGTTGTGTTTGATGTGTGTCTGGCCAGTCCAGTAAGAAATACACAAACCAAGCTTGATCCCACCTGATTTTTTGAGAATCTTAACTTAATAATGATTTCCATAGTTATTAGATATGCAAATCTGGTTGTTTGGTTAATCTAACTTAACA
This sequence comes from Thalia dealbata, assembly GCA_030544415.1. Lineage (NCBI taxonomy): Eukaryota > Viridiplantae > Streptophyta > Magnoliopsida > Zingiberales > Marantaceae > Thalia > Thalia dealbata. Next base: position 18,471,882 of record CM060458.1, read on the forward strand.
AAAGCATGGATAGTCGTTTGCTAACAATTAGGAAGCTAACTAATCGTGAAAAGGAAATAGAAATTCAGACTAGGAGAGACAATTACTTCGCGGTTTCTGGGAGAATAAAAAATCAAAACAATTTTAGATTTGAAACCTTGATCAATGCTACTATAACTTGAACCTAAAGAGATGAAAGAAAACCAAGGCACGTTTTTTATATAGTTAAAGGTGTAGAAGTATCCAAGTTTAACTCTTTTGTCAATTTTGGAAAGAAGAGATCGACCTGATCTTTGTAAGGTAGCCTGAACAATGATTAATGCCTTCAGAAAATTATGAAGAGATTCCCTGGCTCAATTGTTCAAAAATAAAAGTACATGAGAGTTATGGCTCTGGCCGAGCATTGCAAAGGAGCAAGATTTAAAGCCCCTGTACAAATAAGAAATATTATCATGATATATAATAATACATCGCACACACTCTTATGTGTGTACATATATTTGTACAGGGGATAATAAGCCCTGTACAAATAAGAAATTTATCATAATATATAATAATATATTACACGTACAGACTCTATATGTATATTTCTTTGCATTTTTTCCATCTTCTCTTCCAATTCCCTTCTCTTTGTTATTTTGTTTCTCACCTTTTAATTTCTTTTAGTATTTGTTTATTTTCTTCTCTAATTCATTTTTCCTTCTTCTTTTCTCTTCTTTCTAGCACTATTCCCAAATTTTAGGTCTAATATTGCATTTATATTTAATAGAGGAATGGGATTCTATCTTATCTCTCAGGATGCAGAAGTAGTGGAAATGCTAACCCTTTTTACCTAAAGAAGTACGAACTTATGTCCTATTTTATGACTGGATTAAAACACAACTGTAAAGAATCCAAAGGTTAATGATCTTGATGAAAGAAGTGGAGAGATATGACAATCTGGTCTAATTATTGTGTTGGCAGACTTGAGAATAACCTGGGTGATATGCCAAGGATATGTCGGTTTATGACTTTTCCTTACAATGAAAACCAGGGAGGAGGTTAAATGCCAAAACCAAGCTGCTGGTTTTACCTGAATACATAAATTTAAACCAAAAAAATGGAGTCAGATTAGATTTGCTAAAGTTCTAGCATGGTCAGTGAGATTTACCTCACTGTTCCTTGATTGACTTACCGAAGACAGTGTTAATTAATGTCTGGAAAGAAAATTATTATTTGATATACTACATGGACCGGAAATTTTGACATTGGAATTATATGTTTACTCTTTAAACTTGTTGGTTTTCAAATAATACTGCACACTGAAACTTTATTAGGAATTTGGGCTGGACATCACATCCGTGGCCGATGGAGTTTGTATGACTAGGCATTATCGGTAGTTGTCAGCTTAGGAATCTGTTGCATCTTTCACCACTCTTCTTCCCTTTGTAAGACCATGGCTGTTCGTATGAGAGGAACCGAACAAAGAGTAGAATTAACTGAAAAAAGATTCACTGACCCCCCTCTTGCGAAGAACCCAATTTTCTGGAATATAAAGTGATTTCTCATTTCATTCATGAAGTCATGTGTATTTCAGTCTTTTGCTTTTCAGTTTCGTTTAATTACAACTGCAGAATAAATCTATAGATAAAAACTACTGATAACATCATGCCAACTACAAAGTTTAAGGGACCATCACTAGATCAATGTACTCTACATAATTAGTAACAGAATGCTGAAAGATAAAGACACCAATAACTCCATTATTTCACATGCCTCTTCCTTCCATCACTTCTCAACTCCATCATTGCATGCGCCTGGTCCTTCGCCATCCAATATGATGTGGGTTTCTTTTCACTGATTTGGCAACTTGGTGACAAGGTTGGCTGACCCAAGACGACTTTTTTTACTATTTTCTATGCAGTTGTATGTCATCTTAATTCTTTACTGGCACTTGGGAGTCTATTATACACTACTGTTGCTATTATACTGCTTCAGTGATATCTTTTTGTAAATGGCAGCCATACTAGCATACAAGACAATACCAGGAACTAAGAGCTTCAAAAAAATAGTGCATCTATCAACTCAATTTGTTGCCTTGTGCTTGGGAACAGTTGGCGTATGGGCTGCTTTAAAGTTCCATAATGACAAGGGCATTGATAATTTCTACAGTCTGCACTCATGGTTCGGGATAGCGTGCCTCCTGTTATTTTGCATTCAGGTATTATTACCATATTAATTGTCATCCCCAACTATTTATTCTTGTTTTTATGTTTCTTTTCTGACTTTCTATTAACTGTTTCTTTTTGTTCGTGCATGCAGTGGGTACTCGGGTTTGTTACTTTCTGGTATCCAGGTGGCTCAAGGCATAGCAGAGCGTCATTGCTTCCTTGGCATGTATTTTTTGGGGCGTACATATATGCTCTTGCTGTACTTACGGCTACAACTGGCCTCTTAGAAAAGGCTACTTTTCTTCAAACCAACAAAGTAATATCACGCTACTCAAATGAGGCTTTCTTGGTCAACTTCTTAGGCATCTTGCTCGTACTTCTTGGTGGCTTAGTTATTCTTGCGCTCATTACTCCTGGAGCTGTGATAGTTGATCAATACAGAGGAAACTCTGAATAGAAATTATGCAACACATGTTCATCAGTGATTTTTTTCTTTTTTCTTCTAGAAATTCACTTACAAATCACTAGCTTTACATCCTTTTCGTAGATCAAGAGTTAATGTGTGGATCTCTATGTTTTGAACATTCTGGTGGTTTATTGTGGAACTGTCTGTGGTCCATCTTTTCTTCCCTGAGCTTTCCTCTTGTTAAGCGGGATGCATTCTTAACCTTAGACTTACAGCCTTGTTTAATTATGGAATTGTGGGTTGATACATAAACTGCTGTGGTTCTCTTATGTATTAGATCATGCAGGAAAGGCAGTTCTTTTTATTCAGTCTGATATGAACAACAGTTGTCCAATCTTCACTCCAAACACTATCTCTTTTTCATATCCAGTTCTATCACCTAAATGCCCACAAGATCTTCGTTACAGATAAGAGTCCTGCCCTGCATTGTCATATATTGATAAGTTGATTCAACTCCATCTGCTGCCGAATCACTTGCAATTCATGCTTGCAAAAGCACAAGGTGGTTGACTAGGCCTCTTGCAGGGCTCAAATTTGTGCAATCAACAACTCATTTTCCACTCTTCTGCTTTTCCAGGTCCTACATAACATGTCTTATTTGCAGATATAAATGCTGTGACTCAGATGGAAACCCCACATTGTTCTGAAGCAAGGACAGGCAAGAGCCTACACATTAGGTAATATATACCATTACTCCTCTTTGACATGGGCATTCATTGCAATTGCAGTGCAGCAGTGCCAGAACAAATATGGTGGAGCATCCCATCCCCGTATGCTACAAGCACTTACAGGTCAGAGCTCCTGCAATTACAACATGTATGCACAGACAAATGCAACGGGACATGGAGACATTGCTCCCCATCCTCGTGTCTGACATGCGTGCATGGTGATGGAGGCAGATCTGATGGCACTCGATCAAAATGTTTGGTGGGTCTCCATGTCTTCCGGGTTCATCATCTGCTCCAAAACACAAGTCTGGTTGCTGCTCTAGTCCTGCTGTGTCAAGAGATTGGGTGGCATTCTTCAGAGGGATTATCTTTGTAAGGTTCTTGCTCTACATCAGACGTGCACACGCAACATGGTCCGACCGCTCTTAACGGGGTTTCTTCAAGAGGGCAGGACAAAGCTCAGTGGGCTCACTGTAAGTTTTGGGCTTCAAGAGAGAGAGAGAGATGCACGGATGGATTGCTCATGGTTGACCCTACATTTACAGTTGGAAAGGCTTTGCAGTTTATTTTATTATGATCAAGAAAATTTGCATCTGCAAACAGTTGATCGGCCAGTTGTTGGGTGATGTAACTGTGGATCCCTCAGCTTGTGCAGGTTTGACTATAAAGCGATTCATGTGTTGGCCCTTGCATTTTGGTCTACATGTTAATTAATCAGATATCGGTCCCTCATCATTATATTGTGTTTGTGACAGCCTTTTCTTAATTGGCCATGTACTACTGGCATTATGGAGATTCATGCATCCTCGGACAAGAGAACCGACTTTGGTCAGACAAATAAAAGTCTCTGATCGTCTCAGCTTTCTTTCTTCCAAACCACATGAACTTGTTATGATTTATCACCACATTGTGAGGACCAGAGGAAATCATAATGTCGAATATGTGGTTGAAGTCTTCAAAGGCTTCATTTATCTATCGATTTGAATTCCCTCGGGGTGCAGTATTTTCTCTATGGGCAGCTTGTCTTGCATCATTACCCAATGTAAAATTTGGGTCCATGGTGATATTTAAATATCAGTCTTTCTGTTCCTCCATCAACAATCATCAACTACATTGATTTAAATAGAAGACAGTGTTAAGCATCAGTTTCTATTGCATCTTGGTCATTGCTCCCATCAGTTTCTGTGCAACAGTGCTACAGTTTATGACTATTTTGTGATCGTTCATATTTTAAATTAATTAATTTTCTAATTCAGAAATGACGCATAATCTACAATTCTTCTATAACATGATTAGAAAAAAAACAAATCATGTTTTCTTGCGTCATTTAGGTCATGTACTTTGTTGTTTTATTTGTCTGAACTCATGTCAATTTATTATTCACTGTTGTTCTTGTCACCACTTGACATTTTTTTAAAAAAATTCCATTAGTATTGATATGAGTACTAAGTTCATAAAATTATTAGAAATATAACATTAATAAACTTATTGAAGCAGTCAGATTTAATATTAAAGGTTATGGTATGATGATATAAAACCCATAAAAATTAAAAGGAAAAAGTATATATAACTTATGGAAGGTTACCCCGTGATAAAATAAGAAAACAGCTTAAGAACAAATATATAGTATAATAAAAGTATTTTATTTAATATTTTAGCTCATATTGATTTCCTTATATCTTTTCTTTGAGTAACATAGAACACAATAAATATTTAACTGTGTTTATTTATTTATTTTATTAATTTTATCATTTGTGTGCATTATGTTACTTATTTTTACTTAAGATTTTATACGATTTAATAATAAATACAAAAAAAAATTATTACATTTTAGAGAGAGTTATGTTCTATGGAGAAATATTTATATTTTATAACAATAAAGATTTTATCTTATAATCCTATAATCTTGGGAATAGTATTCCACATCAGTTATATATAAACTTTTCAACCAACTTAACTAGTTGGAAAGGCACACGATATTCATGGTAGTTTCACTTGCAGATCACAAAAGCACCCTCTTTTTCTTTTTCTTTTTCTTTTTTATTCCCATTCTCTCTCTCTTCCTCATCCCTTGTCTCAGTTGAAATCTTCCTCAATCCCATTCTGAATCATGAAACCTGTTCTTGCTTTTTTGGAACCCAAAGACATTATTGCATGGTTTAGGCTTCCGAAGCTGTGTTAACTATTGGAGGAGAGGCATAAAGGATCTGTTCTGCCAAAACCCTCTTGCATGCTGCAGGAAAAAGAAAACCAACAAGAGAAGAGAGAAAAAGAAAGAAGTGGACATGGAGATGGCCAGCATGCTCCTAAAGATGAGTTGGTCTCACAACATTGTAGGAGTCCTCAACACATGTATAGATATGCATTCCTAGCTTGGAGTCCTTAACGCATGTTCTTTTTTTTTTAAGGGCACATGTTTTGGACTGCTAAATATATATATGTCTAGCTAATAGAGTCCTTAACCCATGTTCTTTCTTCCCTACCTCTAACTATTCTATGTAAACAACCATACTGTTTGCAATGCTATAAATGCAAATTGCATGTCTAGTTACACAGGTGTTTACAACAACATAATTATGATCAATAGTGTTAAGGAAAAATATATACACTTTCATAACAATAGTGACAATTCATAAGTTTGATCTCACTTACTGTAAGAGATGCTAACTATGTAGTAAGTAACCTCATCAAAAAGAGATAATACACTTTTTATCACTCTACTAGAATCATATTTGTGATTCTTTTCTATTGTAAAATATTTTTATTCTTATTTTTAAATATCTAAAAGTAAAAAAGCAAAAAGAATTAGTTGTAGGTGGTTCATTGAACCTATGGATTAATATGATCTAATCTCAAGTTGAAAATTTATAAGTTCGTCTACTCTTTAGGCCTAAAAGTTAGAATGTCACTAGAGATGAGAATTTTAATATGACTTGAAAACCGAACACAAATTGATGTAAAATTTTTCATATGGAGTTCACATAATAATATTAGGGTTAGCTCTAGATAGATCTAAAGATAATCTAAGCTAGTTTGGGTTGATCCACTCTGGTTCAGGTTAACCTATTTAATCCAAATTTGATCCAATAGATATAATATTATTTTTTAAAACTATAATAATTAAATAAAAACTAAATTAATATTAATAGATCCTGTTTCCAAATCATGATAGTACGTCATTTGAGTCAAGTCATATCATATTATCATGTCAAATTATGGAACCAATTATTCGGATGAAATCATATTTAAAAAGGTTATGTTACCGAGTCATGTTAGTACAGTAGTTTTTTTAATTACATAAGCAAGCATATAGCATAGTAAAACATTTTGCTCCACAATTAAAATGAGTTGTTCTAAAAAAATAGAAATAGATTAAAAAAAGAAATTAAAAAAAATCCAAACTACATTTTAAAAAAAAAAATCTAACAATGATTTCAATGATTCTATGCCGGAGACCGTGGGTTAAATACTCATCGAACTTAGGGAAAAAACCGAACCAAATCAAACTAAAAATATCGGAAAAATCCAATCGAGTTTGATTGATTTAATAAGTAAATAAAAATTTAAAATATATGTAACTAGATCTACATTGGGTTCTATAAAAAAATCTACACTAAGTACGTTGATCCGGAAACAAAACCTACCAAATTAATTCACAAATATATATAAATAAATATATATATATATATATAATGCAGGTTGATGGGAGGCCTGGAAAGTGGAAAGTGAGAGATGGGGAAGGAAAATTAAAGAAAGCCGACAGATTGAGAACTCTGACCACATTCATTCAATTCAATTCATTGATTCGGCCCACCGAGCTACCCACCCAATCATGACCAACTCCAGATTAATTAAAACAGCCCCTCTCGATCATGGTAAAAGAAAGAGACCCCTGCTGTCTACCTTTAACTATTTGCTTAATTTATTCTTCATCTGCAAAACCTACGGAATTAATTCCATAGATACAGAAAGTGACCACAACATTCCAAATGCAAGAGCATGAATAAAGCAGGGTTTGTGCAAAATAAGAATGCGAACTCATCGACTAATATTCTCCTAGTATTAATCAGTCAGTCAGTCAATCAATCAAATCAAACTAATCTTTTCGCATGAGTGTATTCATTATATTGATCAAACGCAGCATCAACAAGTTTTGAACTCTATATTTCTAATTTATCACTTGTGTAAAAAAAAAAATCTAACCACCGGGATGTTTCTCTCTTTAAGCTTTTTCTGGTGAGTGTAATTGTGGCAGTTATACACAACACTCTACTCACCGATTTATTTTGGGTATTCAACCTGAGCACATCTCTCTCATGTTCAATGGTTATAAAATGATTAAATGATCACCGTTTTCAAGGTAAAACTAAAAAAGTAAATCTATATTACCAGTCATATGATGTGGCATGCACCTAAGTTGAGGATCCCAGGACCAAAAGAGAAAAAAGATAGAAGATTGAGGAATAAAAGGTGATAGGTAGTAAGGACAAATTACATGGTAAATTAAGATGTTTTAGTAGTAATTAACTTCAAAAACGTAGTTATCTGGATTTTTTTTTAGCAGAAATCATCACCTAAAGTGTTTGTTGAAATAGGATAGACAATCTGAGCTGAGATTCTTCTTGAGAGGATAATTGCGAGGCAGTAGTTTTCATCTAAATCACATTGGTTTTGGCTGATCATGTACCATCTCATATATGCATGGTCCTCCAACAATAAGTATACAAACTTCTAATAAGTATTGATTAAGGTAAAAAAATAAATGCCATCAGTCCTCAACCTTTTAGTCCTCTAATTTTTTTATTTTAATAAAATTTTATACCCACAATCTCCAGTGCCAAGTCTTACCATTCTAATAAGATAAATATGTATTTTATGCACCTCTTAATCCTCTAGTTGATGTGCTAAATTGATCTATCATATACATATTTTCTTTAAAAAAATGTGTTAACCCCCCCAGCAGCAAATGTTGATCAATCAAAAATATTTAGTAATTGATTTATTTGTTATTATAGTGTAAATTTATGTTATAAGTAGATTCATTATGATTCTTAGTTGAAATATTAAAAATGATAGCTTTTAAAACTGATTTTTCAAAATACTAACTAATTATATCCTATAACCCTAAGTAGGACCTCCCTCTCTTTATCATGACCTGTCTTTCTGTTTATGTTTTTTTCTTGCTGGTTTGGCTGCTATGTGAATGTCTTCTGTGTGCCAAGAAAAAAAATGCCTTTTGAAAGCAGCCAGGGGCACATGGGCTGTGTGTCTTTGATACCCTCAATCAAGCAATCAGACTTTTAGCCCCATCAAAAAGTGCTGCTGCATGTATTAATTGGCTGGCCAAAAGTAAGCAGTCAGCACATCAAGAGATGATAGCAATTGGGCATCAATTGAAGGGGAGCCTTCACAATCTCTAGCAGATTTGACATCAAATGAAGGGGACTTGCATGATAACAAGCTAACTTATCTGCTTAATTCTTTCACCTTTCAGGTTCCAAGATGTCCTGGCTTCCTAACTAGGATTTAAAGAAGCTTGAGCTGCAAAGGATGTTGTTGATGGGAGTGGCTTTATGCCTTTAGCCAATGTGTCACTGACTTGGGTTGATGTTGATTACTTGAGAGGCCTGAACCATCCAATCAAGGCTTCTAATTGACCAAACAATATGGTCAGAACCCTAGCAATGTCCTTTTATGAGACTCTCACCTCTTTTTTGATTGCTACATGGGGAGATGGATGACTCCACTTTGTATTGGCACTTTATATTGTAGTCATGTGGACACCAAGCTAATCGTGTCAATTATTAGCTGGTCAATTTAGAAGCAGTGTTAGATCTACCAGTTAGCATTAATTTAGCCATCAATACCTGATAGAATGAAATAACTATTGTTGGTACCTTACACGAGCACCTTAAAGTATTAAATCTTATACTAAATGATTCACCTCATACAATTCTAGCATGAGCTAACATCCAATGTTGTACCAAGAGCCTATCAACCTTTTTATATCTAGGTACACTTTTAACATCGTTTAAAGGTTGCAACGTGAACATTTGATTCCATCTTCTATCTCTAGCATTAAAACAGAATCATATTCAGCCCAATTTTTATGCTTTTTCGACTTATTTCATTTTCTATTCCAATGAAAGAGTAAGGACCAGTTTTTTTCAAACAAAAAAAGTAAGTAAAAAATTCACAGGTAAGATAGTTCTATTTACCGGCCACGACCAAAAGATTGAGATGTGGAGGTTCGATGAGCGTGCATTTGCTGCTCAAGTGATGAATGGAACTACCCTGCAATAAGTAAATATTATTCCAATTTATTTGACAACGAGTTCATTCAAAAGTCTTTTCAGTCCTTCACATCAATCAACGAATTTAAATCCCAAGTAGAAACATTTGAACAGACTTATCAACTAATGAAGCTAATGCAAACAGTAAGGAGCCCTTTAACACATTAGAGATATACTGGATGAAGAATACTCTAAGAAAATGTTTATGAGCCACTTCAATCATTCAACAATCAATCTGAATAAATGGACCAAGAAACTAAGTCTGAAGCTGACGACCACCGAGTTCAAAAAATTAAACTAGAAAAATAACTCAAATCACTCCGAGTAAGGCTCCAAACTGGATAAATACTTCTGCCCTGATGCATAATCACCTATTCGGATTAAAAACATAAGCTAGATTTTAGAAAATAATCTCATTTGCAAACTGATGACCTGATAAGTTGTCATTAGGCAAGTTTGTAGTTTTCTTCAGTTGCCAAGTCCCAATCACATAAAGATTTCTTATGCTAACCAAGATTGCATGCACATGCGTTTGATTTGGAAAAAGTGGTATATTGAGCTAGATCAGGTGGTCCATATCACTGGTGCCATCTTCCTTGTTCCATGTGAAGCATGAAGTAAAAACATGCAAGTGATGAATTAAATAGAAAAACGACAGAAGTCAAACATTTGTAGAAACATCAATAAAACCATTGTCTCACAAAATACTGCAATATATGTTGAAATCTGCAAGGGAAAACATTTATTTGGTTTCTCAAGTTTGTATGGAAAATAGTGCGCAATGATTTCAGTAACTAGATTCACCGTGGTATGATTCTCCAAATGTATGATAATTTGAACTATTTGCAACTTTGTAGCAAAAACATGAATCAGAGATCTAATATACGTACCCAGAATGCTCATATTGAACTGTACCAATCGTGTCCTTCCAAAATTACTAACATTTCTATGATTAGAATTGAACTGTAGCTACGACAGCTTTTCTGATTTCCATGATTATCATTTAGTGGTATTGCTCTGAGAGAATGTAATTTAAGTGAATATAGTATCAAGTTCTCTCAATATTTCATTCTGAAAACATTCAATTCGAGAGCACGTACTACCTATAATTATTGTGCTTAGAAAGTGTACCCAACCTTCCTCTGCAACTCCTAACTACAGCTAGTATTTTTTTAATACAAATTAAAAAAATAACAAAAGAATAGATCTGGGAAAACAGAGACCTAATGTGCATGCATCTCCTTGAACAAACTTATCTATCACCGCCTCCGTTATTATTACTCAGACAACAAGTACAAATAGACCTCTAAATAATTTAAGAGAACATAATACGTTTTTATTGATAAGGTAAAGCTAGTTAATTAATTAATTAGTTTGATTCATTAATGTCTTTCTCTTTTTTTTAAAAATGAAGCATTTCTCTTCTGGCATTGTCAACATCACCTATATTACTCACACATCTTAAAACTATTTGTCAACCTAATTTTAATGCCAATTAATGTTAAAGGTAAGCTAGTAGATTTGTTCATAATGTCAATTATTGTATCTAATTATCTAGTACACAGTGAACTCATTAGGTTTCGGGTTCCGGACAACATGAAGGATCAATTGCCAAGACATTGGATAAATTTGAAATTCCTGGCATCATGGACCATAATTAACTTTATTATCGTCAGTAGGATGGAGAGGATTCTAGCTCTTTGTTATATTACTGTTGTAATACATAAAGGACCAGTCTTGGTAATATCACTCATCTCAATAAGGCCTATTTACTTCACTATATTTTATCAGTGATTACAAAAAGGGGCGTTCCAGAAGATGTTGAGTTTTCCAACTTGGTGCCCATGCAGCATCCTCTCGGTTTGCTATCTTGTGGAGGAATCTGTAATTTGTATCATCAGGGATGGGGATCACATAAATCACTATGGTTGGACCCATGACACCAAATTGGACTTCTCTTTGACTGACTGAGTCTTAATACTCTGCTGTTTGATTTGGTTGGATGTCCTAGTTACCTGAATCATTATACGAAGTACTTAGTGCACTACCACTTATATTGATGTGTGGGATCTTCTGCATATCATTCCGGTTCTAGAGAGTGAGATAGGCAGGATAGTTTGAAAGCATCTAACAAATGAAGAGTTTTTGTTACGGTCTACATATTCTAATATTATCACGCAACAATTATAGGATATTGGATCTTTGAGTCATTTGATCCGAGTTTAAATGATAATCAAATTTATTTGATATGTCATGCCACAAGAACAGAAAAGGCATACAGGCATATTGTTGATGATTACCTTTATTTGGAAAAGCTATTTTTGATCGTATTTTATAAACCAATCATTATGTCACTTTATACCCAAATAGTCCCAAATAGACACAACAGAACAAAATATATGACGATATAATATGGTTTAAGCTAATAAGAATGTAATCAAAAGCATTACAGGTTATAAGATACTCATAAATAAATAAATAAATCCATCAGGCTCTCTAAGGTCGCACTATCTCTACCTTACCCTTATCGACAATTTCTAGAAGCTCACAACCATGTTTCTTCAGTTAACTATATTGACCTAATTAAGACCTTAAGGACTAGACAATACCTCAATAACTTGTTAATACACTTTCAGTATATAACAACAATACAAAGAGAACTTCTTATTCTTCTCACTTTATCTCCCTTTTTTTATAATTGTTGGCACAGAGGAGGTGCAGACAAGATGTAAAGATTTAGTATGTATCGACCTCATCAAATCTTTTACGCCATTCGGAAAAGAAGGTCATAATCAAATAAAAATATATCAAAATCGATAAAAATCACATAATATGTCTCAACACAGTATACCTATTGTTTGTTTTCTAAGAATGATTATTAGTACAAAATGAATTTGATTTAGCAGCTTGTTTCATTGAAGATTAAAATTGTGAACTCAGCAATGAAAATATATATACAATGGATCAACATATGTCTACTCATCCTAACAAGACAATATCGTTCAAGTAGCCTCAGCTCGAGCAGTGAGTTTTAATTCAAATTGAGCTCAAATTCTAAGTAATCCAGGTCAAGCTCATATTCTTAATGCTCCTGACATTGTAACAGCGTTGTTCTGATACTATTTATTAGTAAAAAATAAGCCCTGACGATATGAGAGGATATCGTGTGCATATGACAACTACATTCACATTCTCTTCATGTATAACTATTTATCAACTGTCTTATTAACACTGACAAAAGTGCATGAGGTATTTACAGACAATTCGTTCTTTCCTTAACTATTAGATTTCCAGGAATTAAATCGAATAGTCAGACACCCTCGAAGGTTCTGATATTATGCCTCAATGACCACAGTGCCATCACTAAAAGTAGATGCAATCATCTGTACCCATGGAGGTAATGTCCAGCAGATGACTTCAATAATGCTAAAAGGCACTTTTTCTATGAGATTGGTCATTTCAAATGATCAACCCATGCTTCGGTTTCTCCCTACTTAACCATGCATGCAAAGATTTTGCATTAGATGTAAACACAAATGCATAATCCACAATCAATTGTAGTTTTCTGTGCTCCGACAAATTCAAGTGGAAAAAAAGTTCTACAATGAATGAAATAACTTCAGATGAATCAGAAAGGTCATAAGAACTTACCATCAAGGACCTTGCATCAATGGGGACACTGGAGGCATGTCACATGACAGGTTTCTTCATCTTCTCTCAGGCTAGTAACGTAGAATAAGCTTAGGTTTAGGCTTGCCTAATCCATGGAATTTGCCTAGTCAGTCATTTACAGCCATATATAATCTGAAAGAAAGCAAGATTATGCTCTAAGAAAATAAGGGTATGACGTTAATGCATGTCTGTAGGATAGCTGTAAGGGATGGAGATTTTTTTTTACTCACTTGTCTCTGACCTTGTCCTTAAAGATGACAAGTACCGGTTCAAGAAGTGAAAGGAACCAAACAAAGCAGTAGATAGGATGCAGCATTTGGTATCAATGCAGTTATTTCCTTCCTAAATCCAAAAGATGCTTGTTGCCATATCAACACAAACAGGAGATGGTAAGGCCCTCATCCACAAGGGGGGAAATCCTGCTCATTTTTCTCACTTTCTATCAGACTTTTTTTAACATAAGATATATGAGGAATCCCAACTCAGCAGGCAGAGCAATTCCCTCTGCTTGTCATCTTCCTGGCTTCCTTTGTGGGGCACGCATGTATAAATACCCACCCAAGAGGGCAATGTCTTCTACTGCAATAGTTAACACCACCCACCAGTTCAGAACACCTTCGCACTTCATACTGCTCAAACGCAATACTCTCTCTCTCTCTCTCTCTCTCCACCTTCCCCCCACCCCCCCAGTTCTTTCCCCTCATTTCTTCGGAAGACAGAGTGTCGAGTGAAGAAGGAAGAGGATAGATTCTTTTCATCTTCCAACACGATCGATTTCAATTCAAACATATATAGCCACCACCAAAATCATTTCTATCTATTACCTTCATCAGCGCCATCACCATCAGTGGTTAGCTAGTTTCAGCTCTTTCGGATTGGCGACGGCGGCGGCAGCAGCTGCAGCACCGGAGCAAGTACTGCGAGAGAGAGATCGATTGAGAGAAAGAGGAAGAAAGAGAGGGATGATCTCGTGGCATGACCTTTACACGGTGTTGGCGGCGGTGGTGCCGCTGTATGTGGCGATGATATTGGCATACGGGTCGGTGAGGTGGTGGGGAATCTTCACGCCGGACCAGTGTTCAGGGATCAACCGGTTCGTGGCCATCTTCGCGGTGCCGCTGCTCTCCTTCCACTTCATCTCCACCAACAACCCTTACGCGATGAACCTCCGGTTCATCGCCGCCGACACCCTGCAGAAGCTGCTGGTCCTGGCGGCTCTCGCCGCCTGGTCCAACCTGCTCCCCCATCGGCGCCCGCTCCCCGGCGGCGCTGCCCCCCTCGACTGGTCCATCACCGTCTTCTCCCTCTCCACTCTACCCAACACCCTGGTCATGGGCATCCCCCTCCTCATCGCCATGTATGGACCCTACTCCGGCTCCCTCATGGTGCAGATCGTCGTCCTCCAGTGCATCATCTGGTACACTCTCATGCTCTTCCTCTTCGAGTTCCGCGCCGCCCGCATCCTCATCGCCGACCAATTCCCGGACACCGCCGCCTCCATTGTCTCCTTCCGGATCGAGCCCGACGTCGTCTCGCTCGATGCCGGCGCCACCGAGGCCGCGGCGGAGGTCAGCGTCGACGGCAAAATCCACGTCACTGTCCGCAAGTCCACCTCGTCGAGGAGATCGGCAATGATGACTCCCCGCCCCTCAAACCTCACCGGCGCCGAGATCTACTCCCTCAGCTCCTCCCGTAACCCCACCCCCCGGGGCTCCAACTTCAACCACGCAGAGTTCTTCGCCATGGTCGGCGGCGGCGCCCCTCCCCCGTCCTTCCGACCCTCGAGCTTCGGCGCCGCGGACATCTACTCCCTCCAGTCCTCCCGCGGGCCCACCCCGCGCCCTTCCAACTTCGACGACGAGCACCAGCGGCACCTCCACCACCACCACCCGCCGGAGGTCTCCGTGGCGGGGAAGAAACCCCATCCACCGAACAACCTCCACCACCATCACCACCAAGGCAACACCCGATCCGGCCCGGCCGCCGCGATGGCGGCAGACGCGAAGGAGCTGCACATGTTCGTGTGGAGCTCGAGCGCGTCGCCGGTGTCGGAGGTGAGCGGCCTCCCCACCTTCGGCGGGCAAGACCTCGCCACACCGGACCTCAGCGGCCGCGCCGCCGATCACGGGGCCAAGGAGATCCGAATGCTCGTACCCGCCGAGCTGCCCCTGAACGGCCCCACCACCAAAGGTTTTTACCCTTTGAGATATAAATAACCCCAAACAGCGTGCAGTTACCGCACTCGATCCTCCAACTCACCCCTGACTTTATCATCGCTTTTAATAATGGACCAGAGGTTGAGGATTACCGGGCGGCAGCGGCAGCGGCAGCCGCAGCGGCAGCGGAGGAGGAGTTCAGCTTCGGCGTCGGAAACGGGAGGCGGGTCTCGGAGGAGAGGGAGAGGGAGGTGAGCGTACCGGAGGCGCTGCAGAAGCTGGGGTCGAGCTCGACGTCTGAGCTGGACCCGAAAGGCGGGGGAGGGCCGTCGGATGGACGGGCGGGGGGGAATCACCATCAGATGCCGCCAGCGAGCGTTATGACCCGTCTGATCCTGATCATGGTGTGGCGCAAGTTGATCCGCAACCCGAACACCTATTCCAGCCTCATCGGCCTCATTTGGTCCCTCGTAGCCTTCCGGTTCGTGACATTAAATAATAAACTCACCCTCCCGAGCTAAAGAAATTAAATAGTAGTTTAATTAATCCAATGCGCAGGTGGGATGTTACGATGCCGAAGATAGTGGAGAAGTCGATCTCCATCCTCTCCGACGCCGGGCTCGGGATGGCCATGTTCAGCTTAGGTGAATCGATCGATCGAAATCGAGTTGAACCGTTATCTTCTAAAGCGCGAATTTTTTTTTAAAAAAAAAAGGCGGAAATCATGCGGAATTAATGCAGGGCTGTTCATGGCGCTGCAGCCGAGGATAATAGCGTGCGGGAACACGGTGGCGGCGTTCGCCATGGCCGTCCGGTTCCTCACCGGGCCGGCGGTGATGGCCGCCGCCTCCATCGCCGTCGGCCTCCGTGGGACCCTCCTCCACGTTGCCATCGTTCAGGTACGACCACCGCTCTCTCCCCTCCACCGTCTGATCTGCGACGGCATCACAGTGCGGTGGCCGATCGATTGTTTATTTATTTAAATGCTACGTAATACGCAGCAGATGTATTAATTGTGAGGGTACGTGGACCACACAAAAAAAAAAGGAAAGAAAACTCACATGGGATGTTTGTTGTCTTGGTTAGGCGGCGCTCCCGCAGGGCATCGTGCCCTTCGTCTTCGCCAAGGAGTACAACGTCCACCCCGCCATCCTGAGCACCGCGTGAGTCTTAACTCCCCTAACTGATATGTTACCCTTTTTAGTTTCGACGGATGGATGGATTAAATAGTCTTGGGTCGTACTGCAGGGTTATATTTGGGATGTTGATCGCCCTCCCCATAACCCTCGTCTACTACATCCTCCTCGGATTATGACGCGCTCGCTCTCGCTGCCCGTTGGATTAATGGATCGGATTCCACTGATGTGCACGTGGAGTGTACATTAATTAATTAATTACTGCACGCGCGCCAGAAAAAAAAAAATAGACGGAGAGGATTAATCGTCCTGCGCGAGCGATCTCTGATTTCAAGATCAAACCGGTCAGCGCTCTGATCGAATCGGAAATTTTTTGGCCCTTCACTTTAGTGTGTGTGTGCTGATGGAGCTGTGCGCGCGAGCGGGAAGAGAGGGGGGGGGGTTTCAATTATTTTTTGTTGATTTTATTTTTAACGTAGAATATATGTGGCGTGCGATGCATGTAGGTAATAAACAATGAAGCTGCTTTGGAATCACTCGGCTCAGTTTGCGCCGTGTGCGTGATGCTGCGATGATGATCTTAATTTGCTGATTAATCTTCGATCTGTTCCCGATGGATTTGGGCACGTGGAGGGATGGGTCGTCGAGGTGAAGTAAAGAAGCAACTGAGACAGTTAGAGATCCGTCGAAAGAATTATTTATTTTTAAAGAAGAAGGATATATGTATATTAATGGAGGTGTGATCTGATAATTGAAGCAGGCTGGATATATATATATATTCATGTATGGCCCAATAGTAAGAGGGTGAACAGACTGAGCTCGTGACATGCATGCATGCATGCATACGTTGCTCTTGTAGTTTCGGCGTCGTCTTGTTGTTGCTGTTGCTTGTTCCTCGAGGAGTATAATATAATTGGAGGGAGGGAGGGAGGGAGGGAGGGAGGAGGATTAATTTATAGTCCATGTACAAAATGGGTCTTCACTCTTCGGTCCGACGCATACATGCATGGGTCGGGGAGGGAGACTTTTTTAACCCTACTCCTCCGCTCCACGTCAAATCAAAGTGGCCGGCGGGCGGGCGGGGGGCCTGCTGGGGAGTGGTAGTAGTAATGATGTGGGACGCATCCACTGCATTATATATATATATATATATACATTGTCATATGTTAACCTCAAGACAAAGTGGGTCTAATTAAGTTAATAGAGACAAATATGGTACAGGTACGGCCTAAGTATAAAAACTGATAAATTAGGATTAAAATTGGTGTACTATTTAATACTACAGTAGTTTTTACTTGAAGTTGAGAAGTTTAACGAAGAGAATTGACATTGAATTTTTTTTAGATCATACAAAAAAAAGTCTAAAATTTTTATATCAACCTATTATATGAAACTAAAACTTTACAACTAATCTTCTTTTGAGATTATTAATAGATTGTTCACTTAAAATAGTCTACTTGATATGATCCGCTAAATTGCATGCATTCTTTGTAGTATAGTTGAGTTTATATAGATAATCATTATCCTATTTTTGTTATGATATACTAACGGTGGAGTATTATTTTTATCTCTTGTAAGTGTGATCCTTTATATTTTAACATAATTGATCTGTTATAATTACTTGTATCTAGGATTTAATTGACTCAAATCTCATAATGGCTTGAGTATCTGATCGTGTGACTTAATTCTTGGAGTTTTTTTTGAATAGTTCTAGAGTTAAATTCCTCTTTTAGTAACCTTGAGTGCCCCTCGAGCCATGGGTGTTGCATCTAAGTATAGTCTATCCTCCACTCCTTCTTCCCAACCCATCACATGGCCTGTCCTCCAAATTTGTGGGGGGGCACGAGGGAGGCATTGAAGTCGCTTTTAAAAACTGAGTAAAATTTAATTAACTAGCCTCGCATGAGAAGAACAACCCCCTAGCAAAAAATATTAATTATTATAATTAGCTTTTAACTCAGAAGTCAGAAGGAAGATGTATTATACCTTGAGTCATGCTTAGGATTCTCAATCTTCAGATAGAAGAGAAGACATGTGGTTTTGATTTTGATTTTTTATAATATACGGACTAGATCGATGGATGATGCACGGACTGCTTTCTCAGCGCATTTCATGCCCCACCTTCTTTTTTTTTAATTTTTTATTTGAAAAATAATAATAATATTTTTTATTTGTTATATTGTCTTGAATCCGAGGAGGGAGGGTTGATGGAGGCAAGACATAGCCTATTACTTTGCCCATGCTGAGCCCATATGGGAAGTGGGTCCAGTTTGGGGGGGATGGCCCAAGGCCAGCCGGCCAGCCAGCTTTTGGTTTGGATATTGATTGCATTATTGAGGATGGAGGAAGGGAGGGTCTTGGCATTTCACATTTATAGGCTTCCATTTAAGTCCATTTTGTGTGTGTGTGCGTGTGTTTTATTTATAAAAAAATTTCATGTCTAAAAATAAGAATATGCCTTTAGGGCATACCAACCCTATGTGATTTATTAGCGTGTCGAAATCCATTCTTTATCCCCTACCAATAACAATACCCAAACAAAATAAAGAAATGTATGAAGTACTGAGTTACTTAGTAATTTTTTAAAAAATATATTTAATTATAAAAATTAGACCAACCAAATATAATTTTTATCTGCATTTTTTTAATTAAATTATTAAAATTGCTAGTAACATGTTTTATCACTATGTTTTAAAACCAATTGAACTGTGCATCAATTATTGTGCACATTCCACCCATGTGTGAGTTTTTCTAGGAATCATTGAACTATTTTTTCTTCTCTTCTTTATCCTTTTCGAAGGTTGCTTTGTCAGCATACCATTTTGCACAGTTTTATATTTAGGACGGAGAAGCAAGTATTTTGATACGTCACACCTCTAATATTTATTTATTATGGGACCTAACATACATCAAGATCTTCTACTTAAATGTCTTCAATTTTAAAGACTTGCAGAATAATGAGTTGAGGACACGGATCAACTTATGCTAAATTACAGAGGCAT
This sequence comes from Thalia dealbata, assembly GCA_030544415.1. Taxonomy (NCBI): domain Eukaryota; kingdom Viridiplantae; phylum Streptophyta; class Magnoliopsida; order Zingiberales; family Marantaceae; genus Thalia; species Thalia dealbata. Next base: position 18,491,404 of record CM060458.1, read on the forward strand.
TCATATCTCGTGGGATTGTAATATTGCCCTCTGCTCTCTAAATCTAGTCTTTATTCCTATCAAACTAATTAAAATTACAATGATTTAAAAAATTTACCTTCAAATAGATGAAACACGGATTGTATCGAAGTGGGAGATATGATTTTTTTTCTCTCTTGAAATGCCTAGATTTATTATCGTTAATTTGTTTTAAACTTATTTCCATGAACCAGCCATCAATTATTTTTTATTCTCTAATTTGATCTGCTCACTAGTTATGAACTGATAGTAAGTAGATTGAGAAATTTATTTCTCTTACGATAAATTTAAAATAACATATCGTCCTGTGTTTTATCCATGTTTTAATAACTAATTGGGCTGTCACAAATTGTGCCCTTGCTGGGCTTAATTTATATGACCCATAAAAAAGAAAAAAAAGAGACTGTTGGATAAACGCTCGTCCTGATTTTATAGAAATTAAATTTTAATTAAGATTTAATTAGACATATTACTACATAATAAACATCTGGCCCTATATAAATTAATGCACATTTTTTATTTAATACTCTCTACCTTAAATCATAAATTATATTTAATATTATCTAACATGAACCTTTTGGAATTATATTTTTATAATTCTGTAATTTTCAATCTTCAATAATTTAACCTTTAAAATGCTGTTAATGACTACATATCTACCTTAGGATATTATTTAACAATAAATTTAACTAAACCATTGTACTGCGAGTTTGATATAATTCTTAAAAATAATAAGTTAAACTTTCTTTAAAAGAATAAGCTTGCCAGTTAAAAGAGCAACGAGCATCTTTAGTGTTCATGATTTATATCTTTTTACTAGAAAAAAAAAGTTTTTTTTCGATTCCGTATTTATTTTACTGGTTTCTTATTCTAAAAAATTGTGGATATCGATGTGATGATTGGTTTAAATTTCAATCCAAATTGTGATAAGGGATTCATCTCGGATTGAATCAGACTGCAAAAGAACTGGTTTTGAATTGTTTCCCTTGATGCCACCAACGAAACAATGAATTAATCAATCGATCGATCCGCACTAAACAATGAGAGAGGCGGAGGTCGGCGCAGTGCTCGTCCATGGCGCACTACATCCTCTGCAACCACGCGTTCCTCAGCTGCACGTCCACGGGCTCCCCGAAGCATTTGGCCCTCGCCAGGGTGAAGTGGGTGCAGAACCCCATCGTCGACTTCACGCTGGTGGTGTCGAGTATGTAGAAGGCGGTGCAGTCCATGCTGCGCCCCTGCACCGCCAGCCCCCACGTGTGCGGTCCCTCCCGGCGGGCGGCGACGCCGGCCGCGGAGGTCATCCCTTCCTCTTCGCCGCGTTCTGCTGCTTCCTCCTCCTCCTTGAGCTCCTCCACCAGGATGACCACGTCGGGCGTGCCGCTAGCCCTGCCGCCCCACCTCTTCTTGATCCGCGGCCAGCTCTCCGGCGACGCCGCTTCCGTCTCCAGCCGAACCCCGCCGGAGCCTCCTCCGCGGCCGCTCTCGAAGATTTGCACGAGGAACGGCGCGTTGCGGATGTTCCGTACGATCTGCGTTCGATCGGTTTATCGATGGATCAGAAGAAAATCCCCCCGAAAAAAGAGAGAGACAGGAAAAGAAAAGATTCATCAGCATGCGAGAGATCAATAGGCGATGTCTACCTCTACGACCGATCCCCTCACCCAGCTGTCCAATTTCTCCGGCGTGACGACGGGAGCCCTCTCCTCCTCCGCCATCACCGTCGCCTTGGCGCAAGCCTCTGCTGCAGATTCCACCGCCGATCGATGCTTGGGAAGGGCGAACTCCGAATAGGGGAAGGAGGAGACGAGGCTCTTCGACGTGGTGCTCGCTGCCGGCGGCGGCGGGGAGATGGCCACGGAGGCTCCTCCGCATCTCACCCTTCGCTGCCGCCATCTGACGGAGCCGCTGCCCGTGAGACGACGACCTCGCCTCTCCGCTGCAGGAAGGAACTCTCTCGCGGCCAAGGCTCCTCGGATCTCCAGAGCACAAGAAGAGGAAGACGCCATGGAAAGATCTCTCGGCTTCAGTGGCGATGATGATTGTGGAGAGGAGGGGTAGGCGAAAGGTCGAACGCGCTGTGTGCACTCGCCGTCGGCCTTCGCCTTCCCCTCTATATGGGCGGTGGCGAGATACCAAGGTGGTGGAGGAAGCCGAGCGGGATTGCTTTTGAGGGAGGGCGGGCGGGCAGGCGGTGGTTCCAGTCAAAACTCGGCGACCGCGTCCATCTTCCAATCCGGCAAGGCGGAGGAAGTTGCGATTCGGGCGGGGATGGAAAGCCTTTTCCTCGTGGAATATCATACGTGGCATCCCTATATGGATCGCCTGCGATTTGAACTCCTATTCTTTGTTATATCATATCACAATAATGATGGGAACCGACTGAGATTTCGTGCGTGGCTCTTGCTGACTGGTTCAGAATGCTGTTCGGGCGATTGCGATTGCACACCGGATGCGAGGTGCGTGCGAGGCGACGCTATTGCACGTGCTCGCACGCGGTCGGCTCGCGCGGGAGGTTGGGCGAGCTCGCTTCGTGCGTGGTCCACCTGAAGCCCAATCCCTACGCTGCCACGGTGTTCGCCTAGTTGTCAAAAAAGGACCATGGCAATTGGTCGAACACCTCGGGGGGTGGAAATGCGCGTCTCCGCTCGCCGAAAGCCGATGGCCTCCTGGAGATCCCCATTCCCCGATCTGGTTCTGCCTCCTCTCTGATCCGTCGCGATCTTGTGATCGGTTGCAGTTTCCCTCGCTGGAGGTGAGGCGTCGGCTCATTGGTGCTGTAAATCGTTGATGGATCGTAAGATGTTTGGAGGTAATCCGTCGGCGGCACCCGGGACCTGGGTGATGGGAACGCCGGTTCAGCCGAACGCGCAGCCGGCCACCGGATGGGTTCCCGTCAATTACGTGGGATCGTCAGCTGGGCCTTCCGCTAGTTCTGGTGGTCCTTCATCTTTCCCTTCTGCGTCCAATAGCAGGACCAGCAACCCTTACGTGAACATTTCACCCGTTTCCAACGTTAGCAGCTCCAGCGGCAACCCGTACGTGAATATTTCCCCTGTTCCTAGCAAGAGTAAGTGGACGATCTGAGAAGGATAGACTTCTGTGGTTTCTAGGTTTTTTTTGTCTTGATCTCCATGAAATTTCCTTGTTTTAGGCTCCACGGAGACGATCTTTAAGATGCTCGGGCGTTGCGGGAAAAAGTTGGAAGATACCACCAGAAAAGCAGGCGGCGCTGCTGGAAGTGTCTGGCAACACCGTAATGTTTTCTCCCCTACTACACTTTCATTATGTTCAAATCTTAACGGGAGCGGTATCCCCTAAGTGTTCGTCTGTGCCTCTAATGATCATATTAACAATCAAGGATTTACTTAACTGCATCTTAAGATTAAACCAATGAGCAATAGAGAGTTGAATACCCGTAAGCATCACTTTTCCCCAATCCTGAGGACTTGTTTAAATACCTTCTTTCTATGACCTTATAGAAGACTTCCAAGTCTATATCAAAAGTCTCTGGTTTTGACTTTCTTTACATTCATGTTCTAAAAGGTATTCACTTATTGCTAATATGCTGTTTGACCTTTCCTTGCTTCTAGCTGATTTGACATGCTGGACGCCATGCAAGCCTGTTTCTGCAAATGAAAGTCTTGCTGTAGTAGTCATATATGCTATGTTAAGAAAAAATTTCGGAGAATGAAGAAACTCCATTCTAATTATGCTATGGTAACAAAAAATTGACTTATGGAGATGCTCTGTACTAGTATCATTTCTCTGGTAACTTACTGTCCAATGAATTTTTAGAGTTCTTATAAAGATATGCTGAAAGTGTTGATACCAAAATCATGCAAGTATGGACCTTCCTCTATACTACTACTTGAATGGTGAGTTACTGCAACCTATTGCTTTGAAGAAAATAACTGAATTAGATAAGATGGGTGAAGGGATATGTCATGTTTACACTATAGTTGGAAGTAAAAGTTTATCCTTTTGCAAAGTGATTTCTAGGAACGAAAATCTAGTTAAATTGCTTATTTTGAACGAGTAATGTTGTTATACTTTGATCACTCGGGTGTCTCATTTGTCTAGTATCAACTAAGATCTATCTTACTGCATGTAACATGGATCTGAGAGATAGATTGACTAAATATGCATGTGGTTTGCGGTAGGCACAACCTCAGGGGCTTTCTCATTTTCATGTTTGAAATAGAATTCGTATTTTTCTTGATCAACAAGCGTAACATCCAGTTGCAAGCTGTTTGCAGTGTTATAAATCAGCAATGAGGAGGTCAAAAACTACTCTTTGTGAAATTTGTGTTTCTAGTGATTTAGCTTTTTGCATTTTCTTGCGAGTAAAACACAGTTTACTTTCATTGTGTTCAAGCTATGTTGCCACCATTTTATAAGACCTTTGCTTTGTAGAATAGGATATGAGCTCACAGCATTGTCATGTTATATTAGATGCATTGCCGTCATCTTGTAATAAACTAGGAAGGTAATTCAGATAGTGGGTTTGGGGAGTTGTGCTGAAGGAGAACGACATATTTGGTGGAAATAATCCAACCATGGCCCAACAAATGAATTCAATGTTTATACGTATTTTTGCTGGCAAGAGATGTCTGTAAAACTTCAACTTTAAGGAAATCTATGATTAATAATGAGAGACTGCTGCTTTGAATGGAGCAGCATTAGCCTTACTATTAGTTTGAATTAAACATGACAGTAGATAGCCTTTTTTCTTATATAAGAAATGTGGAAATGCCCAAGTGGAAAAGAAATGGTTTGGTGGAAGAATGGAGAACTTTGAACCAGTTGGACCTGTAGCAGTGAAGTTACTTGACGTTCATATCAATATACAAGTTAACTTGAACCCGGCAAGTAGATAAGTTCTGGAGCTTTAGGTTTGTACAAAACACAATAAACTAACAAATTGTCGGAGCCACCTACTGCATTAAGATTATGTGGTTGGGCCAAACGATGTCTTTTTCCTGTTGAACTTCCCGATTTTACCTGGCGAGCAGGTGAAACGTGAAACTAGTTTGTTGATTCCAACCATGTACTGCCTCATCTGAACAGCTGTTCCATCTAGAAGCTCATGACATCATTTTTATGAAGAATTTAGTTTAGGTTGAAACCAGCACCTGAGGTTCTGTTTGGGTGTTATTTTGGGTAGCGTGCCTTGGATAATCCATAAACTACCACCACTAGATTCGTCACTCATTATTGTTATCATTCAAGAAGTTCAAGAAATTGAACATTTTCAACACATTGAAGAAAGCAATGGTGTTCGTAAGAACAATAACCTAATCAAATGTACCTAACTTGCAATTTTAATTTAGGTTATAGTTTATCTTAGTACACGGAGAAATTTTTTTAATGATATGAATTTATTAAGTAATTCCCTTATATGGTCTTTGTGTCACAGTTAAAACCAGTCCTAATGTTGCTGACGCGGCATTGGCTAGGATCTCACAAGGAACAAAAGTTATTGCAGAGGGTGGAAATGACAAAATTTTCCTGCAAACATTTGGTACTTTCCCAGGAGAACAGCTTCGGAAATCATACGTCTGTTATATATCTACTTCCGCAGGACCTGTGATAGGAACACTGTATTTATCCACAGCAAGGATTGCATTTTGCAGTGACAACCCTCTTTTTTACAATAGCTCCAACGTTCAACAGGAGTGTGCATATTATAAGGTAAGAATTCTTTTAATCTGTTCTGCAATATATAGTATCCGGACACCTATTATGTTTAGATTGTTTCTGTTTTTGATATCGTTTAGTTGCAACGAGAGATGATATGATTTAAAACTATGATATCAGTCTTCATTGTGCTGGGATTTCCTGGGAGAGGATGCTAGTAGGAAAATTTTCCCTCCTAAAACAAGATTATCTAAAGGACTTACCAAAATGCTTGGTTCATGTTTTAAGTCAGTTTTGTCAAAGCATCCGGTTGATTTCACTGTCTGATTTGACTGATCTTTGGGTTAAATTATGTCGAATAGCATCGAATCGTTATCGGGGCAGAAACGGAACCAAGTATTTGGATGGCATATTTTTTCAAAGACGTGATACACTGGCATGCCCATGCGTTTTCCTTTTGGTTAACGAAAACATTCCGTGCATATGAAAACATTAGTTATGGTTGATTTTTCTCCAAAATTGCAAATTAGCAGATCCCGGGTGAATGTGTTCATACCAAAATTACAAAAAAGGTGATGTTACTTATTGCTTGCTATTCCGAAACGATGAATGGACTTTTCTTATTTTTTGAGCACGTTGATCCTATTAGTATTAGATTGCTCATCTTCTATTAGCTATAACCTTCCTTTGAACTGCTTTAGAATTCTTGGATTATGGTTGCTAAACTAGAAAATACTTCTTGTCCTTAATCTTGTTCATGGGCTTGCCGTTTTCTTTATCCTAATTCACAACATTTTAATACTGATTCTGAAGGTTGTGTATAGATTTATTAAATTTTACAGAACATGAAATTTCAGGTGCTTCTGCCTCTGCATCAGTTGAGGGCAGTCAATCCCTCTGCAAACACAATGAACCCTTCAGAGAAGTACATCCAAATAGTCAGTATGGACAACCATGAATTCTGGTTCATGGGATTCATTTCATATGACAAGGCCCTCAAGAATCTCCGGGAGGCTCTTCAATTTAGCCCCCATGCTTCCAACTTCTAGTACTAAAACTCTCTGCACTTTGCTCAAAAGTTGTAAGAACATCATTTTACAGATTGAACAATCATCTGTGTAAGCCCCAGTTCCAAGATCTGTAACTTGTGGAAGATTGAAGCTGAAGGAACTACTCGTCCACTCACGGCCTCCCAACATCATCATCATATGGCTGCAGGACAATGTGCTGCAGGAGGAAAAATGTCAAATGATGTAAATTTTCGCTCAGTTCAGAGGGGCAGAAAGTTAGTGAGAGGATATACCTTAATCTGTGTCCTGTTGTATGTGTATGTGACGTGTATGAGCTCATCTGTTGCCTGGATGACTGCCGGATATGAGAACTCCATTCCCAAATCATTTTCCAGTGTCATAATCTCATCCCAGGAATCACCATCGTCCGCCGAGCAGGCGACCTTGAGAACCCCTCTTGAGACCGTGTTGTACACGAGCAGCAGTCGCCCGTCTCTCATCTTGACTCCATCGATCCCTGCATTCTCTCAGGGTAAGTGGAAACGATAAAGAAAGGCCATGCCCATGGCCGACCTGACCTACCTGAGTTCGGATTTGGCAGCTCCGTCGGCCGGGCGAAGCTCCAGCTCAAGCCGCCGTCGACGGACTCCGACATGCAAACCCGCCCGATCTGCTCAAATGACCGCAGCAGCATTCGGAGGGTTCCGCTCGCCGTCCGATACGGCACCGGTTGAATCACGCTGAGGGTTTCGCCTTCGACGTAGATCGGCCCGTGCTTCTTCCACGACCGGCCGCTGTCTGATGTCACCTGCACAGGGAAATCGATAAGATTTCTTCCGCCATGGCGGCCATGGAGGGGGATGGAGGTCCAGAATTCTACTACCTCCAACCATGCGCCCCATGAGTTCCAGCTTTCCACAGAGGATCCACAGAGCAGTCGACCGTCTTCCAGCAGGATTGGCTGATGCAAGTTCTTCCTCTATTACTTCCCAAGTTTTCGCTCATTCTGTAGATGAGTTTTTACAAGCGGATTGGACTTACACCTTGTTCTTGGATGGGCCGAGGATTCCAGGCGGGAGCTGCTCTCTCTCCGACCAGGTCACGCCGCCGTCGAGCGATCGCTTCATGGCGCCGCTCCATCTGCGATCGATTTGGCGAATTAATGAGCAGGTTAAATCCAATCGAAATCAGAGAGCGAAGGGAAGAAGGCTCATCACTTTTGAACCTCCTGGCCGATCTTGTAGAAGAGCAGTAGCTCGCGGGAGGGCAGCTGAAACAGCACCGGGTTCCACATTGGCACTTCTTCTTGCTCGTCCGCCATTAATGGCGGCTGCCAGCAGCCTTCCTGCGGACACTGCCCAATTAAGCTCGAAGGAGAATAAGCAAACAGCAGAAGAGAAGAAGGATCATCAAAGAACGGACGCTGTATCTCTGCAACCAGATCTTGACGTCGGGCGCCCCTTCGTGAGATCCCCCGAAGTAGGCGACAAGGAACTCGCCCTTCTCAACCTAGCGGACGCACGATCCCCACATTAATGCCGATGGACATCGAACCCAGATTTTAAAAAAAAGGGGGAAGAAGAGAGCAGCCTAAGCCGACCTCTACTATTGTGGAAGCATGGCAGCTGTTGAAAGGGGCGGCGCCGGCGGCGAAGGTGAACTCCTGCTTCACCACCCTCCAAGCCGAGCTGTTGCTGAGGAAAATTCCATCGGAATTTTCATCCGACCTTCCTCCTCCTCCTCCACCGCCGCCATCTACTCTGGATTCGTTGTGAGCCCTGAATTGTGTGGATTCCGGAGACGACAACGCCTGGCTCCTGCACGAGCACCACCGACGTCAGATTCTGCCGGAGAGGATAAGTGTGCGGAGAGCAGGAGATGGAAGAGAGACCTGTGGAGAGGGAGGAAGAGGGACCTCGGGACGCCGAGCAACAGGCCGGGGGAGGCGCAGAGGAAAAGGACAAGCGAGAGCAGCCCCATTATGGTGCCGACGCCTCCGGACGCACCGGGGGCGGTGGCGCTTGGCCGGCAGCTGGGAGTTGAGATGGATTGAGCTTGCTCTTTTGGTCACTGACTGGAGGACGGAAAGAAGCCAATCAATTCTGGAATGAAATGCTACGATCAAACGTATGAAACACAATCTCTGGTGAATGTTATTTCTGAAATCAGGATGAAAAATCAACTCGGTTAATGTTCCTTATCATTTTGCATCGATCAGTGATCTGATGATGACGACCACTTGGAAGGCAATGGAGCTGATCGAGTCAATGAATGACTTCGATTAAAGAGCTGCTGCACAGTGGAATTTAGTAAAAGCATTTCACAGAGGAGGGGGTCGGTGAAGACAGCAGGTGAGTTTTCCCTGAAATTAAAAAGCAAATAGCTGGCGATCAAAGCATGAGATTTATAATAAGCAGCGAGTTCTGCTCCATCATGACAGACTCAGTGAGTGCTGGGGGCACATGCAAATGATGATAATTTTGTTGCGAGATCTTTTGTCCTCATCTGTGCTTCTTTTATAAAAATTAATTTTCCCTGATATGGCCCGTGCTCCGATCGGCTCAAGCACCGGACAGCAATAGAGCAGTCCCGCATGGCTTAGGGTGGGCTGGGCCCGTGCCGCCCATGCCTACTTATAGTACGAAGAATGTGCATGCCCCTCCTGTGTTCCTCTTGGCTGCCAAAGAGCAAAGAGGAAGCTGAAGGGTGCATTGATTTCTTTAGACCACCATCCAGACTCAACCCACTCATTCATGCTTAATCATGACTGCATGCTACTGCATTTATAAATTTCTGCTGCTGTCCTACTATAAATTGCCTTGGCAGGACCTGGAGCTTTGAAATTTACAAATTTGTCTTTCATTTGATTAGGGTAGGCATCTTCCTTATTCTTGCTAATCTCACCTCATTAATGGGGGCTCTTTTTTTGTGGCATTTTGTAGGTTGCTGCTTCACATGTTGGCCTTCATCTGGCAGCGCAAAGTGCTCCCTCCTCCATGTGCTTGGGAAAGGATGACTTGAAATTTTTATTTTTCAAATGCCTCCGTAAGTAACATGGTAAGCACTATCTTCATCTTGCAAGTAGGAAAGCAGTGAATAAACAAAGCTTGATTAGAAGAACAAAACACAGAGGAACTTTTGACACAATGCTCAAGCTTAGAATTTTATGTAGCTAACAGTCCAGAGTTTCTATTTGAATTTTTTCTGTATGAGATGCATTAGCATTCATGATTTTGCAATCCCCAAATAAAACATGCCCAGGTTGAGATATGCTTCTAAAACATGTGCAACGCTCTACCACTTGGTGACCAATTCAGATACCCTCCAATAAATAGATACAACTTGATGCAGATAAGAGTTTGTTTACATACTATGTCCATACACGACACAGTTAATTGAGCCTGCTTCTATACACACCTCTTACAACCAAAAATTCAGAGCTGAACGAAACAAAACCCAGCTACTTGAATCCGTTCATTGTTCTTGACCTCCCCTGTCCCCCTCAGCTCCTGTTGTGAGGCATAATCCAGCTGTGCACATTATTGGCACCCTTCTGCTGATCCGATGATTCGATTCGTGCTGCAAGAGTTGCCAACTGACCCTTCACACTCAGATCAATAACATGGGATCCATCATCACAGTAGGTTATCACAAAGCCTGCAATCAACGATGAGTCTATTGTGTTGTCCAGCCTCAGTTTTCTGAATCCTGTCAGCCTTTGCATCTTTCTGGTAATCAGGTCGATCTGTTGGTCATCTAGTTTCACAGCAGAAGAAACAGAAACCAGAAGAACATCAGCTGGCTCGAAGGGCTTTTGGTCAGCCTCTTTGTTGACATCTTCTATCATGCTGAGCTTGTCATTCTGCAGGAAAGCATGCATGAAGCTTGGAGTGAATGGCTGGAATTTCACACCACAGACCGACATTTTGCATTTTTCTCCATGCTCAGGTTGCTTCTTGTGTTTGAGCAGGTTGGAGAGGCTGCAAAAGCTGGTGGTGGATTCATCCAAGGAGTCATTCTTCTCATCAATGTGAGTTACAGCATCAGAAACACTATATAAGGACTGCCCTTGGACGGATGCCCTACTTGCAATGCTGCAAGAGGGCTTCTTTGCTGAGCTAATTTGGCATGCCTTGATGGAGGAAGTCCCATGTAATGGCAGTCCCAGCTGAACATGTTGGGAGGTATCTTGAGTTGTAGATCCTTTGAGAGGGAATGCTGGTTGCCCAGTTGGACCGATGGACTGGTTTAAGATGCTCATCTGCAGAAATATCATGAAAAAATTTTATAAACTTCATGTACTATACATAAAGGAACAGATGTTTTAGGATCATAATGGATCCATGATCTAAATTTTTCTCTACTAGAAAAGATCAATAGCATGTGAAAAAGCAATCTCCATTCAAACATAAGGATTGAATTTTCGTTAGTTATGAAAAGGAGATATTATTTATTTTTATGAATTGGTTTAAGATTCCAAACAAGTTTTCAAATTTTTAGTGCCTAACTGGAGATACTTTAGCTTCTGCTGTGCTTCTCAATCAAGAAAAAAAAAATCAATCTTTGAGATACTTGAATACAGATTAGCAAAAACCAAGATTTTGAATTCAGTTAGGAGGACTGCTACTTGGACAAAAAAAAAATCAATATAAACGTGTAAGCAAATGCTAATTTTCCTCACCAAAAAAATACCTAAACCAGAAAGGGGAAAACTAACATTAGGGTCTGCTCCCAGAAGAAAAAACACACAGATGTAATTGAGATGAACAGGACCGACTTAAGACATTCTTTCTGTTGATAAAAAAAATGATAACACAATCAAGAAACAGCCCTAACAAAAAAAAAATCAGTGATTAAAATTTTCACTTAGACATTACGTCAGACATCTACAGGGCAAAAGGACAAGCAACAAAAACAAAACAACTTCATCTCATAAGTCATAAGCATTCGTCGAACAGAAACCAGAACAAGTTTATAAGAAATCAAAAGAAAGAGCGAACCTGAAGCCCACAAAAGAAAGAAAGAAAGAAAGAGATGATTTGTTAACCTGTAGCCGAGGGGGCAGGAAAGCTGAGAAGACGAAAAGGATTTGGGAAGATGAACTGGATAATGAGACAGAGATGGAGAAATTAATAGGTCGGGAGCCGCAAGGGGAGTCGTCCCGGTGCTCACAGCCGCAGAAGCCCCATCTCCATGTCGACCGCTGTGGCCACTCGATCGAGCGCGGCGCGGCCCCACACCATCTTATCCCTTCTACCCCCGCCGCCGAATGGCCGCTCGGCGAACGATGCGCTGCGATATTATTGGCTGAACGGCTGCGGGTGACCGCTGGATTTTGATCCAATTCTACTCGAACCGGTTGCGGGTCCGGGCTTGAAAGTTTAGTTTTGTCAACCGGCTCGGTCGAACCGGATCAAAATAGATCCAACATACTAAATTTAGGGCATATTTAATTATCAATAAATCTAAACAAATTTAGTAAGTCCAGTGAAAATAAAATGGAAAAAAAATCTATTTAAGATAAAAAAATATAGAATTATAAAAAAACTTGTACTAAATATTGAAGTAAATCAACTTTCTCAATATAGATTATTAAAGATTTAGAAGAACTTGATTTATGATTTAACTGTTCTAACGTATAATTATTTTTATTTTATTACTTATTTTATATTGAAAGTTAATGATTATGGATGAACTATAAAAGAACACATAGATATAAAAAAAAATATTTAAAATAAAAATATAGAATCCTAAAAAATTCTTATAAGAAATATTAAAATAAATCTTATGTTGATGATTATAAATAAGATATAAGTACTTTTTAAAATATATAAAATATAGTCTTTTCAATATAAGCTCTTCAAAATAATAAAAATTTGAAAGAGTTTGACTTATAATTTAACTACTATATAAAGTAATTTATTAAAATAAAATAAAAAATATTGATATAAACTACATGATAAATTATAATTAATACAAACCGGTAGAATAAAAAAAAAGTAATTAAAAGTTATTTAAATAATGTGTAGTTATTTTTTAATACATTAAAATAATAAATTTTATTATTCTATATAAGAATAAAATAAAAGATTTTATTATTTTATATTAGTATAAAGTGTAGTTCATTAATATGTTCTTTAATGCTCTTTAGAAAGTTAATTGGGGATTTCTTTTAAATTATGTTGAGATAAAATTTAATCCATTTAATATCTCAAACCAAAACTAGTTTTACTTTTTTAAAAGATTTGAATAAATTGAATATTGTAATGATATACTCAAGTAGAATATTAGTTATATAAATAAAGAAGCATGCTCACTAAAAAAATTTTAATTGTTCTAGTTCATCATCACTTATTAGGATTGAAAAAAAAATACAGAAACCACTTCATTCATATTTTTGCTGCTGCAATTTTTAAATTTCTCATGGAAATTCAATACGAATTAATATTAAATAATTTTCAAAACTTAAAAGTGTTGTAAAGAGAGGGAATTTTATCATTTACAATTGCCAATAATGGGGACCTTTAGAATTTTAAAAAAAAATTCAAACTCATTTGGATTTTTGGAACTTTTAGAACCAGTTGATCAAGAAGCAGCTTGAGCAAGTTGAAGAAGTTTTTAGAACAAGAAGTAACTTTTTAGACAACAAAAATCAACATTGTTACAGTCTACATGATCGATAACAAACAATCTTTTACGCCCCAAAGAGGAGCTTGAGCAGAACTCCACCAAACAACATCCCCCCCAACAGATCGATCGAAACCCCTAATTAACGACGGAGAGAAGTAATAGGATAATACTCATCTATCTATGTATCTATCTATGATTTGCTGAAACTGGTGGCGATGGGGATGACGACGACGAGGACGAGGAGCAGGAGCAAGATGATGCCGATGCAGAGCCACTTGCGGCTGCTCCTCTGGTGGTCCTTGGCGCACTTGAGCTCTTTGGTGCCGTCCTTGACGTAGTGGGCGGCGCTGGCGACGTGGTGCTCGATGTCGTCCATCTGCTCCCCCTGCGTCTCCACCATCACCGCCATGTCCAGGAACACCTGGTGGAGCTCCAGCAGGCTCCGCTCCACCTCCTTTGCCGCGTCGTGCCGATCCTGGATCTCCTGCACCGTCGCCACCACCGGACCCCGCCCGTGTTCCAGTATCGCCTTCCGCATCATCCCCTCGCTCTCCCCGTCCGCGATGATCCGCTCGATCACCTCCTCCGCCGGCGCCTCCCCCGTCACGGTGAAGTAGCGCCGCTCCACCGCCTCCCGGTACTCCGCCATCATCCGCTGCCGAAGCGCCTGGAAGTCCATCATCAGCTCCTTCAGCTTCCGCCGGAGGCCGTCGGTGACCGCGGTGCGCGTCCGGTCGACGGGCGTGCCCTCGCGGCAGCCGGAGAGGCGCCGGTTGGCGGCGTTGGAGCGGTCCATGGCCTCGAGGCGGCCGCGGATGGCGCGGGCGGCCTTGAGGACCCTGACGATGTCGGCGTTGATGCGGTCGCGGAGGCCGCGGAGGGCCTCCGGATTATGGAGGGACTTGCTCTCCTCGTTGGCGGCCTGGAGGCTGGCGAGCAGGGCACGGATGGCGGCCATCTCATCCTTGACGACCCCGGCCTCCTCGAAGAAGCGGCGGAGGTGGGAGTCGGCACCGCCGCCGGCCATCTCGATGGCGGCGACGTCGTCTTGATCCACTACGCCGGATTCGAGATCCTTGAGGGCCTCTTTCTTGAGGTCGGCATAGCTGTAGAAGGATTTGGTGATCAGATCGTTCATCTTTCCCCTTTCCTTTTTTTTTCTCGATCGGAGATGAAGAAGAAGAAGTGAGGAGAGAGAGCAGGGGAAGGGGGGAGTTTAAGAGAGCGCAGAGCTGCTCTTGATTCCCAACGGCTAGTTTTTTTTTTCTTTCTTTTTGTTATTTTGAGTCGCGCCGGGGAGCGGAGGGTCTCAACGGCTATTTACGTTTCATCGGAGCCAACCCCCCAACGGTCAACTTTTAGCTGGGAAATGAGGTGGGCCGGGCCGGATTTGTAATTGATGAAATGACCCAACTATTATTATTATTATCACCCCTCTGTAATTCTATAATTATATTTAGCTCCTATATAAATTTAAATAAACAAAACCTATACCTGTTAATATAATAAACTTTTGAGAGCTTATACTTAAAAAATATATGTAAAGTGCGATGCTAATTTTTTAAACTTTGGGGGTGTGACAGATGTGATGCTAATTTAATTATATTGATGGAATCGACGCGACGGCACCCGTCCAAAGTGGCTCATGCGAAGATTAGACTCGGCTTCAAAACCCGGTTCGGGCTCGTCCGACAGACCACGGTGAGCGACGACGGCGGCGACGAGATCAATCATTAGAATTCGAGGAGAGGAAGGGGGGTTTTTGAGATCGGATTGTAAACCCAAATCGAAGAAATGTCGACTAAGAATTTTCGGAAGAGAACCCTAGAGCGAGATCCCCAGCAGGCTGATGATGCCGAGGAAGATGAAGAAGAAAGCAGGTATTTGCGGTTGTTGTTATTATTATAGGTTCTGCGTAGGGATCTCGTCTTCAATTCTCAAAATTTTCTCGTTTTTGAGTTGTTTTTTTTTTGTGCGCGCGAGTATTATGATGTTGGGGATTTTATATGCCTTGTTCGTCAATTTCAGGTTGGCATTGGAGGAGGTGAAGCTCCTCCAGAAGCAGCGGGAGAGGAAACCTGGCATCCCCGCTCTTCCTAACGCCGCTCGGCACTCCCCCACCGGTCCTGGCGGCGCTTTCCGTAAGACCCCCTCGACCGGCGGCGGAGGCGGAGGCGGAGGCGGGGGCGACAAGGGCGACGGAGATGGCGGCAAGGAGGACCTCGTCCTACAGGACACCTTCGCCCAGGAGACCGCTGTCACCATCGAGGATCCCAACATGTATGGGAATGTCTCTACTTTTTGAACTCCTCTCTCTCCGTTTCTCTCAATTGTTAAGGATTCGATAAAATGGCCTGGTTGGTTGGTTTTTTGGTCGTGAAGGTTGAAGTATGTGGAGCAAGAACTGGCAAAGAGTCGTGGCAAGAAGATTGACTCTGGTGAGAAGGAGGAGAAAGACCCGATGGATGAATTATATATTGTGCCTGAACATCTTAAGGTAGGGAACACAATTTTGAATGGTGAATTTGCTTCACAATTTTTTTTCCCTACACGGACATGAAACAGTATGACTGTCATTTTGTTTGCAGGTGAAGAAGAGGAACTCGGAAGAAAGCTCCACACAGTGGACGACAGGGATTGCTGAGGTCCAGCTGCCGATTGAGTAACTTTCTCATTATCAAATCAAGATTGGTTACCTATGTGCTGAATATATGTTCCCTTAACTTTCTGCCATCTCATTTCTCTATTGTTCAACAGCAACACAAACCTAGGTCTAGATCTAGACGATTGTAGGTTTTGTCTAAAGGAAAAATATCAGGACTATCTCAGGTTTACAATACAATGGTAAAGTAGGTAGCTGATTTGTTTTCCTGCCTGCATCTTTTTCTTTCTTAATGACAACATCACACGGGATATTCAAAGTTATTTATGCTATGACCACAAGCCTCTCATGGGTCAATGCTTTGATTATGATTGTGATCGTATAGCCACAGTTTAAGGTTTGTTCTAAATAGGTGGAAAATAACAATCCAATAAATGATAAATACCACAACATGTCACGTGTTAGACAATACACAATAAATATATTGATCCTTATTGGCAGGTACAAGTAGGAATATCTGCTGTATAGATGCAGCTATGCGCTCTTGTAAGATGCACTGCTTTTTTGAGAAGACTTTAGTAAGAGAGGCTGGAAAAGGAAAGGAAGTCAGGGAAGGGAAGGGAATAACTCTCCTATTTTGGGACAAAAAAAGAATGTTGGAGGGGAAACCAAGCATCCTTTCTCTTCCAAATCATCAAAATCAAGTTCCCAGACAAAAGGGAATAATCTCCTCATGTCTTTTGCCCTCTGAAACTCTCAACTGAGCAAGCTCTGAAGTATTATAGTTTCTAAATGACCAAGTGGCATGCTTCTGGTGAACCACTTAGTTTATGCCACTTGGTCATTTAGAAACTATAAAACAACATAGCTAAGTTTCTTATCTCTTACATATTGATTCAATATTTTTTCTTGAGCTTACTATTGCATTAGAAGGTTCCTCATCACATGGTGTAAAACCATGCCATCTGAAGTGGAAGGATGATCCTGTTACTTTGGTGTTATAGCCCTATTGAATGTCTGCATACAGAAAATCAGCACCTTTGGTACTCTCATAGATCGCAAAAAAAATCCAAAATATGTTCTTTGAAAGAAGCTGCCTTATTTATCCTGCATGATGCATAGTTTAGGGGGCTTAACCCACATACTTTTTAAATTTGTAGTTTTTTCAAAAATTATTTGTGCTTCTTTTTCAATTAGGATGGTCACTTATTGTCCCTATGATGAATTTTATTTAAGTGGCGGCATATAATAATGTTGTTATCTAATTCATCCTGATTTTTCACCCATATGATAATGGTTAATAGTTTTTCATTTATCAGGAAGCTGTAGAATCGAAACAATACCCCCTTTTCATTTAGTCCTGTTTACTCACTAACTTTTGTCCTTTGTTACTATGGATCCAAGTGTAGAAACAAAATATTTTCGTCTAACTGTAAGCAATTTCATCTAATGCACTTTACCTATGGAACTGTTCTCCTTTGATGCAACAGATATAAGCTACGGAACATTGAAGAAACAGAGGCAGCTAAAAAGTTATTACAAGAGAAAAGGCTTGTTGGTAAAACTAAATCAGAACTAAATATTCCTTCAAGTTACAGTGCTGATTACTTCCAACGTGGTCGAGATTATGCTGAAAAACTACGGAGAGGTTTGTTCTCTCAATGCTTTTTTGCAGCTAAATAATCGTGAAATCTTCTTAATAGGTATACCAATTCTGTAAACATGTATTTTGTCCATTTTATTTGGGATCCATCTGTCTAGTGTTACTCGTAAGTTAATTGGCCCAATTTTGTTTAATTACTAAACAAAATATTCAGTTCATATATTGTCGGATTAGTTAATAGCCTCTAGTGTACATACAATTACAACTCTTCATTTTAGGTACAAACCTTAAACAATGTGGACAATAAACATTCTATTTATTTCTGACCGCTTCACTTGCTGCAATACTGAATCTAGGTCCATGGTGGATATGTGGGTGTTCAGAATATTCTGTGCTTTGTGGGACAGTTTTATTGATCGTAATGTCTAGACACTATTTGATGCATAGCTTTTTAGCTGGTTCCCTTTTTTTATCTCATTGGTGTGGTGCATGGAGATGCTATGTGCATTGTTAAGTGCTTTCTGAGTTTTGAACCTGCGACCACATGGTTAAGTGCTTTCTGCTCCAATTAATTGAGCAATGTGAGCTGCTCTATTTTGACACAAATACCATACATCTGTTCCTGATTTTCCTTTTCCTAATCTGGTCAAATGAACTTCATCATTCTTGGTGTTTATCTCTAAAACCTAGCTACGAGTTTCCATGTGATAGTTGTTTTTACAAGCATCTATTGACCGTCACATATTTCTGAATGTTAGTTTGTGTTTTTGGTGTTCAGTTATCATGAAATTATATTAACCCTGATGACTGTTACATATTTCTGAATGTTCGTTATCATCTTATTGTATCAATCCTCTCAGTCTCTTTTTGTTGTGTAAATAAGTTTGGCGAACATTTTTCTGAATGTTAGCATGCATTTTTGGCATTTTGGAACATCCATAAATCATTTACTAATTATATCAAGGGTAGACTATTATCATGACCAATGACCAGAATCGAGCAATTTCATGGGTTGGGTTGCTTCTCAAGAATAAAATTGTTTTCGGTCAATCTGGGTTTTGTATCAAATATTTGAATAATTCAACCTAAACTGATCCGACCTAGATTTGTGAAAAATTATATTAAAACTCCTTACTTTTCTTCACTCTTAAACCATCCACTCCACTTTCATTCTCTTTCGCCTGTACACAAGCCAACCATTCCTATCGTTATTTATTCGTCTGAAATTTTTCTGAATCATCTAGTTTTTTATTGTGAACTTATAATTATTGGCCTTTCCACCTGCAGATCATCCAGAATTGTACAAAGATGGAGGATCCCAAGGGAGTGAAATTGCTGGGAAGCCAACGGAAACCAGTAGTTCAGATGTCGCAGGGCGGAGGCAAGCTGCCACCGATGAGTTCATGCTCGAGCGGTTCCGCAAACGAGAAAGAAACCGTGTTCTGCGCAGATAATATAAGTTCTGTTGGCAGATTAAACGAAAGAACTTTGCGATTTCTGCACTTCGGATTGCCTGCAGATTTTCTTAGTGGGCCCATGACATCTCATACTTGGACAGTCACTAAGCAAGATGGTTATACTTTGGATTGTATCATGAAATATTATCTTCTTTCTGTCAAACAATTTCTTCTAGTTTTATCCTCATGACAATTGTACTATCTGTTGGAAAACATTTATGGGCATGTTATGGTTTAGGACAATAATTTTATGTTTGACCTGTCTAATACTGAGTTGTTTTCTAACTCGGCCAGGATTATTCTGCCGCTGTACATTGTACTCTAGAAGATGAGAAATCCTATCTTTTCCGGTGTAGAAGACAATTCAAACTTTTTCCATCTCGCCAATTCAATTTTGATTAAAAGTTTGTGAAGTGCCTTTTCAGATCAGGCTCTGATACTTTCTTCAGAAGAATATATAGATATATTTATATATGCTGTTGTTTCTTAGTGTATTTCTCCATAAGCATCCATTCTTATTTGTCACGAGGAAGATGCTCCATTTCAACTTTGCTCCCCCCCCACTCAGTGCCCCAACCTGTAAGAATGGATGCTGCACCATTGACTGCAGAATATATTCCTTTCTATAAACTCACTTCTCTCTAATTTTGTGACTGCAATTGATTAGCCATGATGAAAGCTCTCTGTACTCGCTGGGAGACCTTGCCACACAAGAAACATCTTTTCTCTTCCTTCTCTATCTCGATTGCTCTGCTTCTTTCTTTGTCCTGCCCATTTTTCTTGAGGATTCTTGGTTTCTTCTGCCCTCTGTTGATTTCCACCTCGGTTTGTTCTGCGGCAGTTTATATGTTCATTTTGTCAGGTAGGGAAGCAGCAAATGGAGTTTTCTTCAGCAGTGGAGAAGATTCAGCACAGGGAGAGGTGCTCAAGGTCTATGATGAAATAAATCTTAGCATATGCAACGACAATGTCAAGATGACCTGTTTGTTCATGAAGTCAGATGCTGGATTAATCACAAGCACTTCCTCAGGTGAAGGGGTGGAGAAGATTACTTTTGCAGGGAAACTGGAGGCAGATGGTGATTTTGATGAGAGTGTTGCATTGCTCAAGATAGACTGCATGGCTGAAGGTGTCTGGAACTACTACCTTGGAAGATACTCAAGATGGCACTACCATAAAGGTGCAGTGTATGAGAACAATGACTAGGTACTTGTCCAACTGAAGCTTAATTCTTATCTGTATGTTTCTGATGATAAAGATGAAACATGATCTAATTTGCAACTGGTAAAACCTGTAAGCTAGCAGAACACCACAAGGTGCATGCATTGTCCACAAATGGGAGAAGCACTGGTGATTAATGCTTCCAAACTTTAAGTTTCTCTTTCTGGAAGCACAGGTAGCTTAACGTGATGGCCATGGCATACAAAGCAAAAGCATTAATTCAAGAAAATAGTTTGATAGTGAAGCAAAGAATATATTTTTTCCCAAATGATAGAAAGCTTCAATTTACATGTCAGCCATCTGATAGTTTTGCTTTACACACATGGATATGGCAATTGCAGAGTTTTCTTCTTATATAATTATAGTGTGTCTGATCCAAACAAGAATAAACTTTTTCTGGAAAGATGCTCAGTGACACCTTTTAACTGTGCTTTTAGCTTTCAGCCATGAGCAGAATCTTAAAAGCAAACAACTCTCCCTCAACCCTCATCTATGTGGTAGGAGAACATCACCACCATCTTTGATTCCAAACCAGTGGCCAGCTTAACATGAATATTTTAGGGACAATCGTGAAGTGAAAGATATATAATTGACTCTAGGGATTGGGAAGGTAAGAGGATGAATTTTGTTATTTGATTTTGTTAAAAAGGAAAATAAATAAACTATAATAAAAAATGAAAAAGGTAATTAATTTTTAAAAAAAACATATCTAAAAAAAATAAAATAATGGATATACATATATAAGTTCAAAAAAAGATTACTAGGTTGCATTTAATTTTTTAAATGCTATTTAGATTATATTTAATTAATTTAGATAGGTAAATCAGAATATTTTATCAAATTTTGACATTACTTTTACCCATTTTCTTAGAGCGTAGACTCCGTGAGTATTATTTTAACTGCATCATTTAACTGCTCCATCAGTTACAATTGATTTAGAGTTCATTCATAAAAACTGAGTAGATTTTCCAAAAATAAATTAAGTCTTGAATTAGAGAATAGACAGACACATTTAAAAATATTTTTTATTTCTCAGAACTAGACGAATAGGGATTAAAATATCACCGATAACACCACGGCATCAGTGAAATTTTTAGTCCAACATCGTCCAGTTTTAAGAAATAAATTTTTTTTTAAGTCACTACTATCATCATCACTAATGTAATCCTTGAGATGAGTCATTTGATTGGGCCAGTTGTGTTGGGCCGTGCAGGTCATGCTTGGCAGTGCTTGTATCGGGGTGGCCCCGAAGACTAATGAATTATTTTAAAAAAATATATGAATAAAAGAAGTGCAGCTATCCATCCATTTGAAGTAAAATATTTATTATAAGAATTAATGATACTTGTTTGGTTCCGCTTGATTTTATCATCATCATTTAGCCTCGTTATAATTAATTAATAATTACGTTAGATTTGATTTAATTAACAAAACAAAGCCTGCCTCGTCTCTTTTGGCAGGCAGTCTGTCAATTTTTTATTTTTTCAATCCGTAAATCCGACACGGGATCCAAAGAAAAGTCAACATCAAAAGATTAAATGGATAACTACTTTTAATTAATTCGCTTTCAGAATACAGAAAACACTTTCAGGTATATAAATTGAACAAAGGACCGATTTTTATTTAATCATTCACTTCTTCCAAGTTATTTGCGCTGCTCGAATCACACAACGCGCTGCTGCTACACATTCAACTAAATCACACACAAATGCTGACAGTAATCCGATGACTCGATGCATATATCTTCACTTCTTGGGCGCGAGGCCGCTCTTGATCATCTCCACCTCGTTAGTTCCGATCTGGAAGGCCTTGGCCAGGACGTCGTCGGCCACCGGGGGGCTGGCCGTGAAGAGCGCGAGGGCGATCGACTGCGTCCCCGGAAGCTGGCTGTTGAACGCCGCGATGACTGCCGCCGGGAAGGGGCCGTTGTTCTTCTGGAAGTGGACCAGCCCCCGGGGGAAGACGAACACCTCGCCCTTGTCGATGGTCTTGGCGATGAGCTCGTTGGCGGTGGTGATGAATCCGACGTCGAGGGCGCCCTCGAGGACGAAGACGATCTCGGTGGCGCGGGGGTGGGTGTGCGGCGGATTCTGCCCGCCGGGGGCGTAGTCGATGCGGGCCATGGAGACGCCGAGGGTGTTGAGGCCCGGGATCTTCTCGACGTTGGCGGGGGTGACGAGGGAGCCCTGGGTGTTGTTGGTGGCGCCCGGCGCCGCCAGGCCCTTGAAGAAGAAGTCCGCCTCCGTGACGTCCGCCGCCGGCTTGCACGGGAAGCCGTTGACTTTGATTTCTGCACTCCGATCGTCAGCTCAGAATGGAAAACTTAACTTTTTCGGAAGATTCATTTCTCAATCTTGCAGCAACAACGAAAATATTTAAAAAAAAAAGTGGTTACTTGAGTTGAGGTCTGCGACGCAGATGTCCTGGAGGAGGTCAGGATCGGCGGCGAGGGCGAGAGGAGCAGCAGCGAGGATGAGGAAGAGGGAGAAGAAGGTGAGGAGGGAAGAGTTGGTCATGGTGCTTGCCCAATGGAAAAGCTTCGTCGTTTAACTGAGAAGGAGATGATGAGCTCGATGGATGAATGTGGAAGTATTTATAGGCGGCCGGGTGGATCGAAGAGGCGCAGTTGGAAGGAGGCTGCAAATATATATATATATATATTGAGAAGGCCAGAAGTGTAGGAGGGTGGAGAGGATAATTAATTAATTAATTCTTCATTTGCATATTTACACGCATTATATGTAATTCTTTTTTTAGAACTTAACGTATATTGTGTTGAAAATTTTAAAATTCAAGAGTCAACTAGGATTAGCTGCATGCGAACCGTAGTTAAAAAAATTTAAGTGTTTTTTATTAAAAATAAATAAGGTCAATGTTTGATGTGGCCCCCATACCGCATGATAAAGTATCTTATTTTATTAATCAATACGTTTATTTTTTTATATCTAATAATTAGGTGGGGGGAACTTGAGATTGGAAAAGGAGGCATGAGTTGGGCCTCTCGCGGCAAATGGATGCGAATATGCCATGATCAATAATTAGAACATTGTTAAGGAATTATTTAATTTTGACCTGCTCCACTGTTTTTGGTCTTGGGTGATTGTTATAAGCTGATCAAGCATGTGCACCTAATCGGTTGATTGATTTAATTGAAGCGGATAGGGTTTGGTGCTGGGAAATTATATATATATACATACAGCATGATAGGTCAAATTAGAGATGCAACTCCCTAGCATAATCATTTAAAGTACAAGTTTTATCATGTCAAGCAAAACATAGTCTATCATTAATAGGTGCATTCAGCGAAGCTCAGCATGGCATGTCGTGCTTGGTTCAACATAAGTCCGATCACTATCATTGATAGGTGCATTCGGTCAGCATGGCATGCCATGCTTGGTCTGACATAAGTTTGATCAACTTCTATGGGGTTTGAACCCATGAACCCATGCACACTTTTGTGTAGAAGATCTTAAGTCTTCCCCCTTAACCACTCGGGCAAACCAGCTCAAGTACTTATATTATTATATACACAAGCAAATGAGCTTAATATGTGTTTTCATTGTACTTAAATTTTTTTTTATATAGATGAACATATTCATATCAACTTAAGTTTCAAGGCCCTTAACCACTCGGATAAATCAGCTCATTAATCACTCGCAACTTTAAGTTATGCTGGCTATGGGGTTTGAACCCATGCACACTTTTGTGTAGAAGATCTTAAGTCTTCCCCCTTAACCACTCGGGCAAACCAGCTCAAGTACTTATATTATTATATACACAAGCAAATGAGCTTAATATGTGTTTTCATTGTACTTAAATTTTTTTTTATATAGATGAACATATTCATATCAACTTAAGTTTCAAGGCCCTTAACCACTCGGATAAATCAGCTCATTAATCACTCGCAACTTTAAGTTATGTTTCTAACTATGCTGGCTATGGGGTTTGAACCCATGCGCACTTTTGTACAGAAGATCTTAAGTCTTCCCCCTTAACCACTCGGGCAAACCAGCTCAAGTACTTATATTATTATATACACAAGCAAATGAGCTTAATATGTGTTTTCATTGTACTTAAATTTTTTTTTATATAGATGAACATATTCATATCAACTTAAGTTTCAAGGCCCTTAACCACTCGGATAAATCAGCTCATTAATCACTCGCAACTTTAAGTTATGTTTCTAACTATGCTGGCTATGGGGTTTGAACCCATGCGCACTTTTGTACAGAAGATCTTAAGTCTTCCCCCTTAACCACTCGGGCAAACCAGCTCAAGTACTTATATTATCATATGCACATTCTGTGAGCAAATGAGCTTAATATGTGTTTTCATTGTACTTTAAAAAAATTAAAAAAAAATTATATAGAGGAACATATTCATATCAACTTAAGTTTCAAGGAGGGGAGACATCCAAGAGGCATTAGTTGCTATGAGGTTTAAACTCATGCATATATCTACTTAAGTTTCAAGGAGGAGAGGCTGAAGCCAAGAGGCATTAGTTGCTATGAGGTTTAAACTCATGCGTATGTCAACTTAAGTTTCAAGGAGGAGAGGCTGAAGCTTGTAAAAAAATCTTACTCGCAACTTTAAGTCATGTTTCTAACTATTGCTTGCGGAAGATCTTAAGTCTTCCCCCTTAACCACTCGGGCAAACCAGCTCAAGTACTTTTATTATTATATGCACATTCTATGAGCAAATGAGCTTAATATGCGTTTTCATTGTACTTTAAAAAAATTAAAAAAAATTTATATAGAGGAACATATTTATATCAACTTAAGTTTCAAGGAGGGGAGGCTGAAGCGACTATGGGGTTTGAACCCATGCGCACTTTTGAAGTGAAGATCTTAAGTCTTCCCCCTTAACCACTTGGGCAAACTAACTTAAGTACTTATATTATCATATGCGCATTCTGTGAGCAAATGAGCTTAATGTACTTTTAAAAAATAAAAAAAATCATATAGAGGAATATATTCAAGTCAACTTAGGAGGGGGGCGAGGGTTAGTTACTATGGAGTTTGAACCCATGCGCACTTCTATGTAAAAAATCTTAAGCCTTCTCCCTTAACCACTCATGCAAACTAGCTCAAGTATTTATATTATCATATGCACATTTTGTGAGCAAATGAGCGAAATCTTAAGTCATTATTGACTATGTTGGTTATGGGGTTTGAACCCATCTTAAGTCTTCCCCCTTAACTACTCGGGCAACTTAAATAATTATATTATGATATGCATATGACCTGACCAAATGAATTTATTATTTCCTTTCATTATACTTTAAAATAAAAATTCATATAGAAGGACATATTCGGGCTATAGTCACCGATAGAACCCAGGGGAGCTAAAGCTAAGGGGATGAGATAGAGGAAACACTGTATACTTCTATGTAGAAGATTTTAAGTCACATTTATGACTATACTGGCTAGAGGTGCAAACAGACCGTGCTCGGGCCGACCCGAGCACGGCCCGCTCCGGCACGCTCCTCCGCCCGGCACGGCACAAAGCACGGTGATCTAGCGTGCCGGACTAAATCCAGCACGGCTCGTGACGTGCCGGATCGTGTCGGGCCGCTCTCGTGCCGGAATCACCCGTGCCCGGCTGCTCCTGATCCTTAAAGATGAAGGGTAGAAGATGAAGGGAGAGGAAAAAAAACGCAGATGGCGCAGATCATGAAAAGGAGAGACTCATGGCAGCTCCACCATCTGCTGGGCCTCCGAGCTCCACCTCAGGCTGCCCCTCCCCCTCGCGCTCACCAAGTCGCAGTCGCAGCCCTCGCAGGTTGTGGAAGGTGGTCGACTGACAGCTCTGCCTCCTTCGCATCCGCTGGCTGCTCGCCCTTGCGATTTGCGCCTGACCTCGACCGACCACAGTCACGGCCCTCGCTAGTTGTGGAAGGTGGTCGACCTCCGTCGCCTCCGCTGCAGCAGGTTGCAGTCCTCCCTCGCCCGACCTCCACCAACCTCCGCCCTTGTCGGCTGTCGCCGCCTCCCTCGCCCGACCTTGTTCTCCGCCCTTTTTAATACGATATAAAATACTACTAATTATGATTAATACGGTATAAAAAATATTTCAGATAAGAAAATAAAAAAATACTATTTCTTAATTCTTAATATGAAAATAAAATACTTCAGTTACAATTTTAATACGGTATAAAAAATAGATTTGAATACTAATTTTTCTACCGACGATAGCAAAAACAAAAAAAAGAGAGAAGGGTAATAAAGAAGTAAATTAAGAGCAGACGAAGAAGAAACGGTAAAAAATAGATAAGAATACTATTTTACTAATCCTTTTTCTTGAAGACTTCTGTGACTGGCCGGCGGCCACTTTTGCTTTTGATAGAGGATGAGAGATTTGAGAGAGGAGAATTAAGAGAGAGGCAAAGAGGTTTAAAAGTTGCATATGAAAAGACGTTTGCCGGCTTTGCCTTTTTACAATTGTACCTTTTGGCGCACATCAAATAATAAAATAAAATAAAATATATTAATTATACAAGATACATTAAATCGTTCATAAGATACTTGCTGACACGGTCAGCTTTTGCCTTTTTCCAATATCACCATCAGTGTAAATTAAATAATAAAATGTATTAATGGTACAAGATATGAACACGCTGCTTTCTACTCTCACCTTGCTGTTCTCAGGCGTGCTCGTGCCGGGCACGAGCTCGGTCGTGCTCGTACCATGCTCGTGCTGCGGGCTGCGGAGGTGCCGCCCGACACGAGCACATGGAAGGAGCGAGCCGTGCTAGGCACGGCCCGACTATTCATCGGGCCGTGCTGGATGCGGGCTGCCCACGAGCGGCCCGACTGGCTATGGATTTGAACTCATGCACACTTTTATGTAGAAGATCTTAAGTCTTCCCCCTTAATTACTTGGAAAAACGAACTTAAATACATATTAGGTCATACTCACTACCCGATATATACTAGTCTAATAGAGAGCTCAATAAATTATGAAAGAGTACAATTATACAAGCTGAACATCTTAAGTCTTCTCCCTTAACCACTCGGGCAAGCCAACTTAAAAATTTATTTTACCACATGCACACAACTTGACCAAACCAACTTAATATTTATTTTCATTGTACTTAAAAAAATAAAAATCCAAATGTAGGGAAGTATTTAGTCTATAATCACATGAACAAAAATACCTCGGCCTAAAATCATAATGATACAAGATGAGGTTCGAGTGAGTAAGACCAATCTAAAGTATACTGATTCAATAGAGAGCTCAATAAATTATAGAGAAGTATACCTATATGAGGGAGGGATATCTTTCATCACAAAATCAACCGTGCCACGACTCATAATGTATATTTTGATGTAAATTTAATTGATTGAGGTACATATATTAATATAATATAATAATAGAAGTAATAATATGTCAATGATCAATTTGCTCATCATTATTAACTCAAGTCATGTTATATCATGCTAGTTATTATTATCCTTGGGCTGTAGTGTAAAACTATGATGTAATATACGACTTGGGGTAAAAACAGAACATAGACTTAATCTATTATGAGTATATGCTAATCATTGGAGCCCCAAGAGACGGTGGGGACCTTCACGTACAAGGATGGGATACTAGCGACTAACATTATACCCTACAATAGCTTCATGTATAAGCACCTAGCTAAAACCAAGATCAATAAGTCAATGTTCGATCGAGATGTCCGCCGTTACACTTTCATCAACTTCCTTAAGCACGCAGACCCTAGAAAGACTAGTGTGCTCCTACGTGCCATCCACAAATAGGATCTAAGTGAGATGGGTAAAAAACTCCATAAGAGGAGACAAAGGGGAGCGAAGGAAGGGGGGGGGGGGGGGGACACATGCTCTATGGAAGAGGAGGAGTGAGGAGTACGTGTTAAGCACGACATGACATGATTCTCAATATTATGATCAAACACGATAAACACCGCCTAGTCAGCTAGATACGATCCAGTATGGGTCAGGCATGTGTCGACCCATTATGAATAGATTGGTTCTAAACCAAATAGTAGTATTTTTTTTTAATATAACTTTTCATAGTTGAGGTAGATATGTGAATATAGAGTACTATATATATATATATATATATATATAATTGTAGATTTACTTAAAAGTATAATTTGAATGATATCAAAATATATATAATAATAGTGCACAAAGTGCATGCTCGTCTTGTTAGAACCGTAAGATTTTATACTAGAAAATATGAGTTCAATACTTACTAAGTTAAAAATATATATATATAAGTAGTAGTATGTAAATAGATAAACATACTTACTTGGTAGTACTAACTCAACTCATTTCATATTGTGATGGCTATGATCATTATCTATGGGCTATCGTGTTACCCTCGAGACTCTGGGTAGGATCACAGGCTTAATCTATTTTGAGCATATGTTACTCACTGGAGCCCCAGCTGACGTTGAGGACCTTCAGGTAGTGGCTATTGGTGGCCGATATTACACCCTACAACAACTTCATGCATAAGCACCTGGCTGAAATTGAGTTCGGTAGATCGACGTTTGATCGAGATGGCCAATGCCATCCTTCCATTGACTTCATCAAGCACACGAACCCCAACAAGTTCATCGTGCTCTGACATGCCACCACAAAAGAGGATGTAAATAAGACGGGAGAAATTAGACTATGTGGAGGGAGAGGGGGAGGAAGGATGAGACTCCCTGTGAATACTTAGTTTTGATCCATTTAAGCCAAATAGTAGTATATTTTTTTTAATGCACATTTTAATTGATTGAGGTATATATATCAAGCTAGAGTACTAATATATATATATATATATATATAAGTGGCAGTACTTAAATAGATGCACATGTTTACAAGTAGCACTAACTCAACTTATTTTATAAGATGCTAGTTATGATCATTTATCCACGGGTTACAGTGTTCAGTTGTGATATTACAGTTAACTTGGTGTAAGATCTGAAGGTAGGGGGTGTCACTGACACTAAAGATGAGATGCATGCATTGATCTGATCCCACATAGAGGCCAACATGCCATGAAGGCCCCAGAAAGTGTAGGCTAAACTATTTTAAACCCTTAAGTAAAACCCTCATTTCTTTTAACCATCGTCAATTAACCCTCAAGTTTGTGAATCATTAAGCTCCTCATTTTTAGTGCCCTATGCATCGTGGTTACTTGAATGAGTAATGAAAGATTCTTTCTTAAAATAAAAATAAAGATAAAGAACATAAAGAGATGAAGAATGAGGTTGGCTGAAAGGATTAACTGCAAGCGTGCTCGAGAGAGAGAGAGAGTTGGGGCTCACATGCCCCTCCACCATGGGAAGGGGACGACAACCTTTTAATTATTCTTCTCTCCGTCCTGAAACTGAAGAATGAATTGTAATCATTTGGTGTGCTCTTCGTGGGTCTCCTCCTCTCACAATCTGCATCCTCTCTTCATTATTTCATTATAGAAAGAAATAAAGAGGACTTTTAAAGATTTTGCTTGGGAGTACAGAAACATATCCATCATTAACAAGCTAAAGCTAATGAATGGCTGAAAGGATGATCGATAGAATGCATTCTCAGTCATTATTTAGAATTATTCCATTTCTCCTCCTCCTCCTCCTCCTTCTTCTCACTCCAATTAATTAATGCCAGCATATTAATGTCATTAATTTGATATCATCAGCAAAGCAAAAGCAATCTGCAGATTCATGGCGCTTTCTTACTTTAACTTCTTCGGCGCCAGGCGGGCCTTGATCTTCTCCACCTCTTTGCTCCCGATCTGGAAGGCCGTGGTCAGGACGTGGTCGGGCACCGTCGGACTAGCCGCGAAGAGCGTCGCTGCTATCGACTGCGTCCCCGGAAGCTGGCTGTTGAACGCCGCGATGACGGCCGCCGGCGCGTCGCCGCTGTTCTTCTGGAAGTGGACCAGCCCGCGGGGGAAGACGAAGACCTCGCCCTTGGCGATGGTCTTGGCGATGAGCTTGTTGGCGGTGGTGATGAACCCGACGTCGAGGGCGCCCTCGAGGACGAAGACGACCTCCGTGGCGCGGGGGTGCGTGTGCGGCGGGTTCAGCCCGCCGGGGGCGTAGTCGATGCGGGACAAGGACACGCCCAGGGTGTTGAGGCCCGGGATCTTCTCGACGTTGGCGGCGGTGACGAGGGAGCCCATGGTGTTGTTGGTGGCGCCCGGCGACGCCAGGCCCTTGAAGAAGAAGTCCGCCTCCGTCACGTTCGCCGCCAGCTTGCACGCGAAGCCATTCAGCTTCACGCCTGCACTCGTTGTCACGCAACGATCTCTGAATGAAAAGGCAAGAGAAGATTACAGAGAAGAGAAATCAAAGAACGGTGCGGTTCATTACTTGAGCTGAGATCTGCGACGCAGATGTCCTGAAGCAGGTCGGGATCGGCGGCGAGGGAGTGAGGAGCGGCGAGGATGAGGGATAGGGAGAAGAAGGTGACGAGGGAACACCTGGAGGTCATGGTGGTTGCTCGACTTTTTGCCCGTGTTGAAGCACCAAAAGCAGCGAGCTCGGCGTGGAAGAAAGCTGAGTGAGGTGGATGATATTTGTAGATAGGGAGGAGGAGGAGGAGGAGGTCAGGTGGGGTTGAGGGGGTTGGAGTAAATTGCAGGATGGAGTGATATGTGATGTTATAGCTAAGAAGTCATCAAAATGGTCCATGGAAAGCAAAGAAATGTTCGGATGGAGAGTCAAGCAAGAGGCATAAGAGTTGCCTCCCATTAAATTCATCTGACATTGGAAATGCCATGAATTTTTGTCCTTTATTGTTCATATAACCAAGCTGATTGATGAGGAGCTGAACAAAAAATTAGATTTTGATGTTATCATTATGTTCCCTGTTAAAAGTAGGAATTTGCTTACGGTAAATTGAGGTGAAGTGATGTTGTTTCCATCCCCTTTTTGGTGCCATATTACTTTTTGTGTATTAATTTGTTGGTATGCATCTGACAAAAATTCTTGCCTTGTAAGTATATATATGTGTGTTTTCTTGTTACCAGGGGGAATGTTGGGGAGAGAGACAGATGAAACGAGGACATCAAGATGTCATGCTCAAAATCCAACACCACCAAATTGTTGAGAACAGATAGATGTTTGACCTACAGCTGAAGTAGGTAGGGATGGGTTATTGGAAGTGTGCAGAAATAACTAAAAAAGGAGCGTGAAGTGAATACTAAGTCTTGTTCAGTCCAAATTAAGATTCATTAGAGTATCTTTCTATCTACGAAGGAAAATTAATGTCGTACTGGAAAAAAAAATACTTTTTCAACTGAACAGAGTAAAATAATAAGACTCCATAAGAAAACTCCTAGATTTATGATCTAAGAAATTAAAGAAAAAAATCTTTTGTAAAGAAGGTAAAAAGATAGCTAGAGAGAAAGTAAGTTACCTTTCTGATTACAGTATTTTTTTCCATCAGATTCTAGGTTTTTAGATGTTTGACTTAGGATGCAAACATCTGTTAACCATTTTATTAAGCATTCCCAGCAGGATGCGTGACCTAATTTATAGGACACATGTTAGTCTTGTGCCGACACAAGAAAGTAAGCTGAGATAGTATTTGAGTGATATATGGTTCCAATTAAATTATAATTATAATTTAATTTTAGTTGTGAGGTGATTCTAACCAAATATCATCTTATATCAATTAGTCTCTTAGGCTGAAGTCAAATGGATAATACCATCATTCCTTTACTTGCCATAGGCTAATAATCTTAAGTGATGCGTCTTCAGAGGCCTCAACACACTGTTTCAGAAAAAGGAAAAAAAACAAAAAAGTCATCTTTAGATGCTTTTCTGATGTAATTAATTGCATTTGGATTTGGATTAATATGTATTCAAAGTTATACATTCCCAAAAGTATGATACAAAAGTATATATTGGCTTCCACATGCATCTGAAATTGAGACGGTAAATATTTCAGAATCCAAATCTTCTCATTCAACTTGATGGGTTTGTGGCTGCTCTTCTCCATTTCCCTCCAGATGTGTACTCCGATCACTCCCTCTGCATAGTTTGTGGAAGGGTAATAAATAATTCGATAAGAAGAAGCTTTGCAGAGAGAAGTTAATATTTAGTATGAATGAGCCAGTGAATACGTTTTAACAAGCAGCACAGCAGTACTGCTTTCATGTACAGTAATTATTCCACCATTTCTTCCAACCCACGCCTCTCTTTTCGCTCAAATTGATGCCAGCAAAATGATTTATTATCAATCAATCAGTGTTTCACATTTAGTAGCAATTTGATTTCGTTCGGTGATCATAACGTACGCTCTCTTACTTCTTCGGCGCGAGGCGGCTCTTCATTTTCTCCACCTCTTTGGTCCCAATCTGGAAGGCCTCCGCCAGGACGTGGTCCGGCACCGTCGGGCTCGCCGCGAAGAGCGTCGCCGCGATCGACTGCGTCCCCGGAAGCTGGCTGTTGAACGCCGCGATGACGGCCGCCGGCACGTCGCCGCTGTTCTTCTGGAAGTGGACCAGCCCGCGCGGGAAGACGAAGACCTCGCCCCTGGCGATGGTCTTGGCGATGAGCTTGTTGGCGGTGGTGATGAACCCGACGTCGAGGGCGCCTTCGAGGACGAAGACGACCTCCGTGGCGCGGGGGTGCGTGTGCGGCGGGTTCAGCCCACCAGGGGCGTAGTCGATGCGGGACAAGGACAGGCCGAGGGTGTTGAGGCCGGGGACCTTCTCGACGTTGGCAGCGGTGACGAGGGAGCCCATGGTGTTGTTGGTGGAGGCCGGCGACGCCAGGCCCTTGAAGAAGAAGTCCGCCTCCGTCACGTTCGCCGCCGGCTTGCACGCGAAGCCATTCAGCTTCACGTCTGCGTGAAGAAATTAATCGATTAATTCAATGGACGAGAATGCAGTGAACGAGAGATTAGGTTGCTGAGTACTTGAACTGAGATCGGCGACGCAGATGTCCTGAAGCAGGTCGGGATCGGCGGCGAGGGCGAGGGAAGCAGCGAGGAGGAAGAGGGAGAAGAAGGTGATGAGGAGGGAAGCAGACTCGGCCATGGTGTAATAAGCTTTATCGTGCGAAGCTGCTTTGAGCTCGATGTGGAAAAGGTTGACGCAGGTGGAGGTATTTATGAAGACTTGCAGAGGCATTGAAGGCGTGATGTGATGCAGAAGGCATGAAAAGTGAAATGGGTGGGGCAAAGAGGATGAGCAGAGACGTACTCGGCTTCGTCACTCTGTTTTGTGTTCCTGGCATTTAAAAGTCTTGACTTGAAAGGAATGCAAAAAAAAAAAAATGGAGAACATCTGAGCGTGGATGACAAGGATGAACAGTTCAGATTTAAACAATTAGGACATGGACCAAATACTTTAAGCTGCTGCTGCTGCTGCAAGAGATCTACAGATGAAAACTTGGAGAATAATCGATGACCAAAAAGGAAAATGATGGATAAACCAAGCAAGGATTTAATTTCTGTCAGTGAAGGGGCAAAGATTGTCGGGGCATATTACAAAATAATTTTGTTTTTGGCACAATAATTTTTCCATGCTGTTTTTTTTTCCAGGAAACTAGGTAGCTGGAGAGCTAAACTCTAATAGCCTCCCTTTATTAAGGAACAAGAAAAAGAAAAATTACAGTTTGGTTGCAGAGGACATGATCAATTTTATAAAAATAAATCTCCATATGGTATCCAACGATTCAACTAAAGCATCCACTGCTCTTCTCTATCCTTGACCTGGATCCTATTCTTCCAAGTTTTTAGGACCTCTCTCCATTTAGCCAGAAGTCTGATAGATATGCAGTTCCTCCATAAGTATTGGGTAATATTAGAACGATTTATTGGGGTTTAACCTAATAATTGTGTACATTGATTGAATGAATATAGTGCAGCAGCTGATCAAATAGATTCATACAACTAGTGGATGACTCGGGGGCTGCTACTAATTTTGGTAATTGCAAGAGTTTTATAAAGGCAACTTCCCACAGAACCACGCACCATTCACTTTCACAAGTCCAACTTTATTATTACTTAGTCACTTCAAAAAATGATATAAAACAATTTAAAATTATATATAGAATTCCTCATGGCCTCTTCTATGATGGCTATAACGAAGGATTGGTTGTTGTTGCATATATTTTTTGTCTTAGAATGGCATTTAAGCTGCAGAGTATTTATTTTAGAACTTTGGATGGTTTATGTTGTGACATCATAGAATGAATCTCCTCTTGGTTTTACTGGTGTGTTGGTTCTTTTTTCATAAGTTGGCATTGAGATAGAACAACACTCGGTTTGTACTTAGTATCTCTTAATTGAGTTGTCCTTCTTTCAGCACATGTTAGTAAATTGCTTTTCAAATGCTCTAACAAAGTTAGGACGACTGAAATTTGACATCATTTCAGTTCCTTTCATGTTTGATGTATCTGTACAAAAGAATTAATATGTATAATTTCTCTTGTACGTCCATTTTAAGATATGTATGGATTTTAGTTGCCTCCAATATCTTAGAATAAGATATCATAGAGAAAAAAAAATCTAAAGTATCTAAATAGGAAGAAAACAAAAGAGGATTTATATGTAGCTTGATAAACATAACTTTTTATTGCTAGCAAAACAGTAAACTAAAATCTCTCAGAGAATCGATAAACTTTATGGTGTTATATGTAAATTCCAAATATCTATCAAGTATCCAAAAATAAGATAAATTTATGAAGGACCTTAACTCTAGTTTGAGAAGTTGTTGCCATATCAAATCTATTATTCAATTGAAAACACATGAGATGTATCATTAAAAAACAATGATTATACCATCTCAGACACTTATTCTCATCTCATGCCACCAAGTTGGATGAGCACTTCATAATTTTTATCCTTGTTGCAGTTATCCAATCCATCCAATATATTTTGGAGTACTTGTGGCCTCAGTTCAGTGATAAAATCTTTTTACTAGCCATGGCCATCATGGTGGTGTTCTTACTAGAAGTAGAACGCAAGCAGCTGGGTGTGGGGAGCATCTGCAGCAGCTTGATTTGTTATATATCGATATATCGTTGTTTCGATAGACTTATTACATAGTGAACTGTAGTTTTCTAACTGATACTGTGTGTGTATATATGGATAGACAGTAATGGGCATGTCACAAATGTTAAGCCATGACAATTGCTTCCATTGCAGTGGCTGCAAGAACTGGTTCCAGCTGCTCTTTACCCTGCCATATCTCAGGCAGTGCCTCTCTTATGTTGTGGATGCTCTCTAATGCGACATCAGCCCCTGCCACCACCTCTGATCTACCAACCTGCAATCATCCGAACTTTATGTGATCTGGTGTTGTCTCTTGGAATAAATTTTCTCTTTTCAAAGTAGGAAAAGGAAACGATTGCATGCTGGTATCTGCCAGGTGAATATGTCTACTGATAATGAAGATACTGTGATGTCATGATGGGTTGTTTGATTGAGAGGACTTACAATAACAGTATGAAGACCTGCTGCCTTTCCTGCTGCTATGTTTCTTGCACTATCATCAAAAAAGATCTGGAAAACCAGAAACATAAAAAGTTCATGGATTGATGCCAACCTGTGATTTCAACTGTATTGAATGTAATCTTAAAGTAACAACTCACAGTTTTTTTAGGATCAATGTTTGCAATCCTAATGGCAGCTTCCATGGCATCCAAGGATGGTTTGCAGAGTGTTCTTTCTTTAGAAGTCAGCTTGCTCTCACTAAAACAATTGGTGGCATCAGCATCAGAGGATGAATCCCCTTCACTATCAGTGTTTGAATCAGTGTCATTAAAGGATCCATGATCATTTTGATCATCTGCTTTATTATCCTTCTCATCAGTGTGTAATTTTGGTGGTGGATTAAGTGTCTCAAAGCATATTACACCTTCAAAGCAGTCATCCAGGCCAAGCCTTTTGAGGACTCTTTCAACATGAGCTCCATCTGCATTTGTGAAGATCTGCACAAAAGTTCAAATTATTTGCACTTCAAAACAACTGAAACATCTATTTTATCTGTTTCTGGTTTGAATCACTTACTATCTTTCTTTGAGGCACTGTGAGAAGTAGGTTCCTCAGCAAAGGATCAGGTCTAAGCTTCTCATACGGCAACCTTCCATGAGCATAAGCATGGAACTCATCATTGTCGAACTGAAAACCTAGCGCCTATCGAGGTAAAAGAGGGCAAAGATTAAGAAACCAAGAACAAGTTTGAAGTTTTGCTTATCAATCACCAAGTTTTGACCTTAAGACCAGCCATCGTGGTTCCATATTCCTTGTACAAATCGTAGCACATTTCTGAGACTTGGCCCTCCTCAATTTGGAGATGATGCAGCATGTAATCTGTTCATAGCACAAATCGACAACCTTGAGGTGCGTGAATCGAATCAATTGGAAGACTGCTAAAGTTGAACTCACCTTCTATGTTCTTGCGGCAGGCCAAGTGAAGTCCCGAACTCAAGGGATACAAGGTGTCATCCATATCTGAATATTAACATGAATGCCAATTGTTCACTAAGAAAGAAGGTTCGACATGCCAAAGATATATAGAAGACTGAAAGATAAACTCACCAAAGAGAAGACACTCATACTTGGCTTCACCTGCAACACCTTCCATTCCTGTATCTTATTCCTGCAAGAATTTAGCCAAAAAAGAGATCCAAACGAACAGTTAGTTTAAGCAACTTAATTATCCACTGAGAATCTAGTGCATAGGTTTCTAACTCAAATCTCTAGAAAATTAATGGCCAAACATTTAGAATCCTAAAGTCAGATCAGTAGATCAAATTTCACATCTGCAAAGTAAGAACCAAAGCAAAATAGACCTACCTGCAAATTAAGGAACCCCACAAAAATGAAGAACTCCAACTCTAAAAGAATAACTGGTGCTGGTTGATCAGATTGTCTTCCTCTGGAGCTTAATTTATAGCAAAATCAGCAGCCCAGACTTGCCTCTAGCTGATGGGGAGATGACATTTGCAATGATTCCAGTGGAATGTCAGGGAAGCATATGTCCTTTCAATTCTATGAACAAATTCAGTGGATCTTCTTTTTCTCTTTCTCCTTCTCTCTAGCTGGTGCTTTTCCCACACAGATCCAATTCCTCTCCCACACAGAATGAACCATACGTTTTGGAAAGATAATTAATCTGTACAAGAGGCTCACAAGTAGCACCACATGAGATTGCCATAAAGTCTAATTGCTGCAAATATTTTCCATCCTTCAATTCCTTCTGGTGGCCATTGTTGGAAGGTGGCTATTTGGCAACTGAGTCGTCAGTTTTCTTGCTGACTTGGGAATCCAACTTCCCTCTTTCGGAATTTTTTGGGTGCAGCTGTTTGCTGGAGTCTGGTCATGTGGGAGGACTGAACTGAGTGGAGGATGAGGCCCTGCCTTCCTTTTTCAGTGACGGCCATCGTTGCTGATTTCTCTTTAGCTGTGGGTTCTTCTGGGCAAGCTTTTCTCATTTGGTGGCATGTTTTGATAGGTTAGGCAATTTAATTAAATGTTGGAGGATAACTTAAATTAGGGAAGCAAGGAAGGGTGATGTAGGCTGGACAAACATGGATGGTGGATGGTGATTTGTAACAACTCTCATCAAGCTTTTTTTTTTTCTTTTGTGTTTTGTGTGGGATTCTGACTGCTGCACTCACTACCAAGCTTTCTTTTTTGCAGTGACAAGAACTGTTTGATTTATTATAAATTCTGATCACAGGGAAGAAGGATTGCAGTGATCGTGAATTCCATTTGTCCGATATCACTCACTGCCTTCCCCTCCCCCCTTCTTGGGTCACTTAGAACCTGCCCAACTACTACTAGCCCATCACTTTTAGGCCCCTCTAAGGTTGGTCATCGTCTTGATTTTAGCCCATCTAAAACTTAAATACTATGATTTAATTTCATTTTTTTATAATAATCTCATGTCTTATTTAAGCATAAAAGAGGAGTAAGATTTTACAAGGTGGGTTCAAAAAAAATTTAAAAAAAATCATGATCATGATCTTATCATATGACTTAAAATTAAATAAATAATTTATCTAGCTTAAAATTTAATATCAACATAGTTGACATCAAATCATGCTCCTTTGAATTAATATTTTTAAAATAAAAAAAAAGAAGAAGAGAGAGTGAAGGTTGAAAATGAAGTCTCAATACCGACATGAGTTTAGACAGATTGATTGACAGTTGACACCCATCCAACCTTGACTTATAACAACCCTTCCAAACTATTATTAACACCTAAATCTCCATTCTCATACATCCTCCAGTCTCAAACAAACATCATTTTAATTATCTAGAATAAATATTGCAATGTATATATATATACATAATATACACACACATAAAAAAATTAATAGATAAAGTTATTAAAAAATAAAAATATGAACATAAGTCAATTTGTTTTAGACGAGCATAAGAATATATATATTAAAAGATGATATATTAAAAAGGTTGATAAGTAATATTATGCTAGGTTATAGTAATATATAAAATAATTTATTGAAATAAAATAAAAAAATATTGATACTAACTACATATAAAACCATAGAAAAGTTAAAAGGATTGAAGGAGAGGAATGAGAGGTTGTTTAAGAAATAAGTTACAAATCATAACTATTATAATTGTTAGAAAAGCTAAAAGGATGAAATGAGAGGAATTAGAGGTTATTTAAGAAATAAGTTGGGATGAATTAGTTATTCTTCGACATATTAATGGGTAAATTTTACTAGACTAGACATAGATACATTAATGAGTTTAATGTCTTATATTTAGCTTAAAGTATTATTATTATTATGATGTACTAGTTGGTGTAGTTATATGTTCTTCCTTGATGTATTTACTATATCACATTTAGATGGAGAGGAACTACATAATGTAGTCCTTCTTCGACATATTAATACGATAATTTTTACTAGACTAGAAATGAATAAAATAAAAAGTTTGTTATCTTCTATTTAGCTTAGATTGCTACTGCTGTGATATATTAGTTTGGGTAGTAATGTGTTCTTTCTTAATATGTTTACTCCATTCATAATTTGCAGTACATGATTAGTAGGAATGCTTGAGTTAGGGATTATTCTTGATGTTATTAAATAAGTATATTAAGTTAAAGCTTAACCGTGAATACAATGGATTTTTATTTTTTAAAAAAGATTGCATAAATAATAATTTAAATTAGAAAAATACATAACTCGATGACTAGCTGATAATTAATCTACAAATTATTACGATCCTAAACAGTAATAATATATGCTTGGGATTCATCTGCCAATGATTCATTAGCTGTTGAAGAAGAAGAGCAAGCTGGTTCAGCTAATGATGCAGGCAGTGGCTTCCTCGTACCACACCACATGAGCGGCACTCCTGCAAGCGTTGCAGCACGGCAGCAGCTCCATCGGCTTCTTCGCCTCCTCCTTCTTCTTCTCCGGCTCCCCCACGCTGACGATCTCCGCCGGCTTCCTCACCTTCCGGAGGGCCCTCACCACCGCCACGGCGTCCACCTCCCCAACGATCGTCACCGTCCCCTTCTCGGCGTCGACGGCCATCGAGACGACACCTGCAGAATTAATCATTTATGTCCATCTTCACCTACGGCTCGCTGCACGCCGGAGTTAGAATTATTCTGCAGAAAATATATATAGAAATTCAAATGGACCATCAAATTTGGCGACGGTGGTCATGACGCAGGTCTTGCACTTGCCGCACATTATGCTCACCCTCAGCACAATCTTCTGCAAGCGTACATATATATATATATATATACATACAAGTCGATGATGATTAATTCTTCTCCATTTGGTTTGCAGCACAGAATTAAATGGGAAGTATATATGCTTACCTTGCTGCCCATGATATTAATTAATAGCTGCAGTAGAAGCAATATGGGATCTGCTGGAGTTTAGGAGCTCATCTCTTTCTTTATATATATAGATAGCAGTGACGTAGCAATCAGTAATCAGTATATAATTAAGCTGACTTGAGTGAAAATAACAATCAGAGGAAAATAAATTATAAATAAAAATATAAATCTATTTCTTTAAAGAGAGAATAAAAAAACAGCAATAATCAGGTTGGAAAATTTGGCATTATGTGGTTGGAATCATCCATTTGTTTGTATTTTTTTGTATCACCAACAATTCCACCTTCATTCAAAGCTGGCTGGTTAGGTCATCATTTTAATTACTATAAATTATAATTAAAAATCAATATCTGATTCTATTTTTTAGTAAATACTCTCTGCAAACTCCCAACTTATTTTTTTTAAAGGATTGAGTCCTAAATCCAATCAATCAAACATGATTTATAAAAAGAAGATAATTAAATCAATATATGTAGTAACCACAACTTCACCCTTTTTTTCCTAGGGAGAAAACTCATTTTTTTATTATAACAAAAAATTAAAAAACAAATAATAATAATAATAATAATAATTATTAATTTTTTTGATATGCCTCGAAGTTTCAAACAATATCAACAGATTAGTGGCTGCTGGCCTTATATAAGAACAAGCCCATGATAAGAAATTATATATAGCAGTTTATATATCGGCGTTAGGTCTCACAGATGAGTTTTTAATGTATAAAATTAAAAGGTTTTTAATGTATCCAAGTTAGAGGATATTAAATCTAAAATAAATAAAAAGTACTTCTTTTCCTAATTTAATTTACATAGGTAACCTTGTATTATACTCTAAATTTTATGATACTTTTAAATATGATTGAACAATAATAAGATATGATGATATAGAGGCATGTTGGACACTATAACAAAGCTAGGATGTATGATATACACCTAGGACGTATATCCAAAGTGTACCTTGATGAGGCTTTAAAATATGCTCGCGTGAGGACGTACATCGATGGATGGATAGGATAGGTGTTGATATACACAATACTAATATGAATCATGCAGGTGCAAGTATGCACATGGAGTGGATCAGGCCGAGCATCAGCCCTAGTAGAGTGAGCACTGGAGTTTTCGGCAAGTAAAAAAATTAAAATTTGACACAGTTAGTAAAAAATTGATGATATAGATTACTTATGTGAATCGGATAAAATTTGATATATGACATCTAGAGATGATTATGTAGTATTAGACATCAAGATTTTAAGGATTTATATGCATATATAAGGAGAATGACTTTCGCAAATCAAAAGATTATAAAGAGCTGATAACCATGATAAAATCAGCTCTAATCGTTATTCAACTCTTAAAGAATGAAAAATAGATAAGAGAGAATATTTAAAGCTAGAAAACTTAGTGCCAAAGTTAGAACTAGAGTTAAAAAACTTTAGAAGGTATAGATTGTTGTAAGATGGTATAAAACAATACCACTTTATAATCTTTGCAGAGAAAATTTGATGAGATTTTTTAAGTATAGATTCCTCTATGAGTAATAAAGGATATTTTTCCTTCCATTTTTATCAAATGGGAGGGTAATGAAGGTCAGATTGCTCCATACTGGTTTGGTGTCTAATAGTACGATCTAAAGATTGGTGAAGATCAAGGGCTTTATATGGTGTTCAGAGCCTCATATGGTGAGCATGACCTTAGGTGCCCGTTTGGCAATGTGATCAAATAAAACTTAGAATAAATAGATTAAAATCTTACTTATGTTTTAAGGTTATGTATGTAAGTTAGTAGTAGTGTCTACAGAGGATGAAGTAGGTGCATATCATCATCCCCTCATTCCCTTCTACTTTCTTTCTTCTCTTTTCTATCCTTTTTTTTTCTCTTCTACTTCAGCCCGGGCTTAATCTTGCACTCCAAACTCACTGGATCAACTTTATTGAATAAATGCACCTTTTCCTTATCGAAACAAATAATAAATCTCCAAAAAAAAGTCCTGTAACATTTACAGAGGAGAGGAAAAAGGAACTCCTCATCAATGCTAGCAATCCTCAAATAAAAATGATACTTATTATTTACAGTAAAGAGAACTTACAAAAAAGGAGAAGTACTCTTCCTGCATCTCACTGCCTAAAAGCATAATATTCACAGAGAAGAAACCCCAAAAAAATAAAAAATAAAAGAAGAGATCAGAGAAGAGATGGGAGTTCAATCGAGCTATTTAACCTCTCACGGTAATCTAAAAGCATCAGAGCTCGGAATGCATCACAAAGCAAAGGTCAAAAAACTATATAAAAAAAAACACTCTTCGTCACAAAATGAAATGTTCGTCCTTAATCAATTGCCAGTTCATGGTCACCCACTGAGCCGAGACGCCGACGTCAACGCCACCGCCTGCGCCCACGCCTTCAGCCTCGCCTTCACCTCCACCGGATCGTCACCTGCGCATATCCATCAGTAACACCAAGATCATGGTCGGCGTAAGAATGCGTTGCAGAAAACAGGGGAATCCGTAGACCATATCGCCGCCTTATACCTGGGCTTGAGATCCTCCAGCTGATGGGGGAGTTGCCGCCGCTGCTTGTGTCCGCCGTCAGGTCCGAGAACGTCTCCGGGATCTCCACCGTCCAATTTCCCGGCAGGCCGATCCCCAGGTCGCGGCACGCCCTCACCTCCTCCATGTCCATGCACATCCGCCCGGCCCCGCAGCACCGCGGCCGCACCACCACCCGGCACTCCGCCGCCGCCGCAGCAACCCCGCCCGCGTCGGAACCGTCCTCCGCCGCCGCGTGGCTCTTCTTCTTCTTCTGCCACGCCCGCTCCAGCCACCGCTCCCTCGACCGCCGCCGCCCGTGGTGGTTCCTCGGGCGCCGCCTCCCGCCCCCCCGGACCTCCGTCTCGCTCGCGTACTCCTTCGACCACTCCGCCCTGCGCGCCGCCGGGGCGCCGCAGGCGGGCGTCCCGGGCATCGACGCGACCCGCACGGCACCGGGCGAGACCTCCTCCTTGTCGGAGCCGTCGAGCAGCGCGGCGACGGCGGCGCCCTCGGCCACGCGCTTCGACTCCTCGTCTTCGGACGACGGCTCGACGTCGGCGTCGTCCCCGTCGGACTCGAGGGAGAAGCGGGACATCTGATGGAGCGTGCTGTAGGCAGCGCCCACGGCTTCGGGAGGCAGCTCGTCGTCGAAGTCATCGTAGGGGATCGATTGGACGGACGCCATACGTGTCTGCTCACAGAAGAAGTAGGGGGAAGGAAGGAAGAAGGGCGACTCGGTGTGAAGGGTTGGATGAAGTCTCCGCTCACTCTTTATACAAGCGGTGGATTCGGCATGGATGACGACTGGAAAAAAAAAAGAGAGGCTTCAGTGGCCATTTTTAATGGAGATTGGATAAAGCTTGGGAGAGGCAGGAAGGGAATGCAGCGGTGGCAACTCATGGTGGATTACTGCAGAAAAGAATGCTTAAAATAGCATAAGATGGTTTCTTACACTGCTGTGAGAATCCAATTAGCGTAAGCAATCTGCTTCTTACTGCTGAATAATTTGGGGCCTTGTTTTAAATCTTCATTGTTTTTTTTTCC
The DNA here is from genome assembly GCA_030544415.1 of Thalia dealbata. Classification (NCBI taxonomy): domain Eukaryota; kingdom Viridiplantae; phylum Streptophyta; class Magnoliopsida; order Zingiberales; family Marantaceae; genus Thalia; species Thalia dealbata. The sequence goes on from CM060458.1 coordinate 18,534,959, forward strand.
CAGGGGATTTCTAGATTTTGGAGGGGTTCAATTCATGGTGGCTTCTTCTAAATTTGGAGGTACCTTAATTATCAAGATAAGTCTTTTTTTATTATTTCTCTTAGTAAGTGTGTGCAGGTTAAACTTGAAATAAATTGCAGCTATTCATTATGGTCCTCACAGTATTTTATGAATCCAAAGAACATTGACTTATTTCCCAATCGATCAAGTTTAAAAAATCTTCGTGATAAGATTTTATACTAGAAATTTTATTTATTTTTTTCCACCAGAATTTTATTATTATTTGTTTGAATTATAAAAATTGTGACTGCTATTTATTGGCTTCCCACATTCTTATCGTCTCCCCCCTCCTTTTTATCCGAAACCCATCTCGTCCGTCCAGCTGGCGTGTTCCGAAGGCTACACGTCCTGATCGGATGGCTCCCGCCAACCAACCGCACGCGGGAAGGAGGGAGCCACGAAATGGCGCGAAGGACACGTCGCGACACTCGGCGAGCGGGTCTGGGGCCAGGACGGCCGACGCGTGTCTGGCGCCGGCCGCGTGGACCTCGTCTCCGGTTCAGCTGGGCCCGCCGCGTCGCTTTCGGACCGACCGCGCGGGCCGGGCCGCCCCCGACGCGGGTTCCGCGCGTGATGACGTCTGCCCAGTGAGCCGGCCGCGCGGTCAGCGCAGCTGCGGGTGAACGAGTGGGTGGATTTCATTTCCTAAAAATTCGGTCCCGTAAAAAAAAAAAATTGCGTTTCGACCACTGGCGATGGGCCACGTCAGTAAGGAAGCGGGGAGCGTGACACGGCGCATTCCCACGTGCTGGCTTCGGGCCGTGCCGTGGTCTTCACGGCAGTCGTTAACCGCATTCGCGCGCTTTAATCGCCCTTTTTAACCGATTCAGTGGTGCACGGAAAGAGTAATAATTATAATTAAAGCCCCACGGCAGCGGTTGGCATGCACGTGAAGACGTGAGCTTTTTAATTTGCACGTGGCAGGCCGTGGGAGTAGTCTTTTGGAGCACGTGCTTTGTCGTTGCGACCTTCTATCGTCGCCCATCTCTTTTTTTATTATTTAAAAAACTAACTGGATATAGACGAGTAATTTTTTTTATCATGCACAAGTAAATTTTTCAAAAATTATATTCAATAAAATATTTTTTAGTATATTAAAATATATAAAATTTCTATAAATGTAGTCTAAAATAAAAACTATTATATCGTATTAAATAGTTTATCCTATCTGATAATGCATATCAAATAAACATATATTTTTACTGAATACTAATTTATTATGTAGAAATTAATTAAAATAACCGACGGGTCAGAGTCAACGCAGCAGAGTGAGGCCAAATCAATTAATTAACCCAACATCGACAGCGATGCGCGTGTTTTGTTTCATTGTGATTGCTTAATGAAGAAGATATATGCTTATAATGACCGTTCGTAGCACCGCTTGGAAAAGATGAAATTTAAAAAGAAAAGGTAAGGGAAGGAGTGATAGATTTCGACATTTTGCACACGTGCACGTCCATTGATTGAGTGTATCTATTAACTAATTTTAAATTTATTAATTAATGCTGTGTTTGGAAATATATGGGGTTGGTCATTAATGGTGTGAGGTTGACCGCTGTCTCTCGAGTTCATCTCTCGGTCTCCGTTGGAAACCCCCTTCGATCTTCGTGCATGCAAAAGCCTGCGCAGCGGTTGGGCAGATGGGCCGGCGTACGTTGATGCAGTGCCCCGTCTAGCCCGGCCGCAGCTAACGCCTGCAACTTCACCGTCGCTGGTCAGAGAGGTCACGTCTCCGGCTCCGGCACGTTCGATAACTCGACCGTTCGCCGGCATCCTCGAGTGCCGCAATCCCAAAAACTCTTCCTCCTCCGCCAGACTCCCCATCTTTGAACCTTTTCCCCCGACGTTGAACGTTTCCTTCCTTCTTTGCGGACTGCACGAGCAACCTCCGGAGCTTGGCCACGGCCCGGCTTCCAGCAAATGTGCCACGGTCCGTCGATCAACGCTTCTTCTTCCCCGCGGGGCTCGGCTCCAGCCCATGTCCGGCGAACCAGACGTGCCGGGAGCCCAACGGCACCAGGTTTGCGGCGGCCGTCGATAACGTCTCCTACTCCGTGCCCACCACCGCGCTCCTGCAGGCGCACTTCTTCGGGCAGTCGAGGGGAGTGTACTCGCCGGACTTCCCTGAGGCTTCGCTGATGCCGTCCAACTACACGGGGACGCCGCTCGACAGCACGATGGTGGCGAACGGGACGAAGTTGGTGGTGCTTCCATTCAGCAGCCGTGGCTGGGTGGCCGTCCGTTTTCTTGCTGAGAATCCAGGTTTAGTAATCTTAAAATGATACATAAATTATATAGTAATTTGCAAATAAATACGTACTAATTATCTACTGCGTCGATGGATTTGTGGAATATGTATATATGTATATAAATTAGGTGTGTGTTTTATGCATAGTCATCTGGAGGTGCATATGAGCAGGGGTTTGAGGATTGCCTGGTTGGTGCTGGATGGAGTTCTTCCCAACCAAAAGCTCCCACCACCGCTGCTGGATCTTCCCAAATGCTAGAATTAATGGGCCTGTTAAGCATGTAATGTCGACCAGATTAAAGCCTTTGGCATGCAATTGAACTTTTTATTTTTTTTATAAAAAAAAGGCAAGTCACCTCATTGAATTATACTCTTGGTATATGTGTGCTCAGCTTAGCAAGTGAGAAGTTTTGGTGAGATTGTTGGCTCCTAAATGTATAATTGATGTAATAAAAAAGTTTTCAGCGAGTTTTCAATAAACATTACATTGCAGTATCTTTGATTTGATGGAATATTAATTTGCATCGAGGTTTTTTTTTTCTTTAGTATTAGAAGAAAGATTCTGAATCGAATTTTTTAATTTAGGGGGAAAAAGAAGATATGATTCTTTTGGATCTAATTAGGTCATATTTAGTAGCAGGGAATTAGGATTTAATCTTCTAATCCATCCTTTAATTAAATATGAACGGATACATCCTCTTAATGTACTTATTCCCTAATAGTGTTTTTGCAATGACACTTGAGATCTGTTATTAGCTCTTGGCTAAGACTATACACATGTTTTTACCTACTTTAGATGTTGTTTGAAGCTAGGCTTAATAATCTCATTGAGGTGTCATTACTTAAGATGGCTAATGTTTCTCGTCTTCTAATTCCAGTTCTTGAGTTCACTATCCAAGAAAGTTTCCTGAGATTCTTCAATTATCTAGATTGATCTCTAAGAAGACTGACTGTTTACTCCATCTCAGCTGCTTGGAATAAACAACTCCTATAGCTAAAAGTTTCATTTTTTAACCAAACTGTATGATGAGAGTCTCATGTATAGTGCAACTACTGCATCACAAGTAATAAAGAAAAACTTTACTAATCACATTGGAAATTAGCTTCCCCCAAGTGTAATTGTTACTTGAAGCAGCTAGCTAGGGAAAAGTTTAGCTTTGACACCGGCGATGGTATTTATATATAGAACTTTGCGATGTACATACAGAGGCCATTATGTTGGAACACCAGCTACTAATTTATCTCCAAACTGCAGCTCTGTTGGTACTTCAATTTAGAAAATATTATTATTCTAGCTAATTGGAAGTGACATAAATTTCTCTGCTGTTTCTGTGGGTCCTACTTGAATTCTGATACATAGAAAAGCATCTGTAATGTGTTCCAAGATGCCCTTTGAGACGGGATGAGATCAGGTGGTTGCATATGGACTCTTGTACCGATTGCTACATTGCTGACAAGAATCATATTGTACTAAGTTTTCGTGCAGTGGTCATTGCAGAATATACGTTATGGCCACACAGTTATCAGTCATGCAAGTTAACCTGCACAAGTAGCAATGATGTCATTCTCATTCCTGGAATCATCTATGACTTGATCTTCTGAAGAGCTTCTGGTGTATACTTTCTCTTATACTTGCAGGATGAACGCTGGCACCACTCAAGCAACCGGATCCAAGTGATCAAATCGTTTACACAATCAAATTTTAGCATTTGACTTGATGGATGAAAGTAAAGGCTATGTCAACTTGAATGTAGCTTTAAATTGCTTCTCCTGCAGTTAGTAAGTTCATCTGTAAGTAAAACTACGATCGCAGAAAACATCACCATGGTGGTACTTTTTAGCTGCTTAATGCGTTGAGCTGTCTTATTGTTCCTGTCGATTCTGGTTCGAAAATGATCCTGAGGGGGGTGTGTGTGTGTGTGTGTGGTTGTTTCAGCTCAAGCGAATTGATTTGATTCCTCCTGTCAGCATTTGTTCTTCAGGTTGTATCCTCTGCAAGACAAATTGTCGATGTAGTGAGCAGTTGAACCATCTCATTCCTCCCGATCAATTATTAATTCTTACTTATATCGTTCTGTTTGTTATCGATGATTCTCCCATGATTCATCGTATACTTCATAGTCAAATTTTGCCCCACCAAGGACACCAAATTTATCGCTTTGCACTCCCAGAAGATCTCGTCACAGAACATAATCTCTTGCTGCTTTTCTGGTTGACAAGCATTTGTCAGCAGCCTAGAGTTTTCATTAATTTGTTCCTGAGCACAACTAAGGAAAACATGATTGATGATGCCGTGATGATAAACCAGAAGAGCATGATGACCCTCCACTGTTTCGGGGGAATAATCTGAAGATAAAATGAACAGTCTTCATCTTCTTTGCAGATTTCATACTTCAAATCCATCAATGCTCTAAGGATTCTGCCTTTCACATGTTTTTTTTTTTTTGTAGATGACCATTAAACTACATGTTCATAATCATGTATCATCACATGCATCTGTCTGCTGTCATGCTTATAAATTATGTTGTGCTTATTGTCTCTGGCATTTGTGGCTTTGTGGTGTCATATTCTCAACAGTCCTCATGTATATGTATAGGTAAACAAATATAAATAATAATCTAAGCTCCGCACATGCACCTCCTTAATTTACCATGTGAGATTTAATTGAATGACCACATTTTTCTAAAACTAAAGCTATTTTCTATTGATTGAGTTAAAGTTGGATTAAAGCAATAGGACTGAAGAATACTAGAAAGAAGGGAATGAACCTTGTGGGAGAAGAGGCCCCTCATTGTCTTCTTCCTTTCAATTCTTTCATCTCCCCAAAAGGGCCAAAAACAAAAAAAAAGAAGACAAGTAAAAGGTCATGCCTTTCCCACACTGCAACAAAGAAAGGCATCGACACCAGCAGCAGGATCCCACCACAGGAGCCCATTAAAGGGATATCCACATCCCACATCTTGTATTGAGGCCAGTTCATCCTAATTCACTGTTGCTTTTATCACAACTTTTTCATACTGCGAATTTGTTAGAGCAAACGCCCTAAATAATTTCAATTGGCAAAATGTGGGAGCACTGTGTTGATCAATTATCTTCACTTGTACTGGAAAGTGCTGGTTTTAACAAATAAAAGTTTTATCTTGAATCAGTGAACACATAAAGACACAAAATGAAAAAAATAATTAATGTGAACTGCCAAAACTGTAAATGACCTGTATCTTTCTCATATTTTTAGATAATTCCTCATGGTTTCTTTAGATTGATAGGTTTATAATTAGATGGCAGGAGAGCTTACCTTGTTGCAGCGTTTGAAAATATCTAAAACTGGAAAAAGGAAAACATTGCTAGTGAAGAGTGAGATGACTAAGTAGAAAGCACACAGATGAAGAAAAGAAAAGCAACAAAAGGGACAGCACCAAAAAAAAAAGATAATAAACCTAACTGCATATACTTGCTGAATTCCTCATCCTGTTTTTTAGCTGCATCTAGCAAACAGCATGGGCATGATCTTTGAGTCCTTTCTCTCCATCTGCAGGTGCTTAAATGTCAATCCTACATATAAAAGAAAGAGCTTTTTAGCCTTCTAGATGATGCCTAGAGCAAGTTAAAAGGACAAAATGACATAATGGCATGCGGACTGGACACATATCAAATTGCTATTTTTGTGTGAAATGCGCAAGCACATCTTTCTTTTTGCCCCTCTTTCAATTCTTTTCTTCTCCTCCATGGGAGAGTAAGTGGGATTGCCATGATTGGGAGTATTGGCCACACCGATCTCAGTTACTTGCAACTCAAAATGCTTCCAAAATGAGGCAGAAGACCTCCGGTTGCCATCAGATGATCAAAAAAGAGGTGGACAGGAAGAAACCATGCCTTGAGAAGTACCTCCTTCATTATTGAATGCGCCTTGATGGAACCTCCTGTTCTTGTTTTTGTTTCTTCCTCCTTGTTTTTTTTTCTCTTTTTTTTTTTTGGTGGAGGTCCATGTTGGCTGCTGCCAAAAAGTCTTCCTTTTTTTTTCCTTTTTACTCTCTAAGTGCAGGATGCTACCGACAGTAATGAAAACAAGCTTTTTTATTTTACACTCTTATTTCGATGTTTAATTATACACACAAACCAAGAAGAATCAATATCACACAAACCTGTAGATATTACAAAAAGAAGCAAAGATCAGCAAGGGGGAAGAGAAAAATCTATCTTGCTTAATTCAATCTGTGTTATTATGTTTGATTCGCAATTTATACTTGTCCGAATCCGACAGGGAGCATGTGGAATTCCTTGCCGTAAATATCCGAGAACTGCTGCTGCTGGAGATCGCTGAACGCGGACTGGTTTTCCGTCTTGATGTCGCAATGCTGGGCCTGCTGGGTCTGACTTTGGATCGCCGCCGCGGCCGCCGACACCGCGAAGGCTCCGCCATCGAGATACTCGGACCACTTGAGGTCCTCCGACTCGCCTCCGCCCAGGTTGGCAGGTGCGTCCTTGTCGGCGGTGGTCAACCCCGGCCACGGGAAGGCGAAATCGCCGTCATTATTGCTGAAGAAGGAGTTGCTGATCGGGAACTCCATGCCGCCGCCGGCGCTGGTCATACTGCTCTGGCTGCTGTTGCTGGAGTACACGGGGTCGCTGTACTGGATCCCGTCGACGGCCGAAAGGTTCATGCTCGCGTTGGGGATCGACGGCAGAATTGAGGAGATCGTGTGGCCGCTGAGCCCCCGGTTCATCTGGGGAAGCAGCCAGAGCGGGTTCTGGAAGACGCCCATCGGATTCGACAGCGTGGAGCAGTCGGAGGAGCAGTCCTCGCTCGCGAAGAACTGCTCCAGGAAGAAGGTTTTTATCGGCGCGGCCGACCTCTTGAGGGATTTCCCGTCGGCGCCGGCCCGCAGCTGGTCGGCCGGCATTGAAGAAGAGGAAGCGGGGATCTTGAGGCCGTCGCCGGAGCTGGAGCTCCGCTCGGAATTCTTGGACGCCTTGTCATCGGCGTCGGCGGCCGCTGCCGCGGCCTCCGCCAGCGGTTTGTGCGTGCCGGGGTCGATGCCTCTCTGCCTGAGCTTCTTCTTGATGCTGGAGTTCCAGAAGTTCTTGATCTCGTTGTCGGTCCTCCCCGGCAGCCGCGCCGCAATCTGCGACCACCTGCAGGTTTTGTCGGCGCTCAGAATCAATCCAGCAGACTCAATAATGCGAAAAGATCGAGTATCATCAATGATGAAAGGATCATCTGTACCGGTTCCCGAGGACCGCGTGGAGCTCAATGATGAGGCTCTCTTCCTGCTCCGAGAACGTCCCTCTCTTGAGATCCGGCCGCAGGTAGTTTATCCATCTCAGCCGGCAGCTCTTTCCGCACCTCTGGAGACCTTGGAGAAAGGTAATGCACGCACAGGAAAGCGATAAATTAAGACAATTAACCAACCATCAGAGGAGCTAAACCAAGTGTTCTTCGCTACACATTCAGAATGCATTGGGGCAGCTCAGAATTGGACATTTACCGGCTTGTTTAGGGACGACGCTCCAGCAGCCATGCCCGAACTTGGTGATGTGCTTGACGAGCTTCTCGTCCTCCTCGGGCGACCAGAGGCCCTTCCGCAGCTTCTGCTTGTAGCAGCAGGTGTGCCTGCCCATCTCCGCCCTGACCGAGTGGAATGCGGCCTGACTTATCGGCCGGCGGAGGTGTCGGTGGCGAGGAGGAGCTGAAGAAATGAGGAAGCAGATAGCAGTGGAGGGGGAATTGGGATTAACAGGAGAGGAGAGGAAGCTAAAAAGGAGAGAGAGAGAGAGGGTGAGGTCACAATCAAGTGGTTGGGATTGAACTTGGAAGGGAGGGCCTTTTCTTTTATTATTTTTTTCTTCCTCCTCCTCCTCCTCCTCTTCGTCTTCTTCTTCCCCTTCTTTAAAGGTGGAGGAGGAAGGGAGGCTGAGTCACCTGCGTTTCCCCTGTGTGACCACCTTCCTTCAGAATCAATGTCTGGTGGAAGGCAGGGTGGGGGCAGTTGGTCTAATATTTCTGAGAGAGAAACAGATAGGTGTTGTTACTGATTACTTTTTCTCTCGTTTTTCACGGTGTCATTTGCGATTCACCTCCCCACCGATCACTGCAGTAAAATTAAACAGCAAAAGTATAGCACTGCAGCAGCTATTATCATGCCTGAACTGAATCTATCTACTCTTATTAATTTCTTCTTTTTATGGTAGGATAAGATGAAGTACATTTCGATCTCTTTCCAACCCCCCTCCCCCTTCAAGATGCTCCCTCCCTGCTACAGGCATCTGATGAGGGAGGGGACAAACCTTGCGCCTCTGGAAAGTGGAGTTTGGAAAGCTCCTTCTCTTTCTCTGACGGCCAAATGCACCGTCACCCTTTCTGTACTCCAACAGAAGCCAGAAGCCAGAAAACAGAAGTTCCTTTCTTTGAGCTCCACGGGATCCCCAAATCCATGGCCACTTTGTTTGTTCGAGCTCCTTTTCTTCTTCATAATTGGAAGAATCAGAAACCAGAAATTTTTTATAAAAAAAATACTAAATGATTGATGGCTATCAGTATAAAACTCATGCAGAATAAACTGTTTGTTGTCTTCTTGGAAAGTGGCTGGAAATGAAGGATGGTTTCCTTCCGCAGGAGAATGTCTGTCTCTTGGTTCTTTCCAAATAGAGAATCTGAAACATGCTTTCCTACTTTTACTTCTCCGTTCTTCTTTTTTCACCCCAAAAAAAATATATTGAAATAAAAAATAATTTTTTTAAAAAAAATCTATGTGCTCTATACGAGCATTTATAACAACAAGCAATCAACCAAAAGGCCTTATAATTAAAATAATAATAGAAAATATTATAAACAAAGAGATGGAGTCTTTTACTCGTATAATCTAATTAGAATAATAATAGAAAATATTAAAAGTACTGTATGCATTTATTTAGGTGGAACTTTGGATCTGGATTTTTACTGTGAGAATAAATTAAATAATGTTGACCATTTTTATTTTTGTGCCTATTTTAAACGTGGACAAAAAAATGAGATCATCATCAATCTATCTCAAAGGACAATAATAATAAAAAATTTAAAAATCACTGTAGGAGTAATAGTATGAGCCACTGCTGCAGTCAAGTTGACTTGTGGGCACAGGCAGTGAGTGGTATTAAATAATATGAGAAGGGAAATTAAATAATATAACAAGATGTGCATGAGATAAGTAGTTGGTAATCATAAAAAAATTAATTAATTAGATTATGCATCAATCATTAGAAATTAATCTGCGGCATCACATTATTGAGGCCATGTGACACTGTGCACTGTTTAATCTAACTTTATCATTAAGATACGATTAAATATATATTTTTCCACTCACTGATGTGGTTAAATTAGCAGGAAGACTCCAAATTGATAAATTACTATCGACATTTTATTTTCTAAGAACATAATATTATCTTTTATTTTGAAACTGTGCCGATTAGGTAAAATATTAAACTCATTCATGCTACAAGTGCGCATGATTAAGAAATTAGCTGTGTAATTTTATCCTAATGAGTATAACAAAATATTTTAATGTACACCTAAACTTTGACTTTTTTGTAATAATTATTATTATATTCGTAGCTTATATAGTAAGATTTTTTTTATATAAAAATATAAAAATATATTTTTTTACAAAATACGTACAGAGAGAAAAAAAATCTGAGAGTTGCATGTCGATTTAATGAGTTATAATCCATCATCCACGTCAATTAGAGCACGTGCAAAATATGTATACAACGTACGCCAAATGTTAAGCTCACCGGGTGGTCCGTGTATTTATACGCTGCATCTACCGGAGTATGTTATATTTAGAATAATTAGCAAAAAAGAAAAATTCCATCCGAGAAGAAAACAATCAGAAAGTTGATTCGGTTTTTGGAAGAGAAGGAGAAGAGGGAGGGAGGCTCCACTTTGCAGGACCAGACGATGAACATGGTGAAAGGAATTGTGACGGAAAACAAAACATTTTTTTGGTGGGCGGTCGCCCTTTCCATCAAGTAATTGCCGTCCTTATCGTTTAGATGAAGCAACGAGCACGACTGTTGGGCGATTTAATTAATTAAATGTCCAGTTAATTAGTTCCCTAATAATTTCATTTATTTTTTTAACTATATATTGTATTATCAAGCTCTACGTTAGAGACTATGAATGCTTATCAAAAATTTAAGTACCGTACCGTACTAGTTAAAACTGTAAGCTTAGATGTTGAAGGTGGACTTGTCTAAATAACGATGATAAAAAGGTGGTTGATAGGTGCCTGAAGTTAAAACGATGGATTTAAATGATATAACATACTTATTATATAATGATTAAATTAGTTTCTCAAATAAGTACATGTATATACAGTGAAATATTAGATGTTGATGCATCAAGGAGCTTTTCAAAGTTACTGTTCCATAGAAAAATACATAATATATCTAGAAATCTAGAGATATGGATAGGTAATGTAAATGACTGCTTGGGATTTTTAGGTAAAGTTATATTCATATGCAGTTGGTAGAATATGATGATGTGGGATGCATATAAGCATCTCAATTTTGTTAATTGCTAAATAATTGGTTAGTTTTTAGCAAAAAAGCATGCAAAAACGTACAAAAGTTTAGGATCCGAGGTCGACCGAATTATTCAGCGTAGAAAAAAGGGATTTGTGATGACAACAACTCTCTCTTTTTTTCTCTCTCTATGTATATATGGAGAGTTGTGATAAGTTTTGTTGTTATCTTGTGATGGGAGTAACTTTTTCCCGTTTGAGTTTTTTTTTTTTGGGTGTTAATTCTGGCCATTATTATTATGAATTAATTATGTACGAATTTTAAGTACCAAGTTGATGCTGAAGGAAAAAAAATAAAGTTATATTTATTGTCATAATTGAATCGAGTAGAATAAGACCCCCCCTTCCCCCTAATTAAATATTCAAAAAAATAAGAACATGATGAGCTAGTGCAGGGTTAATTAAATTACTCTCTTTTTTCCTTTGAATTTTTTTTTATTCATATATTAGTTAATAAAAAAATAAATAGATAGATATGGAGGACAAAGGACATAATTGCAATGAATATTTATGCTGGAGCAGGACTTAAATAAATAATTTACCGACAAAACAAGGAAAAGGAAAAGGGGCCGCACATCATGGTTGATAAATAATTAATCAAGTGGAAGAGTGCGACGTGTAGAAACGCCATCAACTTCATCTTCGTGTTTCATGTTTCTGTTCCTTTCGTCTCCTCTCTCCCATCAAATACTAGTAAAAATTAAATTTAAATCTTATAAAAAAAATTAATTCTCTCTGTATATATTTACGTCAAAATTCTAATGGCTTGCTATAAATCAATTAATTAATAAGTCCATCGTCGTCATCATTCGTCACCTTTAACTATGTGTGATATAGTTCATATCAATACCAATGTTCCCGCTTTAACCATCGGTGATGCTTCTCCAATCAGGTAAATATGCTCCAGAAGTATCCCTAAGCATAGAGGTACTCAGCCTTCAATTAATACTCTTGTTTAATGAGTTCACCGATTATATATATCATTAGCCGCCTAAGCTATGTAAGGCTGGCCACTCTCCCCTTAATTTAATTTCTCCATACAGCCCTTCATTCCTTATTATATCATTAGCCGCCGGATAAGTTAAGTATATTTGACCTACTCCTGTCCTCCTACGAATAAAAAATATATAGGCGGGTCATGTTTCTTAAACTTACATGTTGTGCGATAATATATATATATATTCTCTACGTTGCTTACTAACTATGAATACGGGTGAAGAAGGCATGCGTGCCCTCCAAACTAAGGGGACCCCCCACAGATAAGTGACCAAAAAAAATGACCGCGCACAGCATCATATACACATTTAACTCGTCTCGATTCGATGGTGAGACGGCATGGGTTAATTAATATTATCACGGACGTACCTAATGGATTAGGGAATCCACCGGTGCATGCAGCGCAGCCGCCTTCAATTTGGTAGGGCAAGGTCGTGGCCTACGGTAATAATGTGCGTTCGTCGGACTCAAATAAATAGGGCAGGCGTGTGTTGAAAAGGAAAGGCCGTGTACGTATATATATTAGCATTACTTGCAAGTCTCGTCAATTCAATGTTGTGGGCGTGCGCGCGTGCATGCATGCTTATTTATGTAATTTCCTCGGCACATTGTGGGTTAATCTGAAGGTATCAGTGAGAGGAACGAAGTGACCTACTTAGATCATATCTCCTGCTCCTAGATGTACTTTAAGATCAACGCCGGGCGCATCGTGGTTTCCTTTCACTTCACTCCACGTAATTATTATCGGGGTTGCGTGGGACAGATCAAGGACGTGCTCTTCTCCTCCGTCGCGACGATGCAAGTAACTAATAATGGATTAATTAATCGATCAATCAGCCGTGCATCGATCCTTCCCCGCTACGACTCTCCATAAATGTCGGGTTCCTTTCATCGCTACGAATATAAATCCACTTCAATTAATCACTCCGTCGTCACGAGGAGTTAGCGGTCTCCCTCCACCGATTTTTCGAAAACGACACCATATTTCCATCTATTACTACCATCCATCGTTTTTAATATTAATCACCGTTGCTTTCAAACTAAGCCATTATATATATTTTTTTATTTTTGATGACCGTCCAATAATTCAAACAACTCATCCTCGCGTAGACCACCACCACCGCCACCACCGCTGCAATTAAATTAACGAGTGACCCGCCGCTCTTCATCCGTCCTAATCCACGTACGACTAAATCTTTGCCTTTTATCTTTTTTTTCTTCGTTTATTATCCTAAATATCTTCCGCCACCGACGGTCCTTCCTTCGTATCATATTTATATATATATACATAGGATGAGATGATCGATATAATCTTCTTATATTTTTTTTTTAATTTTAAGACAATACAATATACCACTTGAAAGGAAACAAACCGGTGGCGTGCGGAATCGGATCCGTCATTAGATATAATATCCGCATCATATAAAAAAAGAGAGGTAAATTGCAGGTCACGGTGATTAAAATTCCACCCTCCTGCGTCATACCGTGCATGCATGCATGCAGCGTGAGATGTTAATTATAACCTCCTTTTGTTTTCATCGTTAGTTTAATCATCGTCGTTTGTCCAGCGATGACCTTTTTTATAATAAAGAACGGTTATTTATCATTAGCCAACTAACAGCTGTAAAAGATTTAATTTTTTTTAAAAAAAATCTAACGACCCCCCTCCCTCCTTAATTCCTACGCGTCGGTGGGGTTTGACGATATGGACGGAGGAGGAGGAGCGCGCGCCCCCCTCCGACACCGCTGCGGCCGCGGGCCCCGCGACAGCCCGCCGCCGGCAGCCCGACACGTGCGCGGGGTGGCGGTCGGGCCCGCCGACGCCCCCCCTGCGCGTCCGCCTCGCTGTCCCGACAGCTGTGCGCGGGGCCCCCGCCGGAGGCGGGCGAATCCCACCGGCTCCGCTGCGGGTCCCGCCTGCCCCCCACCCCCGATCCTCGCGCGACGCGTGTCCCCCCGGGAATCTCTCTCTCTCGAGATGCTGGCGGGGGAGCGGTCGAAGGCCACGTGGCCGGCGGACCGACGGATCGGAAGCACGTTGGGCGCGAGTTGAGTCGCGATTTTTTTTTAAAAAAAAGTTGAATAATTAGAACTCAGTAGAGTTAAAAAAAATTCCGTGTGATGGTAAAGGAAAGCTACTTGTCGATCATATAAAAAGGGGAAGGATTAGTTAATTAAAGAAAAAGAAAGTGTTGTGTGTGTGTGGGAGAGAGAGAGAGCATATTAATTCCCTTCATAAACTGCCGTATCCTATAAATTTTTTTTTTTACAAAAAAATAAACTTCCACGTACTAAATGTTAGATGGAAAAAGAAGATGATAAAGTGTTGGTTATGAAAATTACAAAATATTCTCCCTCCAGTATAAATAAATTTGGCTCCGCTGTAATAAATATAAAGGCAATCCATGTGCATGTATTTTGTTGAGAGCGGGACTCGAATCCACGCCTTCTTTTTCTCTGGGCTAAAATCTTAATTTGGTGCATAAGACCAACTCACCCATCGCAGCGCGGAACTTTTCTTTTGTAAAAACCTATATCTCTTATGTATAACAAGCAGTAGACAAGAAAAATAATGTATGTTGAGAGTGGGATTTGAACCCACGCCCTTTCGGACCAGAACCTTAATCTGGCGCCTTAGACCAACTCGGCCATCTCAACTCGATGGTGTCTGCTACAATTTAACGATATATTAAGAGTAAAGTTAAACATACATACGGTGAAAGCTTTGTCCTCCCTTTTTGCTAATGGCTAAAGATCCTCCGAAGATTTGCTCTTTGACTCCTCTTTATTCCGCATCTTCTCTTCCCTCCAATTAATCAAATCATTTTCACGACGAACGGCAACATCTCCTCCTGTGCTTTAATTTTATTCATCACATGGCCAACCTCCCCTTTTCTTTTCTTTTTCTTTTGCAACGGATTAGGTATTATTTATTAAAAGCACAGCCATCGCAGATGAGGTATTATATATTCATCTTCAAGAATCAATAATATATAATACGTACATACTTGGGACTTGGGAGGAGTAGGTAAAAAAAAGAAAGAGACATATATAATAGCACGTATCGGCAGTAACAGCAGCAGCAGTAGGTGGAGTGGAATCCTAAAATAAGTAATAAATCAATACATAACTCCAACGTATAAAATCCAACTTATCCAGCGGGCAGCGCATGCATGGAACAACCTTCCTCATTAATTATATTTTTCACACCTCGCATGTGTCCAGCAGCTACAAAACAACGTCCCCTTTTGTCCATTAATTGTACGCTAAGCAACGTGAGAGGAGAGAACATATATTCCATGCACCGTATATATATATTTATATGCCCGATACCTAACCCCATATAATAAAAAAAGAGAAGAAAAAGGTTCGATGAAGAATGATAACTTAATCTTCTCGGAGGAGAAAATTTGCCCATCTTGATGCGCCTTGACTTAATCTCTCCGCTGCATAAAACGTAAGTAGAGCGAGAGATGAGGGACGGCAATGCACGTCTCTTTCTCTGCCACTGTTTTCTGCAGCAGAATCATGAGTTTGATCGCGTAGGACCCTCCCTGCATGGGAATCTTTTCCACGATGAGCCACCTCCTACACGCAATAGATTAAGGGAATGTGTAATTTAATCTGTGTGGAGTCACATCGCTGATGGCCGTCTTGACTCCCCCCCCCCCTCTTAAATCTAATATTGAGGCACGGTGAGCGAATGATGCTGGTGATGATTAATCGTCGAACGAAGGTGCTCTTAAAAAAGTTTTTTTTTTTTTTGAATTTTTGTAGCATTCATCGCATTTTGCACGGTCGCAATTAAATTTCAATGCATATATAAAATTAATTCTTACCGACATCAAAAATAAAACAGTGGGGAGGGGGGAATTGGTAATTAATTCATCGCATCTTTAGCTGATGATGATGATGGCTTCTAACTTCTTTTTCAAAAACCCTTACTTGAAAAAAATCAAGCAAGCAAGCAATCGAGGTGGATGAAATCTTTGAGAATAAGTAAAGTTGGGTTGGGACGGTAATTAATTAACTTTGACTATGATACATTTGACCTTTCTGCCTCACTCAAAAAAAAAAGATACTACTACGGCTAATAATATTATTATTAATTACCTAAAGAAACGTGGGTGGCATTTGTGTCTCTCTCTCTATATATAATTACTACTAATTAATTAATTTTTTTAATTATAATGAGGAGTGTGAAATTAGTAATTTTTTCTTAATTTTTTATTTTTATTCGTTCTTAATTTGAAGAGAGTTCCTAAAACAGTTGTGTGTTAAAAATAAGTTATGTCCAACTGTGGATCCAAACATTCCCTGGAGTTGTAGGCTGCCTCTCAAGTTAGGGCCCAAAATGAGCCTGATAAAAGTGAAATGCTCATAAATTTTTTATGTTTGTTATGTTATTCAGACAGTATGTATTGGCCGATAAAATTATAAATGTTATATAATTAGGGATTAAGAGTGGGGTTAATTATCTTGGTAATATTACTCAAGACATCCTAAAAATTCAAAATAAAGAATGAATCATTGACTTAAAATTTATTATATATCATAGCTCATTTAATCGCTGTATATACCTTTTGTTAATTTAAAACTTGTTGTAGTGCATATCATGATGTATTTTAGTATCTAAAATATATAACTTAAAATTTGTTGTAGTGTATATCATGATGTATTTTAGTATCTAAAATGTATGCTTATCTAATTAGAGTAATTGAGTTCTATACGAAAGAATATCAAGTTTAAAATAAAAAAAAAGTCACCATGCATTTTGGAAAAACACACCGTTCCTTAGCTCTCTTATTACAGCTATATGCTCCCCTTTGAATGTTCAAGTTGTTGAACTTTTATAAAAGAAAATTCTATTTAGTTAACTTTAATGTTTTTGTTTTTATAATTTTTGAGTAAACTCATTATCTTCCTATAAGCCAAGTTGTTCTAACCGTAAAAACCTATATTTTATTTTATGTATCATGCGTATATATTTTAATGCTTTTCTTTTTCTTCGATACCCAGATGATAGGGAAGATATTAGAGAGATGATGCAAAAATTCAAAATGTAGAAATTAGTTAAGGCCACTCTGGTCAACTAAGAGGCCCAAATTGATACCGGTCAACGCTCACGCAGAAAACAACAGCAGCAAGTAAAAATCTAAAGAACAACATAAATCACGCATTCCATCTCCTACTCGAAACCCACCTTATTTTTATCATCATCATCATCATTATTCTTATTATTCCCCTTCTTCTACCCGAATTATTCCATCCTCTCTCTCCCCCCCCCCCTCCCCTCTCTTCACCCTCTTCCTTTTTCCTTTCTTCCGGCGCTGCATATCTCCTCCTACGAACCCACCCCCGCCCCACACTTCATCCTTCAATTCCTCCTCAGACCACCCAGTCCAATGGGTCGTCTTCAGGAGCCAGCAGCGGCGGCATCGCCGGCGGTTGGAGAGGACGAAGAAGAAGCCTGCAGAACGCCGAGGAGGCCGGCGCAATGCCGGACTCCGACGCGCCCGCCGCCGCCGCCGAGGAAGCCGAGGACGAAGCCCACCTCGTCAGCCCCCCCTCCGCCCAAGGAGTTCTTCACGTCCCCCGACATCGAGGCGTTCTTCGCCGCCGTTTCCTCCAAGCAGCAGACTAACTGCAGTTAAGTAGGCAGCGTTGTTGGTGGATGCAGTTTGCTTCATTTCATCAATTAATTACTTCCGCTGCAAATGTGCATGTAAATATATATATATATATATATATGTGCTATAAAAAAACTGCGGTGGTGTGATATAATGTGTGCATAATAACAATAATCTAATTAATTTATGGAGAAGAAACTTAAACTGTGCATCCTTAATTGATTCATTAATTACCGATTCATTAGAAGTATTCTCTTTCTTTTTTTTGTTTTGGGAAGGGACGAAGTTTCAAACTCCTTTGAAGCAGAAAACACTTGGAAAATGACTTCTTAACTGCAAACTGAACAAGGAACATGGAGGAGTTCATTGTTCCAAAACATGGGGTTAATACCATGCAGTTAAATCAAGTGGATAGCATGAATGCTGACTTTTATTGGTATTTCTACTCTAACCAAACAAACTATTAAACTTATGTTCTCAGTTTATATACTTGTATGATTAATTAAGGGGCCATGCATCATTTTTTATTTTTTTTACAAACCTAAAATAAGTTTTAGCAAGATGAATATTCCACAATCAATGTGCACAGTAACTAATTAATAAGGTGGGGCTGGGCATGCACATATATATGTATTATATTAGTTATCCTAATTCATTATTAATGTTTGATTGGATGAAACTTACCCTAAAAAATAGTAGAAGCATGCATAAAGACAATGTGTATAAATTTATTAATTAAAAGATGCCTTCATGGGCCCCAATGTACTTCATATATGTATATGATTTGTATTATCTATTCAATAAGATCAATTATATTTAAACTATTATATACATTTATATGTCTATCTACTCAGCATTCATCAATCAACCTATGTAATTAAAAGCATCAAATAATAATTATTAATTACATGTTAAGATTCTGTGTTGGATGGGAAATATAAATCAAAGATATAAATGTAGTTGAATTATATGACCTTATTTAATAAATATTTATATAAAAATTAACTATAATAATTTCAAAAAGTGTTTCCAATTAGGATCATTGTTTCTACTTTGACTTGTGTGGACCTATCATTTTATGAATTTTTTTAAATAAAAACTGGAGCTTAAATTTCTCCAATTAAGTCAAATGAAATGAGTCATCAACATCCCCTAAGTGGTACAAATGTTCCACTTCTTTCCTCTTTGGAGGCTAACTTGAAAACTTCAATGAAGTAAAACTTTTTCCTCTTCTTCTTCTGATCACAAGCATGGCTGTTGGACCACTCTAATTTGTTGAGCAATTTGGCTCTCTTCAACTTTGAATTCAATGTTGATACAACCAATCTAAGGCCCACAATTTTTTTTTTTTTTTTGTAAAAGTGACTTGCATATATATGTATATATATATCCATACTATTTGAGAGAATTAATTAAATCTTGAGCATCATGCACCAGCTCTAGATTGGAAGCTCAAGTCAAAATTATGCCCCCCAAGAAATCCAGATTGACCAACAGTTGAGTCAAAGTTCCACCTAACTCCAACTGTGACTGCCAGCAACAGTTAGGGTTACTAGCCATACATTTTGTTCACAGAATAATTAATATTGTAGGAGACAAGAAATAGGTACACTTTTTCATGATGTGGTTGGCAGCGGGAGAGAAAAAAAAGATTTAGTTAATTAGAAATAAGTTATTATTATGTATTTGTTAATTTTAAGTGTCTTAATCAGAAGAAGTTTTATGTTGGATTGTTCATCAATACTCATTATTAAAATGATAAAATATCCTTTAGCAATAAAAAGATCCTGAAAGTTATATCAATCTTTTAATAAAAATTATTGATAAAATACAACTCTTTATACTGGAGATTGTTTAAAATTAATGTTGGTTATCTCTTAATTGTATAAAATTCTTAAAAAATAATACATGGAATGGAGATGTCACTACATGACATTTTTATAACAAGTCATTATCTGTACCTTCACCAATTGATTTGGGACCCTCCCTCCTTTTATCTTTTTTGCCAGCCCCATGTTTCCATTGTTCTCATCTTTCCACTGACATAACAATGAATTTTTTTGTTTTAATCTGTAGATGACTAACCATAGTAGATAAACAAATTATTAGCAATAACAACAATGGAATTTAGG
The DNA here is from genome assembly GCA_030544415.1 of Thalia dealbata. Classification (NCBI taxonomy): domain Eukaryota; kingdom Viridiplantae; phylum Streptophyta; class Magnoliopsida; order Zingiberales; family Marantaceae; genus Thalia; species Thalia dealbata. The sequence continues at coordinate 18,554,583 of CM060458.1, forward strand.
ATTAACTGCAAAGGGAATCTTGTGACTGTGCTAATTAAATTGTTAATACTGTGATCCTAAGTTAAGTTAGAGGAATATCCCTTATAATTAAGGGTAAATTGTGGAGTACCCTTTCCATTTAACCCAAAACTTACACACACATATATATACAGAGAGAGAGAGAGATAAAAATACCTGATGCAGAAAGAGAGCAAAAGGCCAGAAGACCTCTCTGTTGATTGAAGGCAACAACTTGCTGCATTCATGGAACCTCTTCAGAAAATCTTGAAGACAAAGTCACAGAGCCAAAACAAAAATGAAGAAGCTTCATTTGGTGCTTTGCAAAAGGTTAAAAGAGCCCCATGGCACAGCTGAAAGCAACCCTAATGGGATCCTATAAAAGAAAACACTAGGGCTAATGTCAACCTGGCCCCCCCTCCCCTATGGTTTTCATCCTGCATCAACTCGGTTGTGATGTTTATGACCGTAGCTAATCAGTTTTACTGCACTTTTGCCCCTCACAGATGAGATGCCCCCCATCTTTGCAAAAGCCACTAGCACATACAGCACCAAAGTGAAGGAAATTGATAAACAACATCCAGCTTTGTTATCATTGTCATTATTTTTTAGCTTTGCTTTGCTTTGTAGTGTTAGCAGCATATGGATATCCACTCATGCCAGCTCATGCTTCTGTATGCTTCCTGATTTAGCCAGTGGTGTTCTACATCACTCCCACCAGTTCCCACTGTCTTCTTCCTCCTCAACCTTCCTTCAGCTATTTCTCTTTTTCAGCCGTTCAACGCACATAACCTGTATCCCTCGCTGCTGTATTTGGAAATTATATCATGGCTTCTGAAGCTGCTGTGGTAGATCAAGCAGTATCTGAGGTCAGTGGAACTGATTTAATCCCTTCCTCTATTTTATGCTGATTGAAACCTTCATTCTTGCATGCTTTTGTTGCTCACAGTTAGTAGTTTATAGCGGAAGCTGGAGGCTCTTTTGGTTCATCCCTTGTGTTCTTCTGATAAGCTTTCCGATGATCTTTTTTCTTCAAGTTTGTTCAGGAAAAAAAGAGGATTTTTTTCTTTTTGTTCCTGTGCCAATCAGTTTGGCCTGTGCTGATCTGTTTGGATCATTGTCTGGAGGAAGATTATCTTTCCTCTTTTTTGAATCTTTTTTTTTTCTGTATAGAAATCCTCTTTCTGAAATATTGCTGATATACTATGAAGATAATAACCGCACCTAAGAGCTAAAAACCTTAGCAGATGGCTATTCAATCATATCTTTCTATTGTTGTCCTCTGCACAATAATATTTTTGGTGGGGCTTCAGATTTTGATCTTATACTCTTTATCATTTGATCACAAGAAAGAAAGAGGGGAAAATCCTGATCACCTCTGTTCCCTCGCCACTTTTAGCAATACTTGAAACCTGTAAAGAGTTGCAAAGAAGATTAGTGGAAAAAAATCAATGGTTTTACATTTCTTAAACAAATTAGAAGTCTCGTTAATTTAATAGATGGAAGGATATTTAGGCTAAGGGAATGTTCATCTCAATAGCTCAATCATATCCTTTTTCCTCCTATTTTGATCATATACTCCCTGTTCTTTTTCATCTCCCGTTTCTTTCTTGGTTTGGAGAAAGACAGAGGAGGAGTCGAAGGGAGATGCGCACTGTTCTTAATCATTCATGTGTATTTTGTAGTCAGTATTGTTCAGTATTGATAGACACTGTTCTATTTCTGTAAAATAACACTGCAGTTGCTTTGCAACGCTCACTAAAATCAATAAAAGCAGGCAGTGGAACTACTTCAATCCTTCCATAAAAACACTGCAGTTGTTCATGAAGGATTAGGAAGATGGGAAAGAAGGATGAGGAAGAGATGAGAAGAGTGAGCAGGAAAAAAGTAAAAAAAAAGGTTATAATATTTAATAAGTAAAGAGGACTGGGTTGCTGATATCAGCATCAGGTCATCCTACTTATTATTATTTTCTAAAACAATTATATATTTTTTGATTTTCCTAAAAGAAGGATTGGAATAAGTCCTTTGGACTAAAAAAAATGTTTTTTAGACTAGAAGCTGCTCTATATTTGAAACAGGTTAAGAACCAAGGGCCGTTAATTTAACAAAAAAGTCCACTTAATAGTTCACAAATTTTTACTGCAGACCGTCACTGATATTTCTGAAACTACAAGTACTGCTGTTGAGGCGAGTCTACCAAAGCCCGAAGATCCAAAAGGAAAAGAGGAAGAGGAAAAGGTGCATTTGGAAACATCACTGCCAACATCATATACTGATATCATTGCATTTTCTCACTTGTAACTTACGAGAGGTTTTTAACACTAGCTGAACTATTCAAACCTTTTCAAGCAGATCCTGACTACTGTTTCTGATGATGTGAGTAACTCCGCTGAGATGACTCTTTCAAGCACGGAGGATCCAAAGGAACAAAATGAAGAGGTAAAGTTCCATCTTCATCGGCTTCCTAAGCAAGTATTTATTGGGATCTTACATTCACATTAAGTTACCGAGTTTGAACTGAAACAACCTGGCAGAACATCGAGGCTAATCCAGCGCATGATATCAGTAGTGCTGGGGAGACAAGTCTTCTGAAGCCCAAGGACAAAGAAAAAGATGAAGAGGAAACGGTGAAGTCTACTGTTGAAGAACCTACAGCTGAGCCAGAAGGAATTCTGGAACAGAAAGAAGATGCCACTGCAACTGAAGTAGTGAAAGAAGTAATAGTAGAAAATGATGTTTCAGAACCATCAGCAGAAGTAATGGACAAAGCCGATGCACCTACTACTACTCCTGTAGAGGGACCAGCAGAAGTAATAGTAGAAAATGATGTTTCAGAACCACCAGCAGAAATAATGGACAAAGCCGATGCACCTATTACTACTCCTGTAGAGCCACCGACAGATGTTCCTGAAGTATCTGTTGCTGAAGATTCAGTTGAAACACCGAAAGAATCAATTCTTCCTGAAACTGTGACTGAAGAAGCAAAAGATGTGGAACCTTCTTCAGATGTTGCAGATGAGAAGCCCGTTGAACCATCCTCTGAAAGCTCAGTCCCGGAAGCTGACCCTGTGGCAACTGTGACGCTTGATTCTGACGAAACCGTGGATAAACCCCAAGTTGGAGAGTCTACATCTGATGTGACTGAGGTCGGCCCTGAACCGCCAAATGAAGAAATTCCTCGAAATGAATCTTCCGATTCCATCACTGAAGATCCAACTGATAAGGTTCTTGGAACGGTCGAAACTGAAAGTTCACAAGCAAAGGATGTACCTCCTTCTGTGGATGAGCCTAAAGAGGTTCAAATAGAAGCTGTTGTTCCGGAGATTCCTTCTGAAAAGAAAGAAAATGATCACAGTGCTGGTGATTCAGGCACCATGGAATCTGCTGCAGTAGAAAAAAGTTTTTCAGAGCCGGTTGTTGAAGAAGTTTCTGATGCAACCCCAGTCACTGAAGTTGCAGAACGTGCAGTAAAGCCAGAAGTCGATGTTGAAACTGTGAACCAAGAGAACACTACCAATGTTGAAGAAACCACAACTGAAACAGATAAAACAATTGTGGAAAATGAGGTGGCTGCTGTGCCCGAAGAGGTCGAGGCTTCTGATGTTGCTGAAGTTATTGATCAGATGAAGAGTGGTAGCAGGGAAGGTGAAGTTTTGACTCAAGACAGAGACTTAGCTGGAGCTGAAAACAACAATTTATCTTGTAAAGACTTAGATGCAGAAGAGAAGCCAGCTGTTAAACAGACTCTTCTTGATAAATTGGCTGGTGAAGCTTCAGAAGACAAGAAGAACAACTCGGAGCAAATGTCAGTTGATACTGCCAAAGAAGGTGAAGAAGATAGAAAAGTAGATGCAGAAGCTCCTAAATCAGAGGTTCCCAATAAGAAATCACAGGGAAATAACCTATTATCAAAGGTGAAAAAGTCAATTGTGAAGGTTAAGAAAGCAATCATTGGGAAGTCACCAAGTTCGAAAACCATGGCACCCGAGGAGAACTCTGATGCAAAAGCTAAGTAAATGGATAATGGAATATGATAGGATGGTTTTTGAGTGTGGTACTTTTTGATTTCTTCTGTTGTTGGTGCTTTGTTCATGCATATATTTTGGTCTAAGCATGTTCCTGGAAGCTGCCAGTGCCAGCGCCTTCTATACGTTGGAAGATGCAAACTGGACAAGAATTCTGCTTCTGGAGGCATCAAATCTCTGAAGATAGAATGAATGGATCTTGTTCCTTTATTCATGAGGATTTTGCATTGGCATGCTTGCTATTTGTTTGTAATATATAGTTTTTGAAAGTGTTCATAGTATTTGTTATGCCATTCTTAATTTGTGCATACTTTTCTATTATTGTGTATTATTGCTGTGGCTTGGTTTGTAAAATATAAACCTTGTAATATAATCATTCTTTTATAGCAGTGGGTATTGGTATCACTTTAAATCTTGGATGTGGTGTTGCCTCTGCATACAGAGTACTGGCTGACGCTAATGGAGATCTAGGATTCCTGTACTTTGAAAAAGTTTGGCTTTATCCATATCCTCCAAAATACCAAGTACTTCCTTGTTGGCACTTGAAAACAAGTTGAACACTAAAAAGCTTAATTTGCAGAGGAAAGGGCTTCGGACTGATGTTGCTTGTCCATTGTGTCATCAGTTGAGTGAATTTGGTGATCATTTGATGTCTGAGGGTACAAGAGTAAGAGGCTAACATTGCATTTGTAATGGTCAGCATGATACTATTGCATTTCCAGGCACAACTGAAGTATACAGCAGGCTCAGGTTCATGCATTCGGCAATGTTCAGGAATGTGCAGGAACACTACTCGGCAGCAATGTTCAGGCAATTCTTGAACATTACTGATTCCTCCACTCCTACTACATTTACCAAATCCCGGACACCTCAACATCAAGATGCGTCCTTTGTACCCTCCGTAGGCAGTACAAAAAATGAGCCATCCTTTGTTTCCTTGTGGGAGGATCAACAGCCTTTTGCCTTGCATCTGACGTAGACAAAATTTGTACTAGAATTTCAACTCCGCTAACCACATTAATTTATTCTTCAGATTAGCCCACAGTGTCCACAGATGGGTTTGCAATGCTGCTCTCCGGACCTTTTTCGGAAGTAATACCTGCGGTGGACCAGCAAAGATAGTCTAAAGCATGCACGTAGGATTAATTATGAGCCCCATGTGTCTCCTCCACAGTTCGGGTACCAAAGGGTACTGCAAGAGCGCATGTCTGGAAGTCTCATCAGCCGAGAGACATCTGGGGCAGCTGGGGCCGATAGGCATCCGTTTCTTATGCAGATTGGCCTTTGTGTTATGCTGGTTACTGAAGGCAAGCCAGCAATGCACCTCAAACTTGATAGGCAGATGAAACTGAAAAATCTCCCGTCAGAGGCTGGATTCACATAGGATCTGCTGATGGGGTCACAGAGGGCGTCAGGGACAGCATCTGATGGAGATGAGATTAATTGCAAGACCTTGCTTTTTTCTAGTAGTATCATATCTTTTGCTAGGTATGTGTATATCACACATACATAGTCCTTTACAATGTAAATAATTTTTGTTGGAGCTCTTTCGCACCTGTAACATATACATCTATACAACAAAAATAGCAGGCATCCAGTTTTTTAACACTAGCTTTCCCTGAACTAAAAAAATCTTGGATGTGGTGTGATCTATATGTATGGTAGACTCTTAGGTCTTGTTTGATAGATGAAATTAGACAAGTTTTCAAATCTAACCTTATTTATTTACACTACAAATCTCCCATACAGAAGAGACGATTAATTGATCCAAATATATAAAGATGAATGAGATAACCTGTGGAACAACTCCATAGGATATGAGAAACTGATAGGAAAACCACCAGGGAAGGGTGAATGGAAGGGCGTGCACTGATGAGATCATAAACTCCTAGTTCAGTCCCAGCTAGCAAAGGGGTAATCCCATAATATTGGATGAGTATATATCCAACAAATACATTGGTTTGCAGTTCAAATAAAAGAAACCAACTAAAAACACGCATGTTTTTCTCCAACACCAAGAGAACATGTAAACATACATAAATATGAATCCAACAAAACAACTGAAAAGGAAAAAAAGAAAAGAAAAATAAAAAGCCTAAGCAGCAATGAACACCACCATAGAAGAAGGTCCAAGTACATGCTGGAAATTTTAGAGTGTATAGTGAGTAAATGCTATTGCTTCTCCGACTGCAACTCCCTCCGGACTTTGTCGATGTACTCTCTGGCCTTCCTGTTGATGTCCGGCTCTACGTACCAGTGCCCGTACTGATCATCCTCCTCCTCCTCGTAGGTCGGCCGAACCCTCCTCGGCCTCGCCCGCTTCGCCTCGTCTTCTTCCTCCCCCTTCCGCGGCGCCCTCTTGAACCCAAAGAAGGAGAGTAACGATCCTTTCATCCTGCCCATATCAATCCACACCACTCTAATTGCTTCAGTGGGATATGAGAGAGTAGAGATGGCAAACCGCTGCTTGTGTGATGGAGAGGTAAAGCTCGGATTTATAGCAGAAGAGAGAGAGAGAGAGAGAGGAGTTGGGCGAGTGGACGACAACTACTGCAAATGTACTTTGATTAATTAACTGAACTGAAATGATTGTTTACTTGCAAGGAAAAGTAAGCAGCAACAATCAAACTTGTCTTGGTGCATTAATTAATTCTACCGCTTTTTTGACCCTGACCGGCACCGATCGAGCATCACGTGATCTTAATTTACATTGGCCTGTAGACGCAATGACCAATTTGAAAACTACTGAGTTCTTAGTTATGATCGAGTCTGGACATCTCACCATGACAAGGAAATAAAAACTGGTTAATTAATTGCTTGTTTTTCTTTACCATTCCTAGCTTAATTCTTTTGAGAATATTCTGTGTTCCATTAACTTCATACCTTATTCCTAGTAAATTCTTGGTGTTCAAAGGATTAATTCATCCTCTTACATGCTTTTTTTTTCATAAATAAGAAAAAGTAAAAGTCATTCAACTCAGGTTTCTTTATAAACTGTCAATAGCTTGATAGATCTTAAGATAGTAATAACAAGAAGCTAGCTAGCTCATGGTATGATATTACAGTGTAGGCTTATGGCTCCACATTAGACCTGAAAGTGTTCTTTTGAATCCATTGATGGATGGGTCAGAAAAAACATGAAAACTCTGCAGCTTCTTCCCAGGTCAGGAATCCGGGTGTCTCACTGATTCCAGAGGAGGGTGTATTAATTCAAAAGGCTTATTACTTTTGCTTTGAATATTAACCCAACTAGTAAAATAAATACAAAGTTGTTCCCCAGCACAGCTGGTCTGGTGCACCGACTCAGCAGACTCCTGCAAGTAATCAAGAACATGGAATCTTTCTCAATAAATTAGAGTTTGGGTATTCTGAATACATCTCCACTCTGCCGCAGCAAAGTTTTTTTCAGAAATTATTAATCTGTAGAGATTGAGAGGAAGGACTTGTTAGGCCTCTGAAATGATTCTTCAGTATTTGTTAATTCATGTTTAAAGTCTCAAATGCAGGTCAAAAGTTTATGGAAAAAGACAACTTAATTTAGGCCTCTCTCTCTTTAATTATTACATGCATGATGCTACTGATTAAACAATACTTGTTTGTGTCAAGCTAAAAGAGTTTGTAAGGACGAGAATTCAACACTTCACATTGATTGTGAAAAATTTTATCTTTCTAGCCTAACTCGGGTGCTCTATAATAATTTATTCAATGAACTCACAGCTAAGCATAATTTGAGTTGGATTTTGGCCTTGGATAAGATGGTTAGATACCTGATTACTCTACGAAACTAATCATAAATATTTAAGTTCTGTAAGCTTTTGGGTTACATGGATTTCAAAAGAACCAATGCTTGAGAAAAGGTGTATTCATCCCATCTGTATGAAATGCATCCGAAGTAGAACTTAACAAGTTATCTTCTAGATAGCAAAGGTATGATCTATTTTGAAATTTTACTTATTTATTGATAAATATACTAATAAAGTGCTTTTAGCAATCTATATATAGTTCTTAAAAAAATACGACAAATGATAAACATATACATCAGTACAAAATAACTAACAAAGTAACTAACTCAAAATGAATGATAAATCAATAAGCCTTTATTGATGTTAATTACCCATAAAATATCTTCTATATCTCTCTCTCTTAATACATTCCAATGGCATATAACTAATTATTTCATATGTAGCTATTTTAATTCCTCATCTTCTATTGTAGCCCAAGGAGAATAGTAGATAGACGTATGATTATATTTTATAATTATTATAGATATAAGTAGATCGTCCATTTATTTCGTAAAGACATTAATAGAAAAAATAGTCCTTATCTCAACTTCTCTTTTGTATAAGTTGCAAGCTTTCATAGACCATGATAAAAAAAGATGATCCATTCATTAACAATGGTATTCTGATATGCAATTTATCTTTTCTCATTAGTAAAAAAAATTATTTTTCAATAGTAACCTAAGTTTCCATTAAACACAGTAACAAACTTCTTTATAGTTGTTTGAAAAATATCATTATTTATAATAACTATCCAAGCTTTGAACAAATCATGTTTCCACCTTATAATTTGAGATAATCTAATATTTGGATGTTCAACTAGGAAGATCTCTTTATACTTGTCTGTCATCTTCTTTTAATTGTATCATGACTCGAATTAGAATTTTATATAAATCTCATCTCCAGTTTAGTAATCTAAACAATACATAAATAAATATTACTTTTGATTGTGCTAGTATGATTGCTTTGTATGGGTACATGACTGCCTATATATGTACATGGACTAGACAATCACATTATACAACATAAGGCCTAAGTTGGGCCATGAGAGTATTGCCCATTAGCATAAAGTTGGAAATGATAGGTGATAATATACAGATACTATGAGTAAAAATATCTTATATTTCAATACTTATTAAAAATAACAAAATAACATATATTACTTCAAATTAATCTATTTTAAATAAAAAAAAACTGTAAACCTTAGTAACGTTGATGAATTAGGAAAAAAATGGAAAGAGAGGACGGTAAATAAAAACCCGCATAACAATTCTAATACTACGGCTGATGAATAGTTCCAGGAGAATGAGAGAAACAGATATTAGTTTAGAAAGATAAAAAGAAATAAGTTATTTTTTAAAAATAATACATATCAATAATAAACGTTAATTTATTTTCATAACAAAAAGAATCACATTACGTGTAAAAGATAAAACATCATTTTATTATTATTATTTTAATAATATCAAAAATTATATTTTTTATACTTACGCAATAAAGAAGATGTTTCCTCAATATTTGAGCTCCGCTTCGCTAATTGCCAGTGCGAGTGCGCACGTTTCCCCTGCACCCGCAATTAAGCAAGCCCTCCTCCGTCGACAGCAAAGGCAGCTCTCCACCCCATCGGCCGCTCCTCTCCCCTCCCCCCGTCCCTCCGCCGGCGCCTCCCCCCCACTCCTTCCTTCCGATCCCTCTTCCAGGTTTAGTTACGATTTCTCTCTTCCTTTCTGATCGCTTTTCACTTCGGCGCCTCGGCGTCCTGACTCAGGGCCGGGATTAGTTCATGAGTAGATCCCGTTGCCTCCTGGATGGCGACAAATCTTGATGGGTTTAGCGACGGATTGTGACCTCGCGCGGTTGACTGTGATCTGGATCGGGTGGATCTTGATGCAGGTTTCTTGAATTCGATGCCATGGGGGGTGGATCTGGTTGCCTTAATTATTTTACTGAATCCCGTGTTCTGCCCTTGCTTATTAAATCAACCACTTTTGAACTTGCAAAGGCTTCTTTGCTTCATTTTTTGTTTCTTGGTTGGTGCCACTGCAAGTGCTGTGAGGAATTGAAATTTTAATCTTTAATTCTCATCAATAAAAGCTAATTTGGCTGATTATTTAACCTTCCTGAGAAATCTGGATGTCAGACATCCAATTGTAATGGAGAGGGGTATTAGTGTGTTCGGTGCAAATATCTTTTGGTCTAGATTCATAAATAACGTGATGAAAAAAATGGACTGATTGATGTGCCGATCATGTATGAGAGTTTAGTAGCTATCCCCTATTCCATTCGGCAAATTCAACGAAGAAGACCTCGAGCTTACCGTAACTACTAGAGTGTCATGAATCATGTATTCAATCTTGTATCTTTGAGGTGTCGGAATGCTCTTCCCACAAGAGAGGATGTTTTTCTTCAACTGTGATGATTTCTTTTTCATGAAAATGCTAGCTGTGTACTATGGAAATAGCAGCAGAGCAAAACTGATTAAAATGATCTTTTTGCAGACCTAAAAGTCATTTTAACCCTTCACTTGAAAGGCGGGATCCATGGCTGCATCTGAGGAAAACAGCTCTTTGTTTTTAATATTTATACTTACAATCATGGCAATACCTATAGTGCCTTATACTGTCATGAGACTATGTCGTGCTTTTACTAAGAAAACAAAGACTATTCACTGTCAGTGCAATGTATGTCTCCGTTCAGGGAAGTACCGAAAATCCATTTTCAGGCGGGTATAAGATTTCTCCTTGCTAGTTGCATTCTCATTTATTCCATAGGATTTGTTGTTCAAGCATGATCTTTTACTTAATGGTATTCTAATTTTTACAGATCTCAAACTTCTCCACTTATAGCAACCTGACACTTGTGCTGTTTTGGGTCATTATGGGGATCTTGGTTTATTATATCAAACTTATGAGCCGTGAGGTATACATAATGTCATACTATTTTTACTAAAACATCGTAATGATTTTTTCAAGGGATGGATCCTATAATGCTTTTCAAATGTCTCTATTGTTTTCAACTAATTCTGATTATGACAATAGGCTTACTTCTGATAAATAACTTTTTACACATTGTCTTCCTTGCTGTATAAAATAATACTTTAAGTTGCTTTTCAGATTCAACCATTCGAACCATTTAGTATCCTAGGATTAGAGCCTGGAGTTTCAGAGTCAGAAATAAAAAAGGCATATAGAAGACTCTCAATTCTGTACCATCCAGATAAAAATCCTGATCCAGGTATAATATCTTTAAGTTTTGATCCATAGTTAATGCTATCATTGAAATCAGAGGCTTCATAGAATGGTATTTTTCTGATTATAAACTTATATTTTGACAGAGGCCCATAAATATTTTGTGGATTTTATATCCAAGGCATATCAAGCATTGACTGACCCTATTTCTCGTGAAAATTTTGAGAAGTATGGTCATCCAGATGGCAGACAGGTAGTTCGATTAGTTTTTCTTTTTATACATATGTTTACATTTTTTTTTATTCTCATTCCTTGATGTATTTCCCCTACCAGACGGAAGTCTACCTAATAGATTTTCAGGTTGTGTTACAATTCTATATTATTTATAAAAAATACTTGCCTAATTTCAGGGACTTCAAATGGGTATTGCATTGCCACAATTCTTACTAAATTTTGATGGGGCATCTGGTGGTGTATTATTGCTTGGGATTGTTGGAGTTTGTATACTGTTGCCTTTGTTGATAGCAGTTATATATCTCTCAAGGTCATCAAAATATACTGGAAACTATGTCATGCATCAAACTTTGTCCACATACTACTATTTTATGAAACCTTCTTTGGCTCCAAGGTATAGACTTCATCCCAACGTTAAGATTTCAACTAACAATGTTTAATATTTTTTGTGATATGTTACTACTTAAAGCTTTCTTCATGTCATTTTCAATGGCCATGTTTATTTTCTTGAGAGTGCTCTTGCACATTAATTTAATTCCTTAAATTTTAGAATTGTTCGATTATGATTGATTTTGGGGCAATAGTTTCTTATCAAACAGAATACCATGCTAACCCAGAGGCACTAGTCAAAAAATTGCTTTGCAGAAAATAAGAAAAGAAAGCAACTCCTATGTATAGTGTTACAATGCATCAGTGAAATACACGAGACACATGAGCTAGACCAGAGATATAAATATAAAAATTGACACCAAGAGTGTTGATTTTTCAGACAACTATGGATCATCAGATTGATGGGACCAGGTTAGAGGAAATGTTTTTATAAACAAGAGACTCGTTCTATAGTTTTCTTTGACTGAAATGGTTGTACAGGAAACAAAAATTAAAATCTACAATTAACTAATAGATTCTGCTTAGATCTTGATGCTTGATTATATAAGTAGCAGCAAATACTAAGGTTCAGTAAATTATATATCTATATAGCTTTTCTACAGCCTTAGATCATGATGCAAGATACTAGAGATAAAAAGTTAATATTAAGTCTACTTGTGTGAATATTTTAGATAAAAATGATTGCTTTTCTCTAGTCGGCCAACTTAGTTTGGTGAAGGTAAAGATTACTTTCTCCATAAGTTTCTATCTTCTTACCAATGCACCAATAGTGATGTGAAGAACTTGGTGATCTTATGCCTGCATTCTTCTCCTAATATTAACATTCACCAACTGTCTTGAGTTTAAGTCCTTATAAACACATGCCATTGTATCAAGTGATTTTGTTCCCTTTATGAACTCTTCTACCTAAGAAACATCATAGATTGATGCAAGTAAGAAGGCTTTTTAGCCATTGAGTTAGACTCCAGTTATTTTGTAAACTTAACAAATAAAGATTAGATGAATTCAGGTGAAATGGCCCATAAGGACTTTGTGCCATCTTGTGAACTGTGACCAGATCAAATAAAAAAATGTTAAAAAAAAAGCAACTCTATGAGTTGAAGGATTGCGTACTTGACTTGATACCTATGTCTGTTTGACTTTTTTGATCTTTTCATTTATTGATACTCAAGGTCTGCATTTCCTATTGTAATGATAGTTGCAGAGTGTTGCAAGCATATTGTTTCTAAGCTGACAAAAAATATGTACACAGCAAGGTTATGGATGTCTTCATCAAAGCTGCAGAATATATGGAAATGCCAGTTCGTAGGAGTGATGATGAACCCCTTCAGAGATTGTTTATGATAGTTAGAAGTGAACTGAATCTTGACATAAAGAACATCAAGACAGAGCAGGCAAAGTTTTGGAAGCAACATCCGTCCCTTGTTAAGGTACCTATACATGACTACAAGTAATATGAATTTAAGTTCTAGAGGCATTGGCATATCTCACTCTTTAGTTATTAAACACATCAGTACATATTTTGATTTCTTTTTGACCCATTTTTATGCCAATAAACTGATCAATATTGTACCCTAGAAGTGCACAAAAGTTAGAAGTTGTTGCTTGCAGTCTCACTAGCCATTTATAGCAACATTGGTAGTTCTATATTTTGTACTTTGCATGATTCTTTTTCTTGAATTGTGCTCATCAAATGCAGATGGAGTTATTAATTCAAGCACATTTAACTCGGGAATCAACTGTGCTGTCTTCATCACTACTGAATGATTATAGACGCATGCTAGAACTTGCTCCTCGTCTTCTTGAGGAGCTTGTAAAGGTGATGACTTTCTTATGCTGTTGCAGAAGTTGAAACACATCATTGCCATGATTCTGTCGATCAATTTACAATTTATATTTGTTAACATGATCATGTGGTGAAATTTTTTATTATTGTATAGAATGTGTTTAATAATAGACGAGGATGTGCATCAATTGAAGCATGTTAATAATATAAATGAGTAGATTCAAATCTTGAAGTTGTGAGGAATGGTCCTCCATCCAATTTAACATGGTACTATGATCTTGGGTTCAAATCCTGAAGTATTGTTAAATCCCAACACAGTCAGTTTATTGAGCTTGAGCGGCAGTTTTATCAGGAATATAAATTAAAAAATTGGGTCCTTTCCAAGCATCTTAACCTTTTATGAAGAGTGGTCACCAATCAACCTATCAAAGTGAATAAATTTTGGCACTTTGGTCATTATGTACCAATTAGTACGATGTCAGTCCTTGCATTGCTAGCACGTGCCAAATGGTCAAGGGCTAGAACTAGATATGCTATGAATTAAGATGCTTGTGGAAGCATGATTTGAACAATTTTTACCATGCCTGTAATTCCCTTTATTTCTTGACCAGAATACTGCATGTAGGTCGAGTTAGCACGTCCCTAGGCATTGTTTCAAAAAAAAAAGAAGTGAATATAAAATAAACTAGGATTAACAGATGAAGAAGAATAAATCTTTGAAGGAAGATTATGACCTTCCTTTTCTATTTAAATTACTGATTAAGGATTCTCATACACATGTGGTTGATTATCATGGAGGGAAATTGTAGAGTTCTAATATTGCCGTACATTGAAAACATCTAACTAAAATATAACTATTAAGAAACTTATGGAGAGATTCAATCTTAAAATGGAGAAAATATCTGAAACTAGAGATTTTTATAAACATTTTTTTGTCCATAGTGTCAAATAGAAGTTTCTGCCTACCCATTTATGATTATCCTACAGCATGTTTCAGTCTGCTTCAAATGCATCTGTCCTCTGTTCGTACACCTCTGCAAAGTAAAAATTCTTATAGAATTCTAATGCACATTTTGCTCTTTTAGATTGCTGTAATACCACGTAGTCCCCGTGGACATGGATGGTTGAGACCAGCAATTGGGGTTGTTGAGCTTTCACAGTGCATCATCCAGGTGGAGTATTATAATTCCTGATGCTTATAATGTGGTTCCTGAATAGAATGTTACTGCATCAGCCTTGATAATGTGAAGTGTGTGCACGATATGCATTTTCTAAAAGTTTTAGGGATAAATGATGCAGTATCCCCATATGACTAGGGTTTAGGGCTTCTCTTAATTAGTGTTAGAATTTAGTATCTTTAGAGTTTCTCACTACCTTTTCATAGTAATTGATGCTTGGGCTAATCATAACTAGGGTTAAGGGGTAGTGGTTGGTTGACTAAGCCGTGATTTAGTGCAGGAGTTTATTGAAAAGTTGTGGGTTTTGGAATGGGTTTGCCAAGTTATTGAAAATAGTGGATGACTCATGGTTTCATATGGTTTGGCATTTTGTTAAATTCTGTAGGGGTCTGATTGGTAGGTCTCAGTTAGTCATGGTTTGTAATCGAGTGAAATGAATAAAATAAGCTTGATTTCCTCCAAATAGTGTTGAAGTGTATTCCCCAATGAGCTCAAAGAACAAGGGCTTTCTTCGTTGTGCCTAAGTATCTTTGTCCAGGTGTTGGATCCTTTGTGTTCATAACAAACACTCATTTAGGAGCTAATCCAAGGGAACATATTATGCTCTTTGCCTAGTACTTCTGTTTGTCGGGAAATTAGGTTATGCACCATAAAAGTTCTTAATACCTGGATTTCTTCCACTTAGTGGAAAAACTTAACTTGTTAATATGCTTTAAAATATGTTAAACAGGCTGTTCCACTAAGTGCGAGGAAAGCAACTGGAGGAAACCCTGAAGGCATAGCACCTTTTCTTCAGCTTCCACATTTTAGCGAGTCTATTATCAAAAGAATTGTCCGCAAGGTAACTAATTAAAAAAATAGCAAATTGACTGTATGATTCTTATGTTGCAGTGTAATGTGCCTGAGTTTAAGCATTTTAACCATCTTGCTAAACCTAAGTCATACATGTTGCATGAGCTCGATTGACTGAACTACTGGTTGGAGATCTATAGTATATACTTCGATATGAAAATTTTTAGTGGAATTGATCTGTGTAACAATCATTTCCCTCATTCACCAGTAAATTTTTTTTTGAACAGAGAATCATTTACAGCTATTTTTTATATCAACATGCAACTATACAGAATCTTCCAGATTATTGAATATAGACAATCATATGTTTTAACTGACGGTATGACACAATCTGGTCCTTTCATCAGGACCATTATACGAAGGTTTGGCTATCACTTGAATTAAATAACAATTTAATAAGAAATAGGCACACTGTAGGGTGTTCAACTAAAATTGATCGAGTCTAACTAGGTTCTCTTGGCAGATTTTTGTTAATGCATTTAATTCAATTTCACCATTACCAGTTCAAACTATCTGTGAGTTTATAACTGTTTTATGCAATAAGCTAAGATAACATGAGTTTATTACCATTCTCCATTATACAGAGATACTATTCATAGGAAATATTATTTAGACAGAGTTGCCCTCCTTCCTAGCATTTGCTGTCCTTCTATCTTCACCCTGAAGAGTATCATTTAGACAGAATCTTGACCAGATCTTTTCATCAGTTAGTAACTTGTTAAATCCTCCTTTGTTGGAACCAAGTCTATTCGTCAAAATGATTTAGGAACACTACTGGATTTGAGGTTGCCCAGGATATCTATGAAACACTTCTCTCCTTCCAAATGTTGTTATCAATTTAAGCTTGCTTGATAAAACCTGTAACCACTTGAAAAAATCCCCTGTAGACATTGAACTGAAACCATCAGAGATTCAGTTACGTGTTTGTCTTGGAGTTATCCCCTTTTGTGTCTAAAGACATGATGAACTAGTGTTTTATGGAGTGCATTCCTTTGGCCCAGAGCAGTGTTTTTATTTATATCGTTATTTTTATGATCTTAAACTGATGACCTTTAATGTCAAACCTTATTACTCTAACCAGTTGAGAAATATTTACATATTAGACCCTTTTACAACACCAACCAAAAAACATGCACTACCTTCATGTCGTCAATTTACCATCTGAACACCAACTTGTAACCTATGGCTAAAGCGAATATGATGTTCACACATCTCTTTTCTATGAAATATACGAGTTTCTGAACAATATGAAGCTCTATTCTGTCCCTCCACGTAGCAAGTGGCCTGGATGATTGTGTATATTTCTCAAGATTCGTCATTTGCTGTTTATGCTTTTATTCTGTTAATTTCATGTTCTCTATCTTTGCATATCCATCGGCTGTCTTACTCATAATGTATTCTACATTACAAGTTTTTTTCATTTGGGCGTGCTTTGTAGAAAGTACGGACATTTCAAGAGCTAAGGGACATGACCATCGAGGACCGTGTAGAGCTGCTGACTCAGGCAGCTGGACTTTCTGATGTTGAAGCACGTGATGTCGAGAACGTGCTCGAAATGATACCATCCATTACACTGGACATTACCTGCGAGACCGAAGGGGAAGAAGGCATCCAAGAAGGTGATATTGTTACGATGTATGCTTGGGTAACTCTGGGGCGTCGTAATGGCCTCATAGGTGCCCTTCCTCACGCCCCCTATTACCCCTTCCACAAGGAGGAGAACTTCTGGATGCTGCTTGCCGATCCGGTCTCCAATGATGTTTGGGTATCTCAGAAGGTGAGCTTCATGGATGAGGCCGCTGCTATTGCAGGGGCATCAAAGGCAATTCAAGAAACTAAAGAGAGTCTGGGTGCAACCGTGAAAGAAATCAGCACTGCAGTGAGAGACGCTGTTGAGAAGGTGAAGAACGGGTCGCGGCTGGTGATGGGCAAGTTTCAGGCACCCTCAGAGGGGAGCTACAATCTCACCTGCTTCTGTTTGTGTGATGCGTGGATAGGATGCGATAAGAAGACTAATATCAAGTTAAAAGTTCTCAAGCGGAGTCGGGCAGGTGCAAGGGCCCACATGGGCGAGGAAGGGCCAACAGCAGACGAGGGTATCGAAGAAGAGGAGGAAGAGGAGGAAGAAGAGTATGATGACTATGAGAGCGAGTACAGCGACGACGAAGATGACGAGAAGGATAAGAAGGCTAAGATTGCAAATCGTGCTGCCAATAAAAAGGAAGAGTCAAGTCCAGGAGGTTCAGGCAGTGAGGAAGAGTGAAGAACCCTAATTTTGTTTTTTTTCCAACATGTACACTTTGGTTCTTCCTTTATAGATCAAAAGCACAGCTGCTGCCTGAATCACGCAAACTCTGATGCCCTCAAAAATTTTCCTTCACACAGCGACTGTAGGAATTTTTGTGATTTATCTCAAGGTAGACCCTGTTTCATTCTGTCTCAGGGACTCAACCCTGAAGAAGATCAGGTTTAACTGCAACAGTAGCCATTTATTTGATAGCCCTGGTTAGAAAACATCACTAGCAGTAGCTCATTAGCTATATACATTTTTGGCAGCTGAAACCTGGACACCGATCTCGTCTTTTCTTTTTTTTAACAATGATAGCATGTTTTTTGTTTTTCAAAATGATCTTTGTGGATCTTAAACTCATCATTTGTTGTCCAGCTGATGATGCTGGGAGTCTTTATATATAGAGTATATAATAATCAGAGCATTATTTTGAGCTAGTCCAATTCTCTATTTTGTTCTTAAGGGAAAGTAACATTACTATGCTTAGATGGACAAGACCGCAGCGTCAAAGTAGACCGGCAGGTCATGTTCCTGAGTTGGGTCAAATTTGGAATGCGGAATGCATGAACTTTGAAGCGGTTACTCTCCACTTCCAAGTCCGTCAACTGCTTTCTATCTTCTCATAGCACGTTTATGGACATAAAGCATACGCTTGTTTATATCATACGCTCGCAGCCCCGAATCCCTTGCAATTAGAGGAGAAGAAGATGGGGGAATGGGCAACTCTGTGCTACTCCTCCAATATGCTCTTCCTTGCTATTGTTCTAGCGATATCCATGGCTGGAAGCAGCATAGGGTGTCTGGAGGTGGAGAGGAAGGCCCTCCTCTCCTTCAAAGCTGGAATTAATGATCCTTCCCATCGTCTGTCCTCTTGGCATGATCATTCTGAAGAAGATTGCTGCAGATGGAGCGGGGTGGTATGCGACAGCACCACGCACCATGTCGTGGAGCTCAACCTTCAAAGTCCATACTCCGACGGAGGGCTGCCATTGATGGGTGAGCTCCTCAGCCCATCTTTGCTCTCTCTAACTCATTTGGTCCGTCTCAACCTTAGCTCGAATGACTTTGTCGGCAATCAAATTCCAGAATTCTTTGGGTCCTTTCAGAAACTAAGGTATCTTGATTTGTCCTATATCCATTTTGGAGGGGCAATCCCTCCCCAGCTTGGCAACCTATCCACACTCCTCCATCTTGATCTCCGCTCGGCGTCGGTGGAGTTTCCAGCAGCAAGAGTAGATGGCTTGGATTGGCTCGCAGGGCTCCATTCGTTGACGTACCTCGACTTGAGCGGTGTGAACCTCCGCAGAGTCTCCAGCTATTGGTTGCCGGCAATCAACATGTTGCCCTCTCTACAAGAACTACATCTCTCTGAATGCTCTCTTGATAACATTTTTCCCTCTTTTCTTTGTTCCAATAATCTCAACAACCTCAGTACCTCTCTTGCAACACTTGATCTAAGTGCTAATTACTTCAACTCCACCTTACCTGACTGGCTATGGCAACTAAATAGTCTCTCATCTCTCCAACTTTCTGGTGGTACGCCACAATATTATGGCAAAATACCTGCTGCAATTGGAAATTTAACTAGGCTTAGACAACTTAGTCTTTCTAGCAATTCACTCTCTGGACTCATACCTCCTGAACTTGGAAATTTAACTAGGCTTAGACAGCTTGTTCTTTCTGGCAACTCACTCTCTGGACTCATACCCTCTGAACTTGGAAAGTTAACTAGGCTTAGAAAACTTGGTCTTTCTAGCAATTTACTCTCTGGACCCATACCCTCTGAACTTGGAAATTTAACTAGGCTTAGACAACTTGGTCTTTATGGAAATCTACTCTCTGGACTCATACCCTCTGAACTTGGAAAGTTAACTAGCCTTACACAACTTGATCTTTCTTACAATTTATTTTCTACTCCCTCGCTTGTTGAGATTGGGAGATTGACTGGTCTAGAGTTGCTTGCTCTGAGTAATAATTCTTTAGAAGGTCCTCTACCCATGGATATTGGGAAGCTTTTCAACCTTAGAACTCTTGACCTCTCTTTTAATTCTCTAGAGGGCAACATCTCTGAGCGTCATTTTTTTAACCTCACTAAATTAGAGACGTTACATCTGTCTGGAAATTCAATGATTAACATGGCAGTAGACCATAACTGGGTACCTCCTTTTCAGCTTAAAACTATTCTATTGAATTCTTGTAAGTTGGGTCTTAGATTTCCTGGATGGCTTCGTTCCCAAAAATCCATTTTGGAGATAGATTTGTCAAACACAGACATTAAGGACGTTCTTCCAGATTGGTTTTGGAATTTTTCTTCTACTATTGAGGGTCTAGATCTCTCTCATAATCAAATTCTTGGCAGTCTACCTACATCCTTAGAGAGTATGATAAATTTGAAGATATTAAATCTAGGTTCTAATCTACTTAAGGGTCCAATATTCACTCGTATGCCCCCTAAGCTGCAAGCAGTTGACCTATCTAATAATTCATTTTCCGGACCACTATCATCAATTGTTTTCCCAAAAGGATTGACTACCTTACTTCTCTCACATAATTTATTCAATGGAAGCATACCATCCTCTATTTGCTCCACTCAACTTTTTACATTTGACATATCAAACAATCAAATATCAGGAAAAATCCCACAATGTTGGCAGGAGTTCAATGACCTTTTATTTCTTAATTTGGCACATAATAATCTCTTTGGAGAAATCCCTAGCTCAATTGGAAACTTGACGTCTCTTCAATCCTTGTACTTGAATAATAATAAGCTCTCTGGGCATCTTCCGTCGTCTCTGCAGAACTGTGATAGCTTGGAAATTCTTGATCTTGGTGACAATAATTTTTCAGGTGGCATACCCTCATGGATTGGGCATAGGTTACAAGAGTTGCTTGTACTTAGGTTGCATTCAAACATGTTTTTAGGAAATATTCCTTCCAACCTAGGACAAATGAGAAAGCTTCAAGTTATTGATCTTGCCAACAACAACTTATTAGGGCCTGTACCGCAATCCTTTGGCAACTTTAGTACAATAACTACCACATCACAAGCAGGAATCTGTGCACATATAGCTGTTTCATCTGGAAACATTTATATTGAAACTAATGATCGAGATAATGTATCTCTGAATACAAAGGGAGAAGAGCTCAGCTTTACACGTATTCTCTACCTTGTGAAGAGCATAGACCTTTCAAATAATCATCTAAATGGTGAGATTCCTGATGAATTAGGATCTCTTGTTGGACTGCAGACTTTAAATCTATCAAGGAACTATTTAACAGGCAAGATTCCAGATACAATCAGTGGAATGAAATCATTGGAAACTCTCGACTTGTCATTCAATAAACTGTATGGGGAAATTCCTCAAGCCTTGTCAGCATTGACCTCTCTAAGCCACTTGAATCTCTCGTACAACAATCTGTCAGGAAGAATTCCTTCAGGAAATCAAATCCAAACACTTGATGATGCCTCCATATACAGCGGCAATGCTTTTCTTTGTGGAGCTCTAATTAACAAGAGTTGCTTCGGTAACGGAAGCAGCACTTACGAGGAAGAGTACGAGGAGCAAGTGGCCCAGATCCTGCCGGTTCATCTTGGTGGTGCTCTTGGTTTCTTGACTGGATTATGGAGTGTGTTCATTATTTTGCTGTCAAAGCGAGATTGGAGGTGCTTCTATTTCAGAAAGATGGACGAAATATATGACAAAGCCTATGTGGCAATCAAGATACGGATGAACAGGGGTGAAGGGAGGTTAATTAAGGGGAATACGTAGAACAGCATTTGAATTTTAATTTTACATATAAAAAGTGTTGTCTTGTAATACTTGTAATATTTCAAACATGTAATGCAGTAGTGAAGATTATTATACACGGAGAAGGCAGTAGACATGTCTAAATCTACTCACTCAGCTCGTATTATGATTTTACTCCGTTGGCTGCTGCTGTTGTCATATTTATTATCATATGGTGGTGAATTGTTTCTTAAAAGATTCCCAACCAACCAAGTAATCAATTAATCAATCTCGATGGCTTTAATTAGTAGATCCATCTACTGATACTGCTCGTGTGAGCTGATTTAGATCTCCATTAAAGTTTTCTAATATGTTGTTTTATCTTAATAGAAAAATGAGGTGTAGAGCTCATCCTTCACGCCCCAATCGACTTGAGGAAGATTAGGAAACTGAAATCTCTTTTGGACTTGCTCATTTAGTCTGGAGGAGGAATTAACAAGTGACCTCCGGACTCCAAATCTCCTAAAAACCATTCAATAGGGCAATAAATTTATTATACTCAGGAAACTATCTGTTTAACTTGTCATTCAATAACTTAGCTGAATTGTTATTCCATGGCTTGCAGCTACCATGTCATATGAATCCTTCTTACAATATCTATTAGCTTGGATGTGAAATCCTTGTTGTATTTATCTAACAGGCATTCTACTGAATTATAACCCCCACCATATTTACTTCAATGCTTCATCAGGGAGAGGCATTGTTAAGCAGATTCAGCAAACCCTATTTTGTTCTGGCCAAAATCAAATACTGTGTGATAAGCCCCCATGAATACATCTCCCACAATCCTGCAGAAGATCAGATCAATGCTGTTGCAGTGAGAACAAGTGGATGATGGTTCTTCTTCAAACCATGCATTAGTTAACTTAATTTTTGCATTTGTTATTATTTCTCCTTGAAGAGCAAAGATGGGTGAATCATACCAGAGAGGACCCTGAGGAGGAGGTACATCAAATGCCATGAAGCCACTGAGGCAAACAGCTTGGCCTGATTCTTCAACCTTTAGAACATACTGGGAAACAAAGAAGACAAAAGCACAATAATTGTAGTAATTAATTAACAGATGGGGGAAGAAGAGGAAGAGAAGAGCAGCTTACTAGATTTACAAATTAGTGATAGCTCATAATGTAGTCAAACAAAACCCATCTAAATTGTCTCAAGTGAGGAAAGAAAAAGATAAAGGAAGAACACCGCAGTGATGAATATTACTAGGCAGCATACCTGTTCTGGAGTTAGGGCGAATGTTCTACTTCCAATTGTAAATGCAACATCGGGCATGGTTGCAATCTGATTGCACTCGACGGTCGATACTCCTCCTGGGCTAGGCAGGCGTTCGCAAAGCTGGAAAGCAAATGAGAAGCCATCAAGAATCAATCGATCTGGTGACTGACAAACACCCAAACTGCATTCTGCTAACTTCCAAGTTATAGGCAGTATTTTCTAGCTAAGTAACCTCATTGGCATAGGCTAGTATGCGTTCTTTAGTTTGATTTGTTCGCAGCTTATTTTCAATCCACACAACAGCCATCTCGCAAGCAGTACATAGAACATCTGCACCGGATCTTTCCCCTTTTCCTTTCTCAAGCACAGATTCAATACCAGCACTGCAGAACTCACATTTGAATTTTAGCATTCAGTCAATTTGACAGCAGCAGCAATGGTAACAATATATATCTGATAAGATTGGATGGTCGAAATTGAAGAACCTGACATCCCGAGCTCCATCGAAAACACAGAGGCCTATCTTGTTGCAGACCTTTCCAGGCCGTATCTGCAGGCAGCATGTCTCCTGTTAGGACAAGATCAAAACAATGGAAGGGAGAAGAGAGGCATCATAGCAAACCTGTGCTATTAGCAATTCAATTATCACGTTGCCGTATTCGCTAACGATTTCCTTACACTCCGTGCTGATAATGCCTTCAGCACCAATAGCATGATTGATTTGGGTTATGATAGTCTACAGAATACAGCCAAAGAAACTGATCACAAATAAAATGTTGTTGGTGTTTTAGTTCAGCAACAACGTGTGAATATTATCAAACCAGACGTTTACTAGATCTTAAGAACTTGCCTAACTTAAAATCAGCGATCTCAATCAGAAATATCTCCAGTATCAGTTTACTGATAACCAGTTCTAGTGATATATTTAAAATCAGCAATCCTGGTTAGGGACTAGTCAACCAGCAGTCATGTTGAAAGAGATTTAGTGGCTCAATCTACTGTATAGGATCATATTATTTACCAATCCTATAAATCATAGATGATCAACAAAGATTCTAAACCAAACTGAACTAGCTAGTTAATCTTCCAAGGACATTTGAAAGTATGGGGACAGTAAATATGGTTGATACATCTGTCCCTAATCAAGAAGAAATTTAGCAATGTTGTTTAGGCTTTTTACAGTAGGTCAATGGGTTGTTCTGTTCAAGAATGTCATGAAGCTTATCTGAGTGAATGTCAAACTATATACAATAGGTGAGCCTATCTAAGTTAGGTCTTTTTGTGATGCTAAAGAACATCATAGGTTATATCCATATTGTTCTAGTAGGAACTATTTGATCTACTAAGAAATAATTTTGGGACACTATTTTGGACCCTGGGTCTTGAGAACCTCTGATAGGGAATTTGTGACATAGGGAAAGTGGGAAGAAGATTATGGGGTTGTGCAAAGTTAGGTGGCTTTACGATGTCATAGGAAAGCAGATTCTCAAAGTGTAGTTAAAGCCTTGAGGATATCATAAATATCTAGAAAACAAGCTTGAATCACGGACACTAACTGAAGAGATAAGGAGTGATTGCAGCATCTGGAATATAACATGACTAATGCTCTTAAAGGTGATATTCTTGTCTTAGGTGTGTTGTAAAGTTAGGAATTTCACGTACCGTGGGACCAGCAAGCAACGATGTTCCAGAGTCCACAATAGCACTACAACCTCCAGAACATAAGCCTAGAAGAACAAAGGAGCATGGGAATCATTAAAAAGGAAGATGCTATAGGAGGCCATAGTAGTTGTTCGATGAAAGTGAAACATACCAGTGCTTGAGTTGCCAATAAGAAAATCGCCTATCACAAACTGGGAAAAGAAAAAGTGAAGACAGAGTGATTCAAGTGATTTGTCACAATAAAAGAAGGAGCTAGGAGCTAGGTATTATTATTAATTTTTCACACAGAAAGTTTCAAACTTTATTTACCTGCCAGTATCCTTTACGAGTAATAGGAACATAAGTATGTCTGCCCTTAAAATGCTTAGGATCAACACCTCCAAACACAAGCTCCCCACCATTTTCATCATCAGCTTTCTTATTGAGCCAGAAAGAAAAGACACTTTTTTCAACAAGTCCCTGATCGAACATGCTTTGCCTGAAATAAGAAAAGTAGATATCTTAAATCATTGCAAACAATGCATTGTGCCAATCTCTTTGCACTTAAAGCAACATTATCAGAACCATTCTGAGATCATGCATGTGCATACCAGATGGGTGGAACATCACCAACAGATATTTCTGGGAAACCAAGGCCAACAATTCCATCGAACTTGGCCAGTAGGAATGTGAAGCCTGATTCTCTTGTTGCCTCGATGAAAATCTTAAAGATGATATGACACATTATTTCATCCAATTGGGAATTAAACATCAAACGATAAATGAAGGCAAGCAAAGGATAGTTGACCTACTTGGTCTTTAACAACTAGATCACCAACTCGTACATTGTCTTGGCTAAAGAAACCAGAAATCGTTCCAGAACCATAAGTTATTTTGCATGATTCTCCTGACATGGAAAGAAAAATTACCATTTGAAATTATTCATGTAAGAGGGAAAAAGAAATTAGAGGCTCTATCAACTACGCAGTCCTAAACAAACTGAATAAAAGTTTCATAAAGGTGCTGATCATAAAAAACCCATTCAGGGGACTGCGGTTGAAGTAAAAAAGAATAATCATATTAACTTTAGCACCATGTCATAAATAGAAGGTTTGGAAAAGGAACTGCAGTTACTTGTACTGGATAGATTAGCGACAATATACTAGTATGTGCTTAAAACTTTAATGTGTTAAATTGAAATGTAGCAGAATAGAAATTATACCATTCTTTTTGTAAGTGCTTGACTTGGATGCTTTGAATTTATGGTGAAAATAACAGGAAATCTGCAAAGCATTAATGACTTATTCGATAATTTACATTTGCATAAACAAGTTCATAGGTCAAAATAGACATATTAAGCTATGATGAGTGATTGTAAGAACTTACATACAGATAGCACTTTGATGATGGTATCCACACGTTGGAACTTCCTGTGTCAAAAATGACAGTGAAGTTCTGCGGAGGTGAGCCAATACCGATCTCACCAAAGTATTGAGCATCCATGTAATTCTTGAGGGATACTATGTCAATGACAGAATCTCCCAGATTGTGATAGACAGCATTGTTTTGATTGTCCATGCTCTCTTTTCTTGCAATTCCTGATGCATTCAGGGTATTAAGATTCAAGGGCTTCTTATTAAGTTTGAATCTCAGCAAACCATCAGACGAGGCATGAACTAATGAGCATGTCAAAACCCAGAAGAAAATACACCATAGAAGATGCTTCTTCCCCATTTTAAAAAACCACCTGCGATAAACAAGAAAAAAGATAACAAATCTTGCATTATCAATAAACACAGATGAAATTTGTTCCAAATTAATATAAAGGATTGACAATAGAAAAAAAGTACAGCACATCATACCATATTGAGCAATTAATACTTAGGCCTTGTGTGGTTGGAACAGATTCCAATCCTAATTATTAAGTACAATTTATACTTAATCACTGGTGTTGGAATCCAAACAAGGCCAGAAGTTATACAGTACTTCAAAAGCAATAATAAGAAAAGGAAGGCTTTAAAAGATATGGTAGATCAGTCCCTATCAAGCGGCATTTACACATCTGACAAGAACTAGTATAGAACAATTATCTAAGTACACAGTACAGAATTCATTTTTCCATATCATGATAATTTATTCAAATGAAATCCATTTGTACAGGTCATTATTCTGCACTTTATGTCCATATATCTTTATCAGTGTTCAAAACTGCAAAGAAAATTTACTCAGATGATCGTAAGAAATTCTAAAAACCTAGTTTCCAATTCCAACATTCATGTGTTTTCCAACTCAACCTATCCATACTCTTAACCAGGAATCTTCATTGATAGGCAAGATTTCAAGACACTGAAAATAGACGAAATACAGTTTTTTTTCCTGAACTAACATAATGTGACTATGCAAAGATTCTGAAGTCTGAGCATCTAAAAAAATCCAACTAACAGTCCAGATACAATTATAAAAGGAGAAATTACCACAAACAAAGTAGTTAATAACCAAAAACAACAGAGAGCCCTAAGTAAAAGCCATCTAGGAAAATAAGATTCAGCAACGAAAACTAAAAACAAATAACAGTTAAGTATTACAGAAATTAGTGGTGATAATGAAGAAAAGTACCCGATAAGACTAGAAAAATAAATGAGGGATAAAGGAAAGGAGTTCTAAAATTAAGAAAGAACCCAAGGATTTATAGGATTGTAACCAAGAAAAAGAGTAAATAAAGCATGCCTAAATTCAGATGTCAAATTCATCTGAAGAACTTTCACACAAAACAAGTAGCTAATGAGGAAAAAAGACCAGAGAAGCGTATCCATGGATCAAAAGCCCCAAAATGGGTACCTACGCATGTGGAGAAATAAAATATTCAAAAAGGAAAGCAAAAACAATGAACAGCAAGCATCAGATAAGATTAAAAGTGACTTAAAAGATTAAAAAAGAATTCTTGAGAGTTAAGAAAGAATCAAAGGGCTCTTAGGAGGGTGATCAAGAAGAAAACAGCAATCAAAAAAAATTCGATCAAAATCATCTGAAGAAACCCACACAAACATGTAGATAGTGAGCTAAAAAAACAAAAATACAGAGCCATATCCATAAATTAAAAGCACCAAAAGGGGGCCCCCCATCCATCTATACACAAATATATTATTCAAACAAGGATCAGAAAATGGGTTGCTGAGCATTGACAGAACTTAAATAACCAAATAAAGACAGAGTTATAAGCTAAACACAGAATCCAAGCATTTTTTATGGATGTGATCATGAAGAAAACAGTTACTAAAGCTGTAAAGCATGCCTTATTACTCGGAGATTAAAAGCATCGGAAGAAATTACCACAAACAAGTAGCTAAAAAAGCTGATGCCTCGTCGTATGCGAAGCTACGGAGAGATGAGAACGGGAAAGAAAAAGAAAGAAGGGACCGCAAGTAAAAGGAGATAGCGAATAGGTGTCCCCATCAAGGAGGCTTGGGAACTCCTCAAATTACTTACACGGAATACTCACCCGGAGGTGTGGCAGGCAGCCAACTAATGGGTCCCACAGGATCTAGGCGCGGTAGATCCAGTTACCATAAAGGTATCTGAAGCGTGTAAGTAGAGAATGTGCACAGTTTCCACTCGCAGTGCATGGATAATGCAGTCGGAGGAATATACCATGTTTTGGGCCGGATCAATGGTGGGCTACGTTTCAAAAGATTGAAATTTTAATTCCAAAACTTTGACTTGTATTACATTATAGAACATAATTAATTATTTATGTGAATCAGCTGAGAGTGCAAGAGAGAAAAAACACAGCACCGTACAACTAAAAGATTTTGACAAATATGTCAACACTCAATGAAGGAGCTTCATGTTTATTAAGCTGACAGATTAATAAAAGAATGATGAAAACTAAACTGAAACGTACAGTTATTATGTGATGATGATTCCTAAGCAGCTGGGAGAGGCTGCCCTGCATCCTTCTCCCCAAAGAAATTGGCCACAATTGTTCCTACATCTTCCACCCCTACGCCAATGCACAATCGATTCTTGGGTTCGCCGGTGGCTGCCGAGATTCGAACATTCGGGCCATCCCTGCACTTGCCCATGCACTTGCAACCAACGACGACGGCTCCCTCGCGGCCAACCTTCCTGCCGAACTCCTCCATCAGCTCGGCTGCACCGGACATCCTGCACTTCCGTCCCATGCAAACTTCAATCTTTTCCATGGGCGGCATCTCAAGTGCTGAGGTGGTGCCAGTGAAGCTGCTGCTGCAGCAGACCTTCGATGAAGACCGTTCTATTTCCGTTGCCGCCGCGGCATTCTTGCATACGGTTATGGGTTGGTTTGCCACTTCCTCTGTTTTGGGTGTTGGGATTGCAATCTGTGGGGTTTCTGGATCGAATTCATGGAGAGGAGTTGTTCTGAGGTTGCTCATTCTGAGAACCTTGCTGCCGCATTCGTCATCGTCGCTGGACTCAGAAGAGGAGGAGGAGTCCAAGGCTGCGCAGCCCTTCCTTTTTGAAGCCTTCTTGGCTACCTTCTTCTTTTTCCTCCTCTCCCTCTCTTGAGCTCTGAGCCGATTCAGTTCTGCCATCAGAAGCTCTCCCGCCTTCTGATATCCAAACACCAACATACAAACTCAAACCGTAAGCCAATTCGCAAATTCCAAACATATATATATAAATTATTCTAAAAGACCCACCGTTATCTCCTTCCTCTTGCCATCTCCGGCTAACCCATCGAGATCCTCGGAGAGCCGTTTCAACAATTTCGCCCTCTTCTTCTCCTCCTTGCTCCTTCCCCCACCGCATCTCACCGGCAGAGTGTAGAACTTGAGGTATTCAGCATCGGAGAACGACGCCGATAACCCCCGGAGCCGAGCGGAAGCCCTCGTGGTGCTGACGAACGCCACCACCGTCGAGGGGGGCGAGGGGGTGCCGACAGCGGTTGAATCGGGAAGGGGTAGAAGTCCGGAGACTGCCGGGTTGCTACGGAGGACGAAGCCGGAGATCTCCATCCCTGGAGCTTCGATTTGATTTGGGTTTCCCTTGAGAGGAAGAAGAAGAAGAAGGAATGATTCGTTTCCTGAGGCGGTGGGCGGTTGAACTGAAGACTTGCCCGAGGTTATTTATAAGAAGGAAAAAAGAAGCACTTTACACGTAGGGCCAGCGTTAAGACCGTTCGCGGATGACCGTCGGATTGGTTGGCTGATGACAGATTGTACGCTGCAGATCTTAAAAAAAATCAATCGACATTTTCGCTGACCAGCCCAACACGCCGTTCATGCTTTTCTTATCGGTAATGTTTTCTTTTTCTTTTTTCTTTTCCTTATACTTGGGTTGACTTGGTCAACGCGGAAACGTTTTTCTCATGTACGCTGTACGCTGTTTGATATGATGGCAGACCAACATAACTTGTTGCAAAAATCACCATTGAAGTTTAAAATCCATCCGCAGGTTGTGCTGGAAGAGAAGTTAAACACATGCTCGATAAAAAATCATCATCACCGAAGAGTTCTTTGTAGCTTTTTTTACATAAAAGATCAGAACACTTTGAATCCATTGCAGGTTGAGGTAGATTTATCCTCATCAAAAAGGATGGTGAAAGGATGTACAGGTATTATTATTATTATGTGATTGATTCCTAAGCCGGCACAAGGCCTGCCGCCTTCTCGCCGAGGAAATTGGTCACTATCGTGGCTACATCTTCCAGCCCCACCCCAATGCACAAGGGATTCTTAGGAGCACCGGCGGCCGCCGTTCCAGCCGTGACGCGAACGTTCGGCCCGTCCCTGCACTTGCCCATGCACTTGCAACCGACGACGGCGCCCTCGCGGCCAATCTTCTTGCTGAACTCCTCCATCAGCTCCATCGCACCGGACCTCTTGCATTTGCCTCCCATGCAAACCTCGATCTTGTTCGTGGAAGTCTCCACTGCTGAGGTCGTGCTACTGATGCTGCTGCAGCAGCCAATGGATGCGGAGATGTTGCTGCTGCTGCTGCATGCTTGTGGAAGGTGATGCTCCGCGATTTCCCCTGTTCTGGGTTTTGAAGCTTCAAGGGTTACTGGATTGGGTTGTTGGACAGCAGGATTTGTCCTGACGTCGCTCATTCTGAGCACTTCGTTGCCGCACTCATCGCCGCTGGAATCGGAGGAGGAAGAGCTCGAGGAGTCGTCCTTCATGGCGCCGCAGCTTTTCATTTTGGCAGCTCTCTTTGCAGCCTTCTTCTCTTCCTTCCGTTTTCTCTTCAACTCTTTCTCTTGAGCTCTCAGCTGCTTCAGCTCGGCCATCAAAAGCTCTGCTGCCTCCTAATATTAAAAAATCAACACGCAGTTAAGACATTTTGCAATCAACCATTGATTTCTCAAATCCAACAAATAAAAAAAAAGTCTGATAAAGAAAAGATTCTTATTGCAGAAATCAAGAACAACAACCAATAAAAAAAACTGCATAATTTCACCAAAAATAAATCTGGGACTCACCGTTATCATCTTCCCCTTGACTTCTCCTGCGAGCCCTTCCACGGCGTCGACGCCCAAGCCCACCGACCGCAGAGCGGCGAGATCCTTCGTGAGCCCCTTCATCAGCTTCGCCCTCTTCTTTTCCTCTTTGCTCCTCCCTCCACCACATCTCACCGTCGAGGCGTAGTAGTTGAGGTGCCCCCCGTCGGAAAAGGCCGTCGAGAGACCCCTGGACCGAGCCGAAGCCCCCGCCGCCCTCTTTCCCATCGCCACCGTCGACGGTCCATCGGAGGCGGCGGCGGCCGAAGCTGAATCACGAAGGGACCGAACGCCGAAGAGGGCCGGAGTGCGCTGGAGGGCGGCACCGGAGATCTCCATCGCTCAAGCCTCGGCCTCGATTCGATTCGGTTATGGGAAGAGAAGGGATTCGATTTCTCCGGCGGTTTGAAAACGTTCGACCCTATTTATCGATTTATATTTTTTTTTAAAAAAAAGAACACCACTGCCGCGAGGCATCTCTCGATTGGTAGATAATGACGTGGCATGCACGTGGACCAATAGGCGCCCGAGCCTCGGAGTGCCTCGTGCTGAACGCGCCTGGCGCGCGCGCCCGCGAGGCGTTCCGCGTTGCCGCCACGGGCGGGGAGTCGGTGTGGAGCGCGGGATTAGCCGGGTCGGGATCGGACGGTTCAGATCTTGGGAAGGTGGACGACACGTCATCGCCAGACTCCGTGTTAATTTTGAAGGACGGGAGTACCCTCAGGCGCATTCGGAGAGGTGCCGCAGTCTCGGTGTGGAAAAAAAGCGTAATTTTATACTCAAAGGGAGGGTAATAGGGTCTTATTGGGATTCAAATTTTGACCCGGGATCTTTGAAGAAGTCAAAATAAATTCCGTATAAGCTGGAAGGTCAAATTGATAACGATTTCTAGCGAAGAAGAAGGCGTGGTAGTTTGCCGATCGCATGTTTTATTCGTTTTCTTTTCTCCCATGCGGGGCGGGAAAAGCCAATAAACTTAACGGGAATAACTAAGTTTATAACTGTAAAATTACATCAACATTATATATATTATATTTGTAATCTTATCACGAGGCAACAAAAACTTTAGTGCCTCGGAATTGTGAGTCAAAACAAGAAGTCTAAAAAATAGGAAAAAAAAGAGAGACTTTTTTAAGAGGCAACGGTAGAATGCAGAGCAACCAGGGAGGCGTACGCCCCGTCCTTGATCTTGATCAGGGCCTCGTGCTTCCCCTTCTCCACGATCACTCCGTTCTTGACGACGGCGATCAGGTCGGCGTTTCTTATGGTCGACAGCCGGTGGGCGACGACCACCGTCGTCCGTTTGACCATAACGCGGTCCAGCGCGTCCTGCACGACCCTCTCCGACTCGGCGTCGAGCGCGCTCGTCGCCTCGTCCAGCAGCAGGATCTTCGGCTCCTTCACTATCGCCCGGGCGATCGCCACCCGCTGCTTCTGCCCGCCGGACAGCTGCACTCCTCGCTCTCCGACGAACGTCTCATAACCCTGAGAAGAAGCACAAGCACACGAATTTA
Source organism: Thalia dealbata (assembly GCA_030544415.1). NCBI lineage: Eukaryota > Viridiplantae > Streptophyta > Magnoliopsida > Zingiberales > Marantaceae > Thalia > Thalia dealbata. The sequence continues at coordinate 18,586,947 of CM060458.1, forward strand.
ACTCTTCCGGTTCCTCTTTAACCCAGAGAGCTTAATCGGATAAGGAGACGAACCTTCTGAAGGCCGCTGATGAACTTGTGGGCGTTCGCCAACTCGGCGGCCGCTACGATCTCAGCTTCGGTCGCCGCCCCCTCCTTCCCGTAAGCAATGTTGGCGCGGATCGAATCGTTGAACAGAGCTGGTTCTTGGCTCACCAGGCCCATCTGCTGCCGCAGCCATCTCAGCTGCAATCTTCTTATTTCGACCCCGTCGATGAATATCTCGCCGGAGTCGGGATTGTAGAATCTCTGCAGCAACGAGATCACCGTCGACTTCCCGCTGCCGCTCTCTCCGACAAGTGCAACAGTCTGAAGAGGAAAGGATAAATCTGCGTTAATTACAGTTGCATGACAATTCAATACAAGATGCAGAGATCAAGCTGTTTTCTGGGTTACCTTTCCGGAGTGAATCGTCAAGCTGAGGTCCTGAAAGATTTGGATGTCTGGCCGCGTAGGGTATCTGAAGCTGACGTGCTTCAACTCGATGGAGCCTTTCAGTCTCTCTAAGGTCTGCCCGGAATCATCGCTGGGATCGATTTTAGATTTCCGGTCCAAGACTGAAAATATCGAAGCGGTAGAAGATTTCGCCTTTGTAGAATCCGGTGCGAAAGAACTCGACTGAGAGATCCCACCTGCTGCCAATGAAAGAGCAAGGAAGACCTTCCAGGAGGAAAATGAAGAGCAGAGGTGTTAGAGGATTGTGTGAAATAGAAGCGCAGGTTCAAGGTTCTTGAAGTTGCATACCCGGAATACTTTGTCAAAGGTAGTCTTCCCGCTGTCAACCAGCCGTGCTCCGGCATAAAAGCTGGTTGCATAAACAGCAAACAACAAGAACATAGAAAACCCAAATCCAGCACCGCTGATGATTCCTTGCCTGATTCCCTTCTGCGTAGGGCCTTCACATCTCTGCTTGTAGATTTCCATCACCTTTTCCTCAGCCGAGAATGAAGCTACCGTTCTGATGCTCCCCACGGCATCATTTGCAACTTGGCTCGCTTCCTCGTACATTACCTATAGGAATTTAAAAGCAAACTTGTCAGAAGCTGGATCAAACACCTCAGATATGAAGAAGAAATCACATGCATTGGGGAGTTATCGTATACCTTGGCATCCTTGCTGAATCCCTTCATAAACTTCATCTGAATGAATCCATTTAGACCTAGGAGAGGCACCAAACCAAGGACTATAAGAGAGAGCTGCCAGTTTGCAATGAAAGCGATGAGCAAGCCTGCGATCAACGTGGTTAGGTTCTCAACGAGCAACCCAAGTGCATCTCCAACGATGCTCCTCACTGTAGCTGCATCGGATGATAGTCTTGACCCTACTGCTCCACTTGAGTTTCCAGGCCTGTCGAACCATTCAATCTCCATGTTAACCACCTTCTGAAATGTCATCAGCCTGATCCTCCGGATCAACCTCGATCCGGCCACACCGAAGAAGTATGATCTCGCTGGCAGGGCTAAGAAGCACGCCCCAGAAAATGCCAGGAACATCAGTGACCAAAAGTTAGCATCCTTTTTAAGCTTATGTGGTGTTGGCTCATAGAAGGCCTTGATCACACTTGACAGAAGTAATCCGAATATGGGAAATGCGATCCCATTAACAATGGCAGCGATGGAGCCAAGGATCAAAACCGGGATCTCTGGCTTATTAAGAGCAGCTAGACGGCGAAGTGGAACTTCCTTCGAATCTTCATCAGGAGTGCTTTCAGGATCTTCATTATATGCTCCATCTTGGAAATCCATTGACACATGAAAGCCATGCAAAACTTGGAATGAGTGGCTGCCGCTGCGCCTTCCCGATGATCCACGGCTAATTGAACGGTGCAAGGACCTCTTCTTGCTCAAGGACTGTGATGAACTGTTATTCCGGGCATCAGCTTTCTCTGAATCATGCCCTTGATTTGCATCTCGGTTCACTTCCTGCAGCCGTATCAGTTGGCTATAAGCTCCCTCTGGATCCTTTAGAAGCTCTGTATGCGAACCTGGAAACAAAAAACAAGCATACGCAGTTAGCGTTTTATACAGGTTGACAAAGTTGACTTCTGCAGTATGAGTTGATCTACCTTGTTCGACTATTGACCCTCGATGGATTACAGCGATGGTGTTGGCATTCCTGATAGTACTCAATCTATGAGCAACAATAACAGTAGTCCGGTTTGTCATGATTCTATCAAGCGCCTCCTGCACAATTCGTTCAGACTCTGCATCGAGCGCGCTTGTCGCCTCATCCAGAAGTAAAATACGAGGATTCTTCAGAATCGCCCTGGCAATGGCAACTCTTTGTTTCTGACCACCTGATAGCTGCGTTCCATGTTCCCCGACCATCGTGTCAAGACCCTGAATGCAGTACGTTTTACAAAGAGAGGTTATTCGATCGAAAATTATTCACCTATGTGAAAAGGAAGCTGTTCTTCAAGAGAGAACTATCTGGTATTTACCTTCGGCAGCTTGTCTATGAACTTGGCTGCATTAGCGAGCTCTGCAGCAGCTCTGATCTCTTCCATTGTTGCGTTCTCCTTTCCGTACGCTATGTTGTCTCTAATGCTGGTAGCAAACAAAACAGGTTCCTGACTCACAAGGCCAATTTTTCCTCTAATCCATCTGAGTTGGAACTCCTTCAGGTTTATGCCATCGATGAGAACTTCTCCACTCTGAGGGTCATAAAACCTCTCGATCAAACTTACGACCGTCGACTTCCCACTCCCACTCTGGCCGACCAACGCCACGGTTGTTCCTTGCTGAATGGCCAAAGAAAACCCACGAAATATCTGCTCATCTGGTCTCGCTGGATAACTGAAATGAATATTCCTAAACTCTATCTCCCCCTGAATGTCATCGAGTTTTTTCCCCTTGTCTTCGTATGCATCGATGTCCGGCTTTCGGTTGATCGTCTCAAACATCTTGTAAGCGGCAGCTTGCCCCGCTGCAAATGATTTTATGCACGGTGCTACCTGGCCTAATGAGCTGCAGAACAATAACAGAACAGTCTACTTCAAAAGATTGCGCATATTGGTCGTATAGTTCGTAATCAGAGAATGATCCACCGTATCAACTTACAAGGAGCCGGTGAGGATCGCAAATATGACATTGATGATCTTGCCGCCAGTGTAACCTTTCTCAAGAATCAATTTTGCACCGTACCAGACTCCCAAAGAGTATCCAGCGAACACGAAGAACAAGACCGTACCAAGACCCAATCCAGACACCAATCCTTCCTGAACACTTGCTTTGTATGCGTTCACCAGTTTGCTCTCGTACTTCTTTACTGCTGCCTTTTCTCCAGTGAAAGAGGCAACCTGCACGTGGATGGATTCATCAAGAGATGTCTTTGGGGACAAGACGCGGAGAGTTCCTCAGCGGCTTTAGCATTTTGGATAAGAGCGGAGACTCACAGTGCGGATCGAACCGATCGTCTGCTCAGCTACAGTCGCAGCTTCTCCGTAGGCAACCTGGCCTCGCGAAGCCATCTTGGCCACGATGGTGGCCATGACTCCTCCAGCCACCACCAGGGCAGGGATGATGGTCAGCATGACAAGGGTGAGAAGCCACCCCTGAACAAATGCCACGACAAATCCCCCAAAGAATGTTGAGAATAGCTGGATGAACTTACCGACCTGTTAAGAATCGTCCGTAAACAAGTTAAGAAAAAGGAAGGACAGGCATCAATTCGTCGCACGTTCGAGGAAACAAAACGAAGAGAAACATGCAGAGAAAAAAGTACCTTCTCTCCCATGGCATCCTGAATAAAAACGGTGTCTCCAGACATCCTCTCGATGACCTCGCCGGTATTAGTTTCCTTGTCAAAGAATGCTATTTCTTGCCTCAGGATCGTCTTCAGGTACAGATTTCTTATTCGCGAAGACTGCCTTTCCCCGGTCGACATCCAGCAAGCAACCTCTGAGAGAAATCATCGTAGGATTAGAACTACTAAAGCGGCATACTCTCTACACATGTTCATCGTAGCTCAAGTTTTTTTTTTCATGGTTCTTACGGAAGAAGGATGCCAAGCCTGATCCAATCGCGAGGAACACAAAATCAAGTGACACCTGCGCGAGAGAAAGAACTCATGAGCTTTCACTGCTCTCGTCTGCTCACAGAACAAGGGGTGGGGCATCAAAACTCACGGAGGTAACTTTGTCGAGCATCTCTCGAGTGTCCGGGGATCCTCCGAAGCCCTGGATCAACCTCCCGAACAGAACGGTCATGAGAGGCAACGCGACCCCGTTCCCCACCGCCCCGACCGATCCCAGGGTCATCAGCATCAAGTCGGTGGAGTCGGCGAAGGAGAAAAGCTTGTAGAATGACACGCTGTACTTCTTATCGTCCTGCTTCTTGTCCTCCTTCCCGCCGGAGTCGCTCGATGTCGTCGGCCCGTTCGTCGCAGAGCTACCGTTCTCTGCAGGCCTCGCTGCGGCCTCCACGGCGCCGTTCTCGCCCCCGATCGCCATGTCTTTTACCGATAATCTGCAGCAAGGCGAGGAGGAATCGAAGAGGTCAGCTCGAGGATCACACATATGCCTGAGGAGTTTAAAGGGTTGAAATTAAAGGCAAAAAAAGAAACACAAGAGAATTTGATTACGGAGTGAATGAAAAGGAAATTAAAAGTGAAAAAAGAAATATAAGAAAATTTGATTACGGAGTTCGGTAAATTATCTATATTTCCGAATTTACTGCGATTGTTTTACTAAATAGAAGAAGGATTATAATTGTTAGACTCTCTTTTTCTTGACACATACATATGAAAATATATGAGGTTTTTGTAGGCTTCACAATAGTCTAATTTAGAAAGCCCTATTTTTAGCTAAAAATAATTGGTTCTGATGTTTCGACTAAGTCTATATCTTATTTTTAGTTAAAGACTGAGTCATAGATCTTATCAATCTCTCACTTGAAGACTGATTTTAATATGTCTTCACACTTGAATTTATGCAGCAGATCATTTTGGTCTGACTACTCTCGCAGACCAACTGAAGTTACGCACAACTTCAGTTTGTCAATAGTTACTGTCTTTGTCAACATATTTGCCGGATTCTTGCTTTCTTGAATTTTATTCAACATTAAAACCTCATCTTCTAATAAAGATTCGATGAAGTGATATCGAAGTCCAATATGCTTCGTCCTCGAGTGAAATGTTGAATTTTTTGCCAAGTGTATTGCACTCTGACTATCACTGTGCAGAACATTCTTCTCCTGTTTGAATCCCAGCTCAGTTAACAAACTTTGAAGCCATATCATTTCTTTACTTGCTTCGGTCACTACAATATATTCAGCCTCTGTAGTGGATAATGTGACAATTTTCTGCAACCGTGACATCCAACTAATAGCTGTATTTCCAACAGTAAATATATAACCAGTAGTGCTTTTCCAATGATCAATTTTACCTCCAAAGTCTGCATCTACATAGCCTTGTACTTTTAGTTCACCTTTACCAAAGTACAAACACTTCTCTGTGGTGCCTTGTAGATATCTCAAAATCCATTTTACTGCTTCCCAATGAGCTTTTCCTGGATTTGACATAAATCTGCTGACAACTCCCACTACATGGCCAATGTCTGGTCTTGTACAAGTCATAGCATACATCAAACTCCCAATAGCTGAGGCATAAGGGACTTTAGACATGAAAGCTCTCTCTTCCTCTGTCTGAGGGGACTGATCCTTGGACAAACGGAAGTGATTGGCCAAGGGTGTGCTTACTGGCTTGGCTTCACTCATGTTAAATTTCTGCAAAACACGATTAATGTACTCTGACTGAGATAACTGCAAAATACCTCTATGCTTATCTCTTGTGATTTGCATTCCAAGAATCTTCTTTGCTGGACTCAAGTCCTTTATGTCAAACTCCTTTGACATCTGTTGCTTCAGCCTTTTGATATCATCCATATCTGGACCTGCTACTAGCATATCATCCACATAAAGTAATAAAATGATATAGCTGGAGTTATACCTTTTGTAGTAGTAGCAGTGGTCAGCATTGCATTTCTGGAAATCTTCCTTGTGCATGAAACTGTCAAACTTCTTGTACCACTGTCTCGGGACTTGTTTCAGACCATACAAACTCTTCTTAAGTCTGCATACCATGTTCTCCTTCTCTTTTTCTGCGAAACCTTCTGGCTGTTGCATATATATTTCTTCATCCAAGTCTTCATGAAGAAATGCAGTCTTCACATCTAACTGTTCAAGATAAAGATCTTCATTGGCAACAATACTCAGCACTGTTCTGATGGTATTGAGCTTCACAACAGGTGAAAAAATATCAGTATAATCAACTCCTTCCTTTTGTTGAAATCCTTTGACAACTAATCGGGCTTTATATCTTTTAGAACCATCATGTTCATCTTTCATCCGGTACACCCATTTGTTATGAAATGCCGTCTTTCCCTTGGGTAACTCAGTTAGTTCCATGTCTGGTTAAAGTTCAAAGACCTTATCTCATCTTTCATTGCAAGCTCCCACTTACTAGCATCATCAGTCTGACAGGCTTCATCATAACATTCAGGCTCTCCTCCATCTGTCAACAATAAATAATTCATGTATTTTCTATTAGGTACAGGAATTCGAGAAGACCTTCTCAATATAGGAACTGGAGGAGGCTGTGGTATATCGGACTGTTGTGCACTGCTCTGACTAACAGGTTCTTCTGGTTGAGGACTTGCTATAGTCTTCTTTGTTATAGGACTGTCTGAGATATCATCTACAGCAAATACTGGCTCACTCTGCTCTGAGTCGCTGGCATCAGTCTTGTATCTGTCTTTATACATTACTTTTTCATTAAAGATCACATCTCTGCTGCGGATCACCTTTTTATTTTCATCATCCCAGATGCGATAGCCAAACTCATCCTCACCATAGCCGATAAAAGTGTATTTCTTAGATTTAGGATCAAGCTTGTTCCTGTCTTGATCATTAATATGAACATATGCAACACAACCAAAAATTTTAAGATGAGAAAGTTTAATTTCTTTACCACTCCATATCTCTTCTAGTATTCTATGTTCCAGTGGAACTGATGGACCTCGGTTGATCAAGTAAGCTGCTGTGTTAACTGCTTCTGCCCAGAACTGCTTCGGTAGACCTGACTGTATACGGATGCTTCTGGCTCTTTCTGTCAACGTTCGGTTCATACGCTCAGCTACACCATTCTGTTGAGGCGTACCCGGCACGGTTCTTTCCATTTTGATCCCGTGCTCATAGCAGAACTTCTTGAATCTGGTGTCTTCATATTCACCACCATTGTCAGATCTAAGTTTCTTAATCTTTAGACCTATCTCATTTTCAACCATAGCTTTTCAATTTCTAAAAATCTCAAATACTTCAGATTTTTGCTTTAGAAAATAAACTCATACCTTCCTGGAGTGATCATCAATAAAAGTCACAAAATAGTGCTTTCCACTAATGGATACAGTTGTTGTTGGTCCCCAAACATCAGAGTGAACAAGCTCCAACCTTTCTTTCTTTGGGGTTCTGCCACTTGTCTGAAAGCTGACTCTCTTCTGCTTTCCAAGTATGCAGTCTTCGCACATGTCTAACTCAACTGATTGTAGACCTAGAAGTTTTCCCTTTGAGTGCATAATCTTCATCCCTTTTTCACTCATGTGGCCAAGTCTCTGGTGCCACATGTTGGAATTGTTATTCTCTGCAGCAGCTGCAATTGAACAATGTTCTTCTGCTGTCATGTAGAGAGTATTATTCTTCTTTCCATGAGCGACCACCATTGCACATTTTGAAATCTTCCACCTGTCATTATAGAAGATAGTAGTGTAGCCTTCCCTGGCCAATTGCCCTACTGAGATTAAATTCTTTCTCAGATCGGGAATGTGTCTGACATCCTTCAGCTCCCAAATAGATCCTTTCAAATTGATTTTCACAGCACCTTTGTCAACAATATCACAAGGTTGATCATCACCAAGAAATACTTTTACAAGGTTTCCAGGAACATACCTCTCGAAGAATTCTTTCTTCGAAGTAGCGTGGAATGATGCTCCAGAGTCTAACACCCAAGACTCTTCCTTGCTCTCTAAAGAACATATTAATGCATCATCTCCTCCTGAGGCAAAAGTAGCATTTACCTCTGCATTCTGGTCTTGGTCCTTTGGTGCGCTCCTACACTGATTTCTGTAGTGTCCAGTCCTCCCGCAGTTCCAACACTCGATAGTTTTCGACCTCTGGAAATTATTGGGATTTCTGGATTTGGACCTCCTGTCCTTTGATCGACCTCGATAATTTGATTTGCCACGTCCTCTGGTTGAATTTCTTCCTCTTGTCTCTGCATATAATGCTGAGGTTGATGATTCACCCGACTCTCTCCGTCGAATCTCTTCACTGAGAACCAGATTACGGACATCATCAAATTTTAATTTGTTGCTTCCAGATGAACTACTCACGGCTGTGACTATAGCATTCCAGCTTTCTGGCAGTGAAGATAGAAGTATCAACGCTCGTACTTCTTCATCAAATTTGATACCAACTGAACTCAATTGAAGTATGATTGTATTGAGTTCATTGATATGCTGGGGTGCAGATGCGCCTTCCGCCATTCGCAAGTTGAACAACCGCCTCATCAGATGGACTTTGTTAGCGGCTGATGGCTCCTCATACATGCTAGAGAGAACTGTCATAAGACCCGCCGTGGTCTTTTCCTTTGCGATGTTGAAGGCAACGTTGCGGGATAACGTCAGTCGGATAACTCCAAGGGCTTGTCTGTCAAGAAGAGCCCAATCTTCATCTATCATGTCCTCTGGCTTCGTTTCAGAAAGGGGCTGATAAAGATTGTTCTGGTACAGATAGTCTTCGATCTGCATCTTCCAGAATCCGAAATCCGCACCATCGAATTTTTCAATTCTCACCCTTCCTTCGTCTGCCGCCATCGCTCCCACTCGAACTTGACTTGATCAGCCAACTTAGCTCTGATACCACTTGTTGAGAAAAATTACGCATAATTTTTCTAAAAGTCAGAACGAGAAGGAAATTAAAAACGAAAAAAGGAACACAAGAGAATTTGATTACGGAGTTCAGCAAATTGCCTACGTCTCCGGATCTGCTGCACAGATCATTTTACTAGATGGAAGAAGGATTACAATTATCAGACTCTCTTTTTCTTGACACATACATGTGAAAATAGATGAGGCTTTTGTAGGCTTCACAGTAGACTTTTCTCATCTTCTTTCTTTCTCTTTTATTTTTCTTAAAAAGAGAAGTGGAGTCCAACCAAAACTGACTTCTATTTTTAGCCAAGGAGTTAAAAAGAGGAAGGAAGATAAATTTCCGGAGGCAAATCGGATGGCGTGTTGGTGGCCGAGTTCGATCAGCGAGCGAGAGAGGTAAATGACGCCAAACTCGTGCGTCATATCCGGGCAGGGACGACTGAAGAATAAATATAACCAATGCAATTGATTAGGATATATATATATATATATATTGATTAATTCCGTCGTGTGTTCAACGCACAGCAAACGTGGAAGCGAGGAGTCCTCTTCGCTCGGCTGACTTCAGGATATCATCACCATGACGTCATAATTATTTTTTCAGAATACTGAATAATATATGTATTTTTTTTATAGAAAAAAAAGGTATGTTGAAGAGTTGCCGTCCGCGTTTGACCGGACAATTAGATCGGGCGGATTAGGGGTCTGAATATGATCCCCACTTTTCCACCTTGTTTTTTTCCCTCACTTTTCCAATTCAATGGAAAATTTATTGCTCGGATGGTGCAGGAGCGATGCATCATGCATGACCTAATTCTATTCAGTCTAGTTGCGTTTTTAACGGAGAAAAAAACATACTTTTTTAATGGCTTAATCATTATTATTTAGATAATAATAAAAATATTAAGTGTTAAGCTATTAATCAGAATAGATTTAAAATACTTTTGAAGTAGGAAGTAATTTTTTTTTTCAACTCGGATAATTGTTAAATTTAGCATCCACATTTGATGGGATAATATTTGATTAGAATATTATATATACATAAGAATGTGAATCGTAGAAATCATTCGATTATTTTACCGTTGATTTTGACATTTGATGATTGCGAGGGGTTGGTAGGTGTGAAGGGACTTTTGCACTCTTAATTAATCATGGATGGAGACCTTATATCCTTGGGTCAATTCACATATATACATATTTCCAACTAATATACTTGCCGTGTTCCGTCTCTTTTATTAATTTTTTAAGCCTCATTATGTCAATAATATAAAAAGAGAGATCACTGCATATTCAACTATATCAATAGTAAATATAGACAAGGACTGTAATCCATCAACTAAATATTACTAAATTTTTTAATATTTATTTATTATTAAGGATTTTTAAATTCAAATTTTATCTTTACCTACTCGAATAAGGAAAAAAAATCCTAAATAAGTTTGAAAAAAATAATATTCAGTATTTAACACTCTCTAAAAAAAATTATATATTATAAAATAAACACGTTAAAATCTATCCTATCAAATTACACTAATAATCAAAATTATAGAAAATAAGTGAGAAAAAAATTATTTTTATTTTAAATATCGATAAAATCATTAACTATGGTTGTCCATAGTCTAGAAACTGATTGCTTGACTATCCGATCACAAGAGCTCAATATTCTTTCTTGATTGAATTCTTGGTACTCTTTTATTACTTTTCTTAAGTAATTTATGACTATTTCTTTAATACTTTTATCCATCCTCCTCAACATTTTTATAATCTCTTTCTTTGTGGGATCACTGATTGTTATCTAAGTTGCGTATGTTATCTTATTGAATGTGCGGTATTGAAACATTTTAAGATGTTTTCAAACAATTCATGGTTTCTTCATTCCTGTAGAGATTACTCTGATATTACAGTTTTAACTTTCAATAATAATAACCAAAAATGGAATATGAGCCAACTAATGTAATACAAATATTACACTTTTTTTCCCTTACGGTGAAAATAATTTTAGTAGATCTTGAATATTTTATATTAAATATATTTTAAAATTAAAATAATAATAATAACATTTTAACCAAAATAAACATACATTTTCTAAAAAAATTTCTATATGACAAAATAAACATGTCAAAATCTATCCTATCAAATCACACTAATAATCAAAGTTCTACAAAACAAGTGAAAAAAAAATTATTTTTATTTTAAATATCAATAAAATCATTAACTATGATTGTCCATAGTCTAGAAATTGATTGCTTGACTATCCGATCACAAGCGCTCAATACTCTTTCTTGATTGAACTCTTGGTACTCTTCTATTATTTTTCTTAAGTAATTCATGAATATTTCTTTAATACTTTTATCTATCCTCCTTAGATTTTATATAGTCTCTTTCTTTGTGGGGTTACTGATTGTTATCTAAGTGGCATATATTACCTTATTGAATGTGCAGTGTTGAAACATTTTAAGATGTTTTCAAACAATTCATGGTTCCTTCATTCCTGTAGGGATTACTCTGATATTACAGTTTTAACTTTCAATAATAATAATAACCAAAAATAAAATATGAGCCAACTAATGTAATATAAATATTACACTTTTTTCGATAAAAATAATTTTAGTAGATCTTGAATATTTTATATAAAATATATTTTAAAATTAAAATAATAATAATAAAATTTTAATCAAAATAAACATACACTTTCTAAAAAAAATTCTATGTTACAAAATAAACACGTCAAAATCTACCCTATCAAATCACACTAATAATCAAAGTTCTACAAAAGAAGTGAAAAAAAAATGATATTTATTTTAAATATCGATAAAATCATTAACTATGGTTGTCCATAGTCTAGAAACTGATTGCTTGACTATCCGATCACAAGCGCTCAATATTCTTTCTTGATTGAACTCTTGGTACTCTTCTATTATTTTTCTTAAGTAATTCATGAATATTTCTTTAATACTTTTATCTATCCTCCTTAGATTTTATATAGTCTCTTTCTTTGTGAGGTTACTGATTGTAAACCCCGACTTTGTAGGTGGCTAAATTATAAATAAATAAATAATAATAATGATAGGTTAAAGAAAGTTTTTAGTTTGGGTTAGAACTAGGATGGTAGCATTAGGTTGATTTTTAAGTTAAAAAGGATGTGATTGTAATTTATTAAAATATTTAGGGACCTAGTTAAAATTTTAATTAAATTATGAAGGACTTAATTGTGATACTAGAGAAGTAGTGGATGAGAGTGTAAAATGTTGGATGCATATGACTCCCATGTGATCGAACTGGCCGAACCAGCTTACCCGAATCGGTCCGATGGAACCAAACCGGTCCATCTGAACCGGCTCCCACTACACCATTTCACTATTTCCCCAAATCACTCCTCCTCCTCCGCCTTCGCAGTTCGTCTCCTCTTCTCACCGCGAGCTCAGCGGCGAGCTCCTTCTCCTCGTCCATATCTTGGGAGCGGTCATTCGGCATTGCCTGCGGAAGACTCTCCATTGTCGAAGATTCTCCGCTCTCGGGTTGGGGGTCCGTTTCCTTGTTTTTAAGGTCAAGCCTCTCCTTAACTCCTATAAATAATTGTATAGGCCTATTGACTGGGATTAATGGGGATTTGTTTGCATTCGCTAGCTAGGTTTGGGATTGGGGATTTATTTGCATTCGCTATGTGTGGGATTTATTTCGCTGTGTTTATATTCTCGTTAATGCTGTTGTCGATTCAGTTTGTGGTGGATTTAATGCCGCTGTTGATTCAATTTGTGGCGGATTAATGCTGTGGATTCTTGCTAGATTTATGCGGCTGTTTCGGAATGACTTTAATGCTGCTATTGTGATGTCTGATGAAAGATTTATGCTGCTGTGAGCGGATTAATGCTGTGGATTCTTGCTTGATTTATGCGGCTGTTTCGGAATGACTTTAATGCTGCTATTGTGATGTCTGATGAAAGATTTATGCTGCTGTGAATTTGTGAAGATTAATGCTGCTGTTGTGATTAATGTGGCTGTTTTTGCATGTGTGGCGTGGTGCTTTCATGGTAGAGGATCTGATTTCGGTTTTATTTGCATACTGATTATTGAATACTAATTACTATTGAGTTTATTGAGTTCGGTGATATGGTGATATTTAATGTGCATGACTGGTCTGGTTTAGTATTTATTCGGTTTTTGTGGGTACAGATCTGTTGCTGCATTTTCATTACTGATTTGTGATGACTGCATTTGGAGATTTACTGCTCAGATCTGTGCTGCATTTTTATTACTGATTTGTGATGACTGCATTATGGAGATTTAATTGCATACTGATTTCCTTGTCGAGGAGGTGTTGTGTTGAGGTGTTAATTGCTAATCTGATTTAATCTGCTGCATTATGGAGTTTTAATATTGCTAATATGATGAGATTACCCTTCTTCTTCTATTTACTTAAAAGCATGTTATCATTACTAGGGCACTATTGCTTGGTTCCACCTCAATATCTATTAGATATGATAGCTAAATAATATTTAGGAGGTGATTAGTTAAAGCTCTAGATGACCCAGAATAATAATCCTATAAGGGAATGAGAATTTTGGTTGGTAGGACGTTAATTAAATAGAGGATGATACTTAATATTAGAAGGCATTCCTAAAGATAGTGATATTTGAATAGGTAGTCCGTTTCGAAACAATTAGACGACTTGAGCTATTGTACGGTGGATTCCGAAGAACGAACTACATTATCAGGTGCGTTGGTTCATCGTAATTAGGATCTATTCAAGCTAGATAATTACCTGCCGAGGTGTTCCTAGGAAGGTCCTGGATGCCTTGAACCCTTAAAATATTATGTTTGTTTAATAGGTGATATCATGCATGCTAGAATATAACTATTTCTATAGCACGAATTATATGCCATGTGTATGCTTGTTAACATGTTTTATCAAATCATTTTACATACCTGCTTTACTTTTCCCTATTACCATATGTTATGTTTGTTGCTTTATATTTATGGTTATTCAAATATATATTTGGATTATTTTCTTGCTTGTTATCTATTATGTGGACGCGATGAAAACTAGTAATATGTTTCAGTTACACCTATAGACTATTATGTTACACTCTAGGTTGACACATACATAGACATCAACAAGCATCACTTATAGATATGTGACATTGACATACTTATGTATGAAGATATTGACAATGTACCATACATGATTTCCTAAGTTATGGACACGAGCTTTAATGCTCATAAACCTATACCACTCGAAGATGTCGAAATCATCTTGGACATAAAGGGTGGAATAAGGTATGGATTGGCTTATTGCCAGAGAACTTGTGATACACTCACTATACCCGTACGTGTGTCGCCTAGTCGCCACCGTGATAGTCCTGACATGGCTAGTAAGGATGAAACTCAACCAAGGACCTAGCAACCATGTAGCCGAGGTTGTAGCATCCCAGCGACGGCTAGGATGCTCACCTCATGGCAGGCATCGCTGTTAGTGAATTGGGACGGTGACGCCTTCCGCATAGCTTTGGACAGTGGATCCTTGACCCTCACGGCTATAATTCCAGACGTTCTGCAGACAATCTGATGAGTAGTCCGGGATCCTGGGGTTATTATCGGCTAGCCGTGGCCGATGCATACACTTAGGTGCGGTGATCCTATGGTGTAGTACTACACGAGTTGCTCCATGGATTGTCTGGGAAAGACGCATGGAGTGACGGGCCACTAGGTCGCGGAGCTGGGGTAATTCGCCTAGTGGACCACTGGAGAGGGATCACGGTCACCCGACCTCTCCGCCAACATCAGTGTGACGAGCATAGATAGAGACATAGACAGAGTGGACACTGATGGGCTTATGGGAATCCCTGATCATGATATCCCTAAAGCATAGGCTGGCGGCCCGATGCACTTGACATAATGATAGTGATACCTTAGTTGACATGTACTAGAGATACTGTTAGTTGACATATACTAGAGATACTGTTAGTTGACATATACTAGAGATACTATTAGTTGACATATACTAGAGACACCGTTAGTTGACATATACTAGAGACACCGTTAGTTGACATATACTAGATACACAACTAGTTGACATATACTAGATACACGGTTGACATATCCTAGTAATAGAGATATCCTAGATGACACGTAGGAATACTTAGCAATTTACGTTATTAGTTAGATGTCGACGTTGTAGATGATATTATTTATCATAAATAATTATTAATGGACACTTAAGAAACCCAAAGGCATCCTAGTACTTCCCCATAGTACTTGATTTCCTGTTATGATTTCGAGCTGTAAATTCGCACTAGGCCGCAAGGTTGAGCACACCGTTTTTCCCGTGTGTGCAGGTGGGTTAGACGAGTTACCGAGGTGAAAGGAAGATGAGTCTTTCGATGAATCTATTTCATGTATTGATGTTATTATAACATTGTAGTAGGTCTATCGGGACTGTGTTAGAAAGTGTTGAGTAGATATTTTTAGTTATGTATTCCGCTGTGTAAATAACATGTATGGATTGTATGTATCACTATATGCCTTGTATGGGTCCGTAGGGGCTCATACGGCGATTGCCACGTGTCCGACAGTGGGGTCAGGGCGTGACACTGATTGTTATCTAAATGGCATATGTTACCTTATTGAATGTGCGGTGTTGAAACATTTTAAGATGTTTTCAAACAATTCATGATTCCTTCATTCCTCTAGGGATTACTCTGATATTACAGTTTTAACTTTCAATAATAATAATAATCAAAAATAAAATATGAGCCAACTAATGTAATATAAATATTACACTTTTTTTTCCCTTACGATAAAAATAATTTTAGTAGATCTTGAATATTTTATATAAAATATATTTTAAAATTAAAATAATAATAATAAAATTTTAACCAAAATAAACATACACTTTCTAAAAAAAATTCTATGTTACAAAATAAACACGTCAAAATATACCCTATCAAATCACACTAATAATCAAAGTTCTACAAAACAAGTGAAAAAAAATTTATATTTATTTTAAATATCGATAAAATCATTAACTATGGTTGTCCATAGTCTAGAAACTGATTGCTTGACTATCCGATCACAAGCGCTCAATACTCTTTCTTGATAGAACTCTTGGTACTCTTCTATTATTTTTCTTAAGTAATTCATGAATATTTCTTTAATACTTTTATCTATCCTCCTTAGATTTTATATAGTCTCTTTCTTTGTGGGGTCACTGACTGTTATCTAAGTGGCATATGTTCCTTATTGAATGTGCGGTGTTGAAATATTTTAAGATGTTTTCAAACAATTCATGGTTCATTCATTCCTGTAGGGATTACTCTGATATTGTTCCTTATTGAATGTGCGGTGTTGAAATATTTTAAGATGTTTTCAAACAATTCATGGTTCATTCATTCGTGTAGGGATTACTCTGATATTACAGCTTTAACTCTCAATAATAATAATAACCAAAAATAAAATATGAGCCAACTAATGTAATATAAATATTACACTTTTTTTCCCTTATGGTAAAAATAATTTTAGTAGATCTTGAATATTTTATATAAAATATATTTTAAAATTAAAATAATAATAATAAAATTTTAACCAAAATAAACATACACTTTCTAAAAAAAATTCTATGTTACAAAATAAACACGTCAAAATCTACCCTATCAAATCACGAGAAAAAAATTATTTTTATTTTAAATATCGATAAAATCATTAATTATGGTTGTCCATAGTCTAGAAACTAATTGCTTGACTATCCGATCACAAGCGCTCAATACTCTTTCTTAATTGAACTCTTAGTACTATTCTATTACTTTTCTTAAGTAATTCATGAATATTTCTTTAATATTTTATCCATCCTCCTTAGATTTTATAGTCTCTTTCTCTGTGGGGTCATTGATTGTTATCTAAGTGACATATGTTACCTTATTGAATCTAATTATATTCAGTATGGTATTTATATTATACAATAATGGACTCTAACCTACTCACATGATATTATTATATAATAATGGTGAGCTTTATGCTCCTTAGTTGGACATATTTTCAATATTTAATATCAGAGTGCAAGAAGATGTGTTTTTTAAAGAATACCGTGTGTACTAAACTCACGCCTCTAAGAGTATTACTATTTTTATACTTAAGATAATAAGATTTAATATTAGAGAATAACAAGATTAAAGTAGTCTTTTCACGCGAAGCTAATAAATATTTATTTATTATTGAGGATTTTTAAATTCAAATTTTATCTTCAGCTACTCGAAGAAGGAAAAAAAAAATCTTAAATAAGTTTGGAAAATAATGTTCAGTATGAAATCAGGCTGATGTCGTGCATCCGGATCAATTAGGCAGTGGAGATCCAAGATTTGAAAGCCAACATCCGATGGAAAGAAGAAAAAAAAATCCACACAACAGCCATCTCGCAAGCAGTACATAGAACATCTGCACCGGATCTTTCCCCTTTTCCTTTCTCAAGCACAGATTCAATACCAGCACTGCAGAACTCACATTTGAATTTTAGCATTCAGTCAATTTGACAGCAGCAGCAATGGTAACAATATATATCTGATAAGATTGGATGGTCGAAATTGAAGAACCTGACATCCCGAGCTCCATCGAAAACACAGAGGCCTATCTTGTTGCAGACCTTTCCAGGCCGTATCTGCAGGCAGCATGTCTCCTGTTAGGACAAGATCAAAACAATGGAAGGGAGAAGAGAGGCATCATAGCAAACCTGTGCTATTAGCAATTCAATTATCACGTTGCCGTATTCGCTAACGATTTCCTTACACTCCGTGCTGATAATGCCTTCAGCACCAATAGCATGATTGATTTGGGTTATGATAGTCTACAGAATACAGCCAAAGAAACTGATCACAAATAAAATGTTGTTGGTATTTTAGTTCAGCAACAACGTGTGAATATGACCAAACCAGACGTTTACTAGATCTTAAGAACTTGCCTAACTTAAAATCAGCGATCTCAATCAGAAATATCTCCAGTATCAGTTACTGATAACCAGTTCTAGTGATATATTTAAAATCAGCAAT
Organism: Thalia dealbata; assembly: GCA_030544415.1. Lineage (NCBI taxonomy): Eukaryota > Viridiplantae > Streptophyta > Magnoliopsida > Zingiberales > Marantaceae > Thalia > Thalia dealbata. The sequence goes on from CM060458.1 coordinate 18,604,943, forward strand.
CCTGGTTAGGGACTAGTCAACCAGCAGTCATGTTGAAAGAGATTTAGTGGCTCAATCTACTGTATAGGATCATATTATTTACCAATCCTATAAATCATAGATGATCAACAAAGATTCTAAACCAAACTGAACTAGCTAGTTAATCTTCCAAGGACATTTGAAAGTATGGGGACAGTAAATATGGTTGATACATCTGTCCCTAATCAAGAAGAAATTTAGCAATGTTGTTTAGGCTTTTTACAGTAGGTCAATGGGTTGTTCTGTTCAAGAATGTCATGAAGCTTATCTGAGTGAATGTCAAACTATATACAATAGGTGAGCCTATCTAGTTAGGTCTTTTTGTGATGCTAAAGAACATCATAGGTTATATCCATATTGTTCTAGTAGGAACTATTTGATCTAGTAAGAAATAATTTTGGGACACAATTTTGGACCCTGGGTCTTGAGAACCTCTGATAGGGAATTTGTGACATAAGGAAAGTGGGAAGAAGATTATGGGGTTGTGCAATGTTAGGTGGCTTTACGATGTCATAGGAAAGCAGATTCTCAAAGTGTAGTTAAAGCCTTAAGGATATCATAAATATCTAGAAAACAAGCTTGAATCACGGACACTAACTGAAGAGATAAGGAGTGATTGCAGCATCTGGAATATAACATGACTAATGCTCTTAAAGGTGATATTCTTGTCTTAGGTGTGTTGTAAAGTTAGGAATCTCACGTACCGTGGGACCAGCAAGCAACGATGTTCCAGAGTCCACAATAGCACTACAACCTCCAGAACATAAGCCTAGAAGAACAAAGGAGCATGGGAATCATTAAAAAGGAAGATGCTATAGGAGGCCATAGTAGTTGTTCGATGAAAGTGAAACATACCAGTGCTTGAGTTGCCAATAAGAAAATCGCCTATCACAAACTGGGAAAAGAAAAAGTGAAGACAGAGTGATTCAAGTGATTTGTCACAATAAAAGGAGGAGCTAGGAGCTAGGTATTATTATTATTTTTCACACAGAAAGTTTCAAACTTTATTTACCTGCCAGTATCCTTTACGAGTAATAGGAACATAAGTATGTCTGCCCTTAAAATGCTTAGGATCAACACCTCCAAACACAAGCTCCCCACCATTTTCATCATCAGCTTTCTTATTGAGCCAGAAAGAAAAGACACTTTTTTCAACAAGTCCCTGATCGAACATGCTTTGCCTGCAATAAGAAAAGCAGATATCTTAAATCATTGCAAACAATGCATTGTGCCAATCTCTTTGCACTTAAAGCAACATTATCAGAACCATTCTGAGATCATGCATGTGCATACCAGATGGGTGGAACATCACCAACAGATATTTCTGGGAAACCAAGGCCAACAATTCCATCGAACTTGGCCAGTAGGAATGTGAAGCCTGATTCTCTTGTTGCCTCGATGAAAATCTTAAAGATGATATGACACATTATTTCATCCAATTGGGAATTAAACATCAAACGATAAATGAAGGCAAGCAAAGGATAGTTGACCTACTTGGTCTTTAACAACTAGATCACCAACTCGTACATTGTCTTGGCTAAAGAAACCAGAAATCGTTCCAGAACCATAAGTTATTTTGCATGATTCTCCTGACATGGAAAGAAAAATTACCATTTGAAATTATTCATGTAAGAGGGAAAAAGAAATTAGAGGCTCTATCAACTACGCAGTCCTAAACAAACTGAATAAAAGTTTCATAAAGGTGCTGATCATAAAAAACCCATTCAGGGGACTGCGGTTGAAGTAAAAAAGAATAATCATATTAACTTTAGCACCATGTCATAAATAGAAGGTTTGGAAAAGGAACTGCAGTTACTTGTACTGGATAGATTAGCGACAATATACTAGTATGTGCTTAAAACTTTAATGTGTTAAATTGAAATGTAGCAGAATCGAAATTATACCATTCTTTTTGTAAGTGCTTGACTTGGATGCTTTGAATTTATGGTGAAAATAACAGGAAATCTGCAAAGCATTAATGACTTATTCGATAATTTACATTTGCATAAACAAGTTCATAGGTCAAAATAGACATATTAAGCTATGATGAGTGATTGTAAGAACTTACATACAGATAGCACTTTGATGATGGTATCCACACGTTGGAACTTCCTGTGTCAAAAATGACAGTGAAGTTCTGCGGAGGTGAGCCAATACCGATCTCACCAAAGTATTGAGCATCCATGTAATTCTTGAGGGATACTATGTCAATGACAGAATCTCCCAGATTGTGATAGACAGCATTGTTTTGATTGTCCATGCTCTCTTTTCTTGCAATTCCTGATGCATTCAGGGAATTAAGATTCAAGGGCTTCTTATTAAGTTTGAATCTCAGCAAACCATCAGACGAGGCATGAACTAATGAGCATGTCAAAACCCAGAAGAAAATACACCATAGAAGATGCTTCTTCCCCATTTTAAAGAAACCACCTGCGATAAACAAGAAAAAAGATAACAAATCTTGCATTATCAATAAACACAGATGAAATTTGTTCCAAATTAATATAAAGGATTGACAATAGAAAAAAAGTACAGCACATCATACCATATTGAGCAATTAATACTTAGGCCTTGTGTGGTTGGAACAGATTCCAATCCTAATTATTAAGTACAATTTATACTTAATCACTGGTGTTGGAATCCAAACAAGGCCAGAAGTTATACAGTACTTCAAAAGCAATAATAAGAAAAGGAAGGCTTTAAAAGATATGGTAGATCAGTCCCTATCAAGCGGCATTTACACATCTGACAAGAACTAGTATAGAACAATTATCTCAAGTGCTGAGGTGGTGCCAGTGAAGCTGCTGCTGCAGCAGACCTTCGATGAAGACCGTTCTATTTCCGTTGCCGCCGCGGCATTCTTGCATACGGTTATGGGTTGGTTTGCCACTTCCTCTGTTTTGGGTGTTGGGATTGCAATCTGTGGGGTTTCTGGATCGAATTCATGGAGAGGAGTTGTTCTGAGGTTGCTCATTCTGAGAACCTTGCTGCCGCATTCGTCATCGTCGCTGGACTCAGAAGAGGAGGAGGAGTCCATGGCTGCGCAGCCCTTCCTTTTTGAAGCCTTCTTGGCTACCTTCTTCTTTTTCCTCCTCTCCCTCTCTTGAGCTCTGAGCCGATTCAGTTCTGCCATCAGAAGCTCTCCCGCCTTCTGATATCCAAACACCAACATACAAACTCAAACCGTAAGCCAATTCGCAAATTCCAAACATATATATATAAATTATTCTAAAAGACCCACCGTTATCTCCTTCCTCTTGCCATCTCCGGCTAACCCATCGAGATCCTCGGAGAGCCGTTTCAACAATTTCGCCCTCTTCTTCTCCTCCTTGCTCCTTCCCCCACCGCATCTCACCGGCAGAGTGTAGAACTTGAGGTATTCAGCATCGGAGAACGACGCCGATAACCCCCGGAGCCGAGCGGAAGCCCTCGTGGTGCTGACGAACGCCACCACCGTCGAGGGGGGCGAGGGGGTGCCGACAGCGGTTGAATCGGGAAGGGGTAGAAGTCCGGAGACTGCCGGGTTGCTACGGAGGACGAAGCCGGAGATCTCCATCCCTGGAGCTTCGATTTGATTTGGGTTTCCCTTGAGAGGAAGAAGAAGAAGAAGGAATGATTCGTTTCCTGGGGCGGTGGGCGGTTGAACTGAAGACTTGCCCAATAAACTTAACGGGAATAACTAAGTTTTATAACTGTAAAATTACATCAACATTATATATATTATATTTGTAATCTTATCACGTGGCAACAAAAACTTTAGTGCCTCAGAATTGTGAGTCAAAACAAGAAGTCTAAAAAATAGGAAAAAAAAGAGAGACTTTTTTAAGAGGCAACGGTGGAATGCAGAGCAACCAGGGAGGCGTACGCCCCGTCCTTGATCTTGATCAGGGCCTCGTGCTTCCCCTTCTCCACGATCACTCCGTTCTTGACGACGGCGATCAGGTCGGCGTTTCTTATGGTCGACAGCCGGTGGGCGACGACCACCGTCGTCCGTTTGACCATCACGCGGTCCAGCGCGTCCTGCACGACCCTCTCCGACTCGGCGTCGAGCGCGCTCGTCGCCTCGTCCAGCAGCAGGATCTTCGGCTCCTTCACTATCGCCCGGGCGATCGCCACCCGCTGCTTCTGCCCGCCGGACAGCTGCACTCCTCGCTCTCCGACGAACGTCTCATAACCCTGAGAAGAAGCACAAGCACACGAATTTAACTCTTACGGTTCCTCTTTAACCCAGAGAGCTTAATCGGATGAGGAGACGAACCTTCTGAAGGCCGCTGATGAACTTGTGGGCGTTCGCCAACTCGGCGGCCGCTACGATCTCAGCTTCGGTCGCCGTCCCCTCCTTCCCGTAAGCAATGTTGGCGCGGATCGAATCGTTGAACAGAGCTGGTTCTTGGCTCACCAGGCCCATCTGCTGCCGCAGCCATCTCAGCTGCAATCTTCTTATTTCGACCCCGTCGATGAATATCTCGCCGGAGTCGGGATTGTAGAATCTCTGCAGCAACGAGATCACCGTCGACTTCCCGCTGCCGCTCTCTCCGACAAGTGCAACAGTCTGAAGAGGAAAGGATAAATCTGCGTTAATTACAGTTGCATGACAATTCAATACAAGATGCAGAGATCAAGCTGTTTTCTGGGTTACCTTTCCGGAGTGAATCGTCAAGCTGAGGTCCTGAAAGATTTGGATGTCTGGCCGCGTAGGGTATCTGAAGCTGACGTGCTTCAACTCGATGGAGCCTTTCAGTCTCTCTAAGGTCTGCCCGGAATCATCGCTGGGATCGATTTTAGATTTCCGGTCCAAGACTGAAAATATCGAAGCGGTAGAAGATTTCGCCTTTGTAGAATCCGGTGCGAAAGAACTCGACTGAGAGATCCCAACTGCTGCCATTGAAAGAGCAAAGAAGACCTTCCAGGAGGAAAATGAAGAGCAGAGGTGTTAGAGGATTGTGTGAAATAGAAGCGCAGGTTCAAGGTTCTTGAAGTTGCATACCCGGAATACTTTGTCAAAGGTAGTCTTCCCGCTGTCAACCAGCCGTGCTCCGGCATAAAAGCTGGTTGCATAAACTGCAAACAACAAGAACATAGAAAACCCAAATCCAGCACCGCTGATGATTCCTTGCCTGATTCCCTTCTGCGTAGGGCCTTCACATTTCTGCTTGTAGATTTCCATCACCTTTTCCTCAGCCGAGAATGAAGCTACCGTTCTGATGCTCCCCACGGCATCATTTGCAACTTGGCTCGCTTCCTCGTACATTACCTATAGGAATTTAAAAGCAAACTTGTCAGAAGCTGGATCAAACACCTCAGATATGAAGAAGAAATCACATGCATTGGGAAGTCATCGTATACCTTGGCATCCTTGCTGAATCCCTTCATAAACTTCATCTGAATGAATCCATTTAGACCTAGGAGAGGCACCAAACCAAGGACTATAAGAGAGAGCTGCCAGTTTGCAATGAAAGCGATGAGCAAGCCTGCGATCAACGTGGTTAGGTTCTCAACGAGCAACCCAAGTGCATCTCCAACGATGCTCCTCACTGTAGCTGCATCGGATGATAGTCTTGCCCCTACTGCTCCACTTGAGTTTCCAGGCCTGTCGAACCATTCAATCTCCATGTTAACCACCTTCTCAAATGTCATCAGCCTGATCCTCCGGATCAACCTCGATCCGGCCACACCGAAGAAGTATGATCTCGCTGGCAGGGCTAAGAAGCACGCCCCAGCAAATGCCAGGAACATCAGTGACCAAAAGTTAGCATCCTTTTTAAGCTTATGTGGTGTTGGCTCATAGAAGGCCTTGATCACACTTGACAGAAGTAATCCGAATATGGGAAATGTGATCCCATTAACAATGGCAGCGATGGAGCCAAGGATCAAAACCGGGATCTCTGGCTTATTAAGAGCAGCTAGACGGCGAAGTGGAACTTCCTTCGAATCTTCATCAGGAGTGTTTTCAGGATCTTCATTATATGCTCCATCTTGGAAATCCATTGACACATGAAAGCCATGCAAAACTTGGAATGAGTGGCTGCCGCTGCGCCTTCCCGATGATCCACGGCTAATTGAACGGTGCAAGGACCTCTTCTTGCTCAAGGACTGTGATGAACTGTTATTCCGGGCATCAGCTTTCTCTGAATCATGCCCTTGATTTGCATCTCGGTTCACTTCCTGCAGCCGTATCAGTTGGCTATAAGCTCCCTCTGGATCCTTTAGAAGCTCTGTATGCGAACCTGGAAACAAAAAACAAGCATACGCAGTTAGCGTTTTATACAAGTAGACAAAGTTGACTTCTGCAGTATGAGTTGATCTACCTTGTTCGACTATTGACCCTCGATGGATTACAGCGATGGTGTTGGCATTCCTGATAGTACTCAATCTATGAGCAACAATAACAGTAGTCCGGTTTGTCATGATTCTATCAAGCGCCTCCTGCACAATTCGTTCAGACTCTGCATCGAGCGCGCTTGTCGCCTCATCCAGAAGTAAAATACGAGGATTCTTCAGAATCGCCCTGGCAATGGCAACTCTTTGTTTCTGACCACCTGATAGCTGCGTTCCATGATCCCCGACCATCGTGTCAAGACCCTGAATGCAGTACGTTTTACAAAGAGAGGTTATTCGATCGAAAATTATTCACCTATGTGAAAAGGAAGCTGTTCTTCAAGAGAGAACTATCTGGTATTTACCTTCGGCAGCTTGTCTATGAACTTGGCTGCATTAGCGAGCTCTGCAGCAGCTCTGATCTCTTCCATTGTTGCGTTCTCCTTTCCGTACGCTATGTTGTCTCTAATGCTGGTAGCAAACAGAACAGGTTCCTGACTCACAAGGCCAATTTTTCCTCTAATCCATCTGAGTTGGAACTCCTTCAGGTTTATGCCGTCGATGAGAACTTCTCCAATCTGAGGGTCATAAAACCTCTCGATCAAACTTACGACCGTCGACTTCCCACTCCCACTCTGGCCGACCAACGCCACGGTTGTTCCTTGCTGAATGGCCAAAGAAAACCCACGAAATATCTGCTCATCTGGTCTCGCTGGATAACTGAAATGAATATTCCTAAACTCTATCTCCCCCTGAATGTCATCGAGTTTTTTCCCCTTGTCGTCGTATGCATCGATGTCCGGCTTTCGGTTGATCGTCTCAAACATCTTGTAGGCGGCAGCTTGCCCCGCTGCAAATGATTTCATGCACGGTGCTACCTGGCCTAATGAGCTGCAGAACAATAACAGAACAGTCTACTTCAAAAGATTGCGCATATTGGTCGTATAGTTCGTAATCAGAGAATGATCCACCGTATCAACTTACAAGGAGCCGGTGAGGATCGCAAATATGACATTGATGATCTTGCCGCCAGTGTAACCTTTCTCAAGAATCAATTTTGCACCGTACCAGACTCCCAAAGAGTATCCAGCGAACATGAAGAACAAGACCGTACCAAGACCCAATCCAGACACCAATCCTTCCTGAACACTTGCTTTGTATGCGTTCACCAGTTTGCTCTCGTACTTCTTTACTGCTGCCTTTTCTCCAGTGAAAGAGGCAACCTGCACGTGGATGGATTCATCAAGAGATTGTCTTTGGGGACAAGACGCGGAGAGTTCCTCAGCGGCTTTAGCATTTTGGATAAGAGCGGAGACTCACAGTGCGGATCGAACCGATCGTCTGCTCAGCTACAGTCGCAGCTTCTCCGTAGGCAACCTGGCCTCGCGAAGCCATCTTGGCCACGATGGTGGCCATGACTCCTCCAGCCACCACCAGGGCAGGGATGATGGTCAGCATGACAAGGGTGAGAAGCCACCCCTGAACAAATGCCACGACAAATCCCCCAAAGAATGTTGAGAATAGCTGGATGAACTTACCGACCTGTTAAGAATCATCCGTAAACAAGTTAAGAAAAAGGAAGGACAGGCATCAATTCGTCGCACGTTCGAGGAAACAAAACGAAGAGAAACATGCAGAGAAAAAAGTACCTTCTCTCCCATGGCATCCTGAATAAAAACGGTGTCTCCAGACATCCTCTCGATGACCTCGCCGGTATTAGTTTCCTTGTCAAAAAATGCTATTTCTTGCCTCAGGATCGTCTTCAGGTACAGATTTCTTATTCGCGAAGACTGCCTTTCCCCGGTCGACATCCAGCAAGCAACCTCTGAGAGAAATCATCGTAGGATTAGAACTACTAAAGCGGCATACTCTCTACACATGTTCATCGTAGCTCAAGTTTTTTTTTTCATGGTTCTTACGGAAGAAGGATGCCAAGCCTGATCCAATCGCGAGGAACACAAAATCAAGTGACACCTGCGCGAGAGAAAGAACTCATGAGCTTTCACTGCTCTCGTCTGCTCACAGAACAAGGGGTGGGGCATCAAAACTCACGGAGGTAACTTTGTCGAGCATCTCTCGAGCGTCCGGGGATCCTCCGAAGCCCTGGATCAACCTCCCGAACAGAACGGTCATGAGAGGCAACGCGACCCCGTTCCCCACCGCCCCGACCGATCCCAGGGTCATCAGCATCAAGTCGGTGGAGTCGGCGAAGGAGAAAAGCTTGTAGAATGACACGCTGTACTTCTTATCGTCCTGCTTCTTGTCCTCCTTCCCGCCGGAGTCGCTCGACGTCGTCGGCCCGTTCGTCGCAGAGCTACCGTTCTCTGCAGGCCTCGCTGCGGCCTCCACGGCGCCGTTCTCGCCCCCGATCGCCATGTCTTTTACCGATAACCTGCAGCAAGGCGAGGAGAAATCGAAGAGGTCAGCTCGAGGATCCTACATATCCCTGAAACAAACGCAAGCTAAGCAGGAGTTTGAAGGGTGGAGCTGAAGGAAACCTTGCCCCCCCGAGCAAATGGGAAAGTGAGGGTTCTGGGGGATGGAAGTGGAACCTGCTGATCACACAGGAAGCCTGATGCTGCTTCTCCCTTCAAATACTGATCACTTCCCTCGAGTGACCCTGGGTTGGTGGGGGATGAACCAGTGAGGAACTTTCCATCGTATTAATCCACGGTAACTAAAATCTCTGCTACGTAAACCGGTCGACCGTCTCACCTCAAGATCATAATTCCGGCTTCCAAATTTAACAGTCATACGGATCGTATGATCCATACCTTTCCTTTTTCTTTCTATTCACTTTTTTGTTATTTGTTTCTCCTGAGTGGAGTTCGGCTAAACTCCACATGCAAACCATCCTCCATTAACTTTTCGTAGGTTCTTTCTTTCTCTTTTTTTTTTCTTAAAAAGAGAAGTGGAGTCCAACCAAAACTGACTTCTCCACTGGGAGAATATTTTTAGCCAAGGAGTTAAAAAGAGGAAGGAAGATAAATGTCCGGAGGCAAATCGGATGGCGTGTTGGCGCCTTGGCGGCCGAGTTCGATCAGTAAATGACGCCAAACTCGTGCGTCATATCAGGGCAGGGACGCCTGAAGAATAAATATAACCAATGCAATTGATTAGGATATATATATATATATATATATATTGATATGTCGGTTGATTAATTCCGTCATGTGTTCAACGCACAGCAAACGTGGAAGCGAGGAGTCCTCTTCGCTCGGCTGACTTCAGGATATCATCACCACGACGTCATAATTATTTTTTCGGGTCATCAGCAGAATACTAAATAATATATGTTTTTTTTTATAGAAAAAAAAGGTAGGTTGAAGAGTTGCCGTCCGCGTTTGACCGGACAATTAGATCGGGCGGACCAAAAACGTCGGAGATGAAGGCGGGACCGTCGATTTATTCCTCCAGGGTCACATTTGGCTGCGCCGCGGATAAATTTAACTTTTCGCCGAACTAATTAAAGAAGGAAGATAAATATTATAAATTTTAAATAAGAGAAAATTACTGTAATATTAAAATTTAAGAAGGAAGGTCCGCATAATTACCGATGAATAAAATGGAGGTAGATGTAATTATCACAACTATAAAAATATATTATCGTTCTAAATTAAATGATTATCTTGATAAAAATTAATTTCTATATATTAGTTATCCATTTTTAAAAAAAGGCCGACTTATTTATTTACTTTTTGTTAATTATAAAATTGCAGTAGCCCCCAACACAAACATACATGATGACCGATGATGCAGCATAATGAGCAGAAACATTGTTTGACTAGAAAATAATCAAGTAGGTGGTGGGCTGGTGGAGGAATTGTCTGAATGCGGAGTCGATTAGTTTTCTCCTTCCACCAACCCCCGGAAGATGCTGAGCGGCCGATCCAAGTAGTTTAGTGGATTAGGGGTCTGAATATGATCCCCACTTTTCCACCTTGTTTTTTTTTCCTCACTTTTCCAATTCCATGGAAAAATTATTGCTCGGATGGTGCAGGAGCGATGCATCATGCATGACCTAATTCTATTTAGTCTAGTTGCATTTTTAACGGAGAAAAAAACATACTTTTTGAATGGCTTAATCATTATTATTTAGATAATAATAAAAATATTAAGTGTTAAGCTATTAATCAGAATAGATTTAAAATACTTTTGAAGTAGGAAGTAATTTTTTTTTTTAAACTCGGAGAATTGTTAAATTTAGCATCCACATTTGATGGGATAATATTTGATTAGAATATTATATATACATAAGAATGTGAATCGTAGAAATCATTCGATTATTTTACCGTTGATTCTGACATTTGATGATTGCGAGGGGTTGGTAGGTGTGAAGGGACTTTTGCACTCTTAATTAATCATGGATGGAGACCTTATATCTTTGGGTCAATTCACATATATACATATTTCCAACTAATATACTTGCCGTGTTCCGTCTCTTTTATTAATTTTTTAAGCCTCATTATGTCAATAATATAAAAAGAGAGATCACTGCATATTCAACTATATCAATAGTAAATATAGACAAGGACTGTAATCCATCAACTAAATATTACTAAATTTTTTAATATTTATTTATTATTAAGGATTTTTAAATTCAAATTTTATCTTTACCTACTCGAATAAGGAAAAAAAATCCTAAATAAGTTTGAAAAAAATAATGTTCAGTATTTAACACTTTCTAAAAAAAATTATATATTATAAAATAAATACGTTAAAATCTATCCTATCAAATTACACTAATAATCAAAATTATAGAAAATAAGTGAGAAAAAAATTATTTTTATTTTAAATATCGATAAAATCATTAACTATGGTTGTCCATAGTCTAGAAACTGATTGCTTGACTATCCGATCACAAGAGCTCAATATTCTTTCTTGATTGAATTCTTGGTACTCTTTTATTATTTTTCTTAAGTAATTTATGACTATTTCTTTAATACTTTTATCCATCCTCCTTAGATTTTATACAATCTTTTTTTTAGGATCACTGATTGTTATCTAAGTGGCATATGTTACATTATTAAATCTAATTATATTCAGTGTGGTATTTATGTTATGCAATAATGGACTCTAACCTACTCACATGATATTATTATATAATAATAGTGAGCTTTATGCTTTCTAGTTGGATATATTTTTAATATTTAATATCAGAGTACAAAAAGATGTATTTAAAAAAAAAATACTGTGCATACTAAATACTAAACTCACGCCTCTAAGAGTATTACTATTTTTTAACCTAAAATAATAAGATTTAATATTAGAGAGTAACAAGATTAGAGTAGTCTTTTCACGTGAAGCTAATAAATATTTATTTATTATTGAGGATTTTTAAATTTAAATTTTATCTTCAGCTACTCGGAGAAGGAAAAAAAATCCTAAATAAGTTTGGAAAATAATGTTCAGTATGAAATCAGGCTGACGTCGTGCATCCGGATCAATTAGGCAGCGGAGATCCAAGATTCGAACGCCAACATCCGATGGAAAGAAAAAAGAAATCCTCGTAAAGTTAGGAGTCAGGATGCATGAATTGGAGTTAAATGCAGGCGATCGACTTCTCTTCCTCATCTTTTTTTTCTCTTAAAGCTCCCCCCACCTTTTATATTTTTTATATTAAAATAATTAGTTGTTATTAGCTGATGGGTATTTGTCTTAAAAATAAATTATACATTAAAAGTTGTTTTAATTAATTAATTTTTGTACGTCGATCCAATTTAATTTAATGGAGTTGATCTGGTGGGTTGGCGGACCAAATCCAGTATATTATGTTATATTATACAATAAAAATATATTATATTTAGGTTCTTAAATAATAAAAAGAGGATAATGACGCGACGTATGCTTTTATTTAATGAGGATATTTATTAGATTCTTAATATTCAACTGTAAATATTATTAATAGTTAAAGAAAAATGTTTTGAAATTCTTCAAAAAAAAAAAATTTATACTAAGCAGATGAGTGGTCAAAATCTGCTCATCAAAGTCAACGCTAGGATTTTTATATGATTACTGCGGCATGCATTTGGGAAGAAATTTTAGGTGCTGCTCCTCCACGGTTGGTGTCGTTGGTCAAAGTTCACCTGCATGACATCTGAGTAGGTGAAACTCTGTCTCTGCCCAATTTGGCACTCACTCAGCATCGATTGAGACTTGGAACGACCAACCAATGTCTCTTTTTTTTTTCTTTTTTTTCAAAGGGATGCTTTTGTCGTGTACTGAATGTGCGGTGTAATTTATGGTTTCTTCCTTCCCGGAGGGATTACTCTAATATTACAACTTTAACTTTTAATAATAATAATAACCAAACTTTTTTTTCCCTTACGGTAAAAATAAATTTAATAGATATTGAATATTTTATATAAAATATATTTTTAAATTATAATAATAATAAAAAAATTTAACCAAAATAAACATACACTTTTTTAAAAAAATTCTATATTACAAAATAAACACGTCAAAATCTACCCTATCAGATCACACTAATAATCAAGAAAAAATTATTTTTATTTTAAATATTGATAAAATTATTAACTTTGGTTGTTCATAGTCTAGAAACTGGTTGCTTTGACTATCCGATCACAAGCGCTCAACACTCTTTCTTGATTGAACTTTTTGTACTCTTCTACCACTTTTCTTAAGTAATTTATGAATATTTCTTTAATATTTTTATCTATTATCCTTAGATTTTATATAGTCTTTTTCTTTGTGGGGTAACTGATTGTTATTTAAGTGACATATGTTACTTTATTGAATCTAATTATATTCAATATGATATTTATGTTATACAATAATGGACTCTAACCTACTCACGTGATATTATTATATAATAATAGTGAGCTTTATGTGTCACACCCCGACCCGCAGGACGATACGTGGCAACCGTCGTATGAGCTCGACAGACCCATACAAGGCATCAAGTGATACATATCATTCATATACGTCGTTTATGCAGCGGAATATACAATTAAATTATCTAACTCAAAATTTCTAACACAGTCCCGATAAACCTACTACAATTCTAGGAAAAAGACAACGATAAATAAAAATATAGACCCGTCGACGGACTCATCTTCATCGAATAACTCGGGCAGTCATCTAACACACCTGCACACACGGGGAAAAGTGGTGTGCTCAGCCTTGCGGCCTAGTGCGAAATTACGGCTCTATCAAATAAAGAAATCAAAGGCTAGGAGGAGTATTCTAGGATGTCTTTGGTGATTAATAATCATCTTTCATGTCATATAATTTAAACAATTCATATTGAGATAGACAGCATAAATAAATAAATAAATAAAGGTGTACATGCCACTAGATGTCACCTAAGTTAAGTCTAGTGTCAACGTCAACAGTCTGTCCCCATTTGATTTGTGTAAATCAATTTATGGGGAGCAACAAACATCATAAATACAATACCGATGTATAATTCACTAGATGTCACCTACGTTATATCTAGTATCCACGTCAACAGTCTGTCACCTACATCGTGATGAGACTTTAAGGTTTCATAAACTCGGGCTGCCAGCCTACGCTTAATGACTACCCGGGTCGGGGGTATCAATAAGCCCATCAGTGCCTTTCTGTCTCAGTCTCTACCTATGCCCACTGCACTGATGTTGGCAGAGAGGACGGATGACCCAGAGTCCCTCTCCAGTTGTTTCACTAGTCGCTAACCATGCCTCTCCTAGCGAAATCGTCGTGCCCTTACATCCTCCCCAGATTCCGTAGGGGCCACGATACCCATGTAGTACTACACACTGCCCGTAGAGAGGGTCACCTCTCTTAAATCTCATCAGCCACGGCTAGCCGGAATAACCACCCTAGGATCTGGACTACTCATCCGATCGTCTGCAGACGTCAAGGGTGATAGTCGTGCGGTCTACGGATCCACTGTCCAAGGCGTTGCATGTGGAATCACCTTCGCAGTCCAGTAGCAGTCGACGTCTATCGAGATTGGCGCACATCCGCACAATGGGCTGTGGCAACTTCGACTCCATCGGTGCCACGTCCATGGTAGGACTCATCCTTGCTAATCATCTCAGGACTATCACGAGGCCGCCTACAACGACACTCGTGCGGGTGAAGATTTCGGATAAGGACTTGCTCCATATTTCCAGTCTAATATGATCATGGAGTGTGTACAGTCCTTTATCCTACCAGCTCCCCGTATATAAGCTATGCATAACCTCGAGAGTGGCGCTCCCAGTATCTAAGCTATGCATCAACCTCGGGAGTGGCGCCTAACAGGACGTCACCGTTTCGACCATCGTCGGTACGCGACGGTCAACCGGGGCATATGGAAAAAGGCCCCTTTTTCTCTAAGTGGCGGTGATGTCGCCAAAGGTTCTAACATGTCGCATGTATTATCTATGTCCACATGATAGTTATTTAACACAAGCATAGAAAACAATACAACATGCAGGACATGAATGTAGAACATGTTAGATAAAATAAACTACACTAACATGCATACAATTCAAATCTTATCAAGCATTATGGTTTATCATATTTAAGACATCCAAGAGTTGTTCCTAAGAAAACCCCAGCGGGAATTCCCTAGCTTGAATAAATCCTACCATCGGAGAACCAACGCACCTGACTTGGTGGTTTACTCCTCGGAATCAACTTAAGGTCTGCCTCGATCCACATGCCGTCATTTACGCATTTTTATATTTTCCTGTCAATTATTCAACGAATTTTAATTCTCAATCTAGAAATAATTTCTCAAATCTATCTTCACCACTACTCTTAGAATGATCTCTAGAATCACCCCAATTTTTTCCCCAAGTCCGCCGGAAAATTTCTCCGGCGGTCGTCGGAAAGTTCGCCGGAACCCTCGCCGGCGAAGTTCTTCGATCAGCACCAATATTGGTACCAATCGAAAGCTCTCTTCATGAGGATTCCAAAAATCATATTTGCCCCAATTTTTATAGCTCATACGCGATCAATTTCACCGATTAAAATTTTTGGGCGAAATCCTAAAGTTAGGGTTTTTAGCTCGCCGGCGGCCAACCGGCGGCCAATAGCCCTCAACTCCGGTACTAATGGATAGCTCTCGTTAAGGAGAATCCATAGGTACAAGTTTGCAAGGTTTCACGGTCGAAATGGCCGGTAATCGCCGGAGCAAGCTCCGGCGATCGAAACCCTCGCCGCCGACGCCTCTCACTTGATTTCTCCCTCATCTCTACACCAAATTTGGGCATCTTGGTATCAAAATGAAGATGAGGTCGAGATCTACCTGTGGCTAAAATTTGGGAGCCTAATTCGTTGTGGTTTCACCGGAGCATTGTCGGAAAAAATCGGTCGCCGTCGCCGTCGCCGCTGCGGAGGAGGAGAGAGAAGGAGAGAGAGGAAGAGGGAGGAGCTCGCGCGCGCTCCGCGGGAAGAAAAGAAAATAATTTTTTTAATTAGTTAATTAAAATCTTAAATCTTAATTGTACAATTGACTAATCAAACGACGTCTAAATTACGATCCGTCTGCACCGTTGGATTCCTTATCAAAAATACTAAGTGATGGTATAATTTTCACATCAAAATCTCATACTTCAAAAATTCATATGATTTTACAATTAAATCTTTTAAAGAATTTCTTTTACGATTAAACCCTCCAAATATTAAAATTACTCTATTACCCTTATTTAAAAATCACGGGTCTCATATTATGCTTCTTAGTTGGATATATTTTTAATATTTAATATCAGAGTGTGAGAATATATATTTTTAAAAGAATACCGTGCATACTAAACTCACGCCTGTAAGAGTATTATTATTTTTTAACCTAAGATAATAAGATTTAATATTAGAGAGTAACAAGATTAAAGTAGTCTTTTCACGCCAAGCTAATAATGCCACATTGAGGTACCCAGCTGGAGCTGAATGGCTAAAGCCTGTCTCAGGCCCAATCATTATTGGGCTATGAAGATCTAACAATGCTGAGTTTGATAATAATAATAAAAATCATAATTGTCCTTTTGCAGTTCTTGAGCCCCTCCATCTCATGATGCTCGCAGCATATTATAAAAATTTCTTAGTAGGATGTAAATCAATCGTCGATATAATATCCTGTACGTATCTTGCTATCTACCCGTTCAATTTTATATTTGATATGAAAACAAATTATTATATATGCCGTGATACAAATCAATCTATTTGCTACGTTCTTCTTATTTAAATATAAATTTATTATTATACTATATATATACGGATTGGCTTTTTTCAAATTATTCAGTTCACTCGGTTTAAGATCAATTTTTAATCCTAATAAATGCCTAAAGTATCAACTGGAATTGATCGTACAAATTAAAAAAAACATAATGTCTATATTTATAATAAAATAACATTCTGTTGAAATATAATCTCAACAAAATTTACATCTATAATTAAACTAATTTTTAATTAAATAAATATTGCTCTATACCAAAGATGCCCTCACATTAACAAAAATAATTAAATGCATGATCATAATTCTACTTGTTTTATTTTATTTCATACTCCTCGCATAAATGCATCTACCTTGTTGGAATTAAGAGCATCGACACAGTAGCTATTTATATATATGTATATTTAATGAAGTCATGTAGCCAGGTTGATAGAAAAAGTCTCTATTAATATTTAATATATTTTGCTCCATGCTAACAATACAACTTCGAATTTAACTGAAAGCATATTTTCAACCGCTCGACTGATCTAATGGTGAGCAAATTGGGCCGTGACTGTAGCGCGATGGGTCGGACACGGACAAGGCATGCTTTTTACTTAGGCTCACTTACGTACCTAAATTGATCATACAATTATATGTGTTTAAAATTGATGGGTGCGACGGCGACCTCTCTCCCTCCTCCTCCTCCTCCTCCTTCCCGGAAGGAGGAAAACGATTCCGGGGAATCGGAAGCAGCGCAGCAATCTCCACGTCGCATGCGTGCTGAAGTTTTTACTGTTTAATTATTAAATGATGGACGGCGACGTCGTCTGATCTCTCGACCAAGTTCTTCCTCTAATTAAATTATATAAATCCTTCCATCGTACCCTCAATTATTCCTCCCACCACCATCGACGACGACTCCTCTTAGCTTCCGGATTATCTTCAACATATATTATTTTTATCAATTAATTATCACGTGTGACATCATCACCTGTGGCTGCCACGTGGCCGTACATCGCACTCTGCCACCGTGGCCCTCTCGCACGTATACTTTTTCTTCCGAGTGTTCTGCCGTGTTATCCAACTTAAGCTAATAATTTACTAAAGCAACGTGATTTTTACATGCCACGTCAAGAAATAAAGCACTCGTCCAACCCGGTCCAACGTTCGCCCGGACCACGCTCGCCCAAACCCATCATCTTCTTCCTCCCCACGCCCGCCGCCCGTGCCGCCATCCCCCCTCCTCTGCAGCGCGCGATGCCAGCGAGGGGGAGCATCGCAGAGGAGATTTGTGGGGGAGGGGGAGAAGAGAGCTTTCTCCTCCTCCACCACCGCCGGCCCCCGTCAACCGCCTTCTCCTTCGCCGACTCGCCGTCGCCTCCCGTCGCCCTCGGCGCCGCCGTCCCCTTCCAAGCTCGTCTGCTCTGTTCCCGGGGGGGGGGGAGGGGGAGATGTTGGGGGGCTGGGGGAAAAGCGTAGGAGAGTGAGGGGAAGAATAAGCTGCGCGCTTCTTCCATGGGGAGCCGAGGAGGGGAAGGCCGGAGTCGCGAGGATCGCCGGAAGTAATCGGATGGTACGGCGAGCGCGGGGAGGAAGAAGATGACGGGTGTGGGCGAACGTTGGACCGGATTGGACGAGTGTGTTTTATTGACGTGGCATGTTGATCGGTTACATCCGGAAATTTTTAAGTTGGTTAATTCGGCAAAACGCTCCTTTTTTCTTATACCCTGCAACTGCATCTTCTTATTTACACTTTATTTTAATAGGATTAAATTATATTTTTTTTATACAGAATATTAGCTAATAACCCTATTTCTTTTATAAAATTATACTTCTCGTGATATCATAACTTATGCTCTGATTACCATTTTCTTAAAAAAACCCAAATAATTCCGTTAAAAATAAATACTAAATAGTTATAATAATAACCAAATCTGATCCATCTCCTTAAAAACTACACATTTTAAATTTTTTCCTTCTTTTATATAAAAAACATTTATCCAATATAAAATTCAACCTTCAACACGGAGGAATTGAAGGGGCGATCCGCCCACCCACGCACATCACGTTTTATTTATTTGAGCCGATAAAATTATACATCATATTATAAATTACAACATTATATAAAAGCAAGCTACGGCAGCGACTCCTCCCTCTTCTTCTGACGCTGCGCCGGGGGAGAAAGGAAGAAGAGCCTTCCTCAATCTTCCATTGATCTCCCTGTTCGTTTTCTCAATTCCTCACTCTCTCCCACCATCTCCATCTCCATCGGAGGAGGAGGCTAACCATTTATGGTGAAGGAAGGAGAGGGAATGCGAGTGCTGGGCAAATACGAAGTCGGGCGGACGCTGGGGGAAGGCAACTTCGGCAAGGTCAAGTACGCAGAGCACGTCGAAACCCGGCGGCCTTTCGCTGTCAAGGTCCTCGAGCGCAGCCGCGTGCAGTCCCTCAAGGTCACCGACCAGGTACGCCCGCCTGCGTCGGTCTTCTGTCTTCCTCACATCTAGGTTCGCGAGAAACGAGTTAAATGTTATTGTTTGTTATCTGTGCTGGGCAGATTAAGAGGGAGATTGGGACGTTGAAGCTCTTGAAGCATCCCAATGTGGTCAGGTTGTATGAGGTATGCGATTTCCTTCCGTGAGCATGGTTCGATTCAATCTGTGATTTCTTTCGCTTCTCTTGGGTTTCATCTTGAGGAGATCCATTAGGGATTTGAGGAAGCTTTGATTGATTAATTCGAGCAATTGGTTGAGTGGATTGATTAGTCTTTGTGCGATGGGCCCCACTTGCCCATCAATCAGGCAGCTCTTGGAATGAATGATTGGGTATTTGGTAGGGCTCTGCTTGCCATTTCATCTTCCTAAATGTGTGGTGTTTCTCAAGGCAGTCATGAGTAGGATATGCATGATTAGGTGGCCGTCCTCATGCTATTCACAGAAGAACCCATGTGGCTCTTTTTAACCGTGTGAATGCTTGAATATGGGATGACATCAATTGCCGCAAGTGATTTGGAATCATTATCAAAACCGTGTGGTTGCTTGAATGAGATGACATCAATTGCTGCAAGTGATTTGGAATTTTTGATGACATATCCATTATTTCAAGAGTCTTCAAGTCTTCTCTCTCTGTGTTGTTAAGAGATTTGTCATTTTCTGTGTTCTTGCACTGTGAGAATTACTAGTTTGAGTGAAAAACGTCTATTACTACTACTACTACTATTATTATTGAATTGTGTGATATGTAGTTTAACTGATTGTTTGTGTACGTTCCATTTTACAGGTCTCAGCAAGCAAAACTAAGATTTATATGGTTCTTGAATATGTTAATGGGGGTGAATTGTTTGACAAAATTGTAAGAATTTGGTTCTTGCCGTTCTATTATATTTTCTTTGAAGTAACATTTTTTTGAGTCTGTTCGTACATTGACTTGATACTTCTTTGCAAATTATTTGGCATTGAAGGCGCTAAAGGGGAGGCTCTCGGAGTGCCAAGGAAGGAAATTGTTCCAGCAGTTGATTGATGCTGTTAGTTACTGCCATGATAAGGGTGTTTACCACAGAGATTTGAAGGTGAGAGAATGCAAATGCTCTTTTCCGTTCGATGGTTCTTATGATTTTTTCTCTATTTGCTAATGTATTTCTTTCTATTGTGGCAGCCAGAAAATGTTCTTGTAGATTTAAAAGGAAATATAAAGGTGTCTGATTTCGGACTTAGCGCTTTACCACAACATTTTGGGGTATGTAACTTATCCTGATGAAATAAATTTATCATGTTTCGAATTTCAATTTGTATTCATTCTATTTTTTGTTGTTTTAAGAACGATGGCTTGCTTCATACAACCTGTGGAAGTCCCAACTACATCGCCCCCGAGGTAAAAATGATAATTTTGAAAATATTTGAGAAAAAAAGAATTATTAAGTTCGGTTAAAAAACAACTAAAAGTGACATGGGTTTATCTCTAGGTCCTTTCAAACAGAGGATATGATGGTGCCAAATCAGATATTTGGTCCTGTGGTGTGATCCTGTATGTTATTCTTACAGGCTCTCTTCCATTTGATGACAGAAATCTTGCCGTCCTTTACCACAAGGTATCATAGTGTTAATTTATATATTCTTACAAGAAGATGTTATTGCCAATATTAGTTTTAATAGAAAATCTTGCAAATTTCATTTTTCATATCTGAATGGTTAATCTTATTGAGATGATTTCTTGATTGATTAAGATTGTGAAGGGGGACACGAAGATCCCCAAGTGGCTCTCCCCTGGTGCTCAAGAAATCCTAAAAAGAATCCTTGACCCAAATCCTATTACAAGGATAAATGTTGCAGGAATCAAAGCTCATGATTGGTTCAGGCAAGACTATTCTCCAGTCATTCACAGTGAGGATGAAGAGGATTTGGGTCTTGATAACACTCCTGATTCAATTAAAGAAGTAAGCGTGACATATTTTTATGCTATTTAGGGTGATGAATTATCTATCTATTTGGTGCTGCTGCTTGAAGCTGACCGAATCCTTTTTTCCTTTTTAAGCACAAGTCAGATGACAATGAAGACACACCCACACATATCAATGCATTTCAACTGATTGGGATGGCTTCGTCTCTTGATCTTTCAGGCTTTTTTGAGAAAGAGGTAATTAGACCTCATATTATATCACCTTCATCCTTTTTTTCTTCTACCTGTTATACTAGTACTTCCTTTTATTGCTTGCATTTATTAACTTTAACTTCATAAAGACTTGGACTATAGATGTTGCTAATATAGTCTTCTTATCTGTCCCAAAGTTACGGGTTGCCAATGGGTCGCAACCAAATCAAACCCAATTAGATTCAATTGAATTGCCTCTAAAATCAAATACTAAAGTAGGTTTGGCTTTTGTATTTTAATAGTTGCATTTTTGGATAAAATATAATGAAAATATACCTCATAAATATTCCACCTCGATTCTCTGTCAAATTCATTTAGAAAAATGAGGAAACTGATCTGAACGTGAACTGTACCAAACTTTTAGCCAATAGGAGAAAAAATTATTTCGTTTGGTTTGATTTCCTGTATTGACGTGCCTGTCTAAACTATTCTTCATCAATGACTTTGTAGGATGTCTCTGAGAGGAAAATTAGGTTCGCATCCAACCATTCACCAAAAGAACTATTGGAGAAACTTGAGCGTGTCGTCACTGAAATGGGCTTACAACTCCAGAAAGGACAAGGCAAAGTAAGTTCTTACCTGTTTTCTTCCTGATGAAACGTTAAGTTACATATTTTCATTACTTTTATCTATTACTTGCAGTTGAAAGTGATGCAACAGTGCAAAAGATCAGAAAGCCTCAGTTTTTCTGATTCATTTTCAGTTGCCACTCAGGTAATTTTTAACTTGGTTCATTGATTGATCTAATTATAAATTGTACCGTTCATTTCCTCTGGATTTGACAAGTAACTAATGGTGCGATCAGGTCTTTGAGCTCAGTCCTTCATTATATGTTGTAGAACTAAGAAAGTCACATGGTGATTCTACATTGTATAGACAGGTAATAAATTTTTTTTTTGAAATGATAGACAGGTATTAAATTTAAAGCATAATTTTAGAACTTTAGAAGCTGCATGTAGCTCAAAGAAATTTCCTTCTCTAACTACATGAATTATGCATTTAGAACCACAAATTATAAAAAAGGGAAACTTTTAACCTGTAATTGTATGCATGTCGTTTTGTTCCTTAGCATAAATTTGAGTTTGCTCGATGATGTTAGAACATTAACCTAATTGTTTCCTTCATTCTTTTTCATATTGAGTTATAATTTGACAATAGAAACTCCGCCGCATGTAATTTCTTAACTTTGTTAACCACAAGGAGCACGATGACGCTTCCCAGATCATAGATGAGCAATTTGAAAATTCGCTAAATCATAGAAGACAAACTATAATTTTCCTTTGAAAAAGAGTCCCACTTTAAAAATGGGCTAAATTTACACAGATGAACTTAAATTCTCTAAGGTATGATCCTGACCTACTAATAATTTGTTGGAGGAGTAACATCTAAAAAAAAACAATCCCAGTGCATGAAATTTCATTGTATGGTCTGTGAATGATTAGTGTGTATATTCTTACTCTTTGGTACGAAGAAGATCGATTCTTTAATTCTGCAACACACTTTTGCTATGACTGCAGTTGTGCACGAAGGTGTCAGCTGCGTTGGGTGTCTGCAAAAGCCAACAAATCTGCAAGGCACAGTCGATGCCGGAGCTCAGCAAATTTGAAGAATTACCTGTTTCTGCTTTATGAATAATAGCATCAATTTTTTGGCCAATTTGAGGTGTCGATAGTAGTTATTCTTCTCGTTCGCCCTTTTAAATGATGTCTTGCACTTCCAAAAAGTACATACTGTAATCAGCAAACCTCTCTTCCCCTCATATTTTAGATACTTCTCTCAGGAATGTGTTGTATAGTTTCTCTGTTTTTTCCTCAAAACAATAAGTGGTTTAATGATCTGTGTGCTTAGTCTCTCTCTGTATTGTTATTCTATTGTAATTTTTTAAAGAAAGGAAATAAATATTTGGGAATTACCAACACTCCAGAGAAGGAATGTGTTGTATAGTTTCTCTGTTTTTTCCTCAAAACAATAAGTGGTTTAATGATCTGTGTGCTTAGTCTCTCTCTGTATTGTTATTCTATTGTAATTTTTTGAAGAAAGGAAATAAATATTTGGGAATTACCAACACTCCAGAGAAATGTCTACAAACTCCAAGGACGAATCTCTTTTATAAGTTGTATTGTGATTTGAGTGTCATGTTTCTTTTCTAATGTACTTGGTATGGTGTTATTTCTTCGGAATAACATTGGCTCATCGCAATAGATGGAAATCTTCTTCCCATCTATGCAGAAAGTGAATTCCCCAAGAGATTTGCCTCCCAGTTCTAAATTCGATGGAGAGTTGTTCTTTAAAAAAAGCATGGTTACTTATGGAGAATTCTTTGGTTCTGTAATAGCTACAAGAATGGTGGGCAGTCAAATCTTAGAGTCATCTTTTACAGAATGAGTGGTCAATTAATTTATATATCTAGTTCTTTTTCTGCTAAGCTTCATTGAAAAGTAATAATATCTACCAACTTCTAATAATTTGGTGATCAGTAAAGAGCACATCTAAAGCATGAGCCAACCTCTACAAGATTCTATTAACCGCAAAGCCAAAAGGTTAAAATGGCATGAGAAGAAGTTTAAAAGATTTCCTCTTTGAATTATTCTGCTCCAGCTCAGTTTTGTTTCCCCCTACCGATCACTACACACACTGAAAAAAATCAACCCTAACTTAAACTACTGTAAGAAAAAAAGAAAAAGAAAAAGAGAGGACTTTTTGTTTTGGGAATCACCGATCAGTTAAAAGGGCTTCTCAATATGCTTAAGCATATATGGACATCAAAACGCAATCGTCAGCAGCTTCCTCTTGGACCACCCTCACTCCACATTGAAGCTTCTTTCATCGTCCTCCTCCTCTACTCCCCTCAACAGAAACCCTGTCATCTGTAGATAATATATATCCTTTGCTTTACCCCCAACCAACTCAGAAGTAAAAAGAAAACGGAAAAAACAAAAGAGGCCATCATTAACTTGTATTTGTTTTCCCCAGAAGCTCTAGATCAGCCTGGGAAATAAGTTGCCATGAGATTTTTTCTTTTCTTTTCTCAGTTTGTCCTTCCACCTTTCTACTCCTCCTCACCCATGAGTAGCAGTTCTGCTGCTCAGCTACTCCCCCCCAACATGTACATCAGTGTGGCAGGCAGCCTAAGTTGACTGATTTTGATCACATTAAATTAAAAAAATCTTTTCTTTTAATCATTAAATCATCTCAAACAGATTAATTAATTAACTGGGGGGAACTGCTGCTGCTGCTTCTTCTTCTTCTTTCCGGCTTTTTCTCACCAATCCTGCTTACTGCTGCTTGTCATGGCATGGCATGCAAACTCTGCAGGATGGCACAGTCCCCTCCGTAGCAAGTACCATCCCCATAATATCATGCAGCTGTCTCAGTAATACGGAAGATTGTGTTCCCCAGTCCCATGGCCCACAATGCAAATGAAATAGCTTATTTTTTCATTATTTTTTAATAAAAAATATTATAATATTTATTAGACCAGTTCTCATGAAAACTTCAAACTCAAAGAGGTACTTAAGAGAGAGTAGTATTAGAATAAGTAACTTGGAAAGTCTTTCCTGTCTACTAAGGTTAAAAATTATATATAAAAAAATTTAAACTAATTTAACTGAAAATATATCTAGTAAAATGAATTGAAAGAGGGAGAGAAGGTGAGGTTTAATGAATTATGGTCCCCCTACAGGAGGAGGATATGGAATCTCAAGTAACAAACAACCCCAAGTTTCTCTGATTTCCCTGGCTCAGCTTTGGAAAGAGGAGAAGATTTCTTACTCCATCTTCATCTCCTCCTGCTTACAAAAAGAAACCCCTACAGCTCTCTTCCACCCTAAACAACACATCCCCGTTTCCTCTTCTATATATATATATATTTATTATACACTCAATTCCCCCATCTCATCTCACCACATTCTTCTTCATCCGCTTACTGTTC